>CM061473.1:3750000-5000000 GCA_030770085.1 Oryza coarctata
CCAAACAAGTTCTTACTTACTGCATTCACAAGACATCAAGGCTGTACTGTACCTACCTACCCCTACATGATATACGTGTTGAATGCTTAGCAATAATCAATCATTTGACTTGACTTGAAATTTGAATCGTAACACACAGGAAGAGAATCGTTCGTGTATACGAGTAGAGAATGCAGTCAGTCTTCTTCTTACGGGCTAAGGTTATTTTTAAGCGATGACCAGATCACTGTGACTGCATGATTTGACTCAATGGAGTTTTAGCATCATACAGTACAGGTGCGTCCCCCTGTAATACGGTGAAAATGACTGAATTGTCGCGACTGACAAATTATTCCTTCCCTTCCAGAACTAGAATGTTCTACACTTAGTACTGTTACTCGTCTAATGTTCAAGAACCCGTTTAATCATAATCCTAGTTAAATTGTTATATTTATTTTCATTTCTACTATAGTAATCAGTAAATTAAAAATAAACTAACATATGGGCTAACGAGCAATTTTGAGCTGCTATAAATCAAGTTCCAGGGACGAAAACGAGTGCTGCCACCTGAGATGGCACACGAAACGAGACACTACACAAGTTTAATTTACAAAATTCAGTGGCATATTAAGATGAAAACAATTCCATGTACCAGTACATGGGCAAATTAAACAGGGTAACAGTTTTCGTTTGTGCGTCAAGCTGCCCTGGTATAATAAGCGAAGTAGCAATGCCAGTTTGTCTGCTCTGTTGAATCTGGATAGTCGCTACATGCAGGGATCAAAGCGCCCAAGAAAAACATCAACTGAACATCATTCAGCATGAATAGTGTCAATCTAGAGTTTTAGCACAGCTTACAATTCACCAACTAAGATGCGGCATACGTAATAAGCAACGTGCCAAGGCCAACAGGGTGGAACATCTGACCAAAAAAGAACACCAGTGATGTTTTGCATAGCTTCAGAGCCATTCCAGTGCCTTACAGAGTAGTTGGTGCAGAAACTGGTAACATTCTAATTGTTCTTACTCCTAATCTGGCGGGTATCAGTATCAGCAGGGCGCAGGGTTGTTGACCATGCCAATCTGAGATGGTTGAGGTCCATCGTCGCAAATAACTTGTCGCTTCTTACATTTGGTGTGTATAAACTCGCGAAAGTTTATCAACATCATGGCAATTAGAACACATCCAGTGATGATGAAGAGACATTTGAAGCTCTGAAAACGGCGGCGTGAGTCGGTCTCGTGACTGCCATAATCCAAGGATGGAGTTGGATCCCTGAACCATTTCTTTTCAATCTACAAACCTTCAGGCCCCTCTCTCAACCTCAAGATGGCCTTTAAAAGATTTGTCACCAATGGGGAGCCTTTAGGTAAAACCTGCAGAAAAGTAAACATAAATTGTAGTGTGTGTTAAATTGGCCCCTAAACAAGAGGTTTTCTGAAATTCACTCTAAATTTTAAAGCCGAGAATGATCGGGGATGTACTATACCGAATAATAGGTGCAAGAAGCTTACAAAACCAAATCCAGCAGTTCTGTCAGTAGGACCAACTACCTGGAACTCTTTCCCATATTGCAAGCCGGAAGAAATTAGATAGGGTACCTCATCAGAGATAGCCAAAAACCCGCCATGCTTTGATCCCATCCTTAATGCATTTGCATATTCCTCCTGCTTGCTGTAGATCTTTATCTTGTGCTCATCAAACTGAAGCTTCTTCAGCATGGAGTGCACAAATGATCAATTTTGGTGTAGAACAAAATCGCCATTAAACAAAAGTTGCCTCAGATCAGTCACTAAAGGATGGAACCTCTATGCAGTTAGCATTGACGACAAACTTGCTATATAGCTCTGCATGAGAACTGTCATTACAATTTTTCGATAGAAGTATTTTAATTTGACCTGTCCACGGAATTGGGCCTTTAGTTTCCCATGCCATCACATGACCCAGATCGCCTAAGCTGGCCGCTTCCGTGGTTTCACATGAAAACTGTCCGATTCAGCCGGCTCACACCGGTCCAAATATGTGAATGGCCTTTGAAGCAAACCGGGCTGGTGAGATGGCTGGTTCCAGTTTTTTTTTAACCGTCAGCCTGGTCTGATTTTTTTACTATAGTTTTCACGCCATCGACAATCTCCTTTGGCGACGTGGCGGTTCTCAGCTTGCCTGAGTACGAGCTCACCAATGGAACCCTATATCTTACGACGGGAGTCAGGATCGCTCAAGGAAGCTGAGTAGGACCCTACTGGCCTGCAGCAAAGGTGGAAAAAATAAAAGCGAACGAGATTTAGAAGCTTGTTCCTCATCCCACTAGCCAATATCTTTAAAGTGGGTATAAAAGGGACGAGCATGGTGACATCGTGCACCATAAAGCTTGCCTTGTAGCGAAGGGCTACATACAACATAAAGAATCGACTTTAAGGAGGTGTTTGCACCTATCACGCGGATTGAGCCTTTGCACTGGCTCTTGTCCTTCTCTACCAACGAAGGTAGGGAGATACACCATATGGATATCAAGACTACGTTACTTAATGGAAACTGCTCGAGGAGTTGTACGTGAAGGAGAATGTCATGCCCAATGTAACAGATAAGATGTACCGCCTCAAGCATGTACTATATGGTTTTCGTCAAGCATTATGCACGTGGAGCGTGAAGCTTGATAGCAGTCTTTATCGACTCAGCTTCTACAAGAGTGAGTCCAAGCATGCCATGTATGTGTGCATCAAAGACGAGGTGTGCCTCGTTGTTGACATATATGTGGATGATCTGGAAGAAATCAATTGTTTTTAAGGAGGAGATGAGCATCATGTTTAAGGTGGCTATCTTACAATCTTGGCATTGAAGTTCACCAAGGTGTGAATGGCATCACCGTGTGTCAAAGTGCCTACATGAGAAAGATCGGTAGTATGATAAGCTGTAACACACACCTAAAGTTGAGTAAGCAAGCACCTATGCCACCGTGGACACCACCAAGTATTAGAGCATTGTCGATAATCTCTGCTACTTGACTCACACCCAGCCTGATTTGATGCATGCTATGGCTATGTGAGCCGATTCATGGAATATCCTCGTAAAGATCCTTGTAATAGTGAAGCTCGTTCTAATAGTGAAACTCAGTCTCAAGTACGTTGCTGGAAGATCCTCAGTGTCGTTTCCTTAAGAAGAGTGGAGCAGAGTTTTGGCTGCGTGGTTTCAGTAATAGCAACATGGGGTGGTGATGTGGATGATCTGATGGGCACCAAAGGTCTTATTTTGTTGGGAGGAAGCCCTGTCATTTGGAAGTCACACAAGCAAAGAATTATGGTGCTTTCGTCTTACAAGGCAGAATATATCATCGAGAATGTAGTGGCATGTTAGTAAATTTGGCTCGTGAGACTGCTTGCAAATGTGTGTGGCGGCGAGCCAGAACAAGTGAAGATCAATATCGACAACAAATCGACCATTTCTTTGTGCAACAACCCAGTGGTGCACGATAGGAGCAAGCACATAGACACTCAATTTCATTACAATCGTGACTGCATCAAGAATGGCCAGACCGGGTCGGCTTCATCCCAGCGAGTGCTCAGCTAGCAGATATCCTCGTGAAGCCGCTGTGTCGCGCTCGCTTCCAGGAGCTACGCGATTCAAAGTCGAGTTGTTGAGGTACACACCAAGCTTCAGGATGAGGGAGAGATTGGTAGACCTATCCGTTCTAATCCTGTTGCATTCCTTGTTTGTAGCTGCAGCTGCACCCGTTTTTTCGGTCAGTCGTAAGTTGAGCCGGCGCCTCCCTGCGTGGTGAGCGATCCGAGCGTGCCGTGGAGTCACGTTGTGCGCCACGATCGGGGCTTGTGGGATGGCACACGCGACTGAGCCGATCGTGGCGCACCAGTTGGAGATCGTGGCGTAAAGCCCACCTGCATCTTTCTACCGATCGCAATGAAGAAGAAAAGCTGCCGCTTCATCGCAGCATCGAACACCTTGTGTCGTAGCTACTGTTCATCTTTGCGTGTTGTGTTCGACTGAGTGATTCTAACGCTTCGATTTTCGCGTGCAGTTAAAAATTATCTTAATAAATTTTAGTTTCAAAAAATTGGTTCTCCGTGGATTAACAAATTGTTTAAAAAATCACGATTGTAAATTTAAAAATCCTAATTCAAAAATTCTCTTCGAATAAAAGTCTACATCTTTGAATTCTAGGATTCGAGTTACTTGCTAAACTTCTACTGAAAATTTTAGATAAAAAAAACCAAAACCAAACCACCCCAAATCACTCCCTCTCAACCCAAACCACCCCAGCCCATTGGCAACGTAAGCCCATTTGCATCCATCCAAACCTGGCCGAATTGAGAAATCAGACCGTTTGGCCCATTCAACTCCAAACCATTACCAGTCCTATCAACAATTGTCACATCACCCACTGCTGCATCAAACTTCTGTTGCACCCAGGGAAACATAGAGGGAACAAGTTAATATTTAACGAGTTTTGGGTTTATTCACAAGGGAAAAATATCTCGCATTACAAAATAAGCAGGGGCTAACCTTGAAATAAACCTAGGATACCAGCTGGTCATATGAACCGGCACAATCATAGGGAATGTACTCGTAGCGTAGAGCATATGGATTAGGATGAGTCCCAACATTCATAAAAGTTTTAAAATCATCCATCCAAACCGACACAATCTTGATAGCAGCCTCAAACACATCAATGCTGTAGCCACTGACACTTGATCTATTGGTGTTAGGATTAGTCCCAACATTCACAAAGGTTTTAAAATCATGTCTCACAGGCACACCAATCCAGAATATCTTAGCATTCACTGGGAAGCCCCAGCCTTTGGGCACTGTTGATGAATCTCCTGGCCAAATGATATTTTTCAGGTCAGCAGAACTTGTGCTAAATTTAGCCTCGCCATGAATAGTTGTAGAGTTCATAGACATTGTGAGCCCAGAATCAGAGCTCCAAAACCCGATAACTCTAGCTTTCTGTCCAAACACATTGACAATCTCATATATGGGAACTTGCATATGCCTATCAACGAGCCTGAATTGCCCAGCCAATCCGTCAAATTCTTCTTGCAAAATGGAATTGAGAAGTTCTAGCCCAACAAGAACCGCCGGGAGATCAAGTACTAAGTTCTTGCCTATGTTTCCCCGAGTATGAAAGGCCGGGTTTAAAGATCTGGTAATATGAACCTTCTTAGTTGCTGTTGCAATTGCCCATGCCATATCATATGCCCAGTATTGAAAGATAATGGGTTTTGCCATCCTAATATCAGTATTTGGATGGTATTTCATGCTGAATAAGATGCTAGATCTAGAGAACAAACCAATGATCCTTGTAAACTCTGCTATATATGGCTGGATACCAATAATTCCCCGTGTGGTTTCAATGGAATGTTGAGTAACCTATAAAACCATGTGATGGTTTTACGTTGTGATGAAAAATTGATTAAAAATATGATTATGTGTTAATTTTTGTTAAAAATTTAGATTAAAAATTTGACAATTGTCGATGTGAGTGCTATGGTCAGGTTACGACATAAATAATTATTTAGTCTATATATATATATATATAAGTGATAGTCAATGATAAGAATTAAAACAGGTATAGAATATTCATGATGTAATATGATAATATAGGATTGAAGGTAGAATTATTAAAAGTTATCAATGGCGGATCGATAATAAACTTAAAAAAAATTAAGGACTCGAGCGATTAGGAACACCAGATACAAAGTTGAGATTAAGATAACATATGATGAACATACATTAATGTGCTTCACAAGATTGTGTGGAAGCGCCAAAATTTATGAAAAAAATTGAAAAGAAGAAGAAATAAGAGGGAGAGAGGAGGCGGCCAAGGAGGCCCAGCCTCCTCCTTCTCTCCTAGCAGCATGGCCTTTTTGACAAAATTTTATAAACTTTATAGACATATTTCAATCAATAAAATAATGTTTATTTTGAAATCAATTTTGTTATTCTAATTTAAATTCCACATTTAAATTCTACAAATTAATTTTTGCACCGTAATTTAAATTTAGAATATTATTCTCCTACTTCTACATGTTTATATAGTATGATTTTCTCTTGTTTCTTCAACTCTTTTTGTTATTGAGTTGTCTTATCATAAAAAGAGAGTCAAACTTTATATTGTTTTATAACAAAAAACCACAATTGTGTGCATTATTTATTATTTGGCATTTGGTTAGCTATTTAGACATTTATGTGATAGTATTTAAGAACTCTATCACTCATAATTTAAATCCACCTAAATATTTAAATTTTTATAGCTATATCATTTATGTTGATCATCGGTTGTTACTTTTTAAATAGATAAGATTTTAATAACTAACTAGGTTAAGCTTTTACAATTTAAGTAGAATGTAAATCGTCCTATATTTAACTTTCTCTATTAACACGTCCTTGTCTTTCCGAAGCACATCAAGGGCAATACCAATGCTGTCTGTGACAATCCAGACATAGCCTTCAGTCATCATTCCAAGTGCTTTTGCCCTTGCAGAGAGGCGGGAAGCATGGGCTGGCAACATGTGGACAATGAAGACACGTGTCAGCATGGTCATGAGCTTGTATAGTTTCCACATCAATATGGTTATTGGGGGAAGAAGCAGGGATGGCGGAACGGTTAATGACCTTTGCCCCGACGTCTTGAAGGGCATTGGTAATGGAAGGGAGAATGCCAACACCATAATTGCTGTCCTCGTATACAAGAACAACATTTCTCCGGCCATAATCATTTGATGGTACTTAAAAAAACCCTGTAAATTAAGTTCCATCCATTTTTGAGTCACGGCTTACGTACGTTTAGCCTGTCCTCATAATTAAGCTGGTGTTCCGGCGCGGCCGTCATCTCTGCTCTCTAATTAGTCTCTCTGCATTTTTCAATTTGCTCTCAATTAAAAACACAGAAAAACCTCTTTGTCAAAATGAAGAAAGAGCGATATCACATCGTAAAGTACAGCAATTATGTACTTCTATGATCATTAATAGTCGATTACTTATTCATTAGCTTCATCGATTACTTACTTAGGAACGTACGTTCGTCGAAGCAATTAAACGCATGCATGGCCCAGCGTACGCTCGTACGTACGTACGGCCGTATCTCAATGCGACTACGTACGTAAGTACGTATAATATACTAGTAGCGCGTACCTGCAAATGCGGCGGTGACGACGTCGCAGTTGGAGTCCCTGACGCGCAGCCTGACGCGGGTGGCGAACGCCGGGTGCGCCGCGTACACTTCCTCCAGCGCCATCTCCATGCTCAGCACGCTCTTCTTCCCCGGCGCCGTCGCCAGGTCCAGTATCACCCCGACGTCCACCGGCACCGTCGTCCCGGCCGTGGTGTTGGCACCGGCGGCAGCCACGGTGACGAGGAGCGAGAGGAGGAAGACGACGACGGCGGCGGCGGCGGCGAGGACTGTGACCACATTGAGCCTGCAGCAAGAAGCAGCAGAGGCTGCTGCCCTACTGGAGCCAAGTAACCCTCTAGGCTCCATTTGTGGCAGTGACAGTGTGTGTCACTAATCTATGGCTACTGGCGAACTGTACAGTAGGGTGGCTGTAAGACTGGCAAATACTCCTATGGCGGTATTTATAATACATGTCTGCACATAATTTTTAATGTAGTTGACCGCTGACCTAACCGCGTTCAGTGGCTATGTGTCTAGTAGTGTAGCGTATCAAACCCATCAAAAATAAAAATGTCATATTAAAGCATATATGTGTTGTTTTTGTTTCATACGATTGAACCATAACAAATTTGCATATGCATCATACATGAAAATAAACTGTCTATACCGCTCTTACATGGAAATAGAGCATTCAGTAACGTTTAGTTCTTGGTACTCCAAGCTACTAGGGGATTGTCCACTTGTCCTTTTCGTCGGCTGTTTTTGAGGCAGTTTCTATTCGGTCTAATTTCCTAGCTAGCAAGCTACTCAGTATGTACTAGTAATATATACCCACTAGTCCATGACAGCTAGCTATAGCTCTGAAGTTTAATTGTTACGTGAAAGCACTCACTGCAGCATCTCATTGTCCTGAAAAAATTAAGACCAAAATACACGGCCAATAGTGTGACTAATCAATTGAACCTTGCAAGATTAATTACAGAGTACTTATTTTTTGCGAGGATAATTACAGAGTACTTGCTCTCGGGTCTTATGTAATGTTGACTTGGCATTGACGGGACACGCGGCTCGAGCGATATTGTCTATGCTGACAGTGAGTCAGGCCGTGAGGGAGAGATGCTTTGGTTGGATGCAGCCTTCGTTCGTGTTATCGTTTAATTAGGATATTTTCCTAGATAGGTAGACAGAGCATGATGATTAAAGATTAGTTTTAAGGAACAATTTCTCTAAAAATTAAGAAGGGATTAAGTACAGTAGCACAAACAGGACATACAAGCTAGGTAAAAATTCGTTCAAGTTGGGTTGTGAATGGGAGCTGGGTAAGTGGGGATCATATTTATTTCTGGCATGACACTTGGTTTGGAAACTGCCCGTTAAAAATTACCTTTGACATACTTTTCAATATTTGTCATCAACAAGACTGTCTAGTGGCAGAGCTGGTACAGGATGGCATAGATTTCCTAACTTTCAGGATAGCTTTTGGGCAAGTTGAGATGGAAGCTTGGGAAAATCTTAATCTAATCATAAGTTCAATTGTGGTTTCAGAGAATCAGGACAAGGCTGTGTGGGTTTTAGAGAAAAATAAAAAGTTTTGTGTGAGATCTATGTACAGAGTTTTGACTTTTAGAGGTGTGATTGACGACAATTTGAGAGATATATGGTAAGCTCCCATTCCTTTGAAAATTGAACATTTCCTTTGTTGTCTTACCGGGAGAATATTCAAGCAGCTGCTAACTTAAAGAGAAGAAAGTGGGAGGGCTCTGAATTTTGCCAGTTACGTGGAAGCTTAGAAACTACTCAACACATTCTTTTTTTTTTTTTGCCCTATAGCTAGGTTTGTGTGGTGTTATTGAAGAGATTCCCCGAATTGGATTTCTACCCGCTGTAATTTTGAGATGTCATTTTCGAATATTGTTGGTAAAAAAGGGGACAAAAAAAGGGTATACATAGAATACTGTTGCTTGGAGCTGTGTGCTGGTCCTTACGATTTATTAGAAATGATACGATGTTTAGAGGTAAACTTGTTTCGTCTCCTATCTTGATCATTTTTTCGCATTACTTCCTTGCTTTCGCAGTTGAAGGCTCTGCTGAAATCTTCTGAAGTGGACGTTGTGGAGGCGATGAGAGATTATCTGCAAGAACACATCAATAATATGAACCAAAAAGATGGTGTAGGTTGATAGCTCAGCTAGCGGCTTTAGATTCTGTTGTGGAATTCCTGTGTTTCCTCCTTTCTCTTACCTGATGATCTGTCCAGGAGGATGGGAAGTAGATAGGGTTCTTCTTTTATGTTTTGGGAGACTTTTCTTCTGGTGGTTTTGATGCCCCTATCCTGGACTTGAAAGCTGGTATCCCCAGTTGTAAGAATGATCTGTTGCTTTTGAAAAAGCAGGGCTTTTAAAGCCTTTTCCTCTAAAAAAACATACAAGCTAGAAAGGGATAACTTTGTAAGGGCGCCTAAACTTGAGAAGTGAGACTCTGACGGTATCAGTAATGAAGCTTAGGCAGATTGGCAAAGCTCCGAGTCCTGGTGATGATGGTTGGTTGAGAAAAAAAAAATTCAACTAGTTAGAGTGTGCATTCCAATCCATTAATTGTTGACCACCTAGATCATATTGGGTTTGCTATTCCACAGGCTATATCAGAACCATAACTTTAGTTCCTAACCTTATATAACCAAAAGACTAGTTCGCTGGACAAGACCGCTCTCACATTTTAAGTTGGGCTCTCTCATCCTCAATTACCGATGTGAGATTAAATCCAATCCAGCTTAACAGTGCATAGATAAACTATTTCAGGATGGGGCTCCACTCTTTCAACCCATCTAGCCTCCTCTAAGAGCGTTCAAGACAACTTGCTCTTATTTGACCTCTTTTCCTCTTTGTCTCCTACAGCTCATCGGATGCTAGCGAGGGAAAGCGGGCCTGCTATTGTTTTTCTTTTTTTCTCTTTTCTCGTTCAATTCAGTAGAGCTGTTGGCTTTTGGCTCTTCTGTCCTTCTCGTGATCGGCATGCAGGGTCTTTGTCATTGACGCTTTGCAGGTAGGAGCATGGGGTGTTTGCTCGGGGTGAGGAGTTTATTCTCCGGTCCAACAAAAAGGTTATGCTCCTTCCTTCAAACCACAACGACGGTGGCCTCCCTCCTCATCTTCAGCAATGACTTGAAGAGATGTGACCGAAGTTTTCCTTACTAGCCAAGGCTGGCTCGATCTCTACTTTTGGAGGCCACATTTGGGTGTACGCCTAGATGTCAACCTTTACAGTTCACCATGGTTTCTCCATCCTCATCCTCATCATCTTTGTTGATCCAACCGTTCTGGAGAATGGGAAGACAAGGACCTAATTGCCTTTTCCTTTTATGTTAGGGTTCTCTGCATATGTTATGCTCAAGGTATAATTTGATCATCTTCAAGACAAGGACCTAGTTGCCTTTTCCTTTTGTTTTGACATCCTTCTTTACATATTTTATGCTCAAGGTGTAATTTTGGCCATCTTTGTGAGGCTTCTTTGCAAATCTTGTTGTACTCCTAGCTTATTTCAAATATATTCACTTATGTATTTGCCTGAATTTGTAGAGAAGATGGGTATCAGGTATATCCAATTATAGATAGAAGATGAAGATAGAAGGTAGATTTAAACTCAGATAATATGATTTCTAAGTAGGATATAAATCTTATCCGAATAAATATAAAATTAAAAAAAGTAGTTTAGATCGAATCCGATTTAAATTTTTATCTTGTAAATTTTCCCCTCACTATTTATAAGAAGGGCAAGGAGGGCAACAAACCCTCTCAAGAGGGTGATCAACAAGTCATCTAGATACAACATTTATAATACAATCTATAAAATATAATCTACCGAAACAGGAGTGAGTATTATCTCATATTGAGTTTTTAAACTTGTCTAAACCTTATCTTCCGCTTTTAGGTTTCATGCTTAACCTTTTTCATTATTATTGATATAAAACATTTGCAATGCTCGAGGTGTAATTTTTGGCCATCTTTCTTTACAAATCTTGTTGCACTCTCAGCTTGTTTCAAATATATTTGCTTATGTTTTTGCCTTAATTTGTGAAAAAATAATAATCCGCTTAACAAATAGAACATGCACAAAGAAAAAAAATCACTTCCAATGCTTTTGCCTGAGTTTGTGAAAGAAAAAAAATCAGCTTAATAGACACACAAGATTCAAAACGGAAACGCCGTCCGTGGGATTCGAACCCACGACCACACGGTTAAAAGCCGTGCGCTCTACCGACTGAGCTAGGACGGCTCTGCAAAAGTGGGGAACAGTCAATTATAATGTTTGATTTGTAGCTGGTAGGCCGGAACACCGGGATGACGATCCATCAGATTCAGGAAACAAAGCCACAGAGGTATTGAAGGCAAATCAAAGGAAAAGCAAAAAAATTTCTTCTGCCTTTCGCGCGTCGTTTTGATCGATTTGATAGTGCTCGCGTGACCGTGGCCTGCACGAGCAGACGCATCGAGCTACGGCGATGATTCGATGAGTCCCAACTCCCAACTCCAAACTGAAGGGCCGCCTCGACGGAGGCGTCCGCCGGCCGTCGCCGCGCGAGACGGCAGAGTACGACACTAGTCTTGCTCCGCCACCGCCGCCGTTCGAGCGAGCCGCGGGCGCCAGGAGCCCAGGAGGGAGGGAGACTCGAATCGCCAAAGTTGCCGGCGAGGAGCACGGGAAAGGGCGCCACCCCGCGAGGCGGCTCCCGGCCGATGAGCCATCGGCGGACGTCCCGCCCGGATCGGAGCCCCTGCTCCCTTCCGACTGTGGTACAATGACTAAAATCACGGTTAGCATATTATTATCCACTAATTAATCCCGCATCCGGTGAGCAGTGATTCTGCAGATGATGCACTATCAGTGCTGCTGCTATGTTCAGAGTTCAGACTTCAGGTAAGTTCAACTTTCAGCAAAAAATACCCCCAAATCACATTTTTGTGATTTCTACAAGGACAGTTTTGCAGTTGAGTTAGCGAACAGAGATTTCTACGTTTAACCAGGGAAAACATGCCATCGACTGTATCCAACTTTATCTTTGCATGATTTATCACACTCAGATTAACAGTGTAAATGTTTGTGTGAAGAATTCAATCATTATAATCAAAATGCTTTCCACTTACTATATATATATGTGTTACCAAATTCTGATACGCCAACAGTTTTTCATTACCAGTCCGAGAGAGAGAGACCACACCATTACTTGTTTTTTTGACTTTATAAATAGTAATCCAAATTGTTTATAATTTCTTAGACGAGCATTTATACATAGTCCTGTAAATTTTCTACCTTATCTCGTACTAAATTTATTTTTGCAGTTCCTCACAAAAACATTTCGAAAACATCTTACCCTCACCTATTCAAGTTAAATGTCCATAAAACTCTGAAATACCCTCTTTTTCTCTTTTGATTCAGACCTTCTTATCTGAAAAAAATTCAGGAAAGAAACGTAATTCAAAATTTATCAAGTTTATTTACAAAGGATTCACAACACTGACTCCATAGTCCACTCCAGGATTTACATTTTCCACTAACACTAATCGAAAACCGCGATATTTCGACACGGGGCAAGTGAAATTTTGAATGGTTTTCAAGAACTCAAACTTGAAACAGTAAAATTTGACCAAAATTTGATCGAATTTTATCAAAATTTGGCGAAAATGTGAAACTGCTCCACTCTCCCGAACAAATTCGAGCCGTCCTTTCGCCGCGAGTGCGCTTCGCTTCCGCCCACCCCGTTTCAAAAACTCGCCCCCAAATTCCTCCCTTCAAAGGCGAACCCCGCACACGCCCCAATCCATTTGAATCCGCCGGCGGCGGCGGCGATGGAGGTCGGGGACCTGCACAAGGTGTGGGAGATCCGAGCGCTCAAGAGCAAGCCCGACGAGCCCGCCGCCCGCGCGCTCCTCGACCGCGTTGCCAAGCAGGTCCATCCGATCATGCGACGCCACCAGTGGCGCGTCAAGGTCCTCTCCGAGTTCTCGTAAGCGCCCATGGCGACCGACCCCCTACCTACCTACCTGCCTGCCGAACCCTAGCCGTTGCCTTCGTTCCTTCCCCTTCCCTTCGTCCCCAATCTCTGTCTCGTTCCTTCTCGATCGATTGATCAGTTTTTCCGTGTGTGTGTTCCTGATTTGGTTGTTGGGGGATCAGGCCGAAGAACCAGACTGCTGGGGCTGAACGTTGGCGGGGGCGTGGAGGTGAGGCTGCGGCTGCGGCGCGCGGGCCGGGATTACGACTTCATCCCCTACGAGGTGCTCGACACCATGCTCCACGAGCTTTGTCACATCGTGCGCGGGCCCCACGACGCGCAGTTTTACAATCTCTGGGATGAGCTCCGCAAGGTACGTAGATGCTGTGATTTTGTGGCGATTGAAACCTTTTTTTTTTGTCATTCCACCTAGAGATGTTACGAACAATAGAACATACATGCATTGCTCTGGTGCTCGTGTACAGAATTGAGAATTCAAAACTGTGTTGGTGTTGCATTAAGGGTCTGTCTAGAAAATGGGAAGTATCCATAGTTCCTCGCAAGTTGGAGAATTTCCCACTTACTTCAGGCTATTTTAGGATCAAACAACATCCAGCTTGGTTGTTAACGTCTTTGTTCCAGAAACATGTTAAATCAGCCATCAAAATAGATGGAATTGGTTTCTTCTGCGCATATGCAGACACACTTTAGATACATTGTAGAGGTAGGACCCAGCTATATTACTTCATATCGTTAGTTAGTTTCTGCCGGGGGTGGGATTGGAGTGGGCAATAGAGCGTTATGTACTTAATTGTGATTTACATTGAAGTACAAAAGGCGATTTACCTGTGCTACTACACGAATTCCTGCAAGAAAAATGTTGTAGCTTAAGAACTGTTATTTATGTTCATTGTATCGAATTTAACTAAAAGCTCAATAGCCCATCTTTATTCATCTTACTGTCTTTGTATGTTACTTATGAAAAATCATTCAGGAATGTGAAGAACTTGTTTCCAAGGGTATCACCGGATCGGGACAAGGATTTGATGGTACAGGTAGGCGGTTAGGTGGCTTTACAGTAAATCCACTGCCACCATCTTTAAGGCAAGCAACATTACCTGCAGCACAGATGCGGGCATGGAATGGAGCTCTTTTACCATCTGGCCCTAGAAAGCCCGGTGGAAATAATGATATTATGAGTGCTCTTAGTCCAATACAAGCTGCTGCAATGGCTGCTGAAAGGAGAATGTATGACGATTTGTGGTGTGGATCACATGATCAATCTGGCATTGATAATTCAGAAGACGTTATTCTTGAGGGTCCACCTAACTTGCCAACGCATCTTGGAAAAGCCACAAAGGGTGGCCTTTCCAGCAGTTCTGCCAAGCCCAGCACTTCTTCGGGATTTCCTGCAGCAGCACAGGGTGGATCTTCTTCTTATAGGATAACGGCTGATGCAGGAGATGATTCTCTATGGGAGTGTGTTGCTTGCACACTTTTAAATAAGGTAACATGATTAAGCCTCCTGTTTTGTATTATGATGCCTGGATAGTGGCAATCTTTTTTTTATTTGCAGAAGTGTAATATATTTACTATAAAGGCCTGGAGGGTGGCTTTTTTTTATCACTGTTTAATATACAGTGTTTTCAGTCTAACAAGCGGGAGGGGAACATACGCACTAAAGCGAAAACTGGTGAATGAGATGAAAAAACTAGGTTTTTGACTGGTTGATTAAGTTTTATACCACGGTATATGTGCTCCACCTATCACATTGTTTTTTTATCAGTCCTAGCATAATCGTCACACAAATAATATATTCTTTGTGAGTTTAAGAAAAACCAATTTTTTAAGTAGACCCATCAAAAAAAATTAATTTTTCGTATGCCATCCATAAGACCGATAAAAAATATCGCAGCTTATAGGCTTGCTATCTCAAGCGTAGTAGTGTATGTTGCTTACTTATTATGCAAAACATACATAAAGACGCGGCGTGATGCATGCCCAACATGACATGTAACTGTGTCAGAACTCAGAAGTGGCCATTATAATATGATCTCTTCCAAGGTAACACGAGAGGGACATCGATACGGTATCTGCCCAGTAACTTGTGCTCTAGAAAACAAAATAAATCTGATTCGTCAAGACGTCAAGTAGACAGTAAAAGTCCTTCGTTATCCTTATTATATGATCTACTGTCATGATAATGCATTTCACTTAATCAGTGAGTACGTTTTTCTTGTTAATGTGTGGGCTTTCTCAGATTGCCTAATTATCTTTCTGGTTAATTGACGTGTGGGTTTCCCCGTATTGACTAATTACTCTCTCCAGTCCCATAAGTATTCTATTTGTTTTAAAATGTAAGTTATTTATATGGTATCCAATATTATTGTACTTTGACTGTTAATGCATTTCGTAATATATTATCAATAGCTATAAAATTAACATCATATGAAATTATTTTCAAATACAAATTATTTGCGTAACATTAAACACATACTTTTAGTTTAATTATCAGTTAAAATTTTAAAATGATAACTTTGTGAAAAGCAAGGATGCCTTATATTTTACTATCTCTATTCTAAAATATAACTACATTTAGCTAGGTAACTGAGAAAATATACTATAGAAGTTTTCAAAAAGTCTTTTAAAAATTCACCTATGTAGAGAAGATGTAAATAGACAATCAAGCAAAATTGCACGAACTAAATCAATTTCATTTGTGAGATATAAAATTAACAAATTGCAAATATAAAACACCATCTTGTTTTTTTGTCTTTTTTCCTGCTATTTGTCAATTATATGACATGAAAAAAGTTAAGTTTGTTTTTAAAAGTTTGCGTGGTTGTATAATATCACATTTGCTATATGTTAGATTTTTTTTCAAATTTTTTGATAACTTTTATATAGTGATTTCCATGGTTTACATCTAGATATAATTTCCATCCTATATTTACTAACTACATGTCCAACGCGTAAAAAAATCACTATATTTTATATTTTAGGATTGATGGGGTAACATTTTGTACTGTGTGCATACAGTCAACATGTTTTAACCTGACCGTCTATCGTTTTAAATGCTTTGATTTAGTTTTTTAAAATAGTATAGCTAGATTTGCCTTGGAAAATAATAGTTTGAAAATGGAGAACTAATGTGCCAGACGCAGCGCGCTACTTGTGTTTGAGATACGGTTCCCAGTGGCGCTGCGCGATCTCGGCGACGCCGAGGCAGCGGATGTGGAACTCAGGAAGCGTGGATGGTACTGCGTAGTGACGGCGGACAAGAACAAGGCAGCATGTCTGTCAAAGTGGGTATGGAAATCACTCTCATGCACATTAATGCCGATGAACCGCAAGCTAGCAATGAGCATTTGGATATTTGGATGAGACCGTCATGGGCGGAGCCAGAAAAAACATAGAGATGCCAATAAATATGAACCTATGAGCTTTTCATATATGACTACATATGTGTTTAGCTTTATTAATAGATTTAAAATTTCACAATCAATAACTCGGGCACAACTAATTCAGAAATATTAATTCAACTTGTAGGGGTTACAGAGTATGGAGTCCAGTGCAACAGTGACTCATTGTTAGACAGACTACTGGTCTGGATTGTATATATATATATAGACCCGACCCCCTCGTATACGCTCGAGAGATTCATAATCACTGTACACTTTCTGCATGGTATCAGAGCAAGTCTAGATATCCCGGCGCGCTAGCTTCTATCTCCGGCGAGCCGACCCTTTCCTCCTCGTCGTCGACGTCTTCTTCCCGTCGCCAACTCTCTTTCCGGTACTCCCCTCGCTCTCTCGTCTCCATTTCTTCTTCTCCCCGTCTCTCCCGCAGTCACCTTTTCTCCGCCCCACCTCCGCGCGACCAGGCGACGGTCTCAATCCGCCTCCTCGTCCCTCCTCGCACCCGTCTCCGCTCTTCCTCTTGTTTTGTGCATCTCTCCTTCTCTGACGCCGGCGCACCTCCGCGCTCATCGTCTTCATCGGCTGAAAACCTCCCTCGGTTCTTGCCCTTTCCGACACGCTCAACGGTTCTCGGACGCGAACCTTCTCCCCTCACGTCCGAGCCAGTCCAACGTGTCCACGTGTCCACGGACACGAATCCCTGCCTCTCGGACGCGAACATATTCTCTTCGCGTCCGGCCATTCCCTGCCTTTTTCGCGTCCGCCCCACTCCTTGGCCTCCACGAGTCCACGGACGTGAATCTTCCCTTCACGGACGTGAATCCTCGCACGTCCATGACCCAACCACTCTCTGACCCACCCACTCTGTCCCCACCTACTCCGCTGCCTACTCCCCATCGGCCAACCACTCCTCATCGGCTGGCCACTCGTCACCTACTCTGCTACCTACTCCTCATCGGCTGGCCACTCCTCACCTACTCCGCTGCCTACTCCCTATCAGCCAATCACTCCTCATCGGCTGGCCACTCCTCACCTACTCCGTTGCTCACTTTCCATCGGCTTCTCACGTCCTTGATCGGCCGATCCGTCCTATCATCGGCTTCCCCCTCTCATCGGCTTCTCTCTCCCATCGGCTCTTTACTCCCGTTCTCCCGTCATGACCACCGAGTCCGCCCTCAGCTCCGGCACTCTCCCAGTCGCCGAATCTGCTCCGGCCCTCGATGCCACAGACCACACCTCGGGCACCACCTCGTCGATCGTCTCCCCTCCCTATGCTGCTGTGAACATGAAATCTCATGTTCCTATCTCACTTGACCTTAACGTCAATTATTCCAAGTGGGTTTTCTTCTTCAAATCCCTCTGTGGAAAATTCGGCCTCCGGTCCCATATTGATGGCTCCGCTCCACCTCGCCCCAATGATCCTCAGTGGGACATCGCCGAGTGCTGCGTGCACAGCTGGCTGCTCAGCTCGGTCGACGACTCTGTCCTCGATCTCGCTCGATGCAATCACGACCTGCCTTGATCCCTACCCACCCTGCCGGTCCCATGGGTCCGTGGCTCTGCTACAACCCCTGGGCGCCCCAACCCCAGCCACGCAGCCCTATCGGCTGGCAACCCGGAGTTCTCGGCGCCCATCCCCAGGCTCACCTGGCATCGGCTCCCGTTCTGCCGTCTCAGCCGATGCTACCGACCCCAACCACCCAGTCGGTTCCCTCCTGGAACCAGGCTAGCCTCGTCGCTGCCCTCAACCAGATGATGCTCCAACCACAGCACCCTTGGGTGCTGGACTCTGGGGTGTCTTCACACATGGCGTCATCGGCCGGTATACTTCGCTCCTGTCACCTCTCTTCCTCCCCTTTTGTCACTATCGGCAATGGTCACTCTCTTCCTGTCCAATGCCGCGGTGACTCCTCTCTGTCTACATCCACCACTAACCCCCCCTACGCAATGTTCTTATTGTCCCTTCTCTCATTCACAATCTTATATCTGTTCGTCAATTCACACGAGACAACCACTGCTCCATTGAATTTGACGCGTCTGGTTTCTCTGTGAAGGATATCCTAACTCGGCGACAGATCCTTCGCTGCAATAGTGACGGTGACCTCTACACCATTCCCGCTACGCCGTCCACGTCACACGCCAGCGTCGCCCTCTCCACCAACCTTTGGCACCTTTGCCTCGGCCACCTCGGCCCCGACGCTGTCGCCACCCTCCGTCGCAGCGCCTCCATCCGATGTACTCACAACAGCTCCACAGTTTGCCACTTATGTCAACTTGGCAAACATGTGCGTCTGCCCTTTTCTAGTTCTCTCTCCTGTACCTCGCGTCTATTTGAACTTATACATTGTGATGTATGGACGTCCCCAGTTAAAAGTGTCTCCGGTAATCAGTATTATCTCGCTATACTTGATGATTACACACACTATTGCTGGACCTTCCCGCTCATCCACAAATCCGAGGTCGCCTCTCACCTCACTCACTTCGTCACGTACGTATCCACTCAATTCAACCTCTCCATCAAGGCTTTACAAGCCGATAACGGTACAGAATTCATTAACCATACCGTTACAAACCTCCTCACCTCGCAGGGCATCCATCTCCGGCTCTCCTGCCCCTACACCTCTCCTCAGAACGGCAAAGCCGAGCGCCTCCTTCATACCCTCAACAACATCAGTCGCACCATGCTACTTCACGCTCACCTACCCGCCACTTATTGGGCTGAAGCTCTGGCTACTGCGACGTACCTTCTCAATCGGCGCCCATGCTCCTCCGTTCATAACAACGTTCCCTATGCCCTTCTCTACCGCACGACGCCCGACTACTCCCACCTTCGCGTTTTCGGGTGCCTCTGCTACCCAAATCTCACCGCCACAACTTCCCACAAACTCGCCCCCCGCTCCACCGCATGTATTCTCCTCGGCTATTCCACCTCTCATAAGGGATACCGATGCCTCGACCTTTCCACCCGACGGGTCCTCGTCTCTCGTCACGTCATTTTTGACGAGACATGTTTTCCCTTCGGTCTCCTTCATCCGAGATCCTCCTCTAGTGATCTCGACTTCCTTCTCACCAACACCGTTGCGACCAGGTCTTCCCCACTGCCCTCTCCATCGACCCCCTCATCGGCTGCTGCTGAGGATTTACCCATCACATCTCCCACCACTACTCGGTCCGATGTCCCCACCATCGGACCCCCATCGGACCCACCTTTATCGGCCGATACTGATCCTATTTATCCTTCAGCCGATACCGTTCCCTCTCCATCGGACACCCCACTTCCATCGGCTCCTCACTTTCCATCGGCTCCCCCCACCCTATCGGCTGATCCATCTCTATCAGACCGATCAGAATACTCGGCCCACCCGACCTCATCGGCTTAGGCCGATCTAATTCCTCCTTTTCCTCTTGTCTACAGTCGCCGACTCGGAGCCGATGACGCCCCTACCCGACCAGTTCTTCCCATTACTCCCGCACCCCCATCGGCTCCAGTTCCCTCCACCTCTCACATTGTCAACCGCTCCCAGACCGGGTCTCTCCGACCCAATCCGCGTTACGGTCTCTCCACTGTCCACAGCTCTATCTCGCCCATCCCGGCGACTTCTCACTCAGCCTTGGCCGACTCTCAGTGGCGCGCGGCCATGGCCGACGAGTACAAGGCCCTAATGGACAACGAGACCTGGCGCCTCGTTCCCCGACCTCCCGGCGCCAACATTGTGACCGGTAAGTGGATTTTCAAACATAAATTCCACGCCAATGGCTCCCTTGCCCGTCATAAGGCTCGCTGGATAGTCCGGGGTTTCTCCTAATGACCCGGTGTCGACTACGACAAGACCTTCAGTCCCGTTGTCAAACCCGCCACCATCCGAGTCGTCCTCACCTTGGCTGCCTCTCGCTCCTGGCCGATCCATCAACTAGACGTGAAGAACGCCTTTCTTCACAGCCACTTGACGGAAACAGTCTACTGCCAGCAGCCCCCAGGCTTCGTCGACCCTTCTCGGCCCAACGACGTCTGTCTCCTTCAACGCTCTCTCTACGGCCTCAAACAAGCCATCGTGCCTGGTACCAGCGCTTTGCTGTCTATCTTCGGCACATCGGCTTCGTGGCCTCTGCGTCCGATAGTTCCCTGTTCACTTTCCATATCGGCTCCATCACTGCCTATCTACTTCTCTATGTCAATGGCATTGTCCTCACAGCGTCTTCGACATCTCTCCTCGACCAGATCATGGCCCGACTCCACTCTGAGTTCGCCATGACCGATCTTGGTCCTCTCCATCATTTCCTTGGCATCTCCGTAACTCGTTCCATCCACGGGCTCTTCCTTTCCAACGCCAGTACGCCATCGATCTCCTCCAGCGTGTGGGCTTGGCCGACTGTCACCCCACGGCCACCCCGGTCGACACTCGAGCCAAACTTTCTGTCGCCGATGGCGCCCTCGTTGCCGATCCCTCTCACTATCGAAGTCTTGCCAGGGCTCTCCAATACCTCACACTCACCCGACCCGACCTCACGTATGCTATCCAGCAAGTGTGCCTCTTCATGCACGCTCCGCGCGAACCTCACCTCACGCTGCTTAAGCGCATCCTACGCTACGTGAAGGGCACCCTCTCCAGCGGGCTGCATCTTAGCTCCAGCCTCATCGACTCCCTCACCGCGTACTCTGACGTGGACTGGACAGGTTGCCCCGACTCTCGACGCTCTACGTCCGGCTACTGCGTCTACCTCGGTGACACTCTCGTATCCTGGTCCTCAAAACGCCAGACTACAGTGTCCCGCTCCAGCGCTGAAGCTGAGTACCGTGCCATCGCCCACGCCGTCGCCAAGTGCTGCTAGCTTCGCCAGCTTTTTCAGGAGCTCTGTGCACCCCTCTCCACCGCGACCGTCGTCTACTATGACAATGTCAGTGCCGTCTACATGACCGCCAACCCAGTCCATCACCGACGCACCAAGCACATCGAGATCGATATTCATTTTATCCGTGACAAGTTTGCATTAGGATAGGTTTGGGTGCTCCATATACCATCGGCACATCAGTTTGCCGATATAATGATCAAAGACCTGCCTACGCCTTTGTTCACCAGTTTTCGGTCCAGTCTCTGTGTCCGTTCCCCTCCCGCTACGACTGCAGGGGTGTTAGACAGACCACTGGCCTGGGCTGTATATATATAGACCCGACCCACTCGTATACGCTCGGGAGATTCATAGTCACTGTACACTTTCTACACTCGTGTTGTACCTGATATGGTGTTTAGCGGTAAGCAATTTGGAACTTATTATGGTTGATGCATATGCACACATTCAAATTGCTATATTTTGGACGAGAAGCCAAAATACAACGATGTTATATTTTAAAACTATCTCGATTAAATTTAGAGTACTGAATTAGACACAAATAAATATTTTAGAGCACAAAGATAAGCCAAAAGGCCAAACCACCCACGGTAGTACAAGCTTGTAAGTCATGACGTATTGTAACACTAACCATAGCCCACAGCCTGTATGCATATTTTGTCATTTTGAACTCCGCGTTGTGTCGTAACGATTAAATGAGTCATGAGTTCAACGGGTTAACTCGGAGCTCTTTTAACGATACGAGCTGAGTTTTATTCTAGGAGTAGTAACTCATTATGTTAACGAGTCAAGCCAAGGTGGCTTATTAACTCAAAAATATTTTATGAGTCGAGCCAATTTAGCTCGTTAGCCACCCTTCTGTGCTTACATATGTAAACTTAAAAGACTCATTTTCATCCTAAAACAAAAACTAGTTTATGATAAGAGAACCTCCCGTCACTTTTAAACGATCTTAATTTCAGCCCATCCAAATCTATAGGTCTAAAATTTGACTAAAATAATGGTCCATACCCGTGGATGGACCTGGGTTTCATTCCATCCAACTTAAGTTGAGCACTTTGCCAATCGAAGAGCTGTCATCATTTGCGTCCAGCACCAAAAAAAAATTATTTATCAACAGTTACGGAAATTTTTAGAACATGGAAATATTTTTCACTCAATAATTTCTAGTGTAAACTCGAATAGAGAAACGAAAGAGGATATTAAGAAAAAATCAGCCAAACTCAAGAATTCCTTCCACTCCACAAAATGGTGTGTAAAAACTACATGGAATTCAATTACAATTAACAAAGTCACAAATTACATCAACAGGTACAACAGCGATGTTAGAGCAATATGGTTCTGTATTAACTAGCAACAGGTTATGCAAGGAGTCATTGCCCCCAACCTGCTAGGCAGCTCTGATCACAGAGACACGTAACACGATGCCATCTTGGCCCATACTGTGTATCTCTGATAAAAATGCTACGAGATTTTCGGCAGTTCAGGTGTCAAACGTTTGATCTTCTTGGAGGCATTGGTGATTCGCTCGTCCTTGAGCTGAACACTGATCTTGGGTATTGTGAATCACTCATGAGATCCTGCAAATTTGCAGCCAAAACACTAGTTAAAATTTGTTTGAGATCATCTGTGTTAGGTTGAAAGAGTAGTTAAGTTTGTTTGAGAAGCTGTGCTAAGTTCAAAGATTCCAGGGGACGAAGAAAGGTTAAATTACTGCTTGTGAGCGCGAGGCGGCGCTGAGGAGGGACGAGCTGTGCATGCCGCCGCCCCTGATGGCGCCGCCGCAGAACTGCATGTTGTCCTCGCCGAGCGCGCGCAGCCGGTTGAGCTCCGGGAGCACGGTGGTGCCGAGGTCGGGGCGGTCCTTGCGCCGGAGCTCGCAGCACCGGAGGGCCATCTCGGCGAGGCACTGCGCCTCCTCGACGGGCCAGTCGTGGACGGCCGGGTCGAGCATGTCGCCGAGAGCGCCGCGCTCCATGGCGCGGCCGACGTGGTGGGTGAGCCCCATCGGCGGCTTGGCCGTGATGATCTGGAGCAGCATCACGCCGAGGGAGTAGATGTCCGACTTGACGCCGAGCATCCCCGTCTGCTGGTACTCCGGGTCGATGTAGCAAAACGTCCCCGCCGTCGACGTCATCCGGTACTGCGTGACGTTGTCGGCGACGGACGGAGGCACCAGCCGCGCCAGCCCGACGTCGCTGATCTTGCTGACGTAGTTGCGGTCGAGGAGGATGTTCCCGGGCTTGAGGTCGCGGTGCACCAGCGGCTCCGGCTTGGTCTGGTGGAGGAACAGGAGGCCCGTGGCGATCTCGGCGGAGATGCGGAACCGGTGCTGCCACGGGATCACCGGCCCGCCGCCGCGCCGGAACAGGCAGTCGTCGAGACTCCCGTTCGCCATGTACTCGTACACGAGGCAGCCGTACTCCGGGCAGGCGCCGAGGAGGAGCACCATGTTTGGGTGGCGGATGCAGCTGAGCACCTCCACCTCCTGCTGGAACTGCGACCTCCCCTGCGCGGCGTCGGGGCGGAGCACCTTGATGGCGACCTCCGTGTGGTCGAGGTGGCCCTTGTACACCGGGCCGTAGCCGCCCTCTCCGATCTTGCGGGCGTCATTGAACCGCTCGGTGGCGTGCTCGATCTCCTCGATGCTGTAGCGCCGGTACCGTATCTCGTGCGACATTCCGCCGCCGCCGCGGTTCTTGCGCTCCTCGGCCTCCTTGAGAAGCTTCTTCTCCGCGCTGATCCGCTTCTGCACCTCCAGCTCCGCGATCCGCTGCGACGCCTCCGCCGCGTCCATGGCTGCCTTCGCCTTCGCCTTCTCGCGCTCGATCATCGCCAGCGCCGACTCCTCCGTCAGCCTCGCGTCCTGCGTCTTCTGCTCCTCCTCCGCCTTCCACCGCTGCAGCTCCATCGCCTTCTGCTTCGCATTCAGCGCCTCCTTGCACGCCGTGCTGTACATGTCCATGGTCTGCTTCAGCTCGAGCCGGAGCCTCTTCATCTCCGTCTCCACGTCGTCCTGCATGCAACGCACGCAAAGGATCGAACACGCCATGAGCAATGCTCGAGGTGGAGGCAATGGCGGTTGCTCATGTAGAGGTGGGCTCACCATGCCGAGGGAGCAGAAGGAGGAGGCGCTGCTCTGGGAAAAGGAGGTGTGGTCGTTGGCGCCGAAGGAGTCGCCGCCCCAGGGCGTGCGGGCCATCTCGAAGCTGTGCTCATAGCTGTCCGCCGAGGCGGCCGACAGACGCGCCGGGACGGGGGGGTGGTCGATGCTCCGGCGGCCGGAGCTGACGAACGAGATGTCCGCAGAGTCCGGCATGGAGAGGTGGCTGAGATCCGCATACGACTTCCGCGTCGCCCCGGCGCCGCCCGTCGGCCCGCGCGCGAACGGCGACCGGATGTAGTTGTCCACCCTCGGCGTCTCCGCGTGCTCGTGGCCCCTCGACGACGACGACCACTTCTGCGGCGTCGGCGCCAGCGCCGGCTCGGGCTTCGCCGCCGCCGCGGCCATGCTCTGGAGCTGCGACCGGAGCGGGGACACCCGCGGCGCCTGGCGGATGGAGTTCCGCACCGACGACACCTTCCCCTTGTTGATGACGTACACCGTGCAGAAGTCCGGCGCGCCCTTGGAGATGGTCGTCGGGATGTCGGCCTTGAACCTGAACCCGCCCCTGGCCGTGGCGCCGACGACGAGCTTCTCGATGGCGGCGAGGGCGGCGAACTCGGTGATGGACTTGGCCACGTCGTGGTCGTCCAGCAGCACATCCTTGCACTGGATCTGCACACGAGTACACCGCCGCGGAGATCGAATCAGTGCGCCGCGGCGTGGCGATTGATCGTTCGCAAGGACGAACACCACTTACGTCTTTGCGCGTGCAGAAGCAGCGGAACGGGAGGAAGAGATCCCTCAGGTGCGGGTCGGTCGGCTGCTTGAAGCCGGAGGCGTCCTCCACTCCCCCTGCAGCACACGCGCCCATATCGACACGACACAACCCTTACACATCAGTTTCCTCCAAAAAGATGGGAATCCAAGGTCCAAACACAAACCAACCTTATTCAACCCCAATTTTCTTTTCTTTCCCCTTTCGTCCCAAGAACTGAATTTGTATTTAAATTTCTACACCATGTTCATATATTCTGGCTACACACGTTCTTTTAAGCTGCTAAACATTACGATTTTTATTAAAAAAAACTTTCTACTATATAGAAATTTCTTTAAATACTTTTTAAAATCTTGTTTTCATTTTTTATAATATTTAGTTCATTTGCGTGTCCATAAATAATTATCGTACAATCAGAATAACCTATCATCCCTCCCCTAAAAACCGTGTCGAATGATTTTAAATTTATTTTATTGTTTTTAGTAGTTCTGCCAAAACCCAAGCTGGTAATAAGAAAATTTTCCCAAAAAAAATTGTGCTGCAATAGATGTAATCTATGTAACTTGCCTGAGGTGCCTTTGGTGTTGACATGGACGAGCACGATGATCTGGCCCTTCTGGACAAGTGTGTCGATGGCCCACTTGAGAGCGTTCTGGCTGTTCTTGTCCTTGTCAATGCAGACGGCAACAAGCGGATAGCTGGAAGTGTCGAGGTCTTTGCCGTCATGATACCTCCCCATGGATCTCTCCCTCCTCCTCTCCTTCTTTCGTTGTTCAACTGGCTACTATATATCTTCTACGTGCTCTCTAATGACAAAAAAATGTTAAGCTAAAATGGATATGCCGGTTTCGTTAGGTTTTCTAGGTTTTGTTTATCTTCTACTCACTCTGTTATTGCCTGAGAGGGAGGCAATGACAAGAGGAAGAGAGTGGAGAGAAAGCCGCCAACCTGTTTTGCTCCCGTTTATTGTTCCCTATTATTAAGTTGCCTATCTTTAGATGTGGTGGTGATTACTTTAGCAAAGTGTGCATTAGTGCTCTTGGCTAATTATGTGGGTGACCGATGAATCCGGCTTTCTTGATTTAGCTTACCAGATAGAAAGGGGGGCGATAGATGGTGAGGAAAGAGGGATCAAACTAATAAAGATCAGTCAAATTTTACTTCGGCCAGACATAGTTACAAAGAAACAAGAGAAATAGGTTTGCTATCGTAGTGGTAAGGGTTTGTGGCTTCAACCCTGAGGTCACATGTTTTAACTCACCACAACTCATACTTTTTTCTTCTTTGATTGTCCATCGTACTTAAAAGACTCATGTAATGACATTGACATCATGACATGGATGCACATGAAGATTTTAGCTTTATTTTGATGACACCTCCGGCCAATTCATGAGGCATACTTCGAACATGTGTATGGATATCCATGTACTCTATCAGAACACACCAGGCAATGATTTCTCATTCGAGATAACTCACTATAAGGTGTACCTATATGCATTTCTGTTTGAAGAAATTTCCAAGCGCGAGGAACATTTTTATTGTGGCATGTGCATGCGCGTACTACGACGGACGGCCATGCACGACAAGTTTTGTAAAAAATCTCGGCCAATTAATGAACAGTAAATGCGAAAATGGTTTTTCTATTAGTCAGATGCTTAATTTGTTTTCAATTTGTAAGCCAATTTTTTTGTACGATGCATATCGCTTTGAGATTTGTAAATATCCTCAGCACTCCCTCATCTTTGACCCCGCCTCAGCGTTGCCACTCACGCTGTTGCACACAATGCGGAGTTGCGCCTCAATTTGCTCCACGTCCTTCCACACCGCACCGTTATCATCACCCTGCACTGCTACCATCCCTGAAGACCAAATCCAGCAAAGCTTTTCGGAGTTTAGATGTTGCTAGAGCCAACAGCTCCCACGCGGCGGTGCACCTCTCGTTCGCCGTGGGTGCGATGACTCCATCGCGCCGCTGCGGAAGGCGGCGGGGGTGGTGCTCCAGGGGAACATGAGGTTCGCGGAGGTCACGGATGGGGCGCCGCCGGAGGGGACGCCCGTGCCGCGGCGGATGGAGATGTTCATGGAGGCCGCGGAGGGTGGAGGGATGGAGGACGGGCTCGAGGCGGGGGCGGGGGGGTGTCAGGGTGAGCTGCGTGGCGGGGGGTGCGTTCGTGTGGAAGGCGGCTGAGGCGGCGGCTAAGGTGCGGGCGAAGTGGGTGCCGGTCTGGACGGGGGCTTCGAGCGCGCTCGTCGCGCACCTCCGCACCGACGCGCTCCGGGAGGACGTCGGCGATAAGGGTAACTACTACTGTAATGGCAGGATTTCTCGCCGGAGTTGGGTGTGGTTTCGGGTTGAGTTGATGACTTGACATGTACTTCATGTGGCTGATGAAATGTCCAGCCGCGAGCCGCGCCAACGAGCTGCTCACCTCGCATCCCGGCCTCGCTCCCCGATGGCGTCGTCTCCGGCGACTTCAACTACGTCATCAACCTCCTGCTGCAACGCATGGCGCAGCGCTTGCCCCGCGCCGCCACGGCCGTCGCGCTCAACACCTTCCCGGGCACCGTGATCCTCGTGTTGGCTTTGAAACCCTTTTTTACTAACTACAGTACTCCGATCTGTTTTTATTTTTGGTGAGATTTCGGTGTTCTTCTAGCCTTGGTGACATTATTACGAAGTTCTCGAGAAGATGTGTGGATCCAAGGCGTCATCTTGCTGCTATCACTATTTTTTGTTACTTTATTATCACGTATTATTTACTTCATGCCTAGAAATTTAACTATCTGTCACAATTAAAATAGGTATTCTTTATTTGCTACTGTTGGGTTTGTCCACGTAGATTTGCTGCTAGGGAGAGAATTATCTTAACCTTATACTACTACTTTCGCCTATGCAGCATGACAGATAGGCTTGGCATTTCATGTCACGCTAGCAAGCCTATCTGGCACACTGTGTATAGGCAAAAGTGCCATAAAAGATAAAACATACTCTCTTCGGTCGCAAATTTGTAGGACAAATATAAAGGAGGCTATTTTAATGGTGGTAAATAGTTAATTTTTTAAAAAATATATGCTTTCTCAAATAACATTCATCTAGATCACCTATTTATTAATTTTTTTAAAAAAATCTTTCATTTATTTCTATAATCAAATACATAATTCGTGGTAATAATTCAAGATGTTATTACGTTCTTTGTTGTTGATTATGGATTATTGCGGGCATGTTTCCTAAGTTTTTAAACAGTATATTTAGTGCAAAATGTTTCTATATAAAATTTCTCATCTAATATTTTTAATATAATTTTAACTTTTTAGTGATTAATTTACTTTGTTTATATTTAAGTTATTACAAAATCAGATAATTTAGAAAATCCAAACATCTTAATAATGTGCAGAGATGGATATTCCGATCATCCCGTGAACACTCCATTGCATCTTTCAAGATGTATAGAGATGTAATAAAGAAGAAAGGAATAACAATCACGAGTAGATGTTCCATTCAAAACGATGATTTAGTTGAGCGTTACTCTCATCTAAAATATTATAAATATATCTTGAGTGCTAGAAATTATCACATTAATTTTTTTAAAAAAGAAATATTTTAACCGTTGGATTGTAGCGGGTCTAAATTTTGATGATCTAGATTAATTACATCTATAAAAAAAAGATAAGAGTTATATATTAAATTTAATTCTAATTTTAAAATATCTTATACATGGTATGTATGAAAATAAAAAAAAGAAAGGTAAGAGTTATATATAAAATCTAATTATATTTTTATTTTTCATATAGAAATTATAATTACAGATAATAAGTGTATAATGAATTAATTCTAATGATGTTATCCAGCTCCGCTTAAAATTACGCGGCAAACCCAGTAGTTTATTTTTATCAAGCTTGAAAACAGCCGGCATTGTGAAGCTTTCGACCTGTGAAATGACCTTGCATTCCTGTTGTTTTACATAGTGAAGAGAATTACATAGAGCTCAGATATTTCAAAGCGATAGCTGCCTACTTTGGAGGTTTGGCACAATAAGTTCAAAAGCAAGAACAAATTTCTTCCTAAGGTTTCCATGCCTAGCACCATAGCTTGCTCTAAACTCGTAGTTTAAGATCTTTCAAGTGTCCTGAGTAGGTAACTCGGCTCGGCGCAAGAGAAGTCAAGGTATTTTGGTTCAGTGCAAGGTGGCCAAGGTCGCTGTGTATGTAGTGGGAGATTTGGTGACGGCCGTCCACAAATTTGGCTTCAATTATTTGTCATTCTGACTCACAAGTCCGTTTGTTAGTTATTTGCTACCAGCATTGTGAAGATTGCTCCCAACTCCGTGTGCAGCAGCACAGTCCTATCTCGTTCAAAATGATGGCATGTTGACAACCTCACGACTCACATCTACTGCACCAAGTCGCAACTCGCAAGTCGCCCACCAAACATTGCATGGCGTCCTCGCGCGCGCACAGGCAGCCCACGAATCCACGAGCTCCTCTGGGTGGCGCGCGCCCTCGCCGCCGTGGTGGATGGCTGCGGACGCGGCGGCCGCGTCCGGGGTGCCGCGGGTACCTGTCTGGCCGTCGTCGGCGTCCGACGAGCTCCGCGAGGAAGTCGGCGACCAGGGTAAGTGAGAGCGAACAAGCTAGTAGTGGAAATTTGGAGTGTTCTGAGCTCGAATGCATCGTTTGCAGCGGCGAGCCGCCGGGCCGACGAGCTGCTGACCTCCTACGCTGGCCTCGGCAGCTACCGCGTGAAGGACCTCCCCGAGGGTGTCGTCTCCGGCGACTTCAACTTCGTCGTCAGCCTCCCCCTACACCGCATGGCGCAGCGCCTCCCATGCGACGCCATTGCCATCGCCATCAACGCCTTCCCGGGGCTCGACCAGCCGGACGTCACGGCTGCCCTCGCCGCCGCGCTCCCAAACTGCCTCCCCATCGGCCCCTGCCACCTCCTCCTCGGCAATGAGTCGACCGCCAACGGCCGCGCACCGACGCGTACGTCGCATTCAGCGGAGGAGCTGCACGAGCTCGCCGCCGGGCTCGAGGCCAGCGGCGCTCCGTTCCTGTGGTCACTGCGGGACGACCTGCGTCCGTCGCTCCCGCCGGGGTTCCTCGACCGCACCAAGGGCGCCGGGCTGGTGGTGCCATGGGCGCCGCAGGTGGAGGTGCTCCGCCACGCGTGCGTTCCTGTCGCACGGCGGGTGGGTGTCGGTGCTGGAGGCGGTCGGCAGCGGCGTGCCGGCCGTTCTTCGGCGACCACCAGATGAACGCGAGGTCGGTGGCGCACGTGCTGGGATGCGGCACGGCGTTCGTGGGGCCGATGACGCGCGGCGCCGTGGCTGCGCCGATGCATGGGGAGGACGGAAGGCGGATTCGGGCGAGGGCGGAGGAGCTGCAGGCGAAGCTGTGCGGGTGCACGAACTTCGATGAGTCTGTCAACATAGTACTGCTCCACTAGTTTGTTGAGTGGAATTCCTTCCGGCCGCCTAATTTGTCCTTTCGCTGGGTGCTAATTTGATCGGCTTAATCAATACACAACCTTTACAACTTTCGACTTGTGGCATTTGTAGAATGTGTACATTGATCCTGAGAATATAAAGTGGGTTGGTTCTATATGTGTTCTGTCTAACACTCCGTAGTCACAACGAGAGAGGAACGGACGCAGAAACTGAACCGAAAACTAATGAACAAAGGCGTGGTCAAGCCTTTGGTCATTATATCGGTAAACTGATGTGCCGATGGTACATGAAGCATCCGAACCTGTCCTAATGCGACCTTATCACGGATAAAGTGGATATCGATCTCGATGTGCTTGGTGCGTCGGTGATGGATCGGGTTGGCGGTCATGTAGACGGCACTGACATTGTCACAGTAGACGACGGTCGCGGTGGAGAGGGGTGCACGGAGCTCCTAGAGAAGCTAGCGAAGCCAGCAGCACTCGGCGATGGCGTGGGCGACGGCGCGGTACTCGGCTTCGGCGCTGGACTGGGACACTGTGGTCTGACGTTTTGAGAACCAGGATACGAGAGTGTCATCGAGGTAAACGCAGTAGCCGGACGTAGAGCGTCGAGAGTCGGGGCAGCCTGTCTAGTCCGCGTCGGAGTACGCAGTGAGGGAGTCGATAGGGCTGGAGCTGAGATGCAGCCCGCTAGAGAGGGTGTCCTTCACGTAGCGTAGGATGCGCTTAAGCAGCGCGAGGTGAGGTTCGCGCGGAGCGTGCATAAAGAGGCACACTTGCTGGACAGCGTACGTGAGGTCGGGCTGGGTGAGTGTGAGGTATTGGAGAGCCCCGGCAAGACTCCGATAGTGAGAGGGATCGGCAACGAGGGCGGCATCGGCAGCGGAGAATTTGGCTTGAGTGTCGACTGGGGTGGCCGTGGGGTGACAATCGGCCATGCCCGCACGCTGGAGGAGGTCGATGGCGAACTGGCGTTGGGAAAGAAAGAGCCCGTGGGAGGAACGGGTTACGGAGATGCCAAGGAAATAGTGGAGAGGACTAAGATCGGTCATGGCGAACTCAGAGTAGAGTCGGGCCATGATCTGGTCGAGGAGAGATATCGAAGACGCTGTAAGGACAATGTCATCGACATAGAGAAGTAGATAGGCAGTAACGGAGTCGATATGGAAAGGGAATAGGGAACTATCGGACGTAGAGGCCACGAAGCCGATGTGCCGAAGATAGGCAGCAAAGCGCTGGTACCAGGCATGAGGGGCTTGTTTGAGGCCGTAGAGAGAGCGTTGAAGGAGACAGACGTTGTCGGGACGAGAAGGGTCGACGAAGCCTGGGGGCTGCTGGCAGTAGACTGTTTCTGTTAGGTGGCCGTGAAGAAAAGCGTTCTTCACGTCTAGTTGATAGATCGGCCAGGAGCGAGAGGCAGCCAAGGTGAGGATGACTCGGATGGTGGCGGGTTTAACAACGGGACTGAAAGTCTCGTCGTAGTTGACACCGAGTCGTTGGGAGAAACCCCGGACTACCCAGCGAGCCTTGTGACAGGCAAGGGAACCATCGGCGTGGAATTTGTGTTTGAAAATCCACTTACCGGTCACAATGTTTGCGTGGGGAGGTCAGGGAACGAGGCGCCAGGTCTCGTTGTCCATTAAGGCCTTGTACTCGTCGGCCATAGCCGCGCACCACTGAGGGTCGGCCAGGGTTGAGCGAGAAGTCGCCGGGATGGGTAAGATAGAGCTGTGGACGGCGGAGAGACCGTAGCGCTGAGTGGGGCGGAGAGACCCGGTCTGGGAGCGGGTGACCATGTGAGAGGTGGAGGGAACTGGAGCCGATGGGGGTGCGAGAGTAATGGGAAAAATTGGTCGGGTGGGGACGTCATCGGCTCCGGGAGAAGATCAGCGAGGTGGTGCCCGAGGTGTGGTCTGAGGCACCGAGGGCCAGAGCAGACTCGACGACTGGAAGAGTGCCGGAGCTGAGAGCGGACTCGGTGGTCATGACGGGAGAACGGGAGCAAAGAGCCGATAGGAGAAAGAAGCCGATGGGAAGTGGACCGGCCAGCTGATGAGGAGTGGTTGGCCGATGGGGAGTAGGCAGCGGAGTAGGTGAAGAAAAGGTGGTGATAGAGTGGGTGGGTCAGAGAGTAGTTGGGTCACGTACGTGCGAAGATTCACGTCCATGGATTCGTGGAGGCTAAGGAGTGGGGCAGACGTGAAAAAGGCGGGGAGTGGCCGGACGCGAAGAGAATATGTTCGCGTCCGAGAGACAGTGATTCGTGTCCGTAGACACGTGGACACGTTTGACTGGCTCGGACGTGAGAGGAGAAGGTTCGCGTCCGAGAGCCGTTGAGCGTGTCAAAAAAGGCGAGAACCGAGGGAGGGTTCCAGCCAATGAAGGGCTGGACAAGTCCAATTGATGGGAGGGCGGACGAGTTCAGCTGATGAAGACAACGAGCGCGGTGGTGCGCCAGCGTCAGAGAAGGAGAGATGCACGAAGCAAGAAGAAGAGCGGAGACGGGTGCAAGACGAGACGAGGAGGTGGATCGAGACCATTGCCTAGTTGCGTGGAGGTGGGACGGAGAAAAGAAGGTGACTGCGGGAGAGACGGGGAGAAGAAGAAACGAGGGCGAGAGAGCGAGGAGAGTGCCAAGAGGAGAGTACCGAGAAGAGGGTCGACAACAGGAAAAAGACGTCGACGACGAGGAGGAAAGGGTTGGCTCGCCAGGGGGAGAAGCTAGCTTGTCAGAATGTCTAGACTCGCTTTGATACCATGTAGAATGTGTACAGTGACTAAAACTTCGAGAGTATACAAGGAGAGTCGGATATATATATATATATACAACCCAGAAAGTATTTTCATGCCAATATAATTTTATGAAAATTTTTTTTCTCATCAGGTCGGCACTGATCTTAAAATAAATCGAAGAATCTTTTAATATAGCAATTCCATAAATTAATAGCATGAAAATGCCAAATGTAGAAACACGTGGCACGGCTATTGTGATTAGGAGTGATATTTAAGAATATTAAAAGAGATCTTTCATGAATTAATAACTTTAAAATTCATAATTAATAAATATCAGATTGTGCTTGGTTTAAAGTTTTAGTTGGAGCTTTTCTAAGTTGCCATAAGACTGAACCAATTTGAGTTATTTGCATAAGAATACCAATTCCGATAACATACAGAATAGATGTGTATTTTTAACATAGCCTGACAACACACGGAATAGATGTGTGTATTTTTAACGTTGCCCACATTGTTTAAAGGCTCCTTTGTAACGTGGTAATTTGGAGGAATTTTGAAAAATTGGGGTTTCTTAGAATAAAGGAATTCAAATTTCTCTAGAATTTATAAGAATTGACTTGAATCATAGGGATTTTGAAGGACTTTCAATATAAGGTCCAGCCTCTTCCTCCCTACAATCCATCCATCCAAATAGTCATTCTTCTAAATGGTCATCATTGTATAGGATTTAAAATACGAAGGCACTCCAACCCCAAGTCTTTCCTATCATGTCTATTATGTGTTTAAACGAACCACTAAGTGCAGATCTACGATCATGAATAGTTATCGTGAGAGCTCTTATAGAGGGTCCAATAATTAATATAGCTATAGAAGACAGAAAGATATCCCATGATCTCCCAAACGACGTCCAATTAAAACGGACGGCAGCTTATAATGTGCCGCGACTCTTTTGACAGCAGCTTATAATGTGCAGCGTACAGGGTTGCCATGTTCAGGCTGTCTTTAATTTGTAGTAAAACATAGGAAATTTGAAGAATTTCAATCTTATAGGAAAAATCCCTACAAAAAATTCCTACAAAGGCCTTTCAAACAAATGACGAATCCTATCGCTTTTCTTTGAAATTCCTAAGGATTAGACAATCTATCATTCAATCCTATAGGCACTTTGGTAAGGCCTTCTTTTACGATTTCCATCCCAGCCCAGCCCAGCCCAGCCCAACTCAACCAGTGGGAGCTACCACAGCCAGTCACCACTCCCACCATACACCGCGACATGCAGCCAAGCTACCAAATTACAGTTTACAACGGCCTTCTCCACCTTTTGTTAAAGGTCCAACAACAAAAAAAAAACGTAGAATGTTTCCTTCAAGAAAAAAATGATGAAAAATAAAAACAGTAATAATGCAAACAAAACAAACACAGGTTAGGATTTAGTGCCGATATAACAAATACTAAATTTTGGGAAATACTTCTCAGGTTCTCAATACATGGACAGTCCAAGCTGTCAACACAGCATAGATTCACCATAGTGGCCCTTTAAGCTCATAACAAAAGGCAACAAATAAGCAAAACTCTTCCTACTTAAACCAAACCTGCATTGTGCAAAACAAAAATAGAAGGTGGTATTAGGAAAGCCAAATCAGAATGTTTGGAAGAAACATAATATAATATAATAACTACATGTGACTGACAACGATAGAAGATTCAAGGAACACAATGTTCATAAGTATAAAGAGTTTAAGACTGAATTAGCTAAAGCCATCGTCCACAGTCAACTAAAGCCATCATCTTCTACAAATAAGAATCGGCTAAAGCCATCATCTTCTAAGTTATTTTAACTTTTTTTAGTGATTAGAAGTTTGAAAGAAATACAGAAATATCTGAACATTGTAAAACTGAAGATAGCAGCAAAGTATCTGAACATTGTAAAACTGAAGATAGCAGCAAAAGTATCTGAACATTGTAAAACTGAACAATTGCTAAAAAGAAAAGCCTTATAGCATAATAATCTGAAGGCAATACGATTTAAAGTTTAAGAAGCTAATGAGAAACAATAAAACCACGATATCTTGTAAGCACGAGACCAAAAGTCATGTCAAGCAACTTAATTGATCCTATGGTTCGCTGACAAAATGGTCATAGAAACATGAAACGCACAATGATAAATTTCACAGTGCAGCAGTGAAGGAAGTCACAGCATCACAGAATCAGGATATTACATTGCCAATAAATCTGCACCGCTATCACTACAACATTAGCATGATGCAGACCAGATTGCAAACCTAGGTGGACAAACTACTAGACTGTCTAAACAGAAAAACCATGCATATGAACCCATCAATTTTATCACAAATTCGATCAAAACAATAATACAGGCGTAGCACAAACAGTATTTTTTTTGAAACATAGCACAAACAGTATGGCATCATGGCAATGCATAAAAGATATTGTACATTGAGCTACCAAATAGAAACATCCTGTACATTGAGCTACCAAACAGAAACAAAGTCATTTTGCTGACCTTAGATGCTGCTCGGGTACATGAACACCCTGACCTTGCGCCCCTGCACCAAACAACAAAACACCATGAGCCGAGCACAATACCTCAACAAGAAGCAGTGGTGCTGTTGAACAACTCACCATGGAAGCCGGCGGGAGGTTGGACTTGAACTTGGCGCGGACGACGCCGGAGTTGCCGTGGGGGCGGGTGACCTTCCCCCAGATGCATCGGTAGCGGGTGCCGCTGCTCTTGGTCTTGGCCTTGTACACGTACGCCATGCGCTTCCCGCAGTACCACGCCACCTCCTCCTTGGTGTTCACCCCCTCGATCTGCACCAACGACGTGTTCTCGTACTGGTTCGACTTCGATCTGCACCATCCCAAACCCCCAAAACCCAAGATCAGACTCGCCGCCGCCATTGCCTCACCCAAAACCTTAGCACGAAACGCGCAGATCCAGAGCTACAGAGGAGAGGATGCGCTCGCTCGCTCACCGCTTGTAGCCGAGGATGGTGCCCCGGACGTAGAGCCTGACGCGCTGCCCCGTGCGTCCCTTCACCATGGCTGCCTCCTCCTCCTCGCCGCTTGCTTCCTTCCGCCGCCGGTGACGAGAGCTCGGGCGGTGGGGGGGTCTTCGAAGAGGCGGCGGCGAGGGATGCGGCTTATATGTAGCGAGGGGTGGTTGCGCGAACAGTGGAGATTGGCCGCTGCGGTTGGATGTACGGTTGGGATTCGTCAGGGGCGGAGGCTAGGGTTTAAGATAGCTAGGTGTTAATGGGCTGGGCTAGCATGTACTGTTATGGGCTGGTTTTGGCACGAGGGGCTCACTGGCCCACTGCAATGGGCTGGTAGACTTCTGGGCCTAATTGCATCCACATTTTTGCCACCCCCCTCCTTTTTTTTTGCCCTAACTAGCCCAATGTAGCAGGGACAAACAGTTGGGAGTTGGGACTTGGAGAGTCAATTGATTCAGTTGACTCGATTTCAAGAACTAGAAAGAAAACAGCACAAAAAATAACTAGGGAGAAACAGCAGCTCTAGGAATTTTGTTGTGGCTATCGGTTCATAATATTTTTTTTGGGAGGCCGTTCAGAATATTTTTTGTCATAACCACAAGAGAACTGAATTGTTTTTTTCTTAATTTTTTGCATTCAAAACAAGCCTAAATTTGAATGCTCTGATTATATTTATGCAAATATGCTTATAATGTTCGGTTTGTTGCATCCGTTATCACAGTTTTGATCATTTGATGCAAATATTTTGAACACCACCAGTCAGACATAATCATGAAGTGCCACACCTTTTTTCCTTTATCTCATCATATAAGCACTCCCTCTCACTGTTTCATAAGGTATTTTACTTTTGTATTAAATTATTTTTTTAAGTTTAACTAAATTTATAGAAAAAATATAATAATATTTTTAACACAAAATAAATATATTCAATGATGAATTTAATAAAATTAATTTGGTATTATAGGTCTTACTGTATACCTTAAAACAAAACCAAAATACATTCCCACAAACTTAAAACAAAACCAAACTACATTCACTATACACTCCTTTCTTTCTTTGTACCCACAAAGCCAGTATTCCAACATTACGAAAGATTTTATTTGTATTTTCGTTTAACGCGATACCTTCATCAGCAATCACCTATCACTTTGACACGGTAAAAGTCGGTAGTACGATGTAAGGATGGTCTTGGGTATACCCAACTATTCTTCAGCTAACCATCAATCACACATTGGTCGTTAATTATTTTCATCACGTTGCGTTTAAACTCTAAACTGGTTCAAGGCGTAGAAAGTTTCAAGCTTCAGTTTAATTAATGTGAAGAAAATGATGTTTTGTTCGATACAGAAATTCTTCTCACGAATTGCCCCAGCCTGGAAAGGGACTAACTGAGCAAAGAGACATCTTGCAAGCACACATCACTGATCCATAAAAAATTTCTCAGAGATTCTCTAAGCTTACGGTTCAAGTTAACAGTCTGCTTCAAAGCAACACACCAACAACTGTTATATAAACAAATTCCGTCTGAATTTTAGACAAATTATAAGTGAATAATGACGGATTTAATTTACAGTTACTCTTAGTTACACAAGGGAATTAATCTAGAAGCTAACTAGAAGGCTAGAAGAAGAAGTTGGTGGTCTTGCTGGAGGGATCAAGCCAGGTGACATTGAAGTGCTCCATGGTTTGTGCCCACCTCAGGTCTTGCATCATCTGGTGCACCCCAATGGTGTCCTCCAAGAAGTCCTCCGGCCTGACACCCTTGTAGTCATACATCCTAGGGTAAATGTTCACCCTGTTCTTGACTTTGCTGGCCATGTTGAGCCATGTCCCTGTTGTCACATCTTCTGCACCTGGTGTAATTCCACACAGTAATTAAGTCTAACAATTATGTAGAGTTTTCATTGAGGTAGTATGGTTAAAACTTTTTATATATTTATATATAACACTGCTTCATATTCAATCAATAATATAATTTGTTTTGAAAATCAACGATCTTCAATATGCACATGTGAACTACATAATGTATAGTGAAAATTAGCTACTGCCACCAAGACATCAATATTCGACATCACATAGCGTCAACAGAAGCTATACGGCGTCAAATATTTTTGACTGACGGAGTGTATTGTATCAAATAGTAATGAATAAACATAGCGTATTATAAAAATATTTTTCATGATAAATCTACGTGCACTCTGATATATATAGGAGTATATAAATTTCTTAAGAGAGGAAGTTACGATGATTATGTGATCAAGAGCAAGAGCAAAATCGAAGATTCCATGCATGCGCAGTTGCGTACCTATGGCTAGTGCTTTGACCATGTCGGAGCCGGCGATCGACTTGACGAGGTCCCAGGACAGCATCGTAGCCCATGCCGAGCATGAACGGCGGCGACTTCTTGTCCTGGAACGGGAGGCCGGCGCCGTAGTACATGCCCTCCCTCGGCGGGCGCCGAAGCGTCTCCACCAGCTCGTCCAGCCGGAGGTACGTGTCGTCGTCCACCTTCATCACGTAGTCGTAAGGGCGTCCGCCGGCGCCGCCGAGCATCGCCGGCAGACCGGTGAAGTAGTCGTACGTCTTGCCCTGGTTGGGGCTCTCGTCGCAGTCGAACAGCAGCACGTCGGCGTAGGTGCGGGCCTCCAGCGCCACGAACGCGCGGTGCTCCGGCGGCATCGGCCGTGCGCACAGCTCGAACCGGACGTCCGCGCGCGCCGCGGCGCGGAGCTCCGGCGTCTGCTGCAGCGCGTACGCCATGCGGATGAGGTGCCACCGGGAATGCTTCTTGGCCATGGTGTGCACGCCGACGAAGACGCTGATCTCCTGTCGACAACCACCACCACCATCCGCCGCCCTCGCCGGCGCCTCCTGGACGTCTGCCGCAGCAGCTTCGCCATGGCAACCGCTGTCCACAACGGCCGCGGCGACCACCGGCGGGTTGCGTACGTAAGCAGAGAAGGGAAGAAGAAAACTAGCACAGATGATCGTGAACGGAAGAAGCAGAATGACGACGAGCGAGATGGTGTAGTAGGATGGCTTCTGCAGGTACGACATTGCTGCTGCTGCTCCTCCTCCTCATCGCCGACGGCTTTCTGGTCATCTTGATTTCTCTGATGTTCAAAATGAGCCCGTCATGGAAAAATGAACAGATTCCAATAAGGAAAAAGTCCATTACCTCCCTCCTCAACAGCGGAGTCTAATTTACCTCTCCTAATCTTAAAACCGGATATAAAACTTCCCCTAACACTTAAAACCAGACCAATTCACTTCCTTCTATGGTTTGTACTCTAATTTTGTCCATGAGACCGCTTATGTGACATTATAGTTAGCGGTTTTGTCCGATATAACATGTTTAACTTAGTCCAGATATGATAACATGACGCTTTCGTAATGATTTTATCAAAAAAAACCATGGGCCATATGTCAGTTATCCCTCATTTCTTTCTTCTCTTCTCCGAGATTAGGCAACAGATTGAGGTGCATGTGAAGGTGGAGCTCAAGCTTGAGCTCAATAAGATGTCGACAGTGAACCATGGCAATGTTGGGCTTCTCCCTTCACCCTCGCCTCCACTAGACACCATGTATGGAGGAGGAGGTGGAGCTTGAGGAGGTCACGCATGAAGGAGGAAGGTAAGTCTCATCATTGTCGAAGTTGCTAGCGATAATGCAAGACACCACTCTCGCTAACAACGAGTGTGTATGCAGCTAAATACAGGGGTGCTTACCCATTACATTATGCCATGGGTGCCTGCCATGCCATTTGTAGCGGTGGATTTGGGGTAGTGGTCGAGCTTAGTTAATGGCAGGTGTGACTATATGATCCCTAGATCTTTTAGCGCTGTCATCTTGGTGTATATTGGTCGTGGAAGGAGGACAAACGAAGCTCGTTGGAGCCATGCGTGAGGGGAGGAGCTCAAGCTCATGGGCCTAACTACGACGTTGTAGCTAATTCCGCCCAACGACGTGGGGACAGACGAGATGACTGCAACTTGGTAGTATCGGCGGTGGTAAGGCTATGTTGTAGAGCTTGTCGAGCGACGTTGCCTTTTTCTACCATCGTTGCTACCTCGTTCTTCCTTGAGGTGCATTGCCGCTGCGTCGGCTTCAGGACGAGAACGTCAAAGAAAAGGAAAAAAGGAGAGACAGGAAGAAGAGATGAGAGAGGGGTGAGATGACTCTAATGGTTTTATTTTTTTCATATGATTGACATATGGCCTCTGACATGCTTTTTTTATATAATTACTATATAAATGTCACGTGTATAAGTTAACGTACCATCAACATGTTACGTAGATGTCACAATAGGTGGAAAACCATGTCAACGTATCATGTAGCATAAAACTGGTTTACCAGATTTGCGGTTAAGGGAGTTGAATCAGACTTAGAACAATGAGGGAGAAAATATGGAATTTTTTCCTTCCAATAAAATTCCTGCATTCTGTGGGCACTTAAGGACCTTTAATTTGCAAATTGGACCAAACTATCATGCGTCCATTTCCAATTGGCCCATAAAGCCCTTTCCCATCTACTCGTCACCTCCACGAGCACGACGGCTAGACGGCGGGTCGGCAGCGCGCGGTGAGACCCATCGAGCGGCGAGAGAGCCACCGCGGCGGCCGGCCGGGACCAGGATCACGGACGAGCTTCCCCCGCCGCCAACACCGTCCCCACCGCCCCCACAGCCCCGGCGAGATAGCGACCCGCGGCCACCGTGGCGGGATTCAAGAGGGCTCGAGAATCCACTTCCGCGGCGTCCGAGATGCCGTCGTTGTCTGCCTCCGGCGCTTCTTCGCAGAAGCAGCAGCAAAACGTCAGGTGCCACACCCTCGCCGCCTCCACGAGGTTTCGTTTCTCTCGTTTTAGCTCGTTCGCCTCGCCTGGGGATTGAGCATGGGTTTTGGCTGGTTTGGGTGAGCAGGAGGAGGCAGCTGATTCGGCAGCAGAGGAAGTTGCTCCCCATCGCCTCAGGTTAGTTTCCACTGTTTGATTCCTTTGCAGTGTATTTTTTTTGGGGGGGGGGGGGGGGCGGGGGTGTTAAATTTATTGCTGATGATGGTGCAGTGGAGAAGAGGCTTGTTGAGGAGGTGAGGAAGAATGACACACGGATCGTTGTCGGCGAGACCGGAAGTGGCAAGACAACTCGTAAGTTTGTTGCTGCATTTTGTTTTTGTATCACATTATTGTATTGGGACATGTATACGGTTATAGCTTTGAGATGCTTGAGGTTTTTAGTTTGAGTAGGCCAGCAACTATTATGCCACCGTTGTGCTCATATGTTTGTCAAAATGATGTGCTAGTGGCTTGTGGATTTGGGAACATTGGCAACATCTTTTCATAAAAAGCCAACCAAAGAGTAGCTGTAGTCAGATCCCAACTGAAGTTGCATTTGACAAATTCTAAGGTTCTCTTTCCTTAAATCTCATTGGATTGTTGTGCCCTAGAGTTTTTGGTCCTTAGGAAGACCGTTGTTGTGGATTTTTTTGGCCAATATCTATGAAATTTTCTTTATTTGGTTTATGTCAGGGAGCATATCGTCCTCAGTTATTGCTGAAACATTTTTTGTTATCTGTTAATGTTACAGATTATTTATGCTATTTGTTCCAATTTATCTAGTTGAGGAAACACATATTCTTTTGCATTTATTTTATGCAGAGTTGCCACAATTTTTGTATGATGCTGGGTTTTGTCAGGATGGAAAAGTTATTGCCACAACTCAGCCTCAGAGAGTTGCAGCTGTTACTGTAGCAAGCGTGTTGCTGAGGAATGCAATGGTCAGTTGGGCAAAAAGGTTGGTTACTCTATTAGATTTGATGATTCCACATCAAATGCAATGAGGATTAAGTACATGACTGATGGTTTGCTTCTAAGGTAATATTGTATATACAGGACTATTTATTATTTTATTATTTTGTGGTTTAGTTTTTTATGTTAGCTATTTGATTCCAGCTCATAAAATAGCTTATATGTTACTTGGAATCTGAGCTTAGAAAGTTACCATTTTGTTATCTTTGGTTTGATTGCTGAAATGAAGGCTATTAGATTCATATAGATTGATTTTTATCTTTTTTTCTCAAGAGGATACAACATTGAATTTCTGCATCGAGGATGATGGCTACTTGGTTATCTTTTATGAAAGATGTTCAAATCATAATAAGTCATTTATGCGTTAGAATCGGTGAAAGTGAAGAAAAGCATTGGCTTGAACATGCATATTTTATCTGTCACAACTAGGTGGCACACCCTGCTGATCCTTTAGATATTCCACCATTTTCTCATGTATTTCATATTTTGTGGCAGTAGGCATCCTTATATCTGCAAAGACTTAAGCTTACCAGTGTAGTTCATCTACCGATTTAATTGTTTTCTTCAGAGTTAAATATTTATCTTTTTCAATCATTTTATTTGGCTCCAGTACTGTTGTACTCTCCGTTTCAAAATATAAGTATTTTTAGGATTTAAATTTTGTTCCATTTTATAGTACTAGTTGTCCCATTAGTCACTTCTCATTCCAATTTTTTCTCATCTTATCTCCAACCATCCTCCCATCTCTAATAATCCAGAGGCACTAAAACCTTTTCTTTCAATCTTAATCTCTGCTAAACAATCTAGAAACACTTATATTTTGAAATTGAGGGAGTATGTTTTAATATGTGGCCATTTATTGTTTCTTGTATTGTTATTTTTAAAAAATAAAACTCAATTTTGAGTATATCATATCATGTTACAGATGACTAAGTCTTCTTTATATGTATCACTTTTTTCTTCTTGTATGCCAATTTTTCTTTCACAATAAAAGCATTGCCTTGGATTTTCAGGGAGGCACTTCTGGATCTGCTTTTATCTAAGTATAGTGTCATAGTTGTTGATGAAGCACATGAAAGAACTGTACATACTGACGTCTTGTTAGGTTTGTTGAAAAAATTGCAATGCTCCTGATCTATTTATGCCAATAAGAATGCAAAGATTTTGCCTGAAATAAAAGATAAATCTCAATATTTTACTCTGAAGGCATGCCAGGGGATAAAAATTGATCCACTAAAACTGATAATTATGTCTGCTAGTCTGGATGCCAAGTGTTTTTCGGATTATTTTGGTAGCGCTAAAGCTGTACACATTGAAGGACGGCAATACCCTGTTGACATACTATACACTTATCAGCCTGAGTCAGATTATCTGGATGCTACACTAGTTACTATCTTTCAGGTGAGCATTTCTCATGCAAGAGGTGGATGAATTAGGCAGGAGAATTGGACGTTGAAATCCACACAAAATAGGATTTCAGAAAGAAAAACTTTTTGCGAGAAACCATTATAAGTGATATGCAATCCTATCTGGAATTGTGTTGCATATTGTTATTGTTTCAACTATGACTTGGTGTAGTCAGTTCATTGTATAAAAGCTTCATATTTAGATGTTTGCTTTCTTATAGATCCATTTGGAGAATGGCCCGGGAGACATTCTTGCATTTTTGACTGGCCAAGAGGAGATTGAGTCACTAGATAGACTTATTCAGGAGTGCATTCATCAACTTCCACCAAAGAGCAGTAAGATATGGACTACACCTATTTACTCATCTCTTCCATCAGAGCAGCAAATGAATGCTTTTAAGCCCACACCAGCTGGAATCCGCAAGGTAAACCTAATACATTACAATTTTTTAGTTCAAAAAAATACATTACATTTTTTTGGACCTTTACTTTTTCTTACATTTTTTTGGATCTGTACTTTTTCTTACATTTTTGAGATCTTTACTTTTTCTTATTCCAACCAAGGGTTTAAATCTTTATTTTTTGTGGAATGGCCCCAGAAAACAAATAATGTGATAGCTTGCAATTTAAAATTTTTAAATTCAAAATTTTGATTGCTGCTCTTTATGCCCGATGTTCCTTCTGGACATAACTTACTGGAGGGTTTGAATATTTTGTTTCTACTCAACAGAAACATATTTCATTAGAGCATGCAGTTGCAAAGAAAGAGAGAGGTTAGAAGCACTGAAACTTTGGAACAAAGCATTGATTATCAGCCATGCATGTGACCATTATGCACATTGATTCCCTGAAGAAGCGTCACTGTACTTGAGAGGAATTAAACATACAGGAAAAATTGTTTGCTGTATAAGCTGTCAATTGCTCACTTCTCTTGTTGCTTATAGAAAAAGGAGTAAAGTTTGTGGTCCATGGGAAAACGTTCAAGTTGCAATATCCTTCTTTTTTCCTGTTGTGTTTAATTTTTGGATCTTAATGTAATTATTATAGGATATTGGATTTTTCTGATAAAATATTAATTTTGGAGAAAACAATACCCTTTTTTGAATATTCTGCATATCAAAATTTGAACTCTCTTCCAAGGTTCAGAAATGTTTTTTTTTTCTTAATAGTTGTTTTTCAGTCTACTCACCTGAAAGTTCCAATCCTTGTAAAATGTTAGATTTTCAGCATTACCTGATGGTCAGTTTGTCACTTTCAGGTGGTTTTATCAACAAATATTGAAGAGACTTCAATGACAATACCTGGTATCAAATATGTTATCGATCCTGGGATGGTCAAAGCTTGTGCTTACAATCCTGTAACTGGAATGGAGTCTCTAATCATTATCCCAGTTTCGAAAGCACAGGCTCTCCAGAGGAGGTAAATACTTTTAAGCATTTGTAACTCATGTGTGTTTTTTCTTAACTCATTCTCTACACTCAGTGGTCGCACTGGACAGGAAGGACCCTGCAAGTGCTACCGATTGTTCCAAGAAAGTGAGTTTGATAAGCTGGCGGATTCTACTGTGCCTGAGATCAAACGGTGTAACCTTGCAAATATTGTACTACAGCTCAAAGCTCTTGGAATTGATGACATCATAGGTTTTGATTTTATGGAGAAACCATCAAGGTACCGCTATGTGATTACTATACTATTATAGTAGGCTTTAACATAGCGATGTGCCATTCAAGATGGGTATCTGGCTCATAAAATAAAGGCTAAATGAAAACTTACTCATAAGAAGAAAACATGGAAACTGAATATTTTATTTGCTATTATGTTCCGTAATTTCTGTATTAGGCAATGTGTGTATGGAGAACATTGTATTCATGAAAAGATGCATGGTAGTCATTACATTTTTAATATTGTATTTTAGGTATCCTAGCTTCAAATTATAGGTAAAGCAAGACCCTTAATTAAACAATTAGGAAGCTTGTGATGCCTGCTTTCATAAGAACTTCAAACATGAGTTTCTGTGAGCTTCTCAGTAAAATTCACTGAAGATCAATGGCAAGCTGCTTTATTTGAAAACTGAGTTTTCACCTTTTTTTGTGTCAAACCTGCTGCAGGACAGCTATTTTGAAATCATTGGAGCAGTTGATTTTACTAGGTGCTCTGACTGATGATTATAAATTGTCAGATCCAGTTGGTTGTCAGATGGCTAGGCTACCTTTGGATCCAATGTACTCCAAGGCTCTAATAGTGTCAAGCAAATTCAAGTGCTTGGAAGAGATTATTGTTGTCACTATGCTTTCAGTGGAATCTATTTTCTTCACCCCACATGACAAGTTAGAAGAGGTATTCTGTTTGAATCCTGTCAAGTGATTAAATATAAGTCTGACAAAGGGTTCTTATTGGAGTTTATGGGGTTATATTCCAGTTATTGATATTCAATCACTAAATGCCTCTAAGGCTCCAGGTCATCGCTGATGAATAAAAACATTGCACCTAACGTATCTTTCTATAAACACATCTTAAAGTCCATTGACTATTTTGTGCCATCACTATTTAACTTTGAAGTTTGGACAGAGCAGAGCATTGTTTAACTCAACACTATAACACCTGCTCTCAGCTATGTTTCAATATAGTGGGAGTTTACCCCTGTGATAAAGGTAACATTCATTTTTAGGTTGTGCAGATTGATGATTTATTTAGTTATTTTTTGGAATCTTTTACTGTGAATTTCTTTCTGAAGTACCTTTAGGCTCGAAATTTTCATGGTTTGTCATTTGCATATTGATGAGCCAAACTAAGGTTCAACATGTATTTTGGTCGGCTATTTTCCTGTTCAGCTGGTGATAAACTAAATAGCACCCTTATTGTTCCTGACTTGTATAGGCAAGAGCTGCTAGGAAGAGTTTTAAAAGCTCCGAAAGGGACCACATAACCTTGGTGAATGTATATCGAGCCGCTGCAGAATGCCCGGAGAAGAGCACAATGCAAATGCCAAAGAAAAAACAATGGAAAAGGCTTTGAACAGATGGTGCTGGGAAAACTTCATCAATTTCCGTTCTCTAAGACATGCTCGTGATGTTCACAGGTTGGTTTAATGTTGTTCTTGATGGACTTGTGGAATGCTTGAACTCAACTCATGGTGGAAACAATGGATGCTGTAGAGTTTGAAGTATTGTAATTGCAATTTGCTAAGCACAATGGCCTTCTCAGGGTTGTCCACTTGTGTTAGCAATGCTGCATTTGTCATGAAGCATGCCATATTTTTTTATTTCTACTCTTGTAGCATTGGCACTCGAACTATTTATGGGTGAAAAAAATATTTCAGCTTCTATTAACATTTCATTTAGGACCATTGGAAAAGATTCAGAATTTTAAATTAACCTGGTATGTTAGACTTTAAGAAATGAAAAGGAAGGAGAGTCCATATCATGAATTCCTGAATATGCTGTGAGTTGACATAGGTAGTTTTGTTTGTTGCAGCCAAATTCAGGGCCTTGTCCAACAAATGGGGCCTAACCTATCATCGTGTGGGGATGACATGGTTCTTTTCCGGAGATGCCTCACGGCTGCTTTCTTCTTGAATGCAGCAATGCGACAGCCAGAGGGATCATACAGGTACTACTCCTATGTTCCTATTTTTTAATCTAAATAACTCATTCTAATTATCTTTTCTTGCACTGGTATCCAAGATTACTGCTACCTATAAGCTGGGTTACTCTTACTGCATGCTCAATAGAGCTACAATTCTATCCAAGCCTTATGGTTCACCTGTTGATTGACAGGGCTCTTGCAACCAACCACAGTGTGCAGATCCATCCTTCATCAGTGATTTTCCAAAAAAAGCCAGACTGTGTCATCTTCAACGAGTTGGTTCGTACCAGTCAGAATTACGTCAAGAACCTGATCCGGATTGATCCCTTTTGGCTGGCTGAACTTGCTCCGCAATACTACGCTACCGAGGACTAATTTTGATCTGCTGCCATAGCTCCCTGCAACCTTATAGCACTAAGAGTATTTGGTGCTTAGTATGTACACACCTTATTGGAGTGTCCTGGCATTGTTCACAGGTGAGGTGAGTATGGAGTTCAACGCTGTGAGACATTCCTATGCTGCTATATACTCTTTCTTTGAAAGAAGCTAGTCTCAATTTTGATCTCCAACCGCGTGTTCAAAACACATGAGGATTACAGTTCTGATTCAAACGGGTGATACTGTGTTTGTGATTGTTACTTTATAAGAAGGGAGTCAGAACTAAGGAGATATGTCAGGTAGAAGATGATTTCTCTTTGCAAAATGTTAGAAACCAGAAGGGAGTAAGGACCAAGGAAATATCAGATATGTCAGGTAGAAGATGATTTCCTTTTCCTTTTGGAGCTGAAGTTTTATCCATCTGGATCTTATTAGTTCCAATATTTTTTGGCCACATCACTGTGTCATGATCAACTGATCCTAATTCATCGTATACATAGAAAATATATTGATGACATGAGGATTTTTAATCAACATCAATATTAAAGCAGCATTTTAGTTCTATGTAAATAATTGATATATGTTAAAAATAAAATCTAACATAAATTATATATCAAGGTTTAGAAATTATATATGAAAATAATTGTTTTTATATAAAGATAAAACTTTAAAAATATTTTAACATTTTAAGTTTTTTATTGTCTTTTTTATATTAATTTCGATCTTCTTGTTTTTTGCTTTAGGATTCTATTACGCACGAGTGTCTGTAGAGCTCTTTAAACCATTTTAATTGGTGTTGGATAATATTTTCTTTAATTGATGCTACTTATAGTCTATATCATCATTTCGTATCCGATTCATTCTTATATATTTATATTTATAAATCCAATGATATTATTTTTTTGTCATTGCACAACATCGTAAGTATGATCTTCATTTTATAATATAGTAGTATTGGAACCATATCTTAGCCTAAAACCTTTTGATTCTATAAGTTTATTGTTATAATTTTAGATTTCTATTTACTTATACTCGACGACCGGAAATATCTTATTATATGTCTTTTGTGATTTTATCGATAATCATATAAAAAGAGGTAAGGGCTTAAAACAATCCTATTTTAATTAGAGATTTATTTATGTTCTCATCACTTGTTCATATCCTATTCATAATATTATTATACACATTTTTATTAAGGACAATAACTCTATTAAGGACGAACTTTATACCTATCCAAACCTAACATATAACATTTATTATTTTTTCATAAGTTTTTTTAAAGTCCGTTTTAAAATCTGTCTAATGGTTAAGTTATTGAATATAAAAATATATTAATTTATAGAGATGTATGTCATTTCTCTCGAACCATTCTCAATAACTCTCTCTCTCATAATGACTCATCAACTAATTAGTATAATTTTACATATTAATTTTATTCTTGTAGACCAGATTTCTAGTTTGTCCTAAATGATTTTCAGATGAAGTACTGCAACAGCAGTCAGCACCAGTCTACTGCGTAGTGCATACACAACTTTCCGAGACCGACCTAAAAAAATCAGGGCCATCGGATCAAAAACTGACGGTACAGATAGCTGAGTTGGAAAGAGAGAAGGAAAAAAACAAGGCAAAGTGATACCGTCGGATCAAAATGTGACGGCACAGATAACTGACCCGAGTTGGAAAGAGAAGGAAAAGAAAGATAAATAGTTAAATACTCCACGCAGCAACTAGACTTGCGAACCGAAGTAACCCAAGCAGCCACCTCTGCGTCTCTCGCCGCAGCCGACGCCGCCTACGAGGAGCACTCTCTCGCCGTCGCCGGAGAAGAGGCAGGAGGGGGGAATCCATGGCGCCGGAGCCCGAGGACGATATCATGAACGAGAAGAACCCTCGCCCGGTCGACGAGGACGACATCGCCCTCCTCAAAACCTATGTGAGTGTCCCCCGCAGATCGGATCGATCCCTCTCTCGTCCCTCTAGATTAGAAAACTTCCGTCCATCTGAGCTGATTCACGGTTGGGGTTAGGGGTTTATGTTCCGTAGCTATGAAGTCGCGCTCGTGGTAGATCTAGGGTTTTCGACGTCTCGTCCTCGCCCTCCTACATGCACTCATTCGCGAAAACTATGCGCTTTTGATGCTTAAAGCTTGAGATGATATGATTTTGTGTGGATAATCAGTTTTTTCATATGCGGAAGATGAAATTCTAGTTCGATGTGAAACCCAGTCCATCAGTGCAAATCGATATTTTTGCTGTATACTCATCTCCTTTATGCCCCATTGTCCTCTCCAAAAAGAGCTTCACTTCAGGAACTAGTTAATCTCTGTGGTTTTCCTGCAATTGGCGTTTGTGAGAGGACATGTACACCTTCCCCCACCCTAAAACATTCATATCAGATGTATACCGTTTGCTAAATTCTACCACGTTAAAGTAAGCATCCAGCTGAATTTTACTGATTTTATATGGCATACTGCTTAATAGGGGCTCAGACCTTACTCGACCAGCATCAAGGTGGAGAAGGAAATCAAAGAGATGGCAAAGAAGATAAATGATCTTTGTGGTGGGTGCTCGTCAAATATCTTTGCTTCTCAATTTAGGGATTACTGTGCTACAAGTGCTTGTGCAGTTCCAACTTGTTACATCATGCTCATCTGGACTGTTAATGAATTTCAGGAATTAAAGAGTCTGATACAGGATTGGCTCCACCAAGCCAGTGGGATCTTGTATCTGATAAGCAGATGATGCAGGAGGAGCAACCCTGCAGGTACATTAAGCATGATGTTCACCTAACTGACCTTTTTTGTTTTCATGCACTCAAATGCATACTTTCAATATTCCTTGTGCTTCCTTAGTGCCTTCTTACTAATAGTTTTCCTTCTGTTCTAGGTTGCAAGATGCACAAAGATCATCAGCCTAATACTGATGATGCCAAATATGTCATCAATGTAAAGCAAATTGTGAAGGTGAATTATGCTTCTATTATTTGCCAATCGATTTCTGTGGAGGTTCATATAAAAAAAGTATTCCAGAAGTTTAACACTGAATTTCTCTGACATTTTATTTATGGGATACTGCAGTTTGTGGTTGGGTTAGGAGACAAGGTTTCCCCCACTGATATCGAGGAAGGGATGCGAGTTGGGTAGATTTTCTTATTCACTCTATAGCATGTTCTAGCATCTTTACTTCAATTGTTCTTTAAAAGTTTTGATTATTCTTCCTGTTAACACTTCCACTCAACACAATGCTATGAGCAAACTGGTTTTAAACCAAGCTGTAGCATATCTTTTGGAACATAGGATTTAAAGAACATAGGAATAGGATAGGAATGCATGTGAAAAACAAAGGATTTGAAAACATAGGAAAAAAGATGTGGTGTAAGGAACACAGGAATAAGCTCAATATAGGAATCTTTCTATGAAATTACACTAAATAGAAAAATACTTATGATGCTCTTAAATTATAGTCACTTGAAGCTTTGTAATTGATTTGCCTTGGACTTAGCACGGGAAAAGAAAAAAGTGGTTCTAGTGGATGTTTAATTTCCTATGTTTTTCCTATGAAATCAATGGCAAGGGGTAATTCCTCCACTTTTCCTATGCCCTGATCCTCCATCCCAAATTAGTGAATAGTGTTAAATCCTATAGGAATTTGAATCCTCCACTTTTCCACCAAAAATCCTTCAAACCAAAAGAGTAAATTGATAATGGTACTAGTTCTAATGACAAATCTGTACTGCTGATATGGCAAGCGGAAAGTCAGTATTTGCTAAGAAGCATTTTAAGATAATAACTGCCATTGAAGTTCTGTTATCGCTGTGATTCTACCCAGTGATTTGGCGCAAGATGAAAGATGCTACTGTTATGGCAGTTATACTTGCAGCAAGGGGAATAGTATATATAACAAGATGCATTTGATCAGGTCACCACAGTTCATAAGGTCACCACGGTTCTAAGAACAGATTGAATGTGAGGATCCATGTTCAAGCATTAGGCCATACGCACCGCTTAGCCATACATTCTTCTATATTATATAACAAGATGCATTTGATTGGTGCCCTATACTCTTTTGATCATACTTGATTGGGAGAAGTTGAAATAATACTAAGCCATTCAGTTGGTTGCATAAAACATCCTTTTGTGTTGTACATATTTTGTTTGCACTTGTGTGATGCTGTTCTTGAATCAATTGAGGTAATTATATTATCAATTGGATTATGTTGTTTCTGATCCTATGTATTATACAGAGTTGATCGAAACAAGTACCAGATTCAAATTCCTTTGCCACGCAAGATTGATCCAAGTGTTACCATGATGACTGTTGAAGAAAAACCTGATGTGACTTACAATGATGTTGGTGGGTGCAAGGAGCAGATTGAGAAGATGCGTGAGGTTGTTGAGCATCCTATGCTTCACCCAGAAAAGTTTGTCAAGCTTGGTATTGATCCTCCTAAGGGAGTCTTGTGCTATGGCCCTCCTGGAACTGGGAAAACACTTCTTGCTAGAGCAGTGGCCAATCGCACAGATGCTTGCTTTATCCGTGTCATTGGAAGTGAGCTAGTTCAGAAGTATGTTGGTGAGGGGGCTCGCATGGTTCGGGAACTCTTCCAAATGGCCCGGTCAAAGAAGGCTTGCATTGTCTTCTTTGATGAAGTTGATGCGATTGGTGGTGCTCGCTTTGATGATGGTGTTGGGGGTGACAATGAGGTCCAGTGCACTATGCTTGAGATTGTTAACCAGCTTGATGGATTTGATGCTAGAGGGAACATCAAGGTCCTCATGACCACCAACAGGCCCGATACCTTGGACCCTGCATTGCTGCGCCCAGGGCGGCTGGACAGGAAGATCGAGTTTGGTCTGCCAGACCTGGAGGGCCGCACCCAGATCTTCAAGATCCACACCCGCACCATGAACTGCGAGCGGGACATTCGGTTTGAGCTGCTCGCTCGCCTCTGCCCCAACTCCACCGGTAAGTGCCTGGAATTCTTGCTTGACAGAGTTCACAGCCTCTGCCAAGTTTCTGTTCCATGCCATTTGCCATGAACACCCATCTTTTCTCACGCGTGACTGTTTGTGTTTGTTGCAACAGGGGCCGACATACGGAGTGTGTGCACGGAAGCCGGCATGTATGCCATCCGCGCTCGCAGGAAGACGGTGACGGAGAAGGATTTCCTGGACGCGGTGAACAAGGTGATCAAGGGCTACCAGAAGTTCAGCGCGACGCCCAAGTACATGGTGTACAACTAGACGGCGCTGCCCCTCCGTTGGACCTTACGCGAGCTGCTTGTTTGTTTCCTTCTCTTACAGAAAACCGGGCTGTTATCTGCCTCATATCACACGCTGCATAATCTCCTCCTCCAGAATATTGAAACATCGCAATGGGAGGATGCAACGTGCCACTCTTGTGCTAGACCGGCATTACGCTCTCTCCTCCCCTTCCATGTCTTCCACTCCCCGATGACAAGGCAAAGCACCTGCTGCCCCGCATGCCGATCTCGGCGTGCAGCGTCGCCATCGACGATCGATCGCCCTAGGGAACGAGCCGGTCGGCCGCCCTTCATTTCCTCGCGCACGGTGGGCAGTGGCGGACGGAGGCCGGCGGTGACGTCATCGGGTCCCCGCCTGTCTGCCATGGTATGATCGAGCTAGGTCGATACAGTCCACAGCTAGTGTCACTCTGTCGCGTTGCGGCTAGCACGCTGCATCGCTTGTCTGCATACTCGTGCGAGTGAGACAATGCATTAAAAAAAAAGGAAAGGTAATATTCAGGAATCCCAAAGAGACGAGAGAAATTTTCTCCTCAATATGTGCATGTACAGTGCTATTTATGCGGATTATCGACCTAGAGGATTATCCCGCACAGCACAGAGCTAGATAAAAAAAGTAGATGTAGATTTAATATGTAATTCGTAAGTTTTATTTCTACAAATATAATATAATTGCATTTTCTATAAAAAAATATAATTTAAATTTCACATATAACTCTCCCTCCTCTTAGCTCCTATTTATATAAATACGCTATATAAAATTATATTATTAATCTATAAGACGCCTCATGGATGCCGCTTGGCGGGTGCCAGTTGCAAATCCGTTTTTGAAAGGCCGGTTCCCAACCGACACAAAAGTTTTTATCGGATTAACGTGGCAATTTCTAGTTTACAGCGTAAACGTTGTGGCTTTTTTCGAGCTATAGTATTGCAGATAAAATGGGGAAAGAAAACGCAAACCAAACGAACGCATGGACCAGCCCACCGGCGACAGCGGACGGCGGCTGCCACCACCCCCGGCCGGTTCGAACGCGCGTGGTCTGCATCATTCCGACGTGAGCGAGGGGGTCGCGCCGTGATTGGCGGCGTACGGCGTGTCGCCGGCGGTGCGTTGCTGAGCAGCCGTAGCGGAGCTTTTCAATGGTCTCCCACGCACGCACGATCGCCACGCGTTTCTCCCACCAAACCGAACGTTTCGCACGTGACAGGAGCACTTCACAAATTTCCCGCCGTTCCCACCGGCTCGTCGCAGTCGAGTTGAGCACTCTGAGTTGGTAGCTAGCGCTGTCAGATGATCAGGTGGACTTGAAGGCTCCCCGATAAGATACAGCGGCTGTAATTTCGGGCGCGGCAAGCAGGAAATTAATAGACTCTCAGCCACGTACGCACAACCGTGTGTAACAGTACGCATACTGGATGGTGCAAATGATTGGAAGGACTACTCCGTATTAAGCAAAGACTAGTTCGTACTGCAGTAATTATGCCCATGTGGTTTTTTACGGATATTGCCCAGGACGTCCTCCATTAGTAGGCCATCCAATCCAAGGATCGCCATACACTGTCCGATAAAATGTCAAAGGCAAATTAAGGTCTTGTACCTCTCGGAGGCCGGAACGTGCATGCACGCCGGCAGTTCAACCAAAATCATGAACGGATGCGATTGCGCGCGATTGGGACTGTACAAGGAGGAACTCCAATCTGTCGAACTTTACACCATCAAGCACAGTGCCAAACGATTCAAGTGTGTGAAGCTGGTGTCTTCGGTTTTCCATCTAGCTAGGCAGGCGTGACATTTCCAAGGGAGGGTTGGGATGGACTGGTCTGTCCCATTTCCTTCTCCAAAACACCAGCCTGCACGTTTCAGACATGCAAGATGCAGCTTTAGTTGAATTCAGAGTCCAAGTCAAACAAACAAATTAGAGAACAAAGCAAACATGCTAATTAATTGATGTTTTGCAACAGGATACAGAGAATTTCTTTTTGTTTAACCAAGCCCAAAGGAGACCATAGGCTTATCATTATGTTTGAATCCTAAGCTAGAGTATTCCTAGGCTTGGCATTTGTAAAAGGATAAAAATGCATACATAGCCTTATAGGATTTCCAGGTAAGATGTCAATTGGGCCAAGGGAAATCTTTTCCCAGCGAGAACCAGCTCTCCTTCATTGGCAAGTGTTGTGCTTGAAGCACCGAGGAGCCATGTAATTTGGTAGTAGCAACCATTCATTCTATCCCGTAGGTTGATGTCCAGATGAGAAAGTATTTTTTTTGCCTAGTTATGCAAGGTAAGCTGATCACAAAACCAAATGCACTATACATAACAAAAGTTATAAAAGGCTAACGACTCACATTTGTTATAAATACTTATGGGAACACTATAAATACTTTTGACTATCATATGTTTTATTTTGTTTGTAGTCTAATAAAACAGAGAACGGTTAGCTGGCCAGAATGTTTACTACCAACAATGTTGGTGCTACATCCACGTTGTAACCCTGTTGATCGACTTATCCCGTAGAAATGTCCACAATCCCTATTTTATCTCCTTTTGTATTCTCTAAAATAATCACAGTCACAAATTCACAAAGGTATAAAGGAAATGTGACCATAACCAATTGAGCATTGCCTATCTACGGAAGCTGGTCAAGAAAATGAAGGGCTGGTTTGGTTTGGTGTCAAAATTGGCCTTATCAATACTAAATGTTGACAAGTTTGGCATGTTGGCAAGGGCAAAATTATGTTTGGATTGAAGCTAAAATAGTCTAAATTACTATTGAAGTGGTCAATTTTTTCTAGAAATGCTAAAATTTGGCTTCAATCCAAATAAATACTTAACACTATTGAAATTAATAAATATTGATAAGAATAATTTAGACTACAAACCAAACCAACCCCAAATGCACCTTCAACACTGAGGACATCAGAGGCCAATGACTATTATCCACCCTTATATTTAGACCCCGCTCATTTCTAAATCTGAGTTTCACTCATTTCTAATTCTGAGTTTTAGATTTTTATTTGGTAATGTGTTTCATGCAACAAAAATTCTATATAAAATACTCTCAAAATATTTTTCTAGAACAACGTTTTTACTTTATAGGATTTGCTTCATTCTCTTATCATAAAAATTAAATTATTCATTAATTTTGGGCCATCTTAAACAGAGCCTTACAAATGTTACAGTGTTATTTAAGTTCCAATAAACTAATAATATCTATGGTTACAGACCCGATGGGTCTCTCATCGATATAACTTATTTGTGATTATTTTCTCTAAAATTATCGCAATCTCATATATCTATTCATCCATTTCAGACTGATCTCGAATCCAGTACAAACAGGGGAATCTATGCTTAACATAAATGAGATATAAGAATTAGCACGTTAAATTTATGTTTAGGTAAAGAGACATGAGAGAGCACAAAAGCGCCAGCTGTAGCATGAATTCTAATAAATTCTGTAAGAGAGGTGGGCTAAATATTAATGATACAATGTATATATATAACTATTATAAAAATAAATTATGAAATTAGTTATACATAACGTATTAATTTTTATACCGAGTAGCTCGCAGCTCGCTATACTGTTGACTTTGCTCTGAGGTCACTCCGCGCGGCAAAATTCTGCAGGCTGCCACACACAGTGAGTCAGTGAACTGGCCTCCACTCCTCGCCCGCCAGTTGGACGCTTCCCGGTGGCCGCCGGCGCCTGCTGAAAGCAGTAACGGAGGCGAGACGATCCGAGGAAGAAGAGAAATCCCGTGAGCGAGAGGTCGAGTCAAACTGGACGACCAAAACGCTCTCCTCGTTCGCTGAACCCAGCCACTCGTTCACGAAGTCCATCTCTTCCCGCCACATTCCAATCCCCAGGATCCTCTACATCTCATCCATGGAAAAGCTATCCCGAATACACGGCGGTTTTGCCACAGAAGATCTTGGATAGTGAATCCCACGTAGCCGCCTCGCGTCGCTGCTCCGCTTCGTCTCACCTTCAAATACGAGCGGCTTGCCTCTGCCTCGCTCGCCACTACTCCTCGTCGTCGTCTTCCTATGGTCAAGCCAAGAAGCCAAGAAGCTTAGCTAGCTCAGCAAGGAACGGTTCAGGGAGAGGAGCAGCTCGATTTCATGTCTTCGCCGCCGGAGAGAGTCCCGCCGACGGCGTTCCCTAGCCCGGCAGCGATGGCGGGCACGTCGTCGGGAGGCGGGTCGTCGCCGCTGATGGTCAGCAACGGCGTGCTGCTCGCCGCGGTCATATTCTTGTTCATGGTCGTGGTGCTCGTCTTCCTTCTTTATCTCTACGCGAAGAGGTATCTTGGGGCGAATCCGCTGCTGGCGCCGGCGTCGCCCTCGTCAAGGTTCCTCTTCCTCGACGCGTCCCCGTTCCCGCCCCGCGGGCTCCCCGCCGCTGTGCTTCGGGATCTCCCGGTGACGGTCTACTCGAAGCCTGCCGACGGCGCCGGCGAGGGGCTTGAGTGCGCCGTCTGCCTGTCCGAGGTGGCCGACGGCGAGAAGGTGCGGTTGCTGCCCAAGTGCGACCATGGGTTCCATGTCGAATGCATCGACATGTGGTTCCATTCCCACGACACCTGTCCGCTCTGCCGCGCTCCCGTCGGCTCCGACGCCGGGGAGCTCACCGCCGAGGGGCTCTCGCACGTGCCGCGTGAGGAGCCGGTGGCCATGGAGTTCCCCATGTTCCCCACCAACTTCCTCTTCTGGGGCACCCACGACGACGTCGCCAACCACCCGTTCCATCCCCCGCCGCCGCCTCTCATGGCCGCCCCCTCGACGAGTTCCTCGGCCTCCGTGCGCCGGAAGGAGAATCTGGTGATCGACATCCCGACGCGCTCTGCAGCGGTGGACTCCGTCACGTCGTCGTCCGCCTCGACGCCGCTGCCGGCGAGCAGGATGCCGGACGACATGAGGCCGCCGGGGTCGGCGCGGCTGCGGTCGCTGCGCCGGCTTCTGAGCAGGGGCAAGCAGGCCGTGGTCGGCCCATCCTTCAGCCCGCGCGGCGGCGACATCGAGCAGGGGTTCGCCGGCGCCGACGCCTCGTGCCCACCGAAGACGCCGAAGACTCCCAAGACGCCCAAGACGCCGCCGGCGTCGAACTGATCCTTCTTCCGGAGCTCCGAGATGCATTGGCTCGCCTCGCCGATCACCGGAGCGTACACATGTGTTCATTCTTTTTCCTATTCTTTTCTGATCCTTTCTATTGCATTTCGGAAAAAGAAACAAATTTTGGTCAAAAACTCTGATGTAAAAAGAAGATGGCAACATTATTGTAAGTTGATTATTGGTGATTGGGGGATAAAATTAATGAATTTGTTCATGTCCATGAGATGGTTCAATCGTTCTTACTTATCTTTGCCTTGATGTGATATTTCCTGAGGAATATATGTTTCAGTTAAACTCTGCTTATTCTTCTTCAGAAGTCAGCACATTAGTCTGAATCCCTGACATGCTGTCCCCAATCCCAGGATTAGGAAATGATTAAAAGTGAATTTATTTGATTAGGGGCCGAAATTCAAAAGATGGTTCCTCAATACATCACCAAGAGAGAAAAAAGAAGGCACCAAATGCAATTCTGCCTAACAAAGTACATCAACTGTACGTTCGGCTGGAATTTGAAGAGTGTAGGAGACAAGCTCCGCGCTTTTTAGGCAAAAGAGTTGGTTTTTGCTGATGAAAACCTCCTCATGTAGGCCCCAATGAACCCAACTATGTTTGAAAAAAAATAATAGAAGAAGTAGCACTGTAGCAGATTATAGATGACACCAAACTAGGTAGATTGTGTAATCAAAATTTTCAGAAATTTTTCATAGCTGTTCGGAATAATTTACAGCAATGTAGCAGCCTCACTAGTCTTCAGTCGATTCAAGTATCACCTCGTCTCATCACAATTTCAGATATTGAGCTGCCCCCGTGGATAATGGATTACACGTACAAATATCAAAACCTCACAGTGCATGGAACAAGTTTCATTCCGTGAAGCGATTCTTCTGCTCGATTCAGCGCGTGTGCGTGTGCGTGCCATTGGATATTGCTGATCAAACACGACACGGTCTCGGGTCTCGCCGTGTGTTCGCACACAAAAAGTCCATGCGATTCGATGCAAAACTTTGACCCCTCACGCTGCTTTGGCTTAATTTTCTCCCCTCTTTCTGACACAAGTTGCACTTGACTAATTGCTCCATTCGTTTTCTGCTCTGCTTGCCACTGAATTTCCAAGCGAACGAGGTACTAGCAGTCAGTCGGTCAGGTACTCAGGTCAGTCAACGACAAGTGATCTCATGTAACAGTACTGTTGGTTCACTGTATCGGCACTGCTCATTCGAATTGGGGAGGAGATATTTCCATTGGTTTCCTTCCCAACAAGAAAAGAAAAGAAAGAAGAAACAAATTTGATTTTTTTTTGATTGGTAAAAACCGACCTAAAGAGTCCTAATGGGATACGCCCCCGAGCGCCGCAAATGCAATATAGAAGGAAGGTGAGAGACAGAGGGAACGCCTGACGCTTCAACAAGAAATTTTTAAAACCCTAAATTACAGCCCGATCGATTCTAGCATTGAAAGGGTTCGTAGAGCTGTCCTAGTGTAGTGCATGTGGAGAGCCAAAGGCAGTCAACACCAAGCATCCTGTCGACGACTAGAACTTGATTAAGCCGGAGATCCTGCTTCCTCTACACCGAAACTAGAAGAAAAGAAGAAAGGAAGAACAAGAAGTAGCAGGATGAAAGATCATGGCTTCACAAAAGGTCAGTTAGATTAATTCCACATTAGCAGAGGTGATCATGCTAGGCTAAGAATAAACCAGAGTAAATCAGACTCCAGCAAATACTAGTACCATGTATGCATTTTAATAATTTTATAACTAGCTTTAGCTGCATGCAGATTAAGTCGTGGCGTCCAATGGCCTGCACGATTAGTATGCGAGTACAGATTGATTACTCGTGCAGTGCAGACGAAAGTGGGGAAGTTTCTTGGAGGCAAGTAATGATCGGCTGCATGAAGGAGGCAAGCCAGAGACGGTTTGAACTGAGAAGAAACAGTTGAAATGAATTTAAGATAGGAAGAATGTTAGGTCAGGCGTCACTTTCTTGCCTTGAGCCTGGTTATCTACGAGCTCGGTTGCTAACTCCTCAATTAATCGACGTGCGATGCGTGAGCGTGTAACCGATCGAGTCAGAGTTGGAGAGGTTTCTGCGCAGATTGACCGATCAATCGGCATACGAGATAGATATTGGCTGGTTGGGTGAATCTACGCACGCGGGACTGCGCGGTGGGTTTGGTTCGATCGGGGGGGTGGGGATTCGGCCGCGGCGCGCGCGCGTTTCTCAGTGGGCCGTGTGCCCGTGTATCGGCGTGTCGGCGTGGGCGCTCTCGCGGAAAGGCCTCGTGAGCTCCGAGACCTATTGTGATTTCTTTTCGGAATTCTACGAGAAAATGTTTCGATCAAATTCTTATGAAACACTTGCTATTGATATTGATATGCACGTGGTCTACCGTAAGAAATAATTATTAACAGCAAATATAAACACCCATATTAACTCTAAGACTTAAACGAAATAAACATGTTAAAAGCTAACCCGTTTTAAGCCTATTTTAACACCTAACTATTATGTTTGTCTAAAGTCACCTCAACTTCAAAAATGTATTGAAGCCTTACTCAACCTTTCAAGCCACCCTCTTCTCCCACAAAGTGGTTTTCCCCTATTAAAATAGTTCCGCCTAGGTTGTGTGCCCAATTGACAAAATGAAAAAAAAAATATAAAGCCATTATTAGTGTCCTCTTCTCTCTTTTTCTCTTAGCTCCGTGCCTCATGCAAGGCAGTTGTGAGCCCGTGATGAGCTCAACGAACATGAGCTCAAGCTTGAGCTCTTTTTGCACCAGTGATCTCAAAAGGGAGATAGATTTGGACAAGATTGGCATAGATTCATCTCATAATGGTAGCACTGATGGTGTCATGCAAGGAGGAATTCAATGCTTCTTTTCTCATCCCCTCCTCTTCTCCCAGCCACATAGCCCCTAGTAAGCCTCCTCCACAAATCAAGGGCATGATTGCCATTGAGTGAGTGCTTGGGAAGGTAAAGACGGTAGCTCTTGAGGAGGACATGAGCACAAGGTAGCAACCATTCTCAAGGAGACAATAAAGGTGAGGCTGATGCGGTGCCAAGGAGGTGGCGCTTCAACCAAGCCCTTATCTAAGCTCGATCTCCACCTCTGACTCCTTCTTAAGCTTGAACAGAGGCCGTTGCCTAGTTGCTATAGAAGGCTGTCACTGCTGAGATATGAACTTGACACCTCTTCCTTGAGCTCCTTATCCACAAGCTTGGAGTGAGAGAGAGCTCAAGCTAGAGATCTAACTCCATTGCCACCTATTTGAACTCCTCTCCTCTTGAGCCCCTATCGTGAGAGAAGAGAAGCAATGTGTGAGGGGGAAGTGAAGCTATGACAAGTAGACCTATGATTTATTTATTTGTTTTGCTAATTGGATGTCATGTAGACAAATACAATCCATTAGTCTTCACACAATACTTCTATTATTTAGGCTAGGAATGTAAATTGGATAATTTTAATAGTTAAGAGTGGTTAAATAATTGGTTCTAAATTAGATAAAGGTAATAGTTAGGGTTAAATGTACTTATCCCTATTCTAAACAAGGATCTGGGAAAAATATGTTGACTTATGTGTGAATGATGTTATCATTCTACTTTGTTCACATCGATTTGTAAAATATGAGTATCTCTTCACTTTCTTAGTGATTACTGATAAGTGATAAGGTATCATGACAAGAAAATACTCTTCACGATTAGTTAGGGTAAGACGAGTGACGTGATAATACATGCAGTTGTAGCAATAGTATCTAGCTGGTGTAAGTCACCTACTTGGGTCTTCACCAATGAATGAATGAATCATCATGAGAAACTAGATGGTTAGGATAGTAGTTGACAAAAAAAAGACGTGATGTGGTTTCAGCTAGGGGATCCGAATTCTCAAGCCCCCAAGGCATAGGGGCACAATAAAATGAGTCTAGAGCTATAGTGAAAATCAGTTAGGTACTATATCAATAGTGCAAAATAGGAAATATATTATGCAGTGTAGCTGTTTGTTCTATATTGTAGTTTATTGTAGTGATCAATCTCGTTTGTTCACTATAAATCAAATGGCTGAAGACACCCCAAAGTCACGCTACTATGCACCTTTGCCTTTATGGGCTAAAGGCAGAGGATCTGGATCCAAGGGGAAGGGGGGCTCCTGCCAGCCAAGGCAAATCATCATCGTAGAGAGGTGGAGAGCAACGCACGGGTAACGTGTTGGTGGTGTTTGATACATGTGTAATTCTGCCTATGTAAATGTGGCGTGAAATAAGCCAAGGTGCACATTACGTGAGCGTGAGATGAATATACGTGACTCTGCGAAGAGAAGGGCGGGTGGGTGTGGGTGAATGTATGTGCCATAGAGGTACATGGCATGAGTGGTGGGCGGTGGGGTTTGGTTTGATTGGGGTTAAGGTAAGGGTGTATGTTGATATGTCGTGAGATTGTGACCCTATCAACGTGGGACGCGGGCGCTTCATCTCCATGCGAGCCTTGTGTGGTTCGGCGTGAGGAATTCGGTCTGCCGTGCAGGCATGTTTCTCAGAGGGCCGTGTGATGAGTTTCATTGATTTCTTTTTAGAGTTCTATTATAAAATATTTTGTTTAAATTCTTATGAAATCCTTCAAAGTTAGAATAGGTAGGTGTAGAGTGTATGTGTGTGCATTTTATAGTGACTATGTCAAGATATTCCGGTTCAATTTTTAAAAGTGATTGTAAAGATACAATGTACATGTGTCTATGTAAAAATGAGTGTGCCCAAGTTATAAGTGTATACGTTTCTACTGTGTTGCAAGAAAAAAATGTGCAACTGTCACACTAGTACTAACAATGGAATTAATCTAATCTATTTAATTGAACTATAAATGATTAGCACTTACTCATGAATTAGCTGACTTTCATACAAAATACTTCCTCTTAAACTATTAGATATTTAATTATTAATAACTTTTAAAATATTTAATTTAAAGACATTTAAACAACACATACCAATAAGTCTAAAAATTACTTTAATAAAATAAAATATATATTTATTTTATATATTATAATAGAAAATTATAGTGACAATATATGCTACCATGTCATTATTTAAAATGATAGAAATTATTAAATCGGACGGAGTATGAGTTTAACACTTTCTTTGAAACGAGGGGATTTCAAAGATTTTGTCAAAATCAAACTAGCTCCCTATTAGAACCGTGTAACATTCATGTGGGTCTCATCGTATTCTAAACGAGGATTTGGGAAGGAGATGCTAACTTGCGTGCGAAGAAGGATGTGGCATCGTTCTACTTTGTTCACATCGATTTGTAAAAAAAACGAGTATCTCTTCACTTTCTCAGTGATTACTGATAAGTGATAAGGTATCCAAGACAAGAAAATATTCTTTACGATTCCACACTCCATACACCGCTGCGTCACTCCATACGCTGTCAACGCTGAGCTGCGAGAGCCATGAATAATTCAGGGTTCCGACAAGGATTTCGCATTCCAAGACACAACATTTGGACCAACAAAAAAATTAACTCTCCTCCTATAGGTGTCACTATACACGCGATCCCTACAGAAGCAGACAACAATCCAATCCCAACGAGTCTGCCATAAAATAAGCACTTTTGTCATTATAGTCGCTGAAAGGCTTAATGACTACACAGATTTGACACAAGCATAAACTCGAAAAAAATTGACTTATGATATCTTGTTCCCAGTGTGAGATAAAGTATTAGAATGATAAACCAGTTAGATTAGCCAATGGCAAGCAAAATGATTTTACAGATAATTTTTTTGAAGCTCTACGATGTCATCATGTCAAGTACATAATCTTAGAAATACCCTGGGCATTTTTTAGTTTATTCCCATGCTAAACTTAAACTTTAAGATTGAATGGTTTTTAAAAAAAATTCAGTGGAATTGAAGTAAGTTATGTGAAAATCTTATAAAATTTATACATGTAATAGGAGCTAGGATAACTACTCCTCCTAATTATAAATATTTATTGTTTAGAACATAATTTAGTTAAACTTCCAAAACTTCGACTAATCTGAGCGGATCATTTTCCCAGAAAAGGAAGAAATTCCACCACGCACCGCCATGCCATGTACACAATCAAAACCGCACAAATTTCAGAGCTCTTTTTTTTCCTTTCCTTTTATTTTTTTCTCTCTAAAAACCCGGAGGGAGAAATTAAACTGCGAGAAAGCAAAATACCAGTGGCCGCCTAGAAACTCCCCTCGCCCCTCGCCCTCTCCGAGTTTCCAGCATATGCGCCGCTGAATTTCCCGCAGATTTGCCTAATTTTTTCCTCGTCTTGACCAGCGATCTGGGTTTGAAAGGCGCGCGCGGAGAGAGTCGGTTTCCCCCGTGCCCCAGATCACAGGAACGGCGTGAGGAGAGGGGGGGGGGGGGGGAGGTGTGGAGTGGAGGGCGGCGGTGTCGTTGCGGGGGATTCGATTCTTGGGCTGCCTGATCTCGCGTGGCGAGGTGAGGGATTCGGTTCTTTCTTGATTTGGTGAGGATTGGTGATTCGTTGGGTTCTTGTTTGGGGGTGACAGAATCTGATTTGGATGGACAAGTGAGTGGATTTGCAGGTTTCTTGGATCAGGCGGGGAATGCTGGTATCGATATGCTAACCCGCGGAGCCGTGCGGTCGCTGTTCGATCGTCTCCGGCCGCCGCCGCACCATCGGGGGAGGAGGGGCCCCGCCATGGCGGCGTCGGCGGCCGCCGCCGCCACCCACCACCGTGGCTGCTTCTGCAGCTTCAGCCACTCGAATCTGTGCGGGAAGGGTGGTGGGATTCAGAGGAAGGGTTTTCTTGATCTGGGTGTGGGTAGGAGGTTTGCGCCGGGCAGCGCATTGAGCTCCAGGGGATGTATGAACTGGCAGGATCGCAGCAGATCCAAGAGGGTGGATGGGGAGGCAGTGAGGATCAAGGCGCAGGTTTTGGCTCCGCATCGGCAGCTACTCCATGATCAGGAGGTTTTGCCATTGGAGGAGGTGTCCGCGAAAAGCTTGAACGGGAATGGCGCGTGCCGCCGTGGGAAGCCTCTGGGTTTCCCTGAGCATGCCGCGCCAACTAAGATGGTGGTTGCTGTTGATGTGGATGAAGGTATATCTCATTTATGCAGGCCCTGATCTTGTATACTGATTGAGTTACTGTTTCATCTCTTACTTCTTAGTAGTCACTTCTATGATCCATATTATAATGAACATTATAATTTTCAATTTCATGGCATTTGATCATCCTTCTGTTCTTACTGCTGATCTTTTCTTATTATATCTTGTGCTGTATATCTTGCCTGCAGTTCTTGGAAGCTTTCTTGCTGCACTCAACAAATTTATTGCGGACCGTTATTCTTTGAATCACTCAGCATCAGAATACCATGTGTATGAATTCTTTAAGGTGATTTTGAAATCCAAATCTCCCAAAAAAATTCAACCCTGAAATTTGTCCTCTTTGATCACGTCGCTGTTAAGAACTTTTGCCCATCAGGTAGTTACATCTTTTTTGGTAACTCTATGCAGATATGGAACTGTTCTCGAGAAAGAGGTTTGTCTACATACTATGTCTTCATTTCATTTTGGAAATTACAAATTCTTTTCTTGTGAATATAATACTTCTCCATATAAAATCAAGAATTTCTCCAAATCGTTGCAGCTAATTTTCTTGTCCATGAGTTTTTTACAACCCATTACTTCCAAGATGGTATACATCCTATCGCCGGTGCTCGAGATGCTCTTCAAAATCTATCTTCTTTCTGTAGTTTATCTGTTGTAACGTAAGTCCATCTTCTGATGTTAGAGGCATAAGAACTTATCTTTATTATGTGATGTTTGCAATTTCGCTAATGATATCATTCCTTTTTGAAGATCTCGGCAGGATGCAATTAAAAATCACACATTAGACTGGATTGAGAAGTACTATCCAGGGTTATTTGAGCAGATCCATTTTGGGAATCATTTTGCTTTGCAAGGTCAATCAAGGCCAAAATCAGAAATATGCAGGTAAGATTGTAAGGGGAACTAATCTTTCCAATCATGTGTACCATCTTAATTTTCACATATAACATGTGAATACTTTGGTACGGTCACCTCTTTTCTGTGCTTTTGTTTTCAAATATGTTGGACATAGCACTCATTTACTGATCTTTTTTTGCGTATATCACACGCTCTCTGATAGCAAGTAGTGTCAGCAATAATATATTTCAGTCGTTGTATTACTAACAACTTGTTCTCTATTGATAATTGCACTTCTAGATCTTTTGGTGCTCAGGTTTTGATAGATGACAACCCCAGATATGCTTTAGAGTGCGCTGAGGAAGGCATGAGGGTCCTGCTCTTTGATTATCACAATTCATACCCTTGGTGCAAAACTGGTGTTGATGAATCGCATCCTCTGGTGACCAAGGTTCACAATTGGCAAGAAGTCGAGGAAAAGCTTCTTTCTTGGGTAGTACCAGAGTGCTGACATACTCGATTCAAGTATGAGATGCACCATTTGAGACCAGCAGACGCCTCGTAGACATTGATTTCTGAAGAAACATGTTCAACCCATTCCGGATTTCCAGATTGTCCAGAGTTAAATAGGACCTACAACATCTCTAGCCAAAGACTGGCAAATGAGCGTTGTTTCATTGCCACAGGCTGGATGAGGGCCGGAAGGCTCCAGTTTTAGTATGCCCCAGACAAATTTACAATGTCGAAGACCGAAACCGTCTTCAGTTCTTTTACCCTGTTGTGGGGTGTATATATTGACACTGCTATAACCTAAATGAATTTGGGGAACGCTTCATATGGACCGATTTCAAAATTGTCATGCGTGTGTGTGTTAGATCATTAATCGCCTGTGATGATGAATCCCCTCTTTCTGGATGGCGATGAAACGTATGGCAAAACGTTGAATTCAGGCGGGCCATTAGAAACGGATTGTTTATACTGCCACAAATACAATACTGAACGCTTGATAATGGAATTTGGACTCGGAAATCATTGCCCTTTGCTTTGCCCACTCAATGTCACTGGCGTGGAGACACGGATCGATAGAACACATAACTACAGCGCATGGAAGCAGCTGTGACGACGGGCAAAATGAGGTTACATTAAGGTATTATATACCAAGAAGAAATCAACGCATTCAAAAAATGAAAAGCTATTGGGGTTCTAACGCTAACTCAGAACAAGAAAATGAGAAAAATACATCCCAGACCCGCAATGCTGTTTGTGCGAATGTAGGCTAGGACCGGGGAGGTAAGAACAGAGGGGCCAAGAAAAACCTACAACTCAAACAAAGCTGTTCTGTAGATTCTGTCGAGAGGATATGGTTCTACAGATTTACCATCACCAAAGTGGAGACAGTCCAGAGAAGAATCGAGTTACGCAAACCTTGGCAAACTATACAAAATTACGCCCTGGTATCACACTTTCATAGTCTTTTTTATTTTATTTGTCAAAGTTGCATCAGGGGCAAGGCCATCACTGCACCAAAAACAGAAAACATAACCAGCATCATCCAGAAGGGCACTCGCTTCTTCTGCTTCCGCTCGCCTGCTGCCTCCACCACGGGTTTTGCCTTATTGGCTACTACTGCAGCTTGTTGTTGGACTGCAGGAGATGGAGCTGGGGCAGGGTTTTCCTGAGTCTCTGGTTCTTCCACGGTTTGCTCCATCTGTTTCTGTTGGTTGTATTTCTCGACATACTCCGGGAACAATTTCCTGAAGTGCGGGCAATTTTTGCTGTGGAACAAGAGAAAAGTTTGTTAGCAATATGGCTTTAAACAGGGAGCAGTTGATGGCAGCAGATAAATAAAAAATATAGCACAAGTTTAAAAACACATCAGCACAAGTAATAAATGCCACCCATCTAACAGAATATTAAAATAAAGAGTAAATTTCACAAAACTATAGATTCTTTGACTAAATTATCGTAAAACGATAGATTTAAGATGGTTTGTCACAAGTATATCTGTATATGATGAATTCCTTATCTTACCTCTCACAATTGTAGGCAAGGGAAGCCTTTGCTAAACGTCTCTTTTCCCCATCCGTACTCCTGATGCTTCCAGTTGTCAGAGCATCATCCATCTGCAAGCACAAAAATAATGCACACTGAGAAACAAGACAACACCTTCAACCATTTTTCACATTTCATACTTGTGAAGGGCTGAAGGCAAAGTGGAAATAGTTTTGTTCCAAGGTGAAAAAACTGGACAATTGTTTCGTTTGTCATTTAAGCAATACTGAAGACTCAAAATGAAAAATATACTACTAAAGAGATAATCTGTCTGAGTTAAGCTGGATTACAGAACTGCATTCTTCCAAATGAAAAGCAATAGTGTTGCTTGGGGGTAAGTACCAATTAATAGGCATGAATAAAAGTTCCATCTTCTAATCATACTTGGGCCAGCAATTAAAACCACAGGGGAATCCTTTTTGCAAATGCAAGAACTTACCATAAATGAAAGGAGACCCGTGAGAATACTGCAGAACAAGTGTATATGTCAGATTGAGATAAGCAGAGAAGACTTGCATGGTAAAAATACAGACACTACATTTATCACTAGAGCAATGGAGAGTACACAAATCTCACTGTTAAATAAAAAATTATGTTGGCTCCAAGGAACCACATAAGGATGAATTTTATAGGATGAAAAGACATGAAACTTTAGAGATTGAAATACAGCTCAGCTGAAAAACTTCCTAAGAAAACGATGGGAGAGGCATTATGCTCACATATTGAGCTTAGTGCATACCTTGCTACAGACCACATAGGATTCCAAGATTCTGGATGAACTGCAAAAGCATAATAAATTAATAACAGGTTATTTCAAACCTAGTCAAATAAAAAAGCAATCAAAATCTAATAGCAGTAATCTTACAATCACTCATTGATAAGCATATTCTTTTGTGAGGGGCAAACCTTCCGCTAGGGGTTGTCATGCTGAACAATAAAATAAGTAAGATGTCAAAAACGAAGTTTTAAAGTTCTCACTAATCCCAAATCTGATAAAATTTTCTAGCATCTTGTAAGAGCAGAGACATAGCTTCAACAACAGTAATTCAGTATTACAAAAGGATGTTTCAGTACCTGATACTTGGAGGCTTAAAAGGGTAGTCAGGTGGAAATTTGAGTTTCCCGTAATAATATCCACCTTCAGAGAGGAAATCAAATGTGAAAATATTGTTAAAGATAAATTAATTAGAACATTTGCTGAAGTATCATAACTGTAAAAGAGGATGGATTAGAGTATGTGTAATCTTTACCTTCAAATGGTGTGCCAGCACTACCTTCAAGCACAAAATCTGGAATATAAAGAAAAATGCACAATTAATACCTGGATTACGGATCCATAAAATTAGCAGGAGGCCACAGCATATATGAAACTGCAAACAGTATTTACCAATTTACCAAATTTGTAGTGGCAACTAATAACTGTACTAGTACAAAAAGTATAACATCATATTACTACGAGTGCAATGTCAATGTGTATGGTACAAGTCATCATAGTTGCTCCTACAGTACTTATAACCAATTCAGAACCTACAGGTGACCAAAGCACATATCGCCAACAAACATATGGGGGTAATGGAGCCTACTCCATAACCAGAATGGGCCATAGAGCAACACCTCACGTAATGAGGTGATAAAGTGGCACAACTGTATGATTTATTGCATGACCATTGAATGAATATATCCAACAAATGTACCAAATATTTCTTGGACCACAAGTGACACTTGTCCAACATCTCCATGCCCATGCCCTTAAATACAAAAACAACTAGTCAATAACACAAACATTTTGGCAACTAGTCAATCACACAAAACGTTCTGGCATTAGCATATGTTGCCTTCTATTTGAAAGCTTCTTAAACTGAACTTTGTATCAATAATCCTTTATGATTATGTTGTAAATCCCTAGTGCCAGAGCTCACTTTCCTCCCATATCCATATCATTATGCAGAAGAAAAATACTTTCCGTTTTTGAAAATCTGAGGCACAACCTGCTTCCCCTCCAATGTTTCTTCAAAATATGTGCTGCATATTGACCCTCCCAACCGCAAGAGCAAATTCTAGAAAATATGTAGTAATCTGAAGCTAGTTCAGAACAACAAATTCAGAAGTCATGTGGAAGCTATAATATCCAAGATTTCAGTTTTGTTTTTGTATTTTTTTTCCTAAAGCAATAAGAGGGCTCCAAAAGCTAAGAAAAGGCGGAGTTACCATGCAAAAACTAAATCTCAAGCACAGATTTCACAAATTCAGCAGAACAAGCTAATTAGCTGACTCTAGCAAAACAAACTGATGTTCACATTCAAATAAACACTACACGCATTAAGCCCCAACAGCCTAAACCTTATATTCCCATACTAGACTGAGCAAACATACACAAGGGTAGCTAAATTGAGCACATCACGCAGGCTAAAAGCAGCCACATGAATCCGAAGGCATAAAAAAACGCATCTATTTGACTGTTTACGCTCCACACCCACAAGTGTATCCGATAGGTCGATTAACACAACACCGAGCGCAATTAGCCGTTTACTCCTCACATTAACCAGTTAATAGACGACGAATCTACAGGTGTATTCAGCGAAGGATACTTACGCCACTCCAATATGTCGTTGGGCAGCGGACGAGCCACGATCTGCTGCGGCGGCTCCTGCAATCCGACCACCAAACCGAAACGAAACCATCAGGATCGCGTAAGAACCAATCGCAATCCGAACACAATCCAACCGGACCTCACCTTGCATAGCGAGTGGTACTCCTTCTGGAGGCGCTTGAGGCATCCCTTCTCCGCCATCGCACGAACCCCACAGAACCCACGGGAGGTAGAAGATACACCACCGATACCACAAAACCCTACCTCACTCCCGACCGCCTCCCCGCCGCTAGATAGATTGGGGATCCAACCAGTCCCGAATCGAATCGGTCGGGGGGTAATTGGTAGATGGGGGATTCAGGGGATCGAATTGGTGCCGAATTGGGACGCGGGTCGGGGATTTGGGCGGGGTTTGGTCGGATCGGGATCGGCGGCGGAGGGGGATCGGGATCGGCGGCCGCGTTCCCCGGGGAGAGGGGAGAAAAGCGAGAAGGGGAGAGAGCTCGCGGTCGCGGAGGAGGAGGAAAAAAAATATATTCTGCCGACGGAAATATAACTTGGCTGGGATTTGGTCGTGGCCTCGTGGGACGTGGGAATTTATTAGGGCGGACGGTACGCTTTGAGATTCGTGCGGGGTTTGACATTCGTCCCCTGGACGTGCTTGCTGACTTTTCTTTTCCAGCACGTTTGGTTCGTCTGGAGTCTGGTGAACTCGAGAGTTTGTTTGCTTTTTTTTTAAAGAAAAAAAAGAAAGTTCCTAAAGGGCACTTTTCTTCCTGATACACAAGAATGTATCACGAGATTTCTTTACATAATATGTAATTTTTTTTTCTAAATACACAGAAGATGCATATGTTGATATCCAAAAAGGCTATTGAGCGATGTGTGCACACGCTGCATGATTATGCCTGGTTTTTTTTCTTCACTGTGTCTTTTTATTTATAAGTTTGTACACTGAAATTTTGAATTTGTATGTCCAATTCAGATTTTCGGATTCAAATTTTGATTCCAATTCAGAATCAAAGTTTGTTATCTCCAATGCCTCTATATCAAAAGTTTCTATAAATAAAATTTATATGTAGGGTGAAATCCATTTTCAACCCTTCTTTGCACAAAGTCTATTTTCACACTGAACTAACAAAGGGCCATTTTTCATCCTCAACTTTCAAAGCTAAGAAAAAAACACTCTAAGCCATATATTTAGTGGTTTTGTGTTTGAAATAGATATTTTCTGTGGTTTTGTGTTTGAAATAGACATGGTTTTCCTAATTCATATTTGTACTGTGCATATTTTGTTAATGTGTATCACTTAAGTAGTTCCTCAGCTATGAAATTTACCTGAAGGAAATTGAGGTTAGCCAAAAACAACTATCAATCAAAACCATCTTCAAAAATGTCTTAGGGTGGCATGTGCATGTTTTTAAAAGTTGAGAGTGAAAAACAATTGATTTTATAGCTGATGATAAAAAAAACTTTAAGCAAAATTTAAGAGCTAAAAGTAAATTTACCCTTTATATGTATAACCTTTTAGACAACGCCTTAATGTGGTCGGACGGACGTGGACCGGACCAAACACACCACGCACGAACGACTATCCATTAGATCTCACATGAATACATATACCCTAGAGGCCATAACTCCAGCACCACATCCCGTACTAGCCAACTTTTGGTTAAACTAAGATTTGGTTGGGTTGTTTTTGACAACAAACCAAACATGACCTTCGTAACCAAACCTGGCTGAAACAAGCCCAACCCAACTGGTGTGTTGGTACATGTGTCAGCCCAGATTGAAAAAAGCCCGTACATACATTGAACTCTCCTCATGGCCTTGCTGTAACCATTTCCCCCAAGATTACGAGCGATTATCCTGCGTTTCGCCGTTGCAACCACACGATTTGGCGTCGTCCGATCTCCGTCTTGTGCATCTCCGTTCTCGCACGACGGCAATGCACGGAGGAGTTGACGAGCTGTCTCGCACTGGCACAAAGAGCCAATGACATGTAGTACATGTGCAATGTCGCATTGTCATTAGCTGTCTACTAGTGATAATCTCTTTCCCCCAAAAAAGTTTCAGCACCCGTTTGGAGCTGGCTTTGAGTGTACTCGAGCAAGGTGCAACAAACCGACACTGATATCTAGTACAAATAGGCAAGCAATGCAACTAACACTAGTCTATCTAGTATCATCAACAACTGCCGCATGCAGTAACATTCGCCTAAAAACATTAATATCTCCCGTATCCTTGTAGTAGTGAAGCTCAAGTTCACTCTCAGTCGAGTAGGGTGAGCTCGATTTCCGGCCGTCCGGTCGCCATGGCGGCGAAAGCGCGGCTAGTGCTCGTCGTCTTCGTCGTCGTCCTCCTCCTAGCCACAGTCACCACGACGCAATGCCACCGTCACGCCAGGCACCGCCGCCGCCGCCACGCCGCGGCAAAGGCCGCAGCGCCGGGTGTGACGGACGTCCATGCCATCTGCCGCACCACCCCGCACCCGGACTCCTGCCTCGCGTCGACGGCCGCGCACCTCGACGACGTCTCCGCCGCGGCGGAGAAGAATCTCGCGGCGTCGTCCATCTCGGTGCAGCTGCTCCCGCCGAACATCCTGTCCGTCGCGCTCGCGTCGCTCCGGGGCGCGCTCTCCGCCGTGTCGTCGCTCTCCCCGGTGCTATCCTCCGCGCTCTCGGCGCCGCCGCCTTCCTTGCCCTCGGGCGCGTCGCCGCTCCGCCGCGGCGCCGCGCAGGACTGCCTAGAGCTCCACTCCGCGACGCTCGCCTCCCTCTCGCGGTCTGCTTCGCTGCTCGCGTCACCCGGCGAGGGCCTACCCGCCGTGCGCGCCCACCTCGCGGCGGCGCTCACCAACAAGGAGACCTGCCTCGACGGGCTCGCCGGCGCGTCTAGACCCGAGATGGACGGTCTCCAAGCCTCCCTTGACGACGCCTACGCGCACGTCACCAACTCGCTATCCCTTGTTGCCGGCGGCGGCGGATCGGCGGCGAGCTTCGCAGCCGCCGTGGCCAAGAGCATCCACCACAACCGCCGCCTGCTCGAGGACGACAGTGACTACAGCGACAACGGTGGGGACGACGACGACGACAACAACAACGACAACATGGTGGTTATCACGGTGGCGAAGGACGGCACCGGCAACTACCGCACGGTGGGGGAGGCGGTGGCGGCGGCGCCGAACAACAGCGCGACGAGGACGGTGATCCGCGTAAAGGCCGGCACGTACGAGGAGAACGTGGAGGTGCCCCCCTACAAGACGAACATCGCCCTCGTCGGCGACGGCCGTGACACCACCGTCATCACCGGCAGCCGCAGCGCCGCCGACGGATGGACCACCTTCCGCTCCGCCACCTTCGGTAAACAAACCATCCATCCATCCACAGCCACCTCATAAACAGCAATGCATCCCCGTGAGCTCGCCACCTTCGTCTCCATGCACGCACCGTGTCAGTCCGGTTTCAGCGTTGTCCGGATAATGATCGGATTGGGAACGTGCGATCCATCTTCGTCCGAATGAATGCATGCGACATGCATACTGGGTCCCACTCTTCAGTGGGTGTGACACAGATATTTGGCCTACCGATCACGTGCATGAGCTCCACACTGGCACGATCTCTCCATGGGTCTACGCAACTTTTAGCTTAGATATTGCTGTCACTTGTCAGAACGTATGCAAGCCTAGCTAGCTAGGATCCAAGAAGGATTCGACGATGAGTCACTGACAAACTCAGATGCCTTTTGACGTGCGCATGCAGGGGTGTCGGGGGAAGGGTTCATGGCGAGGGACGTCACGTTCCGGAACACGGCCGGGGCGGCGAAGGGGCAGGCGGTGGCGCTGCGTGTCAACGCCGACATGGCGGCGGCGTACCGGTGCGGCGTCGACGGTTACCAGGACGTGCTGTACGCGCACTCGTTCCGGCAGTTCTACCGCGAATGCGCCGTCTCCGGCACCGTCGACCTCGTCTTCGGCAACGCTGCGGCGGTGCTCCAGGCGTGCGCGCTGGTCGCCAAGAACCCCGTCGCCGGCCAGTCCAACGTGCTGACGGCGCAGGCGAGGGGGGACCCCAACGAGGACACCGGGTTCTCCGTGCACAACTGCACGGTGGCGGCGTCGCCGGAGCTGCTCGCCAGCGCCGTCAGCACGCGCACCTTCCTCGGCCGGCCATGGCGCCCCTACACCCGCGCCGTCGTCGTGGACTCCTACCTCGGTCCGCTCGTTGACCGGGCCGGCTGGGTCGACTGGCCCGGCGCGGAGGCAGGCCGCGCCGACACCGTGTACTTCGGCGAGTACGGCAACGGCGGGCCGGGCGCCGCCACGGAAGGCCGCGTTGGCTGGGCCGGGTTCCACGAGATGGGCTACGACGAGGCAGCCCAGTTCTCCGTGGACAGCCTCATCTCCGGCGACGAGTGGCTCGCCGCCACCTCCTTCCCCTACGACGACGACGTCTAACCACACCCCATCTCACCGGCAAAATCCATTGCTCTATCCAATCCATGCGTTGTACTATTACACTTGTAATAATTAATTACCACGCGTAAATCTCAGCAATGCAGCGGTCAATGCCAGTTAATTACCGTGTTTCAGTGTAATCTTTGGAACTTTAAACTGCAGAATTACTCTGTTTTGTTTACAACACAAATATCCTAACAAATTTCGGTAATAATGGTTGTACTTTATACTAATTCTTGCTAAAGAATCTGGAGCTTAATAATGGTTGTTCTTGAAGCTGACTATTGATGATGACACGGTGTAAAGAGATGTTAAGAGGGTACGCTCTGAATGTCTCCAACGATGTCGACATAAAGATTACTCTGAACCACCAACCTGAGAGTTCAGACTCACATGGGCACATGAGAGTCTCACTAATTAACTATCAGTGGGCAACAATCTGTTGATCTCTATTGGATTTTTTCTCTCTTAATTAAACTCACCAGCTGGTGATGTTATCAATGATTGAAATGATCATGCACAAAAGTGTGTTCTTCCCAGCAGAATGAGAAAAACCGGTGAGAAGATCTCTTCTGAATTGGGATTGCTTCGCATGGAGAAATTTACAAGTTCTCCATAAAGCAATTTACAGTTTTTATTGGCTTATATGGTGAACTGAGAAGGTAAATCAACCAATATTCTACTGCTGATAAATTAGCCAAGCAATATACAGAGTACTATTACAGTACTGTATTTTCAGTATCTAGAACTTCAGACCTTAAAATTATGACAAGTAAAGTATACAGTGAGACAACTTATTTTCTATACAGCGAGGTTAAATATATATATAAGTCTAGTGGTCTAATACCCCCTGCAGTCACAGTAGGAGGGGTACCGACGTAGAGACTGAAGTAAAAACTAGTAAATAAAGACGTTGGTAGACCTTTGATCATGATGTTGATGAACTAATGCGTCGATGATACATGGAGCAACCGAACGAGTCTTAAAGCGATCTTATCATGGACGAAGTGAATGTCAATCTCAATGTGCTTCGTGCGACGATGGTGAACTAGGTTGGCGGTCATGTAGGCGACACTAACATTATCGCAGTAGACAACTATCATGGAGGCGATGGGTGTATGGAGCTTCTGGAGAAGCTGACGAATCCAGCAGCACTTGGTGACGGCATAGGCAATGGTGCGATACTCGGCTTCGGCGCTTGACCGAGACACTGTAGTCTGACGCTTAGAGGACCAAGAGACTAGAGGGTCGCCGAGAAAGACACAATAGCCGAATATAGAGCGTCAGGAGTTGGGGCAACCCGCCCAATTCGCGTCAGAGTACTCGGTGAGAGAGTCGATGGAGCTGGAGCTAAGATGTAGGCCGGTGGACAGTGTGCCCTTCACGTAGAGAAGGATATGCTTGAGCAGCACGAGGTAAGGTTCGCGCGGAGCATGTATGAAGAGACACACTTGCTGAACGGTATAAGTAAGATCAGGCCGCGTGAGTGTTAGGTACTGTAGAGCACCAGCAAGACTTCGGTACTAGGAGGAGTCAGCGATGAGAGAGCCATCGGTGGCTGAGAGCTTGGCACAGGTATCGACCGGAGTGGCGGTGGAGTGACATTCAGCCATACCCGTACGCTGAAGAAGATCCATGGCATACTGGCGCTAGGAGAGGAATAACTCGTGTGAAGAGCGCGTAACAAAGATGCCAAAGAAGTGGTGTAGAGGACCTAGATCAGTCATGACAAACTCCAAGTGGAGTCGGGCCATGATGTGCTATAGGGTAGTTATCGAGGACGCCATAAGGATGATGTCGTCAACATAGAGAAGGAGATAGACGGTGGCATCCCCGGTGTAAAGTACGAAAAGGGATATATCGGAAACGAAGACCACGAAACCAAGTTACCGAAGATAGGCAACAAAGTGTTGGTACCAAGCCCAAGGGGCCTGTTTGAGGCTATAGAGAGAGCGCTGAAGGAGACAGACGTCGTCGGGATGGGATGGATCGACGAAGCATAGAGGTTGCTGGTAGTAGATCGTCTCCGTCATATGATCATGAATGAAAGCATTCTTCACGTCAAGCTAATGAATCGGCCAAGAACACGAGGTAACGAGGGTAAGCATAACCTGAATGGTGGCGGGCTTGACGACGGGACTGAACGTCTCATCGTAGTCGATGCCAGGACGTTGAGAGAAACCATGGACTACCCAGCGCACCTTGTAACAAGCAAGCGAGCCATCAGAGTGGAACTTGTGTTTAAAGATCCACTTGCCGATCACAACATTTGCACCAAGAGGATATGAAGCGTCAGGTCTCGTTGTCCATAAGGGCCTTGTACTCATCGGCTATAGCCACACGCCACTGAGGATCGGCCAAGGCAGAACAGTGAGTCGCCGGGATGGGCGAGACGGCACAATGGACTGCAGAGAACTTGTAGCGCTGAGAGGGGCAGAGAGACTCGGTTTGAGATCAGGTGATCATATGATAGGAGGTGGAGACAGCATAGACCGCACGGTCCGATGGTAATATCGGTTGTGGGGCAGGGTCGGAAGGAGAAAGGGTGGTAGCGGGGCGGGATCGGTGGCTATAGGTCCAGAGAAAGGGCTAGACGAGGTCAGCCTAAGCCAATGGAGGGTGGGGGGCCAATTGAGGTTAGTGAGCTGATAGAGGTTGATGAGCCGATGGGGGTGGCGAGCCGATGAAGATTGTGGAGCCGATGAAGGTTGTGGGGCCGATGGAGGTCCTTCAGTATGACAGCGGAGTGGAGAGGAGTAGGGTAGTCATTCAGGGGTCCTCAGGAACGACCGATGTGGGCTACAGAGGTGTGGTTTGTCGTAAATGTTGGGATGGTACAGTGTGGGTGAGAAGAAAGTCGAGGTCGCCAGACGAAGGTCCATGGTGGAGTAATCCGAAAGAGAAGGACTCGTCAAAAACGACATGTCGGGAAATGATGATCTGACTGGTGGAGAGATCAAGACAGTGGTATCCCTTGTGGGAAGAGGGATAGCTAAGGAAGATGCATACGGTGGAGCGTGGTGCGAGTTTATGAGAGGCGGTGACTGTTAGATTGGGGTAGCAGAGACATCCAAAGATACGTAAGTGAGAGTAGTCAGACGCCTTGTGATACAGAAGAGTGTAGGGAATATTGTGACGAATGGAAGAGCAAGGTCCCCGATTCAGTAGATAGGTCGCAGTGGTGAGTGCTTTAGCCCAGTAGTGTAAGATAGTACTGATAACCCAAAATACTTTTAACTGGATAAGTCGACACATCACAATGAATCAAATCAAAAGGTCTAGAGGTACAAGACAGAGGGGAAGAAAGGTTGCCGTACATGTTTGCCAAGTTGACAGGAGTGGCAGACAGTGGGGCTGTTGTGGTTACACCGGATGGAGGTGCTGCAACGGAGAGTGGAGACAGCGTCGGGGCTAAGGTGACCGAGGCGAAGATGTCACAAGTTAGTGGAGATGACAAGGCTAGTGTGAGGAGTGGACGGCGCAGCAGGATTGGTGTAGAGGTCACCACACACTATTGCATTGAAGCATTTCGCGTCGAGTCAGGATATCCTTCACAGAGAAACCAGAAGTTTCAAATTCAATAGAGCAATTGTTATATTTGGTGAATTGGCGGACAGAAAACAAATTATGTACGAGGGAAGGAACAATTAAGACATTGTAGAGTGAAAAGTTGGATGTGGGTGTAGGCAGGATGGAGTCACCGTGTCATGTGATATGAAGAGATTGATTATTGCCGACGGTAACGAAAGGTGAGGAGGAAGGATGGCGAGAGAGTAGTATACCGTCCGATGAAGTCATGTGGGATGACGCACCAGATTTCAGCACCCAGGGGTGCTGTGGTTGGAGCGTCATCTGGTTGAGGGCGGCAATGAGGCTAGCCTGGTTCCACAAAAGAGCCTACTGGATGGTTGGCAAGGTGTGATCGCCTGAGGCGGTTGCACGGGAGCGGACGCCAGGTGAGCCTAGGGGTATGCATCGAGGACCCTAGGCTACTAGCCGATGGGGTTGCGTAGCTAGGGTTGAGGTGCCTAGGGGCTGTAGCAAAGCCATGGTCCCATGGGACTAGCTGATAGGGTAGGGACAGGAGTAGAGCACGGTTGCATCGGAGCGTTCTAGCTCTTGCCCTTGTCCTTTCTTTTACCTTTGTCGTTGCCAACAGCGCGGGATTTGTTGTCGTGGCCGAAGCCATGACTACCAGAGTCGCGAGAGGAGGTAGCAGCGCACGGTAGGTGGCAGCTAATGGGGTTGTTGCAGCTATGATTGCCTACGGTGAGGAGAGCGGTGTGGGCTACAGTCTTCTCATCGTTGGCTAGACGAAGTTCCTTGAGAACCTGTATGTCGTAGCCCTGAGTGAACGTGGGAAGAGAGGTGGAGTTGGCAATGTCATCGACGGTGTTGGAGAAGCAAGGGTTGAGTTCTCGCAAGAGAGCAAGGACGAGTTGTGAGTTGGCCATATGGTGGCCAACATCACGGAGAGCGACAGCCTTAACCTTAAGGCGTTGGTAGTATGAGGAGACAGAGGAGTCCCCTTGTATCATGGAATGAAACTCGTTGAAAAGAAAGATGACGCGTGGCTGCTTATTTGCTTGGAAGAGCCGCTCGATGGCCACACAGAGATCACGGGCGGTGGGATCGGTGTCATCCATGGCAAGGTCGAAAACGGAGTCATCGATCGAGCCGAGCAGCCAGCTGCACACGCAGCACTCAGCAATGTCTTACTAGGGGTCATCGGGGCGAGGTGGAGTGGAGCCGTCGATATGGGAGCGAAGACCGAACTTTCCACATTAAGATTTGAAAAAGAAAACCCACTTGGAATAGTTGACGTTGAGGTCGAGAGAAATGGGAACGTGATATTTCACGTTAACAGCGGCGTAGGGTGGAGAGAACATCAGGGTGCCCGAGGTATTATCAAGAGCGCTGATGCCTGAAAAGGATCCAGTGACTGGGAGAGTGTTAGAACCAAGAGCCGATTCGATGGTCATGGTCAGACGCGGGAAAGGGCGATAAAGTAGTGGGGCGTGATAAGCCAATGAGAAGGTGTGACTGTTGAGCCGATTGGGGCGGGCGAGGGGCTGATGTGGATCGATGTGTAGCCGATGAGAGGGTAGGTAGAGTAGGTAAGTCACAGGCGCGAGAGGGTTCACGTTCGTGAAGTTGGGTTTTGTGTCCATGGATGCGTGGATGCAACTGAGTGGGGCGGACTTGAAAAAAGGGGAAGAAGTCGCTGGCGCGAAGAAAAGAAAGTTCATGTCCGGGAAACAGAAATTCACGTACGTGGACACGTAGACGCGTCGGAGTGGCGCGGACGCGAGGGGAGAAATTTCGTGTCCAGAGAACAGGTGAGCGTGTCGGAAGAGCAGGAACCCAAGGAGTGTTTCAACTGATGGAAGGCGAATTGGTCCAGCCAATGGAGGGCGCGAGCGCAGAGATGCGCCGACGTAAGAAGAAGGGAAGGTGCGCCGATGCAAGGGGAATCTGAAGGTGGGTTTGGGTGAGACGAGGAGGTGGATGAATGCTGTCTCCTTGTCATGTGGTGGAAGTGGCGAGTAAGCGGTGGAGGAGGAGAAGACCGTCTGCGAAGGAGACGATAGGGATAAGAACCGAGACGAAGAAGCAAAGGAAAAATACTAGAGGAGAAGGTTTACGACAGGGATAAGGCGTTGGCTCACCGGTGAAAAATTTACTAGCGAGCTAGAAATGTTCGATCCTGCTCTGATACCATATAAAATTATAGTATACAGTGAAATTAAGATCTCACTTTTTTTTATATAGAAGATCAGGTCTATATATATATACAGTGGTCTAACATTTACACATGATCATTTCTATAAAACTACCTTGAAATGCATGGCCATTGATCAATTCTTTCTCAGATCTGCCTCTTCTAATCATTCTTGAGCTGAAGAACATCAGCATCTTCGAAGACCCGGAACGTCGCAAGCTCGATGAAATCAGTGATCTGAACCCCCACAGGCCTGCTTTTCAGATACACAAAAGGAGGTACGATCAGACAACCAAAACAAAATTTCATAAAAGAAGCAACCTTTCATCAGTCAACATCGTTATGTTTATCTTCCTTAACATATCAACGAAATATTCAGATGTTGCATCTTACCATGGAAAGCAGGCCTTCTCCGGCAACCGCATTCCGAGCCTGGGACCTTCATCATACCCTTCACAGACCAGCTCTCCCTTGTCATCTCTGTAGCACACGATCCCTCTCAATTGGTCCTCAAAAGTCTGCAAATCAGGACAGAAAATTCAAAGGAGAGTTAATTGGGACAAGATCACTCACCACACATACACAATTTCTTTATTTTAGTTTCTTGATCATGGGCTCACCTTCTTGCTAGCAGTTGCAGCAAAGGAAAGCTGTGATGAACTGCTGCAGCCATGGGAAGAAGCAATGAATCTTAGGGTTGCCTTCCTGGTGCCAAATCTTCTTGGGCTGCTGGCCATGGTGGAAGAAGGGAGTTGGTGATGGAATGATCTCCTAGCTGCCATTTGGGTTTCTGGTGAGAAGGTTTGTTGTTCAGCTTTCTGCAAAGATAAATATAGGGGGAGTAGGATGGGGTGTTCTAATCATAGGAAGGAGCAAAAAGTTTATTTTATTGCAGTTTAGACTCTATTCATCGCATTCCTTGTCACTGTGTTACTAGTATTTAAAGTGTTTCTTGCTAGTCTCTAAAAAGAACGGCTTTTTATAAGTCATACTTTCTATGAAAAAGCTTGTAAAGTCGTACCATACCCCTCTTGCTTGAGCTGTAGCCAAATTTAAATTTTAGAACTTCATCTTATATTTAATTTAGTTTTTTTTACACTCAGCCTGGTCTTTTAAACCGTTAAAAGTAGAAGTATACTAAAATCATATTCCGATGTATCGCTTTCTGCTTATAACCATATGCTCTAGCAAAAAGATACCTTCCAAACAAATCCTTGTAAGTTTTATTTTCTTACCTGTTCTACAAATATATAGCTAAGTACATCCTTAATTGATGCAAAGACTAGAAGTTATATTTTCTTTGTAAAAGAAATTCTCGCCTGTTTGTCATCTCCCTTGTTTTTCTTGTTTTGATCGATGCACGGAAGAAGCAATGTATAGCTAATGGTTTTGTCGCTGCGCTCCATGAATATCTCCACATTGGGTTGGTGGACCCCCGGCCATTACATCATATAATTCACAAAACGTTATCATTACAGTTGTTGATAATGTTTCTTAATCAACCAGACAGTCCAATTGCTAACCTTATCTTGTGACGTGTACAACTTACTAAACAAGTATTTAGCCGTATTTGTAATATCTAAGGTGTCAATGGTATGTGCAGTAAAACTATTGGCAACCCTCTCTTATCGTTTCATTTTGTATGTCTTAGTTTTATACTAAGTTTAACTTTTCTAGCTTTAAATAAATTTATATAATATGTAATATCAAATAGTTTCATTAAATACATCATATTATTATATTTTTCTATAAACTTAATCATTAGAGAACTTTGACTAAGGACAAAATTAATACACTTACAATTTAAAACTGAGGAAGCATATTTGAAGTTTGGGACTTTTTTACCACGTAGTGCACGTTATGTATGGAGCTGCCAATTTGTTAAAGAGATAACAATTTGTCCCTTGAATAGAACATTACGTACCAAGGTTAACATCTCGGGGTTAAATAAAATAATATGTTATTAATATATAAATTATTCTCCAAGTTTAAGGGTCTGCCTCATAACTCAAAAGCAAACTTAAATTGGGGCTCGACGTTTTGGCCCAATTCAAACAAGCTGACACTCAAGGTTAAGCCAGTGTCGGAATGAATGAAATGGCCGGAGTAGGTTTAAATGGCTGGAATTGACCGAAATGACCATTACCGGTGAACGAAACGTTAAGGCCTATTGGTGTGTGCAAATTTTGGATGGCAGAATATCGCATTCTAGCCGTCTCCAATGATATCGGAACATAATTGACAAACTTAATTATGTATATACGAACGATTGAGACATCAAAATGATAGAGCATGCATAGATATACTTATACATTGGTCCCTGTCTTACTAGTGGTGTACCGATCTAGTGATGCTACCTTGCTAAATTCTATAATAGCCGTGACATCAGAGACGATCTGAATAGAGAGAGGCAAAGAGGCGTTTCTTGGATAAATACTTGTCTAAATGTACTTTGTCTAAGTATATAGCTAAAAATTCTTATATTTAAGAACGCGATAAGTCATGTCACGTTGAATTTTTTTTGGCGCATTTAACTACCTGAAGAAAATCACAACAGCATGAATGATTGAGTGCTTCCTGTGTTCTGTTCCAGTCGTTCGTATGTGCTTTTATAACTTGATACTAAGTTGCAGAAAATTTAGTTACAAGCGTGGCTTTCTACCCAAATCCCATCATATCATCCGATACTCCTTTCCTAGTATTTTGTTCACTACTCCTAATATCCTTTGCAAATTATTTTGCAAGAAGTTCACTATCAGGATTCAGGATGTAACGACAAGGTTTTACACTATCACGTCATACAATTCAAGCGTTGTTTTGCTTTTGCAAAATGATATACTACTTGTGATTCTGGATATGCTAATAATTTCAAGGTCTGAGAACGGATTTGAGAGGTGACAGAGACTTGCAGATGGCCTTCTGCCTCAACAAGGTGACCTTTACAAAAAAAAAAAAAGAAAGAAATAAAGAAAAGAAAAGATAGATTTAGAGCCCAGTTATTAGAAAGAAAGCAGGGTTTTTAGCTGGCTAATTCAGACCCGGTCAGCCATTTGCATCGACTCTCGCTAGCACACGTCAGAAGCAGCGACTACCAACTCTCACAACTCTCCTGTAGCCACTGAAACGAGATCCTGTGCAGTTGCTATTCTGATTACACGCAATCTCAGCCATCCGTTCTGCGATCCAACAACTCAAGAGGATAACCCTATTACAATTAGAACAATATTTTTTTCTGCTACAGTACCCTGGAAATCTTGCTTCTTCCTTCAGATCCTGTTATGCTCATTTGGCTGCTTTAACCTGCAGTTATGATAACAGCCGCACAGGATTCGGATCCTTCCTGTGCAGCGTGTACCCTCTTCATTCCCTTATTACGAGATGTTTTAACTTTTTTTATAAATCAAAGTGTAATAAAGTTTAAAACATATGAATATTTTTAACACAATAAATATGCTATAAAAATACATTCATGATGCTATAGATGTTGCTATATTTTTTTTGTAAACTTAATCAAAATTTAATTAAAAAAATCAAAACGCTTTGTAATATAAGATGGATAGAGTAGGTAATCCAAGCACCGTGAATCAGCACAAGTTGTACTTTGTATGCACAACGGATGAAACCGCACTCATGTACATCCAAGGTAACACTCCTACCTAATTAGCATCCGGATGCGATAAACAAAAACAAAAGAATACACATCAACTGATGTGCAGCAGGCACACAATAGCTATCGAGTAGATTGTGTCAAAAGCCTGAACTAGTCAGATAACTTCCTATGTTTTCTTATGCCCCCTGATTTCAGTTCACTCACAAAATCTCTGGAGTTATGTCTTCTGCAGTTATTCCCCCATGCCAATGGGAGTAGCATATGTTTTCGTTTTCTGTTCTCATTTTTCAGGAGGGATCGCAGCAGCAGCTATGCCTTTCTGGTTGGATATGGCCGAAGCAAGAGCTATGGGCATCAGGCAGAGACCCTTGTTCTGAAGAAACTGCATTGCGCTGGTGATGCTTGTTTCCATGAGCTTCACTACCTCTTGCTCAAAGGCGGAGCTATCTTCTGAGTCTGTCATGTCCGGTAGTCCTTGTGAAATGGTTGAAGCTGATAGAGATGGATTACTATGGCACTGCAGAAGTTGAATAGTATAACAGTGAGTTCATGATTATTTCATAGAAAGCAAGACCCATGTGAATTGTGGCATCATCAGTTGGATATTTAAGGTAAACTAAATTTTAGCTAACTCAATGAAAACCAGAGGACTACGATACAAACCCAAGAACTCAATGAAAACCAGAGATCCAGTCGACTACAATATTATGGTAAAACTGATCTGTGGGACGTTGAAAACCTGAAATTGGATATGCATATGTGGCAGTACAAATAAATAATATATTAATTCTAACGTAGCTAATTAGGATGCCAAACCAAGAAAGCACAAGTTTTGGTTAGTTATCTTATTAATTTAATCAGAGCACACATGAAATTTGCCAAAAAAAATGTTTAGTACTAGTAATAATTATTGAAGCATAATGGCACAATGCAAAAGCAGTTTTGATCACAGAAGCTTTGTTCCCCTTATACATAAGTGAAAATATATGTCTTCATTTGTTCCATCTTGATGCCAATGGTCGCAATAATGGGCAATTCAAAACCAACTTCGCAGAGCAAATAAATTAATAAAGGCAAGGTGATGAATATAAAATCATAGAATGGTCACGAGTATTTGGACTGATATGATTTGTTGTATTAAAATGTGATTTAAGAAAAAAAATAAACGGGGTTGAAATGATATGACTTGTTTCCATAGCTCTACAATCTTTTAACGTGGCACAGCCTACATTTATTGAGTCTTTCTAATAAGGATTCAGTTGGAAAACATTAAAAAGAAAGGAAAGTTGCACACCTCGGTTTGAGATTCCCTGAGAAGAGGAAGAACTGCTCCAGGAGCTCCTAGCCTGCTCATGCTCAATACCTGAAATATGGAATTCAAGAAGAATGTCAGTAATCAGCAAAGCTACCAACGCCTTCCCCCCATAAACCTGACTGCAGCTGTACCTTGACCTGAAGCTGAAGAAATTTCACATAATTGATTATTTCATCAAGCATTGATGCCTTATCTGCCTGTTCATATAAAAAATGGGCTAACTGTCAGGAGTTTTAAGTATACTTTTATTTTATAGATACCAATAGATTGAAGAAAAGCAATTGCATTAAAAGTAGAATATGTGTTTCAGCAACATTCTAAATCGCATCCCACAGAATTGGCATAACATCTAATGCCTACGAGTTGGCTCCACCAAAAGATCAATATTTAGACCTATTTTATTTGCAGATCCAAAAATTGCTTGCTTCTGTTACCCCACTTGGCCAATTTCCCACCATACTAAAGTATGTATCATGCCCTTGTATACTCTTAGTTCTTATCAATCAATAATTATGAATATGACTGCAATAGCATACTACATGGGGAGAAGCAAATTGCATCTTTGTGGTGGCACAGAACACAAAAAAGTACCTTATTGGAGTTTGGGACAAGGTCTTGGAGATTTTTCATCCTTTCTGAAATTTTTTCTCTGCGAAGCTGCAGCACAATGAGATTATATTAAAAAGCATGCTATGGATGCACACAAATAAAAAAATTTGAATATATTAAGCAGCAATTTGATTTGTTTCAAAGTGAAATGATCTTATAAAAGAACCCACCCGTTCAGCAATACTGTGAGGATCAGTTGCCTGTCCACGGCGAGCCCTTGTACATGGCTTCACACTGGCGCTATTTCCAGGAGCTGAATTTGCTTGGGGTTCCCCATCAGAAGAACGGTTAATAGGGTACTCACTTTTATGATCATGGATCAACGGTGGTATCTGAACATTTTCATACACAAAATTCAACTATTGAGGTATAAATTGAAGAGAAAGAAAGTGAGAAAAACACTGAGAATGAGAAATGCAAATATAACCTTTGAAGGAAGTGGTGGCCCTTGTACATCAGTAACAGCCAAACGGCTGCCAGATGTGAATGTAGGGAGAGGTACATTCTGGACATTTTTCTCCTGCAATATGAAAGTTGATTCATCAGTACAGTTAGAATTGAGTGGATAGTTAGCTGCGATTGTGGAAATCACTATTTAGTGGCAAAGCTTGAAATTGAAACCTGCTGTTGAACCTTCAAACCGCTAGCTCCTAGTGCTTGTAGGACAGTACTAAATGAGGAGATGGAGCCACCATCGACAAACTCTTTGCTATCCTGTATCAACAAAAGAACAAAAAAATGATTCAACGAAGCAAATAGTAATATGGCATCTACAGTATAGTGAATTGGTGATCATTACATGTAGTGATGCCATGGTAACATTATCAAACAGCAAGGGACTCCCATTTGGATGGCTTGTTTTGTTCAACATAGCAACATTTTGTGCCCCTTGAAAACCAAAAGCTTCTAGGTTTACTGGTTCCATAAAGGAGGAAACGTTTTGGAATGTTGAACACAAAGTCGGAGCTAAAGAAACAGCATGCACATCACCAAGAAAAGCAGAAATGTCACTACCATTGCTATCAATTGAACTGGACAAAGCATGAGGCAGTTCTGCAAGACCAGGTGTATCCAATTTCGCATCAAATGTTCCAGATGTTGAATTGCACTGAAGAACCCCTGGGGGAATTGAATTGCTTTGCAGATTGCTGTTGTTCTGTAGCTGTTGAAGCTCCAGAAGATTGTTAGAGAGCTCATCCTTAGATAGAATCTGGCCAGATGATGGATGAGCCTGGGTGTTGTATGGCAAGCATTCATTTGCAAGCATAGTAGGGTTCCTTTCATGCTCTGTGATTTTCAAACTGCGATCTGATCCAGTTCCCACGAAATAGCCTGAAGGTGGTAGGCTTCCTTCTTCTGCATATGATTCTGCTGAACCATCAACAAAACTATAGTTTTGAGAAGCTGAATTGCCAGACCAAATGTAGGAACCAGCAGAGTAGTCCATGCTAGCACCCTACAAAATTGACTTCACAATCTCTGCTCAAAAGTGTTACAGAGAGTGGCCTCTAGAAACAGAAAGTGTTCACAACTGATAATCCTGTACCAATAGAAAAAGTTGTACTCTCTGTCTCTGATGCTGAAAATAATTTGTTAACCCTGCACAAAGCAAAGCTGTCATCTATTCACGTATTGCGTACATGGACAAAATGAAAAGATATGATCAAATGAAAATTAATGGTATATACTCACATAATACTACAATAGCTAGTTATAAAGTTGGGGATGTAGCACGTGTTAACCACTCTAGGAAGCCAGTATTAAAATATTTTTAGGGTGATTCTTGTTTAATGCACATAGTTGACAAAAGATCCTCAGCTAAAAGACATTGCTGCTATATTTATTTCAGTGTAATACAATAATTCTCTAAAGGGATTTTGAATTCTTCCATGGTATGCACTTATATTTTCCTTAAAAACTGCAGAGATGTGACAAATAGCTCAACTAAGTATACTTAATTATTACCTTTGATACTTCTGTTGACAAAAATAAAAGAAAAGGGGCAGCTAAATAATTTTTAGAGCATGAATGGTAGTGAATCATGAAAACTTAGATACAAAACAAGTTGCCAGTCTGCACCACTGTTTACTATACCCAGAACAGAACATTCATGAGTGTTCAAACCATAACTGCAGTCCTTAGTCACCCTATGTACTAATGGAATGATTCTCATTTGATGGACTGCAGAACTGCAGATTATCAGGACTTGTTCTACAGTCAAATCATAATTTTGAGGCTTCTGAGACTGATGAGTGCTGAAAACAAAAACGGTGATAGCGGATAAACCATTGCATGCAAAAAAGAAAAAACAAAAGAAAGAGAGAGAGCTTCTTGATCATGTGAGCTCTACAACTATGATGCCACTCCAATGAATTCTGACATGCTTGTACTTAGAACTATCACATAAACCTTCTTTGTAAACCAGTGAAGTGCCTTTTCTTATCTTTTTCACCAATAGGATTGGCAGGTAACAAGACAAATAACAAATTTAATAACAAGAACCAATTTTTACCTAATGATACGATCAATAAAAATTCCTCTTTGCGATTTCGGAATGGAAAAATTACACGCACACCAACCAAATTACCAAACCCACACGACCGCCCATCCCTGACATTGCCCTTCTTCCCTCCCCTCCACAAAACTAAACCCCATCAAGAAAGGCTAATCACCACATCGCTGCCGGAAAACAGAGCTGAAAAAAACCTCCGCTAACCTTCCAAGCCGCAAACCCCCCCAAGAACAGAGCCCAACGCAGCACGGACACAGAGCATGCAACCAACATGGCCATACCATACCATACCATGCCATTAAGAACACAAAGGGGAACCAAAATTCTCCGCACTCACCGACTGAGACGGAGAGAACGAGGACGGATACAATACAGCCGTTGAGAGCGGAACACCCTGCACCACCAGAGGCAGCCGGCCGTGGATAGCTCCGATACCGGAGAAGCCGCAGCCGAGAGCGGGGGAGACGAAGGGGGAGGAGGAGACGGGTTTGGGCAGGGTGGAGAAGAGGAGGAAAAAAAGGGGTAGCTTTTCTTGCAGCGGGTGACTGACTGCTGCTGATGCAGCGCCAGCCAGATGGAAATGCAGAACGCTAGCAGGAAAGGCTCAGCGGTTGGTGCTGAATTCTGACCCTTTTTGTCTACTAGTACTCCATTTTTTCTATATTTTTGCACTGGTATTTGTAGGCCTTTTTTGGGTTGGTTTCTTTTGGATGGATGGGTTGGGTGTAACAAAACAAATAATCCTGCTCTTTTTTCTACTTTTGCTTACGTTGGCCTACGATATTCTATTTCTTCATATTTATCTATCTAAAAACAATGATAGTTGTTATTGTAGTTGGTAGGAAAGTAACATATTTTATACTATTTTTTTATATGTAGTATATACGAGAAACTTTTAAACATGTAATACGAAGCATAAGAGCTTTTTTATAATTAGATATACGTTAAAAAATGTATGTATTTGGTGGCACCTATATTGTATTTGATATTCACATGAAACAAAAATGGAATGAGTCATTTGATCCTGTAGGTTTTTAGACATAAAAAATATTAGCACGACACACGATAAGTATACAATCAATTTATAATTTAGTAACTATATTAGCTGAGGCTAAAAATGAAATTGAAATTTTATTCTAGTCTATTCTAATTTCTTTATATATTTATTAACGTGAACAACTGAATATATTCTTATTGTTTTTAAGAACTTACTCAACATTGTTTTTGTCAATTTCAAATTTTCAATTCGTTCTGAGGAAAACAAGGTGGCTTTTTTTTTTTTTTTGCAGCGAGGACTGAAGACGCGTTGGACTGACTGCCGCAGATGCAGAGCCAGCCAGATGGAAATGCAGAACACTAACAGGGAAGACACAGCGGTTGGTGCTGAATTCTGGGCCTTTTTGTCTACCAGTACTCCTTCTTTTTCTATATTTTTGCACTGGTATTTGTAGGCCTTGGATGGGTTGGGTGTAACAAAACAAATAATCCTCCTCTTTTTTTCTACTTTTGTTTACATTTTTTACTAGGCCTATAATATTCTAGTTACTTTTATGTTTATCTATATCTAAAATATTTTGATTTTGGACTATGTTAGTTGGTAGGAAAGTAATATGTTTTATAGCTATTTTTTCCATGTAGTATTGTAGACTAATTCATTTTAATACATACGAGAAACTTTTTAAAAAGCTAGAGAGATGTAATATGGATCATATGGATCACTTTAGTTGCCACTTTTCTGTCTCCGGTTACGTGAATGTAAAATTGATGGTTATAACAGCTTAAATTATATTAATACGCAAATGAAGATGAGTCATTTAATCCAATATATATTAAATCGTCAGCATATTTGAACATAAAAAATATTAGCACAACGAGAAAAATAAGACAGATAGCAAGCATGCAATCAATTTAGCGACTATATTAGTTGAGGCTGAAATTTTGTTTTAGTCTAATTTCTTTATATATTTATTAATGTGAATAACTGAATATACAAAATTTACTTAACATTGTTTTTGTCAATTTAAAATTTTTAATACACTTCGTTTTATAAAAAATAGTAAGACTTTTCTAAATTTATAGTATTTTCTGCACGTGAGGTTGTATATTTTCGCATTTATTTTCTAAAGATAACCACATTACCATCCCTCGAGGGGGATAAAAATTTATGGACAAAATTCACCAAAACAGCGAGGGCCAAAGCGAGATAACAAGTCTTGTCCAGCTCATGTCACGGGCGAGTTCCGTGACCAAGGTTAGCTGGTGATGACGTCGCTGTGCAAGTGGGCCCGCTTTAGTGTTCTTCGGTCCCTGGGGCCCACATTTGGCAGAACCTAAAGTTGGAGCGTAGGAGGATTGTTGATTTGTTGTGACCTAGGATCGATACGACGTCGTAAATTTAATCTGCCCTCCTGCGCCAAAGCAACAATATTGTAATATACTTTCTCCGTAAAAAAACTTTATTTTTATCAGCTTTTATTATTCCATAAAAATTTTATTTCTAAAATAATCATTAGAATTTAAGAAAGTAGAGGATAAATTTATTGGAACAAATACATTATATTTGAAAAAGTAGAAGATATTTTAGTGTTTATGTGTAGTATGTGTTAAAAATAGAGTTTTTTTAAGACGGGAGTACCAAATTCCTCATCTTTAATTGCTTTTCAATACTCTCTTATCAATGAAATTAGCATTTCCCCCAACTAATTCCTTACAAGAATTCAATGGAGAGAACATATATATAATCAGATGCAAATCACTGACCAACTAATCAGTGCAAATTAAGTGGAGTAGTACGGCCTGCCAAACTTCAGTTCTGTGTCTTATTTGGAGGACCAGAAGATGTCAATAACCAGGGTTCACTGGATTAATTAATAAAAAAACAAAGAATTAAACTCTGCTTAATTAGTCGCTTAAGTGAAGTAGACAGGGCTGTTTCGACTACCATTTAAAAAGCCTTGTTTCATTGCATCACGCCATGGCCTTTCTCAACCGAATTTTCTGGCTCCGTCTGCCTCTAGTGACGCATGCATATAATACCCAGGTCATGATTCATGCGTTATCCCGGGCTTAGCTTGATTGTTTTCTGGTGCACGCAATTAGTAATCAGCTTATCAGCAACCGCGTAATTGACCTAATCATCATGCATGCCCGCCGGTGATGATCAACTCATTAATTTAACCAAACCAACACCACAGATTGTCAAGATGGAGCAGCTACAGAGCTACTGTGACTACTACTAGCCAGTAACATTTCTAGCTTAGCTAGCTACTTTCAACTTCACTCATCCAACCACAAGAGTTAAACCAGAAGCAGTAATTAATCGAATAGAAGGTTAAATCCAACTCGTTAATTAAGATTAAGCTTGTATAGCTAGCGATCGAAGCTGTGAGCTGGCTCTAATTGCGACGTGCCGTGACAATTCCGCTCGGCTTTGAACAAAAATTAAGCGGTTGCATCGCATGCGCGCCATGCAAATGACGCATCGCATGCACCGGCGTGGCGTGCATTTCGCGCCAAATTTTACCGAATCCGACCACGTCGTCCGGCGGCCGATCGAGCCGCCCGCGCCGCGAGGGAGGGGGAGCCGCCGGTAATTTCGCCGCTAATCGTGCCTTCTGGGATTAGCTCGAGCTAATCCTGATGCTAACTACCGGGCTAATTAACCGAGCCGCCTTGACTAGTTAAGCCTGCCCTGCGCGTCAAACGGATGGATCGGGTGCACGCATCTCGAGGCGGATCGGACCACTGATCGATTGTGCGGTTGGGTTTGTGCCTAATTCGTGGTTGTGGTTTGGGTTCATCGACGATGACAAAATTGTTAATTACAAGTAGTATTGGGTTAGTCGTGTCAGCCATTCCATAAAAGAAGAGGTTTCGTTGCATGAATTCATGGCCTACATGTACAAATATCAGTGGTCAAAATCAGTAAGCTCCTAAATATTATATGGTGTTTGAGTAGTAGTAGGTCAACTAATGATCCGGTGGTCCGGAACCGGTTACAATGCTAGCTTACAAGCAAAGCATATGTATGCAACTTCCTCATGAAAACGTTCATCAGTAATGTATGAAACATTCGCATGCAGGATTGTAGGGTAAAGCCTGAGTCCCCTGCGTGCTTTGCGTAACCACAATAAAGTTGGTGTAAATCTCGCAACATCATAGACATCCAGAGCTAATCATTGTGTATCAAACATAAAGAGGTTGGACAAGACAACCATAATCCTGATATGTTTCTGGCTTGAGTTAGTGGTGTGTGTATCGGGAGAAAATAGACTGCAAACAACATCGAGGTTTGAGGGGAAAAAAAAATCAGAAAAGGCATTTGGTGCATCCATTGCTCATATGGGCTTCGTTTTCACACGGGCTGGCCCTCTACAACACAACGCAAGAGATGTTTCACTCTTCTTCTGGACCAGCAGAAGCAGAGATGAGATGAGATCCATCATCCATGCGCTTTGGTGGTCACTTCTGGTCTTCCTCCAGCCCATACATGGTGTGCAGCGTTGGATCTCCATACAACGGCACGTTCTGAGCTGCAGAAACGGAAGCATTTGAAAGCCCTTTGAAACGGTGAAGAAGGAAGAAAAGAAAAGGGAAGAGGAGAGAAGCATGAGGGCCTCTTTGGGACGTACAATTGCAAAAAGGCAGGAATAATAATAATAATAAAACGTAGTGATAGAATCGCATTCCCATTTGATTTCCACAAGAACTATAAGCATAGAAAAGTTCAAAGATTACCGTTTAAATGACATAAGTGAAAAACGTAAAACCTAGAATCGTAGGAAGAGGAAAATACAAGGTAGAATCTCAGACTTATTTTTCACCAAAATTACTGTAGATTGGTCTATTCCATATGAATTTCAAAGGGGTTTGTAAGGTTGATCCTTTGTTCCCCAAGGGCCCAATAACAAATCCTTCAAAATTTATTCTCTTTTCCTTTGCTGCAAAGGAGTTCCGACTCTTTTTCATTTTCCCCTTTTGCGATGCGAGAAACATAAATCAAGTGGGCTACATGCAATTAAGTGTTCCTTTTCGGTAACATAAACAGAGGCGTTTTTGTTCAGTAAAAGACAAACGCTAGCGATGCTCTGCACCGCACGGAAAGGCGAGTTGTAACTAGATTGGAGTATGGGCAAGAAAGCACGTTCTCAAATGCATCGGCGACGGAACTGATCAAATTCCAGAAGCCAGGAGAGATATTTTCACGATATTCAGTAGTGTCATCTACACCTTGAGGTTGGAGCTTGGAGTACGTAAAGTTTGCAACTTTTGCGGCTGAAAACGTGATTATCTGCGCTAAAATAGTATTTATTTACATGAAGCAATTACGTGAAAACACAACACTAATTGATCAGTAATCCACCGTTCCTTCCTTTCTCGCTGTCGATCCAATCAAGCCACCTTCCCGTTCGAGACGAACCTCTCAGCATCAAGTGTCCCTGTAGCTAATCAAAATTGTCATTGTGTGGCTAATCCATCAATCAATGGACAGTATTAATAATACAATGAATGATCGAGCTAGCTCGGCAGCTAACCTAGCAAGAGAAGATAACGTCCCTCCTGTGACGATGTCGGCATGTACACCACATATCTATGGCCATGGATCAGCAACCCGTCGCTCGCACTGTCGATTAAAGCCGCCATGCATTCGGCCGCACCGTACCAATTGCAGCCTTGTGATGATAGAGGCAACGCGTGTCGATCGCCGCGCTCCGCCCTCGTGCCCGGCGGCGCCGGCGACGCGCGCCCCACCGGGACGAACACTCGAACATGCACGCGGCTCGGCGCCGGAGAGATGATCACAGGCAGGTAGGCGGCGCGCGGCCGATCGGCGGGCGCGCGCGGCGTGGCGCCGGCACATGCGTGGGCGCGCGGCAGGGGGAATATTTAAGCGTAAATTTGATATACAATTTTTTTTAAAAAAACCATTACCTGAGGATAAGATGTACTGATTTTTTTTCTAAAATTACAAATATGCCACTGTCATCGACTTTTCTTTCTTCCTTTTTTTTTTCTCTTTTCCTTTTCTTCTTCTCCCTGTTGACCACGCCTCCAATGGCTTCTAGCTTATCGCCGACGTGCGCTCGCCGTACAATCACATCCACGTCGCCGATGTCTCCCTCACCGTCCTCAGCTTTGGCGCGGACTCTACTTCTTTCCTGACGATAACCATTTCTCTTCCCTCCATGACTGGGAGATCGACCCGCCGTCATTTTTGTCTCCCGCAACTTCTTTAGCCTCGAGGAACAGCACGCTGCCCACCTCTTCATCCATGTAAGAGACGTGTTCCAGGCCGACGCCGACGCGGTGGTGCCCGTCAGGCGGCGGCGCGGAGCTGGCAGCGGTGACAGGCGGCAGGAGCTGATCCAGCACCGAAGAAGCAGGGGGACGGAGGGGATGGACAGTGGCCACCGCTAGTGGTCGTGAATGGCGACGACTCCAGACCGAATCCTCCGCTGTCCATTTTCCTCTTTTTTCCTCTGTGTTTTACCATAGATGGTGTGGTTGTGGTGCCGCGTAGCCGCCCAGCGCTGTTGCGGCTCGGCTGCTGCGCAGAGGTGCTTGGCCGCCGGCGCGGGACTGTGGCACAGCCCAGAGGTATGGCCGATGCTACTGTCGCTGCTTCGGCGCGGAAGTGCCGGCGGCGGCATGGCATGGTTCGCCATCGAGGACATCATGGGGTTGGGGGAGGATGTGATGGATGACAGTGTCACTGTTTTAATTTAAAAAAAAGTTCAGTGCCATCTATCCAAATATCGTGAGTAGTAATGATACATATTTTTTAAAATCTTCGTATTTACGATAACATGGACCGAATTTACCCAGTATTTAATGTGTTGACGTGGCGCGGGAATCGCGACGGCGGCGCGCGCGGCTACCGCTAATTTACTCCTCCGTAGTATGGTTGCGCCGAAAAATGTGTATCCTGGGAGACGGGGGTACGTGGTGGCCACGCGATGCCGATGCATCCTACTAGTTTGTCTTTTGATATATGTGGGATAGCTTAAAAACAAAGAATTTATTTTCACAGAGGCAGTAGAATTTTCATCTAGTCATCACGCCTAAGAGATGCCGATCCACCTACTAGTCTATAACGGTGTCGTCATCTTTGTCTCCCGTTGAAAAAGTGAGGTGGCGTGCATTGCAACGGGTAACCCGCTGACGTTTTGTCGTTGTTTGCTCTCACCGGCCCACCATCTGCGCCCTGCGTAATTTGCTCACCACACAACTTGGGATGCTTTCAGAAATTTGATAAGCAGCACTGAAATTTCCTTGGTTTCTTGTTTGAAACGGGACCACGCATTTATTAGGTCATGTTCTTTTTATTTTTATTTTTGTAACCCTGGATTTCAATCAGATTATTGGCACCACTAAAAAAAGAAAAAAAAAACTTTTTTCATCACTATTGACTAGATAACCTTGTCTATTCTATCTGTTAACTTTATAATATATATTATTATTTAATTTACCCACATAAGTAAGTAACCATTCGTCAGTTTTCGCCGGCATTTTGGCTCAGAAAACATACGTTCAAGATTACTTGAAGTATTCCCAAATTTACCGTGCTCTAGGCTGTGCGGTACTATAATTATTCTTCTAGCGCTCAAGAGATCCACTTGCGACAGAAACACTAGGAACAATTCAATTATAGCGGGGTTAAATATCTGATGGAATTGAGCGATCAAAAGGACAATACCTTATCAAATCAAGGTGATCAATTATTTGTACTAGCACATTAGCAACTAGGTCCAGCAGACCAGCACCAAGTGGTATGTGATGGGCTGATAGGCGACCTCTGTACGAATTGTTTCTTGGCAGAGATGTCACGTCCAAATGGTTGCAAATTGATCGAGGAGTTGATGGCACGCCTCACCAAATCTCCACTCTGGAGTGAGCAAAAAGATCACAAGAAGAGGCTAAAAAAAGTTGGTTGTCCTATGAAAAAAGTGCAGACCTGTCAAACAAGCTGCTGCAACTAACAAAAATTCACATTACTAAACTCCAGGTTGTATGTACTGTTGGCTATTCTGCAGGCACATACCTTTCGCAGCTCATAGTATGTATATATGCACCAATCAAATGAATTTTCAGTGCATGTTACTCTCAAAGTTGTAAACCTGAAATATACCATTTCAACAGCCATATTTCATATTTGGCTGCTCCCATATTTCTGATAAAACTAATCTTCTCCCTCACAAAATGTTAAAACGTATCTTCTGAAAAAAAACTACAGTGAGATGTACTAGCAAGCAATTATAAATTCAATTTATCAGTCAAAAGCTCAGAAAGTATACAGGTCTAGGTCTGTCTTAGGTGTTGAATTAGTTGAGAAACATGCAAGACAATTTGGATCCTAAACTCTGGTACTCACCTAATTCAGGAGAAATTTGAAGGTAGCTATGCCCATAAAAGTTTGATGTTTGGCACATACTTGCCCTTTGAAATCTTGAGGAAATTACTGACTTTGTAAAGAGGCATATCAAATTTAATTTGTGAACATATGAGGGAGGATATGATATTTGTAGGACCCTGTTCCTTAGCAAAAAAAAACCCCCTTTGCCAAGCTAATATATACTGTAACTGCACACAGCTAAAATAAATTTCATGTTTTTACAAGCTTTACTCCCTAAGATTTCTCATCAGTAACTAAATGTAAAAAAATTCCCATTTAATCATCAGAAATTCTTACCTAATTAGGAGCTAAAATTCAAGCAAAGTCAAGAAGTGTATGCAGGACAATCGTTTGCTCGTCTCATTTAGATGACCAAAGCCTAAAATGACTAGTGCAATCTTTTTTTGGAGACCATATATACACTCAAGGAGAAGATGAAAATAGCAAGGCAATCTAGAGATCATTTTAAAACGATTGTTGCCGTGACTTCGTAGCACAAGTTTAGTCTCTGATCTGCCTTTACCAATCATAATAGCGTGTGTTGAACACATTTCACATGGCAGTAATCAGAGCCGTCACTCCTTTTCTATTTAGGAAAAAGAAAAGATTAAAAAGAAGAGCAGAGTCAGTAATCAGTACCCACCTTTCTCGATGGTCGTCACTCGTCAAAGGCTGTTCGATGCTCAGGAAAAAAATATTTTTTTGTTAGCTTTCACAATATCACTCTATCTGAGCCGTCGATGTTTGATCAGACGGTCTCCACACTGACAATCCCACCTGACCAATCACACTCAGCCAGCTGGTCACCTTCGGTAACCTCATCATATTTAAGACCAAATCCTCCTCCTCCTCCTCCTCCTCTCTCTCTCTGTGGTAAAACAAGAAAAGCATATCGTTCACAAATCTCATGCACGCCGAGCCTTATCGTTCGTCGCAGCGCAACGTTTGCTTTTGCGAGTACTAACCGTGGTCCCGCAGGTCGGCTACTAGCACCAGCACCAGCACCAGCGGCAGCCATGTGCGGCGGCGCCATCCTCTCCGACATCATCCCGCCGCCGCGGCGGGTGACGGCCGGCGACCTCTGGCTGGAGAAGAGCAAGAGGAAGAAGAAGGGCGCCGGCAGGAGGGCGCGGAAGCTGCCCAGGCAGGATGACTTCGAGGCTGATTTCGAGGAGTTCGAGGGGGAGTCTGGGGAGTCGGAGGTGGAGTCCGACGTCGACGAGACCAAGCCGTTCGCCGCGCCCAGGAGCGGCTTCGCTAGAGGTAAAGGGAGATGGCTTGCTTCGGCCTTCGATTGGTTCAGTAGAGCGGATGGGAGGAGATTCGTTGGGTTCGTCCCAGAAAGATCGGATTTTTTGGGTCACTGATGGGGGTTTGGGAGGTAGATTTGGCTTCTTTGGTGGTTGGTGTCGGATTGGGAGATAAAAACGAGGCCTTTCTTGGTTTTGGTTGGCCCAAATTTTTTTCTTTGCGGTTATTTTGCTGTTCAGTGGACAGATGGGTGAGAAGAACGATGCTTTTGTTTTATCGTTCTGTAGGAAACTTAATGTCCGCAAATCTGAAAATTCCACCTAATTATTGTTGCAGTTAGTGCTTGCTGTCATGTTAGGTTGCCGCTGCGGGGTTATTGCTTACTACCGTAGAAATCAGTCCTGTGTGTATGATGTCCTGTGAGTGCTGCTTATGATTCATGGATGGAGTTTCTATATATTACACTTGGAGTTGGGAACGGATAACCTTGGAGAAATTGCCCAGATGGTATCAGATCTATGTTTTTTCGTGTTAATTACTTAAGTAACCTCATATTAAAAATCTTGGATTTGACACTGGGCGTATATAATCTCGAAATTTCTGAACAAAGTTTGGACTCTGTAGCAGGATCTTATTCCGAAGAAATACCATGTGATTGGACTGAGCATTTGTCTTCAATTTTTTGGATGTCTTCTCTTCCACCCCCTCTTCTGAATCTTATTTGGTGGGCAGTTCGTTGGCTAAATCATTACTGCTTCATGTATGCTAATGATTCAAAGGTTGCAAATTTTTATACACTGATCTTACTCCTTGCTTCAGGTGGGTTAAACACTACTGTTGCTGGCTCTGATGGCCCTGCAGCAAGGTCTGCTAAAAGGAAGAGAAAGAACCAATTCAGGGGTATCCGCCAGCGGCCATGGGGCAAATGGGCTGCTGAAATCAGAGATCCTCGCAAAGGTGTCCGAGTCTGGCTGGGCACCTTCAACTCTCCTGAGGAAGCTGCCAGAGCTTATGATGCTGAAGCACGAAGGATTCGAGGCAAGAAGGCCAAGGTCAATTTCCAGGATGCAGCTCCAGTGGCTTCTCAGAGGAGTCTTGCTGAGCCCTCCTCTGTGAACATGCCCACTTTCAGTGTGGAAGAGAAGCCAGCTGTCATGTCAGCGGGCAACAACACCATGTACAACACAAATGCTTATGGCTTCCCTTCTGTTGAATACACCCTACAGGAGCCATTTGTGCAGGCTCAGAATGTCTCATTTGTTCCTGCTATGAGTGCAATTGAGGATCCTTTTGTGAATCTGTCCTCTGATCAAGGGAGCAACTCCTTCAGTTGCTCGGACTTTAGCCAGGAGAATGATACCAAGACCCCTGACATAACGTCTATGCTTGCACCCACCTTGACGGAGGTTGATGAGTCTGCATTCCTCCAGAACAATGCCAGTGATGGAATGGTACCTCCTGTGATGGGGAATGCTAACATTGATCTCGCTGACTTGGAGCCATACATGAAATTTCTGATTGATGGTGGTTCGGACGAGTCAATTGACACCCTTCTGAGCTCTGATGGATCACAGGATGTGGCCAGTAGCATGGACCTTTGGAGCTTCGATGACATGCCTGTGTCTGCGGAGTTCTACTGAAGGATTTGGGGTGTTACACCTGGTGCCTCTATATAAGGTCAAAGGGTAAGCATCAGCAATTGTGAAAACCATCTCTTTGTGACACTCCAATCTCCATTTCTTTGATCTTTCTTAACCTTGTTTCAGGAATAAAAATTCTGGATATCCAAGAAGCAAATTTGTCAGGACTCAGGCGCCTCTAGTTGTGCTATAGCTATGTTAGTATGTATTGTGTCTAGATTAGGTGCTGAAGTCTTAAGTACTCTTTGGCAGTGGACTATCTATATGTAACTGCTATTATGAGGCTGGAACAAGTTTGTTTCTACCTTATCTGTGCTTGCTATAGTGGCTGTGAACCTTGTGGATCTGAATCCAATGTTTGCTATATGATGTGATTGGTTTGATAAACTCTACTACTTCACTGGGGCCCCTTTCAATGCTCCTGCTATTGCTGGGGATAAGCACCATTGTTATCATATTTGAGACTAGCATGCTCCTTACAGAATATTCCATAAAGTAAAGCTGAACTTGTAATATTGTTCTTGCACAAGTTGCAAAATGTTGCCTTATGGAAAAACAAATTCCGGACCAAGTGGTATCGTACTAATAGCTATTGTAGGCCAACAACTTTTGTTCAAGAGGAAAATTGTGACTGGTGAATATCAATCATCTTCCTTCAGTTGCACTTAACTATGGAGTTTGGACAGACCTAGGCCCCAGACCAAAACCTGGCCTTTTACATAGGAATTATCAGGTAGTTTCTTTACCTAATTTCTGGTTCTTGAGAAGGAGAATATTGTCCACTTTTTGATTTTGAAGTAGATAGCAGAGCATGATGTGCAATGAATTTTGGACGTTCTGTCTCTTTACACTTCGTGAACTGTCCAAAGCTTTTATCGCATTTGATTCCATGTTTTCTAGTGCTGACAAAAAAGCAGCACATCATTGCAAGTTCATTTCCATGGTGGAATAAGTTTATTTGAACCTCCTAACTATGCCACTCTTCAACCCTCAACAATAATAAGATGGCTCTACATCTACTCGTGCTAAAAGCAAATGGCCCAGAACGTTGACAAGGAGGTTTGGTGTCACTTCTCCGATTTCTCCCATACCTAGTGTACAATGGTTGGATATATTTCGATGGCATTTGCAAAGAACAGCATCAACTCAATCGACTTCTCTGAAACTTTAAGCTGGTATCCCTGTTCGATATAACAAGAGAGGATCAATGCAAATATGCTTGGTCTGAAATAGTGCGATAACCATACGAGCCTTAGATACGTTGTATTCGTCATATTAACTCCTCATGACATGCTCAGTGGCATGGTGGATAATTTTTAAAACTATCACATCATTTACAAAAATACCCACACAAATGAACAGTTAGATTTCACTCGTACTAATTCCCACCGTAAATAAACTCTTTTTTACATGATTGATAGAGTTCTCTGTCATGACTAGTGAGGTCTTGACATTAGCTTGAAACTCATGGTGAGAAGGTGTAGGGCTCAATGTCACTGTGCTGCCATATTAACTTGGATGAAGGTTTTTCTTCACATGTCATCTAGCATAGTGAGGAAGTGCTTGTGCAAGCCTGTCTATATGCACAGTAGGCTTTGTTTTTTTCAACAGAATTTTCGTAGGCATGTGTATACTTCTTGGTGTTTCTTCCCGTCTTAGTTGCAACTTGCCCTTAAAACTCTGAACATGTCTAGACTCTGGTTTGAAATCTAGCGTTTTACATAGGAATTCTCAAGCGAATTATTGTTACTTAATCCTGGCTCTTGGGTAGGAGAAATTTTGGTAACTCCTCAATTTTGAAGTAGATTGCAGAGCATCATGTTTCTTCAAGAATTTTGAATATTCTTTTCCAGTTACACGCTGTAAGCTGTCCAAGTTTTTATCGGGTTACTTTCCATGTTTTTTCTAGAAATGCCAGAAGATATAGCACGTGTTGACAGTAGCCCTAGATCAAACCATAATGGTCAGAACGTTGACAAGGAGGATTGGTGGCACTTCCTTTTTTGATGTTTCCCATCCCTAGATGTACAATATTACAATGGTTGAGTATATTTCCGTGGCGTCGCTGAGACGACTATCAAGTCAGTCAGCTTGTCTGAAACTTCAAGGGTGGTGTTCCTTACCATTTATAAGAAGAGAAAGACCAACGCAAGTGTGCTTGGTCTGATCCGGTGCAACAACCATACGACATTGCTCGTTGATTCCTCAATTGATACTGAGAGTGTACGTTGTTTGGCGAATTTTGTTTTTACAGGCCTGACGCAGTGGTTCCTGCAGGACAGAGTTCTCTGTCATTAGCTCATCACACCAACTTGAAACTCTTGATTAGAACTTGGAAAGTGTGCTGCCAAATCAATTTAATTGAAGGATCGTTTTCATATAGCGTAGTAATAGAAGCGCCTGTGCAGGCCCCTATATCTGTGAGGCAGACTTTGTTTCTTTTTGACAGAAAATTTGTTAGCGCGTGTGACAGCACAGTTACTACGATATTGGAACACTTGTTTAACATTCTGTCATTGCTATAAGTGATTCTTGAATCTTCTCTCTGCAATGCTGAAACTCTAGGAGTATCTATCTAGCTTTGGATGAGGGGGTTAAGCACCATCAATATTGACATGAATAAATGTTATCGTATGATTACCATTGGAAAAATTCCTTATGTGCCCATAAGAATTTACTCAATTCTTTTTATTCCCCTAAATTCTTAGTTTTCATCTCTCCTACTCCGTTAGTTGGTCGTTATATTTTTATAAAATAACTATATTATCCCTTTCTTACACTTATACGCTACCTAATTCATAAATCTTTATGTGAAAAAAATTAATATACAATAAAATCAAATGGGACAGAATAATTTAATGCTAAATTAAAAAAACACAATTTAAATTTTTCAACAAATTTAAAAAAACATGTTTAAATACATACATTAGTTTCAATAGGAAATTGAGAACACAATTGTTTGTTATTTGGGTTTAAATTTTGGTGAAAATGTTGGACGGATTTCATCAATTTTGATTTGAAATTTATTTAAAAGTTTTAAATATCTTTTTTCAAATTTATGATCAAATACTTTCATCCCCTTTGTTTTTTAAAAATGAATTTTTTTACTGCATATTCATTCAAAAACTACTTTTCAAATCTGATGCTAATTTTGAAACTTTTTTGAAATTTCAATTAAACTACCTTTCAATTTTTTTAAATTTAAAACTGCACATCCAGTAATTTATCCCTTACTCTTTTTTCACAACGTAAAAATTCACATAAGCTTTTCTAGTTTTTACTAATATTTCAAGGATAATAATGTTATTTTAAAAAAACCTAATGGTCAACTAATATTTAACTAATGAAATGGATACGTAAGGGATCCAAATAAAAACTTAAGGATATGCGAGGGATCAACCAAATCTCTGGAGTACAGAATAGATCAAGTGAAATTTTAGGGGTACGTAGAACATTGACTCTTAGCATTGCTTTCCAAAATATTTTGGATGCTAAGAAGTACGCAACAAATTTTAAAATGTAGCTTAAAAACAACCATCTTATCACTGGAGTTTTGGGCGAGTTATTGACTTTATTGTTGAATTTGAATACAAAGACAACTTCTGTCAAGAAGAAAGTGAGGGAAACCAAAGAGATAAAAAAAGGATTCCTTCAATTCACCAAATTATATATACATACTCTTCTCAAATTAAGGGCTACTTTCTTACTTGTAATCAACAGCGTACAATTGATCTACTCATCAATACATACTCTGTTCCCGTCTCACATCATTTTATTAGCAGAACGAGGTTTTATATTACTCCTCATCAATTCATAACACTGGGAAACACACAACATTCAACTATTCAAACTAGCATTACCTTCCAACATCATACAGCGATAGTACAGAAAGGAAATAATAAAAATATAAAGTAACAGGGGATTGGCCTGTAGCCAGCAAGATTTACACAACCTGGAGATTTTTGGCCGCGCAAGTGTGGATTTACGGCGTGCTTCTATATTCTCCGATGCCTCCTAGTTCTACTACTGTTCGATAGAATTCTGTGGCCATCAGAGGATAAACCTCGATCGAACATATCTCCTGTACTTGCTCGTCTGAAAAACCACTCGCTTTTCTCTGAATTTATAAGGAGGCCTCACTGATCCCAATTTATGAGGAAGAGAGCGGTGGAAATGTGCTTGGATCTGGTGTGTTGCAACTGTCACGATAACCCATGTTCCTACTGGAGCGTACAACGCTCTCTTGATTTTCTGATAGAAGTTGCTAGGGGGATTTCTTCTGGCTGCAAATTCTCAATTATGTATGTTGCTAATTAAATCATATTGAAACTGATGGTGCACATTTTCCCCTGTGAATGTGTTAGATGAAATCAACCAAACATTGTTTAGCTCAAATCCAATGGTTCATGCAGATGCAGTTGCATATCAACTGAAATTTAGCCATTATAACTTATCCAACAGCAAGCTTGTGTAGACACTCATACGGTACCTGAAGTCTGATGATAAACACGTGTTTGTTACCCGTCTTATGATTCTACGATGGAGTCCTTTTGGCAACCTAACTACAACTAGAATCTCTTATCTGTTAGTCAAACATCACAATATCACATGAGGATGGAATTACCATTGAAAAAAATGGCTGAAGATTGCCTTGGGAAAATAGTCACACGAACAGTGTTGTTCCTGATACAGGTGCACCACTGAATTCCCATATACCTCCCAGTCCTAGCTTTGAAATTTGCACTGCTAGGTATTAACAACAAGGAATAACAAGTTAAGTAGCTAATAACACTTGGTTGAAACTTGGATAGATGGAATGCCAGATTGATATAAGCAGCTTCTTCTGGAATTCTGAAGAATATTACTCTTGTCTCTAGCTGCTATTAATTGTAAAAGAACACCAGTGCTTTAATTTGGTGTGGTGCAGTGCAACTACCTAGAAAAACTTGAGACGAGATGGCTGACAATGTACTGACTCTTCTCTCAGCCTTTTGAGTTTTTGGCCAACTATGCTGTCAAATCATTTTTCTGCTCACCTTAATAAGTAGACTCATTGCTTATCTAGGTTATTTCAGATTATGGCTCCAACCACCAGCATCTTGTAACATCAAATACATGCATGTTCTACAATGTTAGGATCACAAGTCAAATGACAAATCGGACATAAGTGCTCCTTGAACGCATTCCCTTTCATCAACCGGAGAAAAATCAGAGTTACTCATAAGTACAACGAGTGGTAATAGTACATGAGATGACGGCATGGTCATTTTATTAGTTCCCGCTTCTGCTCCAAACAAATTTTCATGGCTCCTGCTCATCACTCCACGTACCAATCTCTTGTGTTGGTCCACGCTCTGAGCTCTACCTGCATCCAATTCTATTTCTACAGATGTATCAAATAATGGAGTTGAACCTGATCCTGCACCTTCTCTTGATTCAACTGAGGTGTTGTGTTATCCATCACTAACTGTATTTCCGATTCATTAAAAGATGTGTTTAGCTCGTGAAAGAAACATTTAGTGAATGAAATAGAGCAATGTGCACATTACTTTACACTTCCGGCCTCTGCACAATTAATGTGCACACAGCCAACCATGAATCTTAGGTGTATCAATAAATTCATTTGTAATTGATTATATATATATATATTAGTTGTAACATGTAAGATCAGAAAATATTGCATGTTGAACTGAAATAATGCTCTTCATTATTCTTAACATTGTCATGCAGATACTGAGATCCATGCATGTTCTGCTGAATTCTTCAATGGAATAAGACACATTTATCAACAAGTGACTAGAACATCTACATCAGCCACTCGCATGATGTTTACCGGGAGAAGAATCGGTGTTCAACATACCATGACAAAAACAATATCCAGCTTTGCTGGCAGGTTTTGCTCTGTAGCATTTCCTGATGCTTCCTAGCCCTACCACGTCTACATGGTTTCACCAACAAAAATCTGATGGGAGATTTTCATTAGTATCATGTAATTCTGAGGCCCTCGTCTGTTCTCCCTCCAGTTAGGCTGTTTTTTTTAACCTTTGAATTGTGATTCTGCTCCACCGTCTCCTCTCACTCCTGTATAGAAAGAGAGCTGTGCTTTGTTTGACGTGGCGTTGAGTGTATATATAGACCTGACTCCTTTATAAAGTTAGGGTATATTATATTTTTATATAGTATCAGAGTAGGTTTAGATATTCTCGATGCGCTAGCATCCTTTTGCCGGTTCGACGCTTACTTCCCGTCACAGACCTCCTTTCTGGTACTCTCTTCTCTGCTTTCTCGTCTCGGCTCTCTCTTCTCCCTGTCTCCTCCGCAGACGGTCTTCTCCTTCTCCATCACTCTCTCTTCTTCCTTGTTTCCACCACGTGATAAAACAACGGTCTTCATCCGCCTCCTCATCTCGTCTCAAACCCGCCTTCGCTCTTTCCTTGTCTCGGCGCACCTTCCTCCTCCAACGCCGGCACAACTTTGCGTTCGTTGTCTCCATTGGCTGGACCCGTCCGCCCTTCATCGGCTGGACTCATCCATCCTTCATCGGTTGGAACTCTTTCTCGGTTCTCACTTTTTTGACACGCTCACCTGCTCTCGGACGCGAAACTTCTCCACTCGCGTTCGAGCTACTCCGATGTGTCCACGGACACGAATCTCTGCCTCCCGGATGCGAACCTCCTCTCTTCGCGTCCACGCCTTCTCCGAGTTTTCGTGTCCGCTCCACTCTTTTGCATCCACGAGTCTAAGGGCATGAAACTTCTCTTCATGGACGCGAATCTTCTCACGTCCGTGACCCACCTACTTTCTGACCTAACTACTCTGCCACCCACTTCTCCCTCAACTACTCCGCTGCCTACTCCCATCGGTCAACCACTCTTCTCATCGGCTTCTTGTGCCCGTTACCCTCTCGTCATGACCACCGAGTCGGCGCTTAGCTCCGACACCCTCCTAATTGCCGAATCTATTTTGGCCATCGGCGCTCCTAACCATACCTCGGACACTACCTCGCTGATCTTCTCACCACCGTACGCCGCTGTCAACGTGAAATCTCACGTTCCTATTTCTCTCGACCTCAACGCCAACGACTCCAAGTGGATATTTTTCTTCAAATTCCTCTGTGGAAAGTTTGGCCTCCGGTCTCACATCGATGGCTCCGCTCCACCTCGACTCAATGATCCCTAGTGGGACATCGCCAAGTGCTACGTGCACAGCTGGTTGCTTTGCTCGGTCGATGACTCTATCCTTGACCTTACCATGGAGCACATCGATCCCATCGCCCGGGATCTCTGGGTGGCTATCGAGCGGCTCTTCCTTTTTAACAAACAGCCGCGCGCCATTTTCCTACTAAACGAATTCTACTCTATGGTACAAGGAGACTCGTCTGTCTCCTCTACTGCCAGCGCCTTAAGGTAAAGTCTGCCGCCCTCCACGATGCGAGTCACCCTATGGCCGACTTACAACTCGTACTTGCCCTCCAGTGAGGACTTAACCCACGCTTCTCCAACACCGCCGACAACATCACCAACTTCACACTCCTTTCGTCGTTCGCTCGGGCCCATGACATGCTAGTTCTTAAAGAACTACGCATGGCCAACGACGAGAAGACCGTGGCCCACACCGCTCTCCTCGTCACAGTTGACCATGGCTGCCGATCACCATGTACTGCTGCCACCTCTCGCGACTTTAGTAGCCATAGCCTTAACCATGACAACAAAGCCCACACCGGTGGCAACGGCAAAGGGAAGGGCAAGGCAAGGGCAAGAACTGGAACAGTCCGATGCAACTACGACCTGCTCTAGTTCCTGTCCCGTCTGCCAGTCCCATGGGTCCGTGGCTATGCTACAACCCCTGGGCACCCTAGCCCCAGCCACGCAGTCCCATCGGTTGGCAACTAGGGGTTCTCGGCGCCCATCCTCAGGCTCACCTGGCATCGGCTCCCACCCTACCGTCTCAGCCGATACTCTCGCCACCACCCACCCAGTCGGTTTCCTCCTAGAACCAGGCTTGCCTCGTCGTCGCCCTCAATCAAATGACACTCCAACTTCAGCACCCTTGGGTGCTGGACTCTGGTGCGTCCTCTCACATGATGTTATCGATCGGTATACTACTCTCTCACCATCCCTCCTCCTCTCCCTTCATCATCATCGGCAATAGCCACTCTCTCCCTATCCAGTGCCATGGTGATTCCTTTCTGTCTACACCCACAACTAATCTTCCACTTCGCAATGTCTTCATCGTCCCCTCTCTCATTCACAATCTAGTATATGTTCGTCAATTCACACGAGATAACAATTGCTCAATTAAATTTGACGCTTCTAGTTTCTCTGTGAACGATATCCCTATCCGGCGTCAGATCCTTCGATGCAATAGTGGCGGCGACCTCTACACCATTCCTACTGTGCCGTCCACTCCACACGCCAGCATCACTCTCTCCACCAATCTCTAGCATCTTTGTCTTGGTCATCCCAGCTCCGACACTGTCGTCAATCTACATCGCAGCGCCTCTATCAAGTGTAACCACAATAGCTCCACTGTTTGCCACTCTTGTCAACTTAGCAAACACGTGCGATTGACTTCTTCAAATTCTATGTCTTGTATCTCGCGATCTTTTGAGCTAATACACTGTGATGTATGGACTTCTTCAGTTAAGAGTGTTTTTGTAATTAGTATTATCTTATCATACTTGATAATTACACACACTATTGCTGGACCTTTTCACTTATCAGCAAGTCTGAGGTCGCCTCCCACCTCATTAACTTTACTAACTATATCTCCAACCAGTTCAACATCTCCATTAAAGCCCTGCAGGCTGATAACGGTACGGAGTTTGTCAACTGTACCGTTCAAAACTTCCTTACCTCCTATGGCATCCATCTCCGCCTCTCCTGTCCCTACACCTCTCATATGATTACCCGATCACAAACCGGTTCCCTTCGTCCTACCAAGCGCCACGGGCTCTCAGCAGTCCATTGTACTATCTCACCTATCCTGGCGACTCCTCGTTCAGCCCTGGTCAATTCTCAGTGGCGCGCGGCCATGGCCGAAGAGAATAAGGCTCTCATGGATAATGAGACCTGGCGCTTTGTCCCTTGTCCTCCCGATGCCAATGTTGTGACCGGTAGGTGGATCTCTAAACATAAGTTCCACACTGATGGATCGTTTGCTCGTCACAAGGCACGCTAGGTAGTTCGAGGTTTCTCCCAACGTCCCGGTGTCAACTACGATGAGACCTTCAGTTCCGTCGTCAAACCCGCCACCATCTGGGTCGTTCTCACTCTAGCTGCCTCGCACTCTTGGCTAATCCATCAGCTCGACATGAAGAATGCCTTTCTTCACGGTCATCTGACGAAAACGGTCTACTACCAACAGCCTCTAGGCTTCGTCGATCCCTCTCATCCCGACGACGTCTGCCTCCTTCAGCACTCCCTCTACGACCTCAAACAGGCTCCTCGGCCCTGGTACCAGCGCATTGCTGTCTACCTTCAACACATCAGCTTTATGGCCTCTGTATCCGATAGCTCTCTTCATCCTTCACATTGGTACCACCACTGCCTATCTTCTCCTCTACATCGACGACATTATTCTTACAGCATCCTCACCATCCCTCCTGCACTAGATCATGACCCGACTCCACTCCGAGTTCGCCATGACCGATCTCGGCCCTCTCCATCAATTTTTTCTTGGCATCTTTGTCACCTGCTCTTTTCATGGGCTCTTCCTTTCCCAGCGTTAGTACGCCATCGATCTCCTCCAGCGTGCGAGCATGGCCGAATGTCACCCTACGGCCACTTCGGTCGACACTCGCGCCAAGCTCTCCGCTACCGATAGCTTTCTCGTCGCCAATCCCTCCCAGTACCGGAGACTTGCTGGTGCTCTTCAATACCTCATCCTAACATGGCCTGACCTCACCTACACCGTCCAGCAAGTGTGCCTCTTCATGCATGCTCCGCGCGAAACTTACCTCGCGCTGCTCAAGCGTATCCTTCGCTATGTGAAGGGCACACTCTCCAACGGCTTACATCTCAGCTCCAGCCCCATCAACTCTCTCACCGCGTAGTCTGACGTGGACTAGGCAGGCTACCCTGACTCTCGATGCTCCACGTCCGGCTATTGCGTCTTCCTCGGCGACATTCTAGTCTCTTGGTCCTCAAAACGCCAGATTACAGTGTCTCGGTCCAGCGCCGAAGCTGAGTATCACGCTGTTGCCCACTCTGTCGCTAAGTGTTGCTGGTTTCGCCAGCTTCTCCAGGAGCTCCGTGCATCTATCTCCTCTGTGACCATTGTCTACTATGACAATATTAATGCCATCTATATGACCGTCAATCCGGTTCATTATCGACGCACGAATCATATAGAGATAGATATTTATTTTGTACGTGACATAAGATCACACTAGGACATGTTTGGATGCTTCATGTATTATCGGCGTACCAGTTCATCAGTTTTTACTTTAGTCTACATCCGTTCTCCTTCTGCTACGACTATGAAGGTGTTAACTACTGAATATATGTAGACCTGACACTGTTAAAGTCTTAGTCTTACTACACCACGTTCTTACACTCTCTCTCTTGTTCGCACGCACACGCGCACGCGAGAGGCAAATGCAAGCCGCCGCAGCTGCACTGTTGCTACTGCTCCCCGGTGACCTCCGCAGCGACGCCGGTGAACTTGACCTTTCTCTACGACGCTGGCTACCCAGGTCAGGTCCGCGCCTCCTCCTTCCCTACCTCCCGCGGCTGGTGGCAGACGGTGATGCCTCCGCCGCCAACGCGCGCGCTAATTAGCGTCGGCGGCCAGTCAGCCTCCATACCAGTCCACATGCAACATTGAAATGAGCCCATCAGCATCTTTCCAATGTCAGTTTTGCTCTCGATCTCACAGCTCGCGAACGCTCAGAACACAAGACTATTCGTCCTTAAGAACACACAAGGTTTGGTGCTGCAATGAATTAACATAAACTTTTCTTTTTCTTGTCGATTGCAATATACAGAGAAGTACAGGGGTGGGCACGATCCTCCACTAAGCACGCCATGATCGGCTACCGATGAGTGCCATCCGAAACGCCCCGATCATGACACACGATGACACATGATGCGCACGGGCCTCGTTTCCACACAGAGTGTGGGCACCGGCTCAACTAAGACTGAAAAAACAGGGGATCTAAACAGAAAGTACATACATACAAGAGGGGCACAGGATTACTAAGTACAACCAACATCCGATGTCACTTATTTTTTCAAAGATAATTGAAGCTTTATTAATCTTAATAAATTACATATATAATTATCCTGATAACACTTTCTGCTTCATACACACAACCAACTCACATATCCACCGTAGAATGAACTTACACTACACGGGATGAATGATTATAAAAGTTAAAAATAAAATTTAACATTTTTTTTCTAATAATAAGACCTAAAACAGAAACCATGTTTTTAGAATCTAGAATTTTATCACTAAATAAATTGTAGTCATAAATATGTTAGAATAAATTAAAAAAAAATTACAAACAAACACGATGTCGAGATATTAACGGAACAAAATTACCGAAAAGAAGTTTAATAGAAATTAATTAAATCCTAATTAATTAATATCGCAAGACAAAAAATAATTAATTAACTCACCGAATTTTTCATTAAACTATAAAAACACCATAGCTATGTTTTAGATTAAATAAACCAATCTAGAGGAAATCAAATCAATGTAAAATCGATCCTTAGCTATGCACATCACACCAATCTTCTATAAACTTTAATTTTCACACCATAACTACTTTTTATAGCCAAAATAATTAGAAAACCCCAAAGAAAAAAACTCAAAATCCTTGAGATTTTGTATCCACTACTCGGCATATTTTCACCGGCCGAATTTGAAATCAATATTTTAGATTGTGCCAGGTCACTAGACACACATGGAGGCACACAGAGTCTGATACACTTTCGTAGGGAATCTAGGCTCGTACCACTGTTCACATCAATTGCGCTAATAGCATGACAACAACCGTCCCACCGGATCGCTTGTGCCCCCGCGCGCTCGTGCTAGCCACCACCACACCAGGCCCGTATGTGCCTTCTGCTCTTGCGCACTCCGGCCACTACCAAGCTGGGCTCATATCAGACTACTAGTTTTATGCTTGCTTGCCATGTTAGCACGCCCGCCACGTCGGTCTAGTCTGCTTTTGGCTCTATTACTGTAGCAAACCTTAAATTTATTAATTTTCACCTAAAATCCCTTCAAATTTTTCAACAATTTTCAACTATTTTTAGCATTTGATAGCTACACACATATAAAAAAAAATATTTTCAAGTCACATATTCTCACAACCTAACTTATATACATGCTCACCATACTTTACTATGATAATTTTAATATAAATCAATTATATAATGTCAATTTTAATATAGATTAATTTTATTAGTTTTAATATAAACTAATTTTTTTTATCATTTTTAATTTCACATAAACATAATGGATTATATGGAGAAGTAATGGCATCAATTTTAAAACTTAGATCGTCACCCATGTCCTTGAGTAAAAAAAATCTTGATCACCCTCTCCAATGGTTGACACGTCACAACAGCTAAGTCCTGAAAACAAGGCTTCTGAAGGATAGCCCATGAACAAAACTAACGGGTATGTATAAAAAAAACCTGCAAATGAGAGGATATTAATCTTTTATAAAAACATATTAATAATAATAAAAAATTAGTTTTAAATAAAATTGATAAAATAGTTTACGTTGAAATTGGTAAAAATATTTTATATTAACATTAGCATTATTTAATTAATTTTTATTTTATATTATTTATTAAAAATATACAGTGAACGTATGTGTACGGTGACATAAGCTAGGTTACAATGTTTGTGTCAAAAACAAATATTCTATTTACATACATGTGACTTAAGATCAACCTTAATCAATGGTGATAATCGAGACTACGCTTAGGGATAAACAGAGGTCTATCATAATCAAGATGCTATAGTTAGAAGGTTTTAGAGCTAACATCAATCAACAACAATATTGAGACTAAGTTTAGGGAGAGCTGAGTATAGAAATGATTAAAAATACCGGATGATAAGATTGGATATAAGTTGCCACATGGTGGATGAACATTACGTGATGAGAAGGATTTTGTAATTGCATAAGTTACGCGTGTAAGCGTTAGAGAAATCTTAGAGAAATTCAGGAAGAAAAATAGAAGGAAAACTAAAGAATGGTAGCGTGTCAAACTGTAGCTCGCGGTGATATAGTTGTATGTGCTGTTAGTCAGATGTAGTTTGGAGAGAAAGAAAATAATCTAGAGAATTGTGGTTTATAAATTGATTAGTACTACATCTAAGTTGAAGGTAGGATTTTTTTTATAAACAGAGGGTAAGATATGAGGGATTGCGATATAGAAAATTAAGAAAGTTTTTTATGTACCTTTTGTAAGCGTAATTTTAAGAATAAATGTAAAGTTTGTTGGAATTTTGTATAGAATATATTCTCTCTTTTTTTTTGTATAATTAGCATTTGATTTTATATTAAATTATTTCCTTTGGGTTTTGATTTGATTTCTTTCATTTAAAATTTATCTAAAATTTATCTAGAGTGTTTTTTTAAATAGTTGATCGATTAATTATTTTCAGATATCATATTATTAATTAATTAGTGCTTAATTAATTTTGGCCAAATTTATGTACAGTAATTTTGTTTCATTAACATCTCGAGATCCAGAGGTATGATTGAGGTGATTTCAGTTGGATTTGTTTAAAAATTTTGTGTTGTTTATTTAATAAAATTTTAGATCAATTAGAGTTACGGATGTTTAGCTATAATCTATTTAATAACAAATAAGAAAACAGACTTGTTCAACTTTTGTGTTTAAGAAAGGAAAATAAGGGAATGGAATTACATTTGGACTTTGTTTGACCGAAGGAGGTGGCAATGAGACCCTGAGTCCAGCCTAAGGTGGATGTTGCAACAATTTTATTCGCATGACGAGCGACACCGGCATGTGTTCGGTGACCATACTCCACCTTCAGCAAGTCAGGCGCTGCTCCACCCTGCTCTCTAGTCTAGACATCCCTGAGGTTGATCCCTCCTGAATTTCCCTGGTCAGCTCTTCCTCTCACACGCTCCCTCAGTCATAAGCCAGATCTCTCGAACTGAACTAGTTGATTGCTCTCAGTCTCCCCTATCAGATCTCTTCGTCTTAGCTCAAGACTCTGCTTTAGCTGAAGGTGTGCGACCCTCTCCTCAAGCAACTTTTCTCAAGTTCCCTTTGCATTTTCTGGTGCTTCCTCTTCCTAAACCATGTGATTCACGCTAAATAGACTGTTCATCAGGTTTGTCTCCAAAGAAGATTAAGAATAAAAGGTTGCACCAGTCTGCGGTTTGTGCATATCTTCCTCTCTCTCAGAGTTAGGCCGTCGGAACATATTTTGGTTGGACCGCCCGGTTTGACTGGATCGCGGTATTGGTGTTTTATAAAAGGTCTGGGTTTTCACATTTGATTAAATCTTTCTATATTTTGATCTACTTGTTAAATTTAGGTGTTAATAAGTACGTTGCTAATCTGACACAAAATTTATTCTAACTTCGGAATTCTTTCTTGTTTCTAAGTTCAGATACTATCACCAAAATTTTCAAGCATTTATCATTTGTGGAAATTCATATCTTCTTCAAAGTGTCATATGCAAACTAATCCTCGAGCTAACTCTTGGTTGGAGAAAATAAAATGTAAGATGCGAAAATAATCCTCAAGCCTTTCGACACTGGTTCTAAGAAGGAAGATGATAGAATAATTAACTTGAATATATGGGAGAGAACGCATATGCATCCACGAGCGGCAGTCTCATCCCATGCATGATGGCATGATCATGAGGTTGTGGCTAACCATGGCTGCAAGCACAGAGCTCCTTGCATTTCCTAACATCTCCAAGCCCTAGGGTTGTATTTAAAAGTGGTGAAAGAAAAAAAATAAAAAATATATAATTTTTATAATAACTATTTAATAATATAAACAATGAAATTAACTACTATATTTATTTAATAGTAAGAACGATGGAATTAAAAAAACTATTTAAAAAAATAAGATGACGAATTTTTTATAGATTTTTTTAAAAAATACAAAAACAAACGTATAAAAACTGATGAGTCGAACACAGTCTACAATGGCGGTAGTGGTCTCTGGGTTTCTGTGGCGCCACCAAATCGAGGGGCACCCTAAGGTCCCTAACCTATGACCTATGTTGCACATACAGTGTTGGAGATGTAAGTCATGCGGATGTGAAATAAGACGAGTGAAATGCTTGGTTTGAGATCTTACAACTTTCTAGGGCTAGGATGCAGTCTTGTCAATCAAGAAGGGTACTTGCAAGTGCTGTGGCCGTTTTGAGAGAGCGTTGGGACAAGTGTGGTTCTGTTTCTGGATTTTTGTTTTCCCCCCCTATATTTTTAGTTTTTGTTGATTGTTTGCGAAGGCTGAAAATAATTGTTTCATTCATTCTTGGACTCCTTTTGTATTTGTTTTTTTTTGCTTTTCTTTACTTCATGAGAGCATTGAAGCTGTTTTTCTTCCTTGTTTATATGTTTTTTCCTTTACATTTTCAGTGTTTTTTTAAAAACTTTATGGATGTTTCAAAGTTGACTTTTCAGTTTTTGTTCAGATTTCTCCAAACTGATTTTTTTTAAAGAAAGAACATCAGACCGGCCACTCATGCAATCTTTTCCAGAATGAGAAGCTGTCTTGAACTGAACTTTTTTTTTAAAAAATAATTAAACCTCTTTTTAAAACAGTATTTTATTAATAGAGAGCTGTGCTTTATCTGAGTAGTGTGAGAACCATTCATGGCTAAAAATAAATGGCTTTTCAAATTAGTTTCGATATGATACTAGCTTTTTTGTGACTTGGCATTAGATTAGGTTTTCAAGATAAACACTGTCATCCACCTGTATCCCTGAAATATGAAACAATTTGAAAGAACTATTCTGTAAATGATTTCCTTATCCATCCAAATTTTCTTCACCAAGAATACTAGTATGTCTTAGACTATTTCTCTATTCTCGATTTTCTAAAAATTTTCTAGACAATACATGAAAATTATGTGGACATTCATGGCCGTGTGTCTAACCAGCAATGTGCTAGTGGTCGGTGACCCTTAGGCCACCTCCATGGAGGCAGGCACTATGTCGTAGTGCCACCCTGCTCTCAGTTACAGCTTGATCCCCTATGGACCTCAGCTCTTCTTCCACGCTCCCTTGGTCTAAGCTGGGTCACTCCCGGTCATGTCCCTACGCCTCAAGTGCAAGGCTCTACTTAGCTTCTCTAGCAGGCCACTTCATCCTGTAGGTCCAGAATGAGTTCGACAATTCGTTGTGTACACCTGTCTCTCCTCCAGCAGCTCATTCTACTGACGAATTTCCTGGTGCCTCCTGTTTCTACTTTTCCTACACCACGTGATTCACGCTAATGTACTGTCCATCAGGTTTACCTCCAAAGAAGTTTCACATGCGTTTATCTTGTTGTGTCTATTTTCTTTCGTTCACCTTAGGTGAGTCTGTAGCTATATAATGATCTTAGCATCTGTTGCGAATAACCATAAAGAGGCTGGTTGTATTGCAAGTATGGGTCCAGATGGTTAGCAGCTGCAAGTTTGCAACAGGGACAGCTACCGTAACATGCTTCAGAAGTCAGAATTAGTGTATTCTTAGGTTTCAAAAAAGAACTAGTGTATTCTGAAGGTGGTGTGCTGTTGTGCCAACTGCTATTTTGTTAGCTCTTCCCCTCGCGCGTTATCCAAGAAGTGCATGTGTCAGGACTTAGGCGCCTCTAATTGTGCTATAGCTATGTTAGGATGTTAGTATGTGTTGTCTAGCTTAGATGCGGAAGTTCATTGGCAATGGAACAAACTACTTTGTTTCTACTAGTTTGTATCTTATCTGTAATTTCTATTGATGAATGTGAACCTCGTGGATCTGAAGCCAATATGTTTGCTATATAATGTGGTTGGTTGGTTTGATGAACTTTAGTTGACTGGGACCCTGTCAATGCTCGTGCTATGGCTTGGGATAAGCACCATCGACGATCAAATTTGACTAGCATGCTCCTTCTAAAATAACAAGGCGACAACATAAAAAAATTTATAAAAATTTATACATGTACTTTCAATAATATTACACATATATAAAAGTCTTACATTTAAATTCATTATATTCTAATTATAATAAAAAATAATAGTTTTAAGAGTATAAACATGTTAAAATTTTATCTTTTTTCTCTATATGTATAATAAATTTTAAGATAAGACTTTACACATAGGTATAATACTATTATAAGTACATGTACAAAATTTTATAAATTTTTTGCTAATATTTTTTAGTTGGTGTGCACAGAGTGTGCACAGGAAGTATGTGTGCATGGAATATATTCCTATAAAATAAATGAATGTATCCTGTGCACAACACTAAACTTTTAATAATGCTCTTTCACAAGTTGCAAAATGTAGTATTATGGAAACAGTATCAAAACCAACTGGTATTGTAATAATTTCTATTGTAGGCCAACAACTTGTGTTAAGGGGAAGGTGGTGAATAGAAATCATACTTCCTTTAGTTGCACTTAACTCCGGACACACATAGTGACATAGACCCCAGTCCAAAATCTTGCTCTTTACATAGGAATTCTCAGGTAGCTTATTGTTATTTATAACGGGTTGTTGCGTAGGTGAAATTTTGGGTGGCAATCTTTGATTTTGATTGTTCTTGGGTAGGAGAAGTTTTGGTCTTTTTCTTTTAATTTGAAGGAGATAGTAGAGCATCATATTCATTCATCGAGAATTTTGAATATAAAAACTTCATGAACTGTACAAAGGTTTTATCCCACTCCTATCTATGTTCTTTCTAGACCCACTAGAAAGAATCATTTCCACGTTGCAATGAGTTTATTTGATCTATGAGTTCTCTAAACCATGCTTGTCATCAAATCTTGAAAATAAAAATAGGTCATGTGTTCTTGAGCTCAAACCAGAGGAGCTAGAATGTTGACAAGGAGGTTTGGTGCCACTTCCTTGATGTCTCCCATCCCTAGCGTACAATGGTTGGATACATTTATGTGGCGTCTCTAAGAAGGGTATCAAGTCGGTCAACTTCTATGAAATTTTAAGGGTGTTATCCCTTTTATCCATTTATGAGAAGAGGAGAGGAATGGAAATGTGCTCATCTGATCCGGTGCAACAACCATAACAGTGTTAATTATGCTCATTGATCGCTCAATGGTTGGTGCATTCCTGCAGGCTAGAGTTCTCTGTCCTGAGCTTATCACATCAACTCGAAAACTCACGGTAAGAAACGGTATACCACTCAATGGAAACCAAATTAACTTGGATGAAGGGTTGTCTTCATATAGCATCTAGCGTAGTAAGACGCACTTGTGAAGGTCCTTCTATCTGTGCAGCAAGCTTTATTTCTTTTTGACAGAAATTTTGTTAGTATGTGTTTAAGTATGTCATAGATACCAATCTAAGGACTGAACTACACTTGTAATGGATTCTTGAAGTTGTTCATTTGTAGCCAATCATGCACTATGATATTATGGATGTTTGGTTTGCTAGTAGTGTAGAATCCTTGATGCAATACTCAAATTTCACTGGAGTATTTTGCTCTGGTTGTTGGTGGTAATAAGCATCTTCAATATTGACATACATAAATGACATCATATGGGTAGCATCACCCTTCCAAAATCTCTCGAAAGTTAAGCCGTATAGAACAAATTGCAAAGACTATCTTAAGAATACCATCTTATCATAGGAGTTCTGGGCAGAGTTAATGTTGAATTTGAATAAAAGTGCCTCTTACATTTCAAGAAGAAAGTGGGGGAAACCAAGGAGAACAAAAGTCTTCCTTCAGCTCACCAAACTATATGTATTCGGCATTCAAAAAATTTGACAAGTTCTCTATGGTCACCTACTTGCCCATGCATACCCTCTCAATCAAGGGCAACTGCTTAGTAGTGTGCTATGATTTACTCACTCCGTATGCGCCTCACCTGGTCATCATTTTGTGAGCAAAACAAAGTTCATATTACTATTCAATCCACAACACATAGAATCAAAAAACATTCAAGCCAGCGTAGCACTACTTACCAACATCATGGATCAATAGCATAAAAATAAAGAATGAAAATATTAAGTGGCAGGAAATTGAACATTAGACGGCGATATTTTTGCAGTATGGAGTTGACAGGATTTACCGTGTGCTTCTACATTCTCCGAAACCTCCTAGTTCTACTACGTGCGATAGAAACATACTGGTTGCAAGATTTTGGGGCCATCAGAGAATAAACCTCAATTCAACTCGCATCGATTCTGCATGTTATTTCCAAGTATCTCCTGTTCTTGCTTGTCTCAAAAGTTGATCGGTTTTCTCTGAAATCTAAAAGCAGGCAAGCCTCATGCCTGCTTCAAGATTGAGTACTGATCTAGGAATAACACTTCGGATTGAAACTTGGATAATGATATCTCATATTGTGCAAGTTTCTTTTCTGGAATTTTGAAGAATGTTTCTCATGTCTCCAGATACTGTTAGTTGTCAAAGACACCAGTGCTTTAAGTCGGTGTTGTGCAGTGAAACTACCGAGAAAAACCAGCATTCAGTTGGCAGACAATGTACTCAGTCTTCTCTCAGCCTTTTGAGTTTCTGGCCAACTATGCTGTTAAATCATTTCTCTGCCCACCTTATTAATAAGTGGACTCATGGATTAACTAGCTTTATTTTAGAGGGCAATTTTACCATAAGGGATCGGGAGACATTTTATTTTCTAGTGTTAAATTTGATATCTTAAGATACTATGTATCTTGAGATAAGTGCAAATTTTGCTACCTAAGGATGGTAAAGTTACTCTATTTTAGATTATGGCTCCAATCACCAGCATTCATCGTAACATCAAATATATGCATGTTCTACTATGTTAAGTTCACAAGTCAAATGACAAATGGACAAAAGTGCTACTTGAATGCATTCCCTTTCATCAACTAGAGCAAAACCAGAGATATTCATGAGCATGCTGAGTGGTAGTAAAGTTGATGGCCGGGACATTTTATGAGTCCCTGCATCTGCTCCTAACAACCGTTTTTCATGGCATCACTCCATCTATCGTAGTTTTGGATCACTTTCTGTGATGCACTTGCATCCAGTTTTATCGATGCATCCACCAATGCGGATGAACCTGATCCTGCACCTTCTCTCGACTCAACGGTGGTGTCTTGATTCTGTTCATTAAAATGTATGCATTTGTTTGTGGAAGGAACTAACATTTAGTGAAATAGGACAATTTACACCTCCTACTTCTGCGTGTTAGATCGTTAGACTTGTATATATATAGGCCCGACCCTCTTACAATAAACGGGGTCTTACATTTCTATCTATATACTTTACTTCTACATGGTATTAGAGTGAGGTTCAGACATCTTTCGCGCGCTAGCAACCTTCTCGTCGGCGAGCTAACACTCCTTCTCCATCGCAAGCGTCTCCTTCTCCCCTGGTAGGCGAGCTAACGCTTCTGAGACGATCTCCTCTAGCGTGCAGGCATGGCCGAGTGTCACCCCACCGCAACTCCCGTCGACACTTGTGCTAAAATCTCCGCCACCGATGGCTCTCTTGTCGTTGACCCCTTCTAGTATCGAAGCCTTACTGGCGCTCTACAATACTTGACTTTCACGCAGCCTGATCTCACTTATGCGGTTCAGCAAGTGTGTCTCTTCATGCATGCTCCCTGCGAATCTTATTTTACGCTACTCAAGCATATCCTTCGCTATGTGAAGGACATATTGACCACTGGTCTCCATCTCAGCTCCAGTCCTATCGACTCTCTCACCACGTACTCTGACACGGACTGGGCAGGTTGTCTCAACTCCCGACGCTCCACATTCAGTTATTGTGTTTTTCTCGGTAACATCTTGGTATCTTGGTCATCCAAGCGCTAAACTACGGTGTCCCGGTCGAGCGTAGAAGCTGAATACCGCGCCATTGCTCATATCATCGTCGAGTGCTGTTGGATCCGCCAGCTTCTACAGGAACTTCATACACTCATCGTATCCACGACAGTTGTCTACTACGACAATGTGAGTGCCGCCTATATGATTGCCAACCCGGTTCATTATCATCGCACGAATCACATCGAGATCGACATCCATTTCGTTTGTGACAAGGTCATTTTCGGACTCATTTGGGTGCTCCACGTACCTCAGCACATTAGTTCGCCGATATCATAATCAAAGGCCTGTCCGTGCCTTTATTCCACAATTTTTGATCTAATATATACGTCTATGACCCTCCTGCTATAACTGCGGGGGTGTTAGACCGTTAGATTTGTATATATAAGTCTGCCCTTTATATAGTAAGGGTCTCACACTTTTATTTGTACACTTCACTTCTACACTGCGCAATGTTCACATAGCGAACCATAAATAAATCTTAGGTACATCTACAAATTTATTTGAAGTAGGCTTTATATATTGGTTCTAAGATCCAAGACGAGAAAATAACCTTTGCATATGGTGCTGGAGAGACTGCAGATGCATCCACGCGGCGGCAGTCTCGTTCCATGCATGACGGCACGTTGATGACGGCGACGCTAAGTCGCCAACCATGGCTGCAAGCACGGAGCTTCTTGCATCTCCCAGGCCTACAATGGTGTAATGTAGTGGTCTCTGGGTTTCGATGGTGACACCAAGCCAAGAAGCACATACCAAAATCCCTAACCTATGTTTCTTATGTGGTGTGGAAATGCAGATGTAAAATGAGATAAGTAAATTAATTGGTCCAATCTGGCACAACAGCCGGGCTGCTCAGATGCAATATTGCCCATCAATGCTGACTTGATCAAGGTCCATGGAGGACATTGGCAATTGCTGTGGCCGTTTTGAAAGAGCGTTGGGGGCTCTTTTAAAATTTTGTTCCTGCATTTTTAGTTTTGCTATATTTTCAATTTTAGATTTATGGATTTTTTTTCAAAGATGAGTATTGAAGTAATGCCCTTCATTATTCATATATAACATTGGCAAAGCAATTGAAAGAGAACCGCGCGACGCCTCGGTCAATTTTAACCGCCAGCTGGTTGTCGATACCTTTTGACAAAACAACAGAGAAATTGAAGGATGCATACCATCTACAAAACAACAGAGTTAAATTCTTCAATGGAATAAGACAGAGATGTCACTAAGTAACCAAAACATCTACATCAGTGACTCCAATGATGTCTATGGGAAGAAGAATCAGTCTTCAACAAACCATGACCAAAATGCTACACAGCTTTGCTGGCAGGTTTTGCACTATATCATTTCCTGATGCTTCATAGCCCTACCATGTCTGCACGGTTACACGAACAAGAATCTGATGGGAGGTTTTCATCAGCATCTTGTAACTCTGAGCTCTTCTCTTTTCTCCCCTCGGTTACGCTGTTTTTTCTTGTGTGAATTGTGATTCTGCTCCACCATCTTCTCTCACTCTTAAATAGGAAGAGAGTTGTGCTTTGTTTGAGGTAGTGTGAATGCCATTCAGTGTTCATATCAGTTCACATGCAGCATTCAAATGAGCCCGTCAGCATCTTTCCAATGTCACATAATACAAGAAACGATAGAAAAACAGAGGAATGGGATTACATTTGGGTGCTTTGTTGAGGTGGCATTGAGACCCTGTGGCCAACCTAGAGTGGATGCTGAAATAAGTCTAATACACACGATGAGTGACACCCTACGCCATCTTCGGCAAGTCAGGCGCCACATCACCCAGCTCTGAAGTCTTGGACATCCCTAAGGTTGATCCTTGCCAAATTTTACTGCCCAGTTCATATCCTCACACTCTTCCCTGGTCATAAGCCGGAGCTTTCAGACTTACCGTCATACAACCTCTCTTGTCAGATCTCTATGCCTTGAGTTCAACACTATAACAGGCCACCTGAAACACCTCCTCGGGAATGGACTTGCCAATTCGTTGAAGGTGAGCAGCCTTCTCCTCCAATAATATTCCTCAGGTTGATGTTGTGTTTCCTGGTGCGTCCTGTTCCTGCACTGTGTGGTTCTGCCTAATAGACTATCCATCAGGTTTGTCTCCAAAGATGGTTCAGAATAAATGGTTGCATGCATGAACATTGCACTGATTTGTATATATTCCTCTCTTCACCTCTTTCGTTCACCTCAGGTGAGTCTGAGGCTATATAGTATTAGCAATCTTGAAGCGTTTCCCTTTTATCCTGCCACAGTTTTATAACAAGAGTGACAGATACTGTTGTCCTAAATTCAGTCTGGTGCAGTAACCATTAAACCATGAAATGGTTGGTTGCAGGTCTGGAACCACATGGTTGGCAACTGCAAAGTTTGCAGCGGGGCCAGCTGCTATTACACAATGCTTCAGAATTAATGTGTGTTCTGAAGGTGGTGTTCTGCCAAATTGAAACTTCGTTCTCTTTCATTGCCTGAATTTCTAGAGCTTTTCATTACACCTGGTGCATGATGGTTGAACTACTTAGGTGCGCAATTTGCTTTCTTTGCTAAATTATTTGATCAAATTAGTACATGTAAACAAACACACATGCGTTCATGGTTTTCATAGCTTTGGACAAACCTCATCAGATGTTATTACGGACAAATAGCAGGCAGGTATAGAGATTGCATCGAAAAAAACAGAAATTCAACTTTGTTAAGTTGATGCATTCTACTCCCTTTTCCCCAAAAATAACTTTATTTTTGGTCTATCCATTTGTTCCACAAATATTTTATTTTTAGTGCAATTAATATATTGAAGTTTGCAAAAAGAAGGAAACTTTATTAAAGTGGTGACAAATTTATTAATGTTTATAAAAGTGAGAGACAATTATATTAGTCTTTATTTTGATATGCGTGAGTAGGCTAAAAATAAAGTCTTTTTTTAAGACAGATGTATGATTTATTGTGAGTCTGACAAATGCTAGACAATCATTTAGGAACTGATCAGAAACTACAGAATATTTAAAGATAAATTGCTCTTCAAATTAGCTTTTGTATGATATTACTTGTTTTAATTTAATATTAGTCTAGGAACTCAACGATCTGCACCTGCAATGCTAAACAATTAAAAAGGCCCATCTGCCTATGCGAGGTGCTCTGATCGCCGTTGTATTAGAGAATCTAACCCAGCAACCATGTGTTGTAATGGAGTACTAGATTACTATTAGCGATGACATATTGATATCTGCAGCTTCTTCTCTTAGCTCAAGTAGGCGTCTTTTTCTGTAACTTCGAAAAATATTATATTGATTTTTAGACTTCAAATTTTATCTTATTGATTTATATACTCTTACTTATCCCCGGTTCACAAATTAAAATGTTTTATTTCTTTAATGCCTTTTATTTATATATTTATCAATACTATTTTCTCATTAATAAAGACATTTGGTCTTTTTCACTCCCTACTAAAATAGCTCTCCATTTCTTTGATTCTCCACCACCTTGTTTCAGGAATAAACATTCTGGACATCCAAGATGTGTTCTTTTTTTTTTTTGGAACTGGTTGCTTGCCCAGTTGGTTTGTCTCGCCTGCTATGACGTATGTCGTCGTTTTTCTTACCAAAAAAAATATTGTTAGCCGGTTTGACCACCTCGGGTTTTTCACCGGTTCTAAAAAACTGTTCTTTTTGGTTGAACCAGGCTGGACTAGATATTGGTTGCAGTTTTTTTCCTATTAAACCGTTGATTTGGTTCGATTTTAATAACTATGCTTGAAACTCATGATGAGAAGATATAGAGCTCAATGAAAACTGTGCTGCCATATTAGCTTAGATGAAGGATTGTCTTCACATCGCACATAGCACAGTGAGAAGTGCTTGTGCAAACCCCTCTATTCGTGCAGTAGGCTTTGTTTCTTCTTGTTGACAAGCACGTGTCTTAGATGCCTTTCTGAACTATGCTTGTAATGGATCTGTATATGTACCTTGTTAAATATTCTATCTATGGCAGCTAAGATTAACACGATTTAATTTCTATCATTCTATCATTGCTAGAAGTAGCTATTACAGCTGTTAGTTTGCAGCCAATATGTTATTATGTTTTTGGATGCATCATTTACTTCTGGTCTGAATTTTTGCTGCAATCCTGGAACTCGAAAGGAGTATTTTGTTTTGGATGTTGTGGGTAATAAACACTCAATATTGACATACCCTCCCAAAATCTCTTGAAAGCTGAGAAATTGCAAAGACTTACTTAAGAAATACCATCTTATCGTAGGAGTTTTGGCAGGGTTATTGTTGAATTTCAATAAAGAGACAACTAATGTCCTTCAGTTTCTATAGAAAATATACAGTGTCTATGAATCCCCCAGTATATACGAGGGGGTCGAGTCTATATATATACAGCCCAGGCCAGTGGTCTGTCTAACACCCCCTCGCAGTCGCAGCGGGAGGGGAACGGATGCAGAGACTGGATCGAAAACCAGTGAACAAAGGTGTGGGCAGGCCTTTGGTCATTATGTCGGTAAACTGATGTGCCGATGGTACATAGAGCACCCGAACCTGTCCTAATGCAACCTTGTCACGGACAAAATGAATATCGATCTCGATGTGCTTGGTGTGTCGGTGATGGACCGGGTTGGCGGTCATGTAGACGACATTGATAATGTCACAGTAGATGACGGTCGTGGTGGAGAGGGGTGCACGGAGCTCCTGGAGAAGCTGGCGAAGCCAGCAGCACTTGGCGATGGCGTGGGCGACGGCGCGGTACTCGGCTTCAGCGCTGGAGCGGGACACTGTAGTCTGGCGTTTTGAGGACCAGGATACGAGAGTGTCACCGAGGTAGACGCAGTAGCCGGCCGTAGAGCGTCGAGAGTCAGGGCAGCCTGCCCAGTCCGCGTCGGAGTACGCGGTGAGGGAGTCGATGGGGCTGGAGCTGAGATGCAGCCCGCTGGAGAGGGTGCCCTTCACGTAGCGTAGGATGCGCTTGAGCAGCGCGAGGTGAGGTTCGCGCGGAGCGTGCATGAAGAGGTACACTTGCTGGATAGCGTACGTGAGGTCAGGTCGGGTGAGTGTGAGGTATTGGAGAGCCCCGGCAAGACTCCGATAGTGAGAGGGATCAGCAACAAGGGCGCCATCGGCGGCGGAGAGTTTGGCTCGAGTGTCGACTGGGGTGGCCGTGGGGTGACAGTCGGCCATGCCCGCACGCTGGAGGAGGTCGATGGCGTACTAGCGTTGGAAAAGGAAGAGCCCGTGGATGGAACGGGTTACGGAGATGCCAAGGAAATGGTGGAGAGGACCTGGCGAACTCAGAGTGGAGTCGGGCCATAATCTGGTCGAGGAGAGATGTCGAAGATGCTATGAGGACAATGTCATCAACATAGAGAAGTAGATAGGCAGTGGCGGAGCCAATATGGAAAGTGAACAGGGAACTATCGAACGCAGAGACCACGAAGCCGATGTGCCGAAAATAGGCAGCAAAGCGCTGGTACCAGGCACGAGGGGCTTGTTTGAGACCGTAGAGAGAGCGTTGAAGGAGACAGACGTCGTCGGGCCGAGAAGGGTCCACGAAGCCTGGGGGCTGCTGGCAGTAGACTGTTTCCGTCAGGTGGCCGTGAAGAAAGACGTTCTTCATGTCTAGTTGATGGATCAGCCAGGAGCGAGAGGCAGCCAAGGTGAGGACGACTCGGATGGTGGCGGGTTTGACAACGGGACTGAAGGTCTCGTTGTAGTTGACACAGGGTTGGGATATCCTTCACAGAGAAACCAGACGCGTCAAATTCAATGGAGCAGTGGTTATCTCGTGTGAATTGACAGACAGATATAAGATTGTGAATGAGAGAAGGGACAATAAGAACATTGCGTAAGGGGAGGTTAGTGGTAGATGTAGACAGAGAGGAGTCACCGCGGCATTGGACAGGAAGAGAGTGACCATTGCTGATAGTGACAAAAGGGGAGGAAGAGAGGTGACAGGAGCGAAGTATACCGGCCGATGACGCCATGTGTGAAGACGCCCCAGAGTCCAGCACCCAAGGGTGCTGTGGTTGGAGCGTCATCTGGTTGAGGGCAACGACGAGGCCAGCCTGGTTCCAGGAGGGAACCGACTGGGTGGTTGGGGTCGGTAGCATCGGCTGAGGCGGCAGAACGGGAGCCGATGCCAGGTAAGCCTGGGGATGGGCGCCGAGAACTCCGGGTTGCCAGCCGATGGGGCTGCGTGGCTGGGGCTGGGGCGCCCAGGGGTTATAGCAGAGCCACGGACCCGTGGGACCGGCAGGGTGGGTAGGGACCGAGGTAGGTCGTGATGACGTCGGACCCTGCCAGGTCCTGCCTTTGCCTTTGCCCTTGCCTTTCCCGGTGCGGGCTGTGTTGCTGTGGCCGGAGCCATGGCCACCAGGACCGTGGGAGGAAGGGGCAGCGCAAGAAGCTCGGCAGCCATTATCGGCTGCGGCAAGAAGAGCGGTGTGGGCCACTATCTTCTCATCATTGGCTAGACGGAGTTCTTTAAGAGCTAGCATGTCATGAGCCCGGGCGAACGATGAAAGAGGTGTGGCGTTGGCGATGTCATCGGTGGTGTTGGAGAAGTGGGGATTGAGGCCTCGCAGAAGGGCGAGGATGAGTTGAGAGTCGGCCATAGGGTGGCCGACATCCCGGAGAGCAGCAGCCTTGACTTTGAGACGCTGACAGTACGAGGAGACAGAGGAGTCGTCTTGTACCATGGAGTGAAACTCGTTGAGGAGAAAGATGGCGCGAGGCTGCTTGTTGGCCAGGAAGATCCGCTCGATGGCCACCCAGAGGTCCCGGGCGGTGGGGTCGGTATCGTCTATGGCAAGGTCGAGGACAGAGTCGTTGACCGAGCCGAGCAGCCAGCTGCGCACGCAGCACTCGGTGATGTCCCACTGAGGATCATCGGGGCGAGGTGGAATGGAGCCATCAATATGGGACCGGAGGCCGAATTTTCCACAGAGAAATTTAAAGAAGAAAACCCACTTGGAATAATTGGCGTTAAGGTCAAGTGAGATAGGAACGTGAGATTTCATGTTCACAGCAGCGTAGGGAGGGGAGAAAATCGGCGAGGTGGTACCCGAGGTGTGGTCTGTGGCACCGAGGGCAGGAGTAGATTCGGTGACTAGGAGAGTGCCGGAGATGAGGGCGGACTCGGAGGCCATGACGGGAGAACGGGAGCAAAGAGCCGATGGGAGAGAGAAGCCGATGGGAGGGGGAAGCCGATGAGAGGACGGATCGACCGATCAAGGACGTGAGAAGCCGATGGGAAGTGGGCAGCGGAGTAGGTGAGGAGTGGCCAGTCGATGAGGAGTGGTTGGCCGATGGGGAGTAGGCAGCGGAGTAGGTGAGGAGTGGCCAGCCGATGAGGAGTAGGCAGAGGAGTAGGTGAGGAGTGGTTGGCCAATGGGGAGTAGGCAGCGGAGTAGGTGAGGACAGAGTGGGTGGGTCAGAGAGTGGTTGGGTCACGGACGTGCGAGGATTCACGTCCGTGAAGAGAAGATTTACGTCCGTGGACTCGTGGAGGCCAAGGAGTAGGGCGGACGTGAAAAAGGCAGGGAGTGGCCGGATGCGAAGAGAAAATGTTCGCATCCGGGAGGCAAGGATTCGTGTCCATGGACACGTGGACAAGTTGGACTGGCTCGGACGTGAGGGGAGAAGGTTCGCGTCCGAGAGCCATTGAGCGTGTCGGAAAGGGCAAGAACCAAGGGAGGTTTCTAGCTGATGGAGACGACGAGCGCGGAGGTGCGTCGGCGTCAGAGAAGGAGAGATGCACGAAATAAGAGGAAGAGCAGAGACGGGTGCGAGGAGGGACGAGGAGGCGGATCGAGACCGTTGCCTGGTCGCGCGGAGGTGGGGCAGAGAAAAGGTGACTGTGGGAGAGACGGGGAGAAGAAGAAATGGAGACGAGAGAGCGAGAGAGTACTGGGAAGAGAGTCGGCGACGGGAAGAAGACGTCGACGAGGAGAAGGAAAGAGTCGGCTCGTTGGAGAGAGAAGCTAACGCGCCGGGATGTACTCGCTCTGATACCATGTAGAAAATATACAGTGACTATGAATCTCCCCAGTGTATATGAGGGGATCGGATCTATATATATATATACAACCCAGGCCAATGGTCTGTCTAACAAGTTGAATGAACTATACATACTCGGTATTCAAAAAATTGATTTGCTCTTCTCAAATTACACCTCCTCTATGTCTACATACCAGCCCGATTTAATCAATTATGTTCCCACCTCACACGTGGCTATTTTTTTAACTGGATAAAGTTCGTATTACTACTCATCAATTCATAACACTGACAAACACAAAACGTTCAAGCTAGCTAGGAACCAAATACCTACCAACATTATACAGCAATAGTGTAAAAAAAGTAAAAAGAAAACATTAATAACAGGACATTATAGGGTTGAAGGAGATTAATGCAGCGTAGAGTGTGCTGGACTCTCATCAGCTGCTTCTACATTCTCCGCATGCCTCCTAGTTCAACTACTCGATACAACAAACTGGTTACTACAAGATTTCGTGACCATCAGAATATAAACCTCAATTAAACTCGCATCAACGCTGCATGTTATCGGTAAGTATCTCCTGTACTTGCTTCTCTGGAAAATAACTCGGTTTTCTCTGAAACTTAGAAGCAGACATGAGGCGGCATCACCGCTCCCAATTTATAAGGAAGAGAGCGACGAAAGTGCTCCCAATTTATAGGTCAGGCTTGTACTGGATTGTATAGCACTCTCTTTATTTCTGACAGAATGTGCTCGTGCTGCACATTGTTCCTTGTGAATGCGATGCAAGAAATCGACCAACCACTGTGTAACTGAAATTCGATGGGGGCATGCCGCATGCAGATGCAGTTTGCACATCAGCTGAAATTATTTCGCTACGCAGCAGACATGCACACTGTATCTGAAGTCTGAAGAATGACCGTTTGCCCTGAAAGTAACATGTGTTGTTAACTGTCTTGGTGATCCTACAACGGGTCTTGCTTTTTGGCAACCTATAATATAAAACTGACACTGATATCTTTTAATTCACTTTTTATTAATCGAACACCACAATATCGTATTCCTATGACTCAAGGAAAAACAGTGGAGTTTGAGGATGAAATTCTGTTAAAAAAGACGGCTGAAGATTGCCCCAGCAAAATAGTCACAATGAATAGGCCAACACCATTCTTAACACAAGTTCACAACGGAATTCCCCACATACCTCCCATTCATAGCTCTGAAATTTGCATTGCTAGGTATATGTATTGTCAAAAACTTCTTTTTGCACTTGTATGGATCAACAACCGTACTGATCACACTATTAAGCTCTGGAATACGGCTGCAACTGGGTATACCTTGCTAGGCAATCCTAGGTATTGATCTAGGGATTTGAAGATTTGGATTTGAAGAGTTGAGCCTATGGCATAAATATTGTGTACATAAGAGAATGAACTTATATTAATACCCTTATCCCTAACTATCTCACATATATCCTTAACACCTAACTTAAATGCAATATATATACTATAACATTATATTTAAAAGTTACAACTAGATAAACAGTAACATAAACACAACTAAATATTAAGATAAACCCAAAGTCTTGATGATATCATTGAAGCGTGCAACTCTTGGATGTAGAAGAAGAGGAATCCATCCCCTCTTTAATGAAGTCAACTTTGCAGCTTCACAGGCTGTCCTTCGACCCTTGGTATGATAAAGAATTCACAAATTATCCTTCGGCTCTTTACTGATTTGGAGAAGTTAATGTTGATGACGATGTTGTGGCCCTTCGCGAATTATTCTTCAGATCTTAGTTGAAGATAATAATCAGCTTCGACGTGGAGCTGGTTAAGTGATGATGACTAACTCGGACGTGGAGCTAGTGAGATAATGATGGTGATTAACAAACATGACTTCAACGAATTGAATGGATGCAATAGGACTTGTATACGTAGTGGACTTTGATTAACTTGATGAATTCGATTAGTACAGTACATTGATGTACTTAGTAGATATGTGTAGATAGCAAAAGACATAAGGGCACTTACTAGATATGCATGCTACTAGCAACCAAACACAACAAAGTGCATCACCGAATTAGAAACAAAGCAGAGATAAGTACTATTTTGATGAAACTGATGGTGTTTTAAGCATGCTTAAGGTGCTTGTAGATGTGCAGAAGTATAGTATATAGTGAGACTAAGACCCCGTTTTCTATAGGGGGGTCGGGTCTATATATATACAAGTCTAGCGGTCTAACACATCCCACAGTTGCAACGAGAGGGGCACGGACATAGAGACTGGAGTGAAAACTAGTGAACAAAGACGGAAATAGGCCTTTGATCATGCTATCGATAAACTGATGCGTCGATGGTATATGGAGCACCTAAACGAGTCCTAAAGTAACCTTGTCACGGACGAAGTGAATATCAATCTCAATGTGCTTCGTAAGACGATAGTAAACCGAGTTGACGGTCATGTAGACGGCACTAACATACTAGAGAAGATCTATGACATACTAGCATTGGGAGAGGAATAATCCATGAGAAGAGCGTGTGACAGAGATGCTAAGGAAGTGGTGTAAAGGACCTAGATCAGTCATGATAAACTCTGAGTGGAGTCGGACCATAATGTGCTGTAGGGTGGTTGTTGAGAATACCGTAAGGATGATATCGTTGACATAGAGAAGGAGGTAGGCGATGGCATCCCCGGTGTGAAGTATGAGATGGCACAATGGACTGCGGAGAACCCGTAGCACTGAGGGAGATGGAAGGACTCGGTTTGAGATCGTGTGATCATATGAGAGGAGGTGGAGACAGCAGAGGCTGCACGGTCCGATGGTAGTATCGGTTGTGGGGCGGGGTTAGAAGGAGTAAGGGTGATAGCAGAGCAGGATCGGTGGCTGTAGGTCTGAAGAAAGGGCTGGACGAGGTCAACCTGAGCCAATGGAGGGTGTGGGGCCAATGGAGGTTGGTGAGACGATAGAGGTTGATGAGCCGATGGAGGGTGGCGAGCCGATGAAGGTTGTGGAGCCGATGGAGGTTGTGGAGTCGATGGAGGTCCGATCGGTATGATAGCGGAACGGAGAGGAGTGGGGTAGTCGTTCAGGGGATCCTTAGGAATGACCAGTGTGGGCTGCAGAGGTGTGGTTTGTGGTAAATATCGGGATGGTACAGTATGGGTAAGAAGGAAGTCGAGGTCGTCAGACGAAGGTCCAGGCTGGAGTAACCTGAATGGGAAACATGACTCATCAAAAATGACATGTTAGAAAATGATGATCCGACGGGTGGAGAGATCAAGACAGCGGTATCCCTTGTGGAAAGAGGGATAGCCAAGAAAGATGCAGGCGGTGGAGCGTGGTGCGAGTTTATAAGGGGTGGTGGCTGTTAGATTGGGGTAGCAGAGACATCCAAAGACACGTAAGTTAGAGTAGTCGGGTGTCTTGTGATGTAGAAGAGGATAGGGAATGTTGTGACAAATGAAAGAGCAAGGGCGCCGATTCAGTAGATAGGTTGCAGTGGTGAGTGCTTCAGCCAAATAGGGTATAGGTAGATGAGCATAAAGAAGCATAGTACGACTGATGTTGTTTAGGATACGAAGGAGGCGTTCGGCCTTGCCATTTTGGGGGGAGGTGTAAGGGCAGGAGAGACGAAGGTGGATGCCATGGAAGGTGAGGAAGGCTTGGATGCTACGGTTTACAAATTCCGTGCCATTGTTAGCCTATATTGTTTGGATAGAGAAGTTGAATTGAGTTGAAATATAATTAGTGAAATTGATGAGATGGGAGATAACCTCGGACTTGCTTGTGAGGGGGAAAGTCCAACAGTAGTGTGTATAATCATCAAGTAGAGCAAGATAGTATTGATAGCCCGGAATACTTTTAACTGGAGAAGTCCACACATCACAGTGAATCAGCTTAAAAGGTCTAGAGGTACAAGAGATAGAGGGGAAGAAAGGCAGCCGCACATGTTTGCCAAGTTGACAGGAGTGACAGACAGTGAGGCTGTGGTTGCATTGGATGGAGGCGCTGCGATGAAGAGTGGCAACAACTTCAGGGCTGAGGTGACCAAGGCGAATATGCCACACATTGGTGGAGATGGCAAGACTGGTGTGAGGAGTGGACGACGCAGCAGGGATGGTGTAAAGGTCGCCACCAGTATTGCATCGAAGCATCTCACACCGGGTCAAGATATCCTTCACAGAGAAACCAGAAGCGTCAAATTCAATAGAGCAATTGTTATCTCTGGTGAATTGGCGGACAGAAAGCAGATTGTGGACGAGGGAAGGAACAATTAAGATATTGTGGAGTGAAAAGTTAGAGGTGGGTGTAGGCAGGATGGAGTCACCGCGGTTTGTGATAGAAAGAGATTGTCCATTACTGAAGGTGACGAAGGGTGAGGAGGAAGGATAGCGAGAGAGTAATATACCGTCTGATGAAACCATATGGGATGACGCACCAGAGTCCAGCACCCAAGAGTGTTGGGGTTGGAGCGTCATCTGGTTGAGGGCGGCGATGAGGCTAGCCTGGTTCTACAAGGGAGCCGACTGGGTGGTTGGCGAGGGTGTGATCGGCTAAAGCGGTTGTTCGGGGGTGGACGCCAGGTGGGCCTGAGGGTGTGCGCCGAGGACCTCGGGCTGCTAGCCGATGGGGCTGCATAGCTGGGGTTGGGATGCCCAGGGGTTGTAGCAGAGCCACGGACCCATGAGACTAGCTGGTGGGGTAGGGACAGGAGCAGGGCGCGGTTGCATTGGATTTCTCTAGCTCTTGCCCTTGCCATTCCCTTTGCCTTTGCCATTGCCATCGGTGCGTGCTTTGTTGCTATGGCTGAAGCCATGACTGCCAGAGCCTCGAGAGAAGGTAGCAGCGCACGGTGTGCGACAGCCTATGGAGTTATTGCAGCCATGATCGGTTACGGCGATGAGAGAGGTGTGAGCCACAGTTTTCTCATCGTTGGCTAGGTGAAGTTCCTTAAGAACCAGCATATCGTGAGCCCGGGCGAACGTGGGAAGAGGGGTGGAGTTGATGATGTCATCGATGGTGTTAGAGAAGCGAGAGTTGAGTCCTCTCAAGAGGGCAAGGATGAGTTATGAGTCAGCCACATGGTGGCTAACACACGGAGGGCGACGGCCTTGACCTTAAGGTGTTGGCAATACGAGGAGATAGATAAGTCTGCTTGTATCATAAAATAAAACTTGTTAAGGAGAAAGATAGCGCGCGGTTGCTTATTTGCTTGGAAGAGCCGCTCGATGGCTACCTAGAGATCGCGGGCGATGGTATCGGTGTGATCCATAGCAAGGTCGAGAACGGAGTTATCGACCGAGCCGAGCAGCCAGCTACGAACGTAGTACTCGACGATGTCCCACTAGGGGTCATCGGGACGAGGTGAAGTGAAGCCGTCGATATGTTAGCAAAGACCAAACTGGCCACATAAAGATTTAAAGAAGAAAATCCATTTGGAGTAATTGACATTAAGGTCGAGAGAAATCGTAATGTGAGATTTTATATTAACGACAGTGTAGGATAGGGAGAATATCAGAGTACCTGAGGCATTATCGAGAGCACTGATGGCCGAAAGAAATCCGACGACTAAAAGAGCGTTCAAACTAAGAGCCGATTTAATAGTTATGATGAGAGTAGTGAACGTGATAAACCGATGAAAATGTATAACTGTTTGAGCCGATGGAAACAACCAAAACGCCACGACGGGCTGCGACCACAGGCCGCGACGAAGACGCTATGACGGGCGGCTGGATCTGTGACGACTGACAAATTGCGACGTGAAGTGACGAACAGCCGCAACGAGCGGCGGCGACGAGAGCCGCGACGGGCGGCGGCACTCATTGCGCGATGGAGGAGCAGCCGCACCGCGGCGGGCGGGCAGCGAGCAGATCCGCGACATGCAGCGAAGAAAGACAGCACCGCGACCGGCGGCGACGAGGACGGTAAATCTGTGATGTGCGGCAGCGACCAAGCAGCTCACGTGATGAGAGCTGGCTGCTCCTAGCTGATGACAGGCTACTGCTGTTTGTTTCCTTGCTCCTGCTTAAAGCCTTGATGAGGACGAACTGACGAAAACATTATTTGTTGCTGCTGCTTGTGGACGCCAAACGATTGTTGCTGCTGCTTGATGTAGAACGATGAGGCCGCCCCAGGACCAATCTCACTTCAGAAATTATTGCAACAAGTACTAAAAGGCAGACACAGCAAGAGATTACATCGAAAAAGCAGCACTACAAACCTTTTACCTGTGATCTTTGTATTGAATTTGGATCGAATGGAGCTCTACTATATTTGCTTGATGTTTTCTTGACTGATGATTTATGACTCAATACACTTTGAAGTTCCAACCGAGATTAATTGGATCTGTGGGTGACCAAAATACCAAAAGAAAGTTACATTTTTCCTAGCTAATCTGAGATAAATTTTATGTAGTTACCTTTTCAGAAATCAGAATGGCATCCCGACTTCAGAATTCCTGCTTGTTATAATATCTGATGCTACCCATAATCAAATCTTCACTATAGCCCGTAGAAATTTCAGATCTTCTTCAACGCTCCATACCTACACTAAGCCTCGAACTAACACATCTGCATCGCCATATGTGCAGCATTAATAAAAACAGCCGCGGGACAATGGTGGCGGATTGCAGTCACTCACCAGCGTCCGGTGATTTAGAGTTTTAGAAAGTGTTTTAAAATAAATGTTTTACAAAATAGATTTAGCTTGCTTTGAATCATTTTATATATTTTCTAGTGGCTTGCCAAGTACAGAAGTGTTCATTCCTCTGTTGTTGTTTTTCTTTCTAAGTCTAAGTCTAAGTTGAAAATGATGAAGATTAGGGTTTTGTCTCTAAACCCAAGCCCCTATTCATGAATTGTTGTTAGCTAAAATTCAGCTGCTGATTGAAGGTTGTTACTTAGAGATCTGAAGTTATAACATAAAGGTATAATTATTTTTGTTAGCAATACAATGATTCACTTTATTATCGTGGGTACTAGCATTTATACCGGCAAACACGACTTCACTGTAGACAGTTCACCATTCGCAAGTAACTCACCCTCCTTAGTATTCCATACAGTGGTGCCAAGCGCGGAGTGTGACACAGGCATAACAAGATATTGCATCGAAAAAACAAAAATACAACTTGTGTTGAGCTGCTGCATTCTATGATTTAGGCTGTGCTCAGAACTGCACTATAGGGTAAAATACGCTTATTTTAAAATACTTTCTATCTAAATTGCTTTAAAAATTATAGTAATTAGTTTTTCATGTTTATAATAGCTTATACTTAATTATTCATTACTAATGAGATATCTTATCTTGTTTTGTGTGATTATCTTTTTATCTTTTTCTTACATCACCCTCAAACTAGGTGTCTGACAAACACTAGACAATCATTTAGGAACTAATCAGGAACTACGGAATAGCTAAAGATAAATGGCTCTTCAAATTAGATTTCGTATGATACTGCTTGTTTACCCTTTAATGTAGCATTAGTCTAGGAACTCAACGATATGCACCTGAAACACTAAACAATTAATAAGGCCCATCCGCCTATGCAAGGTGCTGTGATCGCTGTTGTATTAGAGAATTTTTGACCCGACAACTATGTATTGTAATGGAGCACTTGATTAGTATTAGTGATTACGTACAACATCCCCGTCAATTCTCCAAGATAAAAAGGTAAACAGAGCATTCAGTATTCACACAAAAAAAGTAATCTCATTCAGGAGAAAATCATCTCACTAACTAATTCCCGAAGTGAGGGAGACAATCAGCAAATGATTGAGCCATCAATAGAGGAGGATTTCTTTCTTGAATCCATTAGCTTGATCTGCTTCGCAACTTCCCCAAGCCGTGTTCATACGCTGTAGGCGCCGCAGGCAGACTCAGAGTCGGCGGCGACGGAGTGACCGACGGCAACAGGGCAGATGGTGGCGCCGGCGGATGTGCCCTCAGCCACAAAGGAGCAACGTCAGCGAACGAACGAAGTGTCTCCAGGTGCTGTGTTGCTCCAATCGGATTTCATGCAAAAGAAATATGTAAATGACAAAATGACCAAGGCGTAAAGTTAGGGAAAGTACTGCTATTTTATTTTTTTTACAGATAATGAAAATAATTTACGTCTTCGACTTTACTATACCCTTATAATTTTGTTCAAATAAAGAAAAAGAGACACGAAGTAATAGGATAAATCTCAAACTCCTATCTCATTATTGTTGGCTAGCGTTAAACCACAAAAATTATATTATTAACTTAGTGTTAAACCATAAATTCTAGCTAATTATTCTAATACAACTGCGTCAACCACAGTAGAATAAGAACTATTACTGCTATACTCTTACAAATCGATGGCATCATTTTTACTAGAAGTAGAATGCTACCGTTAGACCATCGTAAAAACTACTTTGCTCAAGATTGAGTCAGAAAATTAGTCACACGAACAATGTTTCTCCTGTCAAAAGTTCACCACTGAATTTCCATATACCTCACAGTCCTAGCTCTGAAATTTGCATTGCTAGGTATTGGTCACTAGAAATAACACTTGGATAGGGTCAAAACTTGGATAGCCGCCTAGCTGGCATGTCATACTGATGCGTGCAACTTCGCTAAGCTTAAGTAGAAGCAGGTGTTTTTTCTAGAATTCTGAAGAATATTTCTCTTGTCTCCAGCTTTTTTTTTATTTCGGTGTTGATTCAACTGAGTCGTCGTGGTTGCCATCATCAAGATGGTTTCTGGTTCACTAAAACTTGTGTGTTAGTTTGTAAAAGAAACATTTAGTGAAATATAGGGCACAATATGCATAGTAATTTACACCTCCAGCCTCTACACAGACAGTGTGTACACAGCCAACTATGAATCTTAGGTTTATACATAAATTCATTAGTAACAGGTTTTATATATTAGTTGATCTAAGATGTAAGATTAGAAAACAACCTTACATATTATCAGTGATATGCTCTAGAGGATATGCAGATATTATATATATCACATATATATATTAATTTATTTATTAAAATATACATCTAGCTGAGACTTTTAATATCATATATTGCTATTTTTAAATAATTTTTAATCATATATCATATGATAAATAAATATGATTGTAAAATTAATATATGTATTGATTGATGATCATGTCTTATAAATCATGGTATGAAAATATATGCGCCAATGAACATATGCTATATAGACACATCATATGATTTTATGTGATATCAATTAATGTTAAATAATATCTATGTGAAGTGCTTAGATTTAATTATTATGATTCATAACCTATGTAGTAACTTATTTAAGACTATAAAACACTGCTCGCTCTATAATAGAGTAGTCATAAAAATAGTGTTCGACTTTACTATGAATATATATAGTAGAATGTGAGTGATCAAGATATAATTTAGAGAGATGTCTTTAAAACCATTCGATGTAATGGATTATAAAAGTGCATGGCTATAAGGTGATTCATGAGTTAATTATAAGTTTATAATCCATCACAAGATCAAGATATTGATTAAGCTATTAAAAGGATGACACAAATCTCGTCTTGAGCTCAATTGATATCGTAAGGCAAATGAACTCGTACATAAAAATATCATAAGTTCAGCCGATATAATTTTTATATATATTAGGATTAATATGTGTTACTAGAGACTATTATTAATAAGATGATTGAAAAGCCATTTTCAAATCGTGACCAAATATATGTGAAGCTATAGGGTCGCAAGTTTAATGGATTAAAATACTTATTTGAATGTGATTTAGATAATGACTTGATTTAGATAGAAAGCTAAGTAGACTATTATTAGACCACAGTCCTCTAGACCCAATTGAGAAAGCCTATATACATAGAGGTATGGAGGTCGAGAAAAAACATCTCTGTTTAACTTGAGCAAAATCCTAGCTATCATCTCCTGAGCCAAACTCTAACCACTTGTGAGTGCTAGTACACCCGTAATCAATGTTTTAGTCCGGATGTGTGGACACTGTAGAGGTATTGCTCGTTGCAGTATTAATCAGTATCAGGATCATCAACTACTTCGTCTATTATCTTTAACACGCGCGTGATTAGATTAGCTCTCTAACCCTATTTTTATTATATTGTGCGTCTCCTTCACCAATGCTGCTGGAGAGACTGCAGACGCATCCACAGAGTGGCAGTCTTATCCCATGCATGACGGCAACGTCATAACGGGGCGGTGCTAATCATGGCTGCGAGCACAGAGCTCCTTGCATCTCCTTATAAGCCTACAATGGCACAAGGCATTGGTCTCTGGGTTTCTGTGTAGATGCGAACAAGATGAGTGGAGTGTTGGTTCGTTCTGGTACAACAAACTCGACTGCTGGGATGCTGACCTGATCAAGGAGCACATGATCATGTGCTGTGGCAGTTTGGGAGAGTTCTAGAGCCTTTTGTTGGTTCATTTTTGGAACATTCTTTTTCCATTATTTTTTATATTGAATTTTGCAGCGGCTGGACATACTTGTTTCATTTATTCTTGAAATTTATTCTGTATTTTTTATTTTTTTTCATTTCATCAGAGCATGGCAGTTGTTTTTTTTTACCTTGTTTTGCTTTACCTTTTAGAGCTCTCTTTTCATTTTTTTGGAAGTTTGGAAGTTAACTATTCAGTTTTTACATATTTGTGCAAGCTGAGTTTTTTGTTTGGGAAAACAAATTAAAGAGACCGCAAACCGTGTGGTTGTGCTTCCCGTATACTTGTTTTCCTTTGGGAAAAATAAGATAGAAATGGCTTAAACAGGAGTTTTTTTAGATAACGGAAGAGAACACCTAACCCCTACACCAGGCGATATACAAAGCAATTGTGAGTTGTTATGTGCCAAGGAAATAGTAGGTTGTCAATTGCTAGTGCATGCAAACCTATTTGATTGGATCATTGTCGTGGGCTAGAAAAAAAACTACTTATCATAAAAAGCATGCTACTTTTACCCATCTCGGCTTATAGAGTTACTAAGTCATTTAAGTACAGTTTTTTCCCAACTAAAATAGCTATTCCGCATGTTCAAAAACTTTTCTTTTCCAAAGATGAGCACGGAAGCATTGCCCTTTGATTATTCATAACACGCAAACGGAAGGCAGGCTTTCAATGCCTCACCCGAATTTGGTCACAGGCTGTTTGTCAATACCTTTTTGACAAGGTAGAACCGTAGAACAGTAACTGAAAAATGATACATATTGCGCTAAATGCATGACTGGGATAAAAACAGAGTTGTCACTAAGTGACCGGAACATCTGGATCAGCCACTCGCATGTGTTTACTAGAAGAATAATCAGTCTTCAACAGACCATGACCAAGATATTACCTAGCTTTGCTGGCAGGTTTTGCAGTGCATCATCTCCTGATGCTTCCTATCCCATGTCTACATAGTTTCAAAAAGATAAAAGATCTGATCGGCGGTTTTGAACATTTTTTTTAAAAAAAATTATAGAAAAGTTACTTTAAAAATCATATCAATTTATTTTTAAATTTTTTTATAATTAATACTTAATTAAATATATACTAATTCGTTGCTACTTTATATGTGCGTGGAATATTAATTCTCAAGATTAAGATTAAGAACACAGCCTTAAATAAAAGGTTGCCTTGCATACACTGCATGCACGTATGCTGCACAGGTGTCTTTCGCTATATAATATAATAATCTGAAAGTCTTTTGGCATCTATCCTCCTGTATTAAAACAAGAGTGAGTACCATTGTAGTCCTTAATTTAGTCTAGTGTAATAACCACAAAATGGCTGGTTGACAGACCTGCAACCACATGGTTGGAAATTGCATGTCTGCAACAGGGCTAGCTGCCGCACCATGCTTCAGAACTAGTTTGTTCTGAAGGTGGTAGTGTTTTGCCAAACTGCCACTTTACTATCGTTGATTCCTTGACATATGGGCCTGAATTTCCACTTGGGTGTACAATTTGTTTTCTTTGCTAAATTATTTGATCAAACTATTACATGTAAACAAACACACGTGCGTTCATGCTTCATAACTTTGGACCAACCTCACTTAGATGTTATTACCAACAAATAGCAGGCATGCACAACAGGAGATTACATCAAAAAGCAGGACTGCAACTTGTGTTCGTTTGGTGCATTCTAGTATGAATTTAGTGTGGTCTGACAAACACTATTCAATCATTTAGGAACTGACCAGGAACTCTAGATTTCTAGAATATCTAGAAAACGGCTTATCAAAGTATGTTTGGTACAATATATAGTTGTTTTTATTTAGCATTAGTCTAGGCCTTCTAGGCACTTTGTCATGCTCCTGCAATACAAAATAATTAAAATGGCATATGTTTGTTAGAGATTGTAAACGTGTTACACTACCGAGCATGTCTCAAGAATAGATAGACTCTTGTAATTTGCTATAGATAGAATAGAACTTAAGTTAGGAGTCCTAGTTTAAAACTATCTATATCTGTAATTCTTGTTCTATATATAAACATGCAACCTATGGTGAGTCTAGATTAGGTAACCATAGTTACTCCATATTTTTTCATAGTATCAGAGCCGCCTCTTCCTAGAATAGATCTACAAAAATCTCATCAAATTCTCGCGACAAGAGGGTTGCGACCTGCTCGTGACGCTCCTCCCCGCGATCTAAACATCCCGCGACAAGAGGGCCGCGACCCCTGCTCATGATGCTCCTCCCGCGACAAGATGTCTTCGTCTTCCGCTCATGGCGAAGGATACCCGTCCTCTCCTTTTGGACATCCGGTGTCTGACAAGCTGACACGGGATAACTTCGTCCTATGGAAGACGCAGTTCCTGCCCGCTGTCCGTGGCGCCAAGGCGCTTGGTTTTCTGGATGGAACCATCCCCGAGCCGCGACAAGTCCTTGAAGCTGAAGTCGACGGCAAGAAGAAGGAGATTCCCAACCCAGAGCATGACATATGGATAAAAAAAGATCAGCAGCTACTCAGCTACCTGGTGAATTCGGTCTCCAAGGAGGTCCTCGCCGGGATCACGACTGCAACAACCTTTGCGCAGGCATGGAAGACGCTAGGGACTATGTTTGCAGCACAATCAAGAGCGCGGGTTACAAATCTGCGCATGCAATTGGTCACCACCAAGAAGGGCAGCCTCACTACGACAGCCTATTTCAACAAGATGCAGAACATCAAGGATGAGCTCGCGTTAGCCGGCGTCACTGTCGGGGATGATGAGGTGGTTGCTCATCTACTTAATGGTTTAGACTTTGATTATCACCCCTTTGTTTCTTCTATGATGGGCCGATCAGGAGATCTTTCACTCTCTGAATTATATTCTCTACTCATGGAGTACGATCTTCGGCTCGAGATGTATCAAGGGACCGATAAGTTTCAGTCTTCAGCTAACATGGCATCTCGTGGTCGTGGAAACCGTGGTCGTTCTAGTGGTCGACGTGGTGGAGGCCGGTTCAATTCATCGCGCAATGGACAGAACAGCAACAACAATCAGAGTTACACCAACAATAATCAAGGCAATAGCTCGCAAGTCACAAAAAAGGCGCCCTGTCAAATCTGCAAGAAGACAAATCATGAAGCCAATCAATGCTATTTTCGCTATGAGGAAGACAATCAGTACCGTGGGCGACCAGCAGGAGCTTATGGTGTTGATACAAATTGGTATGCGGACAGCGGGGCCACTAACCATATCACCAGCGAACTTAACAAGATGACCGTCCGTGATAAATATAGTGGCAATGAACAAGTTCATAACGCCAGCGGCAAATGTATGAGTATTAGTAATATTGGGCATACAGTTTTTCATACCCCTTTCAGTAAACTTCATTTGAACAATATTCTTCATGTGCCCTCTTCTGCCAAAAGCCTTGTTTCAGTTCATAAACTTGCCAAAGATAACAATGCTTTCTTTGAATTTTACCCTGATTTCTTTCTCGTTAAGGATCAGGAAACAAAGAGGATTTTACATCACGGTAGATGCAAAGGTGGCCTGTATCCTCTCATTCCATCGGAAGAGAAAATAGAGTCAAAGCATGAAGTTTTTGGAGTCCATGTCCCTTCTACATCGTTATGGCATAGTCGTCTAGGTCATCTTGCTACTCCTATAGTTCAGAAGATCCTTAGCTCAAATAAGTTGCCGTGTGCTAGTTCCAAGAATGTTGAGTCAATTTATGATTCGTGTCAAAGGGCCAAGAGCCATCAACTGCCTTATTCTGTTTCTAATAAAATCTCTAGTGCTCCTCTTGATCTGATTTATTCTGATGTGTGGGGGCCTGCACCCATCTCTGTTGGGAGTTATATCTATTATGTTAGCTTCATTGACGACTATAGCAAATACACCTGGATATATTTGTTGAAGCATAAATCTGATGTCTTTCGAGTTTTCCAATATTTTCAAAACTTAGTAGAAAGACAGTTCTCTAAGAAGATCCTTTGTGTTCAATCGGATTGGGGAGGCGAGTATGAACAATTAAATTCTTTCTTCAAGCAAATTGGGATCACACACCGTGTGTCCTGTCCTCATGCTCATCAACAAAATAGTGTTGCTGAACGCAAACATAGACATATTGTTGAAGTTGGTTTAGCTCTTCTTGCTCATGCTTCCATGCCTTTAAAATTTTGGGATCAAGCTTTCCTTACAGCTACCTATCTCATTAATATTCTTCCCAGCAGGGTTATTGATTTTGAAATTCCTAGTACTCGTCTTTTTCATGATGCACCCGATTATAGCAATCTTCGTGTTTTTGGTTGTGCTTGTTGGCCCAATCTGCGGCCATATAATTTCAGGAAGTTATCTTTTCGATCCACCCAATGTGCTTTCCTTGGCTATAGTTCCATGCACAAAGGTTTCAAGTGCCTTGACATCTCCACCGGACGCATTTACATCTCCCGTGATATCGTTTTTTATGAAGCCGTGTTTCCCTTTTCAAAGCTCCATCCTAACGCCGGTGCCTCTCTTAGAAAAGAAATTGTCCTACTGCCTTCTTCCCTTCGAAATCCAGGGGATGATGACTGTACTGCATCTGATATTACTAATACTACTGACGTACCTGCTGTTTCTAGTGAATCATCTGAGAAAATTGCAGGTCTCATGCCTATGCTCCCAGCGCTACCGGCACAACGTTGCGCACATAGCCCAGGCTGCAGCTCCCAGGTGGAAACGCTGTCTCCTTCCAGCTCGTCGAACGGTGCTGTTTTGCCTGCTACACCGCCTGGGGGAACATCAATACCGCTGCCGACCGCTGTTGCTGTGCCAGAGGACAATAGTGCGGCGACAGGTGGGGGTAATGCGGTGGTGCCTGAGTCTCCACCTGGGATGTTGCATGCGTCTGAGGAGTCTCCACCACCGCTGCATGCTACAGCATCAGGTGCACATGAATTTATGCCACCTGGATCTTCTACAACATCTGGTTCTCCAGCAGCCACACCTGATCCCCCGCGTCACCAAACACGGTTGCAAAGCGGTATTATCAAACCAAAGAAGCTATATGATGGTATGATTCGATATGGCATGTTTAGTGCTACTGGTGAACCTAATTCCGTTGATGAAGCTATTTCAGATCCAAAGTGGCGTGATGCAATGGAAGTGGAATTTCAAGCTTTAGCTAAGAATAAAACTTGGCATCTCGTTCCAAGAAAAACTGGACAAAATATTATTGATTGCAAATGGGTTTTCAAAATCAAACGAAAAGCCGATGGGAGTATTGATAGATACAAAGCTCGATTAGTTGCCAAGGGATTCAAGCAACGCTATGGCATCGACTATGAAGACACTTTCAGCCCAGTTGTCAAGATAGCTACAATTAGATTGGTACTCTCTATTGCAGTGTCAAGGGGATGGTGCCTCAGACAACTTGATGTGCAGAATGCGTTCTTGCATGGTGTTCTGGAAGAGGAAGTTTATATGAAGCAGCCTCCGGGTTTTGAGGACACTAAAACACCAGGATATATATGTAAGTTGGACAAGGCTATCTATGGGCTGAAGCAGGCGCCCAGGGCGTGGTACTCCAGGTTAAGCTCCAAATTAATCACTCTAGGTTTTGTGCCGTCAAAATCAGACATGTCTCTTTTTATATATCATAGGGGTGGTACAACTATTTATATGCTTATCTATGTTGATGATATTATCGTTACAAGCTCATCACCTGAAGCGGTGACAACTCTTCTTGCTGATTTAAAAGAAGACTTTGCACTAAAGGATCTTGGCAAGTTACATTACTTCTTGGGTATAGAAGTTAAAGAAGAGTTAGATGGCATAACTCTATCTCAAGCTAAGTATGCACAAGACTTGTTGAAGTGTGTTGGAATGCTCGGTTGCAAACCCTGCACGACTCCTTTATCTGCATCTGAGAAGCTGTCGAGATATGATGGTGTTCCTCTCAGTCCAGAAGATGCTACTCGCTACAGAAGCATAGTTGGTGCTCTTCAGTATTTAACAAATACACGACCAGATTTATCCTTTGCTGTCAACAGAGTTTGCTAATTTCTTCATGCACCGACCTCAGTTCATTGGACTGCAGTTAAAAGAATACTTAGATATATACAACACACCATTGGACTCAGGATGCATATTCAAAAGGTATTGTCGTCATTCATCAGTGCCTTCTCTGATGCAGATTGGGCAGGTGATACAGATGATAGGCATTCTACTGGAGGCTTCGCAATATTTTATGGAAGTAATCTTATATCATGGAGTGCTAGAAAACAGTCAACTGTTTCAAGATCTAGTACAGAAGCAGAATATAAAACGATGGCTAATGCTACTGCAGAAATAATATGGCTTGAGCAACTGTTGACCGAACTTGGGGTTAAAGTGCATCGCACCTCAGTTCTTTGGTGTGATAATCTTGGTGCAACATACTTATCAGCTAATCCCGTGTTTCATGCTAGAGCAAAGCATATTGAAATTGATTTTCACTTTGTGCGTGAAAGAGTTATGAGAAAACAGCTACACGTTCGGTTCATCGCTTCTGGAGATCAGTTGGCGGATGGATTTACAAAAGCCTTACCGGTTGCAAAGATAAATACATTTATTCGCAATCTCAAACTTCAAGGTGGTTAGAAAAGTTTAGATTAAGCGGGGGTGTTAGAGATTGTAAACGTGTTACACTAGGATTGTAACCGAGCATGTCTCAAGGATAGATGGACTCCTGTAATTTGTTATAGATAGAATAGAACTTAAGTTAGGAGTTCTATTTAAAACTATCTATATTTGTAATTCTTGTTTTATATATAAACATGCAACCTATGGTGAGCCTAGGTTAGACAACCATAGTTACTCCATATTTTTTCAATGTTCTGTAAAGCAAAGTATTAGTTCCAGCCTAAAACAGACTAACCAGTTTGTTTCACTACATTTCCAAATGCTTACTCCTAGGGGTGAAGGCAGGGCCAAAGCCACAAGCTAAGCTTGTGTCTTAGACTAGTTCTCGATATTTTTAAATTCTTAAATTAAAAAAAATTATATGGACATTTGTGCCTAAGTCTAACAATTTGCGACTTAGCGTGCCACTTGCTCTCAAGTATTTTTTTTGACAGTTTGCTCTAAGTCCATCTTGACCCCCATGGACATCAGGTCTTCTCCCATGCTTCATTGGTCTAAGCTTGGCCACTCTTTGACAACTGGCAAGTCACTTAGGCTTGAGCGCAAGCTGTCTCAGTACTACTTGAGAAAGTAATTCAAGAACGAGTGTTCAGATTCGTTTAAGTTGTGGAACCCTCTCCTCGAGCAGAACGGAACATTCTATTGTCGCATTTCCTGGTGCCACCTGTTCCAACTTCCTAGTTCCGACAGGTTTGCCTCGAAAGAAGTTTCAGATGTGTGTATACATCTTGTTCTCTTCACTTCTTTCGTTCACCTCAGGTGAGTCTATGTCTATATAACGATCTTGAAGCACAACCATAAAGAGGGTGGTTACATTGGAAGCCTGCAACCACACATGGTTGGAAGCTGCAAAGTTTGCAACAGAACCAGCTGCTGTGCCATGCTTAGAAGTCAGAACTAGTGTATTCTGAAAGTGGTGCTGTTCTGCCAAACTGTTTCTTGGTGCTCCTTACTGCCTGACATGGGCCTGATTTCTGGAGCTTTCATAACACAAGGGCATGAAAGGTGATCGTTGAACTACTTGGGTGTGCAAGTCTGTTTGCACAATTGTTTTGTAGAATGTGTACAGTGACTAAGACACCGAGCGTATAAAGGGGGGTCGGATCTATATATATTCAATCTAGGCTAGTAGTTTGTCTAACATCCCTGCAGTCGCAGCGGGAGGGAAACGGACGTAGAGACTGGATAAAAACTGGTGAACAAAGGCATGGGCAGGCCTTTGGTCATTATATCGGTAAACTGATGTGCCGATGGTACATGGAGCATCTGAATCTGTCCTAATGCGACCTTGTCACGGACAAAATGGATATCGATCTCGATGTGTTTGGTGCATCGGTGATGGACCGGGTTGGCGGTCATGTAGACGGCACTGATATTGTCGCAGTAGACAACGGTCGTGGTGGAGAGGGGTGCACGGAGCTCCTGGAGAAGCTAGCGAAGCCAGCAGCACTCGGCGACGGCATGGGCGATGGCGCGGTATTCAGCTTCGACGCTGGACCGGGACACTGTAGTCTAGCGTTTTGAGGACCAGAATACGAGAGGGTCATCGAGATAAACACAGTAGCCGAACGTAGAGCGTCGAGAGTCGGGGCAGCCTGTCTAGTCCGCGTTGGAGTACGCGGTGAGAGAGTCGATGGGGGTGGAGCTAAGATGCAGCCCGCTGGAGAGGGTGCCCTTCACGTAGCGTAGGATGCGCTTGAGCAGCACGAGGTGAGGTTCGCGCGGAGCGTGCATGAAGAGGCACACTTGCTGGATAGCGTACGTGTGGTCGGGCCAGGTGAGCGTGAGGTATTGGAGAGCCTCGGTAAGACTCCGATAGTGAGAGGGATCGGCAACGAGGGCGTCATCGGCAGCGGAGAGTTTGGTTCGAGTGTCAACTGGGGTGGCCGTGGGGTGACAATCGGCCATTCCCACACGCTGGAGGAGGTCGATGGCGTAATGGTGTTGGGAAAGAAAGAGCCCGTGGGTGAAACGGGTTACGGAGATACCAAGGAAATGGTGGAGAGGACCAATATCGATCATGGCGAACTCAGAGTGGAGTCGGACTATGATCTGGTCGAGGAGAGATGTCAAAGACGCTGTAAGGATAATGTTATTGACAAAGAGAAGTAGATAGGCAGTGGCGGAGCCGATATGGAAAGTGAACAGGGAACTATCGGACGTAGAGGCCATGAAACCGATGTGTCAAAGATAGGCAGCAAAGCTCTGGTACTAGGCACGAGGGGCTTGTTTGAGGCCGTAGAGAGAGCGTTGAAGGAGACAGACGTCGTCGGGATAAGAAGGGTCGACGAAGCCTGGGGGCTGCTGGCAGTAGACTGTTTCCGTCAGGTGGCCGTGAAGAAAGGCGTTCTTCACGTTTAGTTGATGGATCGGCCAGGAGCGAGAGGCAGCCAATGTGAGGACGACTCGAATGGTAGCGGGTTTGACAACGGGACTGAAGGTCTCGTCGTAGTCGACACCGGGTCATTGGGAGAAATCCCGGACTACCCACCGATACTTGTGACGGGTAAGGGAGCCATCGGCGTGGAATTTGTGTTTGAAAATCCACTTACCAGTCACAATGTTGGCGCCGGGAGGTCGGGAAATGTGGCGCCAGGTCTCGTTGTTCATTAGGGCCTTGTACTTGTCGGCCATGGCCGTGCGCCACCGAGGGTCGACCAGGGCTGAGAGAAAAGTCGTCGGGATGGGCGAGATAGAGCTGTGGACGGCGGAGAGACCGTAGCGCTGAGTGGGACGGAGAGACCCGGTCTGGGAGCGGGTGACCATGTGAGAGGTCGAGGGAACTGGAGCCGATGGGGGTACGGGAGTAATGGGAAGAACTGGTCAGGTGGGGGCGTCATCGGCTCCGAGTCGGCGACTGTAGACGAGAGAAAAAGGAGGAATTAGATCGACCTGAGCCGATGAGATCGGGTGGTCCGAGTATTTCGATCGGTCCGATATAGATGGATCAACCAATAGGGTGGGGGGAGCCGATGGAAACTGAGGAGCCGATGGAAGTGGGGTGTCCGATGGAGAGGGAACGGTATCGGCAGAAGGATAAATTGGATCGGTATTGGCCGATGAAGGTGGGTCCGATGATAGGGACATCGGACCGAGTAGTGGTGGGATATGTGAAGGGTAAATTCTCAGCAGTGGCCGATGAGGGGGCCGATGGAGAGGACAGTGGAGGAGACCTGGTCAGCACGGTGTTGGTGAGGAAAAAGTCGAGATCACTAGAGGAGGATCTCGAATGAAGTAGACCGAAGGGAAAACATGTCTCGTCAAAAATGACGTGATAAGAGACGATGACCCATCGGGTGGAAAGGCCGAGACATCGGTATCCCTTGTGAGAGGTGGGATAGCCGAGGAGAATACAGGCGGTAGAGTGGGGAGCGAGTTTGTGGGAAGCTATGGCGGTGAGATTTGGGTAGCAAAGGCACCCGAAAACACGAAGGTGGGAGTAGTCGGGCGCCGTGCGGTAGAGAAGGGCATAGGAATTGTTTTGAATGGAGGAGCATGGGCGCCGATTGAGAAGGTACGTCGCAGTAGCTAAAGCTTCGGTCCAATAAGTGATGGGTAAGTGGGCGTGAAGTAGCATGGTGCGATTGATGTTGTTGAGGGTGCGAAGGAGGCGCTCGGCTTTACCGTTCTAAGGAGAGGTGTAGGGGCAGGAGAGTGGAAGATGGTTGCCTTACGAGGTGAGGAGGTTTGTAACGGTATGGTTGACGAATTTCGTACCGTTATCGACTTGTAAAGCCTTGATGGGGAGGTTGAACTGAGTGGACACGTACGTGACGAAGTGAGTGAGGTGAGAGGCGACCTTGGATTTATGGATGAGCGGGAAGGTCCAGCAATAGTGTGTGTAATCGTCAAGTATAGCGAGATAATACTGATTACCGGAGACACTTTTAACTAGAGACGTCCATACATCACAATGTATAAGTTCAAATAGACATGAGGTATATAAGAGAGAACTAGAAAAGGGTAGACACACATTATTGCCAAGTTGACATGAGTGGCAAACTGTGGAGCTGCTGTGAGTACATCAGATGGAGGCGCTGCGATGGAGGGTGGCGACAACGTCGGGGCCGGGGTGGCCGAGGTGAATGTGCCAAAGGTTGGTAGAGAGGGCGACGCTGGCGTGTGGAGTGGACGGTGCAATAGGAATGGTATAGAGGTCTCCGTCACTATTGCAGCGAAGGATCTGTCGCCGGGTTGGGATATCCTTCACAGAGAAACCAGACGCGTCAAATTCAATGGAGCAGTTGTTGTCTCTTGTGAATTAGCGAATAGATATAAGATTGTGAATAAGAGAAGGGACAATAAGAACATTATGTAGGGGAAGGTTAGTGGTGGATGTAGACAGAGAGGAGTCACCTTGGCATTGGACAAGAAGAGAGTGACCATTGCTGATGGTGACAAAAGGGGAGAAGGAGGGGTGATAGGAGCGAAATATACCGACCGATGACGCCATGTGTGAAGACGCCCCAGAGTCCAGCACCCAAGGGTGCTGTGGTTGGAGCGTCATCTGGTTGAGGGCAGCGACGAGGCCAGCCTGGTTCCAGGAGGGAACCGACTGGGTGGATAGGGTCGGTAGCATCGGTTGAGGTGGCAGAACGGGAGCCGATGCCAGGTGAGCCTGGGGATGGGTGTCGAGAACCCCGGGCTGCGTGGCTAGGGCTGGGACGCCCAGGGGTTGTAGCAAAGCCATGGACCCATGGGACTGGCAGGGTGGGTAGGGACCGAGGTAGGTCGTGATTGCATCGGACTCTGCCAGGTCCTACCTTTGCCTTTGCCCTTGTCTTTCCCGATGCGGGCTATGTTGCTATGGCCGGAGTCATGGCCACCAGAACCGTGGGAGAAAGGGGCAGCGCAAGAAGCTCGATAGCTATTATCGGCTGCGGTAAGAAGAGCGGTGTGGGCCACTGTCTTCTTATCATTGGCCAGACGGAGTTCTTTAAGAACTAGCATGTCATGAGCCCGCGCGAATGATGGAAGAGGTGTGACGTTGGCGATGTCATCGGCGGTGTTGGAGAAGCGGGGATTGAGGCTTTACAGAAGGGCGAGAACGAGTTGAGAGTCGGCCACAGGGTGGCCGACGTCCCGGAGAGCAGCAGCCTTGACTTTGAGGCGCTGACAGTACGAGGAGACAGAGGAGTCGCCTTGTACCATGGAGTGGAACTCGTTGAGGAGGAAGATGGCGCGAGGCTGATTGTTGACCAAGAAGATCCGCTCGATGGCCACCTAGATATCCCGGGCGGTGGGGTCGATATCATCCATGGCGAGGTCGAGGACAGAGTTGTCGACCGAGCCGAGCAGCCAGCTGCGCACGTAGCACTCGGCAATGTCCCACTGAGGATCATTGGGGTAAGGTGGAGCGGAGCCATCAATATGGGACCGGAGGCCAAATTTTTCACAGAGGGATTTGAAGAAGAAAACCCACTTGGAATAATTAGCGTTAAGGTCAAGGAAGATAGGAACGTGAGATTTCACGTTCATAGCAGCGTAAGGAGAGGAGAAGATCGGCGAGGTGGTGCTCGAGGTGTGATTTAAGGTACCGAGGGCCAGAGTAGACTTGACGATTGGGAGAGTGCCGGAGCTGAGAGCGGACTCGGTGGCCATGGCGGGAGAACGGGAGCAAAGAGTCGATGAGAGAAAGAAGCCGATGAAAGGGAGAAGCCGATGAGAGGACGGATCGGCCGATCAAGGATGTGAGAAGCCAATGGAAAGTGGGCCGGCCAACCGATGAGAAGTGGTTGGCCGATGGGGAGTAGGCAACGGAGTAGGTGAGGAAAAGGTGGTGACAGTGGGTGGGTCAGAGAGTAGTTGGGTCACGGACGTGCGAAGATTCACGTCCGTGAAGAGAAGATTCACGTTCGTAGACTCGTGGAGGCCAAGGAGTAGGGCGGACACGAAGAGAATATGTTCGTGTCCGGGAGGCAGGGATTCGTGTCCGTGGACATGTGGACACGTTTGACTGGCTCGGACGTGAGGGGAGAAGGTTCGCGTCCGAGAGCCGTTGAGCGTGTTGGAAAAGGCGAGAACCGAGGGAGGGTCTAGCCGATGGAGGGCTGGATAAGTCCAGCTGATGGGAGGGCGAACAAGTTCAGCCGATGGAGACGACGAGCGCGGAGGTGCGCCGGCGTCAGAGAAGGAGAGATGCACGAAGCAAGAAGAAGAGCGGAGACGGGTGCGAGGCGAGACGAGGAGGTGGATCGAGACCGTCGCCTGGTCGCGCGGAGGTGGGACGGAGAAAAGAAGGTGACTGCGGGAGAGACAGGGAGAAGAAGAAACGGGGGCGAGAGAGCGAGGAGAGTACCGGAAAGAGGGTCGGCGACGGGAAGAAGACGTCGATGACGAGAAGGAAAGGGTCAGCTCGCTGGAGAGAGAAGCTAGCGCGCCGAGGTGTCTAGATACCATGTAGAATGTGTACAGTGACTAAGACCCTAAGCATATATAAGGTGGGTTGGGTCTATATATATACAACCCAGACCAGTGTTCTTTCTAACATATTTGATCAAACTTGTCCATTTAAACAAACACACGTGTCTTCATGGTTCGTAAGTTTAGACCAACCTAACTGAAGCTATTAATTACCAGCAAATAACAGGCAGGCACAACGCGAGAGATTACATCCAAAAATCAGCTTTTAGAAAATGAATCTTCTAGTAGCTGATCAGCAACTCCAGAATATCAAACTTCATCTTGATGGGTTTTTTTTGGCATGAACTGATTGATTTATGACGACATGCAGTTTGCACAGAGATATATTGGACCTATGAATGAACAAAGATAAAACAAAAATTACATCTTTCCTAGCTAATCTGACACAACAATTTGTCCTTTTACCGTTTCAGAAATCAGAATGGCATTCCAACCTCATAATTATTGTGTTCTAAGATCCGATGCTATTCACCATCAAAAGCACTCATCATTTCCAGGCATGTAGAAATTCGCATCTTTCTTTATCCTCGAACAAGCACTTCTGGATCGCCATATGTGCAGCATCGGTGAGAAGAACCACGGGACGACGGCGGCGGATCGTTCGATTCAGCTGCAGTAGCAGTTGATGGAGATGCGGATGGGGTAGCAGAGGAGTAGGGCCAACGCTACTCCGGCAAGCGCATGCAGCCTTCGGCGAGGGCGAGGCCATCCACGACGAGGCGGCGGCCGGCAGCGGAGGGGCGAAAAGGAAGTCTACCAGAGATTCTGCAATTCCTACTGGCACTTCGGCTGTAACCAGATCAGTTGTCTGAATTTTTACGTAAAAAAACTTCTCTGAATTTGTTCTGGCTGAATTTCCGTGACTTGAACTTGGAACAAGCTACTCGTATCAATCAGGGACCATGAAAGACATGGCGTGGTTAAGTTGATTGAAATTGCTGGAAGTTTGACAGACGATACTGCAAAGTTAAGAACCAGTTCAGTTGATCGACATCGCCCTAAGCCCGGAAAAAGATACCCCTATTCTGAATCATGAAGGCAGGAATCGCCAATTTACTATGCCTATAGTTGATAAGAGATCGAGGACAGCTTTCTTGTTTCTCGGTTTCGTTTTCAATTTCACAACATTGTACTAACCGGGACTTATCATACCATTTCAGCTTGAGAGAATAGGCAATGTTAGCCTAGGTTGCACCGCTCTTCAGCCCAAAAGAGCACAAAGTGTGTTTTGAATGTGGTGGTGTTCTGCCAAGCTGCTACTTTATTCTCCTTGATTGCCTGGCAAACGTGCCTGAAAATCTACAGTTTTCATAACACCAAGAACACACATGATCGTCGAACTACTAGCCTTGGTGCGCAAGTTGCAATCTTTGTTCAATTCTTTAAGCAAACTAAATAACAGTACCTTGCCAATCTGAGGTACATCTTATCTTTTACTGTTTGAGAATTAAGAATGGCATTCCAACTTCACAATTCTCGGTTGTTTCTAAGTTCTGAATACCCGGTGCTATCATCAAATTATTGAAGCATTTAGCATTTTATCATTTTCAGGCATGTAACAAATTCAGATCTTCTTCAAAGTGCCGTACGTACACTAATCCTTGAGCTAACACTTTCATATGATCACTAATTCACCATCTTTGTGCAAAGTTAGCGAAAAGCACCGCTGGTCGACGGCAGCTTTCAAAAATATTACACGGGCTGTCCTGGTGATGCTAGCCACCTCCAGCGAGCTGGGCACTATCCCCTATCCTACCGCTGTATGGTTATCCCACATAGGCATTTGATCATTACCTATTCTCCTACGTATATAAGCTGCTTCTGCCAAACCTGCCCAACCATCGACCTTGATCAGTGTAGAAGGGAAGAGGAATAGGAAAAGGAGACTCCACACCCACACAAAGGGGTGGTTTGTATATATATAGCCCAATAGGTTAGGGATACAATGAATATTGGATTACCTTATGTACATATATATGTCTAATACTTCTATACATATGTATGTCTAATACCCGCCTACAATCACAACGAGAGGATCACGAACGTAAAGACTGGACCAAAAATCAGTGAACAACGGTTCAGACAGTCCTTTAGTCATGATGTCTGTGAACTAATGTGTCAAAAGAACATAGAGCACTCGAACTAGTCCCAAGACAATCTTATCACGGACAAAATGGATGTTAATCTTGATGTGTTTTGTACGATGATGATAGATAAGGTTAGCGGTCATATAGACTAACATTGTTACAGTAGACGATGGTTGCGAAAGCGATGGGTGCGTGAAGCTCCTAGAGAAGTTGATGGATCCAGCAGCACTCAGCGATGAGCAACCATGTAGTACTCAGCTTTCGCACTAAAATGAGACACCGTTGTTTGGCGCTTAGAGAAACAAGAGACTAGATTGTCGTCGAGAAAAATGCAGTAGCCGGACATAGAGCGCCTAGAGTCAGGGCAGCCTGCCTAGTCCACATCGGAGTACACGGGGAGGGAGTTGACCGGCCCAGAGCTGAGGTGGAGGCCAATGGTCAAGGTGCCCTTCACGTAGTGAAGAATGTGCTTGATCAACATGAGGTGAGGTTTGCGGGGAGCATGTATGAAGAGACACACTTAATGGACTGTATAAGTGATGTCAGGTCGTGTAAGCGTCAAATACTGCAGAGCACCGGCAAGGCTTTGGTACTGACAGGGGTCAGCGACTAGAGAGCCATTGGTGGTGGAGAGCTTGGCACGGGTGTCAACCGGCGTGGCTGTAGAGTGACACTCGGCCATGCCTGCCCGCTGTAGAAGATCTACATTATATTGACACTGAGAGAGGAAAAGACCATCGGGAAAGCACGTGACGGAGATGCCGAGGAAGTGATACAGATCACCAAAGTCCATCATGGCAAACTTCGAGTGAAGTCGCGCCATGATGCGTTGCAGGATGGTGGTCGAGGATGCCGTAAGGATGATGTCGTCGACGTATAGGAGCATGTAAGCAGTTGTATCCCCCGCATGGAGTACAAAGAGGGACGTGTCGGAGATAAATGCCATGAAATCAAGCTGTCTAAGGTAGGCAGTGAATTGCTGGTACCAAGCCCGAGGCGCCTATTTTAGGCCATATAGAGAATGCTGCAAGAGACAAACATCATTAGGACGAGCAGGGTCGACGAAGCCAGGAGGCTACTGGTAATACACTATCTCCGTCAGATGGCCATGAAGAAACGCATTCTTCACATCAAACTGGTGGATCGGCTAGCAGTGCGATGTAGCAAGGGTGAGGATGACTCGAATCATGGCCGGCTTGACGACGGGGCTGAACGTCTCATCATAGTCAATGCCTGGGCACCGAGAGAAACTGTGAATCACCCAATGCGCCTTGTAACAGGCAAGGAAACTATCAGAGTGAAATTTGTGCTTGAAAATCCACTTGCCTGTCACAACATTGGCACCGGGAGGACAAGAGATGAGGCGTCATGTCCCGTTATCAATCAGCGCCTTGTACTCATTAGCCATGGCCGCACACCACTGAGGATCGGCCAAGGTGTACTGGTGGTTCACTGGTATCGACAAGACGACAGAGTGGGTGGTGGAAAAGTTGTAGCACTGAGTCTGACGAAGGGACCCGGTCTAAGATCGAGTGACCACAGTCAGAGAGAGGGCTGTCGTGGGATCCGAGAATACTTGCGGCTGAAGGGCAGACTGCTTAGGCACTAAGGCAATAGCAGATGCCTGTGGCCGTTGGCTATACGTTTGGTAGAAGTTTTGGATTGGGGCAGTTGGGATGGCCGCCGGTGCAGTGGCATAGGAAGGTGGTGCAGCGGCCAGTGGAGAAGCGACTGGCATGGCAGGTCCGCGCAGAAAGGTGGCGGGATCATCCACCGGGTCCTCTAGAATCAACTGAGTGGGCCACGGGTGCTCAGTACCGTCGCGGAATGGAGTAGTTGTGGAGAGGCGTGTTGGTACAGTGCCTATAAGTAAGAAGTCTAGGTCGCTAGGCGAGGACCCGGGGTTGGTTAGCCTGAAGGGAAAGCAGGTCTCGTAAAAAACGACATGACGTGAGATGATGATGCACTGGGTCGATAGATCGAGACAGCAGCATCCCTTATGGAAGGAGAGATAAGTGAGAAAGACACAAGCGGTGGAATGAGGGGCGAGTTTGTGGCAACTGTGGCTATCAAGTTGGGATAGAAAAGACACCCAAAAACACAAAGGTGGGAGTAATCCGGAGATTTGTTATAAAGAAGAGTATAGGGAATGGCATTGCAGATAGAGGAGCAAAGGCGCCGATTTAGCAGGTATGTCATTGTGATGAGTGCTTCAGCCCAGTAAGATGCTGGTAGGTGTGCATAAAGAAGTATGGTGCGGCTAATATTGTTTAGCGTGCGGAGAATGCATTCGGCCTTGCTATTTTGGGGGGAGGTGTAAGGGCATGAGAGCCGGAGGTGGATACCATGCGAATAAAGTAAGGCTTCGATGGTATTGTTGACGAACTCCGTTCCATTATCAGCCTAATGGCCTTGATGACTAGGCCGAACTGAGTGGAAACATAGCTACACAAATTTTGGTATGTGGGATGTAACCTTGGATTTGCAAGAGACAGGAAAAGTCCAGCAGTACTGTGTAAAGTCATCGAGCAAAACGAGATAATATTGATAACTCGAAATATTTGTAATGGGAGATGTCCACACATCACAGTGAAGAACCTCAAAAGGCATGGAGGTGGAGAAGCTAGAGTTTGAAAAATGGAGCCGCTCATGTTTGCCAAGCTGACACGAGTGGCAAATAGTGTGTACTGGTTTGTTACATTTAATGGATGCACTATGGTGAAGGGTGTCGACCATGGTAGGACTGGGATGGCCAAGACAGAGATGCCAAAGGTTGATAGAGATGGTAAGACTGGTGTGTGAAGTGGATGGCGTAGCGGTAATGGTGTAAAGGTCATCACCACTATTGCAGTGAAACATCACGCGCCGAGTTAGGATATCTTTAACAGAAAAACTAAGAGCGTCAAATTTGATAGAGTAATTATTGTCTCTGGTGAATTGGCGAATGAAAAGTAAATTGTACACCAAAGAGGGGACAATTAGAACATTGTGAAGAGGGAAATTTGATGCTGGTGTTGAAAGGAGGGAGTCACCACGACATGTAATAGGGAGGTTTGCCCATTGCCGACGGTAATGAAAGGAGAAGAGGAAGGACGATGGGAAAGAAGTATACTATCTGAAGAGCTTATATGAGATGAAGCTCCAGAGTCCAGCACCCAGGGATGCTAATTCTAGAGTGTCATTTGGTTGAGGGCGGCGATGAGGCCAGGCTGGTTCCACATGCGAGCCGGCTGGGAAACTTGTAGTGGTGCTGGGGTCGTCGGGGGCTGCACTGGTGCAAATGCCATGTGAGCTTGGGGAGGAGCACCAAGGACCTCTGGCCGTTAGATGCTGTAACCGCACGGCTGCTGCTGCATTGGGGGTCCTTGAGGCGCCCATAGATTGTAGCAAAGCCAAGGACCCATGGATTTGGCCTGCTGTGGAGCAGCATGGCACGGCTAGACAAGGCTCCTCCAACCTTTGCCCTTTCCTTTCCCCTTCCCTTTTCCGCCACCATCGGCTCAGTTATTACTACTGTTGCCGATGCCGTAGCCACTGGAGTGATTGATGTGGCCACCAGAGGAGACATCAACTATGGTAGAGCGGTAGCCGCTAGGGTTGGTGCAGCTAGGGCCGGCTGCGGCGAGAAAGGCGGTATGGACGACAGTCTTCTCGTCATTGGCTAGGCGGAGTTCCTTGAGAACCAGCATGCCGTGGGCTCTAGCGAACATGGGAAGAATGGCAGAGTTGGAGAAGCGAGGATTGAGACCTCGCAGAAGTGCGAGGATGAGCTACGAGTCTTCCACAAGATGACCGACATCGCGAAGAGCGGCGGCCTTGGTCTTTAGGCGTTGGCAGTACATCGAGATGAAGTAGCCCTCTTATACCATGGAGTGAAACTAATTGAGGAGGAAGATGGTGCGTGGTTCTTTATTGGCGTGGAAGATTCCCTAGATAGCCACCCACAGGTCGTGGGCGGTTGGGTTGGTGTCATCCATGGCGAGGTCGAGGACAGAGTCGTTAATGAAGCCGAAGAGCCAGCTGCAGATGCAACACTTGGTGACATCTCACTGAGGGTCATTTGGTTGAGGAGGGGCAGAGCCATCGATGTGGGAGCGGAGGCCGAACTTGCTACATAGGGATTTAAAAAAGAAGACCCACTTCGAGTAGTTGGCATTGAGGTCCAGCGTAATTGGGACATAGGACTTCACATTGATGGCGATGTAGGGAGGAGAAAACATAGGGGTAGCCTGGGCGGCGCTCATGGCACTAATGGAAAGATCACCGATGGCAGACAGAGAGCTAGATTTGGCAGTCGACAGGGTACCGGAGTTGAGAACAGGCTCGGTGCTCATCGCTGGAGAGTCACCGGGAAGAGTTGGACGTGTCGTGAGGAAATCACGTGCAGGTGTGCTAGCGACGAGCTACGGCCAGGAATCCATGCTGACGACCATCGCTTGTGCGGTGGAGATGCCGAAGACAAGAAAGGAAGAGGAAGGAGTGTGGCATAATCGACGTGTGGATTACACTGGAATGAGGTGTGAGCTTGTGTCCGTGGAAGAAACAAGGCGAGGATTTCACTAGAATGGAAAATGGTTTCACGTTCGCGATGCACAAGCGAGAGACAGAGAGGAGCAGACATGAAGCGAAGGAGAGAGGAATGACGCATGGGCGCAAAAAGAGAGAAAATTTTGCATTCACGACGCATGGGTGAGAGACAGAGAGGATCGAACGCGAAGTGAGGAGAGAGGAGCGATGCACGGGCGCGAAAAGAGAGAAAGTTTCGCGTTCACGATGAGAGAGAGAAGAACAAATGCAAAGCGAGGAGCGGACATGGCCGCAGAGAGAGTTTCACGTCTGCGAGGCAGAGAGAAAGAAATTCGCGTCCACGATGAGAGAGAGAGGAACGAACGCGTAGCGAGGAGTGGACGCGGCTGTGGAGAGAGTTTCGCATTCGGGAGGTAGAGAGAAAGAAATTTGCATTCGCGACGAGAGAGAGATCGCGTCCGTGATGCACTGGTGGAGACAGAAATGCAAACGAACGCGGAGGAGTGGGCGCGGCCATGGAGAAAAAGAAAAGGGAGGGATGTGGATGCTCTGATACCATGTAGAAGGGAAGAGAAATATAGAAAGGAGACTCCACATCCACAAAGAGGATGGCTTGTATATATATAACCCAATAGGTTAGCGATACAATAAATACTGGATATGCATGTCTAATACTATTTATACATATGTACTTCTTGTGTTAGCCATGCATCTATCTTCACTCCTCTGCTAGTGCTAGTAGGTTGTGAGCCACTGTCTTCAAGGTGTGCCCCCTCTCCTCAAGTAGGATTGTTCCTCTAGTTACTATATCATTTGCTGGTGCCTCCTGTTACTACTTACTATACTGGACTATCCATTAGGTTTGTCTCCAAAGAAGCTTCAGATTTCAATGTTACACCCACGTATCAAAGCTGTTCAAACGATGTGTATATCTTCCTCTCTTCACCTCTTCTCCTTCACCTCAGATGATTTTGTTGCTATATAATAGTGTTGAAGCGCCTATCTTTTATCCTCCTACTTTTAAAACAAGAGTGATTAGTACTGTCAGTTTGGTGTAATAACCATGAATTGATTGGTTGCAAACCTGCACCCACATGGTTTTCTTGCAAGTTTGCAACAGGGCCAGCTGCTGCAGGTGGAGGTGTTCTGCCAAATTGCTACTTTATTCTCCTTGATTGACTGGCATATGGGGCCCGAATTTCTCTAGCATTCATGACGCCAACCACATGATCGTTCTACTACTAGCTTGACTGAAATTTTCAATCTTTGTTGAATTCTTCGATCAAACTAATATTGTTAGACAAACACCCATGCATTCACGATTCATAACTTTGGACCAACCTCACTTCAGAAATTACTAAGTTTCAGCGAATCAGCGAGGCAATCAGCGTGGCTGATAGATATACTAATCCAAAAATAATAGACACCAATATATATATATAATTTATTTCTAATTAACCCATAGAAAATATCTAATTAGTGTGTATATATATATGCCAAACTTTCATATGCAAAGCTCTGCAATAGCCGCAGCAGCCCACAAGATGGGCATAGAATCGTTCTCTCATTGACAAGTGGCCCTACCAAAGTACTTGGAAATAAAAGAAGACCCTCCTTTTATTTTTCCGAGGAGAAGGGGATGGGAGTTGGACTGTTTGAAAGTTTGAATCTCTCGGCTCCTCGTCTGGAACTTCGTACACCCAGTCCATGCGTCCATAATATCCACTACCAACTCAATAGCAAACATGGTTCATGGACCCCGTTCACGTAGAAACCACTCTCTGCCATCCAAAGGTTCAATTTTTATCTGCTCCACTCTTCGCCTCCTCCCTCAGTTCAGTTCACCTTCCAAAGATCGAAGCAGCGAGATTGGAGAGAAGGCAAGGTGAAGGAGCGAATGGCGGAGGCGACCTCGTACGAGGAGCAGCGGAGGAGGCAGGTGGAGGAGAACAAGCGGAAGCTGGAGGAGCTGCGCCTGCACCACCTCTCCGCCGCCGTCCGCGAAGCCGCCGCCAAGCCGTCGCCGGTCAGATCGATTCGTTCCTCCATTCTTTCCGCTGGTTTCTCGGTCGAGGTCCTGGATTTGTTTCTCTGGTCGTTTGGGTTTATTTGTCCGCCTGATGTGGGTGGGTGCTGGCGCAGGTCAAGCAGCGGAAGCGGAAGGCGCGTGCGCCGCCGGGCGCCGGCGAGAATGTCCCTCTCCGACGGTCTGATCGCGTCGCCAGCCTCCCCGAGAAGCCCAAGTACCAAGACGTATGTGATCAATGTGGAATGATGGTTTGAAAAGACTTCTGTTTTTTTTTGGCTTTACTGAAGAATTAACTTTGATGATGGATTCATGTTCAGGAGTTCCAAGATTTCAAGAAGATAAGGAGGTAGTAAATGCGTGCCCCTCAGCTCTCAAATCAAAATTTCTGCATCCGGTGTGGATATCGGTGATGATTTTCGAGATTCTTGAGCTGTTTTTCATCAGGTCGTATGGGGTCAAGAGGAGAGATTTGTCCAATCGGGTGTACGCAACGGATGAGGAAAGGCAGTACGCCATCACCACTGCTCAAGAGCTGGAAGAGAAGCTCGGCTCCGACCACCCAATATTCATTAAGCCCATGCTACAGTCCCATGTCACTGGAGGATTCTGGCTGGTAAGCCCATCTCTTGCATTTATCTTGGAAAAAATCATGTTGGCTACATCTGATTCTTGGGGATGTTGGGTTTGGTGGGTGAAATTGGCAGGGCCTGCCGACGCATTTCAGCCGGAAGTATCTCCCCAAGCGTGATGAGACGATTGTTTTGGTGGATGAGGTTGATGATGAGTTTGACACACTCTACCTTGCTAACAAGAGGGGGCTTAGTGGCGGGTGGAGAGGGTTTTCCATTACTCACAAGCTAGTTGATGGAGATTGTTTGGTGTTCCAACTGATCCAGCGTACAAAGTTCAAGGTGAGTTTTGAGTTGTTCGGCATGGTACGAATGTTTTATGAAGATTCTCTGAAATTTCGCATGGTAGGTGTCATCTTTACAGATGTTTCAGGTTGATTTGTAGTTAATCAATCATCGTGGTTGATTGAGGTCTTAAATGAGAAATCAGGTCATCACCATAAATTGTTAGAAAAACCGGCCCAAAACCCCAAACGCGAGAACAATATAAGATCTAAACTTGATAAAGACACCGAAACACGATATTTGTTAACTAGGTTCAGCCGAATCCTAATCTCCAAGGCACTGATTACATACGTTCCTCCTTAATCCAACATAGTCATAGTATATTAAGATATCCATGACCATTGATCATACGCCGTTGGCTAGTCGTCTAGATTCATCCTCAGAAATTCGTTTTTTCTGGGACAGAGGGAGTAACTAAGAGAATTATATACTAGTGCTAACCATGTTTTGTCTTTACCACAATGGTGCAGGTCTACATAATTAGAGCAAGTTCCTACTATGAAACTGACAACTGATGTGGAAGCTTCTAATATCTGTGATTGGAGCTGCAAAGGTGTGCTGTTCTTGTTATTTTTTGCATGTGTTGGAATGAATCTAGCTTTCAGATTGTACAGCTGAACTGGTCTCCTGCCGGGCCTGATAACATTTCATTGGTTTCACTTGGATGATGTGAATTACTCCTTTTTGTTCTCCAAAAGAGTGATCCTCTGTAATTGAGATGATCAGGAGTACATAGCTTTTGCCAATATATGTTTTAACAATTGAATGTAATTAAAATTATAAACTATAAATAATATATGTAATGGTGTATTGTTCTTGAATTACTGTTGATGAAATATGCTAAATTATAGCCAAATCACTTTTAAAAAATTGATCACAAGAATCCTAAAATGAAAAGTACATAAATTAATAGATACAGAGTATGTTTATCCTTTCTCCCATTTCTCAATTGGCTTAAGGCAGCTAAGTAGTTTATGATGCTTCATGAGCTGGACAGTAAATATGTCTGTAATTCTTGGAACGGGATCAGATAGAGTTTCTATGTAGGAGTAGATTGTCTTGGATGTTCTATGAAACATTCTGCCCATCCTACCCATGTATCTCAGGCTGCCATGTTGGAGACATCTGAAATTCATTATTTGAATTGCCTACTCCACATCTTTCTCTGTATATTTGTTGTGGTTGTGCACTTGTGCTTTCTGTATAGTCAATGTTCATCGACTTACACTCCTCCATCCAGTTTTACTATTCTAGTTTGAGTGTTGCAAGCTATGAGTGACATATGACCATGGATATACCATAACAGAGGCAACATAGTTATATTACAAGATTCTGCATTTGCAGTGTTCTTATTAATACCTGACCTTTATCAGCTCTCTAATAATTTGATTATTATCTGTCATACATGATGGAATGATAGTGACTTGATTCCTTGTTCCTTGGTCGATTAACTTTGCAGGTCTTCTAGTGACTTAGGTCGACCTGATTTGGTGATTGCCAAGCCATCTTCAGTCTTTTGGGTGATGAACAATATTCAAAACATTAATTACTATTATCCACAAGCCATTAGGTTACTTATCGACCAGCCATTCTCAGTCTTTTGGATGTCAAACAATGTTAAAAAGTATTAATTTTGCATTTTACCTTATAGCTAACAGGTAAGTTGTTAGATTTACTTTAACTTGTACGGTTCAGAAACCTGCACTATGTTAGGGGGATATCATGGCAATTGGCAACTGAGAATATTTTTTTGTAAACTATTACTCTACATGTGATGCCTTCCTGATTTCTCTTCAGTCGTTTCTTGTAATTTACTATTTAGAAAGCGTAAATTATTGGTTAGATTGTTTCCTTACTCTTATATTAAGTTAATGTTGTTTGTGGACTACGCTGAGATTTCTTTTGCACCACGGAAGAACTTTATCTTCATGTTAACTTGCCTATTGGAGCATGTCATTTTATGGATCTTTGTGTTCTCACTCGAGAATGCTTCCTAGTACAGTCCTTAAGTATTCTGGTCTTCAAACCAGTATGACCCACCTAAGAAATTGAGTCAGCATGTGCACAATGCTCCTTACTACTGCAAGCTCTATTCTGAAAAGCTTTGGGGAATTGATATAAAATTTTATTTTAGTGCCTGATATAACGGCCCTAATTCCAGAGACGCCATAAAGCTAAAACCTGAACACAACATGGTCATTGTTCTACCTTGGAGTAGAATTGTTAATCTTTGATCAACTGGTATCACTTGTATGAAATATTTTTTAGGCTAATTTCAATAAATGTTTAATTTCATAGCTTTGGACAAACCTCTGGTACTATGATGTTATCACTTAGAGCCAAAATAGCTCAATAAAAATTTTAAAATATTTATTTGAGGTGCTAACAATCAACAATGGTCTCAAATTCCTCAAGAACTAATGAAGTTGACTATCAAATATTTCACTTAATGACCAAGAAAGATACTGATGGCGATGTGGGAACTAGGATTTTCGTGTTGTGGGAACGAAATAGCTTGGCACCAGTAGTTCTCACAAGTAAGTTCTAGGCAAGACATGTGGCCCTTGGACTTAGAGAGATTAGATCAACAATTGGAAGCGAATGACCTTGGGCTTATGCCCTTAGGTGCGAGCTCGGACAACCTTGAGCTTGTTGCTCCAACTATTAGCTTAGGTGATCCTCATTAACGTCTACTCAAACCCGTGCCACATGGTACTTGCATGAGGAGTCCTAGGTAGTGCGTCCCTAAGCTCGTATGGCTGTGCCTAAGCTTAGAAGGTTAAGGTGCGACTGTTGTGGCTGCCTTTACATTTAATGTGAAGAAACGACACAATTTATATCGCACATTTCATTTAAGGGTGATAGAATGTTTATCTACCGATTGAAGTTTATAGCAAGAGGACAAGATGGTGATAGACGCACCTAATAAGCCTTTCTCTCCCTGCTCTTCATCTCCTTTCTCCCCTTAATTAGCCTATTCGAATGAAAATTTTTAGATAAGGCATGCTGAAATATGTTTCTTCTCTTCCCCCTCAACCCCACATGCATCTCTACTACTTAAAAAACACACATTTATGTGTCCTCGTAACCTCTACTCTAAAAAAATCAGCTAAATAAAATAATATAAAAATAATATATTGGTTAAAACAATCCCTAGTCTATAAAAACAATTTATTGGTTAAAATAATTCTTGTGGGGATAACCATCATCTATCCTTAATTACATGGATACGTTGCAATACGTTATATAACTTATCCTTAATTATATATATTTATTATAATGTACAAGTTTGTTACAGTGTTTGTATATATATAAAGAGAAGAGAGGGTAGCATTGTGCTGCAAAATTGCTGGGGCAAAATCCTTGAACGCACGATCAACCGATGACTAGGATGGGAATGGGCCAACCCTCGAGTCTTTCCATAATCTGGACGTGGCCCAGTTATTGATTTATGTGGGCTCATTTGGGCCTCTAACAATTGTAGCTACCAAATTTCAGTTCCATCAGCGAACAGATATAAACTTCAAGTACATCAACCTGTGCACTGAAATAGTGAAATGCATGGATTTAGTGTTGGTATGTATCTCTAAAGTCTGAACCTCTTTCCTCCCCTCCATTAAGTAAGCTGCCGGTTCCGTTGATATCTTTAGGTATCTCTCTCATGATATCCCACATATAAAGAAGACTTGGGGTTGCACTTTAATTGCATCTGGTGCATCTACAGTATAATTAAGCAGTCCTGCCTAAGTAAATGACTACTGAGCCAAAGTGATAGATAGCCTAAATTCATTGGTTGGGATGTGATCAGTTAAGTTGTCAACGATTTTGCAATTTCATCCGACTAGTAGTCCCTCTTTCCAACCGCGTATCATTGGTAGCAGAACACGTCCACACGGGGATCAACAAACGTCCCAAATTCTTCCAAGAACAGTGAGAAATAGGATACCAGCTTGAGAGAGATGAGACGGGAATGTAACGTGCAATGGAAGTACCCTAGCATCGGTTGGTGATGACTTAGTGTTGGCCATCACATTCACCATTGCTGCCTTTCCTAATGCATCCTAGTCCTGCAATGTGCATCCCCCATAGTTGCCATTGGATTTACGTTGTGTGGCCAATAAAACCTCAACTGAAGTCGTGCACCAAAGGTATGTTGGTGAAGAGAATAATAGCTTTTAAATACATGCTTCGTCCTCGTAATGCGTTTGCCTGACCGTATAGAGTGGAGACGACTGCATGCGTCTGTTTCAAGCCACGCGTACACGCCGGCAGCTCAGGAGGATCGCCGCCTCGCCGGAGCTCGTCGCCTTTCGGAGAATCGACGCCTACGGCCATGGCCCGCACGACACGCACAAGCGACCAGCAGCTGGAGATGGGAAATGGGCCGTCTCTCTTGGGCCTCAAGGCTTTCAAGAAATTAGCCGTGGCCCATCTTTCATGGGTCGGATTAGCCGCCTTATCACGCCTGACATCCAAATTTATGTGGCCTGAGTTGGAATGGCAGAGATCCAAGTACAATGGGCCTATACCGGCCACGTTTGCTGTTCAAGAACCAGGCTTAAGCAGACCATAGAGTGGCCGGCCAAAATGTGCTATATTCTATCATATGTTGATGGGCTGGTTTGGATCCAAATTTGTGTGGGCCAATTTGGGTCCTTGCCAAATGATAGAGATCCAAATAAATATGGGCGTACACGGGCCACTCTTTCCATCGGTGAACCAGGCTCAACCTGGGCTCGTTGGGATCAAATAATTATGACAGGACTTCTGTTCTAGCTACTCGAGATTGGCGCGCGGTCGTGCCCAGCGAACACACGCTTTCCCCGTTAGTCTTCTACTTTTATTTTTGCTCAGGTCAAATCTGAATCGTGGCCGATGCGGTGGGACGCCTTGGATTGAAACAAAAGCCTTTTCTACTCGTAGTTTGAAACTTTCAACCCTAAGTTGCACATATTCAAGGAACGCCAATACATTTTACTTTTTATAATAGGAGGAAGTAAGACATCTACTAAGAAATTGGCTAGAGAATTTGTCAGCATGGAGATCGGTCCAGGTAGGAGGTGCGTTGAGAGGGAGCGTGCTCGTCGATGGAGATTCGATGTAATGCACCTATACACGAAGGACTAGCAGATCTACTAAGCTCTTTGGTGTCTTTAGGCTGTTAGGGTTTAAGACGTGTCAATCAATTTAACTTCTAATTGATAAAAAAACAGATATAGTTATATCATTGAGTCAATTAGTCGATACGGACTTCTGCTATTTGCTGAATGTATCGATAACATTGAGATAATCATTGGCTATGAGTCTAAATGAGTGTACCATTAAAGCCGGCTTTAATATATCAGACCAAACTGAAACCGTATAAGGCTAAAACTAACAGTACTAAAACGATGAAACTTAGATCAGTCATGGTGATGGAGGGAACAGATAAACCTATTGGCTAGCTATGATATAAACAGATAAACTCATCAGCTAGCTGAGCCGATGGGAGGAATAAAACCCACTAGATCATAATATCAGCCTTATTAGATACAGTCTTGATAGATCGGACCTAACCGAGATATTATAAGGCTGGATTTAACAAAATCAGATCAATTACTAGCAGATTAATCATTGACGATATATGTATATTGGCTGAAAAACTAATCATTAAACATGAAACTCAGTGTAAATGTAACTCATCGGCTGACTACTCTGATGAAATGTCGCGTAAAGACCAATTGACTTAAGACTCAATCTACTATCAGTAATTTAGAATGTCGAATCTAACCGATGTAGCATGAGACTGATGATAGTAAAATGAGCTTGATAAGCCAATAGATCTCACGCAAATGCGTGTAATATATCCGATTGGACTAATAGGTCAGACCCAACAGATACAGTCTTAGACATATTAGATGTACAAGTATAATGGCGGAACTTACCCCTTTATCGAAGTTCAGACCTAATCGATGCAGCATGTGTTTGAGAGCCAAAATCCGTTAGAAAAAACCTAGATAAACTAAGATAGCGATGCGCCGAAATTGTATTTATCTATATAGATGATTTACAAGGCTCTAGAGGTCTATATTTATACCTTAGGGTTACACAAATCTCACATATATACGGGATAAAATTTCCTAATGATAAAATAGAATCTAGATAAAAGAAAAACTAATTAACTTACCTATCTATAAGATATATTTTACAAAGATAAAAAACCACCCTATCATGACTTCCATAATTTCTCTTTAGATCTGGTTTCATCTGAATAAGTTTCTATCTATCAATTGGCTTATCTCCATAAGCTTATCGATATTTCGATACTTAACCGAATCTGTTTGTGGGCTTACCAAATTTTGACGTTAATAGAATTATACCTTATCTATCAATATATTAGTATTGAAAGCCTCGTGTATCAGTACACTACTATAGAACACCTCATTTGTGCTGGCTCTTAACTCTCATCCCTATCGGTAGTATGAAAAAGACATAGGTACTCATCAGTATCCGTGCTAGCTACAAGGATGTGAGTATCCATGTAGCTCATAGTCCATGCCAGCATGGATATTAGTTCAAAAAAACTAGTAGAAACAAAAGCAACAAAAATTATTTGCACCTAGAGGCCACCCTAAGCTATCGAAACCACACATGTCACATCTGTGTGTTGTTTCTAGACTTTGAACTAATCATGACCTCCCTCCTTGCATAATTTGTCCTTAACATCCCACATATAGTTCTAATAGCAATAGGGATTTTATTCCGTTGACCCTTGTCTAAAATTTTTGTCTATTGTTTGGATATACAAATGACTTTAAATAACAAAAGTTTTGACTACAAAACTACAAAGTTATAGAGCTCGCCAAAACCTACCATCTCCATATAAAGTTTGTCTCCATCTAAGTCCATATGAAAAAGATATGAATTTTCTAAACAAACTGAAATTCAAATTACAATGTTGGGAATGTACGAGCTGGCATGGATAATAGTGGAGGTATCCACGCCAAATACTTAGAGGCTAGTTGGTAATAAGAGTTGGCACGGATAGTCACAAATGTATCCATGCCGGTGGATAACATTTGGAGGGCTTATCATTGTTGGTTCTTGTTATGCATCAGCATTCATGTCTTATGTAGATGTGGCAAAGGATGGGTCAGGGTGGGTTGGGCTGGAAAGCCCCCACCCTCGGTTCCTGCTTTCTTTACCTGGCCCGGCCCTACAATGAAGAGAGGGGTGAAATTGATCCCCACCCTTGGCCCCTTTGGGGCCCCACAACTCCAACTAGGGCCCCATGGGTTATGGAACAAGATGAAAGAGACAGACAAATGATACACTAAGGACAATAGAAAGGGTTGGGGGCATGTCCATGGTGAGCTACTGGTGCCTAGGAAGTCAGAGATGGAGGAGGTAGGAAGCTTTGAGCTATGGGAGAGGACCGTCGTCCAAGTCTCATCAAGCTATTGTAGGACAGGAGCGTTGGCTACTACATTGATCTAGGGAGCATTGGTTGTCGGCGAAGAGCCAAGAACGGATGGGCTTGAGTGCCACATATGCTCTTTGCCTCTTGAAGAGGATGTTGACGCTCATCACGGGAGCAGGCGATGCGACAACAGGAGCAGGCGATGCGACAACAGGAGCAGGCGGTGTGACATCAAGAGCAGGGACTAGATCAATACATTGTATGAGATTGATGGGGATCAAACTAACTAGTGTTTGTGTTTGTTTGATTTGTATGGGTATTCTACTTTTGTCTAGCCATTTGGGCCACAATGGTATGTGTTATCTCTTCATTTTTACCTAGTTTTGGGGACCCATGGCCCCCCATGGGTAGATGTAGATACTTGTCCCAGTCCTCGCATCATGTCAGGTCCCCATTCTGATCTCATAGGGGTGGGTCCCCGATGAACCCCTAGCTCTAATAGGGAAATTGTTACCCCTAGTTTTATGTGTGTTAGTTGTAATTTTACCAGAACAGATAAGCCAATAGGGATGAATGTTTTTGTAGTAGTGAAAAATGTTCAATATGATGGAAAGCATGTAACATATGAGCATGTGTCAAATGGTATGGATAATACATATCCTTTTTTTTATTCCTAACCCAACACAAAAGCATAATGAAGCCTGTTCAGAGAATCACGAGTATAAATGCTTGTAAATTAATTTAAACTAAAGCCTATCAAGACATTTTGATTTGCTTCAAGAATTTCTTGCATGACCCTCTTTAGCACCCATTCATATCTAAGAATTTAACCATGCCCGACCTTATCGAGCTTGATTGACTTGAATTGCTTCTTCTGTCCTGGCTACCTATGTATCTCTTTGTCAATTGCCAACATGCTACTCAGATTGATGTACCCATCTCCATCTCCGTACGCTATCTCTGGGAGTACATGGAAGTTACCATCCTAGTATATCGCCTGGTATGGCGTCCTAATTCCCACTCCATTGATGTATGTCAAGGGCACCATGGGCACCTTGAAGTAGTTCATCTTTGCTAGCATTCATCTCCTAAAAGGCTCGATGCCATCACTAAAACTGATGACGGCAATGAAATCTTCCACATCGTATGTAGAGTAGTTCCTTTGCTTGGTGATCACAATTGGCTTATGCCCAAACACCTTAGGAGATGGAAAGTTCAGGTTGCTAGTTTCAAACCTCCTCCACATTGGCCTCAAAGACAAGGGTGTAGATTTTGGGACATAATCTAGTTATTTGTTTTGGAAGCAAGGCTTGTCACTAGGTCTACAAATCCCAAAGAGAGTGTAGGTGTGACCAGAATGAGGTGCTTGATATACTTGTTTCTCCATGCCAATGGAGTGTTCCTGACGAACTCTAGAGCAAACATTCCTCTAAGGCTATGCTCAAAAATGATGGCCTTCTTGTGATGTTTCTTGCTTGCAGTCTCCATGAGTTCCATTAACTCTTTGAAGTAGTGTAAGTAAACTTGTTATTTTTGGCTAGGAATTGGAGCAATGTAACGGAAATCAAAAGGAGCTCCATGCATGTTGTCTCTATCCCATCTCTTCTAGCTCTCGTATAAGCTTTGTCGTGCACCATTCTTTATAGACCGTGCTCATAAAAATGGTAGTAGTTATAGTGTTGACTTGGAATCAATAGTCAAAGAAAAGGCATCAGTATAAGCGAGATTATTATTGTAGTCTACTTTCTTTGTCTCAAAATAAAATCACTTTTCTAGACGAATATGAACAAACAATTGCCTAGACTCGTGTAGAAAAGAATTTTTTTATGTAATAGAGATAGTATTAAGCAAGCAAATAACATGACATGACAATACTACTACAAAAGTATATTATTGGATTCTATATATGGAATGTGTTTGACGAAATTACGGGTGAGAAGGGTCCTTCTCATGGAACCCTCTTGTGGTACCAGAGTCTGGGCACACGAATCTCAACACCGAGCAGCTTATGGAAGTTATTACGGACAGAGTTATAGGTAAGGCTCATCTGCTCTGCGAAGCATTGTTATAGTTGTACTCCACAAGGTCCAAACCGTTCTCCGATAGCACGAAACCATCCCTTTCCCTTCAACGCGCTGCAGCTTGGCACCGACGATCGGTATGCCTCAGTGAGCCACGCGCTCCAGGTCGCTGCAGCTCGCTCTAGGTGCCAAGAAGATTGGGTGGAGCTTGCCGGCAACCAACATCCTTTAGCCAGTGGCTTGCCCAGATGTGCTCTCGGACAGGAAGCAGCTGGAACAGCAAGAGCAGCAGCCGTGCAAGTGGAATAGATGCCACGGAGTGCCTCTGTAGCTGTGATGGCTTGAATTAATACATGCAGTGCAGAGGGAGTTTAGCTAAATATAACGCGTGGTGCGAACATGTATCCTATCACCGTACGAACAAGTCTCAATCTATATGTAATAAAAATGAGATGGGCTTGTGGTTGTGGGTACACGTACAGACGTGCAATGATGGGCAGGTCAATATCCAAAGCACAATGACCTATTTACAGATTGTGGCTGGCATCGACCTATCCTAAGTAGATTCGACATATGACAAAAACGGGTCGATCGATTTAACAGGACAAAAAAAGGGACTGCTGAATGGTCGTTTTGATCTTATGTAGTTTACGTGTAAATTTTAACAATATTGATTAGATAATCGTGTTACCATGACCACAAATCTTAATGAGAATTCGTGTTAACTAAAATATACAATTGAAAATGTCATAGTCTCTTTACTTTTAGTATTTCTTTTAATGCCTATTAATATCTTTTAATGCATTCCGAGTAGATGGATATGCCTGCTTTTGTCGTTATCACAGGTCTCGCTATCCTTCTGTGCTGGATTGCTTGGATTCCTGTGGTTGAACTTAAGGTCTTTCCAAAAACATGTCTGTAGAAAAGCCCAGACGGAAAGCCGGTGTCCCCGGCGTTTTCTTTTTGTCCTTTTGTTTTCAGTTTGTACGAGCTTGTTCATATATGTCTTTGGCTTTCCGGGTAATATAATTGTCTGATTTCCAAGAAGTTTTAATATTTCTACAAATTCGGGATTGATGAATATAAAGTTGTACCAATACCCACCTTTAACACTCAATATAGTATTGTATTAATTTAATTTTAAAATTCAAAATTGTAACAGTCCGCACTATATGTGCACAAGTGGAAATTGCCAATTCTCCTGGTCCTCTACTCTTTCCAGAAATTGACTGCAGCCCGGTTCTAGTAGTATATTGTTTTGGAAATAATGGTATATTGTTTTTTAGGGGTATAATGTTTAATTTTAAGTTTTAACAATCACATGTTATTGAAATTGTGAAGAATGTATATAATGATATGCTGATCTCTAGAATTACTGTTGACAAAATATAATAGTTAAAACTTTGGCACTACTGATTTTTCTTTGGCACATGTGAACTGAAGATCCCAATCCCAAGGATACCTTAATCCTAAAGCCTGAACACTATGTCATGGTTCTGCTGTGGAGTGCAATTAGTAATCTTTGATCAAATTGGTATGTCTTTTGTGAATGTTTTTTTATATCAATTTCTATGAACGTTTCAATTTCATAGCATTGAACAAACTCTCCTGATGATATTGTTGGTCTCATCACCTAGAGCAACAAACTAGCACAAGAGTTACATCAAAAAGCAGTACAACACTACTATCTACTGATTATTTTATGCGCCATGTCAACCTTGTAGGAATCATGAAATTTCTCATCAACTTTCTGAAATAGTGAAAGCCCTAACACCAGGCATCCTGCCCAGCTAACATAAGTCACGAATGTAACTCGCAAGTTAGGTGACTTAGCATGGCAGGGTGTAAACTATGGTTTGGCCATCACATTCATCATTGCTGAGCTTCCTAATGCATACTAGTCCTAGCCCTGTAATATGTATGGCCATGGTCCATCAGGTTAGTTTTTGTTGTCTAGCCAATAAAACTTCAGGTAAAAACTTTGTACAAAACGTATGTTGATATGCATCTCTGTCCTCTCCTGAGCTCTTTCCTTTCAATTAGTAGCTGTTATCTCTACCTCCCCATTCCCACTTATATATAAAGAGAGAGTAGCATCTTGAATTTGATGCAGCCATGTGCGAAAGCTCTGCACACACGGTAAACACTCGGTGTACTGAGACAAGAGCTGCACCCTAAAATTGTGCTGCAAAACTGCCGGTACTTGTCTTGAATGCATGATCCATTAATGATGGGGAAGTGCAATCCTTAGGCAACTTTTGTACAGTTGAAGGTTTCACTACTTGTTTCTCTCTGACAAAATAAAACGATGGAAATTAACAATGTGTAAGATCCCGTTACAGTATATGTGCGTTTCTTCTTAACTGCGTTCGTCTAGCCATGGAGAGAGAGAGAGAGAGAGAGAGGCTCAGCAGGATCGCCGGTGACCCGCTGCCCTGGCCGGTCTGGAGTTCGTTGCCTTAGCCAGCCATGGCACCGGCGAACACGACACGCACGAAGCATCCGTCTTGAGATGGGAAACGGGCCAACTCACTTGGGCCATGAGGCTTTTCAGAAACAAAAAGTCCACTTTACGTATTTCATCTGTGCGTCACGTACTTCAACTATAAAACCAGACGTCCTTCAGCTATTAAAATTAAGATGGTTTCTTCCTATATAATGCCCACGTTGTATTTTAACTTAGTCTTCATTTTATATGGCACATACGTCCACATACAATTACAGTAAGCAAATTAGTGGTAATTTTAGAAAAGAATTAAAAAAAATTAAAGGACCATACATCAGTCACATGGCAAAAAAAATAAAAAAAACATCTCTTTTTCCTTTCTTCCCCTCTCTCCTCTCTCTTCCTCTCCTCTACAGCAGGCCGGCGAGGGCGACGGAGAGCTCCACCCGGCGATGGAGATGGCGAGCCTTCTCCGTCGGAGCCTATCGGAGCTTCACCCCACGATGGCGGTGGTGTCGGTGGCGACGCCTAAGGAGGTGAAGTTGTACGGCGCATGGGGTTAGTGCCCCCTCCACCATGGCCCTCGTCGCCGTCGATCTCGTGGACGGCATGGCCGCCGGCAAGCCGACGCCGCCACCTATCCTCGCCTTAGGAAGGACTCGCCGCACGTTCCGGTCGCCACCGCAACTCGTCCGTCATCACCGCCAGCAAGAAGCGGCGCATCGAGCCCGCTCTCACCGTCACCACTGAGGAAGGAGGGGAAGGGAAGATGGAGGTGGGGAGGACCGGACAGCGGGTGGACGACGGCGAGCTCGCGAACGATCACCACGCGAGCGGAGCAGGACCATCGTGGCCGCCGGAGAAGATGGGGGCGACAGGGACCAACTTGGGGACGACGTCGCGAGTGCCTCATCGATCTCCCGCCGCCGCCTCCTGCGACCCCAATGACCGACGCCCGTGCCACCGCCTCTTGCGCTCCTTGAGCCTCCACTTCGATAGCTCAGGCGACAACCAGCGCTTCCCGGTCGCTGTCTCCGCCCGCCCTTGCGCTACCCGGCCGTCGCCTCTGCTGCTGGGTTGCGGCCGTTGATGGCGTCCTCGCTTCCCGGCCCGCCCGCTTTCGACGGTGGATAGAAAGGAGGACTATGTCATGTGGGGCCCACGTGAAAAAATATTTAGCTAATACTCCGTTTGTCTATGTCCTCCAGTACCATCTTTATTATCGCCACGGCGGCTAAAAACCAACAAAATTGAGCTTAGGGCTACAAATTAAACGCTTTCGGTTACGTTTAATTATGAGACATTAAGTGGACTTTTTCCTTCCGGAAATTGGCTGCGGCCCAGTTTGTGTGGGCCGACTCCGTTGGTGTATCATGACCGAGACCCAAACTTATGTGGGCTGATTTAGATCGATCGCATGGTAGCGTCCAATTCCAGGTTGGCCTTAATGGGCCTACTTCCCGTCCGACAAGCGGGCTCAAGCAGCCCTAACTAAGTTTCATGGGCCGGATATTGGTGCGTATACGCAAGAGACTCGAGAAGGCCGAAAATGGACTGACGATCGGGGTAGAGGCACAGGATGTTTCCCTCGCTGTCGTCGTACTCCATTCCGGCAGCCGGAGCACCGCAATTCTCCGGCCATCTGATCTGCCCGTTGTTATGTCACTTCCCGTTGTCGAGGACTTGGACAAACAGGCGATATACAAGTACTGCAGATGCAACAAAGATATATTTACAATGTTCGTCGTGCATGCAAATGCAGAGCTTGATAATTCCTTCAGGTTTGGAACGAGGGGAGATTGGAGAACCAGTACGGTAGCTGTCTTGAAATCTTGTTGGGTTTCGATTTAATTGCATCCGGTGCATTTGCACTTGATTAGCAGTCCTGGAAAAGTGATGATGATGCCAAATTGATGAATACATAGCGCAAATCCATTGGCTGCTTGTGATTTGATCAGCTAAAATCGTTTTGACTATCTCGCAACTTAATATGATCGGTTGTTTCTGTACCCAACCGCGCGCATATCATTATTCATTAGTAGCACAATGCGTCGACAGCAATGAATCAAAAAACGTTCTAAATTGTTTGAAAAATAGTGAGAGATGTGACAGGAATGTAACTCTAGTGGCGATGGCATAGGGTTGACCATCACTTTCACCATCGCTGTGTTTACTAATGCATCCTAGTCCTAGTCCGGGCATCGCCATAGTTGCCATTGGGCCGGTTTACATTGTGTAGCCAATAGTAAAGCTGTGCGCAAAACATATGTTGATACATCCTCTAATACTCTCTTGAGCTCCTTCCTCCCCTCCCCTCAATTAGCTGGTTTCTATGAAATGTTGACATGAGCACCAGGCAAAGGGACAGTTGAGCGAGACTCAAGGGAACCTCGGCCCAACTTATATATAAAGAAGAGAGGGCAGTGTCTTAAATTTGATCAGGTATTGCAGCCATGCACTTGAAGGGATCCCTTTAAGGATGAAGGATATAAACACCTACCTATAACGGAAAAACGCATTAATCACTGATAGGTAAACAGTCACTAGTAAGAAATTCTGCTAAATAACTCGTCACTGGTACAGATCACAAATATGACATAGGTCACGGACCCTCTTGGTCATCTTACCCGTGACGTGGCTTACCACCCTTCACAGATATATTATGTACGACGGGTCAATAAATACCACATGTTACAAATATGCTACTGTAATGGATTTTTAGCTACCATCTATCATGTATGACCTATTTTGATAAAAACATAAGCATATTTTATTGGCTAGCTTCAGTTAAATACTAGCCACACATTCTGAAAAATGATAGAATTCACACAATATATATATATATACACACACACATTTCATATCTATATCAGTATTTACATAATTTACATAGTATTTATATTTACATAATTCATATCATCCAGTTAAACATTTACATCACAAAATACTCGTGACGCTTCTTAAAATCTAAAATAGCAAACGATTAGCTCAAGTGATTGAAATAAATTAAATAAAACCGATGTCGGTGCCGAGTTAGACATTTCTAGTTATATAACGAAGTTACTTATGTGTAAGAGAATTTTGCTCTTAGATGGTGGGTTAAAAGGGTTTTAATCTTCGATCTCCTCGCCATGAGGTGTGGGGTTGATGAAAATATTATCTCTTATATCCGCCACACCAAACCGATAAGTTGTTTCTTAAATTATTTCTAAATAATAGAGAACTTTCACAAGTTTTTTCTAAAATTATTTATAAATAATTAAGCATTTTTATAAGTTATTTCTAAATTATAGATCATTTCGATAATTTATTTCTAAAATTATTCTTAAACTATAGAATATTTCTAGAGCATTTCTAAACTAGAGAGGAGGGAGAGAAGAAGATGGTGCAACTGGCCGCCAGGGTGCTCAGGGAGGTGGCGCTAGGGTTGTGAACATCAGGGAGAACATTGTCGATGCATAGGGAGGTGGCGCTAGGGGTTGGGAAGGTGGCACTAGGGTTTGGGGAGGGCAATGTCTAGGTTAGGGACAACGGGGAGGGTAGCACCGAGCTTGAGGAAGGCGGTCTTGGATCAGGAAGGTGGCACCAATGTGTCAGGGAGGATGTTGTTGGGCACGAGAAGATGGCATTAGACTTAGGAAAGACGATGACGGCTCGGGTTTATTACCAAGGTGGAGAAGACGAGCATATAGATAAGTGTAGAATACGAGATCCAGAAAGACAAGCGCGATTAACTTCTAGGTCTATTACTATCCATGATGGGCATATCTCTTACGAGTTAGAAGATATAACCCATTGTAGATAAAAAAAAACAAACCTGTGATGAATAGGAACTAAAGATTTGTCACAGATAGATACTTATCTATAATGAACCTAGCACTCTGAACTGACGATCGATGACGGTTCCCAGTAACCCGTCCGTTATGAATGAGCTTGACGAATTATGCTATTTAGCCTAACATATAAAGAGACAAGTTATCACCCGTCATAGGTAATAAGCTTTGTGACTGGCCACTAAGGCCCATCACATGTGTGCTATCGTGTGAAAATCCTGAACACTGTAAACTATTGGTTTACAGACGCAATAGTTGCATGCACTAAAGGTCAGACTCTGAACTTCAGAGTAACTGTACCCTGAAGTTTTCATGCAAGATTTCTGAGATAATATCCTTTGACAGTATTGATAAGTAGCTAGGCTAGAAATTTTTCTGACTTTGGAAAATCGACTCATTCAGTTGTGGTGGATGTGCATGGGAACGGCATTAGTCAAATTCGTGAATCAAACGCGACACTCAGATTTATGTGGACCGATTTGGATTGGAATGGTCGGTAGCGATCCAAATACGGATGGGCCTATACCAGCATTCACCGATCTGGACACCCGTATGTCACTTACCGTCACTCCACCGGGACGAACTTGTTACATACGACCACTCCACATGCAACTAAGATATATAGCGTGAGTTATTTTAGAGTGCTTTATCTTAGAGGTAAGAGCCATCATAAAATCCTAGCCATTAAATATTTTGTGATTTATTATCCCAATAAAAAGATATTTTGCCTTTTCACAGTACATTTATCAGTACTAATTACCCTTCCTAAGTAAATATACATGCATGCATGCATACTTACAAACATTTGAGACCATTTAATTTAAAAAATTCTAAAATTTTTGTACGATCCCAAATACATATAATGCATTCCATACCATTTGTACTAGAAAATTTTAAATTTAAACTGATTGCAATTCTGGGTCATGGATTATTGCTGTGCGAAATATATTGAACGCAAGTGTAATATATAAAAGGTATAAATGACTTTGATTCATTTCCTGTATGTATTTGAAAGTGGAAAAACAAACAGAAATTATTTGGGCAATGGTGTTTTGTGTGAAAAATTAAATAGCACAGAATTTTGAAATTATTTCAAAATTTCAATTAGAAACTGAAAGCGAAATCCAAAATTTGAATATTTTTAGCATATGTATTCATGGTATTAATCTAATTTTGAATTTTTATACATCCAAGGAAACATTGCTTCTTACCATTATTTCATTATAGTACTTAGTAATAATTGCCTTTAATTGTAATCAATGACATCTTACCTCTCAAGAGGTAAGAGGAATATTAGCCCTTGGATCAAAGTACAATGGATGGTTCAAAAAAAAGTTTTGGTGTACCATAAAAATGTCCATATAGCGTTCATCGTGCGTGCACAGAGCTACATTACTATTCTAGTTTGTTCAGATTTATAACCAGCTACTTGCGGAGGTCGCCCAGTACTCCTGCAATACAAGATTGCATCGGGAGGCAACGGAGTGCTTCCTTTCAAAATGACAAAAACAGTTACGTGAGCACTAGTTGCACCTCTTCCCATAGGAATGTTATTGGGTGGACTAATATGACAGGCGGATCCACTGCCACCTGTCCTCCCTTCCCATCTTCTTCCAACTTTGGGCCGTCACGGTACGTCATCAGTTGAAGAATTGCTGCACTTCCTAACACATCACATTCCTACTCATCCTGCAACCAGAATGCATGCTTCTACACAGTATTCTTCAGCTCTAACTTCCATTAACAGACAAGATTCTGGCCAAGGCCAACACTGAAATAGTGAAATGAATTGTTGCTTTGGTATGCATCTCTCTCCACTAGACCTTCTTCTCCTCTAAAGTAAGATATTGGTTTACGTAGAATTGAAGATAAGAACTAATAGGATTATTAAAAAAAAATTTTCGAAATAAAAAGATATATAATGAAGTCATAGCATATCAATCTCTTTGTCTGCTACCCACGAGTCTAACTACTCTATGGTTATCAGTTCTAATATTGTCTTTCCACTAATTTTATCATCTAGACACCGTCGGTTTGACCACTACACCACTAACAATCCAACCGCTTTGATATTGTCGGTCCAACTGTTAGAACATAAGAGAATAATCTCAACAAAACTATTAAAAAGTAAATTAACTTTATTGTATTAAGTTGTGTGTATAAAGTACGACAACAACACTCCTATCTCAACTCAAAAGTCTAAATCTTTTCTCTCCATAAGTGACTCTAAAATCGATACTCTAGTGCTTAGATCTTCCTTCTATTTATATCTATAGTTAGCTACATAAAAACCATAAATACTATAAGAAATAGCACTTTTAATCTCTTAGTAAACCCTCTCGATATTGAATTTATCTCTTTACATATTTAAACTCAAACTTTTCAAACTTACACTCCATCCAAATTTAACTCATCTTTCTATACACATATAAATCCTCTCGTGTATTATTCTCTAAGTTTAGTATATCATATGATCTCGTTGATCGTTTGGATATCAATTTTTTTTTCAAATTAACTCCCAATCCATCACCGATAATATTTCTACAGTCTCAAGACACACAAATAATACTTTCAAAATTTCAATACACACCTACACAGATAAACAAAGAAATCATATTTGAGTATAAGTTTTTTTTTACAAACTTAACTCATATTAGCATATAAATAATATATCATACGTATATAAAATATTTAGAACCATTAAAAATTAATCATGAAACACAAAAATCTCTCAAAACCGAAACCTGTACAATCCGGTCGGACCAGGGTTACTGTTCATGACAATATTAACTTGAAAAACCAATTTTGCTGATTCAATAAAATGCATCATGTTAATTGTTCATAAAAAACTTAAACCAAGATAATAATTTCTATATCCATCTATATATTCTTCTGAAGATTGCACTTTAATTGCATCGGCTGAGCTGGTGTGATCATGCCAAATCATTGGCTACTTAAGTGATTAGGACCCGATCAGTTGAAACCTTCAATTAATGCCTCTGCTGGCCAAAAAATCTATCGCAGCTTAGCAGGCGACCTATCAAAGAAAAGTGTGTCTATGCCAGCCACTAGCTGGTACACGGAGTGATATACTTCTACACAGCTGCAATTAAAAGAGCAGTGTCAAACCCATCATGCATGGACACGCATACCCGTTCTACCAATCTATGAATCTACGAGCCACACGACGGCACAGCTCAGCAGGATCGCCGCCGGCGCTGCCTTGCCGGAGCTCTCATCGTCTCATGGAGTACTAGACATCCTACCTACTACCTAGCCAACAGGAGATATGGCTGTTTCTTGAAAGTAAGGTGACCTACAATATTGGGAAGGTGACAAGTTAGGGTTGGTTACCACTTTCACCATTGTTGTGCTTCCTAATGCATCCTAGTCCCAGTCCTACAATTTGCATCGCTGGAGTTGCCATCAGGTTTAGATTGTGTGGCCAATAAAACTTTGAGGTGAAGGAATGCACAAAACTAATGTTGATATGCATTCAGTCCTCTCCTGAGCTCCTCCCTCCCAGCCTCCCCTCACTTAGCTGGTTTCTACTAAATGGAGAAGCACATCCCTTCTCTTCCACCCTTTAGAGCCACACGTGTATATAAAGAAGAGGGTAGTGCCATGAATTTGATCTGCTCTGCACACATGGTAAACGCTTGGTGTACTGAGACAAGTTCAGAGTACCTGCACTCCTGAAGTTGTGCTGCAAAACTGCTGGGACAATAATATCCCTGAACACATGATCTATTGATGACTAGGACTAGGAGTGCAATGCTTATGCAACTTTTCTACTGTCGAAAGTTTCAACAAAATAAAAAGATAGAGATTAACAATGCATCCGGGTTGCGTTTTTCCTGGCCAATGGAGAGGACTGCACGTGTTTGGTTCAGGTCACAAGTACAGCACGCAGCTCATCATGATCTCCGCTCGTTAAGCTCGTCGTCGCCTTACGGCGGGTCGTTCAGATTTGGAGCTAGAGGGGAGAAACAACAAGGTAGCTACCAGAGTCTTCGTTGGGGATTGCCCAGTACTTCAGTTCCAAGCTGCAACGGAATCTACCTTCTTCCAAAAACCAAAATGGTACCTGGAGGAATAGTTCTACCACAATCCATGGTGATGCTAAAACGTGGATTAATGTCAGATGGTGATCCGTTGCCCCCACTCGCTCCCTCTCCCTCTCCGGGCTCCTGCAATCTTGGATTATCTGGATCCAATATGAGTAGAAGAATTGCTGAGCTTCCTAACACCTCAGATTCCTACTCGTCCTGCAACCAAAATGCAGGCTTAGATACATATTGTCGTTCATCAACTTTCACTTTCATCAGCAGATAAGCTATAGGTAAATCAACCGGGCACTGAAATAGTGAAATGGATTTAGTGTTGGTATGTATCCCCTAAATTAAGATGCTGGTTCCCTTGTGTTATCTTTAGGTATCTCCCTCACCTCAAATCTCATGTTCTCCCAGGTATAAAGAATACGTGGGTTGCACTTCAATTTCATTTGGTGCATTTGCACTTGATAAGCAGTCCTGACAAAGTAAATGACTACTGAGCCAAAGTGATAAAGAAAAATTGATAAATAGCCTAAGTTAAAATTGTTTGATGATCGACTCCGTAACTTAATCTAACCAACTATTAATTTCTACAACACAACCACATTTCATTGGTAGCCCAACACACCGTTGGACACCATGCACTACAATTAGGCCATCATGAGGCACTATATCAATCTAGTACAGGAATCAACAAATGTTTCAAATTCTTTTAGAAATAGTAATGAAAACTAAAAAACCAACATAAGAGAAATGATATATTTATGTACGGGCAAAAAAGGTGTCCTGTCATGGTGTTGTGAGGAGTTAGGGTTTTCCATCACTTCCACCATGGCTGCGTTTCCTAATGCATCCTAGTCCTTAGTACTATGATGTGCATGGCCAGTGTTGTCATAAGGCTTATATTGTGTGGCCAATAGAACTTCAGGTGAAGTTTATGCAAAACATATATCTTGATATGCCTTTTTCTGTCCTCTCTTGAGTTCCTTCCTCCCCTCAATTAGCTGGTTCCTATGCAAAGTTAGTAGTGCATCCCTTCTATTTTTCCTCAGCCCCACTAATATATAAATAAGGGATGATAGTATCTTGAATTTGATCTAGTATTGCAGCCATGTGTGAAAGCTCTGCAGACTGTAAACACTTGGTGTAATGAGTCAAGAGCTGCACTAGAGATTCTGAGTAAATGCACTCTGAAGTTGTGCTGCAAAACTGCTGGGACAATATCCTTGAACACATGATCCATTGATAACTGGATACCGCAATCCTTGCGCAACTTTTGTACAGTTGAAGAACAACATCCATCTTGTTTCTCTCCGACAAAATAAAACGATGGAAATTAACAATCTGTAATATCCCGTTACAGTATATGTGCGTTACTGTCCAAGAAGCAGGCTGAAGAGGCCCATACGCCACCAATGGCAGCGATCCAAATCGGCCAACAACAATTTGGGCCTCCAGCACGATCGGCAAGGGGTTATCTGGCCTATAAAAACTGGGCCGTGATAATTTCAGGAAAGCATCAAGGCCCAACCGTCCAAGATAAATTGGCTCATTTCTCTTCGCTAGCTGAACGCGCGTGCGTGTCGCGTGCCGCCAGCCGCCGCCGGCGATGACCGCCGTAAGGACATGAGCTCCGGCAAGGCAGCCAAGACGGCGATGCTTCTGAGCTTGGCGCGTATGTCTGGCTGTTGGATCCATGGATGATTGGATGGCTCCTGAACCAATGAACAACTCGGCGGTGGTGTTTACCTTTTGCACTAACTTTGTTTTTTTTTATTGATTTCCCTCTGATTAGTTTCAACAAGTTATCTGGGTTTAAGATTATCTTTCTGAACTGGTGATGAATTTGCCACAGACAAACGCCTGGTGGTGAAGTGGTGATGCCTATCTTTAGGAATTCAATCCTGCTGCTTTCCTACTGTTAACGAGACTGCTCCAAAGCTGAACCTGAATACCTGATTGGATGATTCTTCTCTTTTTCTTTTTTCATGTTTTTGTCCTTTTGGTCATGACCATTTTAACAGATTTCCTTTTAGCAAATAAATTCATTATGAAGTTTTCCGATACGATGTTAAATGCAGATCTTGGATCAGTACAGTCAAATGCAAACCATGTGGCTGCTTCTTTTCTACTACTGTAGTATATATTACTGAAGAGACTACTCACTCTTTCCAAGGGAGAAATGATATGCTCACTATTTCAACAGAAGAGAAGAAAACCAGCTTTCTTGAGGGAAGGTGGAGAATGGACAAAATGGTACAAGTTAACATTTGTTAGCTTAATAGTTAGTGAAACTTGACCTTTTTTAGAGATAATGGAATAAATATTACTGCAACTTAACATTTTTTTAAGATAATGGAATAGATATTAGTGCAACTTAACTTCCATGTTGATTTTGTAATCCCTTAAAAGAAGGATTGAAGAAATAGGATTGGGACGCATGGAGAAATGCAGCAGTACGCAAACTTGAACAATGCATGTTTGGGTTGTTTCCTTTTCCTGAGTCTCTGCAAGGTAGTTTCAAGTTTCATTTTTCATTCTTTTCTTATGTGTGTCATACCTTTGTTTGAAGCACTTGATGACTCATACCTTTCTTTGAAGCATTTGAATGTATTCACGTCTTTGTTGCAGATGATGGGCTGATAGGAGGTACGTGGTTACGGAGTTCCATTGTTCCAGAAGTTAATGAGATGGATATGGATCCTTTATTAAGCTTCACCATGCTATTTTGCACTTTTTTCTAAGTGTGATCTTGATCCATCCACTCGTCGGAGCACATCGTGTGCACACTTCGGTACTATATTTCTTCTTAATGAAGGAAAAATACAAACAACAAACTTTAGTTGATGAAAAGAAATTTACTTTAACTGAAGAAGATTCAGAAAATTAAAAGTTTTCTCATTCAGCCAGAAAAAAAAATCTTTTACGATCACATAAATGTATAACCCCAAGCAATCAGTGAGTGCAATTCATTTAGGTGAAATGCCTATAATGATTTCTGTTTCTTTTTAAGAAATTAAGCTACATCTGATTCCATTTGCGAATTGTAGTTCCATACAGAAAAAACCTTTCAGATTAAGCTATGCGATCACTCAATTTTAGTGAATAAAGTCCAAAGTAGCCTGCATCCCTTATTCTGCTCAACAATGTGGCAGCAGGTTTCAAAGTTGGTACAGTTGAAGCACAACAAGCGAAGAACACTCCTTAATTGTGAGAGGACTAAAGGAATATTGTTCAAGATATCGAATAAATGAACTCGTTGGAGGATAGGAAGGGAAGAGATGTACACATATCAGTAGTTCTATAGCATCTTGGGGAATCTGAGGACTTGAACCCATAACTTTAACCATCACAAATTCACAATCTTGCGCTTCTTGCACGATGCCAAACAGGTTGAAACCAATTTGATAGTAGTGACATAGGGAGCATTGCAAGGCTGGGAACCTGGGAAGTAGGAAAGGGATGCGTTTGGAAATCCATCAAGACACATACTTCAGAGTATTGTACCCAACTTTGGTCATTTAGCAGGAATCAGCTTCCTCCTCTGCCGAGGGCCTAAAAAACTCTGATGCAAGTTCTCGCTCCAATTCCAGATTTTATATGACCTCCAGGACTGAAGAATTGACGGTCTGTTAGCGTGCTATAACTGAGGTGTGTCTGCTAGAGCTGAGTAGCTGATTGGTCTTGTTCTCTTCTCTCATATGTACATTTGAAAAGGTGTAAATTGCACGGATAGTATATGCACATGTAAGATGGGAGTAATATAGTACATAAATTTTTAAATGCTTAGCACGTGTAAACCAAGACCAAAATAGTACACGCGGCTGATCTTGTTGAGTTCAACGCGTCATTCACTCATGTGAAGAGGGAATGTGACCTGCTATATTTGCAAATAACCTCTATACTCTATTTCTACCTTGTCTATCTCTATTTTCTCTCTATCCTTCCTCTATTTTTATAAATCTCTCTGTACGATTAGTATGACTTATTTGGTATTTAAATAAACATGTACATGTCTATATTGCGCCCTCATATACGTGCATCCTCATCAACATCCAACTTAGCAAGATTAGAGGTGGTGTGCTGTTTTGGCCTTGGTTCGGATGTGTCACATAAGTTTATATATTAGAATTAGTATTTTGTAAGTTTCTGTATTATATCCACCTTATAAGTTTACACTACCACGTAATTTACTCTTTAAAAAAAGTATATAAATAATTGTCACCCTTAGCTCTTACTACTTGTAGATTCTCATATGCTGCTCTAAACGTGCATTCTTGATCTCTAGCGAGTAAAGCTTTCAAAGAAAATCTGTAGCAAGTAGCAAGTACATAAATACAATGCACAGCCGATATATATCCATTCCGTCCAAGTCTTTTAGACACCCGGAAACCACGCTGTGCCAATGTCCGGAAGGCGGGGGAGCCGGCAGTCCGGCTGCAGGAGCAGAGCACGAGGAGGAAAGGTCGGCTCCAGGTCCGACCAAACAGTCAAACCGCGCGGATCAAACCAGCCCACGAAAATGTAGAGAAAGAACGCTATGTTTAGCCTGACAGATTCTATGCCGCTTAAGCCTAGCTCTCCGAGTCTCCGACTGACTGCTTTTGCCCATGTAACGACCAATCCTGCTGCTGTCCAACTGTTAAAGAAGGTTGGTCCAAAGCCATAAATGAATCTGAATACCTGATGCTTATCTCTTTTTTTTTGTTATTGTGCCCTTTTTTTTCTGTCATGACGATTTAACAGATGTTTTGGTAGAAATTTGTCGGAACGAATTCAGTGTGAAGATGTTAAATGAAGATGTTGGCTCCGTACCGTCATATACAAACCATGTGGCTGCATCTTTTCTTCTATTGTACTAGATATAACCGAAGACAATGCCCACTCTTTATAAGGGAGAAATCAGAAATTAATGTGTGCTCAGGTTTCAACAAAACAAAAAATAAATCAGCTTTCTTTTTTGAGGGAATATGGAGATGGGACAAAATGATACAAATTAACATCTGTTAGCTTAATAACGGATTCAAGTTGAATTCAATGTTCATTTTGTAATCCCTTGAAAAAAAGGTTTATTTTTCAATGCAAAAGAAACCTGATGGTCTAGGGTGTTTTCCTCTTCCTCGTTCTTTCTCCTAGTCAATTTCATGTTTTAATTCCATGCTTTTACTGTATATTTACCTGTCGTCGACGGACTCTTTTGGCCACGTTTATCTTTCGGTAGCAGACAATAGGCTGATGGGAGATACCGGGTTAGGAAGTTTTGTTAGACCAGGAATTCAAGACAGGAATGAAATTGTTGTTCTTTAGTCTTGCCATGTTGTTTTGGTAGCTTGATCTTGCATATCCACCAGTAGAGCACATCGTGTAGACCATTTGGTATTGAATTCCGCTCAATGAAGGAAAATAAAATCAAAGAATGATCTTGAGTTGATGAAAAAAATATTTACTTTAATTCTTTAACTGATCTAATAAGCTTTGGAAAAGTAAAAGTTTTTTCTTGCTCATCTTGAAAAATTCTTTTTAAGATTGCATAAATGTATAACCCAAGCAATTAGTGAATAAGTTTTTTATGATGATTTATGTTTCTATTTTTAAAGAAAAATGTTACAGCTGATCTTCCACTTGAGTCGTACAACAGAGAACAACCTGTCAGATTTAAGACATTCAATCATTGACCAAGTTTAGCAGATGATGTCCCAAGTAGATATTGCCTTCATCCAACTATTCTTCTCACCATTATGGCAGGATTATATTACATTGGCTCAGTTGCAAGTACTTGTCCAACCATGCTGTTGGAGCCTTGGTACAGTTGAACTACATCAAGTGAAAGACATTACACTACGAGAGGACTGACAATATTTTTCAAGAAGAAACGAACTCCTTCGAGGGTAGGAAGGGAAGAGCCATAGTTTCATAGCATTCTAGCAAGTTATTCAGGACTTGAACCCATAACTTTAACCATCACAATATTGCACTTCCTTTGCAATGCTAAACGAAGGGTCGCGGACATCATATAGTAGCGATATAGAGAGCATTGAAAGGGTAGGGACAGGAGGCGTCTGGAAATGCAGCTAGTGGCACATCTGATCTGAGCCATCTACCAGGTGTTTTCTTCCAATATGAAAATCAATTATCAGAAAACTCTCACTCTGGGCATGAGTGATTTTGACGTAAGTTGATGCTCCAATTCCCATTCTCTCTGTCGGCCTGTTTTTTGAAATAGGATGATGGAAATGAGAGTCATACCAGATTATCGGATATGTATTACAATGTCGAAGTTTGATCTCCAGCGTTGAGGAATCGATGGTCAAATAGCTCGAGAGATTTCATTGCGCAAAACTAATCTAATCAAGTGGATTCATCCAGCAGATCAAGCATGAAGTTGTCGTACTTACGACGGTCTTTCTGAGTTGCGCCCGTGACTCCTAATCTCTAGCAACTATATGGCTACATCAATACACTGCCGGTACATATTATGTTTATCCGCTGACACCGATGACACCGGGAAGCCACGTTACTCGAACGCAGATGTCGGGAGACGGCTGAGCTCCAGTAGTCGGGCTGCCGGTGACGGACTGGCGACGGCGAGGAGATGGTCGGTCGATGTCCTCTTCGAAGTTGGCACAAAGAAAATATCAGGACAATGGTATGGTAGTGTTGCCAATTGCAAGGTCGCTTTTTTTTAAGGTACAGGAAAGGACACATGAACTCACACCACACTCATACTGCTACGCATGCTTGCACGCGTGTACGTCTCTAAGATACGTTAGGACTAAGATGGAGACAACGTGTGTACAAGTTAACAACTTATTCATTCAAAATTATTTAGTGTGCTGCAAATATTCGTTACAAAATCTCAAATATATTTTTATAAAATCTTATATCTACGTTTCAGAAGAACACGAACTCTAATGGCGATAAGCCCTATAACAACATTATAGAGATATAGGACCACTTTTCATTTAAAATTATTTAAGGTGTCAAATAAGCATTACTGGTTTTTTATGGAGAAAACCGACAGGAAGGGCCGAAATGAAAATAGAAATATTTTTAGAAGGGTGGTTTTCACTCCTAGAAATAAGTCTTATTTTACTTTAAATAATTTTAAATAGGAAGAGGAGTTCAACGTTTTTAATCACCATCGATAAATTACACAAACTTTAATTATCCTAAAGTAAAATTTACCGAAATTTAATGTTAGTACACCATAGCTCTGACTCTCATCTAGTTATTCTGGTCACCAATATGGCATGATTACATTGGCAGTAAGTACATCTGGACCCAAGACAATGGGTGAGTGGAGAAGGTGGTGGTGATGATGGAGCGGAATAGGTGGCGATGGCATTTGATGCAATAGCTTGCGTGCTGCACGTGAGCAACTCCAGGTCAAGTGGAACGGTCCTACTTTTGTTGGGAAAAAAAATGGTGGCTAGGATCGCCACACTTCTTTCCCACCCGAATAGGGCAAAAACGGCGGAAGAAGCACGTATTTGAGCCTAGTTATGGACCGGCAATCTACAGTGGCATCAGGCCACTTACAGGGTTTCCAAGCATGCCCTTATGTAAGTTATAGCTCTAATTTCTAGTTTTCTCTAATCGGTTGTCGTTGAAATGAAGCTAATGTGGCCCAAGCAAATTACCGGACATGTCAGTGTTGATGATGTTCTCCAGCATCTTGACGGTCTTTTTAAATGTGTGGCTTGATATAATTTAATGTAAATTCAAGTATTATAAAAGCAATCAATCTAATCTTATCTAACTAAGCGAACCAAATCGTTGGTGTCTTATGAACAACCAATGCAATCAATCTATATATACGTATTTTTTTTATAAGCTCTCAAGTTAACTAGATAATCCTAGCCATTGATTAGATTACCAGTATAACCACAGCCGTAGATTAATATCAGTATAATCTAAAGCCCATGTAATCTTGCGCGTAGGAAGCCCATGTACTATTGGGTGTGGACCCATTTGGAAGTCCATGGTCACGTATCAATTAATCCGATTAGGAAACGTCGCACGAGACGGGAGGCGCTCCAACGTTGGAGACGGCAGCCACATCGACTTCTCCTTCACTCTGCACCATCGACGACGGCCACGTCGACTCCTCGTTCGCTTTGTACCGTCGACGTCAATCGGCCAGACGCACACGTTCTACAAGCTCTCCAGCTCAGGTGCTATTTTGTCTATTAACATGATTTCCTCGGATATCTCTGGGGGATTTTGCCGACGGGCGGCTCGCCGTCCGTCGAGGATGTGCCCAACGCTAACCACCAATGGCGAAGTTATTGTCACACTTCAATCCGGCACCGCTGTATAATGGCACTGGATAGTGCGTGTCAAAGGAAAACAACACAAAACATCAATTATAAATTATTACAGTTCTTAAATTAAATAATAATATAATTTAAATTTTAGCCTTAGGAAAATCTAAGAATACAATCGGCAGCATAGAAGCAGCAAACTAGCTTCTAATTCAACGGCTAGGAACTAAGATAAATTTTTTTAATAAATAGTCAGTAATTACGTACTAGGAGGATTTAGGTGATTATTATAGGCTTTAAAGGAAGACCAGATGTTTTACAATCAATTTTATTTTAAACTTTTAAATTATCTAAGTGTATGCTTATCAACAATCAGAGCGAGATGTGGTCTTAGCTCGGTTAGAGTGATCTGTGTCAAATTGATTTCTCATATTCACACAACTCCTCGAGTTGGACTTAAGATTGGCTCAAGAGCCTAAATAACTCTTTGAACTTCTTGAGCCCTGCTGTCCTCAATAGCAATTTCATTTCCATGGACTCCTCAAAGTCACAATGTCATACATAGCCAATTTATCTCAAACACTAAGTTTTCCAAAACACCACATCATTTCATAAAGTAGGGTAAAACTCATAAATCTACGCTAGGAAGCGCCTCACATCTGTCCATAACTATAGACATAGCAGTTTTGAATAGTTTATTAACCTCTACAGAAAGGATACACCTTACCTAACGATGCGACTCACTCCAAACACCAACATGTGTTGTATGGACACGACCAATGACTTTGAGGTTTTCATGTAAGATATTTTCTAAGCCAACACAAGGTCACCTCGTGCCAACAAGAAAGATCCTTAAGACTGGTCATATCCTAGATCATACTATGCCAGGAAGCCCAAGATGCTTTTCCCACCCCCTCTCGACAAATCCATTTATTTTGGCATCTAAGATTTCCATAAGCCGACTAGTTACTTTTGTGATTCTATGGTAGTATGCTTCGATAAAATTCCAAGGAATCCGTCCTTAAGGTGACCATATATGTTTCATACTTAGGAACGCCCTTATGTCGTGAGTTTTTCTTTTAAAAATTATTTTTTCTTTCATAAGGCATCGATCTAGGTGTCGGGTTTTTCAAGCTTTCATAATTTACTTAAGGTGTTTTCAAATTTTAAGTTTTAGGGACGATCGTTAGTACGTGTATAAGATTGCATGGGTAACTAGGGTGGTACAAGCAAACAAGATATAGTAATTATCAAGGAGGATGAAATGCAGTAAATTAAGTAGATTGGCCGGTTATCTAGCAAAAGGCCAAATATTTTAAGTATAACCTAAATAATACAATTTTACAATCAAGATATTTAGTTTCAAATTTTAGGAACAATAATATCAAAGGTGGCTTGATCAAAATCTTTACAATTCTTTGATAAATCCTTGTGAATAATTTCCAGCAATATAAACTATACACAAACAATCTAAATCCTACATAGAGCTAAAGAAAAGGAGGACCACTAATAATGCTATTAGATATATCTTAATTTTTAAAAATTACTTAAAGTGGAACATAATCAATTGGGGTGATGAATAAAAATATATAAATTTTGGAAGTTTTAAATGGTTTTCTGGACAACCAAAAGGATTATTGGATTTTCAGAAAAGAATATTCTCGGAAATATTCCTTACCGAGGCTGACATGTAGGATCATAAAGAGGGCCAGGATCACGGTGGACTTGGTCCACTAAGGGGAAAGAAAGAGAGGGCCGGTGGACAAGGGCTTTATTGGGCCAATGGAATGGGAGGAAGCCTGGAGGAGCGGGGAATGGAGGCCGATAGGCCTGGGAGGTGGCCCATGCCTACCAGGTCATGGACTGGGCCAAGTTATTGAGGGGGGTCCACATGTCATTGGAACAGGAGGGGGTTAGGGGCATCCGCGTGGCGTCTACATGGCTTGCCACGTAGGCGTAGGAGAGAGGGGAACCGAGCTCGCCTGAGATCGGACAGTGGACGACGGCGGGACGGCGACGGCGAGAGGCAGCGTTCCAGAGGGAGTCGTTCACACGGGCAGCTAGCGGAGAGGATGGGTGGTGCGGATGTGCTCGCCGGAGATCAAGGGCGGCCGGCGGTGGAGGCGAATCTCGTCCCGCCGTCGACGGGGCAACACGGCTTGCGCGGCTCTGCCTGGGTGCTTGGCCGGGTGGTGCGACGCTACGCGAGAGGGCACGGGGACCAATGGTTGCCGGCCCTTGGAGCGAGAAGCGGAACGGCGAGGGAGCAAGGGAAACAGGCTGGCAGCTGGGTGGGAGTTTGGAGAGGTGCTATGTGACTCAAGGAGGGCATCGGGGCGCGGCTATGTGCGGCGGCGGCGGAATAGAGCCAAAGGCGAGTGTGCCCAAACGACCATGTCCTGGAGCTATCTAAGGGCTTCCAGGGGAGATAGGCGCAAGGAATTGAAGGGAGAAGCTCACCAACGACGTGGAAGGGACGGGAAGAGGGAATGCGGTGGCGAGGACGACCAGGCTTTGTTGGCCCAGCTCACACTCTCTCTGCGCAAGCACAGCACTCAGGCGAGCTCACGGAAGAAGATGAATAACAGCAGGACACCAGAGGATTTTTTTCACTGGCCACAACCAGGCTTTTCTCTTTCTTTTTATTCACTCGACTCAACACTACAGAAACATGTACTAAACAAGATTAAACCCAACAGGCTTTGATGAGGTGGCGTTTCGGGCCGGCGTCGCGCCAGGAACGCGGCGGGGCGTGTTCGCCCGGCGTTGAGGCAGACGCGCACGGCCGGTGAGGAAGAATCAGGACGGTGAGGTGTGCGCGGAACGTGATCACCCTGGCGCCGGGATCATAACCCCCGCCCTTGGCCGCGGCAATGTGGCACCGAGGTAGCCCTTCGGGGAGACGACGAAGCCGACGGCTTCCAGGGAGAGAGGGCAGGGTCAAGGAAGGGAGCTCAGGGTTTTTTTTATAGGGGCTTAGGTCGGTTTGGAGGCGAGGCAGCTCGCCGGATGGTGCGCTCCTTGCTGGCGCGGTCAAGGTGGGGAGCTGCAGTATAGCGAGTGTGTGGTTGGCGCGAAACCAGGCAACGGAGAGGATGTGAAGGGCAGTGGATAGGCGGTGGATCGAGCGGCGGAGCTCGAACGCGAAGCGCGGGCGAGCTGGCGAGGCGAGCAGGGGCGTGTCTGCTCGTTGAATCGTAGCGGCGCGGAGCAGTGGGGCCATGGTGACGCCGGCGATGATGGCAGTGGCTTGGCGGTCGCCGCGGCAGGACGGACTGGCGTGATGACGCCGGAATCCTTGCCGGTCAGCCACGACGCGTGCGCGGGAACGGCGAAACGGTGGCCGCAGCGAGGGAGATTCGAAAGCGACGGCGTTCGGCGCGGCGAGGCGGAACGGGCCGCACGCGGGGCAGAGGAGCACACCTCCCCTTGCGCGAGCGGGCGCAAGAGGGAGCAAGGAAGTTGCTGCTGCTGAGCTGGGCCGAAAGGGAGGAGATGGCCCATGTGGGTTGAAGGGGAAAGAGAGGAAGAGAAGAACCAGGCCTTGGTCTGGTCAGAGGGAAAGGAAAGTAGGCGGCCCATGATTTTGGACTTGACTTGAGAAATCCCATGATTTTTTTTTGAATGGATTTGGAGGAGGACTGGGTTGGAATTTGTATCTAAACTTGGTGTTTGGATTCACAGAAATAAGGAGGATTCAAGGATGGGAATCAAATGGGGGATCTTGAGAGGAGATTTGGAAGGATTCTAGAGAAGAAATTTTGAATTTTGAGAAATTCAATTTCGAGAATTCAAACTCCAAGATTATTTTGGAATGGGATTCTTATGAGCCTAATTTTGGCATCAAGAAAGAGAAATTAATTAAGATCTTGGCACAGCTTTATACTTTATTAAATTAGTTTTTAAAGTGTCACGGAAAACGGGCGTCACAGTTTCATTTTATTTTCCACGCCAATAAGGGATTCAAGGCAAGTTACCAGCAGTAGCACCCATATACTCCTGTAATGGTCGCACGGTAGCCCTAGAATTACAGGCTCACATGCTGACATGACTTTTAAACATTAATTGCATTAGTCATTAGAGGCTTACCCGACTGTATTAATGCACTCCTTAGGTGTAGTCACTCCATGCATGTTGATCATAAGCTGCCACAATGCTCTATTGTACATTTTTCTTTGGTTCCACGTGAAAAACAGCGCCAAATAATTTATGAGCAAGTAGTTTAATCTACGATAAATTAGTAAGCTACATATATATATTTACGAATAAGAACAAACATGCCTGCTAGCTTTACGTGTTTTTATCTTTTATCACGAAGTAATCAAGTGGGACCTTTGGCCCAGATTAAAACAACCACATATTTCAGCCCATGAAAGCCACAAAAACAAGCCTCAGGACCAGATTATTAGCCCTCACATTTACCAAAAAAAAAAAGGAAAAAGAACGTTCCTTAGGTGGGACAAGAATAGAAGGCCGACCAGATCGCGCGGAGCACCTACACGTTAGACTTTTCGGTCAACATGGACTCTTTGGTTATTTTTCTCTTAAGCCCAATGCTGAGACTCAAGCTCAGTACTTATTAATTTTGAATTTTAAAAATAGTGCATTAAAAACAATACCAAATTGAGACTTCATAAGAAAAATAGGTGTCAATTAATTCTGAGAATTGAAATTTTTTAACTCATGGAAAAGCTATAATTCATACTCTAACCTCAATACAACTGGATATTCATTAATTATAAATTCGAAATTACTAAGCCACTAAAAAGTTGTAATTGAGCAAAAGTACAATTCGATACTTATCAATTCTGGACTATGGAATTATTAGTTCGTGGAAAAGTTAAAGTAAAACTCCTAACGTTGCCCAACTTGATATTGTTAACTATGAATTTTCAAATTTGAAATTATTAAATAATGAAAAATCTATATTTTAAGACTCCAATCGGAATACTACTTATCCAAATTCCAGAATAAAATTAAGGAACATAAAGCAAAATCAATACTTATAATTTAAAATAAAACATAAATAAAATTGTTTTCTCTTTAGAACTTTAAAACAAATTTGACATTTAACTTTCACCAATATTAATAACCAATATATTTAGTATGATATTAAAATATAAATATTTCTAATAGCTATATACCATAGCTGTAGTAATAACAATAGCCCGTGCAACCCACTTTTTGACGTTTTATGATAACTGCAGATCTACATTTAGCATCGTGGGCCACATTAAAAACCTATACATCATACATGAGAATTGAGACTCCAAATTGAATACAACTCAATTTTTTTCATTCCAAATTTCTACCTTATGTAAACATAGAAATATAGTCATATAATCATATTATAATAATGGTAGATCTATATTTAACATCATGGGTCACATTAGACTCTAAACTTAAATACCACTCTGTTTTTATTGATTCCAGATTTCAGATTATGAAAATGTGGAAAAGCTACAACCATGACTCCAAACTGAGTACAATGGGATATTTTTAATTATGAATTTTAGAATTATTAAATAAAAAATATCTTTTGTTATTTTTAAATATAAAGATATTAGCCGTGCAACTCACGAGTTAGCGACTAATACTGTGCTAATTGGGTGCTTTGAAGGTGCTCCATGTTAAGTAGAAAGATATGATCGTAATATCACCACTGTTGATCATATGGGAGTGTTAAATAAAATATATCTAGCAAGATATCGTGCCTTTAGTTTTTTTTTATTTTACACCAATTACATCAAGGAAGTTCTCGCATTAACTTAGAAATATCTGTCTGTTGATCAAGGGTCCGTATCATCTGCCTTTGAGACCAAATTAAGGTTAACTTTGTTGTTGGTTCCATTAAAGATTCACTTCAAGGACTAATTAACAACCAATTGAATCATATAATCTACTGTGCCAAATCACTTTAATAGCCAATTAATTGATATAATTGATGGGATAAGTCCATGTTATGCCCCTTAGCTTTTGGGTTTGTTTAAGAAACACCTCTTAACCATGAAATCAAATATTTTACATCCCAACCATCTAAACCGGCCAAAATGCCCTCCTAATGGATATACAACCTGGTTGTAGTATTGGTTTTCATGATCTTGACATTCAAATATATGTTTTTTTACTTATATAATATTGGTTTTCATGATTTTGACAATTAAATATATGCTTTTTTACTTGTATTTAACTACCTTTTACATCTCTCGCTAACTACAAGGAATAATTACATTATTTGGATATCAAAATCATGAAATCCACCATTAAAACTAGGTTAGTTTGCTCCTAGGGGTATTTTGATTGATTTTGACACTTGAGGGGTAAAATATATGGTTTCGTAGTTGAGGATGTTTATTGGACAAACCCAATAGTTGAGAGGTGTAATATGTGCTTATCCCTATGTGATGCTCCAAACTTGGCTAACCATAAAATATGAATTAACATAGGCCAATGATCAACTTAATTAACTGTAAACGCTATATCAATCATATGATATATAAGTTTGGTATACACATAATAATAATAAAATAAAAAATAATTAGCTTTTATTAATTATTGTGAGTAGGTTGTCATTATGGACAGATCCTAGATAGGCAATACAACAAAAAAGCAAAAGCAACAACAATGCCTAAATAAAAGCTAACAATGAAAAACAACTTAAGCTACTAAGCCTTAGGCCTAGTACTTAGACAACTAGTTTATTTCACGATACGGTTTGAGAACTAGGCTCAAAATCCTAAAATTCTTCATACTTCGCTTACTCCGAAGGAACTTCTCGGTGGACAGGTTGACGTCGTCTTCTCCAAACTCTATACACACACATACATACATACATATATATATAGTACTTTACGTACTCAGTAAGTGAGAGAGAAAGAAAACATATTCTAACTTAACAAGAGAGGCTAAGGTTTATATTTGTGAAAGCAGCGTTTTCTTTAAAGAGGTTTTTTGCAAAACTATAGTCACCTAAAATTTTAATTGTCAGAAAGAGTCTCACACCTCGATGCATTGCATAAGTTGCTTTGCAACAATGTGACAAGGTGTTTATAAGCGAAAACAAAATTCTTAACATTCCCTCATCTTATTTTATATTAGCTTCTTTTCACTTTCTCAACAACTAACAAATAATCAAATATCAATTCTTAACTATTTCTTCTAGTTAACAAGCTTTTACAGCTTGCCCATAATTATTTTCCATAGTTAAGAAGTTTGCATAGCACACATTCGCCTTCTCGGCACTATGGTGTTACAAGATATCCTAGGTCACATAGACCAGTTCCTGACTATGAAGGTCAATGATTTACCACATAGGTGGACTCGATAAACGATTTGCATCCCAACAATCATGTTCACAAACCTTTGATAAAAATAAAACTATGCTATGAGAAATACCTCATATCCATCTATAATAATGAACATGACTGTTTAAACAGTTTAGCTAAACTTTACGAAGGTTGCGCACTTTATCCATATGCCATGAACTTCTCTCTTTACTCAACACGTGCCGATCAAAAATGATTAGTAAGAGAAGGCTCACTACAAGGCTTTTCCAAAACGGATACATAGATATCTTATATCATATAGTTGGGTTGAATCTCTCAAACCGAGTATTAGGCACCTTTAATGCTCATATCTACTTAGGACACACTGAGTATGCCTCCTATGCTTAATCAGTCACCTCACACGAAGCTAGGATAACACCCATCTTGGGTAGTAATAATCCACAATCCCATTACCTTGTTTTCAGTGTTCCACAACTATTTTCATATAAGATGCGTATGGTCATACCATAATATGCTTGAATTTCCTAAAGGAATTGGTCTTTAATAATAATACGTAGCCAAGCCATGAGAGTCACTAATACAAATTTTATTTTTTAATTTTACAAACAAGTTGACATTATATTGGATTTTCAAGTAAATATTTAGAAGTCCCAAGTTCATATATAACATAAGAAACTATCTCGGTATATCGCATCCGAGAGATAACGATGTCGGTGATTATTTGGTGGAGTTAACAAGGATGGAGTCATCAATATTATATGTAATAAAAGTGCGACTACTGGATAGGTATGTCAGTTTTACATAAATCGAGGCCAAACACAATTAACGTGTGATCTAATAATGCAACTTTATAAATAAAGTAATTAGCAAATATAAGTTCAAAATGTTCAAGAATGTCTTGCCTTGGTGCACGGTGATTCCGAGTGCAACAAACTTCGGCGTAAACACTCCTTCGGTTGTGACCTTTATACGTGAGAAACACAAAAATTACATGGGGTACTAAAAAGAAGTAACACAACATAGAAAATAATAGTGACATTGTGTAAAGAAGAGGATGGTCTATGGTAGATCAGGTATATAGGGTCAACTGGAATGGATAGGCCCACGTGGATCACTTCTCTATTTTTTCTTTCTTCGTTCTCTTCCTCACTTTGTGTCCTCTTCCTCGCACCTCACATTGCTTGATGCGATGAAGTAAGGGCAACGACGGCTTGTTGAGGCACAACAGCGATCGAGAGCTCCAACAAAGGTATCAGCTAGCTTCGTAGAACTGTCTTGACAGCATGGGGAGGAAGCGAGATGACCGTGGCCTCATCGTTTGCAGAAATGGTTGGTGACAGAGCTTCTCTATTCTGCTGTGGCAGTTTCAGCTGTTGACCAAGCTCGGTGTGGCAAAAAAATAGAACTGAAGGGACGTGGTGGTGACGGCTGAGGGCTCTAGCTGGCTCCTGGTATAGTGGATAGTGGGGAATCGAGAGAGATAGAGAGAGAGAGAGAGCTCAGGAAGGACAACAATGGCAGCAAGATGCCAAGATCTTTGTAGCCACCTTCAACATTTCATGATAATCCGAGTGATGATGAACTTTCACGTGGTGCCATGAATCACATGAAACTTTTATTGATGCCTTTCCGCATTTGTTGCGATGGGACATGACACTACCTTGCGCTCGTTGTCATCTCCAGCTGTCTGCTTTGCTTTAATGTGTGAGAGAAAAAAGGAAGGTAGGTAAGTTGTTTCGTCTTCTGACCACACATGTGTGCATGCTTGCACGTAGTGGTGGCTTTGCTTAGGTCTGAGATACAGTAAAAAGAGGGAGAGGCTATACACACATGGTTGCTCTGCTGTTTGTCTCATTCGCGAGCAGAGGATTAGTATGCACGTGTAGGTTCTCTGCTGAAAAGATGGATGACTGTAGTGATTTATTACTTTGGCTAGAGACAAAATAAAATTATGGAGGGGAGTTGTAAAGCTTGGGTCGGTTTAATTTGACTGGAATAGACAAATGCAGGTTACTAGAAAGTGATCAAATTTAACATGGATACAATGGGCTTTTTGACCTGCAAGTGTACAGGTGAAGAGAAAAAAATTGAACTATGTTTGAGGGAATATTAAAATAGGGAAGGAAATACTCACCGGACGATCAAGATCAAAAATAAAATTTAAATTTCTTGGACGGAAAGGAATTTTTACCGATATAGTTAAATTTTTTCGGAAATGAAAAAATTGGTCTATGGAATTTTAGAGATTTAGATTTTTAAAGGTGAAAACATGGTTTAATGGCATCACTAAATAAAATAAGAATTTTAGAAAAATAGTGGGCGTTACTCCCTATAATCAACCGTGCCATTTTGCTTTCTTCACAATAAACAAAAAGGTACTCTTACATATGATGAAAACATATACTTTTGCTAAATATCACTATCTCATTTCTTTATCTATAGTTTTCGACACTGACATTGTCTGCACTATACATCTTGCATAATTACCTTTTCTAACTGTCAGCATCATGGGTAAGGGACTGGTCCAGTTACCCTAGCTATCCTTGTGGTGGGCGGAGTGGTGCCCTGAATCATTCATCTCCCAACGCGCATGTGGCAATACATGGGACTCAGGAACAAGCACGACGGGCGTGCCCAGTGTAACACCCTAAAATTCAGGCAAAATTCAAATCGCGTTTTAATGTAATTCTAGAAATTTTAAAAAGTTAAAAGAAGCCTCCAACAATTAAAAATCATCAAAATTAAGCTCAAATTGGCTTGTAACTATTTTTATAAATTTCATGTGTCTCAAAATGTGTAACCAATTTTTTACCATAATTTTCAAAATGTGAGCAGGTTACATATCGTGTAAGATATTAAGCATGACAACATGACCCATCTAGTTGGATGGATCTTAAATAAAATTTAAATAATAACGGTAACTATCAAATTTCATAGCTGACCTAGAATGCAAAATATCAAACATAATATAAAACCCAAAACACCGGATTCGGAACAAGAGAGATTTCCGATAAGATAGTCACACCAGTCCTCCCCGAGATATGCTAGTTAAACCACTCGATGATGATGACCAAACACCATACATACGCTAGAGGGCTCGATCTATAAAAGGACATCATACAACTTTTTTAATTGTTCCTAAGCCTATACTCATGTAAACTAACCAATGAAAGTTGCTATTCCATAATTTCATCTCAAGCAATGATATACAAACATAGGATATACGAATAAATAAATTCTAAATTACAACCAGAGGGTTACATAGGTCGATCAACCAAATATTTTAAAGTTTAGTGGAAACTTGTCTACCTATTCCTATAAGTAGCCGACTACGGATAGACCCCAAGTTAAAATCATCATGAAGAAATGATGGATCCCATAGCATTCAACATAATACAAGCTCATCAACTACAAAATAATCTAAAGAAATAACATATAGAAAAAATAAGTGTCAGTACATAAAACAAGTTAATATATTAGCAAGTCAATAAAAACCTAACATACGACATTAAGAGCTTATCTTAAAGGGAGCTATTTGTAGTCTCACTTTTACAAGAAGCAAGTTTTATTTCGTAATCATTTGCAACGAAAATTTGTAAAGCACTTTTTAAAGCATGTACGTAAGTAAATCATAGTATCCATTGTGATCATATCATAATACCACATAATATCACACTTGCTATCCTCTATGCTCCTTGGCAATAAGTCACCATAATCACCATCATAAGCATCATAATACCATAAATCACTATTTCCACATCCAATTTTTTAAACACCTTTATAAAACAAGTCTATACTCCTAAGACTTCACCATGTTGCTCATGACCACAAGCACGGCTAATTAATTAGTTTTTATTCTATAAAATTTTTACAACTTTACCCACATGATGTGATATTAGCTAAATGGCTACACTCAAGTTGTTTCGGTATTCGTCGGTACCCCACACTCTACACATTGAGTGTGGCCTAGAGGTTACAACTTAGCATTTATATTACTTAATGCCTAGCCTTTTACCAACATGGCAAGTGTGGGTCCACCCTAGGCATATGACCTAGAGCCGTTAGGTGGTGGACCCATGCCTTAAACCTAACTCCGTAGAGGCAACCCCTAGTTTCCTACGAGATACTATATTGTTGTATTGGACATTCTTAGACGCCTATGCTGATTGGTGACCCTTGGTCCTCACGTCCATCATGGGTAGCTCCATTGGGTTATCACAACACATATCAAATCATCACCGCACAACACAACACACTAACCCATACTACTTCGGTCTACTAAAATGCAAGGCTAGATATCAGACCTTAACTAGTTAAGGCCATATCATAAGTAGCATATGTGGTTGCATGGTTTATAATAAATGGTACCATAGAGTTTGGTCCTTAATTAACTCAGGTAAACACTCTCTCTATTGGTGTGCAACTACTATCATATGTACACCACTTGCCACCGAAGTCTAAAATAAGTTTATCCCCATTTTAGTTCATAAATAATCAAATACTTTCACCTCTATCCAGTGGTAAAATAATGCCTAAATTCTCATTTATGATGTGACCATAAGGATTATTTGCATAGCTAAGCATACGGAAGAATATTAAGCATGCATAGTCCCATATGAGCACAAATAGAGTACTCTAACCATTCCTAAGGGTGCCAGTTAGGCATAATTACCATTAACTGCATTTTAAATACCGATAGTTATAAATACACATTCAATTTTATAATTAACACTTTTGATTCCCCAAATCATAGGTTTCAATATGTTCAAAGGAGGGGAGTACTTGACTTACTCTTTATTAATTTGGGTACCACCTATTCCACTTATTCTCCGATTTCAACTCGTTCTATAAATAAAATTAACTTGTTCTAATTTTGTTGTGAGGCATTTGTGGGAATGTTCCCATGATTTTATGTGACTCCTATTATTTTTATAATTTTCTTTAGTCCACACATATGCATATGAATTCGATAGTGAGCATGCAAAAAGAGCCATATATAATAGAAATAAAACATACACCACATGAAATGATGTTTCACTCACTTGTATACTTTATTATGTGACTTTTAGATATGTATTTTTGGTTAGGTTATATTTTGTCTTTTTCTCAGATCTATTATTGAAGATTTCTCGTCATTCTCAAGTTACATTTAATTAATGCGTTTGCCCCAAGCAAGAATGACTAAAACACAAACAAGACATCACAAGACACACAAGAAAAGCATACATCATTCATCACTTCACTTTTGTAATTTATTTCCATTTGGTTATGCTGAAAGTAAATTATAAAAGGGCATTTATAATTTACTTCAGAGTGAAATGAATACTCACGAATTACTAACTCGATTCATGGGAATATAAGGTTTCATTTTAGGGTTATGGTCCCATCGTGCATAGTTTGGTTTGGATCAAACAACTCTATCTATATCTCTCTTTGCTCGTACAGATTTTAGTCATTCATGTGAGCTGCTAATTATGGTTTAGTGAAATCTACCAATGCCGATGTATCAGAGTCTTGTTCCAACTTGAAACTAGCATGGTAATTAACCTAGGGTTTGTCCACATCCATTTTACTTAATTTTCACATAGTACCTGTGGGAACTCGGGTATTTTGTTTTCATGGACTAAGGAAAATCTCAATTTCCCTGCTTGAACTAGCGGTATTTATTTAAACTTTTGGTTACATTCATTCACTGGATCATATGGTATGGCCTAAGGTTTGAACTTTTAGTACTTTTCTTTAGTCAAGTTTAAGAATTAATATTCGGGTATGTTACACATAACATCCTAAATAATTTTAAAGCAACAATAGGTTTGTAGATGTATGACAACTATAGATCAGTTTTTGCCTCGACTTATATTAATTATTGCCTTAACCAATTCTTTCATTATTTGGTCAACATATTTACATTATTTGCTCCTGTTTTTGACTGAAAAATATTAAATACTCTAATAACCTTTTTGTTTTCTCACTCATGGTACAAATGCAATTAAGACAAAGACACTTGGTCAATTAAGACAAAGACATTTGGTGTAGAAGTAGGCACAAAACTGAATACCTATTGTGCAATGAAGGTAGGGACAAAAAATTGTGATGCCAATGAAAACAGCGGTCAATTCCTATTCCGTAAGGGTCAACATTGTAGTGTATATAGCTGTACTCTTCCCCTTTTTTTTAACTTTATGATGAAATCCTATTATCTGGAAAATAACTTGTTTTTTTATCTTTCTTTTCAAGATATCTATTTGCAATGTCTCTGAGCTGAACACCCAAATGATTTTGAGTAGCATAGGAACACATTGGATGCGCAAGTCTTTTACAAATTTGGAGTTGGCATGCCTCATGGCCATGTGGCAATAGTAAATGGTGCTGTAAGGAAGGTTACAATTCAAAGTAGAACCATCAAAATTCATGTCATACAATGCGCTACTTAGATGAAATGCACAGTTGGAGAAGAGCAGCCATCATTCATTTATTCTGTGCAAGCATCTTCAGGTACTGACCATCGATCCATATTTCTACTACAAGGTTCATTGCCACCTCAAACTCATTACCTTGCCATTTAAGTTGCAGGCCATCTATGATAAGCTTGGAATGGAAGTACCTAAGATATCGTTGAAATTAAAGCCTTTTATGGAAGTCCAAGTGTGCAATCTGATGATCAGATGTAGGAATTTGTGGATTTTGTGCTATAGCTTTGAGATTTAGGTTGCATTTGATTCAATGGCTCTACTGAGATTATGGGTGGCACGGCAAACAATGCAGATCATTAGTATATAATTAATTAAGTATTAACTCTTATAAACTTAAAAATAGATTTATTTATTTAAAAAAACTTATATATAAATTTTTTTGCATGAAACATGTAAATTTATAGTTCGGAAAGTGTGTTTACGGAGAATGAGACACAGTAGCTCAACTGAACCAATGGATCGAACACAGCCTTACTATCTTGAGTGCTACTACTTGATCAAAAATATTTATTTAAAAATGAATCCAATTGCTAGGACTTTAACCAATAGAAAATAAGGGACAATGTTTCTTGCTCAATAATACTGAACTTTGTCATTATTCATTAGCTATGTGTTTTGATAAATTAGTTTTGTAGTGTGGTGTCAAAGCATGCATGTCCATAGAACTACTTAGGATTTTACTGTTGCATATTAGGCTGAAATTAGAGTAGCATTATACACAATAGTTTGTAGTTTATTTGACATGTGTTCCCATGATACTCAAATGAGTTGTCTATATTATTGTAGGGAACATTACCACATAATCCCTTATCTGTGATGAGTGATGAGTGGTAACCCATATCTGTGACGAATATTGACCACTGGTTAGCGATGAGAAAACCTCATTAGTGACAAGACTTATCTGTAGTAGATCACAACTTATCACTTGTCACCCATGATTGATGAAAAGTCATACGTGACAGGTTAAAATTATGAACCATCATTAATGACATTTTACAGTTTTTGAATTTTAAATGTAGAAAAAAGCCCAAAAAATATTTCAAATTTAGTATAGGTATCTAACCATGGCCATGCATTAATAGTCACAATTCTATGATTTTTGGAGCGAATTTTGAGCATTTGTATCATATGGGACTCAAACTTGGGACCTCTCACATGACACAAAGCATCGTTATCATTTCACTTATAGTGCACATATTGACTTATGTTTTTGTTGTTATTGTTTTGACTATTCATGTTGAAAATTTCTATTACATATTTGACACTCAATATGACTTTAAATAAAAACATCATCAATTAGAAAGTTGTAGATCTCATCAATCTCCACATTTTTTATAAGGTCATGTCTCCATCCGAGGCCATTTCAAATATTTATAATTTAATTTTTAAATCTCATCACATATAACATATATTTAAGCATATAAATGATTTTAGATGAAAATATTATTAATTACAAAGTTATAGATTTTACTAAACTCTATAAATTTGATATAGGGCATGTCTCCATCTGCGGTCATTTAAAAAATTAAAAAATTGATTTTTCAAAATAGATCCAATCACTTATTAATAGATATAGGGCATGTTTCCAACTGAGGTCATTTGGAAAATTCAAATTTTTGATTTTTAAAATAGCTCCCATCACTTATAACACATTTTTAAGGTAGGTAAACAAGCTCAAATGAAAATATTATCAATTATAAAATTGTAGATCTTGACAAGATCTACAACTTTTATATAAAGCATATGTCTTCATCTGACTTCATATGAAAATGTTATTAATTTTCATAAGAAAATGGTAATTTAAACATATTCCCTCATCTATAAGACTTTGACCCATCCAAGATAACTAGCACTCGTCATAGATTATCCATCACAGATTATCTATGACTGGTCATAAACACGTTCTGTCATAGATAATCTTATATATGTGACAGATCATCCTCCATAGTCATATCTCAAATGGGCTACTTTTTAATACATCAGAGATGAGTTATCTATGATAGATCGCATTGACTCATCACAGATGGTCCATCATGAATGTCCAAATTTATAGTAGTGGAACTAGATCATTGTATGATGAAACCAATGATGCATTATAACCTGCGGAGAACTTTGATGAGGAATGTGCTTAAACCTATTCTTTTGTTTGTTTAGCTCACACGATTAACTTGCTGCTACTTGTACTTAGATGGAATGTGCTTTAACACCTTGAGTCTTTTGGTTTGTTTAGCTTACGCATGATACTCCGTGACTGAAGTGCTATAACTTGTAGTTAGATGATGGATGGATGATGTGTTGGAGACTTTTGTTTTTTTGTTTTTTGTTTAGCTCGCACATGACACTAGTATATCAATCAACTAGCTGCAACTTCTGTTTAGATGGGGAATTTGCTTGAGCATTTTCTTTAGATGGTGAATTTTCTTGAGAATACTCTATTTACTAGTACCTGCTAATGGAACTGAAGTAGTTCTGTTTGGTAAACTTGCTACTTTTAACTAATATGTGTATGGATCTTGCATATTTAATGTGTTTGGAGATTTGGTGCATATCAATGTTGTCTATCTGTGAATGGTTGTATAAGAATTGCGACGTGAATTGGGCAATAGAATTGCAGACTGCCCATGATGATTTATTCTTAACATCTCAAACGTGAGGAGTATTGGGTGGATGACTATGATAGTTTTTCCCTGGGGAGCATGTCCGGACATCTTCGGTCTGTCCTGTCGGTTTGGTATGTCATGACAAATCTCTGACAGTTAATCCTGGCGGCTAGTTGACATAGCTGCCAACGTCCCGCAAGATACGAGATACAGAATGAATAACCGTCGAGGACCGACAGGGACAGCCATCAGGATTGGTGTCCTCGTGATCGGTCGACATGAAAAATGTTCTATTCATGACAGTTCATTCCTGTCGGCCTATTTGTGATGGTGACTGTTAGGGAAGGTTTCTCTTCAGGGTATTTTCCTATTACTGACGGTTTTACACCATCAGGAAAAGTCAATTTTCTGGTGGCAAGGATACAGTAATATTTAATTTTATTATACGTGTAGCAAATTTACTATGCATATGTTATAGAAAATTTAATTTTATTATACGTATAGCAAATTTCACAAAGCAATCATTTATTAAAACTAGTTGTACTAAAGGTGTAAACTTTAAAATTGGTTAGTCATTTCTCTGTCACTCACGCATCTTTCCCTTTAATGGAATTCAAGAGGCAAACAACCAAAATATTTTATATATTCGCCAATAGACGTGCTCACTTTGGTAAAAAAATATATTTAATATTTAGGATAAGATTTGATCGAACTTTAAAAATATTTGATGGGATTTTAAAATATTGATCAAATCTTGTCTTGAATTTCAAATCTTTTCGACTGGAGGAAGTAATATGTTTCTTAGGACCAAGAACAGCGCGTATCTCTTAGTCCGATTTATTTGCACAAATATGTAGTGGGAATTTTGAACGATGTAAAACGTCATAGGAGCAGTACTCAGGCTAAGTGGCGGAAGAAATTCTCCATGGAGATGAGCGCGCTGGCTGCCAGCGCAAAGAACCCAAGGAATGACAGCCACACCGCGCTGTTGATTTTCGCGTTGAACGGGTCCTTGCCTAACCTCGACACCCACATATCGTTTTGAGACGCAGCAGTCGACGAGGCCGACATGAGGAGGTACGCCAATACCTGCAGTCAAATTGAACTAGGCAGATTGAGATAGATATAGTCACAGACGCAAAAGTAATGCACGCATTTAGCTAGCTGGTTTTGCAATGGCGCATGCATTCATCTTCTATTGAAGAATTGATTGATGTTTCAAGAAAATGCACGGAAGAATTGATGGGCTCGCATGCTTGCCTGATCCAGTAAGAAGTTGAAGCAGTAGTTAATTGAGGTGCTCCGAGAAATAAAACTCTGTGAAACCAGGCGGCGGATTTCGACGACGGCTTGCATGCTCGAGTAGATGCAGACGATCACATTCGCTCCGACGGCGTACCTGCCATAGTACATTTGCAGACACGAGAGAAAATATAATTAATAAAAAAGTGAACCATATAGGCAATGTAAATGTTTAATTGTTTTGTTTTGCGATTTTATTAGAAAAATTACTGTAGGAGTGTGTGCGTGCGTGCGTGTGTGTGTGTATATATATATATTACAAACTATCTATTTACATGTTATCCAGCCATTGTTTCATTTGTGGAAGGTAACTATCTTTTCTCTATGGATAACCATGGCAAACTCATGTTGCATCCCTAACTGAACCACACACATTTGCACATTGGATGATTCGAACTCAGGCCCCTAGGGAGCACCAATAGACATCCCACAACTAAACCGCGCACATCATTCTAGATAGAGTGCGTTGATTCCTTAATGTTATATAGCTGTTGTGTCGGTTTGGGAATTTGGTGATAATATATTTGGCGCTGAGATGTTCAACCTTGGCACCAATGACATTGGTGTCGAGCTAAGAATCTACTCTCAGAATAAATTTATTTAGGGTTTTATTTATAAAATAAGTTTTGAAAAAGCCCTAAAATATAAGAAAAATCCAGTGATGACGTGTTTGTCTGTGCCTAGTGAAATGTATGAGATTACAAAAAGTTCCTAAAAAATAATAATATAGGTTATAACGTATATCACTCTATAAGGATGCATCACTGCATATCTAGAAAAATAAAGCTATCAGCAATATCAGTACCATTTTTTTATTTTGTTTCTCATCGTTCATATCGACTTTGGATTTCACATTTTGTAAGATGGTACATTCTTATTATGTCAATATTATTAAAATTTAAAATTTTCTAACTATTTAATTATAATATTAAAAAGAGAGAAGCAGAATAGTATGCATGCACTTGACGTAAAAATCCAACTCCTGTGATGATGCATGAACCTGTACTGCTTGTAGCGGTCGTAGTAGTCGAACGACCGGACGCTGGCCATGACCGCCAAGGCCGCCAGGCTGAGAATCGCTGTCACCGCCCTCAGCGCCGCCGACAGCGTCCTCCTCTCCACCGGAACGTCGTCGTCCTCGGTGACGGGTGGCAGCGGCGCGTTGGGGTTCTTGTCGAACCTCTTGGCCTGCTCGAGGTGGGCTCGCATGATTCGCGTCATGAAGATCTGGCCGCCGCGCTGGCGGTCGTGGAAGGAGAGCAAGGAGACGACGCGGGGTCGGCCCTCCTTGGCGTAGAGGTCCTGCCTCTCCATGAGCTTCTGCAGCGAGGGCAGCTCCTCCTGGAGCATGTCCATCATCGGGTTCTCCGGGTCGAGGTTGTCGTCCAGTACTTTCTGCCCTTCCTCCAGCTTTTTCCGAGCATTCTGAATGTCCTTGGCCTCGGCCATGTCTCTGGCCACTCTGATAATGTCCGCGTGCTGCCGCCGGGCCAGCTCTGTCTGCAGCTCCTTCGGCTTCCTCGCCGAGTCTGGCACTCTCCGTGTGCGGTGTATGATGACCGACACGGCGTTGGACGTCACCTTCTGTTCTTGGGAGGTGAACCTGTACTGGACCTTGGCGACGTTGGCTTTGTACGGGGGTAAGGCACTCTTGTCGCCAAGCACGAGGTAGACGATGACCCTCCGCACCTCTCCGCTGTAGAGGGTGCCGAACCTGATGGTGACGGAGGAGCCGCCGACGTTGGTCTGCGGGTAGGTCCCCGCGTCCACCAAGTTGATGTTGGACTCGCCCCGGGACCTCGTGACAGTGAGCTCGAGGTCCTGGGCGATGATGGTGAGGAGGCCGCCCAGGACCTGGGAGAAGGTCTCTGTGATGCTGGCGTTGTCGGCGACGTAGTTGAACGTCCCGCCCAGGCTCTTGTTCGCGATGGCTCCCAGCAAGGTGGCATCGTGGTCTGCGCCAAAGCCGAAGGTGTGGACGGGCATGCCTTTGTGCTCGATGGCCATGGCGTCGCCGTCGACGTTCTGACAGCCGTCGGACATGAGCATGATGCTGACGGCGCGGCCGGCGGTTAGCCTGCGGCCGTTGACAATGCTGATGGCGGTCTCGAGGCCGTCCTTCACGTTGGTGTAGTTGCCAATCTCGAGGCCGTCCACGAGGGCCTTGAAATCGGCGTGGGAGGCATCAGTGACGAAGCGCAGCGGGCAGAGGCGTTTGGCGTGGTCGGAGAAGGTGACAATGCAGAGGCGGTCGACGTTGGTGAGCTTATGCATGACGAAGAGCAGGGAGTCCTTTATCTTTTTGAGCTTCTCCCCGCCCATGCTGGAGCTGACGTCGATGACGACGACGAGGTCGAGGGCAGCCCTGGCGTCGGAGGAGGAGATGCCCTTGAGCTCGAGAAGCACCTCCTGGTCGTTGTGGGCCAGGGGTGCGACGGGGTTGTAGTACTTGGCGAGCTGGACTTGTCTAATCGGGCCCGTTCTCCCCTTTGGCATCGCCCCCCAGGTGTTCGCCGGAGCAATCTCCTCATCGTCATTGAACGGCGTCCTCTCCATCTCGACCTGCTTGGATAGCAAGTAGCTATATAATGCAAATGCTTCCAACTTAACACTCCACTCCTCACGGCCGTCGTCTAATAATATAATTATTGAGCGACCGATCGATATGAGAAGCAGAGAGATATATCCGTTATATATAGTGTAAGAGAAATTTTACTATTGTAGAGGATGTACCTGAGCTTACCATATTTTCTACCATATAATTTAGTACCTCTCAGCACATTAAAGATATCAAAATTTACCCTAAAAGTTCCATATCTCTCTGTCTATAAAGGATATTAAAATTTCTCATATTATTATATGTCCAATTATAATTTTTTATCACATGAAAAACACACATGCATACACACCATTACGCATGCATATTACATGCATACACCCGTAAGAACACACTAACATATGCTCTCAATATCTCTTAAGGAGTATTATGTCAACAACTATATATATATATAGACCACCGCACACACGACTCATACATATATCTAGGAGTGGGCTTCTAATATATGAGTAAGGAGATGGAAAACAGTGGTAAATCAATATTCTCATCAAATTCATGTTGAAAACATGTTCATTATTATTGTAAACATCAAAATTTGAATATAGTGCTTTCCGGACCAACTAAATTTTCTAGAGGATACATGTTTCAATGAGATATGGTGTGCTATGCATGAAAAGGTTCTACTCGTACTATTTACTACGTACGTACGTTTATTTAACATAGAAGAAAAGAATGATTCTTAGTAGACTTGATATATATATTGACTGTACTCATAACTGCATCATCACTCCAACGCCGATTCTTCTCCGAACAACCATAATGTTGTAGAGGATAGACGTTTGGAGGAGACGGGTACGGTGTGTCATAAAAAAATCATTCTCGTACTGTATACTACATACGTTTATTTAACATAGAAGAAAAGAATATAATTGATTCAGAGTACATTTGATCTGTCGCGCGCCGGAGGTTAGCTCACCAGCAAGTCTTTTGCTATTGATGACGACACCACTCGCAAAATATACGGCCTTAATCTGCAAAATAATCAGCCGGCCAGTATTCTGCAAAATATAATATGCCCTAGTAAAGCAAGCACGGTGTAGACTACCAGTTCGGCAGCAGATTAGTGCTAAAGACGCCTCATACAAAAAGAAAATAAAGGGTGCTAATTGCTGAAGACGTCATTTATTTTGTGCAGTAGTACAATGGATTTTCCATCGGAAACAAGGCACTTTTACTGGTGGCCCTGAGCTTGATGTGGACGGAGGCGGCCCTCGCTAGACGTTTCCTTGCCAATGCGTTTTTTAGTACAATCACAAAGCAATCGATCTCAGCGGCAGCTATGGTTAATACTTCCACTCTAGACTTCAGATCGATCTGCTTTAGCGGTGACATGTAGGCTACACCTTTACGTATACGTGCAGGATTCGTTTCATGGGGCTATCTGATTTTTTTTTCTGATTTATCAATCTTTTTTTAACATTAGATCAATATATTACTTAGAAAATGATTTTTAAACACTTGGTTTCATTTTTATGGACGAGTCATAAAAAATCCACTTGTGAGCATATTAGCCTAAAAAAATCAGTGTACTATTATAATTTTAAAGACAAGTCAAATAATTTTTTAAAGACACTTATGACTATATTACAAAAGATACATATAACTATATTACTATTATATTTTTTATCATTACTTATGACTATATTACTGCAAATGAGGTATGCAGAAGGGTAATCACATCCCAAAGAAAATAAAGAAACAGGCTTTTCATTCCTGTCCTAGACTCTAGGTACAATGGAATGCCATAGCCAAATATTACCTTTCTTACCTCGCTCTCTACAATCAAGAGCAAACACATCAAAGTAAACCTATCAACTACTTCACACTAAGGTATGATGTTAAACCCCCACTCTAGCATCTTCATATAGACGACACCATAAAGAGTGTACCACAAAGGTCGATGAACCAACTCTCATAGAACCATGATAGTAGTACCAGTTGTACAGGTACCTGTGGTAACAAAGGTTCATCATCTCAAACCTTAGCCTCATATTGAATAGATTATACCTCAATAAGTTGCAACTTTCGGGTAAACACAGAGTACGTAGCATGTAAATATAACAACAGCAGCAGAACATCAGCGGAGCTAGAACCCAAGCCACAAGCAATAGTTTAGGATCAAGGGACAAAACCCTAATGTTTAAATCCTTTCTGGTGTTATAAAAAAGAGTAAGGGTTACTTCTTACGTACTTAGCAAGCCACGAGAAAGACACACATGCAAGTTTACCTAAAGGGACTAGGGATTACTTTGCTAATAGATCTGTGGCATTATTCTTTCACAAACCTTTTTGCAAATCTCTAAGTGTGTGCACAACAGAGAGAGACTTTCATCTTAGTCCGCACTGTGGGTTGCTTTGCAACAACACAAGTAGATAAAGTTATATTCATTTAATTTTCAAAAAATGAAGGCCTACACCTCTCTGATGTGGGAGGTCGCTTTACAACAACCTCACCGAAAACAAAGGTCAACACTTCTCTTATTTTTGAAAATGGAGGCCTATCTTACGTGGCTCATAGAGCCATTCTTTATCTCATTGGCTCCTAGAGTCGTTCTTAATATTAGCTAGCTACTCGAGCCTTTAATATTCATAGGACTTCCATAGTCCTTCTCAAATATCTAGGCTCCTAGAGCCAATTGCCACTTAAGCAATCTTTCTTACTATCTCCTATTATTATTTTTTTTGCTTTCAAAAATTAGTATAACAAACATCGCTTCCCTCAGAAAGCCTACTTCTATGGTGCCTTCTGACACCCTAGGTTTCACAGGCTAGTTTTAGACTACTCAAGTCATCATCTACCACATAGTCTAATTCTAACCCACAAGCTAACTTTCACAAAGAACAGACAAACAAATCTATGCTAGAAAAATCACCTCACATTCACCTATAACCATGGGTATGGTTGTTTGAATAGTTTATAATATTTGCAAAGGGTACATGCTTTACCCGCACTGTGTGAGCTTACTCCCATTACCAAACACATGTTAATGACACATGGTGGGTAACCTTTTGCTAACTAGAAGGGCCCTAAACTAAGCACCAGACAAGTCCATCACTTCCTATGCCTAGGATCCCATCTTTCCCACCACTGTACTAGTGATCCACAACTATTGGCAACCTAGGCGACTATAGGCCCCCTAATTACATAGCCATGAGCATCCCATTCTACCCATATAGAAGCACTATTTTATGCTTAGATGACAATACATTGCTAAGGCCATATATGCGATCACTTTGCATTACCATGTTTGCAAGCGTGCCAACATGACATGTCAAGTTTTGAAAGCTTATTTTTGGAAACCCATTTTCCCATACGACATCACAACCAAAAGCGAGGCTAATCCAAACTACCTCTGTATGCAAGCTCGACAAGCGGTGACACTAAGTGCAGCTACTAGGGTAGGTCTTTTGGCCATGCTCATGAACCGAGGCCGAAAGGTATATCACATGCTCTGGATCATGTAAATTTGCAAACAAATCAATTTTGTAAATATTGGATCAATGTGGTTAACGAATGGCTTGCCTATATTCAATTATCTTCATGAAATTTGTGTCCAACGATTTTTTAAAGCGTCAACTATGTGTGAAAAAAAAAGAAAAGCATACAAAACCCTAAAAAGAAAGGACTAGTATTATAAACTAATACTGCCATTGAATATATCTCAATTTTTTTAAAAAAATTGGAGACCTGATTGGGTCAATTGGAGTTACTGATTAGGAAAAAAGAATTTATTAAAATAAAGGAATATTCCTTGGCTAACAATAGGATCTAGAGGTCAAAGTGGTCCATAGGGCTTGCGGCCGCTTCGGTTGGCCCATCAGCCAGTGATCGGGCTTACATGAGCTAGGTCCATGGTGGCTAGCGAAGGATGGTGGGCCCATGTGGTGGCACACATTTGCCCAATTAACTAAGGTGGCAACCACATAGATGCCATGTCAATTGTCTAAGGGGGATTGCTCCATGGCATTGATGGCCGACGACGCTGGGCATTATTTGGCCGATCCATGGCGGTCCTTGGTGATTGGCAGCATCCAGCAGAACTAGCGGAGGATAGGGAAGAGATTGCATGCATTGGATTGAGGAGATGGGCTCTGAGGAGGGCTTCCTTGAGAAGCGGAGGCGGCTTGGCCATGTGCAACAAATGGTTGCTAGCGGCAAGTTGAGACAGTGGCTTGGGAAGGTGGTCTACACTAGGCTTCGGGTGCTCAAGCTAGAGGAAAAGGAAAGGAAAAATGAGAGTGATACCTAGCTAGTGGTAAGTGGTTTTGAACCGGCAACTATGGTGTCTTGAATTGACAATTTCCAATCCTAATGATGTCTGGTCTTCAGTGAGATAAATTTGTGGCCAAGGGACTTCAAGGAGGATGGTGGTGGTGTGCTTGAGGTGGATTAGGTAGTGGCGGTTGCTTGGTGGTTCTAGTAGGGTGCAAGGCAATAACGAAAAGAGGATTAGGTGGTGGTAGGCTTCTTCCGCTTTGAGTAAGGCTGACGAAGGATTACCGGGCCTATTTATAGGTGATTGCAATGGAAGAAGATAGTGGTGGCATGGTGAGATATTTTCGGATGCGGAGGTGATTCAGTGACGCGACAAAATGGTGAATGCCAGTGGCCTTTTTCCTAGGCTCACATTGGTGGTGTCCCTAGCACTGTAGCCATGTCAATGGGTTCGTGGGGTTTGACAACCTGGCCTTGGTCACATGGGATGGTGATGAGCTCAGTGTGGTGAAGAGCCGTGCACACGCATAGAGCAGGGTGCCATGTTTTTCCACGTGGTGAATTGACTAGATAGTGGATGGGTGTGAGAGGAGGGATAGAGGAGATGGACCAGTGTGGGTGAAAGAAGGGACGACTGGTGTAGGATAGGGCTATTAGTTGGAAGGAGAAAGAACGGGTGTCCACATGTAGGGGTGTGCGTGCGAGTGGGCCATGGGCCACATGGTAGTGTTCAGGAGGAGGTGAGGAACGGTTAGGCCAAGAGGCTAGAGAGCTGTGCTGGTAGAATAGGGAGGGAAAGAGAGATAGGGGTTGGATAGGCTGGGTTAAAAAAAAAAGGCAGGGCGACCCAAATGTACACTAGTTTTTGGCATTTTCCATGGGATTGGTTTTACAAATATTTGAAAGATTTGGATAGATATTTGGATTCAAATTTGAGTTTTGAGCCCACAAAATTCCTAGGATTTTAGTCAAGAGGCTATTGACTAGAATTTTGGTACTTTTGAAATGGGTTCAAAATTTTGAAAGAAATTTGAGTGGAGGTTTTGGAAGGAAAAAAGAAAGAATTCAAAGGTGGTTTGAATTCAAAATTTGCAATTTGGACCAGGGATTTAGAAGAGAGGTTTTTCATTGATTTGGACTTTCTAGAAAAGGATTTAGGATTGAATATTCAAGGAGATTTTGAGGGAGACGTTCGAATTTCAAAATTCAAGTCTTAGTTTGTTTTTAAAGAAGATTTTTGGGTTAAAGGGAAAGGCTTAATCCAGACTTTGGCACTTAGATCCGTAAATATGTGAACCGAATTATCTCAAATAAGGTTTTTATTATAATAGTTTTTAACGCCTTGAGAAAATTGGTGCATTACATATATGATTATCACATGCTTTATAAAAGCAAGGAATTAGAACGTGCAATAATTCACCCGGAACACCAACAATCTTAGCCTCCAGTGTTCAAGTTTTCACCATTGCATTTCTTGATGCATGTCTTCATAGCAAATTTACTGTGCATATATTATAGAAAATTTAATTTTTTATACGTATAGTAAATTCCAACACTAGTGTTTTTTTCACAAAATAATCATTTATTAAAACTAGTTGTACTAGGTATAAACTTAAAATTGATTAGTCATTTCTCTGTCGCCTACGCATCTTTCCCGTTCATGAAATTAACAGTCAAAATATTTTATATATTTGCCAATAGGGGTATCGACGAAACCAGGCGGCGAATTTCAACGACGGCTTGCACGCTCAAGTAGATACAGACGATCACATTCACTCCGACGGCGTACCTGGCAAAGTTCATTTGCGGAGAAAATATAATTAATAAAAAAGAGAACCATATAGGCAACTAGCCAAACACCCCATGCTTTGCTGCAGACGTGCGAGATTGAAGAGTACATAAAATGCATGTTATATCGAAGAGCTTTGCCTTCTTCCCCTCTGGTATGTTTATTCTTAAATATGTCATCAAGATTTATTGTAATTATGTGTAAATTTAGATTGTTAGGTTTAAAATTACACTGTATCTAAGGTGTGCACATAGTGTCAATATAATCCTAGGAACATATCATCTAGATTGTGTAGTAATTATATGTGAAATTAGATTGTTGGATTTAAAAATAGGTTATGTAAGGTTTGGGCCATCTAGATTGTGTAGTAATTAAATGTGAAATTAGTTTGTTGGATTTATAGAATCCATTTTATGTAAGGTGTGTACACAGTGTCAAAATAATCGTATGGGCATATTAGATCTTGGGCTCATTTTGTTGCTCTTCCCGTGTAGGACACGGCAGAATAGATAGTAAACTTTATAGGTTTTGCGATATATGATCATACAAAGCTCTTGTGCTATGCTTGAAAAATAATGTTATTCAATTAGCAAGAAGAAAATAGACTTTTTTGGCAAACTTATCAGGCCAATGGCCCTTGGACGCAAACTGATGGCAGGATCGGATGGCACAATCTTAGTGCGGCAGGTTGTGCAGTGGTTTAGTCAGGATCGAACGGCCCAAGGTGATATGAAAACGCGTGCACAGGCACCGTTTATCAGCGGCGAACGCAGGATTTTGGAGATGGAGGCACGAAGTTGAAGTGTTGTTCCGTAGAAAAACTAAAGGTCCATTAAAATATATTAAATACTTTCTCCGTTACATTATAAGTACTTCTAAAGTTTTATGGTAGGGACTAATAAGATGGATGAAATTAATATAGTTGTAACTAGTTGAGATCTATGGATGATTGAATAAATGTTATTTGGAATTAGCGCACTTCTTTCTAATGACCTACGACTAAAATCCATATTCCACTTAAGCAGAACAAATAATTCCAATGTCCAGTTTTCCTAATCCTAGGTTGAGCACGTAAGCATGCCGGCATCACGGTTGTCACTACTATCTGCTAGCACCGCAACCAGCAAGATGGGACGAGGTTGGTAGCCAGCGAAACCCATGAGTGACAACGGAGTTTTTTGGGTGAAAAAGAGTCATTTTGACCTAATATACATAGTATATATTGAATTTTTGGCAAAAAAAACATTGGGGTACTGCTATACCCATATCCATACTGGGTCCACCCCTGCCGTCTATGGACAGTACATCTCTAGGAATACTAATTTTCCTAGCCAAACTTCCTGCACTTGCTGCGGGCATACAAGATTAAAGCACAAAGAAACACATGTTATATCAAAGAAATTAGCTCGTTTTCTCCTCTCATATATATGCTCTTAAAAACCTCCTCTATATTGCATCATAATTACATTTAAATTTAGATTGTTAGATTATAAATTAGATTACGTGTCGGTGTGCACATACTATAATCCTAGAAAAACATTATTTGGATCATTTCATAATCATATATATACATAGATTCGATTGTGATGTTGGAAAGTAACTTATACTTAGTGTGCACATCCATAATCGTATGACAATTGAACATATTTGATATTGGATTCATTTTGTTCCTCTTCTCACATAAAACTTGGCCGAATAGATAGATCACAATTTACTTCATAGATTTTGGGAGATGTAATCGTGCAAAGGTATTGGGTTTATAGTTGAAAAATCGAATTATACAATAATCAAGAAGACAGCGGACTCTTGAACAAATAGCTGGACGGTGATGGCAAGGGGCATGGTCGGACGGTTTAACGTTCCTACCGCAGGTTGAACGGTCAACACTACGCATGGTGGAGGCAAGCATGAGCAACCGTACATCTCTACGAATAGTAATTTTACTATAAAAACATCCTGTGCGCTGCCGCAGGATGCGCTATCAAATATTAAGTAAACCATTGTTATAGTTTATAGGTATATATATTATACTTATACTCCGTCCACTTAACTTTTAAATATTATATTTGAATATTTATCTTATTCAAATTTTGTTATATTATAACTTATTTAATTATTAAAGGTAATTTAATATGAGTTATAATTTTACATATTTATATAAAAATTTTAAATAAAACGAACATGTGTTTTAAAAGTCAATAATATCATATATGGAGTATTTATTTTGTGTCCTATATAATTGATATGTATGGTTTTTTATAGAAAAAGAAACATGTCCAATTCCAAAGGACCATGACCATTTTAGGGTTTTAAAGTGGACAGAGGATTTTTCTCATTTGTTTGATTGCATTTCTATTGGATCTAATAAGCATCATTTCACCACCGAATATTCTTTTCTAAATGACTTTCAACTGTTTTATGAAACCAACATTACCATATTTTTTCTCTTATTCGTCTAGAATTAACGTAATACATGCAACTTAACTAAATATCACCCTCGACATTCTTGTGTTTTTCATTTATATGTTTTTCATTTGAGATGTGATTCTACATCCATAATCAGTTTTTCTATGTTCTCCCATAGTATCTCACATTTTTCCTCATGTTTTTTTTACTATACTAATGTGGTTTATTTACTTAATTTTCTATCATTATCTTACCATTAGAAAAAATATTTTTCACAACACCCTCTCTTTATTTTTACATACGACCTAAAAAGATTCAATTATGATAATGTACCAGGGCTCTTCGGTTACAGACCATTGTGAAAATCGATATTCACATGCTGTCGAATTAGAAAGGCCACCTATAAAAAATAGAGTCATTTTTACATGCAGATATTCTAATACCGTTGACTGAGAAAAGAGCTATACATTATAAAAATCACCATCCATAGACATCTCTCTCGACCTCTCTCCTCCCTTCCTCCTCCTCACCTCTCCTCACTTTGTCTCCCTCACCTCATGTGCACCATGAGAAGGGCAGCAGTGATGACGAAGGGAGAAGAGGGGAGGAGTGGTGGCAAAGAGGAGGAGTAGCTGCAGTAGAGGAGGCATGGATCTAGCGCAGCGGTGCTCAGGAGCATCGGATACGGCAGTAGTGGCAAAGGAAAGGGGAGCGGCAACAGTGGTAGCATAGCGGTGGGTGGCAGTGGTAGTGACGAGGTGTGCCGTGATGAGGTGGTGTCCCTACAGCTAAAGATTACAGGCATGGCCAAGGTCTCTATCCTACTCGTCGGCCAAAGGCAGCAGGGCGGCTGGGGTGGCAGAACACTGTGAGCATGCTGCGGTGGCTAGTGCTCATCATCAACTCTAGCTACACGGCTAGCTTCACCTCCATCCTCATCATGCAGTAGTTGTCCACCGACATCTAGGGCTTTGATGGCCTCAACGCCAACTCCAAACCCATCGGCTTTTAGGTTGGCTCCTTTACCAAGAGATACCTCATGCAGGAGCTCAGCAGACCCAAGTCCTACCTCTGTGAACTCACCATCACATACTACTCCTCTAGCCTCTAGAATGGCAGCATCACAGGCATCTTCGACGTGATGCCCTACATCGAGTTCTTCCTCTCCACCAACTGCTGCTTTAGGATGGTTAGCTAGGAGTTCACCAATAGCAGATGGGGATTCATAAGCCATGTTATTCTTCCTTTAAGTTCTCATAGCTTAGCAGAGTTAATTACTATGTTGAGCATGCCACCTATGATGGATCTAAATCCACACCTCTATTGGGTTTGGTCCTCGTCACAGATAAGTGATTACTAATGACTCAACATTATCTCTATATCCATCAGAGGTAATGCTATTTATGACGAGTGGCAAAGCAAAAAACCGTCAAAGATATTGTTACGTATGACGGGCCAATATATAGATCCATTAGAGATGACCTACTCCCCTTTGATGTGTTGATTTTGCACCTATCATAGGTAACATCTTCTGTTGGATTTTTATTATAGCATGTTATTGGTATGGGCTACCTGTGACTGCTTTACTTTATGTTAAAACCTGACACTAATGTGGCGAATAAAAAAATTAAATTTTTTTCTACCTTCAGAAAGTACTAGCCACACCCTCCGAAATACAAATAGCAAATATTCCCCAAAACTTGTTATCCAGCCACAGACAGATAATACAATACACATAATTAATCAAAAACTCACATATCCACACACACACACACATATATATATATATAAACTTATAATTTGTGATATGTAACTTAAAATCCACTTACATAGAGCGATATCATTTGATATTTTGAACCAAAAAGTTAGAAAAAAAATATATATTTGGTACCTTGTGAGTACAAACTCCTGCAAAACATAACCTATAATGTTATGAAATTATAAATAATATTATTGAGCATAGAACATTGTGCCTTCAAAAGCATGACAATTACAAAAATTAATTAGTCTGAAATTAGTAAATTCCTAAATTCCAAAATACTACATTGCTAAATTTCTAAAATACTATTATACTACTTGTCCCGTCAATTACTTCACATTCAAAATTCCTTTATATTTTACCCCTAACCCCACCTCCAACCATTTCTTATTTAATAGATAAACCCTAAGGCACCAAAGACTTTTATCTTTATTTTTATTCTCTGCTAAACAATTATTCTAGAAAATAATTATATTCTTTAACTAAGGGATATACACTATGTACATTAAATCCATCCATAACCACCTATATAAATTTGAAAATGTATTAATAATAGGTAATTTGTGTTTAAGAAAACTTATAAATAAGAGTAGAAGACAGACCATGTTTACATGCATCAAACTATAAGAGATGTTTTAAATCAGCTATGGATGGAAGAGATCCCATCATCTCCAACTCTATCTTAGAAAAGCAAAGTTTTTTGGGAGAACAAGCGTAACACATCCCCAATATATATATAGAAGTGTGCCGTTGGTTGCTACACACACCTCCCAAACAAGAAAAAACTTGTCCTATTAGCTCATAGACTCACATATGTCACTGCATAAAGAATATACCTTCATTATGTAAGTATTTAATGAAGGCCCTATTTGAGATGCTCAAGATTTTTTGGAAATAGTCAATGAGTATCCACTTAGTGAGAATTTGGAGAATTTGAAAAACCTAGATCTTGTCTACCAATTTATTTTGTAGATTCTGTAGCTATAGATTCTCAAAACCTAGATAAAAAAATCTTTAAGGAAGATGGAGAACCGATGGAGGTCATGGAGGCCGACGGCTGATGCACAGGAGCTCGAGAAGGCTGGCAACGAATCTTGAGGATGGGCGAGGAACTCAGGGAGGCCAGCGATGGGGAGCTTAGGGAGGCCAACGAGGGTTCTCGTGGATTCGTGGGGAGCTTAGTGAGATGTGGCGACATGGGATCCACCCAATTGTTGTGACTAAGGGTTAAAACCCTAAGTTATAGCATTCAATTTACCTATGATGGGCAAAGAAGGGAAACCTATTATAGGTAAGTTACCTGTGACGGGTCAGTTTTTAACAGAGATCTGTTACAGGTAACCGGATTACCTATTACGTGCTATCTTCTAGACCCGTTAGAAATGTTATACGCTTACCTTTGATGAATGGAGAAGTGGGCCCATCATAGGTAAAGCCTTACCTATGATATGTCGAGCCACTCGGCCTTATCTACGATAAGCTCTTCTATGTTCCATCACAAATGGCCCATCCTACGATCTAACACACAATAGCTACTACATGGCTACATATTCCATCACGACTCCCCTAGCCATGGACCTATGGATAGGATCTGATGTGGGATATAGTACCCTTTGGATGTTGATTTGATGTGGATTGATACATCGATGCTTGCATGTTGATGTGGATCGACTAATCGATTCTTGCATGCTGTATTGTTGTCAATGTTCTTTTCCTTTTTCTTTGTCAAAAAACCTCTTCACAAGTGAGTGACTTAGGGACTCACCTGTAAAAATCGATTTTCATAGGTGAGTTTTCCTTGAATGGCACTATCTTTTCTTTTGTTGTTTTCTTCTGCTCTACTCCCTTCTTCTTACTCTTTCCAAAAGTGACCTTAATATTTTCTATCATTTCAAACACTAGTTTACCACTATAGGCTTCAGGTTTAACACTATACTCTTTTGTGTTGTTGAAATATTTTTCCATCAAGCAATATCTCTGTCTTAAGCCTAAGAACCGTTGATATCGCATGTATACTAACTTTCTAGATGATGTAAGATATTGAGATACCGTGTTATTCAAATAGATTAGACATCTATCCTTTTCTTTTACCTATCCCGAGAGGAAAGAGTTTATGGGATAGTCAATGATGGTGATGATATCATATAGAGTGAAGTACTCCCAAAGTTACTCATGCCATACATTCAATCCTTCCTTCTATAGATGTGCCATATCCTTCATCAGAGATTTAAGGAAAACATCAATATTGGTGCTAGGTTGTTGTAGGTCTTGTATAAGCATAGTCAATAAAATGTACTTTCACATCTAACAAATCCATGTAGGAATGCTGTATATGATTAGAATCACTAACCAAGTGCTATCTGAGCACAAATTCACGTTTCACTAAGTGTGACCTGATTACAATTGGATTGATCAATACTTTTTTTGGTTTCTGCCATCAACACAGGACAATGTATTTCCTTCTGATTCTCTTTTAAAGCACATGTCTTGGCCGCTTCAACACATTTAGATACTTTCGAAATGTAAGACGGAATAATTCTTAGAGTATCGCACATCCACACCCTATCCAATTATAATACATGTAAATTTATAAAATTAAATTAGAGCTATTTCAAATAAAACATGTAAATATATATCACTTGTTATAATTAATGCAACATTGTAATAATTAATTAATATGTGAGTTAACTCACAATACTATAGCTAGTGTGATGAATTTAATTTAAATACATATAGTAAACAATTTCGCTTCAAATGAAATATAGATCTATACTTCAAAGCACTACAATAAATAACATAAGATGAAATTAAGTACATAAAAATAATTTGCCTCAAATACATATGTCAACATTATGTATCTATAATGTAGCATATGTCTACTAGATCTATGTATACCACCTAATTAGAACCTACAAAAGATGAGAACAACCGGTGTACAAAGATTTCCAACTAAACTTCACTCATGTGACAATTTTATCATAGCTAAATATTACAAATATAGCTTATACGCGTCTACTTTTAACAAAGCTAAATTATCTACATCAAACGCATTGAATTCAAAAATAGAGGAGAAATACATATATCTAAGCAACTTACACCAAATATTTCAAATTTAAAACCTCCCCTTTTATGTTAATATTTTTTGGAGAAAGAAACTTCGAGCTAAAATTACTTAGGGGTTGTTATTTATAAGCAAGGAGTGGTGATCATAGGCAAATTGCTTAAGGGTGTGCCTAAAAAATGTTATACATAAGTGGGCCCTTAAACAGCCCGGCTATGAAAAATAACCCTTTTTGCAAACAGGCTATGTTACTACGCCGTTTGTGGAGGAAGACATTTTTGCATGTGGGCGTTTAAGAGGCCTGCCTACGAAATCGTATACGGGTCTCTTTCGCACCCACCTACCAAGATGTCTTTTCGTAGCGACCTATGTCCCACTAGGAGATAGAGTATATTGTAGGCAGCCTTCCAACGACGTATTGTAGTTGGAAGAAGTATCTGTGAAAACCGTTTGTATAATAGTGTCATGTGAAGCTCTTGAGCGAAAATTAAAATATCAATTGGAATTAGCGGGAAGTACTGGGGTTGTCTGCGAATTAACTTGCGGGCTAATTGGACAGCAGCCAGTAGCTTGAACAGTGCAACGGTAAAAACTGCAACGTGGATGTATGAGATATGTTGAATATAGATATAGATAGATTGGATGTAAATGTCTAATCCTTTTGTTTTGCATTTGTTAGGCACTCATGTGTCTTTTCTTCAAAGAATGTGTACACGCGGTGTACTAGCTTGCATATCTAGATATATTGTTGACTTGTTGCATGGAAAGAGCAGTACGTACACGATACAACCATGCAAGGGCGAATTAGTCCTGCTCGTGTGAGTTAATTAGTGGCCGTAGAAGCTGCCAAATCTTTCTCTCCTATATTATTGACTTTAAAAGAAGCCTTAATTCTCAAGAGGCCACGTCATCAGTAATTTAGTATCCGTTGGATCAGTAGCATACTGAAATATATAATAACCACCGGATAAACCTTGACTGGATTTCTACTGAACGGAATGGCAGCTGCTTTCTCATTTTCTTTCGAACAGAAACGGCAAGTGCTTTCTATAACCAACGAACAAAATGAATAGACAGCAGTTAAGCCTCGCGACTTCCTGCAAATGAACAGCTGCAGCCAAAACTTCACGCATCCCTAGTCATGACCCATGATAAGACGTCCATTCACTACAACACGATCGAGTTTCTACGCCATCACTCTGGACGCCTGCATACGCTGTCGTCTACACCAAATGTCTCTAACGACTCCCTCCTTTTCTAATCTAATCCTGACGCTACTGTCATGGCGTCGAGCCGTCCGAGCAACGCAAATCCAAGCGTGTCTTCATCAACAAATCTACACCAGCACATCATTCAAGGGCGCCGAGGCTAGACAACGAAAACGGGTGGAACCAACGTAAAGGCTATGTGACCAATACCGGCGTACGGACCGATGAGGCCATGGACCGCTACTGGCGCTGACCATCTAAAATAACAGCATCCCATCATCATGTATGGAGAATGCAAAGCTAATGTGATAAGGCATTCACAAGCAGATTAACCTGAGGTTTTCTGATAGGTCCAAACATACGGAGATAATTAACAGGAGCTCTTTGTTGCCCTAGAAATAAAAAGCCGCATTGCTACCCAATAACAGGCAATAGCGTGTATTTTCAATTTTACATGAAAACTATATCTTATTAATTTAATTAATAAAGATTACATGTTTCTCTTTTGTTGTTTCTTTATTTGTGTATTTAGGTATACATGCTCGCACTCATACTTCTACCTAGGCAGAGAAAATTTCCATGTATTTCTCTTCAAAACAAATTGGCATGTCCAATAGGACAGTGTTTGAAGTCATTCATGTTACACGAAGCAGGAATGCGCTAGCAAACGCTCATAGAATTGGTCCTTCTATAAGGTGATCCTGCGCATGTCGCTGTTGAAGAAAGATGGCTTCTTCCTGCTGTTCTAGACCTCATTCCAGAAGAGTATGAACTCAACACCATCACGATAAACATTGTTACAGAAGGTCATTGGCTCCAACCCTTCCTCAACTACGTCAGTCTCCCTGAAGATCCAGTCGAGAGGTGCCAGTCATAATGACGACTTCCCTCCTACATCTACGAGGCCGGCGTCCTCCATAGACGGTCTTATAGGCAGGAGGTCCTACTTTAGTGCGTCAACCCAAGTGAAACTGAAGTGGACCAAAGATGTATCATAGTATCAGATCAAATTCTGCAAGAAATCTATCATGAAGTCTACGGTGCACACCAAAGTGGACCAAAGATGTATCATAGTATCTGATTGGCAGGATACTATTGGTTAGCTGCACTTGCCTCACTGGACAGCCCGTTCTCCCCTTCAGCCTCACCCTCTCGGTGTGTGTCAGAGCAATCTCCTCATCGTCGTTGAATGGCGTCCTCTCAATCTCTTCCTACATGGCTAGCAAGCAGCTGTATATAATGGAAATGCTTCTGGCTTAACACTCCAATCCTCACGGGCGTCGTGTGATAATATAATTATTAAGCGGCAGATCGATGTGAGAAGCAGAGAGATATATCGGTTATATATAGTGTACCCGTGATTTTATGGTCGTCATTGATGAGGTCGTATCATATTTTCTACTATATATTTGATATATTTTACTTACATCAGATTTATTAAAATTTAAACTTTAGTATCTCTCGGTAAATCTAATGGATTGTAAAATTTCTTACATGGCAAGTGCACTCCTAACATATGCTTTCGGTACCTCGTGGACTATAAAATTTCTCATACTATTGTGTCAACAATAAAAATATTTTTTTACATAAAAGATATACATACACACACCACTACACACATACAACACACCCATGTCCATAAGTACGCTCCTAATATATGCTCAAATTGATGGAGAACAGTGGTAAATCAATAGGCTCACTAAATTTTTATTGGAAAAGTATTTATGTGGACACCCAAATTTAAATACTAATAGGTGGAGTTATATACCACCAATCTAGGATCGTATCATCGGTGATTCCCTAATCAACTAGTAATTTGTAGAGGATAGATGTTTCGACACAGAGCTAAAGTGTGCTAGCATGAAAAGGTTTCTATTGGTACTACCTACTAAGTACGTATGTTTATTTAACATAGAAGAAAAGAATTGGTTCTTAGTCGACTTTGACTGCAGTCATAACTCCATCATTACTCCACCGCCGATGTTTCTTCAAACAAGCCAAATGCTGCAGAGCATAGATGCTTGGACGAGACTGGTACGGTGTGCCATGAAAAGATCATGCTCGTACTACGTACTAAATACGTTTATTTAATATAGAAGAAAAGAAGCATCTATGCTCACTGCCAGCATGTCTTTTGCTATACATTGATGACAACATCACTCGCAAAATATACGGCCTTGATATGCAAAATAATCAGCCGACCGGTATTCTGCAAAATATAATATTCCCCTACTAAAGCATTCATGGTTTAGACTATACCAGTTCGCAACAGATTAGTGCTAAAGACGCTCCATATGAAAAGAAAAATAAAGGGTGATAATTGCTGAAGACGTCCTTTATTTTGTGAAGTAATGCAATGGATTTTCCTTCGGAAACAAGGCACTTTTACTGTTGGACTTGCGATTGATGCGGACGGAGACGGCCCTACGTGTTTTTTAGGACACATAGGCTTGCTGGCCAATGTGTTTTTTAGGACAATCACAAAGCTATCGATCTCAGCAGCAGCTACGGTTAGCACTTCTACTCTAGACTTCAGATCGATCTGCTTTCGCCGTGACATCTAGGCTAATACCTTTACGTATACGTGCAGGCATTGTGTTCATGGTGCTATCTATCGTGAAGCAACTGATTTTTTTTTATTTTTCAATTATTTTTTTATCATTAGATCAATGTATTACTTAAAAAACAATTTTTTAAACATCCCGGTTTCATTTCTACATATGAGTCATAGAAAATCCACTTGTGAGCATATTTGCCTAAAAAATGACTTAGTTGATCACATTTGCCAACGATGTGGAGGCAATCAAATTAATAACTAGAACTCTACTTTTTGTTACTGAATTTTTATTACATTTGCATAGCAAGTTAAGCAATTCTTTCATGTCTTAATAAGCATGATTGCCTCTGACGACTTAGTGTATTACTTCTAATCGTTGATTTGTATCCAAAGTCAGCACAATTTTCATTAGTCTGAATAAAGTTTGATTATTTGAACTGTGTAATCGATGGATGCAAATTATTTACATTTAGTTACCAGAGCAACCGAGCAGGTTGTTTGCATTGGGAAGCACATGTGCTTATGTGAATACTTAAAAAATCTAAGCACCTAGATGCTCGCATTGGGGAAGATTTGTTTTAAAAAGATGTTTATGACTATATTACTCTTATCTTTTCTTAAGCACTGCAAATGAGGTGCTTCCATTGAAGATGCCCTCGTAGGCCTGGCTCGAGGGTGAAAAAAGGAGGGAGCGCCTGACCGTACGGATACAGATTTGGATTTCGTTCCGTGTGGGCCTCGCTGGTGCGAGAGAGAGAAAACGCGAAGCTGCTGCGTTGTGTGGTCTCCGAGATGGATTTTTTCCCTTGTTCGTGCATGCTGCCAAACAACTTCTCCAGCTGGCCTAGCTACCTAAGCAAATGCATGTAAGCAATCGTAACAACAATGCACATGCAAAATAGGACAAGCTGAGCCAGGTCAGAACCTATCCAGACAACTAACCACATTCTATGCAAACTAAAGAAACAAACTTTTCATTTATGTCCTCTGTCAGATAACCCAGGCTCGGCTATGCTCCAACTTCTTCAGAGCGGCATAGTGTTAGTAGAATAAGTGGTGCTCGATTGTGCCGGATTGAGCGCGTCCATGTACAGGCCAGACGCATGTTCTATTCATGCAGCGGCTGTTAGTTATTTTGCTATTTTTTCGCTGAGTCATAGTGTAAGTAGTGGTGGCGATCAGCATGCTCCAAGTCGTGGGATGGCGCGGCAATGGCGGAGCGTAAAGACCGCAGCGTCGTGGCTAATCGTGGCCAAGTTTCTCGCATGTAATTTTTCTATTTAAGTTGATCAATAGAGTCCAGAATAGTTGTGCCCTTGGCAGAACCAAATTGCTCTCGAGTTTACACTGTGTTCGCTTGCGTCATGTTGATCGATTCGGGTCATCTTCCTCTACTCCAGCGAGGGGCGCCGACGAGCTAGAGGCTACATCCTGGGCTCCGAATACATTAGAATGTCATAACCAAATTCTACCTTCCTTACCTTCTCTACAACCAAGAGCAAACACAACAAAGTGAGCTTATCAACTACATACCGAGTTATGATGCCAAATGGTAGGGCACTGCAAGCGCACAAATTCCTGTAGAACCACCATACTGGTACCCGTCTCAAGATATGTGCAAATCAACTCCTGTGAAACAATGATATCGGCACCAATCCTAGAATACATACAGTAAACGATTTCTATAAAATCACGATGCCGGTATTAGTTCCAAGATAAGTGCGGCGAACCAACACCTCCGAAACCATTGTACCAGTATACAATGCTGATATCATAGTAAAAGGCATATCAGTGCATAAGATCTGGGAATATACTGGGCACAAAAGCCATGTCCAAGTTAATTAGCTTAGATTTATATAGAAGAGTAAAAAAATAGGAAAATCTGGTGGATTTTGTGCAGTGCAAAGCATCCTGTTCTTACTTGCATTCCATTGCAGTGATCTTGTCTACGTGTACTATACAGGTATCACAACATCATCAGATGCCCAGCGGACCGTCGTCGGCGTTGTGCTCCTCCTCCTTCCTTAGCATCATCTTCCCTTCATCATCCTTTGGCTCCCTCCCCCTTTCTTTAGTGTGAGTCGCGGGAAGCGAGGAGTGCCAACGGCGAACTCCGGCGAGCGACGATAGGAGCCAAATCGCGAGGACACAACTTGAATCTGGATCGGGAGTTTTGGTGCTGCAAGAACGCGCAGCTTTTTCTGATGCTTTGATTGCCATTTATAGAAAACAGAGAGATCATGCCGCTCATAGCGCGCACAACGCACGGAGTGTGCGCGTCCATCCCCACGCACGGCGTCGCCCGGCCATGGCGGCATGTTCCAGTTCGTGGCCACTAACTAAGGCGTGCGGTCACCACAAGCCGATGCCTACGCGCATGCTCGACTGGAAGAACGGAAAATATGCAGCGAAAACGAAGTGGGCACATGGGAGTATCTAACAATTCTTCTCCTACTCCTAGTGTACCTGTTGTACATGATAAACACCAAGTCTAGAACACAGCTGACAGAAACGCTCGCACTCCAGTGCCTTGGTGCAGATGTCCGCCAGTTGTTCCACCGTCCAATGGACTGAAGATAAACCTTGTTCTTCTTGACACATTCACGTATATAATAAAACCTCACATCTATGTGCTTACTTTGGTCGTGAAACACTGGATTCCGGCTTAGTACGATGGCGGATTCATTGTCGATCTTCAATGTAATGGCGCCAGCTTCCTCTTCCTTGAGCTCGGCTAGGAGCCGAGCAAGCCAAATGCCTTGGCAAGCAGTAGTGGCTGCAGTTATGTACTCTACCTCGCAGGATGATAGGCCACAACGTGCTGTTTCTGTGATTGCTAGGTGATCATATTGTCCCTAAGGAAAAAGATCACTTCGGTTGTGCTCTTGCGGGTGTCGATGTCGCCGGCCAAGTCACTGTCGTTGTAGCCGACGAGCTGAGCTTCTTTCTTCCTTCGGTAACAGCAACCAAACTGCAGAGTGCCTGCTACATACCTGAGCACTCTCTTGGCAGCGGCCAGGTGCTCAGTGGTGGGAACCTCTATGAAGCAACTGATGTAGCCCACCGAGTATGCGAGATCGGGCCTAGAGTTCACCAGGTATCAGAGGGAGCCATCGATGCTGCGGTAACTGGTTGGATCCACCGATGGGGCAGAGCTCTGCTTGCTAAGCTTCAGGCGAGGCTCCATAGGGGTGTGACTAGGGTTGCACCCAGCCAACCCAGCCGACTCTAGGATCTTAGCAGCGTACGCACTTTGGCAGACGGTGATCCTAGCCTCGCTCTAGGTTACTTCCAACCCTAGGTAGTAGCGAAGGAGGCCGAGATCACTCATCTCGAACTTTGCCTTCATCTCCTCCTTGAACAAGCTGATGTCGTGGTTGTGACCACCTGTGATCACCAGGTCGTCCACGTAGACTCCGACGACAAGCCGGCGTGCGCCCATACCGCGCAAGTACACGGCGTGCTTGGAGGTGCTCCACTGGAAGCCCAACTCGATCAAAGAGGAGTCGAGCTTGGCATACCAGGCGCGGGGAGCTTGACATAGGCCGTACAGTGCCTTCACCAAGTGCAGGACCATGTTCTCATGGCTACGGAGTAAAAAACCAGGCGGCTGCTCGACGTAGACTTGTTCTTGGAGTACGCCATTGAGGAACGCAGACTTAACGTCCATGTGGTGCACTGCCCAGCCTTGTGAGGCGACATGGGCGAGCAGCAACCTCACGGATTCAAGTCTGGCCACCGGCGTGAAGACCTCATCAAAGTCGATGCCTTGCTGTTGAACGTATCCTTTGCAACGAGTCGTGCCTTGTACTTGGTGATCACTCCCGTGACATCCTTCTTGGTCTTGTAGACCCATTTCAACCCGATCGGCTTCACACGGGGAGAGCCTCGACGAGCTCCCAGGTGTCGCTGTCTTCAATAGAGGTCATTTCATCCAGCATAGCGTGGCGCCAGTGCTCGTGACGCAGTGCTTCGGCGAACGTCGTAGGCTCGGCGTCGCTACCCAGCAGAAGGTGCTCCTCTAGGTCCCGATCGATGAAACCGGGCGGAGTGGATTGGCCGAGGATGTTGTCGACGTGCTTGAAGCGCAGGGGTGCCTCGTCGTCATGGTCGAAATCCAGCTGCTCGCTAAAACCGGACCCGCGCGGCGTGGCGAACTCGACGTCGTCATTCAGTTGCGCATTGGATGAGCCTGCTGCAAGGCTTGCCGTAGGTGTGTGTGCTAGCGCGAACGGAGACGTGGGCACGTCTGGCGATGATGGCGAGGTGAAGCCCGATGCAGTAGGTTCAATAGGGGCGTGAGCCAGTCTCGCACTGGTGGTGATGATAACAGCGGGCTCCTCCGCAGTGGACTCAGAGATGGTGAAGTCAATGTCGCCCCCATCATGATCAGTAGGCCATGCCCACTGAGCGCTCTCGTCGAAGATGGCATCCCGGCTGATGTGCACACGGCGAGTAGAGGGGTTGTATACACAGTATGCCTTGGACCCGGCCTCATACCCGACGAAAATCATGCGTCTGCTATGATCGTCAAGTTTTTTGGTGTTTGGTGAGGTTACCTTGACGTGGGCAATGCTACCGAACGTGCGGAGGTGATGAACGCCCGGCGCAATCCCCGTCCAGGTGTCTTCCCCCTATGCTCTTTGACGAAGACCGGTTCAGCAGGTACACGGCCATCGAGACTGCTTTGCCCCAGAACACGGCAAGGAGTCCTTTGCCCTTGAGCATGCACCGCGCCATGCCCATGACGGACTGGTTGCGACGCTCCACGACACCGTTCTGTTGAGGTGTATATGGTGTCGTGAGCTCGCGATGCAATCCGAGCTGGGCACAGTAATTAGTGAAGTCCACCGTAGTGAATTCTCCACCCCGATCGGTACGGAGCGCGAGCAGCTGCTTGCCAGTCTTCCTCTCCGCGGCTGCCTGGACACGCTTGATGGCCGCCGCTTCTTCACCCTTGGACGGCAGCAGTAACACCCACATGTATCACGAGTAATCGTCGACTAGGAGAAGGAAGTAGCGGTTACCGTTGGGCATTGGTGGCGAGATCGGGCCATAGAGATCACTGTGGAGGAGCTGGGGGACCTCGGTGGAGCACCCCAACGCCTTCTGCAGGAACGGCGTTCGGCGCTGCTTGCCGGCGAGGCACCCCTCACAGACTTGCTCCACCTAGCTAAGCAGGGACAGGCCGCGCACGAGCTCTTCTCGAGCCATCTTGCGGAGCGCCGTGAAGTTGACGTGCCCAAATCGGGCATGCCAAACCCACGCATCCTCAGCACCCCGCGCCGCCAGGCACACCGGTCGTGCTATGGTGGCATTGAGTACGTACAGGCGCCCTGGGCTACGGGGAATCTTCGTGAGTAGCCGCATCTCCTCGTCGTGGACGGCCATGACTCTGCCCTTCACCAGGACTTCGTAACCGCCCTCATCCAACTGGCCAATGGAGATGATGTTCGCCGTTAGTCGGGACAGATAGTAGACCTTTGACAGCGATCGGTGTTCCACATTCTTGCAAGAGAGAAGCACGACGTTGCTACCTTCAATGCGGGCGGTCGAGCCACCTCCGAACCGCACGGATCTAGAGATGTCGGTGTCGAGGCTGGCGAAGGCCGAACGGGCGCCCATCATGTGGTTGGAGGCGCCCGTGTCCAGAATCCATTGGCTCGGATCCCGATTGGCGGCAGAGTCGAGGGAGGGGAACACCTTCTTCTCGGTAAGGTGGATTTGGGTAGCCGATGAGGACGGCGGTGGAGACTCGATGGAGGACGCTGGCGGTGGAGATTCGGTGGAGGGTGCTGGCGGCGGAGAGGACTCGATCCCCTTTGGCTGGGCAGTGGTGATGGCTAGCATAAGTATGGCCTCCTCCTCCTAGGCCACATGGGCCTCTTGGGCCGGCTCCTCCTTCTTGTTGTGGCAATCACGGGCCCAATGGCCCTTTTTGCCACAACGGGACAAGGGTCATCCGGTGGCAGACGCGCGGAGCTTGAGCCGCTTCTGGAGTTGCTGCTGTCGCCAGTGCCGCGTCCCCGACCTCCACCGCGGTCATTGCCACGACCACCGGGGCCAGGGCCTCCACACCCAGACTCCGCGGCCTTCTTCTTGTACTTCTCCACCCATTGCTCCTTAGTGAGCAGCAATTTGCCGCACGCGGTGTGCGCCAGAGCGGGCTCGATGTCGTCAGCAGCTTTGAGGCGGCCGGTCACTTCTTCGATGAAGAGCTGACAGATGTCAAGCAGAGTTTTGATGGAGATCACGAGTTGATTATATCGTGGGCGAACGACACGCAGGTACTTGGCGACGACTTTCTCGTCAGGCTTCGGATCGCCGAGCGTGGCCAGACGCTGCACTATGCCGGAGGGGCGCAGTGCGAAGTCCTCGATGGGCTCGCCTTCTCGGAGCGTGATTGACTCGTATTTGGCGCGAAGGTTCTGCACCGTCGCCTTCCGTACCCGGTCGTCGCCAATGCGGAGAATGCAGATAGCCTCCTAGGCCTCCTTGGCGCTCTTCTTGCCGACGAGGACCAGCACCATCTCCTCCGAGACCGTGCTACAAATGGCGTCGAGCGCGTTTCGGTCGTAGTCGACGTCGTTATACTCCACGGCCTCCCATAGTTCACGCGCCTCCATCTTAAGCATCATGCGGAGAGACCACTCGTTGTAGTTGGTCTTTGTGAGTTGGGGCCAGTTGCCGGAGCTGCGACCCTCCTTGATGATGCGCTTGACGGCGACCTCCCGCGGACGGCGTGCGTCGCGGGTGTGTGAACGCCGTGTGTGCCACGTGCGTGATCGGTGGGATGGAGATCGATACGGTGAAGGTGTGCGCTGCGGGGTCTTGACGCCTGAGACGCCGGTGCTGTTGTCACCCTTTCCGGTCATTGAACGGCCACGGGGTCTCGTCGATGACGCCATGGTGAAGGCGAGGTCCCTCGAACTCTCAGCTCTAATACCACTTGTGAGTTGCGGAAAGCGAGGAGTGCCAACGGCGAACTCCGGCGAGCGACGACAGGAGCCGAATCGCGAAGACACAACTTGAATCTGGATCGGGAGTTTTGGTGCTGCAAAAACGCGCAGCTTTTTCTGATGCTTTGATTGCCATTTATAGAAAACAAAGAGATCGTGCCGCTCATAGCGCGCACGACGCACAGAGTGTGCGCGTCCATCCCCACGCACGGCGTCGCCTGGCTATGGCGGCATGTTCTAGTTCATGGCCACTAACTAAGGCGCGTGGTCACCACAAGCCGATGCCTGTGCGCATGCTCGACTGGAAGAACGGAAAATATGCAGCGAAAACGAAGTGGGCACATGTGATTATCTAACATTCAGTGCCTGCACTCTGGTCACCCACTCCTCTAGCTAGACCTAGACGCCGTCAACATCGGGGGTGTTAAATCTGGCCAAGGGCAGCGAACGGGGAGGCCCCTTAAAATTAAACATTAGTTATACGGGAACATCGGACGCGCAGGTTAGAATGTACGAGTAATTACACGTATTATGAAATTAAACATTAGTTCTACGGGAACATTTATATGATTTTGATTAGGTGGTCTCATGGTTTTTTTTTTTTGCATTGTCAGAAATGGCATGCGGACTTGTCTCATATTCTACATACTAGAAGTCTTATGTATTATCTGGATTTGAAGCACTAGACTTAGTACAAATATACACAACTTCGTATTCGTAGTTTGATCTGTTACATATGCCCACGATGTACTACATATGAGAAGTTGTATTCATAATGTACAAATTAAAGAAACAGGACATTTGATGCCTAGATATATTTGCCTATTCTACAACAGATTCCTTTCTTTGTTTCAGTTTTATAACACAAATGGCCTTGTGCAATAACTATTTGATGCGGTTGAATAATTATTTGCAGGTTTTCAGAACTATTTTGAGTACATGTGGTGCTCCTTTCCTGGTAGGCTGCTATATCGAACATTTTTAGATTCCACCCTTACCAGTGTTTATTATTTTTTCAGGTTTTGATGATATGCACAGGAAACTAATAATGGAATATATAGTTTGTTAGCAGTATTCAGGGACAGCTAACTTAGCAGTAGATTGTCTTCAGAGAAATCATCTTTTGTACACATTTATCAGTACCATTTTTCCCAGCTGGAAAACCCTGGGACAGCGTATGTGACATGGCCGTTCTTCGTTTCGGTTTTATGGAGTAACACACATTACCTTGTGATGCAATACTGGCAACTGAATAATTGCTTATAAGTTTTCAGATCTATTTTGAGTCCTGTTAGGACAAGGTAAGGTAATACTGGTAGCTGAATAATTGCTTATAGGTTTTTAGATCTATTTTTGAGTCCTGTTAGGACAAGGTAAGGTAATGTCACATCTTTTTGGATACCAGCAATTCCATATTTACATCATAATTAATTTGGATGCTGATAATGCTGTGGATGAAAGCAATGTGAGTCAATCGCACATAGCAAAGGTTGACGTGAAGTATTGGTTAAATCCTGCAACAAGAACTTCTCAGTTGTGTGTAGGCATGAGAAGTTTTATTTCTGACATGTACAGTATTATTGTTCAGCGGAAAAGGGAAGGCATGCAAGGAATCTGTGTGGCGCAGCTAATCCTGGAGGATCAAAATCAAATAACGTTTGCATGTGATAAGTAATTTGTTCTCTTTTGTTGGTTTATCTCAGGCCTAGGCCTCCCACTATGTAACATGATATAATTTGATGCCATGTAACCTCAAACTACATAATTGCTTTGGATATGTCGTGGTTGTTTTATTATGTTATAGTTGTTCATATGGTTAACTCAGAGTTGTCGTCTTATCTTGTGTCTGGATGTGACTATGACTAGTTTGCTTATAAACTACCAATCATGAATGTCCATAAATACTGCGGAGTTGCTGCCAAATTTTTTTTATAAATTTTGAACACGGTTTTTTTAACCGATGCTATCTCTTATCCATGTAAGCATATGCGTAACCGATGATCTCTCTCACCCATATAAGCATATACATTATTTGGTGATCTCTCGCCCACACAAACGACGTTCAGGCAATCTCTCTTACCTACAACAATATCTCTTACCCAAGTAAATGTTTACATTAAACAACGTTAGGCAATCTCTCAGTTGTCTGCCAAGTCTTACCAGCTTGGCTGCACGGCCCCCCGAGCTTCTCTTCTAGGGGTGAAAAAAAATGTAGATCGGTTTAAACTCGTAGTTATAATAATAAGTCAAATCAAGTTAGCCTTTTTTTCTCCTGAGCTTAGCAAGCTAATTCACGAGTGGCTGCGTTTAGTTCGCTACTATAAAAGATCATTTCTTCAATTACTTGTTCAATAAGTACTCCCTCCGTTTCATATTAAAAGTTGTTTAGTTTTTACCGTAAGTCACCTTTGATTGAGTTTATAGAAATATGTAACAACATCTACAATAATAAATACATACACTATGAAGATAAATTTTACAATGAATTCAATTAAACAAATTTAATGTTTTATATGTTGATGCATTTTTTATAAACTGACTTATAACAAAAGCTAAAATAATTTATAATGTAAAACAAAGGGAGTAGTGTTCAGTCTTTTAATTACATCCAATTCAGACTACTTGTTCTCATCCCCTATTAATAGATGACGATGTTGATTTTTGTATCTACATTTGACCATTATTTGAAGAGGGAGTATGTCAGTAATGTGGGAACTAGGTTCTCCATGTCATGAACATGGGACAGTCTGATACTAGTGCTATGAGAAATTGAGCAAGAAGTTAGGTGCCTGGGGGCTTGAGCAGACCGTTCCTAAGCAACATCAATGCCCTGTTCAATATTCTTTCCAAGTAGGTGGGTCAAGAGGATTGCCTCTGAGCACCTATGGTTCATTGCTCACCACAGGGGTAAGGCATGCTATCCCATATGAAACTTACAAAGATGATCTAACTGATCTCTGTTCTTTAGGCGTGCAATGTGGTAGGTGGCATAGGTCACATTGTCTCTCTTAAAAGTTGGCATAGGTTACCAAGTAGCAAGGGCTATCAAGTGCCATGGGCCACTTCGAGCAGCATGCCTAGTCTTATCATGTTCTGCCTGCTATGCTTGGTCACCAACGCATGGGCCACAATATGGCAATAATGGCTAAAGTATCACACAACGTGCCCCAAGCATATGAACGGGGAATGCTAAGGAAAGTGGCGGACGTCATGGCTCCCCAGTTTGGTTTTAAGGGGGGCCACTATGTCGTGTGAGGCTAATAAAACAAAGGGTGCATAAGTCAATAGAGAATATCCATCAGCTTCGTGCAACATACCTAATAGGGTATGCGTGCCACCATAACTTAAGTGTGTCTTAATTGTAATCATATTGTAACCTTCGGCGTGCATCTACACGCCCATCCCCTTGGTCAAGTCGTCGTAGTGCCCTTGGGGTATATGAGGGGAGATCCCACACCATGAAAGGGGAGGAAGATTCCACTCGAAGCTAACACTAACTGAAATCAATACACATAAGTACGCTATTAAGGTTCTCGATGGTTTAAACCTATCTAAATCTCTTGCACCACTTTTTATTTAGCCTAGAGCATGGCTTAGAAGCATTCGTCCCCCGGCCAAACACAAAGGGGTCCCATTGGACCCTCTTTATCGGTGTTCATCCACCGACGGAGTATTAAGTGAGTTATTTATTAGTTAGTGTTGATCATTGTGTTAAGATATGATAAAATGATAAATTTAAAATTATGAATTATTATCTTTTAGTATAAGCAACATTTGGTAGTTTTATATAAAGCTTTTAGTATAAATATAATTAACTTTTGAAATGTTGAGCCTTTCAGAATTAAAAATTCCCTTGCAACTATCTATAGGTTTGTTTGTGGTGCATCTATAATTCTCAAAATTTCATATTACAAGGCGTTTGAGTTTTTTTCAAGTCAATTTTTTCTAGTTTGACCATATTTATAAAAAAATGTAGTAATATTTTCAACATAAAAAATATAATATCGAAATGCATATTTAATAAAACTAATTTAATCTTCTAGATGTTGATACATATTCTTAGTAAAATTTTAAAAAATTGATTTAATAAAAAGCTAAAACGTTTTATAAAATACAATGAAATAGAGGAAATAGAGTGTGGCTTAGCGGTAAAAGGTTATGCTATTTTTTTTGGTGGCGAGGTGTTCGAGTGTCGTGTCCTGCCACCGGCACTCCCCGCACTGCTGTTGCTGCTATGCTATCGTCAGTGGCGATGGAGACTCGGCCTGGATTTTTCGAAGCACGGCAGCAGGCTCCGGTGGCGGGCTGCTGCCTCTTCTTCATGTTATCCGGCACCGCGCAGGGAAAAGTGCTCCTGTAGGTGGTCAATCAGCTGCGCAAATTGGCGTCTCGGCGCACGATTAAGGCTCCGGCGGCGCCTCTACGCTTCGATCCGCGCGATAAACCAGCTTTCGTCCGCTCACTTGGAGCGGCGCGGCGCCGCAAGCCGTGGAACGGCGTAGAAGGCGAGCAGGCCTACGCTGCACGGTGCGGCCGGCGAGGAAGGCGATGGAGAGATAGGCGGCGCGGCGAGGCAATGCGTGCAAGCGGAGAGATGAGCGAAGAGATCTGCTGTGTGCGTTCGTGCGCTATGGTTGTCTCTGCTTCTTGTTTTTGGTTTGAGACTATACTGCCCCTCTAGATTGTACGTTTAACTGGAGGATGGTAAAAAACCTTCAGTTAAAAAGCATATATTTACTAAGATACAACATTGTGGCTAAATTTACTTAGTGCAGCATCTTACAGACACAAAATAACATAAATAGCATTTGAGCTGAGTCACATCCACAATCATATATAATAATAATATTATTTTAAACATATAGCTAATGGACTCAACTACGTAGAAAACCATTCTCATACTCACTCTGTCCTTATCTTATCTAAAGTGGCTTTTACTTGTTTTTAAAAAGCTAAAGGTAAAAAAATATATAGTATCTCTCATTAAATAAGATTATATGTGTGCGGAAGAAGCAGTTGAGATAAAATAAAGAGAAATTTAAATAAAAATGGTTGAAGAAAAAAATAGTAATATATAAGTACTTATATTTAGAAATAAAATTTAAAAGCGAATGGAGAGAGTAATCAGCAACCTAGAGTGGTTTGTTTTTGGCCGAGTTTGACTTGAGAAGAGTTTGACCGTTAAAAACAGTCTTTGCCGACAATTATTAGGTGCCTATAAAATTGAACGACTTTCGCTGTATGTGTATTTTACATATTCATTTCATCGCAAATGGGATTTACCACAAGTTACCTACACCGTGTTTAAGATTAGTCTAGCATTAGGCCAGAAATACAAGAACTACGGATATGAAGCTCACATGATTATCGTTCACAAAAAAGCAACTGAAACAAACAACTGTAGATCTTTAATCATCTGTTGTCAGTAGAGGCTATGCATGCAACTCAGCAAGAGCAGCTCGTATCAGTAGATAATATTGATCTGCTGGAGGGGTTCAATCATATACGAGAAAATATCATTATCTAAAATTAAAACCAATACTATCTTTTTTTATAAGAGTAATGCCTTTAATAAACACTCGGATTAAAACAATCGCCCATATACATGTAAGGCTTCAAAATTATGAGAGAAGGGTTGAGGAAGAGGAAACCACTCTAGCCCGCAGTCCACATCGCTGCATTTCTTGTGTTCTGGATGCGTCCCAATCCTAGTCCTAGAGCGTGCCCTTATATGTGGTCATCATGTTTCTTTTGCACTGCAAAATAAAATAAAAACCATACGTTGGTTTTGAGTTGATTTTTTAAAAATTTTGGATTAAAAAGTTAATGATTATCGACATAAATAATTAATGTCAATTTACAAGCTATAACTGAACTCAAGATAATTAAAGATAAATTTTGACAAACGGAAAATCAAAGCTAAATTTAATAAAGATTGAATATAATGTACCATGTAAAAAAGTTTTTATAAGAAAGATTAAATGTGCAAGCTTTAGATTTGGGGAAGAAAATAAAAAGATGATAGAAAACAGAAGCCGTACATGGTGTATTTTATGGCCGCTACAGTACCATAGTACCGTAACTAGCGTGCATGCATGTGTGGGCTATGCGTGCATAGCCTGGTGTGGCCTGTGCTTGGCTGGCAGGAGGCCAGGCCGAGCTGGCCAACGCGCATGGCCGGGATGGCCACGCGATCCAGCCGTGGCCAAGCTGGCCCACGAGGACGAGGCAGCACGAGAAATTTTATTTATTTATATATTTAATTAAAATATTTTAAAAAAATTACAGATGTAATAGCTCAAACGTTCTCTAAGAGGCTTTTTAAATAAAATGTTCTACTAGATAGCATGAAATTCGATGTAAGATGTTCCTATTAACAACCCTTAATTCCGAGTTTTTTTTTGCATGACATAAACGTCTCTAAAATATGTAAAACACGCAAGGAAGGAGGACTTAACATTTTTACAAACAACCCTCTTTATCGTCCTTTGCGAGAGTGTTTTTTCTCTCAAGAGACCGTCTACAAAATTACTAGGCTCACCCATAAGAAGAAAAATAGTCTAGCAAAGTAGGTGGTCCTATTGCCACCCTCTATTATGTGTTTTTGGCAGCCTATAAGACCTGTCCAATCCAACAAAAATCTAGTTTAATCAAAAAAAGAAAAAAAAGAGAAGAAAAGGATTGAAAGGAGATGAAGGAAATAGGTGAATCTTTTCTAGCTTGTAGATTTGTACGGAGGCAAAAGATATATACTATCTGTGATATTTATTCTTAATTATGAAACATATTAGTATGTGTGCTGTTGTTTTAGATTCATGAATAGTATCATTCCTAAATCAGCGGTTTGTTAGTTTTGTTTCTAAATACATAGATAATTTTGTTTGTAATGTTTGATAACATAACGGTGCTGATATATCGAATGCATAATACTAGATGTGATGATTAATTTATTTTTTCATGAACAAATATGTTAAATAAAGTTTTATTTCAATTATATCATGGTTGAGGAAATGTTATGTATGAATCATATGTTGCAGATCTACCAAAGCTCGTATCAACCTTTAAGGGCATTAAAAGGCTAGGTGAGATAAGTTTTCCAATAATATACAACTGATTAATGCATGACTTCCAAATCACTACCTAGGTCAACGCAATAACCGTGTACAACGTAATGAGCTAGGCAACCGAAGGTTTTTTCTAGAAATTGATGCTAGTGGATTCCATTGCCATTTGAAGATATTACGTGAAGAATGAATTGCAACGAAGTTAGCCACCTAGCATTCATATGTTGGCGTACTAGCATTCTTATGTTAGTGTACGAGAAAAATAATGTTGTTTCAATAGCCATGTAAGATAAAGAGAATTCAAGTATGATGGGAGGTGATGCAAAAACTATAGAAAGAAATAAGTTAGAGCACCAAGAAGAAGAAGAAGGACAAGAACAGAGACGAGGATGAGGAGAAGATGAGAGAGTAAAACAACACCATCATTGAGATAATGGATAGAAAAGATTTCAATAACGAGCATGTAGAGGATGATGAATCATCGGATGAGGAGAGTGGTAATGTAAATTCTTCACAATGGTCTAACGAGAACTTCTTTAGACTTGTTATCTCTAAGAGACATCATGTGCCATGAGAATACAAGTAAAATGAGGTCATTCAGAGGGTTAAGTATATATATAAAGAGGAATTGATAGAGTCAATTAAGCACTGGCGGTATCACTTCGAAGGGAATTCTAGTCACAGAGTCAAGCAAGTCGGTATAGCATAAACTCAAGTTATGGGTATCCATGGATAATGAATACATTCAAGGATAAATGGAAGGATTACTAGATGATGTCAATCGTCACCGAGCACAATTATCACTTACAAGAGGTCTAGAAATACCACAAAAACATTACATTTGCATCCGTTGCAACAGAGATATGCTTTGATGTCGTGCACAATCTAGGGTACGAGACAATGTCAATCATTAGGCACATTGAGGACAAATTCAAGTATACAATTACCTTTGCAAAGGAATGGATGGTGAAACAAAAGATTATGAAGATAAGGTTTGGTACATTCCAAAATTCATACAATCATTTGTCTCGTATTCTAACTTGTATTCTTCAAAGGAGGTACTATGACCTTAAATCACTCCAATCACTTAGCCATCCTCAGCAGAGTGTGCTTTAATAGGCTTTCTTTGTATTAAATACGTCAATTCACGCATTTGTACATTGTCGTCCTGCACTATGCATCGACGGGACATTCATGACTAGAAAGTACAGAGGATGGATATTGACAACAATTGGAGTTGATAGAAACAATCAGATGTTACCCGTGGCTTTCGCTTTTGTTCAGAGCGAGAACACTAAAAGTTGGTATCGATTTCTAAAGCGGGTGAAAGATATAGTTGTGCATATAAGGCCAGGTGTATGCCTTATATATGACCATTATACCGACCTTTTATAGGCTATTGACTATTTAAGGGATGATAATGTAAAGAAGAGGTATGCATAAGAGTGGCCAGATATTCGCAACAGATCGTTCATGTGTCATATGGGTGTTAATTTTTATAGACGGTTTAAGAACAAGCACCTTGTGGATCTTTTCAAAATACGTTGTATCAGAATCAAGAGAATTTTTTAATGAGCTTTGGAGGAGGTTGGACGAGCTAATAACAAAACAAATAAATGAGCAGTCCATAAAGCCAACACTTACAAGTGATAAGGCTACCGAAGCTCTAGTACCACTACACAATGATGTTCATACTTTGAGAAGGACATTGGTATCCTAGGATAGAAAATTTTCACACTAGATTGAGAATAAACCGAAGGAGAAGTGTGCCTTATTGTATGATGATTGTGGCGCTAGGTTTGTTATAATGGCCATCAATTTGGTTGAGTTTTATAACTGAGTAATGTATGGTGTAGGAGGACTGTCGCTTGTTGATATTATTGAGTTTATCATACATGACACATGCAACTATTTTAGAGATCGGTACAAAGCAGTTAAGCCCTCTATGACAGATAATGGTATTTTCTTTCGCACAGTGATGATGAAGTATCTATAAAAAAAATACAACGGCCCAAGAACATCAAGTTATACCACAAGAAACACAACACATTTAAAATCTTATGTGCTAACAAGGTCAAGGATGGAATCTACCATAAGAGACTTATGCAGAAATGTGTCTTGAAGGACAACGAAACCTGCTCGTGCTTGTGTCTAAATCCAAGGCAGTACCAAAAGCCATATTCTCATATTATTTTCATAAACTCGAAGTGTGGAATACTCGACTATCATTTTATGTTACCTTATTTTAGGAAGAAAACAATCTTGCTTACCTAAAATACCTAGGTATTTAACTTCAGTAGTGCAAGCTCAATAACCTTAGGTTTTTACATTCTAGACCCAATAAAAATGTGGGACAACGGGCTAACTAAAAAGGACTAGCTTGCACTTTCATTCATGCTCTGTAACGACGATAGGCCCACTTACAGGTCACGAGATTCTACCTGGACTTCATGCTAGCGATCGATCGGCTATAGCCAAACGATGTTGTCTAGGAGTCGACAACCCTATAGGCTCATACACCACTTGGAATTTCAACTTTGTGCACACTTGACCAGGCTTACTAGTTGATAATCTAGCCGATGGTGTTTGACATCTTTGTCGAGCCACACTATCTACAACACATAGTTCAGTCTATGTCCATTGTACCCTCTTCTAGTCATGCCAATTATGCAGGCCAACATTCACTAGTAAGTAGTAATACAAAATCGAACATACGATTGTATGCTTCTTATATAGTCTAACATCGTGTTTGTAACTAGTTTGTAAGTTCAAGTGTCACTAGCTTGGTTTCAGTAATTAATGATAAATCTAATTGCGTGAGACTAATATAATTATTAAGCATATTTTTTATAGTCTCCTTTTGATATGAAAATAAAAATGAGATATATACTAAACCCCTTATGTTCTTATTTGATCTCTCTTATGGATCTAAAATAAAATGTGAACTTCTCTATTAAATATGTTTATATGTTTTTCACCATATTTATATGCATGCACATCTTTATGGGAGCTCATACTATATTTTATGATTTATTATTATTTATATATCATTTACTCATAATTACATAATTTATATCAGCTTGTCATGCATCACCAAAAAAGAAAAAGGTTGAGAGATTTATAATCAAACAAATATGATTAATTATTGTTTTGGTAGTTTGTGACAAACCATTTTTATGGGACTAATCTCTCTCCATGAGTTGGTGAATAGGTTTCTTACAAACTTAATATAAGTGAAAATGGTGATATATTCCTTGATGAATCTTATTCACAACGATAAAACACAAAGAGATCAAGCTAAATATATCATTCTTTCTCCCCATCTACATATTGATGTAAATATGATTTCTATATTATTGGTATATTCTTTTGAGACTAATATTTTATTTGAGCCACATCTTTTTAGTCTCAATTCCTTTGAAAACATGGAGACCATAAAGATATGTGTATATATTTATCTATATCAATGTCACATTATTTCTATATATGTATAGGATAAATCTTTATTGGTTTATGTATGCACAACCTTCTCATACATATTTATTTATTTATTTATTTATTTATTATACGCATATATTTAGGAGTAGCAAATCCTATATATTTCTTATGTATGTTCTAGATCCATGTTGTTCACATCATCTTTAATATTGTATCTTGGAAATTGAGTATATAGGTGAGTACATGATATTTAATGTTAATGGATACTCAACAAATTAATTTATATCTTTTATATGCAACCGGTTGATCATCAAGTGGAGAATAATAACCGATGTGTTAGGACTAATGTTTTTATTTGAATTGTGCAAAGGAATAGGTCCTACCATGACGAGGCTAATGGATGATACTATGGTTTGATATTTATCAAACCAAGAACTCGTCATGTTGATAAAGATGAAGTCAAGCTTGTGATAAGAAATAACTATAGATAAAGGTTGATTAAGACTCGACATAAAGATTGGTTAACCAGATTATTACAAGTGTTGATCTTAGCTCAAGCATTGACCCCGATGTGGATAGCACAAGACAAAGATATAATGAAACTAAGAATATTTTTGTTAGTCTTTTGCCGATCTTAGTGTTTGGTAAAAAGACCAGATTGCTAGATAGGCGTCATATTATTAAGAGTGGTCTATAAAGTAAGTATGTGGATAATCTTGTGCCATGTTAGTTTACTTACAAATAGTGAGAGTGTCTAGCCAAGTGTGGTGAGTCTTTTCTCAAGTTCCATGCGAAAAGAGAGGTGGACATATCTAATAAAAATGAGTAGTCTCTTATAGCTATGTCCATTCGAGTGTCTTTTAGAGTTTGAGTCATTTCTCCTAGAGAAAAGTTGTGATTCTTGGATATATTGTTCATGAGTTGTATAGACCTTTGAATAATCTTTCCATTGAGTCGAAGAGCATCGAATTTTGACACCTAAGTCATGAGATATCGTTATTTTTTTTGGTCAATCATGCTAAAAAATGACCTACGGTCGGACCACCCTCAGGTTTGACGGGGGTTTTCTAGAGACATGTTGACCTCATGAATGGGGGTACTGGGACTACAGTACCGGTCAGATTGGGAATTTACAGAAAGATTTTTAAAGGTGTTAGTCAGACCGGGACTAAAGGTCGGTTAGACTGGGAGTTTACAGAAGGGTGTTTGAAAGTGCCATTCAGACCGAGACCTCAACATCGGTCAGACTGGGATGTGCAGTAAATACGTTGTAACAGTTTTTTTTTACCATTGCATGGGCTAGGCAGTCGGACTAGCAATGTCTTGAATTTGGAGGATCTCACCTCCAACGGCTAATTTGGCTTTGTGGTGAATTTAGGCTCGCTTCTATGGGGATTAGAAAACTGGCAAGTTTATAAATCTTGGGTGAAAAATCATGTCTCTTACCTCATTTCATTTGTTGTATTTACTTTGAGCATGTTTACATAATAAAGATTATTTGTGCTAATATCACCCTAGGTTTGTAAACCTCAACATAGATTAAGATTCTTTGTGCACATAGTTGAGACTAGTTGATTTAGGCCTTGAATTGTGCACAAATTGTCTTGATTATCTTCCTCATATAAAACCTAGTCTTAGTTAAAAGTTTTTTAAACCGCCTATTCATCCCCTTCTAGTCGGCCTCCTTGATCCTACATAGGTATAATTGGCGGGGCAAGTAGCATTCACTTTTAGAAGTACATCGACAACTGTTTGCTAGTGACCAAAAAAGTTATCAAGGAGCAGCGCTCATACACAGAGACGTTATACCTAGCGTACCTAAGTTGGTACCAGCCTCGTACTAACGTTCACTCCAAACACTCCGCAACCACACGTAGCCGATGTGCGAGACGCGTACCCTGGACACCGCGACTAGGACTTCTTTCATACTATGAGCCAATCAATCTTTCGTATGTCAATTAAATGTATGATGCCTCTTACATGTGACATGTTATTTTAAATAGGTCAACGTTATGCAGCAGGTTAATGATGAGCTTTAGGTTGTGTGCCATGGTTGGAGGTTGGGGTTGTACTGATAGAGGATGAGTAGAGAATTACCTTCGATAGGATGCGTAGCACAATGCGTACTATCCTTCGTGCCCTCACCTATCGTACTGCCAATATGGTTCCTCCTGTAGCAGCAACAGCAGCAGCAGACCACCCTATAGGAACGTAGCCCATAGGTAATTTTAGTTATCCATCGCTCAAATATACCGCTTTCTTCTTGCTGTGCGACCCAGATGTTAATAAAGTATACTCTTTATAGCTTTCGCTACATCGTACCTTGCTTCCTCCGTAGCAGGGACATCGACATAGGGACGGAGACGATGATACAAGGAGCGGAAACATCGACACAATAGTTTTTAGGTTTTACGCATGATACATATTTCTATTAGGTCCATGATATTTCAGTTTGTATTACTTAAACGGTGTTCTCACAGGTTCCAAGCTACACCACCGCAACTTTTCTCAGTCTTAGGTGGATCTGGACATTCCACCTTTATATAGGCATACGACTCCTTCAATCATAATGATCTCATAATAGATCAGGATATGCTTGGCTCATTCTAGCTTGCAGGAGCTCCACCACCATATACACAGGAGCTGCATACTTTGACCCTTGTACAACAGGTCCATGCTAACTGTGGCATCCTAGCTAATCGCCTCACCTATTTCTAGGGTTACAAGCGAGCATAGGGGTGGAGGACGAAGAGGGGTAAAGAGCAGGCACCAGGCTAATAATATGTTATTTCATTTATAATTACTATTTTATACTACTTTGTATTCACTATTTGGACTCTACATACCTAGATCATTTACTATGTATTAATAACATATCGCTTTCACTCTTTATTATGTGTGCATTAAGACCGGTAGCATATGATAATCAACTTTTAATGCTTTCACTCTTTGATGTGCGTATGACTGTCGACTCAAAATCAATGCTTAATAATGTTAACCAACGTTTGTAGCATGACCATTACGTCGCGTTTAACACAACCCAATAGCCAATTTTTGGCGTTTTAACATCACGTCGCATCCAAAGGATTTAAGGCACTTTTTGCATGTAAATGTCACATTGTTTTTAATGCTTTCAGTCATATCTTCCACACCTAACACAACACACGCTATATAAGACCTCCACATATATATGATGAACCTCAAGTTTTGCGCCCGTTGATACTCTTATAAATCCTACATCACTCATTTGCTCTATCTTTTATAGCATCAAAGAACAATAACGACTAAATGCATTTTCATTGAGAGTCTGGGCTAGAGAAGTAATCTTTTGGCTTAGCTCATTCCACCTTGGTGTGATTGTTTATTTTACATATGTGGTGATTAATGATAGCTTATGACATTTTGGGACCCTAATACTTATGAGAGAAAATTTTCTAATGTCCAAATTATTTTTATGAGTTATGAATTGTATACCATGTTTTGTTTATTGTTTCTTATCACAATATTTTTTAACTAATATTTTCTTTATCAGATTTATAAAAAAATGTATAGCTTTATTTAGTAGGTTGATATAGAAAATCAAGTATATAACTCTAATAATTAGTTCTCCGAGTACCGTTGATTTTTCTCCTCAAAATTAAATGAAAAGTATATAATAAAAAAGAAGAAGTATAAACGACATCAGTAAGACAAATAGTCCCTCCTAGGACGTGTGTCATCGTGGGAGAGAAGTATAGCATGTTGTCGGCTGGGAGCGACAGATCCTCTATGGCTGTACAACTTTGTGACGTAGCAATTTTCTTAGCTTCAAATGAAGGGATTAATTAACGGCTAAGTTTCATTCTAGAATTATTTTAAACTTTATCTTAATGATTTTTAAGCCACATTTAGTCTATAAAATAGCAAGGTATTTTACATTCGTTTCTTAAATCTTATAATACACATTTACGATTTTGAAATGTTTGACTTTCTAAATATTTAGTTATTATCTTGATATAAGATTTCAATACAAAATCGAGATAAATTTTATAGCTATTTTATCATACTTTTATAGATATTTTTTGGATAAAGTGAATGGCTTTATGTCACCTTCCCTATAGCTCGGTATAGTCCTTCAAGCTCTACTTTTTTTTTTCTTTTTCCGTTTGTTGCACCCTGAGCAGCTCCTTCATTAGGAGCAAGAGTGTCTTCACTACCATCTACTACCGCAGTTGAAAAGCAACCACATGGTTTGCATTTGAGCGTATACAGAGCCAAGATCTGCATTTTAACACCAGAAAGTTCATAGTGAAATCGTCCCAAAAACTGCTACAAGGAACCCAACATTTTGATCACACAGGGCTATCACAATGGGCAGACAAAAGGTAAAACTGAAAAAGACCACAGTAACAAAAAATCGAAACAAGCATCAGGTTCATTCAACATGAGAGATCCGAGGAAGCACGGCAACAAAACATTGCATTGAATTCTGAACGATAAACACCAGGAACAGGCATTTATTTGAGGCAAGCAGTGCCCAAAATCTTGCAAAATTACTGAGCTTAGAAAAAGTACGCGTCCATGACAAATATGGCTGCCAAATGATAAACTACAGCAAATTATCAGATTCAAATACAGCTGACGGCTTCTCCCGCTGAAGGTGTGACACTGCCCCCGCACTTATTTGGATCTGCTCTCTCCATCAACCGCCAATGGGACGGTGTTGGCCTGAATTCAACAAAGAAACATAGCAACAAAAATCAGAGATATGTAGTGCAAAATGCTGAAATGAATATGTGCTCTTGAACAGCCAGAGCAACTTACCAGGCTGCGGTATTTCAGAGCGTAGAACATCTCAATGTAACGACGAGTCTCACGCCTCTCTAGGTTGGTCACATACTTCCAGAATCCGTATACACCAGTCAGGGTCATCAGCCTCTCAGAGTACAGCTTCCAGGTGTACCTGAGAAGTCCCCAAATTTATAGGATCAATATTGATTGGATACATAATTTCTTCAATATTTTTTGTTTCAAAAATATATAGTATATTGCAGGTCATAGAATACGTACTTCTCATAAATTCTCTGCAAACCTCCTTGTGAAATATTGTTCCAATATGTTGCATCCTGCTTGCACTTCTCAAAGAAGTTGACCAAGATATCTGCAGCCTTGTCGCTGTGGTAAGGATCAATGTGCAAACCAGACACCCCATCAACAATAATTTCAGCAGGACCACCATGGCATGTTGCAACTGTTGGCAAACCACATGTCATGGACTCGATGACAGTCAGACCAAAAGCTTCATAGAATGCAGGCTACAAAACATTTCAAAAGCAATTTTAGCCTCTGCAAGCACAAGGCTGTTCTTTACAAATAGTAGAAACAATTGCTGCTGGAAGCTCAGATTAGAAAAATGGTAGTAGAATATGACAGGGCATGTAGATACCTGCACAAAGACTCCCTTGCTATCACAAATGTATCGGTACAACTCCCCATTACGAACACGGTTCATCTGAGCTGAGATCCACCGGATATGCCCCTTCAACTTGTACTCATCAATGAGACTGTACATCTTCTTGAACTCAGCCTGCTCCTCCCTGTCCTTGGACTGATTGCCGTGGTCACCAGCAACAATCACAAGGTTTGCCAAATCCCTCAGATGTGCATTCTTACCATACATCTCAACCAGACCTGTCATGTTCTTCACTCGGTCAAGACGAGCCATGGAGAAGATGATCGGCTTGTTCTTATCCTTCAATACAAACCTGCATAGCATTTAAACAAATATTATATGCACGAAAAAAAGAGCATGTATTCCAGTCCAGATGCCATATCCCCATACTCCATACACTAGAAAGTAAGCAATTGTTCCAAGGAAAAAAACATTGAAGTCACTATTGTAAACCAGGCAACCAGCTCAGACACAACTATTGTTGTGGCCTATTAAGGAATAAGAAATTAAAGATTCCAGTTCAAATCTACAAAGTTCTGGATGGCAGTTGGTAGATTGAAGACCCAGGGCAACTAGACCAGAGACACAGATCAGTATTTAATTGTTTCGGACAAGGTAGGTTAAATAACAGGGATGGAACCAGCAGTTCAGTACTCACTTGTGTTCATCATTCTCGACATCACTGTAGATAAGTTCCTCAATTTCAGGGTGGAAGGCAGTGAGCCTCTTGTCAGTCTCGGTGTATGGGAAGTAGACACTCATGTCAGCTCCAGGAGAGACAATGTTAAACTTGGGATCAAATACATCTATGCCATGCACAACCCGGTAAAGCCCAGGAAGGGTAAATGCAATGTGTGATTCATACTGCCCCACAGTGTCCTTGCTGAAGAAACAGAGGAATCAAACATCAGATATTCGTTTAGCTGTTGCCATGATGCAGCAATTCTACTGCTCTATAGCAAATTTTACCTTCCAGCTATTTCTTGGAATGTACTGGTAATGATGAAATCAGTGTGGTTCATGGCGATAAGATCAGCAGTGAATTGGCATGAGAAGTGATACTGGTTGTCAAATTTGTCCAAGTATATGTCCGAGTTGGGGTATTTAGTTTTCTCCAAGGCATGGGCAATGGTACACTGCATTCATATAGAACAGAGGTCATCAGTAAATGGCTTAATAAGAGAAATTTAATTGAGTGGTTTACAACCAAACATACCTGGGTAACACCTAATTTGTGAGCTAGCAAAGTAGCGACAAGGTTTCCATCACTGTAGTTTCCAATGATGAGATCAGGTTTGGCTTGCATTTCCCTCATAATTTCGTTTGCAACATCCTGCAGCAAAATATGGGCTCTAAGAATTCATGGAATGTACTCAGCTCCAAAGGACGTTCAGTCAGATAAACCATTTACCTCAGTGTATGTCTCCAGGAACGGCCAGACATCAAAACGAGATATCCACTTGCGGAGGATACCATTCTCACTTCTGAATGGAACACGAAGAATGTCAGTGTGCTCAGTTCCAATAACCTTCTCCAGCCGCTGGCCGCATGTAGTCCCACCAGCATCAGGCAACAGCCTGGTTACCTACAGCAAGTAAAATAATGTGGGCACATGTACTCTACCATTTACACACTGAGAAGTGCTTGAAACTTGAAAGATTCAAGATTGTCATCTTGAACATACAATGAGTATCTTAGGTGTGATATCAAGGCCTTGCTGCTTGATCCTCAGAAGCATCTCATTCTCCAAAGCACGGACTTGGTCCAAAATATACACAACCTGCAAAATAGCAGGATAGCAGGTCAAACTAGAAATAGTTTAGGTACTGGGTAAAAGGAAAACAATTGTTAAGGGGCGCTACCTGACCACCAGTATCAGGGTATCCCAACACATTGGATTGGGCAAAGTATCCATGTGGAGACAGGATAACTACATTGAACGTCATTGGTATAGTTCCAAGGAACTTCTCCAAGTTGTTCGGATCAGGGGCCTCAAGAAGATCAAGAAGCAAGTGTATGGTGTCAAGTACACGCTTTGAGGTGTCACCCCAACCCTTCTCCAAGCCAAGCTCTTGGAACCTATATGCAAATCATGAAACACAATATCAGCAATTATTCCATATTTCCATATGCCATAGTTTAGAATGGGCTACATGGTAAGCGAGGAAGTAATTAAGTATTCACCTATGGTTGAACTCCGAGTAGGGGGTGTCTTGAGGAATGCTCATCAAATATTCTTCTGCCTTTCTAAGGGATGATTGGAGCCCACGAAGGCTCTGAATTCTGTCATTCAGCATCATTGTCTGTAATGGAAAACAATATTTTATGATTGAGAAAATTTGGATCCTATCATTTAGTGGAAATTCAGAGAACGTCAGGTTCCTAAAGGACTAACATTTAAAGCAATTCACACAAGAAAAAACATGTAGTACAAAAGCATTAGGTAGGTTCTGCATATTGGAAGCTTACCGTGCCCTTGTGGTTATGAGCTTTCAGGAAGTTCAGCAAGGGGTAGAGACTCTCCTTGTCCTGGAACAACTTGGAGGACAGGTGACGATTAAGGAATTGCACCCCATTTCCAATGGACTTGGACATGGACGGGCGCGGGAAGGAGGCATTGAAGGGCTCAAAATCAAGCTCAAGAACGAAATTGCTGTTGGTGCTGGTTTAAGAAAAAAGAGAGATTAAATTTATATACTGTTATGTTGCTACAACTATAATGTGCATATTGCAACTCTGGAACTTACTGTCCATCAACAAGTTGCTCCTTGAATGCCAGGTACTCAGAAACAGTCAGCTCTTCCACAGCCAACTCACTCACATTCACCCGTACGTAGTCCCAGACACCAGGCCTTGGCCTGATGGCCAGTGCAACCCAGGGGGGCAGCACAATGGCTTCCTACCAGTCAAGGAAATTAAATTAGAAAGACTACTAGATGACTTTGAGTGGACTATAGTCGCCATGCTGGAGTAGGCTCATTGCCAATTTTACCTGGGCAGCACGGAGAAAATCTTCGAAGGGAGCATATTTCTCTTTGTCAGCTTCAATCAAGGCATCAAACTCAGCAAGCAGCTGGTGACGCTGAAGCATTCCCTTTCCCTGGTTAACATACCTGCATGGAGTGACATTTGAGAAATAGAAAGAACGGTTAGATCTCACATCCCTCCTGTGGCTAAACTATGTTAATAGCACCACTTTATAAACCAGATTTTTACTGATTCTAGGTACAAGAAAACAATATTTCAAACATCGTCCTAGATTCATGGCGCATAATCAATATGTTAGAGCTCATCAAAGATTATTTTATATACCATTATAACAATTTCAGGAAGGTAAACTGTATAAAACCAAATGAATGCATCACCTTCTCAGCTAAGAATCAGTAACATGTTCCCATTGCATTTGTGGATTTACTAAGAACTAATCAATGGCATAGATAAAATCAATAATAGATCAACAATTTCCACTAGCAGATTCAAAGGAAATAAAAGTAAGGTATTATTTTGAGATCTTCACCTAGAAAAGAGTGCAATCAACTCATTGGGATGAGATGCGAAGGTGGCACCCAGGCGTTCACGGAGACTGTGGAGGCGAGCTAGCTTGGCAGCCATGGCTCACAACTTCAGGACCCAGAACTGCATAACAAGGTACAGATTAGCACTTAGCAACACATATCAAAACCACTTGCACAAGAATAATTAATCAATAAGCACTGCAAGAGAATATCTGAACAGGAAAACCATGCTAAATCTACAATAATGGCATCACATAAAAACATTGGAAATTTAAAACATCACAAAACACAGTTGCTTTCCTCTGAAAAACTGAAAGCAGCTATGGTTTACGAATTAAGTGAGACATGAAACAAGATATAGAACAACGTGAACCAGAGTGCAAATACAGATCCTACACCAAGATACTCGTTCTTCGATTTCGAAAGGGATAAAAGAACCAACTTTATCAATGGATTTGTTGGCTTTATAGTATTAGCACCAGTTAGATCCTAAATCTAAAAGGACAGAGCAAAAAATCCATGAAGAGAAGAGGATTTGGATACAACTGTACTAGAAGATACAACAGAAATTTCTCATATCATGAATCCATCGAGCCGGGAGATCAAAGAGAAGAATATGGAAGACCGTGACTCCATGAAAGAACCCAACAAAAACCCAAAGATTTCTCTCAGTAAATAAAAAATAAAAAAATAATGGGCTCTTCATCCATCGGCAGGCACCAAGACATTCCTCAGGAAGTGAAAGATTAAGCAGAACAACTTGACAAGCAAGACATCAAAGAACTATGGGGTCGAGAAATTCACTGAGGCCAGATGATTCAAACTGCATCAAGTAAAAAATTTTGGGGAAAAAAGGACTCTGCGCTGGGACGGAGCTACGCGGCAGCAGAACTGAAGCTCGAGGACTTGAGATTTTTTTTGCCTCGTCCCTTGTCAGACATTTCTGCATCCCCATCCCTGCATAAACCCACTAAACTACAGCAGAGAGCTCTCTCGATTCAGATTTGCAGAAAGCAATAAACCCAAGAACATGTCAGCAAAACTCTGCCACGATTCAGCTGACGACCCACCAAAGAACCGCAGGAGGCGCAGAAAAAACCCAAGAAATGACCGAGCCAAGACCACGAATCAAGGTGCAAGCGCTGCCAAATGAGCTCAAAACGCAAGCAAAAAATCACACCCAAAATCAGCCTATGGGTAAAGGGAACAGTTTGACATTGGAAACACAAGCAACCTACCCAAAAGTCAGAGAACAGGTGAATGGAGGGTTTCTCCGAGATCCAGAAGGACCAATAAATAGATGCAACACCCCAGAGCTCTGTATTTTGATAGATGGTAGAATAGTACATGTTGGTTCGTGGTAGGCCCTTCAGCTGATATATGATGAAACAGCAATGGATAACACCAAATTATTCTGCACCCAAATTCTCATTTTTTTTAATCTGAAGGTGCCACTAATCATGTCACTAGCGCATATGCCGCCACCATTGACAACTTTCGAAAAAGCTTCAATTTTTTTTTCTGTAGAATAGACTGCAGATAGACTTCTCCAAATGAACAGTAGAAAAAGGACTGGTTGAGGGAGAAAAGAAAACAAGAAAGCAGATGCTTTTCTTTATTTTGCCTCTACAAATCTCACCGTTTGATTTGGTGGAGTTCAGAATCTGGTGATTTGATAACCAGACCAACCAATCAGATGAGATGCAATGAAATTGTCCCCAAAAAAACAGCAAGAACTTCTACCCCCTGCCCAATTGCCTCTTGACTAGTGGGGAACCACACACAAAATGATGGGTTACCATGCTTGCGCAATTGTTGCTTTTTTGCAGATGCACCAAATTACCACCTAATAAGCCGTCAGGACAGTAAGTTGTTAACAGCATTTTTTTGCATCGGGGATTCCGTGAGAGAATGCTTACGTTCCAAACAAGAACAAACCGACCTAAGAAGCTGCTGCAGTTGGGAGCACCCATTTTTTGAAAAAAGAAAAAGAAGGTGAAGAAAAGAAACGTTCTTGTCACACGAAGATTGAATTGCTCTGCTCTTACGCTAAGAGTGCTTTTTATTAAGATTGAAAGTCTCTTTATATTCTTGCCCTTTTATCTCGCTCATCGACGATCAATATTCTCGCCAATTTTTTTCCCAAATTGCGCCCAGAATCTCCATAATAAACCCACCTAACTGAGGTTACTTAAACCATAATCACTATAAATATATTGAGAAAGCAAGCTTTAGGATAGCCAAGAATTTTTCATGAACAAATCCACCAGCAAATCACTATCAAAACCAACCAGACAGCATCTGCAAACTCTAATCAGGATTGCACTGAACAATGAAGGAGAGCAACTGATTGAGGCCAAGAATTACCTCTGCAACAACAACAAGAAACAGGACGACCAAAAACACGGGGGTGCCCTGCAATAGTAAACCGAATGCAGTGCAAATGATGGAGATGGAGGGAATGCTAGAGGAGCATTTTATAGCGAAAAAATATTCCATTTTTGTGTTTTCTTCAATCCTGTGGACGCTTGACCCACGGCAAAAGAAAAGAAAGTTAGAAAAAGGTTCAATTGTTCAAATGCTAACATGTCTGTTCCAAATCCAGATCTCAAATAAGCTTTCTGGTTTTGTGCACGCAAATCACGTTCTGATCGCGCCCCTTCTCTGCATTTACACTATCGTGCTAGGCTGCTAGCTGCCTTGCTGTGTTTTTTTCTGCAACAGATGAGGAATTTTTTTTGGTAGATTATTCTTCAGGGGAAAGAAAAAAAGGTGGTCAATTCCTTTATAGCTGTCATTCTTTTGTTAAGTGAACCGCTAATCGTGTGAAGTTTGTTTTGTCAACTAGCTACGGATACAGGGGCTGAGAAACGAGAATGACAGGGTGGTTTAGGTTGGTGAAAAATTGGGGGTTTTACAAGAGAATAATTTTTAGTGCAATTCCGTGGTTTAAGGCCTTAAGGGTCAAGCTGATGATATGACCATCTGCAGAAGTTTATAGTTCTTAATACAGAATTACACAAGAAAAGATGATGATGATCACTGAGTACTTATACCCGGCAACAACATATTATCTAAAAAAAATTCGGCAGCAGCTTGTGACATCTTAAATATCTGGAAAGGAAGATACGGTTACCATATTTAGAGATGTTAGACTAGAGGCAGTATTATATCAGCGGCCTCCTTTCTATTCTATCGGATAGTTATTTTCATAAATCCACATATATAGAATAGAGGCAGCCACATATGTATATATACACACACATTCGTTTAATCTCTTATTATCAATTAATCATAAGTTCTCTCGTCTATGGTATCAGAGTAATTTAATTCAACCTTCCCCTTTCGCTTTAGCTTCCATTTTCGTTTTCACTAAAACTCTGTCATGCTGCCTTGGCCAATGACACCGCCATGGCGGCCGTGCACGTCGCACTACAGCGCCATGTGGCTACGTTCACCCCAAAGGAGCGCCAAGAAGCTGCCCATGCCCTGGTGCTCGCCAATAAGGTCACCGCAGCCACCGCTACCCTCTATGTCTAGGTGGTAGCCATCCTCAACATTAAGGCCCCTATGCTGGTCGTCCTCAACCTCACTTCGCCTCACTTCAACCGATGGCATGGCCTCTTCCTCAACACACTCAAGTAGTACACACTCGCAGACCATGTTCTCTCCAATGACGATTACTCCAACGATATCACTTGGAAACGCATGGACTATGTCGTCCTCTCATGGCACTATGGGATGATCACCACCGATCTTCTCAAGGTAGTGATGAACCACGAAGACGGGCCACCAACAGCTCACATTGTCTAGCTAGGACTAGAGTAACAATTCATCAACAACAAGTAGACTCGTGCACTCCTCCTCGACGCTGAGTTTTGTACCTTCATCCAGGGCGATCTTTTCATTGATGACTACTGCCATCAACTCAAGGCGATGGCTGACCAGCTTGCCGACCTTGGCGAGCCCGTTCGGGATCGCACCCTTCAACAATCGCTTTGCTCACTTGGTGGCCTTGGTTTAGCGCCAACGGGCATTTTCGACATTCATCGAGGTGTGTTTTGATCTCCGCCTCACCAAAATCACCATGAAGGCCAAGCAAGGGCCTGCACAGGCTCTGACTGCCTCCATTCCTTGGGCGCCACCACCGACGTTCTACAAACCCACCACCAGCAGCAACTCCAACAAGAAGCCAATGTGTCGCGATGGTGGCGATGGAAAGAAGTCTGGTTGGACTGGCGTTCCTCCGGGCGATTGGACCGGTGCTTCCATGGGCGATTGGACCGGCACTGGACCAGCATTCTCCAATGCACAGTGGCCTCCTCCATCTGGCCGCAGCCTACCTACGATACCTTCCAAGCCTACTAGGCTAGCCCACCAGGCATCCTACTATGCACACCGAGTTAGCCACCTCAGGCTTTCTACGCAGACCAGTCTTCCCTGCCACTTGCACCTCCACCAACCGCTCCACCGTCTAGGCCACCGCCTCCATTGACTCCTATGTTGGGGCCGCTACATCACCAGTTGCCACCACCAACCTTTGCTAGCCCATCCGCACCTCTTGGCTGGATCAGCAACTCGGCCAGATTTGAGTGGGATCAAAATGCTATGGCGTCGTCCTTCAACACGATGACACTATAGCCACCACCGTTGACTGAATGTTATATGGATACTGGTACTAAGAATCACATGACATCAAACTCCGGTAATCTTTATGTTTCTAAACCTCCTTTATTTTCTACTCCATCCAATAACATTGTCGGTGATGGCTCCCTCCTACTCGTCACTAGCATCGGCTTCGTTAATTTTCCTACTGCTCAGGGTTTCCTTCACTTAAATAATGTTCTAGTTTCTCCTTAATTAATCAAAAATATTATTTCCGTTCGTTAGTTCACCATTGACAATAATTGCTCTGTTGAATTTGATCCATACAGTTTCTCTGTGAAGGTCCTCACAACCCGAAGCGTGATTGTCAAGTGTAATAGTTTCAAGCTACTCTATCCGCTCTTGTCATCGATCTTTCGGCCCCTCACCCTCATAGCCGACTCCAGCTCTACCCTTTGACATCGGCGTCTTGGTCATATTGGCCCCAAGGCCCTCTCCCATTTAGTATCATCTTCTACTATTCCATGTAATAAAACTAAGTCCGAACATTTGTGTCATGCTTGTCAGTTGGGTCGCCACATGCGTATTCCTTTTCCTAGCACTAGTTCACGAGCAGCTCATAATTTTGATTTAATTCATTGTGACCTTTGGACTTCCCTCGTGGTTAACATCTCCGGTTACAAATATTATTTAGTCATTCTTGATGATTGCTCGCACTATCTTTGGACTTGTCCTTTACATCTCAAACCTGACACATTGCCTACTCTCACTCATTTTTTTCTTATGTTTTCACTTAGTTCAGCGTCTCCATCAAGAATGTTTAGTGTGACAATGGTCGTGCATTTGATAACTCCAGTGCCCACACATTCTTTTTCACTCGAGGTACCACCCTCTGTATGTCTTGACCATACATTTCACCCCAAAATGGTGGAGCCAAGCGCATTATTCGTACCACCAATAATATTATTTACTCACTCCTCTGTTAGGCCAGCATGCCAACTTCTTATTGGGTTAAAGCACTTCACATTGCTACTTATCTCTTCAATCATCACCCCACTAAGACTCTCTCCCTTGCTACCCCTTTACCGCACTCCACGGAACCTAGCCATCTTATACTCACATTCGCGTCTTTGGGTGCCTCTGTTATCCAAACATTTTCACGACTGTTGATCATAAGTTGGGTCCCTGCTCCACTGCCTATGTTTTCCTTAGGTATCCCTCTTATCACAAGGGATATTGTTGTCTTAATCCGTCCATCAACATGATCATCATTTCACACCATGTGACTTTTGATGAAGCCTCCTTTCCTTTCTCCAAGGTCTCAACCCCTTCTTCCTCCGACTTTGACTTTCTATTGGTGTTTGATGTTGCTACACCTGTTCTCCCTATTGGCTCGTCTCGTGTTTTAGGTACCCAGGCTGCTCAGGATTCTCCCTCACCCGACTCCCATAACACCGCTGCCCATGCTGGCATTCTTCCATAGGTTGTTGCCAGCAGTGTCCATAGGTTGCTGCAACAAAATAGTGTCAACGCGGCCCCTGTGGCCTCCCACTTGACTAGGCCTAGTGCGACGACCAGCACAGCTCATACGCTTTTGTCGGATGCAATGGCATCTAGTGCACCAGCTAGCGCAGCCCACGCATATTAGCCTAGCGCTAGCGTGGCCATGCCTAGTGTTGATGTATGTCCACCTCCACCCAATGTTGTGCTTACTCCACCAGTGAAAAACAAGCACAGTATGATGACGCATGAGAATTACGGCTTTTGTCAACCGAGGACTCCATTTGGTCTTCATGCTACTGCCTTGTCTCCAATCCTCAGTTCCTATCGCAATGCATTGGCAGATCTGAACTAGAGAGAGGCAATGACTGAGGAATACTCCGCATTGATCACCAATAATACATGGGAGTTGATTCCTCATTCCTCTGGAGCCAATATTGTGATCGGCAAGTGGGTCTATCATCATAAGTATCGTGCTGACGGTTCTCTTGAGCGATACAAGGCTCATTGGGTCCTTCAAGGTTTCACTCAATGTCCTGGAGTTGATTTTGATGAGACATTCAGTCCAGTGGTCAAACCTGCTACCATTCGCACAATGCTCATAGTTGCTCTCTCTCATGATTGGTCTGTTCATCAACTTGATGTCAAGAATGCTTTCTTGCATAGCACCCTTGACGAGACAATTTATTGTGTGTAGCCTGCTGGTTTTGTTGATAGCTCCCGCCCGAATTTTGTTTATCACCTGAACAAGTCTCTATATGGCCTAAAGTAAGCTCTTCGTGTATGGTACAATTGATTTGCCACTCACCTTCTCTCCTTGGGCTTTGTGAGTGACAAGTCTGACACGTCATTATTCATCTATCGACACAGCGGTGATACAGTTTACTTGTTTCTCTATGTTGGTGATATTGTTTTGATGGCCTCCTCAACACCTCTTCTCTACCAGGTTATTGCAGCACTCCAGCAGGAATTATCTATGAAGGATCTTGGTCCTCTGCACTATTTTCTGGGCTTTATGATCACTTGCCAGGATGGTGGTTTCTTTCTTTCATAGCGTTCCTACATCCTAGAGATTCTTGAACATGCAAGTATGCGCTACTATAAGCCATGTTCAACACATGTTGATACATCAGCAAAGGTCTCTGGCTCAGAGGTATCTCCAGTTGCTGATCCGACTCACTTTGGGGTCTAGCTGGTGCATTATAGTACCTCACCTTTACTTGTCCAGATATTTCTTTTGCTTTCAGCACGTCTGCCTTCATATGCATGATCTGTAAGAGCCACACTATGTTTTGATTAAACGCATTCTCCGTTATCTACATGGGACATTGGATCACAATTTACAACTTCAACGCACCTCTACATCGACTCTAGTTGCATATTCTGATGCAGACTAGGTTGGTTGTCCTGATACTCGTCGCTCCACCTCCGGTTACGCAGTCTTTCTTAGTAACAACCTTGTTTCTTGGTCATCAAAGAGGCAACCTATTGTTTCTTGTTCTAGTGCTGAGGCTATATATCGTGCAGTTGCCAATGTTGTTACTGAAACAATTTGGCTCCGTCTCCGTCACCTACTTCAGGAGTTGCATATTCCTCTTCAGCATGCAACAATTGTTTATTACAATAATATCAATGCAGTGTATCTTTTGATGAACCCGGTGAAACATCAGCGTACTAAACACATCAAGATTGACCTTCACTTTGTCCATGAGCAGGTTGTTGCTGCAGCTGTTCATGTGCTGCATGTTTCTTATGGCCTCGTAGTATACTGACATCTTCAGTTTTCATCGAGTTCTGTTCCAGTCTGAACGTTCTTCCTTATGCCTAGCCACGCTCAGACTGCAGGGGATGTTAAACTACCATATTTAGAGGTGTTAGACTACCGTATTTAGAGGTAGTATTTTCTTTCTTTCTTCGTATACATGCGTAATGGTTTCTTTCTTGATGTATCTCTATCAACGGCCTACTTCTTATTAGTTGTTTAAATAAATCCACAGATATGGAATAGGGGCATCATATATATATATATACACACGTATGTTTGATTTCGAAAATTTTAGATATTGTGTGATGTTGGAGTGTTTTTGAAGAAATGAAATTGTAAAAGTTTCCATTGACGTGATGAGGCGCATTTTTTGTACCATAGTAATTCCAAAAGGATGAATTCTCAGGACCCAATCTAGAAACAGAGATATAAATTTTAAAAAAATCTTCCTTTTAGATTCAACGCTAAAACCCCAATGGAATTATCAAATATAGAAGCAAAATGAAAATTTGCTTCCCTGAGAGTCTGGTACATATGGCCCCGATTAAAAGTCATGAAGATTTTAATTTTTTGATTATCAGTCTTTTTTAATAGTAATTTAATGGTATAAATAACTGAATTAACTATTCTAAGTTTAAAATTTTACTTTTACAAAGATCAGATGAAGAACTTTATGTAAAAAAATTTGTATAAAATACATCTATTATATACTTGAGAAGTGTGCCAATAAAAAAATTCAAAATATATAGAGAAAAGGTGCAGGGCCATAGTAAGCACTCCATACGTTTTTTAACGTATGATTCTGTTGATTTTAATGTGTTTAACTATTTATCTTATTTAAAACTTTAGTGTAAATTTATAAAAATATAAGTTATGTTTAAGAATCATTTAATAATAAAACAAGTTACAACAAAAATATAAACAATATATATATAATTTTTTAAAATAAGATAAACATCATGTCAAAAATCAAGGGCGTCACCTATTTTTTTTAAAAAAAGAGGGAGTCTTTTATTTCAGTACATACTCAGTATATTTATTTTGATTGAATTCTACCGAAGTGTTAATATTCAGCTATCCTGTTATTTTTCTTATTATCAATTATGAATTATCACATACACACTTCCTTGTTGTGTCTTATATAAAAATTTTCTATATAAAAGTTCATTATTTGATATTTCTTGAAGTATGTTTTTAATGTATTTATAGTTAATTTAATTGTTTATACCCTTAAAAAATCAGACAATCCAGAAAAACAAAAAAAATCCCGAAAAAATTGAAAAATCTAGGTAACTGATCGCTTGCAAAAACAAGCGGTTGACAATTCTGGCTGAGTCATGCTGATTCAATTTAAATTCAGATACAGGTACAACATGGAAGTTTGGAACCGTATTTTTCAATATTGGCAACTACGTAGCTGGAGTTTATAGACTGAGAATTCAACGCAAGGTATCTAGAAGACGGTGTACTTTACTGGGAATTGACCTCTACTGATAATACGTGGCAATGAATCAGACACAAAGGCGATCAATTGTCTCATCAAGACCTGTGGCTGACATGCCCATAGGTTATCAGAAGTCCAAGTTGTTCTGGACCCCTTTTCTTTCATATTTGTACGTCTCCTACGTGCTCTCGAAAAAGTGTCTTGCTTTCGATGACCCCAGCTACTTAAATAAGCACGCATCATAAGAAAAAAAAAGAACTTTTCAGTGTCTACAAAATATGCATGCAAAGAAATGCCATTGGTCATAATGTAGGGTTAATATCACTGTCAGGGACAAGTGAATACAATCTTTCCTAGTTTTACCTTTGTTTATCTATCCCCTCCTTTTCTCTGTAAGATGGCCCTCGCACCATATCAGTTCAAGGTGCAGAAAATAGCCCAAGCACCTGAAGCTAGCCACTGGCTAGCGTGTGGTTAGGTCATGAACAATAATACGTTGTCACTGTCTTAGAAAATAATATCATCTAAGATATTATTAATAATATGGAGACAAGAGAAAAAGGACAGAATGATGACATTATTATCTTGTATTATTTATACAATTAAATAATTAATTATAAATCTACTACAGTGGCCGCTAAACCATTTGTTCATACCCTTACGAACCATGTTTCCAATACTTAAGTTCCATTCATATCCTATAAAAGATTTTAAATTTTACGGGCACTTTTTTAATCTATTAAATGATACATTTCGTATAAAAAATTTTAAAAGTTTTCTATCTAATCTATATCTAATCTTTATAATATAAATTTTCAACTTTATAGTACTCAATTAGAAAATCTCACCAGAGAAGACCAGGGCTTAGATTTGGTTTTGCTGTTCACCAATTTAAGGGTATGCATATAGCTATACTCTCAAATTCTCAATGCTTGTGACAATTCTCAAACATGTAGACTAGACGCAGACAAGCTAATGTGTACGTGCGTTGAGTATGTGCATACTGTTGTACTTAAAAACAATGCCCAAGTGGTAAAATCAGCTACTAATCCATTAACAAATGACCAACACTACCTTAACCAGCCACGTCGGATGCTCACGTTTCACCTCGCCTCTAATCCTTATCCTTGAGCCGCCTCTTAACATCACTAATAAATTGTGTTGGTACAACATCACCAATAAATAGGTCAGGCCCACCATAGAAAAATTATATGAGTGGATGGACCCCACCTATATAATTATACTACTGTGTAGATCTAATTTTCTTTTGACATCACACTAGCTAGCACTGTCCATAACCTGAAATTCTGACAACAACCCACTCACAATTATCTACTCCTTCATATTATACTATTTTTATCTAGAAGTTAAAAGTTAAGGAAGAAGTTGAAGGAAAAATCATAATAAAAAATAGTGATCGGGAAAATAAACAAGTAAAAATATAAATATGTAGTCAAAAGAATAAATTAGTATAAAAGATATTATATGAGAAGTAAATTAATATATGAGTTGATGAATAAGGAATAAAATATTATTTTGGGATCTTAAAATCACGTACAGACAAATAAAAGAGACAAAATCCCTTATATTTTTATAGACAAAGCAACTTAGTTCTATTTTTGCAAAAGTTTACATTCCTATTGGGGAGCTACCCGTGTCCTATCGTTTATAATGATATTTACTACTGTTTATAATGATATTTACTACTTTTGAGGAAGTATTTATCATGTGAATACATTTTGACTTAGGCTTATTGTAAGTTGTTTTTTTCTTATATGGTTTATAAGTTGGTGGCTTTAAGCCTCAATTTGAAGATGGAGTTATATATCTACTTAAAATAAGTAAAAAAACTATTCAAACTTAACTCTTGACTTAGTGTAAAAGTGGTTTATGGTTTTTAAAAGTCCAATGAAAAAACTGATTGTTTATTTAGACTTAGACTTTTGGCCTTATAGCTAGATGCTAGTTCATATGTCTGTATTAATCTTAATACTCCTACCACCTGTGGATATACCACCTAGTGACCTTGGGTGGCCGCGTGTTCTCTTTCCTGAAAACTTGAGTGGAGTTTTTTTTTTTTCTATGGCGCTGAAGATAGCTTTTCTTTAGTAAATCCGCCACTGACTCCTGCCATAGCTGCTCTTTCCTTGGGTGAATTACATATTTACGTACAGTTGGCGTCCAAACAAAGGTATCATAAAAGTTTTACAAAGAGAAAGTGATGGAAGAGGGACACAGAAAGCATCAGCACCCATGCTAGCTGAATATTCAGAGATCTCACTATGCATATGCATGTGCCGTAAGGAACGGGCACTGCACAGGCAGCTTGGAGATCTGCAAGTTGGCTTCGAGTGGTCAGTCTTGGTTACCTATCCACGGCCACCGGCCGGCGGCCCGACCATGCATGGAATTCAGAAACAGCGGAAGAGTTAGGTAGAATATGGATTAAATCTGGGTCCGTTTTTGGGGAGTGGTACGTCTCCATCGTCGTCGCCTAGCTTGCACATGCTGCTATCAGTCACGCAGCTAACTGGAGCTGGAAAAGCCATGGCTATCGTGGTTCGTGAACGCGCTGGGAAACCTGGCCGTCATATATTCTGGCCCTCCGATTGGTCATGAGCCACGAGAAGGCGATCGCCTCCATGGATGGGTATGGTGCTTTCCTAGTACGGTGATTGAGTTGCTGATCTGCTGACCACCATGGACGTCATCTTTTCAAGTATGGCTAGTTGAAGCTTGAAGACTTCTCTCCAGTTGATACCGTCTCGTGAATTGAACTTTAGGGTTCTTACATGAAACACATTTATCCGGATTTAATCCTATTCATCCAGCGTGTATCATGTACACACAAGCTCCAAATGTGCATATACCGTACACAATAGCTACCAAATGTTACCAAAGAATCTAGGAAAAAACTTATACTTCCAATAGTGTTACAACTATATATGAAGTCTCACCTTCAAATTTTCTATAATTTTTTTTATTATTTTTGTTAGTTGGTGTGTTTAAAGTGTGACCCGAAGTTTATGTGCGTTAAATAAGTTCGCTATGGTTTAAAGTTCTAAACCTTAAATAGATGTTTATATATTTTTTAGTGGTGAACTGCTGTAAAATGTTTAGCCTTTCTTTCAAAAGCAAGGGCACTAAAAAAAGTCTATGTAGGATAAAAATAACTTAGAGGGATGAATAGAAATCCAGTTAACACGATAAAATTAAAAAATTAAAAGAGACTAAGTGCCCCGGTGTGTGTTAACCCAAATTTTACATCATAGTCTTTCCTACCAATTTTACAGAAAAAAAAGCACAGGAAACAAACAAGAGCAAATTGTGATGAAAGTAAAATGAAGAGAGAAAGACACAAGTGAGTTTTTTTCGAGATATCAATCTCTACCAAATCCTCATTGGAACACTACAAACAAGAGTGTTGCTCCCTCTTTTTCACTCCGAAAGGTAAATCCTAAAATCTTTCATAATACAATTAGGTCTCCTACAATCTTTCGAGAGATCATCAAAATGTCTCTAAAGCTACCTAGGCACACCAAAATACCAAGAGAAATAAAAATGCTCCTCATATAAAGTATTAAACACAAGACTATTGGTGGTACATACTTAGCTACTAGAAACCCAAGAACAAATACTAAGATTAAGAAAGATAGGACAAATTTAGTACAAATGGACTCTTGAACTTACACTAGATTGCACCAGCTAGAATAGGTTCCAAAAAAACATCAAGGGTCCAAGAGTTTGGATATTTATAGGCAAATTAAAGACAACTAGTCATTTGTGATTGTTATGTAAAACTAGCCGAAACTATATAAAGTCGGACAATCTAATACCACATCAGACTGTCTAGCTCTTTACACTTTTTTCGATGGTCACTAACCAATTATTCATTATGCTATAAAGAGCCAAATAATCTAAGTCACATTCTCCGTTGCACATTATCTAGCACCGTTACCAGACAAATAAAAACATTATTATGTAAAAATATATCATCTCATAGTTTAAAAAGTACGATAACGAAAACCAAAAAAAATCATATCTTAATAAGAAAAAAAAAAGTCGAAGTAGTATCGTCTGCCTAACCCCTCAAGGCCTGAATTGCCAAAAAAAGAAAAACGACAAGCACAACCACACTGGCCCTGTGCAGGTGTGACTCCTTATTTCTCCTTCAGCAGCTTGACCGCCTGACAAAGGGCATAGATATGATTTTTTTTTTACACGTCACTTTATTAACTAATGCTTGAGCACTAGAGAGAGATGTTGCATGACAGGTTTGACGTCACGGATAAGCATAGCATGACAATCAACAATGCTTTTCATAATGCTCCAAGTATATTATAATAATATAATAAGATGTCTGGGAAATGGGTTGGTGCGAGAAAACTACAAAATACACAATAGTATATCTTTTGTTGCAATGAAAATACATGTACATAAGATCTCATAAGATCCCAAAAAAAACAAGAAAAACAAGTTGAGGGAAAAATGGTGCTTTCATGTCCACCTCAACTCAAAGAAAAAGGGTAAACACTTCGGTCACCATATATATATTTACAACAATGAAAATGCCTGAACAATGGTACAACTTCAAAAATAATATACTACCTACCTTCTTTCTTTCGTTTAAGAAAAATAAGAACATTGCCTATCGACTCGCCCCTAGAGGAATAAACTGGTCAGCAAGCTTAACAAATGAACAGAATGGCACACTTCCTGGAGGATTCCGAAGGATGGTAAGACGCCTGATGAGTCATGAATCACAAGGAGAATGCGAAGGGCGATATTGTCTCGTCTTGTACCTCCTTGCAATATTTCATAACTACTGCGATCCTCTAGTTTGGTTATAAGTGATAAATCATCTAGGAATATTACAACCAAAAGGTCCCTCCCTGATCAATCCACTGAACAAAATGCTCCGATAACCCCTGAGCCTGAATCTCTGCAGCATGATCTTCCTGGAAGTTTCAAATGAAATAACTAATTAAGTTGCTCTTCAGATTTATTTCCATTCTATGTGATAAAAAAATATCTGAAACTGAACCGCTTCCTAACTCGATTCTAGCAGGAAATCATTCTTACAGGTGAAAGAGAACCCACGCTAATACCCAGAACGAGGATAGTCATGAGCACTTTTCGTGGAATGTTAATATGTGATTAAGGAAGCAAGGTCGTAAGGAAAAGAACACCGAAAAGAAAAATTAAAAGTGCTAGACCAAAAAAAGAACCAGGAACCTGACAGTTCCTTGCTTCCATCAAGGGATTATGCCAAATAAAAAAGTTTGAGGTTTTCTGGATCCATAATTGCAATGCACATAAACAGGCAAGTTGAAATGGAAATGAACCGTTCAATTGTTGAATGCACTAACCGTTCTCCTAGAGGATACACCAGTGGCAACATTATCAGTCACATCAGGAGTACTTATGGCTGTTGACCTGTTCAGGCATGATGTACAACACAAACGTAGTGAGAAAGGAAGGAAGCATTCATCTTGAAGGTGCAGTCTCAGTGAACCTTCAGAAGTGTCATGGATATATCAATAGATCGAGGGATTGAAGAATACATGGCAAAGATTACAGTATCTTTAAGTTCATCTATGAACATAGATACTACAGAAGTCCCGTATAAACAAAGGATCTATAGGTTTATATTTAAATAATCATTTTCACAAAGCCAAATGCCAAGTTTGTCTTTTTTTTTAAAACAAAAACAGGATAGTGGTTGTTAGGATAAAAAGAGAAAGCAAGTTAAGTGGTGTAAATCACCTTTCATTGTCTGAAGATGAAAGCCAGTCAATGTCCAGGAAATTTGAATCTCCAGAACCATTGCAGTAATCAAGCTCACAGCGTACATGCTTAACATGAGGCACTGTAGGAGTATACCTAAAGTATTTTTCAAGAAAGAATAGGGATCAATATGCTAGTGCTAAATACTGTTCTGAGGAACATCACACCTAAATACTTCAGTGTGCATTGCAATTCTATTGGCAGAATGAGGACAAGATTGAGTTTCAGAATTTGAAGAACAGAAACTGACCTTGATTTTGACACTGTAACAGTATTATCAGGCGCTGATGAAATTTCGTTTACTGAATCAGAAGAACAATTTGGAGATTGAAGCTCACTTTTCGAATCAGTAAATGATGACTTCAACATTCCATTTCGACCATTGCCGGACATGTATGCATTGCTTTTCCGAAGAATGCTGCCATCCGACCTTGCCCTTTTCATCAATTTACTGTGACAAATATATTTGTCAGATAATTCGTAAGATTTTGTTAATTTGCAAAATGCATGTGCAAATAAAGTAAACACAGAAACAAAAAAGCATGAAATGGAGATGGCTTTTTGTCTTGTCCTTCACCCTTTACTGTGGAACACCATGAATCCAGAATGCCATGTACAGCATTCCAAATTTAAATATGTTATGGAAAATAAGCATAAATATTTTATGTTTACATTTGAAATTGAAGAAAGGAGACTAAAATCCCCCAGATAGCGTAGGGCTGGAACCTATAACCTATTGATGTGGAACTTCTTTGGGGTCTCACGCAAACACTACTGGACCCTTTTTCTGCCTTCCTGGTTCCCAGTGTCAGTAGAAACAGTATGTCGTAAGACAATGGCTATCATATTCAGACCTGGCATGGTCATTAATCCAGATAAGGTATCAGGTCACTGACTCAGAGGTCAGAGAGCACTGGGTCACGGTTGGAACATTTTATAGTCTCAATATGTATGTGCTTGTCAGAAAATACTTTAAATTTGTCAAGGCAAAATTAGCCGTAATATCAAAGAAGATAAGTTAATAACATCATAGGCTCAGAGAGCTATGCAAGAATTGTAGCACTGTAGTACAAATACATTACCTTAAGATCTCAAACACATCATTTTAGCTGATAAATCTTAAGAAAAACTAGCATCTCGTACTAGATGATGATTCGAGGCATGCGGAAAACAGTGATAAATATTGAAGACAAGCTCACAGGCCAGCCAATCCACCACATAGTATTGATTAAATTTTGCAGTCAACGATGGTCAGCTGCCAAGCAGCTTCTACTACCATAATAGCTTGCGCCAGACTGCCAGGATGGAGGATCAATGGAGGAATAGACATCAGCAGATGTGATAGAGGCATTTTGGAGAAGAGAAGGGAACAGCAAAAAGATAGTGATTTTTTACGTCAAACCTGTCAAAGATGCCCTATGGCTTTGTCTTTACATTTCAAAGGTATTTGTCTATCAGCGTCATGGATAAAACCAGATGATCACATGAAGTAGCCAGGTCAAACTTTTCTCTGAGCACACTTGCATCCCAGGCACCCAGCAAAGTATAGCCTCTGGGTCCTGGCCTTTCCAGTTCAGCTACTGGGCTGGCTGGGTCTGGTAATTATAATACGTCTAGATACTAATGCATGGCTTAAAAGATGGAATACATAGCTCACATTGAAACCAAACAGAGAAAGGTCACATTTCTCATGTAGTTCAAATGATAAGGAAAAAGCTTCATGTTACATGGTCATAACTAATCACACATGTTCAAGTATAGTAACTTTACCTTGCACCGTCACCAAGGACACCCTCCCCTGCAACAGATTCTAACTCCCAAAGTGCAGGTTCGCCCTCACATGGCTGGAAGTATCCCAAGAATCTTGAATTTTAAGTAAAAGCACCAAGTGATAACAAACTTAGTACATAGAAATTCCCTATTTAAACTTTAGAGGGCATAAAGAGATCTACAGTGAACGAGCTTAATTAAAACATACAAGTTTATTGCTGCCTGTTTGTAAGCATCCATATACGCATTACTGTAGTATCGTTGCAGTGTCCTGAAGAACTCTTGAGACTGGATAGCAAACTTTAAGTGTCCTCTCTTTGCAGAGAATATCTATTCCATAAAACAACACAGTAAGTTCATTAAATACATTATAATTGAATATCTCAAAAAGAAACATGTAATAAAGATATTATGCCAAGTGATAAAACTAAGGTGTTATTTATAGTCCTGTTCCAATCAGCAAATAATGTTAACAGAATGGAGATCTCACAGTCAAATAATATTATATTTACTCTTATCTCAAGCTTCAAACTCTTACTGCTAGGTTAGGATGGAGCTATCACTATCTTTTCATTCACAAGTAAATCTGCTTAATACCATCAGAATAGTCGCAAAGTTGTGAATTACCACAAGATGGCATGCTTACAAATGCCACCGCAAACACATAAAGTGTGAAACGATCCTTCTTCCTTTATCGTCTACTTTAAAGTTACTATCGCAAAGTTGTTTTTTTTTCCTTTTTTATATAGGCAAACAGCGATAGCAAAGCTTAACTGATCTAGCAAAGAAACAAGCTAGATGTGGCTACAGGCAGGACACACTGCAGAGAAGAGAGAAGAACACAAGGGTATATTGACATTTCTGAAATTCTTTCTCAAAAGAAGGCATTAAAGGTAGCTTTGGACAGAAAAAATTGACGGTAACATTTCCTAACTTTCTTGCCATTGTGATGGTATTTTGCAACTCCTCTCCTTCAGAATGGAATTTTGCAACTCGTTGGTGCTTGCAAGCCTACTAAGCAAATGTACTCATTCATTTATCGTCTCCTTTATGCACCATTCGCCTTGGGGGAAGGAGCACAGCAAATAATGCAGCATCACACTCCACAGGAGAAGCTGTTGTGAGGTTTAATTGACTTCATAGTTGTAGTGAGAAAAAGATGCTGATCCTACATAATATGTACTGTTATGCACAACAGTTCTAGCTGGCAGACCCTAGAGGCAGTGGCGGAGCCAATTTTTTGGAGCCAGGGCAAGCTTAACTATGGCAAGTATTTGTTGCCAAAACACTATCTTCGATCCCTATCATGACACTAAAATTCCCCTAACAATTCACCAGCGAGCTCGTCTGCCAGTGCCTAGAGGTGTTGTGTCACCCTTTATTTTAATTTAGTGTAAACAAAGTTACCTATATGGGAAGCACCATCATCTTTGGCATTACATACATAAGAAAACAGACAAATAGTATGTACATATTAGATAGACAATAAAATGAAATTCCATAGCAGCTACTGATGGATAAAGTGATCAAAGTCTCAATACATAACATTGTAACTCTGTTCCACCTATACGTTGCCGCATTAAAAGTCCAAATCTTCTAGTAGTTGCTTGAAGTTTTTCTAAGATCCATATTGAACTCTTCACACTCATTAATCATCATAATTTTAATGGATGATTACCATTTTTAGTTCTTGAACTATGGCACCAATGCCACATTTCATATATTTATGGCAATTAAAACTCCAAGTTTTTTTTCACTCTAGATAGGCCCATGGTTTGAATCTATTTTTTGGAATAGATGTATTTCCCATAGTTATATCCTGACATAGTTGATTTATTCATTCCATTTGAAAGGCTCTTAAAAAAACTTCCAGTAGACCAGATACAATGCCTAAGGAACTAAAGATAGAACAATCCTAAAATGATTAGTGAAGCAGAACCACTCCTATTTCAATCCATAGTACTATGGAAAGAGTGAATGATCTACAGTGCAAATAGAAAGATTTCAGTGAAGTACCTTGTTATGAGCAGCTGAACCGCCATACTGTACAGCAAGTGTGTCACCCATCCGCTCATAAAAATGCATCAAATGGTGAGCCAAGGGGGAGCCCAAATCAAGTTCAGGGGGTTCTACAGAACCAAGTGCATGCAACTGATGTCCAAGAGCAGCTAAACCATATGCATACTGAGCAACATTTGTGCGGTCCAAACAATCTATACAGTTCGTACGTAAGACACCCTTCTGAAATTTTGGAGGCTTTACTGGTATAGATCCATTCTTCTCTGCTATATCTTCTGCAGTTCCATTACCAGAAGTATCAGAACTGCCACAGGTATCTTCATGGGACATATCATCAATATTATCGATACAGGATGTGGTATCATCATTGTTGCTGTCATCACATTCGTGAGGACCAAAACCATTCTTCCTATAAAGCCCATAGTGAAAATAAGGAAAGGCACAAAAGAAATTACTGCCTTTGTTTAAGAGGAATAGTCCATGAGGTAAAAAATAATAGAAATTCAAACTAAATAGAAAAGGTAACAAATACTTACAATGGAGCATGCAAATTGAAGGAACTCTCAGCCCTTGGAGCTGGGGGAACTTGATAGTAAAAGAATTCTGTCAAGTTCAAAGCTTCATATGCCACTTTCAAAAGCACTTGGAGGGCGTTTGTACTTTTTCTGAAATACAACTCACTTCAGTAATGCATATAAAAGCATTATGAAACCATATATGAAAGGTGTGCAACACAAAAAAGCAATACCTTTGAGAGTTTTTATGAAGATCCCAATGTAAAAACCGTAGATGATTTTCCCACAGTAGATCATTATTTATAATCTTTATTGCTTTATCAAATTCATGGCGGAGTATAGATTCACGTGGCCTCCTCTCACGTTTCTTCAAAGCATAAGAAAAATAATTGTAAGAGCATGAACTATTAAGTACTACACCCATTCAAAAAGTGACACCATCTCTAGAACGACTTTGGTCATCAATTACATTGTAATATATTTACAAAGCCAAGGAAAACAATATGCTACTAATGCATTTTCAGCTTACCTTAATCAAGTTTAGGACGATTATAGGATTTCCATATCTTCTCCTAAGATTTTCAAAATGAAGTCTGGTGGCTTCATAATTCTTGTCCTTTTCATGCACTGGGAAAAACAAACATATCAAAATAATTGACTAATACTACATGTGTAAAAAAAAAATTGGATCCAATGGTTACATATGATATCAGGCTTAAGATTCAGCTTGGATGTCTCCTGAGACCAGAATAGCGGAATGGAACCCCTGTTCTGCACAACAGAACTTATTTGCCTTGGTCCAAGCATGTCCTCAAAAACAATTTGCTCAGTCTCAACATCATTTGCTACACTACCCTCGTCATTCACACCTCTCTTTAAATACCTGTTCAATAAAATAACAAAATCAAAACAAGAATGCCACAATCCACATGTCTTTCTTAATCACATCAACCCAAAACATGCAACTAGGAAAAATGTATATACCTGGTTCCAGCATAATGCCTCGAGCGTCTAGCAACAAGCGTCAGCATAATTTCTTTCCCAGATATTGCAAGTTTATCCTTGATATAAATGGAAATTAGGTTATATTGTTCTAAAATTATATCAGAAATCAAAATTTGTAATATCCAAGCGAAATAAAGAACTTAGACAAAAAGGAAGTTCATTACTTATCATATGGCAATGAATACACTATCAGATTTTCTTTAGACTAAGGTTTCACGTAAGAAATATCTCAGCACTACAAGAAAAATCAATAGCCCATGTATAATTACAAATATATTCCAATATGATGTTCTCTCCTATATACATTTTTTTTCCATAACAGCATGATTTTACTGATAAAAAATGGAAAGCACTGCTAATAACCTATGGCTGTTACTTTTTTACACAAGCAAATAAAAATTATAAGTGTGGCTCACTAATAAACAAATGAATATATAAGCAAGAAATTGACGTCTCAACATCAATAAGACCTTGAGGACAGATTCTTGCCAATCTTGGCAACTGATAGTCTGGTAGTATTTCTCAAAGGAAAGAAGGATCTTCATTTTGTTGCAATCTACGATGTTTCACTAATCCTATTTGAGATTAACAAAACACTAATTTATGGGTATGTTTACCTGTTTAAAAAAGCCATAGACTAATGCAACAGTCCAGATAGTACTTTTTAGAATGTTGCGAATCCCTCGTGTCAGAAACTCATTCCATACAAACATTGTGTCATATAGGTCCCATCCTTCCTGTGGATCATTAAAATTCTTCTGGAAACTTCTCATGATATTATACGAGTGGCTAAAAAAGAAGTCCTTTCTAAGATCAATTGTCTGCAAGAGCTTCTTGTATCTGCATGTTAGTAAAGGTTAAATTATCAACAATACACAGTGTAGTCATTCGGGATGTGAAATATATATGTAGGTTTGATGTTGAGGTTTTACAGAAAAAGAACTGAATGTTCCATGGTCATAAAATTTGTAAGGTAAATATAAGGGAAAAAAGACATGTAGGCCTTGTTTGGATGGGCCCCAATCCCAGACAGCCGGCCCACCCACAGGGATTTGGATGGGATCCCAGGCCACCAAACAAGCCCATAAGGTAATGTGCAGGGCATACAAATGTGATGCAAGATACCTGTCTTCATCCCTGGAATTGTGAAATTTTGCCCTCGATTGGGAATTTGATAGCTCAATCATTGCAGTCCTAGTAACTTGGTAAACTGGATGGCCAAATATAGCCCCGATTTTTCTCTGCTCGGTGATAATTAACATGTAATAAGGTCCAAGGAATTTAATGAAACCTGAACAGAAAAATAATCATAAATGCATTATTTTTTATTTATCATATGCTTAGCATTATGAAATGGTTATAGAAAGATAGATAATTTACCGATGATTCCAAAACAATTTGTAACAAATTTTACTCCACCAGTTGACCTGTGGTCTTCATCAAGAACCTTTAGCAGATCAAGATATCCACTATGTGAGTACATAGTAGAGCCCTCATCTATGTTGAGCTCTGATGGCTCCATTCTATCAATCTTGAGTAATTTCCATGACGTTTTGTCAGTGTTAGTTCCAAGAATATAATATTTCTGCAAAGTAAAATTCATAATTTCAGTGTGGCGCAATTTCAGTGTGGTAAAAAATTAATAAACCAGCACATAATCGAATGTGTAACAAAATGTATTCAGTAAATTCTTAACTATTCAAAGATCAAATTGTTGATAAACCATAAGTCATGCCATATCTACTAGTGAAGAGCTGAAAACTTCTGAAAGGAAATCAGAAAGACTCATTGCAATATGGAAAGACTGTTCAAAACTTCTGCAAGCAACCAATGATGCAAGTTATAACCACTACCTGTGTCATAAAGGATAACAAACAGCTCGACAATTTTACTGATGGAAGCCTAATTGAACAATGGACAAAGAAATTTCAAAGAACAAAAGGTAGTAAAATAAATGTTAATGTACCCTTTCTCAACTGAGAATGGCCATTAACTCACGCCTTGATCTGCCGATCTGCTTGCTGATTAAGTCTGTCACACATCGCCCATACATTAACCATCCACACTTGGCTAGCCTAAAAGCCATGCATTGGCAGGTCACCACATTAACATTTTTATTTTTTACTGCTGCCAACCCAGCACATGGAGACTGCCAGACCACTATCCTAACAGCAAAAACTTTGTACGACTTAGCACCTGGACATAACTAAAAGAATTTGGGCTATACAAAGACATACATAAAAAATGGTTGTCAGGAAAAAAATTAGGTAATAGAATAGAAGGAATGAACAAGGGCCAATAGATAAGTTGAACAGAATGTTTGATGACCATTATATACCACATGGTTTTGATTTTTCACCTTATTATGCACTGTTTAAAAGTCAAGATTTGCAAGGTTACAAGGATATAGGAGGCACAAATAGGCCCAGCTTTACAATTACAGATTTACTTGAATATGACAAGTGCAAAGAGAAAAGGAATCTGTTAAAAAATTCAGCTCAGAGCCTCAGACAAGATAGCAACACTAACATTTCTAAACAAAAAGGAGCAGCAACTCAAACAAAAGGTATTCAAACCAACTGACAAAACCAAAAGAGGAAGAATGTGTAAATTATCAATGGTAGGCATGAGAGAATATTGAGCAATGAACAAACAAAACAAGAGCAGAGATACTGATTCAACGGCCCTGTGAACCAGGTAACTAATTTGCACATCAAGATGTAGCGAACAAGTATATATGTAATTGTAAATTCACCATTGTATCAGCAGGGGAACAAACAGGAAATACATTGTTGCAGTTTGTGATTCCTTCAAGCAGTGGCGGACCCTCTCTTGTGGCATGCCATGGCACTGGCCATAGCTATGCCACTGGCAAAAGCAAGTAGGGTATTTAGTCATTTGGCTATTAGCTTGTTAATTTAGATGCTAATCATGTGATTAATTGGTTATTTAATTTGATTAAGGCATTTGGCTATTGTAGAACTGCCTGATGTCTGCAAAAATGAAGAGTCAAACAACAAAATTAGCTAGTAAAAACTCAAGCACTAAAAATTAAGTATGCAACTTAATATATCTCTATTAGTATAATGCTTTTTTACTTTAATTAGTGCAATTGCAGTATAAGTTCGTGTATATAAAATTTTGTTTCATTAATTAAAAATTCAATATTCTTGTCCTATCACGTCGGTCCGCCATAGCTAAATTTTTGTGCTGGGTCCACCACTGCCTTCAAGGAACACTCTAGGGCATAAAATAGTTGAATGAATTGAATTGAAATTTCAGGTGGGACACTTTGGTTATCACTGCTGCTAGTATCTTTTGTTACTGTTGTAATTAACTTGTCACCAACCATACAAAAGAATATAAACTCAATTCCTGTCACCTAAAACCTTAATCTGCGTCTCCATCTTAATCAAACCATAATTTCACCCGCAAATCTGCTCTAATATGTTCAATAGCACTCTCCTTCAAAACCATACAAAAATTGTCAAAGCCCACACCCAGAAAGCCCCAACTACCGATCTACAAACACTGTGAAAGCCACTGAAAGACAGCAAGGCTCAGCTTTTGCAACCGTATTGAAAGCCATCAAAGGATGCAAGGTCTTCACCTTTGCACACAAGATGACAAGCATATTTTCCACAACTCTGGTATACCTATTACAGCACAATGTTCAGACTGTGAACTGCATAAATTCACCTTGGAAACCAGCAAACATTGAGAAATGCACTTAGAAAATGTCAAAACGAAAATTTGAAGGTAAGCCATAATTGTAACAGAGAGCTGCAAGAAAATGCACAGAGCCACATTTTAGGATCATAGCTACAAACAAATTAAACTCCAAAAGGCACTTGGAAACAAGGAAAGCTCCCTCCTTTTGCTAACCAGAAATGAGCATAACCGCACAGAAACTAACGAGGGAAAAATGCTCCGAATCACGCTCAAAATGAACACCACAGACAGCTAAGAACACCTAGAAATCTCCTTCCGTGATCGTTTCCCAAACAAGCACAGCTAAATCACAAATAGGAACCGTGAATTAACTAAAGGATCGTGGTTCCAAATCTCCCGGCGTGGCATAGAACGATCCAAGCAGCCGCAAATCCGCAGCCTCCACGGTCAGAAGACACCCACCGCCCGTGTAATCCTAAAGCGCACGGCCCAAACGCTCAACCATTTCCAGAGCAGCATGCACACAGAAAACTCGCGCCTCTCCCAAATCAAGCAAAGCACACCAGCAGCAGCATCAGCACAGACAACAAAATCAGGAGAGCACCACATCACACAGCAAGGACGGCAGCCATTGTGATTCGGACGCGAGGAGCTCACCGACTCGGCCTCGTAGAGCTCAAAGCTCTGGAGGAGGTATCCCTCGGACTCCGCCGCCGACGCCATGGCCGGCCGCCTACCCCCGCGCGCGGCACGACGGCTCAACCTCGCATCCGCCGCCGAGGCAGATCACAGCCCCCCCGCCGCCTCCGCCCGCCGAAACCCTAAATCCGCGCCCGGTTGATTGAGGTAGAGCATTCCCCGGCTGCCAATCACCGCGGCGGCGCCCGCAAATCCGAACACGGAGCCCTTCCCGCGTCGAAAAAAAGGTCGCGCCTTTGGAATCCGGGAGCTCGACGCAGGCCGCGAGAGAGAGGAATTGGGAGAAAATTTTGGGACGAGGAGGAGGCGAGGCCGTGAAAGGGAGATTATTTTCTTGCTTCCCCTTTTTTTTTCTCGGTGCTAAATCCGTGAGGCGAGGAAGGAGAGGACGGAGGAGGAGCGCGAGCTGGCATGTGAGGGAAGAAATATATCAGGATCTCTCTTTATTTATTTTTTTCTTCCATTTTAAATTAGTCTCTCTTTTTTTCACCTGAACTTGTTCTTGAAAAAATAATTGTCGAATTTTGAGGGGAATTTATGTCTGGGGTGTTAGTTTGTTGACTTGATTCTAGCTGTATGTATTTGATGTTGTTTTCATTTTATGATTGTTGTTTAATTATTTCCCGAAATAATGGGGAATTTATTTCGATTTATTAGTATTGTTGATGTTTTTTGGAGAGGAGTATGCTGTATGCAATATGCATTTGGTGCAGAATGATTTTTTTTTTGGGAGGAGGAGGATTTGTTAGGTGTAGCTTTTTTATTTGATTTTGTGTTTGCATTATTATTAGCAATTGGAGCAGCAGAGCACAACGTAGAGACCGGCGATTGGTGCCCGGGAAACCTGGCCGTTAATCCTGCCACTGCCTGACACGCGTGGCCCCTCGCCGAGCCGACCAAAGCCGCCCGCCCGCCGGGCGACGCTCACCTCACCCGGCACTCCAGCGGCCGCCGCGCACCGCCGCCGGGTTCAACGCCGGCGACCATGTGTTTGTCCAAGCAGCGAAGCAACACGGGACGGAAGACGCGACGTACGGGGCACCGCACAACCTGACACCATGCCGCCGGCAATGACCGTCTCGTTTGGTCTCGTAGTCGTTTTTGCCGCGATGACACTGACTCGCGAGAATGCTTGTCGTGGTTGGCAACTTGGGGGTTTCGTGGTCAGCTCTATGTACGAGTCGTAGCAGCAGCAGCAGTAGCAACCAAGAAACGCACGCGACGCGAGCGCGTTTCATCTGTACGAGTAGCGTAGCGAGCGCGTGTCTGCTGCTCGCCGCCCGCGCGCGCGGCGGCGTCGCGTCGGGGGGAGTGCAATGATTGGGCGCGGCGAGGGTCAATGGGAGCGCGCCACGGCACGGCGGTTATAAGAGTTACTATATTGCTCTGTAAATTTAGTCAAATTTATAAAAATTTAACTTAAAAAAAGTTAATGCATCTAAGTAAACAGAGGGAGTATTTGTCAAATCCGTTGGTATCCTGCTTTTCTGCCTCACATGATCCACGGAATAGGAAAAGGCCATGAGAACTCAAGAAAAAGGAACTTGCTGACATCACAAACTTAATCAACAAGAGATAATAACATGCTAACATAACCTAAACATTTCTCACACACCTTAGTATACGTTTCAAAATATAATTATTTTTAGATTATTTAGTAAGCATTAAGATTAGTTAAAAAATTCTTTTAGTAGTGATCAATTTTTATTACTTTTCAAAGTATTTAATTGGCTTTAAAATCATTAAAATGATGAGAATAGTGAGGATCAAATGATTATATTTTGAGACGAAAGTAGTTAATACTACAGTAGTAACATTATTTCAATCAATTGAGCTTAAATTTATTTTGCTGTAGCTGTCCGAAACATCGTCAGAGCTAATAACTCTCTCCCTCTCTCCAGTAGTAGCAAGACCGGTACAGGGCTAGTATCTATCTATCGGCTGTAGCATGTGCATTGATGCGGCGGCAGATGTTCATCTGCATCCTGGAGTTGCCCACGGAGCATTCCAACAGCTGTTCCCGTATAACTCTGCACTTTTAGCTCCAACATTGACGTATTAGCCACCCATCCCAATCTCTCTCCTTCTCTCTCAAAGAAGAAAGAAACTCCTTCTCTCTCAAAGAAGAAAGAAAAGGAAAATAATAAAATAATGACAAGTCTACGCCGCACACATTATTCATTCGAGATCATCATGGTCACGAAATTCTCAATGACGAAAAGCATAGACAGAAGTAGTACTGTGCTAATTATACTTCCATTATCATCGCCCGTATATAATTATTATTACAATAATACGGTATGATAATAATCCAGCCGCGTGCAGCGCATGCGTGCAGCGACGGGGGCGGGAGGTCACCGGGGCGGCGGGTGTCCTGGCGCGGAAGCAACCGACGGTCGCCGTCGTCGTCGTCATCGACGACGTGCACGCGCGCGGTGTGGAGTTTGGCCGGAGACGACGGGCAGATCGAGCAGATGGGCATGGCCATGGCGGTATCATGCATTGCACGCGCGCGTCGTGGTCGTGATAAATGGGAGCTTTCGAGCTCGAGCATGCACTGGATTGCTGTTCATGTGAGTATCAGGGCGAGTTGCGTTGCATGCGGCGTCAAGTTGCGCTAATAATGCACTTTTTATTTTATCTCGAGATGTTTGACAGGGATATGAGTAACTGCTGAGCATCATCTAGACATCTTATGTGACTGTGTAAACAGTTAACTGTCAGCCGGGGTGGATTAATTTTGATAGGGTGACGTTGACACCGTGCCATGCATGTGTGCTAGATTTGGAAGAAGGTATATATGTGCCGTTCTATGTTAGCTTTTTAACAATTTGGTGTCAATATATTAAGAAGAAAGCAACGCATTTTTGCTGGAATTTAGAAAGATCTTCAAATTTTAAATTTTGGAGAGACAATGAGCACCTACTACTTCAAGTCTTCTAGCAAAGCTCAAAGAGAAAATTGGGATTATATCGCCTAAATATCATCCATAAATGAGCTTACCTTATCAAATACGTTAGAATGCCATCTGCAATGTAAAGAGATTGAAATGCCGTTAGGCCTCTACTTCTCTTCCACCTCCTATCGAACCGTCGCATGTGCCTATTAATATTGGCACCATGGGTGCTTTCATGTTCTTCTCGTCCCCATGCCACCACGATATCTCCACCACCCTTCTCTTCTACTGTTAGCTCATTGTCGAATCTCGACTACTGCCTAGTTGCGAGCCACGTCGACCCTTGCTGCACATCTCCATTAGGACTGGCCATCTAACTTTAGCTCATCCATGGCATAGCCATCGTTGCACTGTTGGTGCCCAATCGGCTTGCCTCCTCTTCAACTGGTGTACCGACCTCCTCCAACTCCCACGCTTCCGACTTCATCCAACCCTCATGCAATGGCCTCCTCAAGCCCCTACATTGTTGGCTTCATTGAGCTCATGTGCAATCATGACCTCCTCGAGTTCCTTCATCGCAAGCCTCATGAAGCCTCTGTGCCGGCTATCCTCATAGAGCTTCGGTGCAAGAAGTAGCAGCAATGATATGTAGATCAAAACATAAAAACCAAGTCTACTAAAGGGGGTGAATGGTAGTATTATCTAAAAACTAAATCTTTTCATAGAATAAAAAAAACCCTTGACCTAGATGAAGTTGTGATACACTATCATAAACTACTAGTTTGATTGACTACCTATCGCTAATTAGATTGTCATGTTGTTGACACTTCAATCGTCTTGATACTATCGGTTCATCCATCGCCTTGCTACTGATCTAACTGCTTATAAATAAAGAACTCAATAAAAATATTGAAAGTAAATTAATTTTATTACATCAAGATATGTAAATAAAGTGTACACAGAACACTCATCACTCTTTTAAAACTAAACCATATATTTTCTTTCTTACAAAAAATTATATTACTATAGCCTCAACTTCTTATATATTTATACTCAAAATCTCTATCTCCAGATATGAGTCAAACCGACGCTCATATTCTAATATCATCTATTTATACTTCTACTCCTACTTAGAGTCAAAACCTCAAATTATAAGACCTACTAGATGTAGAAATCATATTCGACTTAATCTCTCATATTTCAAACCTTTTTATAATTTTCTAATTTATTTTTTTATCTTTATTCTTAATTTCACTTTAAATTTATTCATAATTTATCCGATGCTGCTACATATAACATGTAAAACTCATTATAAAATCATTTCACATGGTGTTCATTCACCATGTGTTATCTTATACTCAACTTTATCACCTAACATGTGATAATTATAAACTCTAGCTCCTCCTAAATCTAGTATTGACCCTAAGACCTGTTGACTATAGTCTGACTTTTTCATATGACATATGCTACTTCCTTTGTTGCTTCAAACTCTTTAAAAACAGTTCAGTAGTCCTTAAAAACTGAAAAACAAATTAGTGGTAAAGAACAATTTTATTAAGCATCCCTGCAAAATACTTAATGGAGACAGCGACATCAACAAAGACAATATACCTGGCAGATTTTTTCTTCGTTTTCAAATAACACATGGTTGACTATTTTGTCATCTCACTGTGGTCACAAATTACTTTCAAATGTTTGGATTTTAATCAATAAAAGTTATATGCTTATAATTGTGATGCTACACACCTCGATAATGTAAAATATTTCAAGTATTAACAACTTTTTTTGTTAAAAAAGAAAAGGTCAAAGTAGGGAAGTGAATAGTTCTTTTGTCAATTATTTAAGAATGGATGCCTAGTTCTTTTGTCTTTTTATTACTATTTTTCTTTTTTTTATAGATGTTACTTTCAATCAATGATAACTTTTATAATATTATTTGTACTCTATATAAAAGCTTTCAATCATCATTCGTATACTCTCACAATGAGAAGTATTTAATGAGCCTATATATCATCACATTCAATATGTTTGCTTATTTTGCATGAATTTGTGTGGAAGTGTTCTAAAATTCATAGTTGCGCACTGTACAATAGCTCACCACTTTCAAATGAAACTACACAATCTTTTTGTTAATTATGTACACCGTCAAGCACAAGAATCATTCGGATGGAGACGTGAATGAGCCCCAAAATTTTTCTATTCCTCCACAACCTTAACAACGATGATTATACTAACCAGAACGGTTCCAATCAACGAAAGCTCATCCCTTCCCAAAACAATAAAAAGAACGAAAGGTGGAACAAATTAAAGCAGAAAATGAATGCATATGGAGGGGGTCGACGAATCAAATTAATCGATGGATTCCTCGATCATCTGCAGGCCCTGAATTTGTTGTAGGGCCGACCATTATCCACGACGTACGTGCAGCAGTCTCTCACAAAACACATCATCTATCCGTCCATATCTATCTACCTAGTCCATCTGCTCATGCGTCCAAGGAATAACTTTTGCCATTAAACTGCGACCTCGTACCTGGCGATAGATATGACCGCTACTGTCATCTCCACTGGAAGAGTTGTAATTCTATTCCCTCCGTATTTCATCTTTCTTTTATTCTATTATTTCGCAAACACATTTAAGTTTGCTAAAATAAATAATATTATAGTCTTTTAGTTTTATATTAATATATATGAGATTGATAGAGATGAAGTCTTTTTGATAGCAAGTATTAGAGCGAGTACAATAAAATAATTATCACATCAAATTTATACTTAAGTAGAGAAAAAGAGAAGAGACAGCATATAAGTGGACTGTATATCTATACATTTGGATATATATTTGTGCAGCACAAATTCCTAAAGATATATGCCAAATATTAATAATATAATATATATAGCTAATTATTATATAAATAAATTATTTAGGTTGATTATAAATAATATGTTAATTACACTATCGGCCTTGCTCTTACATGTTCTCTCTAACCAAGAACAAGAATAATGGACGTTGCTGTCTTGACGACGTCCGGGCCGGCCGTTGTGCCGGCGGTGGCCGGGCCGACTGCCACGTGCGGCGGCTCCGGTAGGCAGGCCGCATGGACGGCCGGCCGGCAGGCCACCTGACGCTGACGCCGACGCCTGTTCACTCATGTCGTCGTTTATTGGTCACCTATAGGCAGTAGGGCCAGCGTTCTGTGAAGGCTCCAGAAATGGATGGATATATAGAACGAGTGAACGACCGGTCATCGATCGATCGATCGATCGGTCCGACCGGGAATAGCTAACGTACTGTCAGGGCTAATTATGTCTTGACAAGAAACTACTCGAGTGGTTAGTGAAACGTAGAGCTCCATTATTTCACAGGAGATGTTCTGTTGTGACGAGTGGTGGAGAGCAAACGCATCGTCAGATCGATTGCTAGTACAACTATGGGAGTATATCTCGAAAATTAGTTCATTCTAAATGGGATCTTAGAAAGAATAAGCAACGATAAATATTTGTCGTTGTAAAAAAACATTTCTCACGTTTTTTCTCTTCTTATTTAGTCTAGTAAGATGTCCATACTTTATAATAGAATAGTGTATCTAGTAAGATGTTTATATTTTATAATGGAATATTAGATGATGATAAGCTATTAGCTGCTAACTGGAAATGGGTCAGGCTTAAGTAAAAAACAACTGTTATGTTTTATTTTCTGATTTTCTTATAAAGGACGAGAGAGGAGAGAAGGAAAACTAAGTAGACAAGTAGTTACGTAGAGATATGCCATTTTCCTGCGTGGTATCCATCTCTTTAAAGAAAACCTTTCTGCGAAAATGGGATTATGAGAACAGAAAAAAAATTAGGATCAGCTTAGCACGGCGAATCCGGCGTGACATCATTCTTGTTGCTCCGATGATCCTTCGCCTGCTGGCTGCTGCCGCCTCCTTGTCGCCACCAGCATCATCATCTCCCATCGATCAGCTTTGCTTTCTCTCGCTAGCAACACCTACATACACGGCGCGCATGGTTATTGCGTCGGGTGCGTGCGGGCATCGCTGGCCACGTCGCATGCACGCCGACGAAACGACGAAAAGCTCTCAAATTAATTTTTGTTTTGCCTTCTTTCAGAAGAAAAGCTCTCAAACTTGAACTAGCTGGCTGCTGATCGATCGATCGATCGCGAGCTCCAAACTAATTTGGTGTCAGCCTGAGAGAGGAATTAACTGTCTAGTATGGATCTTAGCTTTCAGCTGAGAGAGCCGTTCGTGGTGATATATGGTTTTACGCGCGCAAACGGAGGCGGAGGAAACGTTTTGGTGCGTGCAGTTGGAGGCAGATGGTGCACTCACTCATTTTGGCCCAAGCCCATGAAAAATCGAAAGCTCGTTAAGCACATCTTGTCATTCTGATTCTTTTGTACACTTTCCAGGTTTTATATTTATTTCTCTAGCTTTTTTTCGATTACGCGGTAGACACATACTCACAAAATACTATATACTCACATACCAGTGAATACGACTTCTAACATACATTTAAAGAGATAAAAATCAGCGACACATTTCTAATCTCACTAAATTTCTATCGAAAGCCTATTTATATTTGCGTAATCCCTAGTTAGTTATTTACTCCCTCTCTGGTTCTATAATTCCTGTTATTTTGGATAATGTTAAATAATGTTAAAGTAAGTCAAACTAACTATTAATAACTTCTTTAAAATATTTCGTTTAAATACACTAAGATAGCATATATAGATTAGTCTTAAAGTAAATTAATAAAATTAAATATGTATTTATTTGTTATATATATTTTCATAAAAAATATATTTAAAGATGATATAAATTATCAAAATGACATGAGTAACGTGTAAGATTTTTTTTCATTAAAATATATATACATTGCATTTTATCTCTTTTTTAATGCATAGCTACTTCATCAGTTTTAAAATATAAAAATGTAGTGCTAGATTATATATAATGTTTAGTTTATATTTTAGTACTAAATTTTTATATTTTATTTCAAACGGAAGGAGTAAGTATACTAGCTTTACTTCAATTAATTAGTATCACACCGACAATACAGGATATCGACGCAGGCTCCAGCATGATGGCTGCAGGTTGGCAGCTAGAGCTATTGACATAGGCCTTTTTTTAAAAAAAATGAATGGAATGCGTGCATGTGACCCAAATAAATTTGGGTGGGTCAAAAGCTAGGAGCAAAACTATCTTAGCCAGACATGGCTATTTGTGTTACTGTACGTTTCTAGATCATTATAAGTTATTCTAGTAGAGGTATCCCTTATTACAATTTGTGTGCATTTCTATCCCACTTGAAGCATTGAGCATTGCATAGAAACTTATAAAAGTTTAGAGAACCGCTAATTTGCATATTAAAAAGCATATTTCATCATTTTTGAATAATTGTCACCGATACTACTCAAATTTAAATTTTGACTGCTTATCTTTTATAAAAAAATTATAAATAGTTAGTAGAACGTTACATTATTAAAGTTTGTAGCATCATAAATATCACCTTATAATTTTTATTTATTGTAATATAATTATTTAAATATAATTTAGTATGCAACATACTTAGCATATAAGTCTATATATTTTCTTCAAATAAAACGGGCTGTCAAAATTTAAATAAATGATACTTCCGCTGTTTTAAAATATAGGACGTATTTTATTTTATTTTTTTTCAACAATTACTTTATTATAATATTATTTTTATGATACAATTATTATATTTATATTAAAAAGAACTTTATTATAATACTTTTATACCGTATAAATAATATATTAATTAAATAATTATTGTTTAAAATATTGTCTTAATAAAATAAAAAATATATTATATTTAAAAATAAACGGATTAAAAAAAAAAGTACATCAGCTACTGCTCGGTCGATCCGACCAATCACGAATTTCACGGTATAAATTAGTAGGGAGAATGTTACTGTGCTCATCGAGTAAGGGCGAATAAAGAATGAGAAACATAACAATAACAATAGAAAAAAAAACAAAGAATTCAAAACATAGAACGATGAGATTTTGCTTGTTTGGATCCTAGGAAAAATCTAGAAGAGAGACACACACATAGGCAAAAAATGTGCAAAGGAAAATTTTCCTTTACCTCACACTGGATGTTTTATTTCCCCTGAAAATGGAGAGTTTGCTCTTTTTCCAAAGGAATTCAGCAGCACCTTTCTTTCGTCCCAAACAGTCTTGTAGGAAAAAATCCAAAGGAATACAAACCTCCAAAATTATTTCAAAAATACATTGTTCCAAACAATCTCTAAGCATGTGTGTTTAGTTAAAAGGATAACATGAGTTAGATGGAACGAACCCGGTTTTTAAGATGTTTAGTTTAGGAATAAGTGGGATGAAATTCTGTTTGTTTATTCCATCCTTAAGGAGATTAAAGGGGATTTAGAGGAAATTTATTTCATACATATAATTATTTCTCCTTCAATCCCTACTCTTCCATCCCAACATATCCCACCTCATTCATAAGCCAAACACCCCATCGTCGATAAGTATGTACTGTATACACATACATTTACATACGTGCAGCTAGAGGAGTAGTAGCACACATGTACACGTACTCTTTTCGGTTTAATAATTCATATCATTTTAGGTAGGATTGAACTCAAACTTTTAAATTTTTAATTATTAATATTTTTTAAAGTCAATAGACTAGATAAGACTTAAAAATACTTTAATAAAAACACAATTTTATTTATTTATTATATACAATTTTATTTATTTTTGTATATATTGTAACAGAAAAATATAATTAAAGATAGATTTTGAAGAACGGTCCAAATCAACCGGAATTATGGAAAACGTATATGTAATTGCTGGTCATCTCGCCCGCGCCGCTCGGTAAAAAATGTGCCAGGGGCGAGAGAGACTCTGGAGGCTTCCCGCGCTGCAAGGGGGACAAGCCAACTTGTGTCGCCGGCGAGGGCCTCAGCTCCCTCCCTCCTGCACGGCACCACACACAACTTTGCCTACGCGCGCTCGCACGTTACACGTACGCCGGCCTCCTAATTCCGTCCCTCGATCCGCCGCGCGCGCGAGCGTAGCAGGATGGCCGCCGGCGGTGGTGACAGCAGGCAGCAGCGGCAGCACGGCGGCGGCGGCGGATCGACGCCGACCTCGGCCTCAGCAGGGAGTGCACCGACGCCGAGCTCAGGGTCGCCTACCGCAAGCTCGCCATGGTACGTACGCTACCTACGTGTGTGCCCTCCTCTCCTCCTCCTCCGCCGCCGATCGACCGATCGATCAGCTAGTTATTCGATCGCGTGCAGATATGGCATCCGGACAGGTGCTCGGCGGCCGGCGGCAGCTACACGGGCGTCGACGACGCCAAGGAGCGCTTCCAGGAGATCCAGGGCGCCTACTCCGGTACTCGTCCTCATCTCCGATCCCCTCCATCGCCGCCCTTCTCTGCCTTCTTGCTTACACGGCGAACCAGATTGATTGATCTTGGCTAGCTACCTACTCCTACGTAACCGCGCCGCCGCGCGCGGAAACTCAAGTGTTCTCTGCTTGTTCTTCTTCTCGTGTCTTGTGCGTGCGGTGCAGTGCTCTCCGACTCCAACAAGTGGTTCCTCTGCGACGGCGACGACGACGACGAAGCCGATGTACGTAACTAACTATACCTAACCTACCGCGTGCTCGCTCATCGATTGGTTAACTCCTCTCGAGGACGTCTTGATGAAAATTCGGTGATTCACGGAGTGCTTTCTGCAAATTTTGTCTTCCTATTTTGATCGCAGCTTTCGGGGATGGGCGACTTCCTCGGCGAGATGGCGCAGACGATGAGCCAGGCGACGCCAACCGTACAACAAACACATCTGGACCGTCCATTCCGTGTTGAGATTCGTGCTAACCATTTCTTCTTTCGATGCGCAGCAGAGCTTCGAGGAGTTGCAGCAGCTGTTCGTCGACATGTTCCAGGACGACATCGACGCCGGCCTCTGCGAAATCCCGGCCTCCTGCACCTTCCAGTCGCCGCCGTCGTCATGGCCATTCCCGTCTTCTCCGCCTCCGGCAACCACCGACGCACATGCACAACCGCCGGCGTCGCGCAAAGGCGTGAACAAGCGGCGTTCGCCGGCGATGAACTCCAGCTTGGGCCTGGGCATTCCGGACTTCTGCTTCAAGGTAGATAAAGAAGAGCTGATCGGCTCGGTTAATTATTGGTCGTGATGAGCTGAATTGTAGAGCTAGAAAACTTTTGTGAAATCTTTACAAGTGAAAAGTGAATCCCAAAATACAATTAGGATGAGCCACGTCGGATCATGAAAAAGACAAAATAGAGAGAAGAAAGTTAAGCCAGCAGATTAGATTAGGTAAAAAAACAAAAACAGTGACGGTAAACCTGCCACTTGCCACCGAAACCCGGCCGACTCTACCAATGAGAGGCGGAGGCCATTGCCAACCTCAGCCGTGCAGCTGTATCGATCCAAAGGACGCCGCCGGAATAGTCGTCTGTGAGCCTGCTGCTGCTTACCTCGCCCCCGCTTGGTGCGGCCTCTGCCGCCCACTCAAAGTCGTCAGTGCTGCCTTGGAGGCTCGATGAGGAGACCCACCCGCCGCGATGCCGCAGGATCTTCACCACCGCCGTCCGCCCCACAGCCTCCCCCCCCCCCCCTCCCCTGACCATTGCAGCCGCCGGATCACACTCCTTAAGTCAGCGCCGCCGCCGGGTCAGACATCTCCACCGCCACGCTGCCGTCGGATCCGGCCGGTGAAGCACGATGGATGTGGCGACCTCCAGGGCCGCGGTGGACTCGTGGGACGGCTGATATGAGGAGAATAAAAGAGAGGAGAAGGAGGAGGCGACGCCGGCTGTCGGTGGAGAGAAGGCCCACTGGAGAGGATCGAGGAGGCGGAGCTGCGGACGAGACGGTTCGATTTTTTTTTCCAGGTAGACTTTTCGATTTGGGAGGGAGAAGAGGCGCTTGCGGCTGAGAAAGAAACGTGTGAACAGAATAGGAGATCGAGAAGATCAAAGATGTGGATGTACTGTAAAATTTACCGTATTCACACTTAGTAAAAATCCCTTTTACCCTTATCCTTTATTTACAAACGATCCTTTAAAAAACTAATTTACAAATGAGCCTTCAGCTTATATTTTATCTACAAATAGTCCTTACAGCTTACTCATTCCAAATTGCTATGACTTTAATGACGCAAAATTAACCTTGGTACTAGATTTGCTGTGACATTGACATAGTAATGAAATTTTCTATGATGTTGATATGTTATGGACATAGTAAATTATATAGTTTTATTATAACATTAAAGAATGTGCATGGGAAAAGCTAAATTTTGATGATTAGTTTGTAATAATGCACTTTGCTATAGGTTTCATTAGAAATTTAAAACTATCATAACATCAAACTAAACTAAAACCTATAAAGCTGCGCACCAATGAAAAATAATAGGAGATTGCATGGAAAATAATAGGAGATGGTGGGAAGCCCAGGAGTCATGCAACTGTGTAGACGGCAATCAACTGTATACAATAAACGTATTTATATAAACTTAGTTTAATATGTGAATGTAAAGTTTGTAATAAATTATGATAAATGATTTGTTGTCATTATAATATTGTTTATTACAAATGAAAATAAATATGTTTGTGTGCTAACTAGGCTTCCTGCTAATTTCACTAAGACATTCAAAAAATACATCTAAGCTATGATATAGATGTAGGTTACGGTTTGGCTCTAAGACAAACCAAAACCAAAATATTTGGGAACTATTATTGTTTGGCTCTAAATGGGCTGAACAATAAAAAAAAAGCATGCAATGTTCTCTGGAATTAAAGTTTACGATAAATTATGGAAATTAATTTATTATTATGGTAATATTGTTTAATGCACATAGAAACTTGCGGTGCTAATTAACTATAATATATTAAGACATTTAATATCTATAAATGGCATGTCATGATATTACATAGAAACACATGTCATAGTCGTGCAAATGAGCGACTTAATACGCTAGTAGTGAGCTTCTACAATGTTCTCTCTGTAAATTCTGATATCCTAGAAAATATATTTGGTTTTTTTAGTTGTACAGTATGCGGAATTTTCCAACTACTGTGGAGTAGCTGTCGTCAAGTCATCACATCGTCGCAAAATCGCAGCATTTATGCCCGTTCATCCTGTGAAAACGCCCTGGAGCGATAGGAACGTCCTGTTCTTTGCCCAGTAAAAAAAATTATATACGTAAAACAAATATGATAAAATAAACTATAATAAAAAAACCATAAAATCAGCTACAAAATTAATTTTTAAAATTTTACATGGTTGGATTCAGGTAGCTTTCCTTAAATTATGGTTTCCTATTCTCCACTATTTAAAATAGGAGTTATCCTCTTGGAAGCGTTCACCATCGCCTTTCAAAAAAAACCAAAATTAGGTGGTTAGTTAATAAAAAAACTAATTGGGCCTGATGCTTTATGCTATATTCACACCCCCAATCTATTCTTAGTCATATGGCCTATATAACCCATCTCTAATCTCTGAATGTACATGTTAATATCGTACGGAAAGAGGCAATAATAGAGCTCAAAAACTGAAAGCTTACAACAATTGCTGTAACTAGGTGATGCAAATCTTGTGCAAGACATGTTGATGCCCATGTCTGCTCACTATTATATGTTTAATATATAATATTTCTATGCTATAGCTACGGTGATATTTGATAATGTACGGTAACATTTCGAAGAAAATGTTCTTTTGTTGATTTTGTGTATATTGAATAATTGTAACATGCCCATAGCAACACTAGGGTTAAGTACCATAATTCGGAAACCGCATATTTTTCAACTAAGTAACATAACTAAATAAATCTGATGCACCGCATTTTTTATCAATAAATTTAACTGTAGAAATCACAAATGCTGCATTTCCATCCGTAAATATATGACATATATGGCTGATGACAAGAACTTTAACAGTTGTGTTCAAGTTGTGCTGCTGATGTTTCCACCTAGCTCTCCTCCAATCAATTCCCTAAAGATTTCTTATATGGTGAAATGATGTTAAACAATTATTGGGTATATATGTCCGTTGCAACTTGCAATGGGAAACATTATTTTAGCAGAAACAATAATTATGACCTATTTCTATGGTTTTCACATATCATTAATATGTAATACAGATGGAATAAAAACAGCGATTTGAAGTGAATCCTGAATTTTTTTTTAGACTCAAAATGAATCAGGTAAGGCTGTGAGCTCACAACCCACTCTTTCCTACACACGTGCATATCAAATATTTAAAAAAAGATAAAAATGCATGTTCAACTAATTGTATGGAAAATGAGCTCAATGCATGGAGTCCTCCCGATCAACTGCTAATATATATTTGTAAAGTCCATCTACTAAAATCTTATTTGCCTTAGGCATGATGGCTCCTGAATACACATGAACACCAAACTGTTCATTCACGCCAGCAGAATCCCCGTTGGATTCCAGGTCGCGAACGATGCTTCAGTACACTACTACTCATCATTTTTGCAATGCCGTATCTAGTGATGCCAGGAATTTCACCCCTTCCCAGAGAATTAAAATGAATCCTGATCATATTCACACCTGGGAAAAAGGAAAATTCAGCGACAGTTAAGTGTATGCGAACTTGTATATCCATTGAATTAAGCATTAGCTAACAATCTCATCAGATATAAAAAGCCTACATTCTGTATATTATCTTTCCATAGCACAATATCTTATTTTCTAATAAGCGAACACTATCGACAATGATCATAGACTGAACATACTGGAAGCAAACATACTCTTTCATTTCCCCGAAGAACCCGTAGACTCTGTTTTAATGCCAACTCTAACAGAAATCTTAATGCCAGTCTCACTTCTCATGTATCATTTACCATATGCCAAAATTGCTTAATAATTTAGTATTACATAGTATATGGTAACAGAAGGAGCAAACATAGTATTACATATGAATTGCTCAAACGCACGCACTGTTTTGTAATAGCACAAGGCCTTTGAGGTTATCCGAAAAAGAAAAAACTCCATAAGAAAAAAAATGTGACATACTACCTAATGTAAATTGGAAAAAAGATGATATAAAAATGTGCAAGTAAATAAAGTTATCATGTTTCCATGTGCACACTTTATTTTCTCTGCTTTTGGCTATTTAATGCATTTTCATAATAGGATCCATATGCATTGAAGTGGCTAAGAAAAATTCAGAAATAAGTTGGTTCAAGATAAAATAAATTAAAAATTCTCAAAAAATACTACACCACACATTTGTTCTACTGTAGTTTTGGCATAATTTTATCTCTTCAATTGATGCCTCAACTAAGTCACTCAACTTAGAAAAAATCTGGGAGACTGTAAAATCAGAATGCCTACTTTGCAACTTCACGATAATTAAACCACAATTCTTTTTCCAGTGCATGTTGGGTAGATGGTAGACCAAGTTGTTCACTAACTACAGTACTTTTGGCTCAGTTTAATTCGAAACCTAGGAACATAAAATGATGAGTGCAAAACAAAGCAATATTAAATTGCTGTAAATAGTAGCACATAGGCTTCTTCACCATTGTACCATGGTAAAACCATAGATCATCTAACTTCAGAACTTTGCACAGCTGTAGAACACATCTCACACAACTCACAGCAAATTGGCCATCCCCAGAAACATTTTGGAGGTAGAAAACTCATAGGTGCAAAACAGCTAGTTACCACTTTCCACAGCTTCTAGATGATTTCTTTGCTTCTTTCACTACCAAGTGGGCTCTAGGTCCTGTAGGACCCACATGTCGGCCCTAGAACACATGATGGCACAGCCTCCGCCCTTGGAACGCTTGCCACATGACAGATGCCACCTTGCCGTCGACCACCTTAGCAACTTCGTCTATTTGGCCAGCCTTTCTACCTATAGCCTTATCCTCTCGCCCATGGTCTATTCTATGTGCTAGACGAGGCATTTCACCTCGGTTTCATTAGGAATAGAGGTATATCACTCTTGGCACTGGTGACATCCTGCCATCACTGATCAGATGAACTTCACAGCAAGCTAACTATGGGAACATGACCATAGTGTCATGCGTAACTCATCTGTACCTCTCCCTTCCCATGTTGTGCAGGTCTATTTCGTCATATCACCGTTATGCGCACTCTTGGCATTAGTGGCCGCAGTCGACCATCTTTCGAGTTTCGATCGCTAGGTGGAAGTCCAGTCGAGCTACTCAGCTATTGTCATCACCATCCCAAGCTGATCTAGATGCCCAAGGCAACCCAAGGAGTGAGATCGAGGTCACCTTCCTCCTCTCCGACTGTCGACATCCTTGGTCGATTCCGCCATCTATGGTAGGTTTATATCTGATTCTTCGTGTACATAGCTTCCTAGAGCACTAATGACATGGTGCATCGATCAAATTCAGATGTCACCATTCACTCTCTTTCTCCACCGGCTCATGCCACTGTCAAGACCTCATCGAACCTCATGAGCTACATAGTGGATTTCCTAGTGACCCTAAGGCGCACATGCACATCCGAGTCTAACTTAAATCAGTCACTAACCTTGCATGCATATATAGCTTGAGAGCCACTGTTGCTCACATCGCCATTGTAGCTGATTCTGCCCACCTCTGGCTACGAGACGACCATCGATAGCTTCTCCAACTCTCCGTCTATCTTTTCTCTTTTGGCCACGCTACATGAAACCAAATCGTTTGCCGCCGACAACACTGTGAAAATCGTCGATGATAGCTAGGCCTCCATAAGGACCTAGATGTGTAAATCTTTAAAAGCCTAGGTGTTTGATTACAAGATTTTTTTAGTATGCATGTGGACCCCACAATGTTTTGTAATATATAAATAGTTCAAGGACTTTTTAGCAAGTTTTCTATAGGCTAATGACTGCAGGTTTTATATCTAAAAATCCGAGGGGGGTTTTATGCAATATTATCAAGTCACTAACATGTAGGTCCAGTAGATTTAAAATCCAGAAAAATAAAGAAAATGCATCTTAGGCTTTTCCGTTGAACTGAAAAAATGAGTAAAATCTAAATTCATAAGAAATTCATTTTAACTCTAAATGAAGTGAAACAAAGTTTGTTGGAACCACACAATTATGTTTTTTATTCGTGTAAGCTCAAAATTTATCCAAACAAGTACAGAAAACTCCTCTAAAATTTGAACATTAAGTAAACACTTTAATTAGTATAAAAAATTTATAAGAACTTCTACAGTTCATACTAGCTCCAAATGAAGTGAACAATTTTTTTTAGATTCATAAAATTTTGCTCTATATTTCTGTAAATTAAAAATTGTCAGGTTTAGCCCGCAAAAATGCATGTAAAATTTGTATAGCATATAAATACCGTATTTAATGTATACAACTTCTAAAATACATATCTCTAGAATAAAAATTTATAAAATAAAAATTCCATCACCATAAATCGTGCAAAATCAGTACCAACCCACTGTAAGAAAATCACACATGTTAGAGTATTTTTAAATTTTTGTATATTTTGGTGTTTATTTGATTTTTGTTATTTCATATAGAGGACAATCCTGTTATCGGAGAGGAATCAAATATTGTTGCTAATCCTATGGAGGAGTTTGAGCAAGGCAAGTACCCTCTCTCCTTTGACCATATTGAAAAATATATTTTCAGGGAAATGTATTGTTTTACAAATTACATGCGTATTTGTGACTATCGATTAATTGAAATATGGTAAATGGTAGTTATGCCCAACTTGCTACATAATCCACTTTGAAAACTTGTACTCCTTGCTGTTCATAACCTTAGGAATGGTTAGAGTATTTTTAATTGTACTCAAACACAACTATTATTACTTATATTCATGCCATATGCTTATAATCATTATGGAAAACTAATCACGAACCTTTGATCATTTTACAACTTTCGAACAGAGGTGTATTCTCTTGTTATTTGCAAATGAAAATGATGAAAATATGTTTTTAGACTTAAATGGCAAGTGGTATGCATAGATTGTCTTGCGTGATGATAGAGAGAGTACTCATCTAAGTCAATTAAGAACCAAACTCATTGTTATTAACTTATGTTTATAGTGTAACCACATATGCTAATATAGGATTGTCTTAACTTGTTATGTTGTTCATTATTTAGCCTTACATTTTTATAGGTTGAAGTAGTATGGGTTTTATGTCGTGATGAATCTAAAGGAGCTACCTATTTGACCTGTCATGATTTAGGCGTCTAAGTATGCCTAATACAATAGTCTATCATGGTGTAGGTGTCTAAGTGTGTCTAATATAATAATATAGTGCCTCATAAAAAAAACAAGTGTTTGCCACTGCGACGTTAGGTCAAGGCATGGACCCTCCACCAAATTACTCTAGGTTACAACTTAGGGTGGATTCACACTTATCGTGTAATACTAAGTTTTGAGCAATATAGAGGCTAAATCGTGAGTAATAAATCGGTTACCTTCAATATCGCATGGCGTGCATTGCATAATTATTATATCGCATAGTATAGTTAAAGTTGTATAAACTCTATAGATCAATAAAACTAATTAGTTGGCCATGCTCGAGTGGCATTATATGGTGTCATAAATTTGTTTTGTGTTTTATAAATGTGTTTTGGATTTGATTTTGGAAATGGTAGAAAATTCTGAAATTTAAGTTGTATTATTGACTTGCTGCCATGGAGAACAATAAGTATGCTATACATGATGATGCTGTGGTTTTTTACTTATGATCTATGTTTCTTATGCTTTATTTAAATTCCATTGCAAAGAGTTTGTAAAATAAAATTAGCTTTATACAAATTAAGACAATAAATAGCTTTTCTTGATATGTCCTTATATGTAATATGTTAGCTTTGGCTTTGCCGATCATTAATTTAATTAATGCTCTATCTCTTTCTTAATGCATATGATGTTGCTTTAGATGCTTATATAGGTGAAAAGTATCCTAGTAATGAGTGCTATGAGTGCCAAGTATTTTCAGGATGGTCCTAGTTAGAGGATTACCCTAGTCAGCTGCCTGTGGTATTTTGAGTAGACTCACTTCCGAAGAACTAACTATTCACCCAATCAACATATGTAATTAACCTAGTTGTAATTGTATTTATGTATTTATATATTTATATATTTAATTATCTAGCTATAACTTTGTTTATAATGAATGTCTTGTTTATAATGGATGTCAAAGCTTAAGTGCATGTTTGGTAGAGCTCCACCTCCACTCCACCTCTCCTGGAGCTAGAGTCCAATCAAACAATTTTAGCATTAAAAAAAAGGGAACGGAACGGGCTGAAATGATTTGAACAGATATATTACAAAGGTAGAGTAGGGCTCAAGCTGCTCCACAGCTTTACTCCAGACTTCGCTAAAGTGTGTAGGAGCGTTCTAAGGTAGATGAGTATAATTTAGAGAGGAATGATGCGAGTATTCTTTATTCTTTCAAATATTTACACATGGACTGATGTGACTGTTTTTTAAAATATTAAGATTCTATAGTTCGTGTTATTATATTTAATAGCTATTATTCAAGGTGTCCGACAAAAAAGAGCTCGTGCTAAAATGGCTTACGCAACATATTATTCAAGGTATCCGACAAAAAAGGTAGCAGCTCTTGGCATGAACCGCTAATCAGTTCGACAAGCAAAGTTTAACATTGCAGCTCACAATAGCATCGGAGCAGTCGAACAGGACTGGAATTGGAATATAAGTACAACAACGTCATCATTATTACATACTGATGATAGAACCATTTAACGAAATTAAACCACTCTACTAATACTAGACAAACCATATATAATGTAGCGTAAAGCTGCAACATAAGCTAACAAAACTATGTCTCAGCGAATGATGAGACGTGACACACAGCAATCCATCAGACAGACTTCAGTACAAATATCGGTGTAGAACAAGCCGTGCAGATTGGATAATCAGGCCTTCCTTCATCTATTTCTCAACACCGAAACAGTAATGATACTGCTCTTTCTACAGATGAGTAGAACATGAGTAATCAGCCCAGAATAGAGAGTTAATGTGTTGAATTCAATGTTTACAAGTAGTGCTCCACATCCTCTACCTGAAACCAGTGATGCCAAGCAACTGTGCTGATCACTTATCTCCTGCTTGTCTTGCCTATAGAACGTTTTCCAGAGAATAAATGCTTTGGTTTCAACGTTGGAACGACACGATCCGCCTCTCCACGACGAGCCTCCTTGTTCCTATTCCGCACAGAGTCCTTGGCTTTCTTAATTGCCACCTTCTTCTGAGCAGAGTCCTTAAATCCTTCTCCTGGAACAACCTCCTCAGGTGGTCTTGACTTCGACCTAGACCTGGACCTCAATCTCGCGTGCAATTTCTTTTTGGATTGCTGGCCGTCTATATCCATATCATCAGCATCACTACCAGCTCTGCTCAGTGACCTCTCACGCTTGCGACCTCTAGACCGGCTGCGGGCTCGGGCCACAGCTGCACTAGGATCAAAACCCATGGATGAAAGTAGACGGCCCATTCTATCAGTTGTGAATTTCCTGTCTTTGTCAAACTTTCTAGGAACAATAGGACGACTCCCTGCAGTTCTCTTCTTCATTCTGTGTTCTTGGATGAGCAGTGCCTTCTTCTTTCTAATCTGACCCAAGATTTCACGCTGCTCTTCAGTTAATTCATAGCCATCAATCTGGAAAGCTTCCTGTGCAGCTTCCTCTTCAAGGCGAAGGCCCTCCTCTCTCTCCAACTCTTCACACCTCTGCAGTATATCTGGATCCAGAAAATCAGCAACATTATGCCCATCCAATATCTCAGGCAGAATATCTTCCTTCCATTCATCATTGGCCAATAAGTAATGCTTCTTGAGACTGGCAGAATAGACCCCAGCACCTCCATTCTCATTCTCTAGGTCCTTCTCCAGTTTTCTCTCCAGTTTGTTCTTTTCCTTTGCAGCAGAAGCATTTGCTCGAGATTCAAGAACAGCCTGAGGGATGCAAGGATATCTCTCCTTGTTATCACGAGGCTTTGGCATAGCAACATGAAACCTATTTAAGCAGTCATTGATCTTCTTTGATTTCATCTTGATCTCTACCCTCTGATCAAGAAGCCTCTCACATGCAGCATTTTTCACAGCTATCACACCCTCTTCTGTCAAAGTACTCATAGTCAATAGAACACCCTCCTTATTAGGATCTCCACCATGAGCTATGGTCTTCATAGCCTCAGCCTTCATCTCCATTACCAGCTTCATGTCCTCCTTAGACAGCTTTTCAACAGGCTGCAAGTCCACCTTGTTACACAAAATGATTAGAGGCTTATTCATGAACAAGGACTTAATACTGTGGAAGAGTGCAGCCTGCTGAGCAATACTGTACCCACAAGACCCAGAGATGTCCAAGAAGAATAGCACAGCAGCCCTCAAGTGGGCAAGAGCAGTGATGCTGCACATTTCTATGATGTTCCTGTCCTCAAAAGGCCGATCAAGGATCCCTGGAGTGTCAATCACTTGGTAGCGCAAATACTTGTAATCTGCATGACCGACAAACAGGGACTTTGTTGTGAAAGCATAAGGCTGGACATCCACATCTGCTCTTGTGATCTTGTTCATGAAAGAGCTCTTGCCAACATTTGGATAGCCACAAATCAATAAAGTCCTGGTGTTTGGATCTATAGATGGAAGCCTCGCCATGTGCTGCCTGATCTGCTCCAGGTATGCCAAACTAGGACCTATCCGCTTAATGACAGTACACATGCGACCTAGGGCAGCCACCTTCAGGCACTTGCACCGGTACAGTGAGTCTCCATATTTGAGCAGCCTCAAATAGTCCTTAGCTATCTTTGCAATGATATTTCTGGCAGTGTTGATTTGGCCCAAGGCAAGCTTGTAGTGATCTTTGTTGTACAGGACGTGAAGGAGATCACCATAGAAAGGATGGATATCATCCAGCCTTGGGAATTCATCGATGACAGTGGACAGCTTTTCATAGAAGTTTGACTGGGTGTACTTAACCTTTCGCATATAAAACTGGCGAATGCGGGAGATAGCATATCCCTTGTGGACAACAGTTGGTGTTTGCCTCTGGGTGCGGGATAAGATGATGTCAATGAAGTCCTTCCCAGGAGGAACAACGGTGATTCGCTTGAAATTGTATTGCACCATCTTGTTGATAGAAAGCTCCCTAGCCCAGACGACTTTTTCTGTCTTACAAACAACAGCGCATATGAAATCAGCAGCGGGGAAGGTGAATCAGTTATGGTAACAGGTAGAGCGACGGAGAGAAGGGGCGTTTACCTACGTCGCGAGGGTGCGGCGGGCGGGAGAAGGTGAGTCAGCAGCGGGACACGATGCTTCGCCTCGTCCTGGAGGCGGCGGCGGCGGCGGCGGCGTGCCCCCTCTGCGTGGCGGCGGACGGGGGAGGGGAAGGAGAAGTTTAGCCAGGGTTTCTCCCGAGGCTCTTGTCGTGGGCGCACTGATGGGTAGTGGGATTCAGTGGGCCCATCAAATATTTCAGTGATGGACCTCTCGGCCCACCAATTCACGGCCCACGAGTACTACCCACCCGGAGGCGGCGGCGGCGGCGGCGGCTTCCAGAGGCTCCGCGGCTCAGCCTCCGCCACACGGCGGCGACACCCGACCTGTCCTCCTCCTCCTGCCCCTTCTTCCCGCCGTCGTGGAAGGAAGGAGAGCGGCGGCGCTGCCCACCGGCCACCGGAAGGTTCGTCTCCTCGTCGGGCTTTTCCGCCGCCTCTTGACTTGCTTCTTCTGTTACTTGGTTGCCCCGGCGGTTGTCGCTGATTCGTGGGGTTGTGGATTGGTGTTGCTGTTGTTAGGGTTTGGAAGCGGTGGTTCTAGGTTATTCGGCTGCTGCGGCGATGTTGTCCAGGATCTCCCAGCTCGGGGCGCGGATTCTGCGCGAGAATAGAGCTGGTACGCGCCTACTCCTACTTTTTTTTTCTGTATTGGTTAATGCTCTGGAGTACTTGCTATACGTGATGAATTTGTGCCCTATCCTGAATGATTAAGGAGCGGTCAATTTATATAAACGAGACGCGGCTTTCCCCGTGGCATATAGCATTTTATGGCCTGTTTCTGAGTTCATATCCACTTTTGTTGAGGAAATGGGTGGTTTCTAAATGCTCCTTCGTTTTGCTAATGGTTAGTTTAGTGAAGATGGAGATTTGGTGCCATCTTACTGTTATTGATTGTTATTAATCTCTTGTGCAGCAGGGAAATTGCCAAGCAGTACAACCAGTTACTACCGAGGTCAAACCAGCCAACTTTTAGCCCCAGCGGTTAGTCTAATTGTCTAGTTATTGTTGTGGTTTCTCATGGTGAATTCGGACGAAAAGATTATATACCCTCTGTATGTGCTTTCAGTTTTTTCACTTAGAACTCAATTCACCAAGCCCTTCATGCATAACTGTATTTATATATATGATGTTTGCATCTGAATTGTATCTGCATTACTGATAGAACAAACAAATCATTGATAGATGCATTCTAGATATCGCACGTACATTCTGAAATGACCAGTGCAAAAAATTGTGCATTCTGAAACGACTAATGGAGAGACAAATTTTATCTACCTGCACATTTTCCACCACCACTTATAACTTTTGGGCAATTTTGTTTTGTGCCTCTGCCTCCACAAGAGATGATTTATCATTTTTCAAATGCCTTTATATGTAATGACTAATAAGCACTGGTCTATAACTTTCAGAAGAACATCCTCTTCTCCACAGCAACAACTAGTAGCGATCATGATGACAGCAGTCAAGACAAGGAGAAGTATATTTCTCTCCTTTCTTTTCCTTTTTTTTCCATATAGTATGAAATTTGAATGCCTAGCAACGAATATTGGGACATGTTAGTGATGTAGTCCATATCATTTTGAGCCTGATTCTGTTCAATGTCTCTGTTGTCTTTTGAGGAGTGGCTCCTTTTGTCTTTCCCACATAGGAAATAGCTGGTCCAAAATGACTGATCAGTTTTCCTAACATGCAATTCTCTGTGCTGCACAGAATCTCTGTAACATTTGTGAACAAGGATGGCACAGAGCAGATGATCAGTGTCCCAGTTGGAATGTCCATGTTAGAAGCTGCTCATGAAAATGACATCGAACTTGAAGGTTACAGATTTATCGGTGCAACTATTTCATGTTTGAATTTATGATTTCTTTTTCTGATAAGAATAGATATAGAAAGTAAATTATGTTTACCTAATTGACATGGCATCCATTGACTGTTACATGATGTTACCTTCTTGCTGTGTTCCATGAATAACAAGGGGATTTTATTTCGCCTTTTAATGATCTGTCGACTGATGTTCGATTGTAGTTAGTAACTTGTCCTGGTTTGGGTACTGCAGGAGCATGTGAAGGCTCACTCGCGTGTTCGACTTGTCATGTCATACTAATGGTGTGCTCTATATAACCAATCCTGGTTTTTATGCTGTTGTGGAGGTTGAAGTGCCACTAACTGACTATTTCAAATTTCTCCAGGATGTAAATTATTATAATAAGCTAGAAGATCCAACAGATGAAGAAAATGATATGCTTGACCTTGCATTTGGGCTTACAGAAACGTAAGTGAAGATCTCTTAAGGATTTAGTATTTTTTTGTTTATCCATTTGCATGGTTCTGTGGTCCTTGCTGTCTGAATATCATGCAAACAAACCACTATGTGTGGGTATTATCAAAATATGTTATGTGGCTGATAACCGAGGGTTGTGGGGTAGGGGGAAACACGGGATTCAGTGCATTTGACATCAGAGGATATGGCAGATGACATGCAGTTACTTCTTTAATAACTGTGATATGTTTCCACCTGTATCCTGTTTGCAACCTTTTACAAACCCATTGTTGCTACCCATGGTTCTTACATATATGCATGAAGAATGAAAACTAAAGACAAATTAACTTATTAACGAGTGAGATATTCTGATACTGGATGTAATTGTATAAATGTCATGGTAGCTTTGTATGTGCAAGAGTTCTGATTCCGTGGTTACATGAATGAAAAAGAATTAAGTAATTCGTGTATGATCCTCAATCATATGAAAGGTGCACTTTAATTGTTTCTCGTTTCTAATCTGGCATCACATTTTGGAACTGCATTCAGGTCTCGTCTTGGCTGCCAAGTAATAGCAAAGCCAGAACTTGATGGCATGCGACTGGCACTACCAGCAGCTACACGAAACTTTGCGGTAGATGGCTATGTACCAAAACCACACTAAAAAGACTGATATCTGAGAACACAGGTTCTTACAGAGTGTCATTGATTTTGTAGCCCATCACGTAACTTAAACAACAACCTAGGTGTTTTGAGGCTTTTGTGTTTCAGGGAGGATTTTTGTTCATTGTTGAGCTCCTCAGTTAGCTTACAGAAATCATTATTTCATCTCTGCCACACTGCCACCGGGTGAATAAAATGCTTGTTCTGCATGCATATTGGGTTATGTATGCAGTATGAGCCTTTAATCTTGAGAACAGTTGTACTGGGGCCAGCCTGTTAAAAATTGTGCATCATGAAGCGTGCAGTGCAACACATTTTGTTTCGAGAGAATCTACTCTATACACCGAGATTACACTAGTTATTTGCCATCGATATTGTTCCTTTATATAATATGCTACTATGCTACTGAGTTTATCGCTTATTTTTACAGTACGTTATTAGATTAGATTTTTTTTCAAAATCGTCTAAAATGCCCTTTATAGACGTTGACAATTGGCTCATGCCATTAGGAGTTTTAAAAAATTATGAAATTTTCTATATAGCTTTTTTTGTCTATAATTCAAGATTTTTACATTACTTATTTTTTTATAAAATATAATTTATCTTTTATATGCTTCTGTCACACAACATAATTCCTTCCCTGATACAGTGACTCACTCAAGAAAGTTGTAAGATGTAAAAGGCACTTGTGAAGATTAATTTAGTGACCAGTAGCATAATGCGGCCTTAACCACAGGCAAACAACCACACGACCAACTGGTAACATCGAGTCTGATCTCCTCATCCTGAACAGCAAGGCGCGTTCTTTTTTCCGATTAAATAAAAGACGCACACGTAGACACCATTAGACTTGTAATATACACCTATAAATACACCTTTTAACACGTGTTTAACAAGATGAAGATCAACAGTAAATTACTGATCTCACTAAAATTCTATTAAAAATCCACATGTTTGTGAGTAGCAGACGATTGGATAGATTATAGACAGAGGAAAATTGGTCACATAGATAAATTAAATATTTCAAAGCTAACAAATAGCTTTAAAAATATTATTATGTCCGTTCGCAAATAGAAGTTGTCCTAACATACATACAATCAAGCCTCAAAGCCTTCAATGATTAATTAATACAGAAAAAATTAGTATTTGACGTAAGGAAATAATATTGGTGGATTTATCATGAAACATGCTTTCATATAATTATAGGTGCTGTTCGGTTCAGCTAGACTGTGGCTACACAGCTGCAATGCTGTAGCAGTCCTAGCAGAAATTTGCTTGCTGGGTCTTGTACCGCAGATAGCTGTTCCAAACATTGCCATAGTTTTAATAGCTTTTATAAACATATGGTTAGATAAAACTATGATGAAACATGCGCATCGAAGCATGTTCTCAGTGTCCAAAACGAGGAGTAAAAAAGAACAAGGTAGCATCTAAAAAATGGCAATGGAGAAAGTTTTTCTTAAAAGGAATCGTACTTTAGAACGCGCGGCACAAATAACCCATACGTGTTTAGGAGAGAAATCACAATCCAATTAAGCGTCCTCCTCAACCGGTCGATCTGCATGCGTCCTCCACCGCTGATCGCCATTGCACGGCAGCATTGAAGCCCCAGCCATAGAAACACCCGAGCTGGAAGCAGCCAACAATGTCCCCGGCGCCCCCACGCACCAACCATCCCTAACGCCGAGAAATTTACACGCGACCGCCGTGCGGTGCAGGCGTACGTCTTGGTAGGTGGATCTCGCACGCCGCGATCCCTGCAATCGCTGCTGATCGAGCCGCTGGCGCCATCAAACGGCACGTCGCCTCGCCGCAGCTGACAAGTGGTGCCAAAAAGTTCAGAGGTAAATTTCTGATTGGACCTGGGGCGTCTCCTATCATGATGCAACTGCCGAACTGAATCTGCAATTGATCTCTCCCCACCCTGATGCTAAGTGGAGCGAGTGAAACAGACAAGGGCCATCTGGAAAGCTGCCACGGTAGGTGAAGCATGCTGAGCAAACTTGCGTGTTCAGGCTTCTGGTTTCATAGTGCTGTACGATGAAAGATTGCTATCAAAAAAATTTATAAAAAATACCTTATTTAATAGTTTGACAACTTGAGCACACAAGGCGAGAAAAAGGCTGGCAGAAAAAGCTTTCCCCAACGCAGTCTAAGTGAGTGATGAGTTGGAGTGTTTGTGGCTGCGAAGAAACGTAGCATTTCACCATCATCGGCAATTCTCAGCCGTGAGGGTCAAGAACTAAACATGCTTTTGCACTGTAATCTGCAAATTCGCAAATTCGCTATTAGTACTCGTGCAGTAGCACTCTGCAAATTCGCTGTGTAGCTACCATTTACAGCTTAAGATCTGAATTTGTGCCAATTCTCAAATGTAAACATGCAAATTTGCGCAAATTTGATTCACATGTACATTGCTGAACTGTTTAAAGCTACAAAGCTATTACAGCTAATAAAAAAATTGATTTTATTGCTCCTTTGGATGCTCAGAAGGCCGAGAAGACGCCGCCGGCTCGTCTCCTCCGCCTCGGGCTCGCCTCCGTTAAGCTCCCACCGGCGGCCTGATCCCACAACCGCACGACGCTGCCGCTAAGCGACGCCAATTCCCTGTACCGGCCCCCCTCCGCCGCTGCTGTCGGGCTGAGGGGCAGAGACCTCACCACCTCCCACTCGAACGGCATCGTCTCCAACGACGTCTCGTCCACGCCGTCGTCCTCGTCCTCTTCGACCACCTCCTCGCCGTCCTCTCCGTCCAGGTTGCAGCACCCGACGCAGCAGCTGTCGTAGTAGTACGCCGTGTACCTCTCCTTCGGCGACTGCGACGAGGCCGGCTCCGGTGGCCTCACGGACGATCTCGCCTTCTCGGACGTTGCCGCCGACGCCGTCGCCGATGATGCCTCCTCTCCCAAATGATCCTCTCCAGAAGAGGTATCACCCATGGCGACGGGCGCGGCAGCTCGTAGGCGCCAGATGCCGGCGGCAGCGGCCGCGGCGAGGACAGCGGCGAGGCAGGTCCACGCCGCAGCGCCTGTGGCCGCGGCCTCCGGGAGGGAGTAGAGGCGGAAGGCGACGGCCTCGAGAGGCTGCTCGAGGATGTCCATCTCTTCTCACCGGCGACGTGGCTGGCTTCTTGGCTCTGCTCTGCTCGGGAGAGGAATGCGTTGATCTGCTTTGGGAGAGGAGAGCGGGTGAGGAAGACGAGGGGTATTTAATGGCGGGGAGGAGGCGGCTAATGAATGAATCTGGGCCGTTGGATGGAGAGACCAGAGAAGGGGATCAGGGGAAGATGCTGGGCAGGATATGCTACGCCTAATTTTCCACATTTTGCTTTCTCTTGAGTCTTTGTTTATTTTTAGATGCTGAATTTTTGCTGGTTCACTGAGCCGATTAACATTAACCGTTCATTAAATTCCAACCGACCGTTGACATTGGAGATGTCTATGCTTATATAACTCTACCTTTTACTGGCCGAGTGATAAATGTCGTTGGATCAAGATCCTGATCCAATGGCCTATCTATCTTCATCCATCTCTAGCCGAGCATGAGATGAGGAGAAGGTGATAACTTATAAGTGACGATGATTTACTCGATGATCCTTAAAGTTGACAATTTCCTCGGTGAGCCTTAAAATTGATGACATCTAAACTCTAATAGGCTTAATCGAATTAGGATTTTAAGATGTAGATGCTGGAATGGAGCAGGGGTGATGAAAATAGCTTTAGAGGGATGGCTAGGGTGATAAAAGACCAATGATAGACATCGGAGACATGTAGGCATTGAGGCACTAGCAACAGCACTGGAATCGTGAGGACGGAGGAGGGTGGTGGATGAAGTAAATGATAAGGACGAGAGGGGTCATATGGTTAGAAGATGAGGAAGGCATATCTAATAGCATGAAACGTTATATATAGGGAATTTCATCTAACTAGAGAACCCTTAGAGAAGATAAAAGAAGCAAATCCAACTAAGATAAGAAAGAAGTAGGAAGAAAAGGGAGAGAGCAACCAGCAGGCCTTGTTGGCATCGACGTGACGCCACAAGGGAGAAGGTGAGGGCTTGTGGATGGATAGAATAGAGAGACAGGGGTAATAGTAGCGGATGAATAGAGGAGGGGAGATCGATAAAAGTGAAGAGAGGGTTGGGTTAAGGTTAGAAAAGATAATATAAATATCTTTATAAAATAGTTAAGCTTATAACTTGTCCTTCTAATCATACCACTACTATAACTCACTTTATTTACATTGAGATCCACATGGGGTTTAGGGTTTAGGCTTTCGGCTCCAACCATCCGTCCTGTGAGGTGTGGAGCACGTGAGGTTGTCGGTGACCGCTGCCTGCTAGTGCCAGAACAACTGGACACGCAGACAAACACAACAACTCCTAGCTAGCCGGCCAGCAGATTGAGCAGCAAGAAGGGGCAGCTGCTTGCCACAACGCCGTCAGGTTCAGGTTAATTAAATAATTACTGCAATAACGCTACTCCGTAAAGCTCCATGTGCCGTACACGACACCAACAGTTCAGACAGGATGACGCTAATAACCTCGTACTTATCCGACCAGTAACATAAATCCAGCAGCTCCACTTAAAAACCAGCAGTAATTAATCCAAGTAGAAAAAATCAGAGTTTAGGTGCCGTGTACGGAGTATTATTCATAGCTATACACATATCGAGATTCGTATAAAAAAAGTAAAGTCGATGGAAAATGGAGACAGTAGTTGCCACCAGTTTTGACCACATATACATACACTAGGGACTTTTGGTTTGGCTCATAAACGGACTTATAAGCTAAAAAAAAAATAAGGTTACCGTGTTTTCTATGCCATATAGCCGTAGTAGCGTAATATAATTAATTGAGTATTAATTATTAAAACTTTAAAAAATAGATTTATTTAATTTTTTAGAGTAACTTCTATATAAAGTTTTTAAATAATTTAAAAAACGTAGTTATGAAATACAAGAAGTAACTGACCAGTTTAATCTGAAAAGAACGGACCCAAAGCCAGGGCCGATCGATCCATTGGACAGGGTTGGGGCTCACATACCTCGGACCCCCCCTGCCATCTCCTAGCCTATTTGCGTTGGACCATCCTGCTGTCCACCAACGAGGTCACGGCTGGTCAGCTGGGACATCAAGGAAACAAATAAGCAGAACAACCCATCCTACCTGAAGCAGAACAGCACACAAACAAAGCACGAACGATCGACTTCTCGTCTTCTGATCGGTGCGACGCGGCGACGGTTCGTCTTCGATAATCCACGAATCCGCCTCCGCTCGATGGTTCGAATCAACGCGACGCCCGATCCCCGACGCCGACACGTCGTGCCGCCGGGCGCCAACCGCCGTACGCGTGGGCTGGCTACGGCGACGGCCGGCGCCGACACGCCGCCCACGCGCACGCGCCCACGCCGGCTGCCCGGCCAGTGCCACACTTCCGCTGCTGCAGGCCGGCTGGGGCCTAGGGCCAGCGCTTGGCACTAGTCGGCTCCGGCTCCAGCGGCCAGCTCGGTAGGTGCTTGGCGGCACTGCGGCAGGCCGGCCGAAGGTCTGAAGCATGTCCGTCTACGTCTCTCCACGCTGACCGCGACTCCGTCTCTGCACGCCCCTGTCTGGCCTTGGCAAGGTGCAAGCTATGGAGATGGAGGGACAATCTGAAGCTGAAGAAACCGGTGCTGCAAGCGCTGGACATGGCCGTGGTCCTGACCGTGGTGCTGGTTCACATTCCATGACGGAGCCTACAAACATGGCCGAGGACGAGGAAGGCCATTAAGTCTGAATAACTTATCTGACCGGAATACTGTAGTCTAACGTTTTAAGAACTAGGATACGAGAGTGTCACCGAGAAAAACACAGTAGCCAAACGTAGAGCGTCGAGAGTCGGGGCAGCCTGTCCAGTCCGCGTCGGAGTACGCGGTGAGAGAGTCGATGGGGCTGGAGCTGAGATACAGCCCGCTTGAGAGGGTGTCCTTCACGTAGCGTAGGATTCGCTTAAGTAGCGCGATGTAAGGTTCGCGCGGAGCATGCATGAAGAGGCACACTTGCTGGACAGCGTACGTAAGGTCGGGCCAGGTGAGGATGAGGTATTGGAGAGTCCTGGTAAGAATCCGATAGTGAGAGGGATCGGCAACAAGTGCGCCATCAGCAATGGAGAGTTTGGCTCGAGTGTCGACCGGGATGGCCGTGGAGTGACAATCGGCCATGCCCGCACGTTGGAGGAGGTCGATGGTGTACTGGCGCTAGGAAAGAAAGAGCCCGTGAGAGGAACGGGTGACGGAGATGCCAAGAAAATGATGGAGAGAACCAAGATTGGTCATGGCGAACTCGGAGTAGAGTCGGGCCATGATCTGATCGAGAAGAGATGTCGAAGACGCTGTAAGGATAATGTCATCGACATATAGAAGTAGATAGGCAGTGGCGGAGCCGATATGGAAAGTGAACAGGAAACTATTGGACGCAGAGGCCACGAAGCCGATGTGCTGAAGATAGGCAGCAAAGCGCTGGTTCCAGGCACGAGGGGCTTATTTGAGACTGTAGAGAGAGCGTTGAAGAAGACAGACGTCATCGGGATGAGAAGGGCCGACGAAGCCTGGGGGCTGCTGGCAGTAGACCATTTCCGTCAGGTGGCCGTAAAGAAAAGCGTTCTTCACGTCGAGCTGATGGATCGGCCAGGAGCAAGAGGCAGCCAAAGTGAGGACGACCCGGATGGTAGCGAGTTTGACAACAGGACAGAAAGTCTCGTCATAATCGACACCGGGTCGTTGGGAGAAACTTTGGACTACCCAGCGAGCCTTGTGACGGGCAAGGGAGCCATCGACGTGGAATTTGTGTTTGAAAATCCACTTACCGGTCACAATGTTGGCGCCGGGAGGTCGGAGGATGAGACTCCAGGTCTCGTTGTCCATTAGGGCTTTGAACTCGTCGGCCATGGCCGCGCGCCACTGAGGGTCGGCCAGGGCAGAGCGAGATGTCACCGGGATAGGCGAGATAGAGCTATGGACGGTGGAGAGCCCGTAGCGCTGAGTGGGACAGAGAGACTGGTCTAGGAGCAGGTGACCATATGAGAAGTGGAGGAAACTGGAGCCGATGGGGGTATAGGAGTAATGGGAAGGACTGGTCGGGTGTGGGCGTCATCGGCTCTGGGTCGGCGACTGTAGACGAGAGGAAAAGAGGGAACTAGATCGGCCTGAGCCGATGGGGTCGGGTGGGCCGAGTGGTCCGATCGGTCCGATAGAGATGGATCAGCCGATGGGGTGGGGAGAGCCGTTGTTTTGAACGGAGGAGCATGGGTGCCGATTGAGAAGATACGTCGCAGTATCCAGAGCATCTGTCCAATAATTGGTAGGTAAGTGGGCGTGAAGTAGCATGATACGACTGATATTGTTGAGGGTGCGAAGGAGGCGCTTGGCTGCTTTGCCGTTCTAAGGAGAGGTGTAAGGGCAGGAGAGCCAGAGATGGATGCCCTGCGAGGTGAGGAAGGTTGTAACGGTATGGTTAACGAATTCCGTACTGTTATCGGCTTGTAGAGCCTTGATGGGGAGGTTGAACTGAGTGGACACGTACGTGACAAAGTGAGTGAGGTGAGAGGCGACCTCGGATTTGTTGATGAGCGAAAAAGTCCAACAATAGTATGTGTAATCGTCAAGTATAGCGAGGTAATACTGATTACCGGAGACACTTTTAATTGGAGACGTCCATACATCATAATGTATAAGTTCAAATGGACGCGAGGTACAGGAGAGAGAACTAGAAAAGGGCAGACGCACATGTTTGCCAAGTTGACACGAGTGGCAAACTATGGAGCTGCTGTGGGTACATCGGATGGAGGCGCTGCGACGGAGGGTGGCGACAGCGTCGAGGCCGGGGTGGCCGAGACGAAGGTGCCAAAGGTTGGTGGAGAGGGCAACGCTGGCGTGTGGAGTGGACGGCATAGCGGGAATGGTGTAGAGGTCTTTACCACTATTGCAGCGAAGGATCTGTCGCCGGGTTGGGATATCCTTCACAGAGAAATCAAACACATCAAATTCGATGGAGCAGTTGTTGTCTCTTGTGAATTGGCGAACAGATATAAGATTGTGAATACGAGAAGGTATGATAAGAACATTGCGTAGAGGGAGGTTAGTGGTGGATGTAGACAGAGAGGAGTCACCTCAGCATTGGACAGGAAGAGAGTGACCATTGCCGATGATGACAAAGGGGGAGGAAGAGGGGTGATAAGAGCGAAGTATACCGACCGATGACGCCATGTGTGAAGACGTCCCAGAGTCCAGCACCCAAGAGTGTTGTGGTTGGAGCGTCATTTGGTTGAGGGCAACGACGAGGCCAACCTGGTTCCAGAAGGGAACCGACTGGATGGGTGGGGTCGGTAGCATCGACTGAGGCAGCAGAATGGGAGCCGAGGCCAGGTAAGCCTGGGGATGGGCGCCGAGAACCCTAGGTTGCTAGCCGATGTGGCTGCGTGGCTGGAGCTGGGGCGCCCAGGGATTGTAGCAGAGCCATGGACTCGTGGGACCGACAGGTTGGGCAGGGACCGAGGCAGGTCGTGATTGCATCGGACTCTGCCAGGTCCTACCTTTGCCTTTGCCCTTGTCTTTCCCGGTGCGGGCTGTGTTGCCATGGCTACCAGAGCAGCAGAAGGAAGGAGCAACGCAGAAAGCTCGACAGCCATAATCGGCTGCAGCAAGAAGAGCGGTGTAGGCCATTGTCTTCTCATAGTTGGCTAGACGGAGTTCTTTAAGAACTAGCATGTCATGGGCCTGGGCAAACGATGGAAGAGGTGTGGCATTGGCGATGTCATCGGCGGTGTTTGAGAAGCGGGGATTGAGGCCTCGCAGAAGGGCGAGGATGAGTTGAGAGTCGGCCACAGGGTGGCCGACGTCCCGGAGAGCAGCAACCTTGACCTTGAGGCGCTGACAGTACGAGGAGACAGAGGAGTCTCCTTGTACCATGGAGTGGAACTCGTTGAAGAGGAAGATGGCGCGAAGCTGCTTTGCTGGCTAGGAAGATCCGCTCGATGGCCACCCAGAGATCCCGGGCGGTGGGGTCAGTATCGTCCATAGCGAGGTCGAGGACAGAGTCATCGACCAAATCGAGCAGCCAGCTACGCACGCAGCACTCGATGATATCCCACTGTGGATCATCGGGGCGAGGTGGAGCGGAGCCATCAATATGGGACCGGAGGCCAAATTTTCCACAGAGGGATTTGAAGAAGAAAACCCACTTGGAATAATTGGCATTAAGGTCAAGGGAGATAGAAACGTGAGATTTCACGTTCACAGCAGCGTAAGGAGGGGAGAAGATCGGCGAGGTGGTGTCTAAGGTGTGGTCTGAGGCACCAAGGGCCGGAGCAGACTCGGCGACTGGAAGAGTGCCGGAGCTGAGGGCAGACTCATTGGCCATGACGGGAGAACGGAAGCAAATAGCCGATGGGAGAAAGAAGTCGATGGGAGGGAGAAGCCGATGAGAGGACGGATCGGCCGATCAAGGATGTGAGAAGCCGATGGGGAGTGGGCCGGCTAGCCGATGAGGAGTGGTTGGCCGATGGGGAGTAGGCAGTGGAGTAGGTGAGGAAAAGGTGGTGATAGAGTGGGTCAGATAGTAGTTAGGTCACGGACATGTAAAGATTCACGTTCGTGGACTCGTGGAGTCCAAGAAGTAAGGCGGACGCGAAAAAGGCAGGGAGTGGCCGGACGCGAAGAGAATATGTTCGTGTCCGGGAGGCAGGGACTCGTGTCCGCGGACACGTGGACACATTTGACTGGATTGAGCGTGAGGGAAGAAAGTTTGTGTCCGAGAGCCGTTGAGCGTGTCGAAAAAGGCGAGAACCGAGGGAGGGTTCCAGCTGATGGAGAGCTGAACAAGTCTAGCCGATGGGAGGGCGGACGAGTTCAGCCGATAGAGACGATGAGCGCGGAGGTGCGCCGGTGTCAAAGAAGGAGAGATGCACAAAGCAAGAAGAGGAACGGAGACGGGTGCAAGGCGAGACGAGGAGGCGGATCGAGACCATCGCCTGGTCACGCAGAGGTGGGACGGAGAAAAGAGGATGACTGCGGGAGAGATGAGAAGAAGAAGAAACGGGGTGAGAGAGCGAGGAGAGTGCCGGGAGTAGAGTACCGGGAAGAGGGTCGACGATGGGAAGAAGACGTCGACGACGAGAAGGAAAGGGTCGGCTCATCGGAGGGAGAAGCTAGCGCGCCGAAGATACCTAGATTCGCTCTGATACCATGTAAAAATATGTACAAGGACTAAAACCCCGAGAGTATAAAGGGGTGTTGGGTCTATATATATATAACCCATAGCAGTGGTCTATCTAACCAGAAAAGTCTGAGATTTTAAAAAAAAAGTTAGAAGAGATTTCAAGATTTGGGTATTAGAGAGTAGATTTATCTAAGACTTCTAAAGTCTCTAGATATGCTTAGTGACTTATAGGCGGACTGACCATTTTTAAAGATACTTGATTAGTAAACTGTTACTCACGTTTTGTAAATTGAATGGTTTGTTATTATTTTTTAGTGTTCGATGAATTGGCGCAAAGATTATTGCTTCACTTTGAATTGAAAGGTAACATCTTGATGTTCTTTTATTTTTATATGATTATAATATAAATATGATGTGTTGTATTTGGTTGTCTTTATCGAGCTTATATCTTCACTGCATCTATATTTTAAACCTGCATCCCCCACTGTCCTAAGCCTAAACAAACAATCTGTTTTTTTATACTTTTTTAAAATTATAAGTTACTCTTATACGGTTAAGCTAAAATCTAGAGTAATTTTTTTCTTATTTTAAGTAAAAGTAGGACTCTACCCTTTAACTTAAAACTTGAAAGGTACTAGTTTATAAACCATATAAGCTGAAAGGTTAGCTTCAAAGTGGTCTAGATTCGCTGACAAATTCAGATTGTAAAAAGATTCAGAGGCTCTGGAGGATTATTAATAGCTCAACGTGTCCATATTCGGATAGAAAAATGAAGTATTAACTGCCACCGATTTTGACTGTATATGCATACACTAGATACGCCGATAAATTCAGATTGTAGTAAAAAGATTCAGAGGCTCTGGAGGATCTTGAGGGTCTCGTCGATGTGCTTCTCGGGCTGGAACTGGTTGTTGTAGATGTACTGGACGACGCCGTTCTTGTCGAGCACGTACGTCTGTCTCCCCGGCAGCGTCCCGAACAGGTCCGCCGGCACCCCCCATTCCTTCCTCACCTTGTTCCCCTCGTCGCTCAGCAGCGTGAACGGCAACTTGTACTTCTTCTTGAACTCCTGCACCGATGGATGCCATCCATGGCGACACCTTCAGTTCAGTGCTCTGACGACGACGACATGACCGCCAATATAATGGAAGAAAGAATCAAGAAGGAAGAAGCTTACTTTGTGGGAGGCGGCGTCGTCGCCGCTGATGCCGATGACCTGGGCGCCGGCCTTCTTGAACTTCTCGTATGAGTCGCGGAAGGCGCAGGCCTGCTTGGTGCAGCCGGGGGTCTCGTCGGCGGGGTAGAAGTAGACGACGACCGGCTTGCCCTTGAACTTGGACAGGGACACCGTCTTCCCATCCTGGTCTTTCAGGCTGAAGTTCGGCGCCGGGCTGCCCTTGCTCACCTGCACCGCCACCGACGAAGAATCGTCATCAGCCGCCCGCGCCATGCGTGGCGGCGAGCTCAGGCCCAGCAGCCACGCCAGCAGCACGGAGGCGCTCATGCTCCTGCGAGTAATACAGAGGTTCGTCATCGTCACCTTGCCGCAGATGATCCTCCCCGCCGACGCCGCGCGCCGTCGCGGCGCTGCGGACTGTGCATGCGTCGTCGCGCTCAGTGTACTGCCGCGGAGAGCGGAGGCGGTGGAGGGCCTGCCGAGGAGCGCCCGCGACCGCGACGGCGACGGCAACCCCTGGCGGGGAGACGTGAGCAGGGACGGCCTGCAGGCGGTGGAGGCGGCGAATGCCATCGCCGGCGAGGGAGCTTCAGGCGCGGGGACGCGTGGCCGTCGGCGGCTGCTGCTGCTGCGGCTCAACTCCTTGCTCTGGTTTGCGGATGTTTGGTTGGTAGTCTGGAGATATCAGGATGAGGTAGGGAAAGGGTTTTTGTGCCTACGTGGCACGGTACGTGGCCCTCTGCTGCTGATAGTAAACTCTAGCTTGTTGCTTCCCTTCTACCTCCCTTGTCTCATTTTCAGCAGCAATGTACGATAAAAAAATGTGACGAAACTTATGTGTAAAGATTTTTTTTTCTGATCATACGAGAACCTCCCTAAAATTATATTCGATTATAAAAAATATTGCTAAAATTCTAATAAAAACAAACGTACATGCATACACTAGAACATAAATCGGCTCTGCTATTCATCATTAGACTAAGATTCCTCCAAATCTCAATCGATAAGCACTGTTGGATCAAAATCCAATGAATGGGACTTGTCTTCTACCTGCAGCCAAAGCATCCAAAGCATTGAGAGAGGGAGATGGTGAGGATAACATGGTAACTGCGAGTTCCTCAAAGAGCTCTGGGCGTCGGTAACATCGAAAATCTGTCAAGGCCAGGTGGGTTTAAAGGTATGTGGTACCAGAGCCACTGGGTAGTGGAGACGGACAGAAAACAAGACAGTGGCAGTGGTGTTAGAGCCGCTAGGTGGAAGAAGGCAGTGGGATGGGTCAACATCTGAGGCAAAGAATGCCATGCGATTAGGAGATGCGAGGAAGCTTGTTGGAGCTTTTAGAGAAGGCGATGTCGGCACGAAGGAGGAGGAGGGATGGAGAGAGGCAGCGGGGAGCGCAGCTGAGGCAGAGGGAGGCATACGTCAGGGGAGTGGCGCAGGTGAGGAGAAACTAAGGAAGGAGAAAGGGGTTAGGAGTTAGATGACCGCTGTAATCTTAGCGTAATCCTAGCCATTCAAAAAATAACTGATGGATTAAGAAAAATCAAGCACTTGACCTAGAGACAACCCCGATACAAATCGATATCACGATTTGAAACCTGCTAGATTCCACCACACTTCTAATGCTTTCCTCTATATAAAGATTTAAGTGCACAAAGCACAAACATATTTTGTTTTCAGAATAAAACACAAACAAATTTATTTATCTAAAAAATCACCAAGGTATAACATATGTACCATGGTTTGCAAGTGGTTCTCCAAGTAGTAGTCTCACCGAGTAATGGCTAAAAACTTAGATACTAGTCAGTTCATACAGTCGTACATATGTTTGTTTGAATTTATCTATTTAATCGATGTAATCCGGAAGAATTCCCTCCTCATGTTCGACAAAACAAAAGAACCGGTACCGCTGATCGCTGGATCACCAATGATCAGTATCAGTATCCTCTGGACTTGAACGATGAAAACGAGAAGAACGAGCGATGTGCTGCTACGACATAACAAACAAGGGAACACGATTAAGCAGAGAGGAAGTGAATGCCAGTGCAGGCTCAGGCCATGAATCATAAGATGCAGGTTTGATTTAGTTAAGTGTCAGGTGTGATTAATCTCTTGGGGATTTTGCCGATGAAATCAGTTCCTTCAGTAGCACAGGCTTTGCAGGAGAACACGGCATACAACTTTGAACGGAACGAACTGCACACAACCATTAATTTATGATTAATAGGTGTTTACTTGAATACTAAACCAGAGTTTTTTTTTTGCTATGAATAGTTTAGCAGCTGTTAATTATCTGATTTGATGTTGTGTAATTATCAGTACTAAATTACCGTGTGCAGGGATGACATAGCTGTTGTCTGAATCATCCGAAGCAGCATCGGAGGAGCAAGTTCTCGGCTTGACGCCGGAATCACCTGACGGCGGCCATCCCTGGCCGACGCTGTCATCATCCGCCGGCTGAGCCACGGCGGCGGCAGCGTCATCACCGGCCTTGATGTTGACGTTCTTCTTGCCGAAGGTCAGGAACCTCTTGAGCCCTGCCACTGCCTCCATCGGCGACTGCACGTGCACGGCGTCGCTGCTGCTGCTCGTCGTGGTGCTCGGGATCAGAAGGCTCTTGACCTCGGCGGCGGCGGCCGCATCGTCTTCTTCCTCCTCCTCCCGTTTCTTCCTCGGCATTGCGTCGTCGGCTTCAAGCAGCTGCTCGGTGGAGGGACCGGTGCTCGACGGCGAGCTGTACAGCGGCGAGTCGGTGGGCGAGGCGGCAAACTCCGACCTGTGGGAGAAGGAGTCCACGTTTAAGTAGAACGACTGGTCGGAGCTCTGCGGCGACGCGTCTTCTTGGTCAGTCGCCGGGCTTTCTCTCGCCGTCGCGTCAGATGTCGCCATTGATGTCTCCTCGAGATCTCCGGTTTCCTTCTCGGATCGAGGCTCTGGAACCTCTGGTTCTTCAGCATTTGAAGCAGAAGCAGCCAATGGTTGAGACTGAGAAGTTTTCATGGCTTCCTCTTCGCTGTCCTTCTTGATGTAGACGTAGCTCGGCTCGGTGTCAGAGTAGCCGGTGATCTTCGAACTGCCAAGCTCAACTGAAGATTGTGCAGTGTCATCTTCACTGACGCCTTCATCGATGCTGAAATTATTTGATTTGATGTCTGAATTTGTGGAGATCATCTGAGCGTTGACCATGTTGCCGATGTCCTATGGTCTCCGACGACCATCGACATGTCTGGTAATCACCGGACGCGCGGAGGTGGCGGGCTGCCCCTGCCCGGCGGCATTGCTCTGTGATCAGACTTGTGTAATCCCGTGTCCTCGCTTGTTTTCCCTTTCAGCTCAGTTTAGATCGTCATCCTCCTGGACATGTTTTGTACCACGACCACGGCGTATGTATCACGTCGTGTTGAACTCTGTCAGTCACACAGTGCCATGCCTCAGAAAACGTGCGGAGATGTCACGACATGGCAACTGCTGTTAGCTACCTGAACGTGCATAGAAAGTGACGGCATAGTGCGTGATGTCAGCCACGCCGCGTCACGGCTCTGAACGTGCGCAGGATGTCGTGGCGTGGCGCGTATGGCGGAAGGCTGAGATTAGCTCAGTCATCCCCTATTTTTTCGTTTCATGGTTTTTCTGATTCAAACATCAAATTATTCAAAGCATTAAGATAGTTTATGCTCAGTACAAAATTTCAGTGTTTCCCTCTTGTTCTTAAGTTCTACAGAGAGTTTGAGAGATGGCCGGAGTAAGTTCCCGGCCGCCGGGGAAGAAGCTCTAGCTGACATGCTCGATCTCCTAATGCGAAACGCGGCGGCTGTCTTAATCTCAGCGAGGACGACCTGCCGATTCTGACAGCTCTGCGACACGGGAGGCGCAATGGCGTTGCCGGTGGTCGACGCAAGAACGGGCGGCTGCTTCGGCCTGTCCCCAGCGCCACCGTCATGACTAGGCCGCGGGGACTGGAACCGCGGCGGCGCCGTCCTCCTCTGGCTGTCCCTGACTGATAACGACGAGCGGTCGGACTCCTTGAGCGAGCTCCTGCTTCGTTACAGCGCCCTCAGCCTCGGCGTCGTCGTGGCCGCCGCTGCCGTGGACGGCACCCTGTTCTCCTTCCGGGGCATGTACGGTGGCTCCGCCTGCGACGGCTGTCGGTGTAGTGCTCGCCGTCTCAAGTCGGGGGTGTACGATAGCCTCGGGCTGGCGGCCGCGGCGGCCGGTAATGGCGTGCTGGTCCCGGGAGTCGTTCTGGGACGCGAGAGGCTCGCCTTCGTGGCCGAGCTGCTTCTTGACGTGGAAGAAGAGGATGGTTTCGCCTCCAAGTTCCCGGGCTTTTCATGCACAAATGCAAGATGGCCCTGTTTATTCAGTTTTTTGCCCTAGCTGCTCAACATTTTGACTCTAGTCAATGGCATTTTTTATTTTTAATAAAAATCAAATAACCTGATCACTACCTTTGTTGTTCATAAAAGAATTGCGAAAGTTAAATAGTATGAACAATAAATTCATTTATATCATCTTTTGTTTAAACAGAACTAATAATTTAGGCAATAACATTGATCAGAATTTTCACGGTTCGATTTTCACCGAGGCATTAATTCTAGGTTTGGTTGGTTCCATTTTGCTCCTTGTTTTTTCCAAACGGGAAAAGTCCTAAACTGTTATAACAGTACAAATTAATCCTTCAATTTTAATTTTTTATATCGAACGAATTACTCTCTAAGTTGCTCCAAAACAGTGTGACACACGTAGCAGCCTAGTCAACTGCTAATCTTCTCTCCACACCTCCTTTGATCCTCCCTCTTCTCCCTCGTTATCGTTATCCCTAACCTCCACGGTGGCCGGCTGCCGCCACTTTCCACCTTCTCTCCTTCCTCCCCGCCGCCAGCCGTCAACGCATGGACCTCCTCTACCGCCCGGACTCCTCGTCAATCTGGCGGCCCCCTCTCTAGCTCCTCACCGCTCGGCTCGCCAAGGGATCCCGCCGGCGTCCCCAACCTCCTCCACGGTCGCCGCGTCCCCAACCTCCGCCGTCGCCACAGATTGGCACTAGCGTTGCTGGCGTCCCCGCCGCCCTGCTCGTGATGGGAGGTCGTCGTCGTGCTGCCCCTCTCTGGGAGAAGATTTGGGCGGCGCTGCCACATTGCCTCCACCTTGAGCTTGACTCCGCTGTCATCCCTCTCTACCTCTTCCCTGCTAAGGGCAAGCGACGCCACGACGGTGAAGAGGGTCTCAGCCACCACCTTCCCCTTTCCTCTCTTCCCCAACCTCAGCAGGCGACACCAACGACGCCAATGCGAGGCGCAGCAGAGACCATGGAGCTTAACACCAGCTCGAGGTCACCACCTCGAGCTCCGCCACCGCCTGCCTCTTCCACCTGGTCGAGCTCGAGGTGGCGATGGCTGGAGAGCTCAAGCTTGACCACCCTCTCCAAGCAAGCTCGAGTTCCGCCGCTGGCTCTCTTCCAACCTCGTCATCAAGCTAGAGTCGTGGATCTGGTGCTTGGCGTGCGGGCGTCAGCCATGGAGACAGGGATGGTGCTTCTCGACGACGCATTCACCAACATCCTCACTCGCCTACAACCACGCGGCGTCTTCCTCTACTTCGTTGACTACCTGCGCCCGTCGTGAGCTCACTTCGCCGATAGGGTCCCGCTATAAGGTCGGGGCGGGGTGGTTACGGATCCAGCCGAAGCTCGGGGTGGTGACAAATCCAACCGGAGCTTGGGGCGGAGAGGTACTCGCCCGCTCCCCGCTTCCCCTCTCCATCGCCACCGCCACCACCTCGTCAAGCTCCAGATACGCTCCGCCTCCTCCACAAACTGGCGGAGGCGAACTTGACCTCAACAAGCGGTAGAGGTGGAGGAGAGCAGAGGGGCGGCCTCGCTTCCTCTCTCCCTCTACCTCTTGGTTCGCCTCCCCCTCTTCCATCCTGTGACGCGTGAGCTCGACGGAGCCATGCTAAGGTTGATGCTGCGGGTCAGGCACACTGTCGACGACAGATTGCAATTCTTCAGTGGCGGGCGAGCTTTAGGCGATGGGCTCTGGGTAGCGGGCAAGCGACGGGCAGAGAAGAGGAGGTTGACGGCGACGAAGAGGAGGCAGGGAAGAGGAGAACGAGAGAAGAAGAGGCAGAATTGACATGTGGGATCCAGCGCTTTTTTTTTATGCTGATCTGACTGTCACGCGTGCGACACATAGAACGAGTTAGATGAACTGTTTTTTTAAATTAAAAGGAATCATTCGTAATAGTTTACAGGTAATTGGTAGTTTTCAAAATGCAAGGACAGCTTGAAATGATAGTGGAATGAAATTGAGCTACATTTGATGGTTTCATGTCATTTTGCCGGATACTCATGAATAATCTCCAGCATTTTTTTGAAAAAAAGGGGTAAATTTCAAGGATTATATGAATAGAAAAACGAACATACCATGCCTCTCACCTAAAAAGGTTCGTTCTTCTATACTATAGCTGAACTAAAACTAGGCCTAACAACGAATCACAAGAAAGGCACAAAAGCTGGATGCAGCACAGGGATCAGGCGATCGGCACGAAACGCTAAACGTGACGCCTGTTCATCTCCAATAAAGCGTGAAATCAAATCACATGCTTTGTTTTGTGTTTCTGTTACTACGAAGCAAAGAATTTGCGTAAAATTCACAACGTTCAAATTTTGAATCTGAAGACGCGTCAGAATTTTTCTGAAGCTGAAAAGGTCCAACAAAAATGTCAATGCAAAAGAGAGAGAAAAAAATGCACGCGAGAGTTAATTAACTCTCTGTCATTGCCGGCGGCGAGGTCGAGGTCGCCGTCGCGGCGGCGGTCGAGGCGCGCCCAGAGCGCCTTCATCTGGGCCTCCTTGCGTTCCATGCGCGCCCGCCACCCCTGCCGCAGCTTCTCGTCCCTCTGCACATACGCGTCGTACCTCCTCCCCCGCGCCGCCGTCGCCAGCGTCGACGTCGGGACGATCAGCCACGGCTGCGACGGCGGCGGAGGCGGAGTCCTTCCTCTCGGTGACCCGCCGCTTGTACCCTTCGAACTGGCGCTCCAGCTCTCGGCGGCCTTCGCCCAGAGGTCTTCGCCTCCCCGCATGGCGCCGGCTCGCGCGCGCGTCGTGGGCGTCGTCGCGTCGGTGTCGTTTGCTGCGCGCGCCCCGGCCGGTGCAACAGCTGGGCTTCGCGCGCGCGACTACGCCTACGCGCTTCGCGTGTGTAGTGTAGCGGAGCGACGTGAGGAGGTCATTTGAGTCGTGGAGCGCACGGCCGGCGCGGCGAGGCGACGGCTCGAGAGAATAGATTGATGGGCTGAGCTGAGCTGGGCTTTGTGTGAGATTTCTCTGGACCAAAGTGGCTGAAGTTGGCTTATTTCTTTCCACAGACCGGTATTTATGGACAAAAATTCAAACAAAAAGAACGGAATTGCTAAAAAAATCATACTTTTTAGAAAACTTTCTATTTTTCAGCCATTATATGTGCTCTGAGATTCGTACAATATCAGTTATATATATTACGATATATAATTATAATATAATTAGTTACATTTAAAAGTTTTTTGAGTGATTTTCTGTCATAAGTTTTATAATTAGTCTAAAAAGAATAGATTGCACTGATAGTCTGTCCACAAATATATGTATTTTTAGTGTTTAAAATTTATACTACTTACTCAAGCTAACCACCCTTCATGATTTTCTATATTTATTGTTGTATCGTTGGATACGATCTTTATAGATCGTTGGGCATGATCTTTTCTAATAGGGTAAATTTCTAGGCATCAAAGTAATTTCTCTCAATATTAATTTCTACTAAAACTTCTTAAAATATTTATATTTGTATTTGTGTACGAAAGGAAGTAGTATACAAACTTCTTCCGATACATGAACTGGTGCGTACGAATTGAGACCAAAACAGTACATATGGCTTGCTGAGCTAGACATTGATTAGCAAGTACATATAAAGAGGATATGAGACATGCTATAATTGAAAATAACATCTATTGTATGTTTCTATCTTATTCTCTATTTCTAATCTTTGCATCTTTCATTATAATGAACATGCTTCCTTTGTTTCTACACCATTTCTATCTACAATGAGCATCTCTTGTAAGCGAATATATGTCTATTTAGCATCCTCTTTATAGGCATGTCCATTCAACGTCCAACTCAACAGAATTGGTCAATTAGTCGTCGTGTGCTGTTTTTGGTCGTGGTTCATACAGCCAGGTTCGTGTCCCAAGATAAGCATTTTATAAGTTCGTGTGTTAGATTGTATGTACCACATAAGTTTATGTGCCAAGAAAAGCATTTTATAAGTTTGTGTTGGATTGCACTGTACTTCCCCAGTCCATGTACCATCAACATAATTTACTCTAAAAAATATTTAAATTTAAAATTTGCAACGAATTGAAAAACGAAGAGTCGGTCAATATAACTTTTTGTGCAGGACCCCCAGGTACGTCAAATCGCAAAAATAGTGTACACTTTCAGGGCGAAACCCGAAATTTTTCATCTCATCGTACGAAGCTATTAGCCGGGCAAGTTCAGCAAAACTGAATTCTTTTTATTCCACTAGACGGACATGGGCATACCGGACAACAAAACTTGCACAAGAGAACATTTTTCTAGACCAGGTAATACAAATTACAGACAAGCAATTCCTTGGCTCATGCATTTCTATGGAACAGGAGATATAACTTTTGCTTCTACGTGACAACTCTAGAAATTCCCACCTTTTCCATTGTATAGAAGTAGGTAGGATCAATTGCAAATTACACAAAACAACGTTATACAGAGCTCTCTCAATTTCAATGGAAGATGGGAGTGCCTAAAATGCAATGAATCTCAGATCCAGTTCATTGTAAAGCTGCCGGCTGTAAAATCAACAGTTGCTTCCTCCAAAGAAAAAACATACAAAATAACTCAGAACTTCCTGGAATGGCCTCCACTATTCTGGACAAGATTTGTGTAACATGCAACACATTAAGGCTTAAATGGTGCAAATACTACAACTGAATTGTGTCCTCCAAATCCAAAAGAATTCGAGATACCTGTAGCAACACAAAATAAATATGTGGAAGAGTAAGGAAAAGGATGAAGTAATACTGTAAACCGCAAACATTGTTACTCACCAACATGCACTTCATGTTGCCTTTTTACATTAGGTACCGTGTCAAACTCAACAGCTGGCTCTGGGTTCTGTGGTTAACAAGAATGCAGCTCTTAGTTTTTCTAGCCGTAATGTGCCTCTCAAGTTTCTACTGGCTAATTTGCTAGATTAACAGCGCAATATTTTAAAACAAAACTTACAAACTGGTTTATGCTTGGATGGACCCATCCAGTAGTTATAGCTTTAACAGTTGCGATGGCTTCCAAGCCACCTGCTGCACCAAGACAATGTCCAATCATCGACTGCAAATGGCAGATTGTATTAGTAAGGCAATATAAAGTGTCCTTGAACTTGAAGTAAAACACATACGGGACATAGAAGCACCTTAGTTGCATTTATTTTAATCCCCGATGGATCCTTGAAGACTTGCCTAATGGCATTCACCTCTGCCAGATCACCAGATAGGGTGGATGTTGCGTGAGCATTTATGTAGTTGACCTGCAAAAACATTTGCGATTTACACATGAAACTTCATTAAATTATTTGCCCAAACAAAACCATACAATTTACAATAAATGCACCACAGTAATTAATTAATTATAAGCAAAAGACAGAATAGCAATCAGAGCTCATTGTGAAAACATCCATTCTAGAACATCAAACGGAAACCTTTTTTCAAGTGAAAGGGGAAATATGGCTGGAATTGGTGTTAAAAATTGCTGGCATAACAAAATGTAGGAATCCAAACACAAAAAATAGGTCAAATCACAGACTTCAATTCATAATTTATGTATCAACTGCCACATCAGAAAGGTAAAAATTTTATGGGCAACAGAACTAACACATGAGTGCTCTTTAATTCTGAAATATTTGGATTACCTCCTCCGGTGCAACACCAGCATCTACGAGACTTTGCTTAATGCAAGACGAGACACCAAGGCCATCAGATCTTGGGTCAGTCATATGGTAAGCATCACAGTTCACAGCACCTCCTAAATACTCCGCAATTATTGGTGCATCACGCTTCATTGCATGCTCTAGGCTCTCCATGACCTTTTTCGATTTGACAGAACTAGGCCATTAGAAAATGTAACAGAGTGAAACATGAAACTTGAATATGTTCATAAAGCATACCAGCACTCCAGCTCCTTCACCCATGACAAAACCATCCCGGGCTTGGTCCCAAGGCCTTGATGCTGTTTTTGGGTCATCATTCCTCTGTGAAAGTGCTCTACATGCAACAAACCCACCAACACCAATCGGAATAATTGCGGCTTCAGTGCCACCAGCAATCATAACATCAGCTTCGCCTCTGCGAATATGGTTTGCTGCAGCATAAAAACAGTAGTTCGAGGTAGCACAGGCAGTTGAGATAGAGTAGTTTGGACCCATGAAGCCGATGTCCATTGCAAGAAGGGCAGATCCCATGTTAGTTATGGCATACGGAATGAAGAATGGAGTTATCTTTCTGTGCCCCTTCTCTATAAGATTCTGAACACCATCAGAAAATACTGTAAGGCCACCCATACCAGTGCCCACAAGTACACCAGCCCGAGTCTTTTCGATCTGCAACAAGAGAACATTTACTAATTAGCACAAAATATACTTTCGCCCAAAATATCGGTGATGAAAAAACATTATAGCAGAGTGAGCTGATGAAGCTATTACCAACTGTAAACAGCCAATGAAACATTGAACACCCAAAAAAGGGTGTGATTTTAAAATATTTCTACATCATAAAATGGTAAGATGCAAATAGTTTTTTTCCCTTTCCGATTTGCTGCAGACATAGCATCTCTAGTGTTGAACTAATCTTTTTAAACTTGAAATGAATCCATCTACATTGCATTGATACTTGATATCGATTTAAACCAGACACCCCTATTATACCCTTCCATACCCAACTGAAATATATGGACTCTAAACAACCTTCTTTATGACAGTTTAATAGAGAAATATACACACATCAGGATTGCAATAATGCCTATTCCACATGTGGCGTCGATATTGGCCTTCCTACTATCCTCAGAGATCAAAGAAATGGGGGAATCTCACCACCGGTCACATTAACAATCAGCTTTTACACCTGATTACACCTGATCTATCAAAAGTGCTAAACACCAGACACTTTGCATGACCGAAATCTCGTACTTTTACCAGCTAAGAACTTTAGAAGGAACACTGCACTAGCATCAGATAGCGCGTGACACAGCAAAGGGGCGGCATTTGAATCCGAGCTACTACTAGTAGTATTGGTTTTACCTTGTCCATAGATTTGGAGCCGAGGACGAGGTCGGCGGACTCGAGCGCCTTCTTGCCGCTGACGATGCAGTAGCGGAGGCAGTCGTCGAGGCGGCGGTCGTTCTTGCCGTCGATGTAGCCCTCGGAGGAGAATCCCCGGATCTGGCCGGCGAAGCGGGTGGGGAAGTTGGAGGCGTCGAAGCGGTCGATGGGGCCCACCCCGCTCTCCCCGGTAAGCAGCCGGTCGTAGTAGGCGTCCACCTCGTTCCCGAACACGGACACCAGCCCCATCCCCGTGATCACCACCCGCTTCCTCGGATCCGTCTCCCTCCTCGGCGCCGCCGCCGTGGCAGCCGCGGAGGCTCGCACGGAGAAGCGACCGGGGGTACGGCGGCGGCTCCGAGGGGCGGCAGCCCCCGGGGCCATGGGGGAGGCCGCGGTGGGGATGAGGAGGCTCTGCATCGCGGCGGCCGCGGCGGCGGGTAGGAGGAGGTGGTGGCGGCGGCGATGGAAACGAGGAGGGGGGGGGGGGGGAGGCTGGAGGAGAAGAGTGCGTGCGTGTGTATGTATGCAGGGTGGGTGGGGGCCTCCGGAGGAAACGGAACGGGGGCGCGTTGGGGTTCGATGCCGGAGCATTTGTTCGGTCGGTGCTAATTAAGTAATTCGTGATTGTTGTGATTTCTTGTTGCTGAATGGGGTTCCCATATATTGTTTTATTTCATTGGAATTTTGTAGAAATATGTAGAGATTAATCTTTTGTCCCAAAGGACTCTATAGGATTTTTTTTCCATTCAATACGGATCCTCCAAATTTTCTCTACCAAATGAGGTTTTGGAGTATTTGTGATTAGATGCTACTTCAATGAGTGCTTTTTTATAAGAGCAAATGTTCAGCTCACTCTAACAATACTCTAGAATCATGATGATATATATAGGTGGTGCTAGTTCTACTCTCTAAAATTTCTTCAATTTGTCTTTTTCATTACTCTAGTTTACGTATGTCTAAAGCCTAATGTAAATTACCTTAAAAATAAAATATAACACATATAAAACCACTACATGACTATTGCTTAGGTCACATCTATATTTTCCGTCAGTACCATTGTTGTTTGTAGTATAGGTGTAGGCATTTAATTCGGCTTAGATTATCACTGCTAGTCCTAGCGTCGATCGTACATGTTCAAAAGTTGTGACAGAATTCCTAGAATTTCATTTCAGAGCCTTAGCACACTTAGTCATACGCACCTCATCCTTGCATCCTGTTATCATCACCAATATGTCCATGTATAGCTCTACTCACTCTACGTGGACAAACTTTGATGGAATTAACTCAAGGCTGGTTAGGGAGGCTTTGATCTAGTATTGTCTGCACCTTTGATCTATCTCTGCACCATGCCCTCGAGATGTGCTGATGGCAGTCATCAACCTCTATAGCTATATATCGTGCTCGACCACTGCCTTTGCTCATTTATGACGGTAGTCATCTCATGGTCATGACTTCACTCTATCATCATATTGTGCATAACTTGGATAAGAACAAGATAAATGACTTTTTAGCTCTACCTATCTCTATATAGATCAACTTCTCTCTCGTCCACGTTGTTGATTTTTTCTAAAAGATATCTAGATTATTGTGAGCCTATCGTCTTTTTTCCTCTCCTTCAGTGCTCAACTCCGATTTGTACCTACAAGTTGGAGTGCTGTAGACAGCTTATGAGTCAAATATACTGACTTATCAATATTATATGTACTAACTAATCTTTATGTTCCTTAGAAAATGTCGCTAAAGCGTTGAAGTTTAAAAAACAAACATTTCTAACAAATATTTATATTTATAACTAAAAGTTACAGTGTTTTGAAATAAAGAGAACAAACAATATACATAACAGTATTAAAACTAAAACGTCCAAACCATCGGCTCTTGTACAAGTACTCTGTAATCAGATATTGCGAGCCTACCACTTTTTTGTTTCTCTCCGTCTTAACTGCGATTTTTTTTCATTCCTCGTCTTCATCGTGATTCAGCTTCAACGTGAACCGGCAAGATCACTGTGCACAGTTGAGTTGCAGGGTAGAAAATATCTGCAGTACCGCCCTGGCGGTCACTGTGTAGACGATCTACGTCCGGAGTTACATTGCATATGCCTTCATCACCCAACCTAGCTGACTGCCGGTACCGCATCTACTAAAGCAATTTTCGCGTTTTCCTTTCCAGAAAGGTGTCCACTTTAGGGTTGTCAAATAGCTACAGTAAGAGTACATGTATATCGAGCCATTGACACGACCGACCTGTTGGCGGCAGCAGTACATTTTCACTGTCGACTGATAGCAGCAGGGATCGCATGTATTCGCGCCCGCTCCCTGCACACCAATCAACAGCTATCTGAACCGTTATTAAGAGCGTAGTTGTTCAGAATTTACTGACACTAGTTGTATCAGATGTTCAGTTACATGTTCAGTGAATCGGTCCCACGATCGGTCCACGGAACCACCGAGAATTTGCGTCTTTTGAATGACGCCCATGGACCAGTGGATCCAAGCAAAAAGTGAAAAAAAAAATACAGATCAGAAGGACGTGTGTAGTAGCTGGTATTATTCGAAAATCTGCAGCACGTGAGCCAGGTACTATTTGTTTATGGGATATCAGAGATGGAGAGAGAGGGAGTACATTTTTTCCGTTCTGGTAAGTTCTGGTAACTGTATACTGTATTTATAATCGCAGAAAAATAATTGCTGCCGATTCGTCAATTCCTACCGGAATAGGGAATCCACGCGTTTCAAATATGGCGTAAATTCTGTACTAATTAATGAACCTCTTTCGTGACCAGGAATTTCTGCCGTTGAATTTTTGGTTGACCGAGATCGGCTGAGAAGCAATCCTTCTGTTCTGCAAAATGGGTACAGCAGTACAGCTGCTTGCCTTGCTCATACATCATCTTTTTGGGTTTAGAACAATGCATGGTGTCTTCGAAGAAAGTGTTGCTTTTTTGTTATTAAGATGGATTGTGATGGTCAAGTTTGTTTGCGCCACTCCTATATTCTTGTTATATGTGTAAACTATTGTTTTCATGACTAAGGCCCAACACCCCAGGTTCTCACTCTAGATTTTGAGATTTGATGGTGATAGAATTTAGAGATAAACTATTAGCCAAGAGCTATTGTTTCTAGCTTCTATAAATTATAAATTATCACTAGCTACTTTTTAGAATTTTCAACTTCCTAAACAAAGCCTTAGATAAAATTTAGATAAAATGATAAAAAAAAACTTGTTAAAAAATAACTTAAGTAGATTTAACATAATTTACCAACCAAAATAATAGGCATCGAGCATACTAAAAATGGGCCTATTAACACTGCTAAAATTGGGCTAGTATCATTTTCACAACTAGAAGGAAAAATATACTTTAACTCACTCAGCTATAGTCCAAATCTCATTCATACCCTCCAACCATAAAACTGAATAAATCGACTCATCCAACTATTAAAACTGGTACAAACATTTGCGACGAAGAAAGAACGATGACTGATGAGGAGAGGTCATGGTGACCACCTGCTCCACCTCTCACATCTCTATCTTTCTCATGGAGATCAACAGAGACGGCCTTGAGCATTGGCAGTGAAATCTAGCAGTAGCATGAGGCGAAGGAAGGCAACATCAAGTTTGGTGCGAAAGAAGAGATCACCGGATCCACCCATCCCTATTCCCTTGCCTCCTTATCAAGCTCGACTTGCTTGCTTGCACGGGTGACACCACGAGGTCTTAGGAGGCTAGTTAGCAAGGCCCTCTCTAGGATTTGACTCGAGGAGACCGAGCAGCGATGACCACCCTTGCCTCTGCCTTTCTTCCTATTGCTAGCTCCCACACCCTCCCTGTCATCCTACACCATCACAGCTACAAGCTCAAGCCCAAGCTACCATCGTCGTTGCTGACTCATCAAGCTTGCCATTACCTAGATCTGAATAAGGGTATGCTTGGGAGTAAAGCAACTAGACGGTGAGGATGTCTCTACCTCTCGATAGTAATGAGAAGGACAAGCAGTGGCAATGGTGATGGCGCACGAAAGGAGACGGACACATCTAAAATCATGGTGAGGAGAGGGGCGGTCACTATTAGAATAGCGCCTTGTCATCCGCCTTGTCCACCGATGCTGATGGCGTACTATGTTTTTAATTTTTTTTCTGGTGTAAGTCTCACTGATGCGTGAGTCCGATTGCTGTTTTTATTTTTTATTTTTGTTTTTAGTGTTACATAAATACTATATCAAATGGAGAACAGGTCAATCATAACATATAGGTGTCATATCAGCGAAAACCACTCTTGAAACAGTTGAGGTAGTCAACTTATACTATTTTTGATAGTTGAGGTACCAATATACCTGTTTTATATTTATGTTATAGTTATGAGGTCAAAGTAAAGATAAACACAGCATACCATACAACTGAGCTAGTTCACTGGTGTACTGTAATAAATGGCCCTAGAAGTTCAGAAGGTCAAACTGACACCATAAAAAAATTGTTTAGAAAAAAGTTCATTTTACGCCTGATCAAGTTTTATTCACATTTTTAACCGTAAAAACAGGATATATAGTATTTTAAATTCTAAAACTGATATAAATTAAGCCTTATTTTTCGGATGACGTAATGACTACATAGCTTATTTAAGCTATTGTTTTATCGCATATGGTGATGCTTATATGGCACTATAAGAAAAATTACCCATGTATCAATCACACAAAATATAAGAATATAGTAGGTGGGTCCCACCCCCTCCACCTCGCCCCTTATCCTCTCTACTTCCACCCGCAAGCCAGCCAGGAAGAGGGAGGCATGTCCGGCGAGTTCAGGTGGGCCATGCCGGACAGAGATCCTACTGATGCCGCCGCTACCGCGCGAACACCCGTGCACTGCCACCAGCCTAACACCGAGGTCGCTTGCTGTGACGAGGACCGATCTCTGCTGCTGTGCGGCACGAAAGGGAGGAGCGTCGGGAGTCCGCCATCTTCCTCACCGAGTTCCACGCACGTGCGTGTCCAGCAAGTTGCAGCCACCGAGCCTTTGCCGTTCTGAGCCGGAGCACTCCGACGGATAGCTCAAGCTCTGAGCGACGAGGAAGGGCTTGAGCTCGAACCAGCGGTACCTCCTGCCGACACCGATGGATGGCGGAGACAACCCCTCGGGCGGCGGTCTGGAGGCCTGGGAAGTGCGTCTTTCTCGCTGGCTCCGGCGGCGGCGAAGCCAGGCACGCCGAAGTAGCCAAAGTTCCTACTGAGCCCACTCCCGCCGTCGAGCTTCCAGAGCTTGCCTACGAACTTGAGGAGCTGCTGAGCTTGCTCCCGCCGCTTCCTCCTTCGCATCATCCGCTTCCTCCAGCGGCAGCCAGGGATGGTGGTGAGGGTGTTGAGCACGGGCGAGCAAGTGGCATCCAAGCCCCATGGCGGCGACAACAAAGTGAGAGAAGGAGGCGGAGGGGTTTAGAGGCCGGCAGCATGGAGGGTGAACTCCATGGTGGCACGACACCTCGGCCCCTGCGGCATGCCCCCCTGGTGTTGCAATCCAGTGAAGGGTGCCGTGTCCGGATCGATGCCGGCGAACTCAAGAACACGAGGGTGAACACCACAGAACGCACGCAAGAATTGAAGATGGTTTTCACTGCACCAACAGCGCATCTTTGTTGCCGTTTTTCATTCATTATATGCGAATGCATTACACGGGCTTGAGTCCTCCGTCTCTGCCACGACGCAGGCACTGCACGGTGTGCCCTTATTTTCTGGTCACCCGCACGACATGCACGGGCACGACATTGTGGCGACAATGCATCAAAACAAATGGTGCGGTTACAGCGTGGGTTACGCACATCTCCAGTCCACTTGCGATATCTACGTATAAACTAAATGTGTAACTAAGATACATATACATCGATAGAATTACATCGTGACACCTCTACCTGCCTCCGCTCCTCCTCCTCCTCCCCAACGGTGTTGACTTTACCGGTGGTGTGGGAATGGCAGATAAGAGAGAAGAGTATAGAAAGGAGGGAGAGAAAAAGAATGGCACACATGCCTCCTTAGTATTTTTAATTTTAATTTTTATTTTTAATAGGATATAAGCATTAGATCAACTTCGTATAAAAATCAAACAAAAAGGTGTCATGTTAGACAAATTCGTTGCTAATACTGCTAGAGGACTCTATTTACACCGGAAAAAAAGTTAGGAAACTCTTTATATCTATTTACTGTTGAGGATGTGAATATAACATTATTCAAATTGTTTTTTTTCTTTCATGGACCAGGCATTGCGACAGCAACATGGACTGGGCTGTCTTGGCCGACGAGATTGGAAAGGCCACGAATTATAACCTCTGAATGAGCTTGACAAATTCAGACAAGCTTATTATTGTAGGATGGATTTACTCGAAGAAAACAATTAGGTAAATGACTGTGAATGGACAAAATTAAAATTTAACAAATTTTCTTAATTATAAAATTTTAAAAAATATATATAATGCATATAACACTGTTTTGTTAGATTATAAACAGAAATTTGTAACTCCAATTAATCTAAAAATTTTATAGAATAAACTAGACAAAATGTAAAAACAAACCCAACCAGAATTAGCTCAATCAAAATTCTAGATCTCGAGATAGTAATGAAACAAAATTACTGAATAGAAATACCAAAATTAATTAAGCACTAATTTATTAATAACACGATATCTACAAAATTAAAAAACACCCTAACTAAAATCCGAATCAAAACCCTAAGAAAATAATTTAATTTAAAATCAAACGCTAGATATGAAAAAAGAGAATAATTTTCGCTCAAATTTCTGACAAACTTTAAGTTATTTCCAAAATTACGCTTACAAAAAATATAAAAAACTCTCTCAAATTTCTGTGTGTAAATCTGTAACATCTTACCCTATATTTTTACCAAAATATTACAAAAAAAATAAACTAAATATCTCTAAGATTTCGTAATCACTACGTTCTTCTTTATTTCCAATCGTCTAATCTAAAATAGATGCTCTAGATTACACCATATCACCTTTCATACAGATTGCTACATAGTCCGACTCAAATTCATAGAAAATCTGACTTGGTTGCTATTCTAGCGTCTCCATTCTAATCAAAACATATCACATCACCTCTAGATCTCCTGTGGCCACACACGCAAGTGCTCCCGTGCGTGACACATCGCTCTACCGGCCCACCTGTTAGTCGTCGAGATTTTGCCGTGCCCACGCTTGTGCTCGTTGACAAGCTTGGCCCGCCTATCAGTCGTAACGCCTCTCCACTCCTGCGCCAGCGTCCGTTAATAAGCATGGCTCGCCTATTAGGCGTGCACGCGCCCGTGCCCATTGACATACTGGTCCCGCCTATTAGCCTCTACGTCGTCACGGCGCACGCGTTCGCTCTCGTTGATAGCCCGGTCCCACATGTTAGTCTTATGTCGTTGCTAGGCTATCGTTGTGCCACGCACTGTTTCGCTGGCCGTGCCCACTAATGTGTATCTAGGCCACCGAAAAATCAACCCATAACTGTTCCAAATTTAGTAAATTATTTTCTCAATTTTTATGAAATTTCTATAATTTTTTCGGTAATTTTTCATCTATTTTCCAAATTTAATTACTACACACAAATAAAAATATATTTTTCGACACAGATTTTTTAATCTATGTCAACATATACATATATTCTCCATATATTTTTCTTAAATAATTTAAAATAAAAATCAATTAAATAATATCAATTTTAATATAAACTATTTTTACCAATTACAAACTAAACTATTTTATCAATTTAACTTAAAACCAATTTTTACCCATGGAGAATTCTAAATTAGCACGTTAGTTGTTGTGCAATTAAATGACACACATCCATTCATTTGGGGGAGGAAGGACACGATCGAGATCTAGAAGCCGCCCTGCATCTTCGATCTGATTGATATAGCTGTATTGGGGCACTCTGAAGTGTGAAGTCTGAACTTTGATTGCAGCTTGCGCACAGTAGGTAAATAATCCCACATGGCCATATGTATATGCATTCATTCAATCAACTACCCTGAGCTAGGTGGGTTGATTTGGACAACACGGGATGGGACTTGAGATCTCAAGATCATTAGGTAGCTAGAGTAGCAGCTAGCTCGAGCTGGGGCCTGTAACTACTATACAGCCTTAGCTTTCATTTCATGTCAGTTGTCCTACTTTCTTTCCTTTTCCTTGATCAAGTCGACACTCAACAGCATCAGATCTGCGTGTTACTTTAATCAAAAGTGTTATGTGAATCTGACACTGAAGATTCAGAGATTTCAGAAGTCGCTAGTAATACCCCCAAATCCTCCTCAACGGACAAGTGGTTGTTGAGATGTCGCTGGCGTTCACTGATCCCATGTCCTAATCTACAGCCCAGTCACGTTGATCGCATGCAATGCACCTGGAGAGCTATACGGCCTGAACCTGAACCTGAACACAGCCTGCCTGCCTGCCTGACAATTTGAGCCCCTTAGCTGATTCAGTAGCTCGAGCTCAATGCCAGCAACAACAGGGCCCCCCAAGTGATGAACTCCAGGCCAAGAACTAACACTACTCCGCACAAGATTGCAAGACCATCCGGAATTCAACGGCCGACTGAATGGCCATCACTTCCAAGCCATCCACGCCTGAATTTTCACTGCAAATGCTGACCCAAGTAACAACAAACGACGCCGCTTAATCTAATCTTAACCAACTGTGCAGCTTAATTATAATCAGGCCGTGGTCCAAAGCGCACGCACGTATAGGTACGAGCCCAACGCAACGACGACGCGATGTGCGAGCAAGCTAGCAGCACGTGGCGTCCATGGCGAGAGCAGGGCAGCGGCACATGCCGCTGCCGGGGTCCTGCTCTACCGCCGCTAGACGGCCCCCTCCTCTACGCGCGCCTCGCCAATCCAACCTTGTCGCCGCCTGATCACTCGAGGCTCGCGCCGCGGTGGAACATGGTCTCCACGCTGTCCCGCCCCGCGCCTGAGAGCGTGAGTGCGCGTCGCCGCCGGAGACGGGCCGCGGCGGCGTGCGTTCGAGCTGGTTTCACGGCGGCGACAGGATCCTCGTACGTGCGCGGCGATCATGCGCAGGAATCGTTGCATGTGTAGCCTTGTAGCCTTTACGCTTGACTGGGAGGCGTAAAGTTTGCACATTTCCGCTTGAGGTAGCAGTAGTAAGCACCATATTTTATACGCCCCTATTAAAAAAACTTTGAGGTAATAATCAGAGATTAAACGTATGTATATATATATAGCTGCTTATATTCCGTATCTATGGATTTATGAAAATAACTCGATAGAATGAAAACAATAGGAAGAAAGCCGTTGATGGAGATACACATCAAGAAAGTATACCTTTATGCGTGTACACGAAAAAAGAAAAGAAAATACTATCTTTAAATAGGGTAGTCCAACATCCCCATAGTTTGTTCGTAGCTAGCTATAGGGAAGAACGATCATACTGGAACGGAACTCGATGAAGACTGAAGATAGTAATCTCTTGATGAAGATGTCAGCATACTGTGACATCATAGGAACATGCAGCACACGAATAGCTCCAGTAGTAATCTGTTTATGGACAAAGTGAAGTTCAATCTCAATGTGTTTGGTGCGCTGATGTTGCACCGGGTTCATCGAGAGATATGCTGCATTGATTTTATCGTAATAAATAATCGTTGTATGCTAAAGAGGAATATGCAACTCCTGAAATAGCTGACAGAGCTAAATTGTTTTAGCAATAACATTGGCAACTATACGGTACTCAGTCTTAGCACTGAAATAAGAAATAGTAGGTTACTTTGATGACCAAGAAATAAGGTTATTACCAAGAAAGAACGCGTACCCAGAGATAGAGTGGCGAGTATCAGGACAACCAGCCCAATCTGTATCATAATATGCAACTAGAGTCAATGTAGAGGTGTGCCGAAGTTTGTAAACTGTGATCTAATATCCAATGCAGATAACGGAGAATGCGCTTAATCAAAGCATAGCGTGGCTCTCACAGATCATTCATATGGAGGTAGACCTGTTGAACAGCATAAGAAATATCTGGACGAGTGAAAGTGAGTTACTGTAATGCACCAGCCAAACCCTGATGGTGAGTCATATCAGCAACTGGAGATCCCTTCGAACTAAAGACCTTTGCTGATGTATCAACAGACGTTGAACACGGCTTACAGTGGTGCATACCTACAAGTTGAAGAATCTCTAGGATGTAGGAACGCTGTGAAAAAAAGAAACCACTATCCTGGTGAGTGACCGTAAGGTTTAGAAAATAGTACAGAGGACCAAGATCCTTCATAGAGAATTTCTACTAGAGTGCTACGATAACCCAGTGGAGAAGAGGTGCTGAGGAGGCCGTCAAAACAATATCATCAATATAGAGAAACAAGTAAACTGTATCGCCGCCGTGTCGATAGATGAATAATAACGTGTCGGACTTGGTCCTCATAAAGCCTAAGGAGAGAAGGTGAGTGGCAAATCGATTGTACCAGGCATAAGGAGCTTATTTTAAACCATATAGAGACTTGTTTAGGCGACAAATAAAATCCGGGGCAGGAGCTGTCAACAAAACTAGTAGGTTGCATATAATAAACTATCTCATTAAGGGTGCCGTGCAAGAAAGCATTCTCAACATCAAGTTGATGAATAGGTCAATCATAAGAGAGAGCAATTGTGATTACTGTGCGAATGGTAGTAGGCTTGACCACTAGACTGAATGTCTCATCAAAATCAACCTCAAAGGACCTAACGAGTCTTATCGCTAAAAGAACGGTCAGCGTGATACTTATGATGATCACAATATTGGTACTAGAGGAACGATCACTTCCGATCTTCTCGAGGTAGTGATGAACCATGAAGACGGGCCGCCAATAGCTCACATTGTCTGGCTGTGTCTGGAGCAGCAATTCATCGGCAATAAAGTGACTTGTGTGCTCCTCTTCGACGCCGAGTTCCATACCTTCGTCCAGGATGATCTTTCCATCGACGACTACTACTGTCAACTCAAGGTGATGGCTGACTGGCTTGCCAATCATGGTAAGCTCATTCGGGATCGCACCCTTGTCCTTAACATCCTTCATGGCCTCAATGATCGCTTCGCTCACTTGGTGGCCTTGATCTAACGCCAACTGTCGTTTCTAATGTTCATCGAGATGTGTTCCGATCTCCGCCTCACCCAAATTACCTTGAAGGCAGTGTCGTCATCCATGATAGTGCGATAGAGGTTTTAGTGAAAACGAAAACAGAAGCGGAAGTAGAAGAAAGAATCAAATTGCTCTGATAACATGATAGACGAAAGAACTTGTGATTGATTGATAATGAGAGATCAAACGTGTATATATATATATATCGCTGCCTATATTTTTTGTATAAGTGGATTTATGGAAACAAATACAGGAAGAAAGGAAACTATGCGCGTAGATGAAGAAATGAATAAATACTACCTGTAATTATGTAGTCTAACAATAGCATCTAAAAATTATTTTAAAACATAACAGTCAAATCATAAGAGCTTTCTAGAGTATTGTTTGTTCACCAATTATCCCTCATATAGTTTTATCTAATTTATTCTCATGATACCCTCATTTAGTGAGAAACATTATAATCTTTTACATTTATCTTTAATCTCTCCAACAAAAACTTAAAAAACCTTATATTTTTAGAATTGAGGGAATAAAATAGAAGGATATAAATTAGATAAGCCTGGCATACAAATACAGATGGGTTCTTTTCTGTTTACTCAGTAAAACCGAAAAACTGGTAGATCGGTTTAGTCGGTGCAGTTTATATTTTTTTAACAAACAATTCAGTTTTGTATAGTTAAAAACTGGTTTTTAAAAAAACTGAACCGAGGAAATTGAATAAACTGAAGGCTCATCCCTAATCATACCGCTAGGACGACTTGTATTTCCAATATTTAACAATGTCACTAGTTTTGCACAAGTGTTTCCCTATGTTTTTAGTGAATTACTCACTCCATTCTTTAAAAAACGATGTTGATTAGTTCATTTTTAAATTAATCAACGTCATTTAAAAGAAAAAAAAGGTAGTATTAGATTTGCCAAGTAAAGTTTTGCCTATTTCTGATGGAGTTTTTTTAGATAACTAGTCAAAATAACAGTGTGTTGCAACGGATCATTAAAAAATGATTGCGTCATGTTTCTGTTTTCCAAGCCCTGTGAGCGGGTTTTTATAGGTGATTTTTATGTGGTATTTTGCAGATGGCTGAAGAAATCCAGTTTTTTGGGGACGAAGGGGATGTGCGCTGTTTTTTTTTATTTCTCTTGCTATGAGCAGTGTGAGGGTACGGACGGATGATTGGCTGTAAAACTAGCATGACAAAATCCTCGGACGTGCGGGGCGATCAAGGGGGAATCGTTTCATGTGTAGCTAATCTTGACCATTGACTGAGAGGGTACAAAGTTCGGCCATCTCTGTTGTTTTGTGGGGAGATTAGGTGCTAACATAGGTTAACAATTTGATGGAGCTTAATTTGGTCGGCACTCGACAGGGCGACCTAGCTATCTTTCGGTTGGATTGCTGTCTCTTGTACGCAGATTCCACTACAAGTTTTAATGGCGTGTTTGGTTAAGTAGCTCTAAACTTGTGGCTGTTTGTCGGGTATCAGTTCATTGAGCTGTCATTGAGCAACGTAGAGATTAACAAATTAAAGCAGGGAGTGCTTAGTGCTGCTAATGAGGATACAATTGCATCAGTACCGTACTAGTACTACGTACTAGTCTGATTTGTCGGCCCAAGAACCGGGGTTAACTAGTCTTAATCTTTCCATTTAGTGGTAGCTGATTGGATTGAGATGGTAGTTCTAAGATATGCTTACTGTGTACTAGTCTGTTTTCTAGCTAGCTTAATTAGGCTGTGAAGCATGTCATGGGAAGCTTGTTGGATGGAGAGGTTTTACGACCCTGTTTACTTGTGTGTACTACGCTCTACTACTCTACATGCATTCTTCGTGCTAGCTTGAAACTTCACACAAAGTTTAGGAGATACGTGCATGTCGTGCTGTGGTTGAAACTGTACATTATTTTGCACTTATGGCATAATAAGTGTAGAACCATCATTGTGGAATGTGGAGGAAGGTTTCATGCCGGCTAATAGATCTTTTGTCCAGCTGATCAACATGTACGCTTTGATCAGCAATACTATACGGACACCATCCATTTTTTTTATTATATATAAAACGCGCCAAGTCAACGAGTCACATGCATGACACTTCAATTACGAACACCTTAGGTTAGTTACTCCACTGAATCACAGCAGTAATCACAAGATTCGTTGCGGCAGGTGGAGGTGTGGGTCTTGGGCGATGCGTGGGGTGCGTGCGTATCGCCGCCGGAGTCGTTGACTGGGGCGGGGCGGCGACCGAGGGTGGCCGGCCCCGCGTCGCGCCGGATCTCACGGGCGTGGATCCAAAACGGATGCTCTCTCCTCCACTGCCCTGTACCATCAATCAAGACATCAACATGTACTACCAGTATATACTACTACTCCCGACTCCTAACTTTGCAGTTTGTTTTACTGTACTTTATTAACCCCATCAACGAAGAATATTCATCATCTTAGCAGTAGAGTAGGCTACTAGTTTTATCACGTCATCTAGCGGCTTACTAGCAATACTACTAGTACACGAAAATGCAAAAAAAAAAAACGCACAGTGTGGTGTCACTCTCAGCTGGTCACTTGGCCAGTGCATACATGCATGCATCCTAGGCTGGCTCCTGCCCAGCGAAATGGACCAACACCCACCTAAAGAGTTTTAAGAGCAACAGCAGTGGGAGGCGCTCTCATCTCCTATCACCCCCGAGCATGTGCCGTTGCAGGGCGTACCACGTGGCCCTGTCCGCCTTTGCCTCTATAATTAACCACCCCGAAAACACCTCGCCCCCCTCCACGCACAGAGTTTCGTCGCTAAGCACGGCAACACAGCACAAGCACGCACGACGCGCTCACGCTCCGTGTGTCACACGTTCGCCGTGCCAAAAGGCGCGGCACGGCACCCCGGAACGCACCGGCACGCGTCGCTCTCGACCCGTCGTCGCGTCGCGATCCGCGCCTACGTGCACGGCGCGCTGCCGCCGCCGATTCGGCAGCGAGCGGAGCGACCAACCGCGGCCAATTTTTTTTTTTACTGCGCTGGTTGCTTCCTGATGGCTCTCCGGCCCCGCCGGTGCGGCGCGCCCCCACCCCGCGGAGGTCGTCCCCCGGTTTTTTTTAAACCCCCTCTTGTCTCCCTCCTCGGCTTCCTCCTCGCCCCCTCCTCGCTCCCCTCCCCACCACTTGCTTCGTCCTCTCCTCTGCCATCCCAACCCGACCGCCGCCCGCGCTGTGCTCGACGGCGGCGGGTGGCTGGAGACCCCAGAGTGAGTGTTCTGATTGCTTGCGGGGACGACGGCTGACGGGCGGTGTGGGCCGTTGATGCGCGGAGGCTTGTGATGAGCGGGGGCTGCGCGGGGGAGAAGCTGACGCGTGGGCACGGCGGCGGCGAGGGCTCGTCAGGCTTGGCTACGCTTTGCGCGCTTCACGGTGGCGCGCCCCTGGTCCCGAATATTATACTCGCCGCCGCCTCGTGCCGCTTACTTTAGGCGGAAAGAGGGGAGTTTTCCTAGCTGCTGCTGGCTAATTAGTAAAAGGTGGAGGAGGGAGAAGGGGGGGGGGGGGGCGGATATTCGTGTATCCGGAGGAGAGATTTGGATCGGGATCTGGCCGGGATGAAGGATCAGGGATCATCCGGCGTCTCTCCTGGCCCAGCCGAAGGTGGGAATCCTCTTGCTCATGCTTGCTTGCTTTGTAGTGAAAATTCAGCCAAATTCATCCTTGCTTGAGCATTTGGCAAATTCATCTTCTTGAGAGAAGATTCATGGCCATCATTTGCGGTGAAACCTTGCTCATGGTCTCTTCCTTATGAATCTTGTCACATAAGCGTGTATTTTGTCGTGTTAGGGTAGATGCACTGTAACGACTGCGTATGTGTGTGTTTGCAAAGCAGGGGAGAAGAAAGCCATCAATTCGGAGCTATGGCATGCCTGCGCCGGTCCTCTTGTTTCTCTGCCGCCGGTTGGCAGTCTCGTTGTGTACTTTCCACAGGGCCATAGCGAGCAGGTGCACAATCTATCAGCTAACTGTCTGAAATGTGCCAAATTGTAAGAGGTATCTGAAATTTTTCTCTTTTCTGGTACGGCTTTGTTAGGTTGCTGCTTCCATGCATAAGGAGCTGGACAACATCCCTGGTTACCCCTCTCTTCCGTCTAAGCTGATCTGCAAACTTCTAAGTCTCACCTTACATGTATGTGCATAGCACTTTCCCCTTTGATGCTATAGCTGTATTTTCCTTTTTTTCATTTTGCTAATTGGGTGTGAGCAATGTTTTGCATTGTTCAGGCAGATTCTGAAACTGACGAAGTTTATGCTCAGATGACACTTCAACCAGTCAACAAAGTATGTAAGCTGATTTATTTGATTCTGGGAAAGAGCTACCTATATTCCTGAAATTGAAATACGTTTTCTTGATGCGTTTAGTATGATCGAGATGCAATGCTGGCATCCGAACTGGGCCTGAAGCAAAACAAGCAACCGGCGGAGTTCTTTTGCAAAATGCTGACGGCGAGCGACACAAGTACCCATGGTGGATTTTCAGTGCCACGTCGTGCGGCGGAGAAGATATTTCCACCACTAGTATGGAGAGTTTCTTCATAACCTTGCAGTAATTTTGATGGAACTATGCATTTGTCAGATGCAGTGAATACCTGCCTTACCAGGATAACATGTTCGATAGGACTTAACCATGCAACCACCAGCACAAGAGCTCATTGCAAAGGATCTGCACGATATTTCATGGAAATTTCGACACATTTACCGAGGTATGCCAAACTGCTAACTGCTCAGAGAATATATGTACATGCACTTGGTTTTATATAGGAATTACTCATGCATGTTTCATTCCCATTTGTTTTTTTTTTGTGACAAGACCCACTACTTATGCTTAGCTAGCACTTTGCAACTACTAGTGTTCCTGCTTTTTCTTTGAACTGCTAAGAACGTTTCTGCCCTGGGACATGTTGTCTGATCAATCGATAGCGTTCTGTACTTACCTGTATGCTGTACCTTCACATGGACATGCAGGTCAACCGAAGAGGCACCTTCTGACAACTGGTTGGAGTGTCTTTGTCAGCACAAAAAGGCTTCTAGCGGGTGATTCAGTTCTATTTATAAGGTAGCACACCAAACTCTGAAATTGAAGGCATGGATTTGTCTATATAGTTACACGAAATAGTTACATCTTTTGTTTGCAGGGATGAGAAATCTCAGCTTCTGTTAGGCATACGCCGTGCGACAAGACCCCAACCAGCTCTGTCATCATCGGTTTTATCAAGTGATAGCATGCACATTGGTATTCTAGCTGCAGCAGCACATGCCGCTGCAAACAATAGCCCATTTACTATTTTCTACAATCCAAGGTATTGTAGTTCTTACTTCATATCCCATTATCCCACATGCACTCTACCACCATCTGAGACAATGAAAACATTGCTTTTATTTGGATAGGGCGAGCCCATCAGAATTCGTCATTCCTTTAGCGAAATATAACAAGGCTCTGTATACACAAATGTCTCTTGGGATGCGGTTCAGGATGCTGTTTGAGACAGAGGATTCAGGGGTCCGAAGATATATGGGAACGATCACAGGTATTGGCGACTTGGATCCAGTGCGCTGGAAGAATTCTCATTGGCGAAACCTTCAGGTGTGCTACTCGTTACTTCTTTTAATTCTGCAGTGTATCACACTCAGATATCTTATCGGTGTTCTGTAAGAAATATCAACATTTCTGGACTAATAATTTGGATTAAACTAGAAAAATCAACACTCATATCAAAGGAATGTTTGAAATAAGATTGCCTATCACCCTATGGAAATAATGTTTGTAAGTTTATTTAGCACTTTAGCATATCATACAACAACTAGCCCTGACTTCACCTCCTCTTTCCAAGTTAGGTTGGTTGGGATGAATCAACTGCATCTGAGAGGCGCACTCGTGTTTCAATATGGGAGATTGAACCAGTTGCCACACCTTTTTATGTTTGTCCACCACCATTTTTCAGGCCAAAACTTCCTAAGCAGCCGGGAATGCCAGGTACAGATACTTCATCTAATTCAACATTATATGTAAGTTAGCTACTATTTAGGGAACAATGTAATATGCGGACCATCTCGATCTTCGGGAATTAAGCCTTTAATCGTTCAGTCATTCACTTCTTGCTAAACTCATTAAGCTTGTAAAGAATACTGCAAACTAAGTTTCATCGCATAGGTATTTTTCCTAAAAATGGTTGCTTCTTGCATGAATGCATCTGTTAATGGCAAGAGGTTCATACTACTTGGGTATTTGAAATGCAAGGCGCATAAACACACTGCAATTCTCTTAAATGTAGTTGCTTATTGATTGTGTGTAAACTTGAAATAATGAACACGGACTATGGGCTTCTTGTCTGTTATCTATGTGTACAAGTTTATCTCCTTGCAAATTTTGCTTGCATTTTTTTGTGCTTTTTCTTAAGATTAGTTTCGTCCTTATAGGACTTGTTAAACCTTGCAGATGATGAAAATGAGGTTGAAAGTGCTTTCAAAAGAGCCATGCCATGGCTTGCTGATGACTTTGCCCTGAAAGATGTGCAAAGTGCATTATTTCCAGGCCTGAGCCTAGTCCAATGGATGGCTATGCAGCAGAATCCTCAGATGCTAACAGCTGTATCCCCAACAGTGCAATCACCGTACTTGACCTCCAATGCATTGGCTATGCAGGATGTGATGGGTAGTAGCAATGAGGACCCAACAAAAAGATTGAATGCACATGCCCAAAATCTCGTTTTACCTAATTTACAGGTTGGCTCAAAAGTGGATCACCCTGTAATGTCTCAACATCAGCAGCAGCCACACCAACTATCACAACAGCAGCAGGTCCAGTCATCACAGCAAAGTTCTGTGATTTTACAGCAACATCAAGCCCAGTTGCTGCAGCAGAATGCCATTCAATTGCAGCAGCAGCAAGAACATCTCCAGCGACAGCAGTCACAACCGTCACAGCAGTTGAAGGCCGCCACGAGTCTCCATTCAGTGGAACAGCACAAGCTGAAAGAACAGACTTCAGGTGGACAGTTTGCCTCACAAGCACAACTGTCAAACCAGATTTTTCCGCCATCTTCGTCTCGGCTGCAACAGTTAGGTTTACCCAAGTCACCTACCCAGCGCCAAGGGTTGACAGGATTACCGATTGCAGGTTCTTTGCAGCAGTCTGCACTAACTCAGACATCACAAGTCCATCAAGCAACAGAATATCAGCAGGCCCTCCTACAGAGTCAGCAACAACAATTACAGCAACCATCACAACCAGAAGTGCAGCTGCAGCTGCTTCAAAAGATTCAACAACAAAACATGCTATCTCAGCTGAATCCGCAACATCAGTCCCAGTTGATTCAACAATTGTCTCAGAAAAGCCAGGAAATTCTCCAGCAACAAATTCTGCAACATCAATTTGGTGGTTCTGATACTGTGGGTCAACTTAAGCAATCACCGTCGCAGCAAACCCCTTTAAACCACATCACAGGATCTTTGACACCCCAGCAACTTGTCAGGTCACACTCAGCACTCGCCAAGAGTGGGGATCCATCTAGTTCAACTGCTCCATCTGCCAGCCGTATTTCTCCAATAAATTCGCTAGGTAAGGCACACCAAGGAAGCAGAAATTTTACTGGCATGGTGGCAACACCACAAATTGACAACTTACTCCAGGAAATTCAAAGCAAGCCAGATAATCGAATAAAGAATGACATACAGAGCAAAGAAACAGTCCCTATACCCAATCGACATCCAGTTTCTGATCAACTGGATGCATCATCTGCTACCTCCTTTTGTTTAGATGAGAGCCCACAAGAAGGCTTTTCCTTTCCTCCAGTTTGTTTGGATACCAATGTTCAGGTTGATCCAAGAGATAACTTTCTTATCGCGGAAAATGTGGACGCATTGATGCCGGATGCCCTGCTGTCAAGAGGAGTGGCTTCAGGAAAGGGCATGTGCACTCTGACTTCTGGACAAAGGGATCACATGGATGTAGAGAATGAGCTATCATCTGCTGCATTGAGCTCCCAGTCATTTGGTGTGCCTGACATTTCCTTTAAGCCTGGATGTTCAAGTGATGCTGCTGTTACCGATGCTGGAATGCCAAGCCAAGGTTTGTGGAATAACCAAACACAGCGGATGAGAACTTTCACTAAGGTTGGTACAGTTTATTAGGATTCATTTATTATGGTCCAGTTTTTTGCTTTTGAGAAGTAAAGTCAGTGCATACATTAAAGTTATCTTATCTAGTTCATATACATCTATCTTGTCAGAGGACTGTAGTTAAAATGCTTGAATATTTTCTCGTTAGTAATCATTAACATAGATTGCCTGCAAATTTTATGATGTAACTATTAAAGTTGAATCTTTCTGAGTATGGCCAGTGGGCCCTGGTCTACAGATCAGTGTCATTGATTTGCTTTTCTGTGGCACAAACTATAGGGTAACATGTAGCTAGAAGATCCACTGAAATTCTGACATCATATGGTACATACTGACAATGTAAAATGTCTCTGCTGGCCATATTTTTTGGGAAAACACATGTTCTTTTACAAGGGCTAAACATACTGCTCATGTTCTGGGCATCACTGTTTATTCCAAATTTCTGATATGCCAAACAAAGCTTAAGGATCCATCTGTTATCATTTACTCTCAAGCTATCCTCTTATGTGCCAAACCATCTTCATGAAGGTTCAAAAGCGTGGATCTGTGGGGAGATCAATTGACATCACAAGATATCGAGATTATGATGAACTACGGCATGATCTTGCATGCATGTTTGGTATTCAAGGTCAGCTTGAAGATCCCTATAGGATGGACTGGAAGCTAGTCTATGTTGATCATGAGAATGATATCCTCCTTGTCGGCGACGACCCCTGGGAGTAAGTTTTTCCTTTCATCAATACAATTCTGTAACCGTCTCTCTGTTTTTCCCTGATAATCGTGTAACTCTTTCTTAACCTGTCCTCCTGATGATCTGGAAAATTTGATATATACAGGGAATTTGTGGGCTGTGTGAAGAGCATCAAAATACTATCAGCTGCTGAAGTACAACAAATGAGTTTGGATGGTGACCTTGGTGGCGTCCCTTCACAAACACAAGCCTGTAGTGTCTCTGATGATGCTAATGCATGGAGAGGTTCCTGACGTAAATACTAAAAACTATCCTTCTTACCGTTCTTTTTAAGGATACTTGAGAGATCTAAGGATCAAATACACACCTAATGACCTAGAGCCTACTCACTGACAAATTGATCAAAATGCTTCGATTGGGCGGAAGATGTTCAGTGAAACGCCTTATTTCGGAGCTCTTGACATTTTGTTCACACTAAAACTGGGCAACCTATCTCACAGTCAGATTAATTTCTTCCTTTTTGCATACAGAACTGATTTTCAGTTTCATAAGCTACCTATGTTTGTCTGGGACTTCTGTTCATTGTAATCTTACAAGTTCATAGACAATCTGATTGCATATACAATGCTCTGTATCTCCCAATGTAATGGTTCGATTGGTGTTTCCACTACAGAAGTAAATCCAAAGTCTATTCCAGTGTCTGAAGAGGCAGTACATATGATGTCACACTTTTGGCTTTTCTTTCTTTTTTTTTACAAGGGTGGTGCAACAATATCCGTTCTCTCTATGAGTCCCTGGCAATCAGTTATTGACCCTTGATGTTGTTCACCGTTCACATCCTGGTTTATATAGGAATGCAAATTTACCAAAAGATCATGCTAATAAAAAGGTGATTTTACTCGAACCAGTACTAGAAAGCCTTATTTAACCATTTTTATGTGCTTTAAGATTGGTGCAAACTTCCAAAATCCGACCGTAAACCACCCCGTTTCATATAATTGCACGAATCAGTCCAAGGCCCTTTTTTTTAAATACTGAATATAGCTGAATAACTTTGCAAATACGTTGAAAGATAGATTTAAAACAATTTTATAAAAAAACTCATATATAATTTTTTTTAAAAAATCAAAGTTTAGAAACGAAATGGTTCATTTTTCCGAGAAAAAGGCTCTAATGCATTTCTCCAATTCTTTAAACCTTTGTGCAAATGGACTTGTGTGGTGCACACTGCATGCAGCTCGACCGTCGTCGGATCAGGTGGTCCGGCCATCCCCATTCCACAACGTTCCAGAACCATCTAGTCCGACCCGACCCGACCCGACCCCAAGTTCCCCAACCCGGTGCAGCCGCACCACGCGGTAACCTACCCCTCCGGAACACCCTTACCCATCCAAACCCCCCACAACGCCCGGACCCCAAACCCCGAGGATTCCCAGCCGGAGCAGGATAATCCGCGCGGCCGCGGGGCAGCGAAAGCGCGCGGATTGGGGATAAAGGTTGGACTCAGCGCTTTCGCTTTAGCCGCTGCTCTGCTTTCGCCGTAGGGTTTATCCCTTTCGCTTTGCTGCTCCTCCTCCTCGTCTCCTTCCTTCGCACACAAGGCACAGCCGGATTCCGGGGGCGGAGCCGACCTGCTTCGAGGCCAATCGAGAGGTAGTGGTCGCCGGTCTTCGCTTGCTGGGGGTTTTTGGTGCTGGTGTTTTTTTTCCCGGCCGTTTTGGGGGGAGTGGATTTGGTAGTGTGATGTGTGCGGGGGGTGGGTGTTTGTTCGATTTGGCTTCGTTTTGGGTCGTTCTTTGTGTTGGATCCGTGGTGGGTTGATTTGAGTGGGTATGCCCTGTTGATCTGTACATTTCCCCTCCAAATTGAATAAATTTACCCTCCTTTTCGTTCAGATTTGGGGACCCTGCATTTGTATCGATTAATTGGATGGTTTGCCCCAAATTTTGAGTTAGTAATAAGTTCGTGCTGCTGCATTTATGGATTCGCAGTTAGTTGTTCAGCCAGCAATCGAGGATGTCGTCGGTGCAGCTCTCCGGTGCCGGAGTCGCCGCGGTGGCCTTCACCAAGAAGGGCGCGTCTTCCTTCGATGGGCTCCGCCTCGCGCCGTCATCCGCGCGAGTCTGCTCTTCCAGGCGTGCATTCCGTAGTCTCGTCGTCAAGGCTGCCACGGTCGTCACCCCGAAGGTATACAGGGACGCCAATACAATGTGTTAAGCTTCCGATTATCTGTAGATTATGACGGGTTGGTTACGGTTTGCGTCAGTGAGTTACAAATTTTGTTGTCTCATGGCAGTATACCTCGCTCAAGCCTCTGGGAGACAGAGTGCTTGTGAAGCTTGGGGCTGCGGAGGAGAAAACTGTTGGTGGAATTTTGCTTCCGTCAACCGCGCAGTCTAAGCCTCAGGGAGGTGAGGTTGTTGCTTTTGGAGAGGGAAAAACCATCGGGGATAAGAAAGTCGAGGTCAGCGTACAGGTAAATTCTTCTCCATGTGAGATTGCAAATACAAGTATTATGTCTAGTACATAACTCCATAGCTCTGTTGTGAGTTGCTAGTAGGAGTGAGATAGGGCCATATACTTGTTAGTACAGCCAACTAAATTTAAAAGCAGACTGTGTGATGGCTTGATCAAGAAAACAATGTTAATGGTGTACTGAGTCTGTGATGTTGAAGTTTCTATGGCACAACTTATGCGAAACCAACAGAGATTTACCATGCTTGTTTTATGAATGTTGCTCGGAGTATGCAACAGTAATATATTTTTATTGTTAGTTTCTGGTTTTGGTATGAATCTCCTGTTGCTCGGAGTCTCCTTTGGCAATGGACAATATGTATGACCATTTGCTTGATTTTGTCATTCATAAAAAAGATGTTCCTTCATAGAACATGTAGGTGACCATTCAACCCATTTTTTCAAGGGACTGGTACACCCTCCCTTATTGGTACTAGCAACATCTTCCATGGAAATCATTTATTTAGTTTGTGCCTACCCAACCCAAACTTATTAGGTTCTTTTGATATCCCAAATTCAAAATGCACATGAACTGTAACCTGCCTAATTCTGGGCATAGCCCTATAGAGCTGGCTCTGTTTCATTGGGTACAGCATCCAGAAACTAGGTGATGCTGCTTCTGTGATGTTGTTGTGTCATTTGTCGGACCCTGCACCATGTCTGTTTATAGCTATGTTGTTGCACAGGCTACAATTTGTTCTGATTGATGGGCAAAAAAGGCTTTCAATCTGAGTTTTTATTCTTAGATGCACCTTGCATCTTTATCATGGTTCTTGAATAACAACTCTTGTTTAGGACTTTGGGTTCATCATATCTTCTTAGTGCCTAAGAACACTTTTCGATATTCGGAATCGATGCTATAGATATATGGAGATATTGATGGATGGAGATATTGATGTGGACGTTAGTCATAGAATCAAAGCGGGCTGGTTGAAGTGGCGCTAAGCATCTGACATCCTCTGTGATAAGAGGGTACCGTAGAAGCTAAAAGTTAAGTTTTATAGAACGACGATTAGACTGCTATACTATATAGAGTAGAATGTTGGCCTATAAAAAAATGTCATATTCAACAACTGAGTGTTGCATAAATACGTATACTACGTTGGATCTGTAGTCATACAAGAATGGATTGAGTCTGAGACGAGAATATACGTGATCAACTAGTGGTAGCACCAATTGATAAAAAGAAAAGTTTATCTAATATCGGTTGAGATAGTTTGGCTATGTTTAAAGAAAACTCTCAGAGGCATCAGTATATTATGAAATCCTAAGTTAGTATAATAATATGAAAAGAGATAGAGAAAGATCAAAATTAACATGGAGAGAGATAATAAGAAAATACTTAAAAGAGTGGGATATATCTCAGCTATTGATGTGTCTGATATGTGATTTAGAGGCTCTTGTTGGATTTTAACTTTAGTCTACCCTATCTTGCTTGTGACTGAGAAAGACTTTGTTGAGTTAAGTTGAGTATATCTACTGAAAATGTCTCTAAGGTAAGGTTAGATGGGTGAAAAATAACTGATAGTGATGCTTGTTATGTGACCTTGGTTATTTTCATTTTTTGTGCAACTAGTTTTCACTTAAACTTGAATTTCTGCAAGGAGATACATTAATAATTGTTTGTCTACTGATTGCTGTCAATTCTTAACAATATGATTTCTTAAAAAATCATGTTCTAGTAATGTTCCTGTTTCGAATTTCTTGAAATTTGATGTTGGGGTAACCTAGCTCTGCTCAAGTTCGAAAAGCATAGTGATTGGCACTCCAGCAGAGCCTACCGTTGAACTTGAGTGCAGCAATTGTGGTATATGCTGTCTGATGAGCTTGGTGCAATAAGTTGTTAAAGTGCCAAACTGCCAATGTATTCTGTTGCTTATTATCTTGTGCTCTATGCCTTCTAATGGCCTTGTTAACTGCATACTGATGTTTATATTGTTGTTTAGATTGGGGCTGAAGTTGTATATTCAAAATATGCCGGGACTGAGGTGGAATTTAACGACTCCAAACATCTTATTTTAAAAGAGGATGATATCATTGGTATTCTTGAGGCCGATGACGTCAAAGACATGAAGCCCCTCAATGACCGGGTTCTCATCAAGGTATCCATATGTTATTATTATCGCTTCTTCTTAAGATAGTTATCATTAGGGTTATGGTTTTATAGGCGGATTAGGAGAATGTTGAATTGATTGTACTTCTTGCCCTTGTACCCAGATAACCTTCGGTAATGATTCTTCCGTTGCTTGTATTTTTGACAGGTTGCTGAGGCTGAAGACAAAACTACTGGTGGTCTTATCCTCACTGAAACTACTAAGGAGAAGCCGTCCATCGGAACAGTAAGACCTAACTACCATCTCTTAAAGCAAGTCTTCTTTATTCTATAACCGTGAAGTTAGATTATTAGGATATGTGCAAAGTTGTTGCGTGTGGTGCGATAAGCGTTAGCTGCATTTGCATGAGTTATACCTGTTTTACCTTCTGAATGCAGGTTGTAGCCGTTGGCCCAGGCCCTCTGGATGATGAAGGCAACAGGCAGCCATTGTCAGTGTCGGCAGGCAGCACCGTCCTGTACTCTAAGTACGCAGGCAGTGAGTTCAAGGGTGCTGATGGCACCAACTACGTTGTCTTGAGAGTATCAGATGTGATGGCTGTCCTCTCTTGAGCTGTGGCTTGTTTCAGTTTTGAGTCCAGCATAGACTGTATCAGGTGGTAAATGATTGCCTTGTGGTGATCGTCACTCTGCGGAGATGCTGTTTTTTTGATAATCCTAGAATTTGAACGCAACATTTTGCAAATCTCCTACGTTATCAAATATTACAATGTGACACTGAATTCTATTTATAAAGCTTTTTTTGTTCCAAGGCTCTCTTTCTCCACGGCCTCTTCTTTAGGCTCAACTTGGCTTCCTGCTCACCAGTGTTTTCATGACTGGTATGGTAAGACGGTGACGGCTTGTACTAGAATGAGCAGGCCATAAGAATTGGCATACTTATTGATTCGATAGAGTGAGAAAAAGGGTATTTTTTAATCATGTGCATACTAACTAATAAATGTTAGAAAAAAATAAAAAAGCTCAGAAAAATTGTGCATATATTTTTAATAATATTATATATATAAAGTTTCATCATCTATAAACTTTCATCGTTAAATTAATTATATATATCAGCGAAAAAGACAATTCTAATACATTTAGTCCTATAACTGTCAGTTTTTTTTATAAAAGCTAAATCATAATATAATACATTTTAAAATGGGACTTTATATAGTTGTAATGATATTGTAAGTATATATATGATTTTTAATTTTTTTAATGATATTTATTAGTTAGTGTACGTCGAAAGCTTATATGAACTTTTATAAATTAAGTATAGATGATATGTATTAATTTTTATATCAGATGATTATGCACACTAACATTACTCTCACGTAAGCTTAACGAGAACGGTGAAGCCCATTTACCCCCACACAACCAGTAAAAACGTAGAACCATTCTTTATTTTTGGATGGATTTTAGCCCATCTATTATTGGAGAATGCTTCTATGGCCCAGATCGGGCGCCCCGCTCTGCCTCTCACTCTCTATTAGGATAGATAATGAGCAGATCGATTCGACTCGGCTTGGCTCGTTAATGCCAAAAGTTTGGTCGTTAATGGGTTATATATTATTTAAATTATCTATATAATTTTAAAATTTATTATTTTTTTTATCATATATTAATATAATAATAGTCATTAATTAATAAATATCTTACTACATATAAATATGAATAGTTTAGATGTAATCATAAGACTAAATAATAGTTAAAAAATTATAAATATATAAACATTTTTTTTACTAAGCTGTTTCGACTCAATAAAACTAGTGTTTGAGCTGATTGGAGCTACAGAGGTTCGAGCTTTTTATCCACCTTGCTCTTTATGCGCAGCAGCACCAGGCTGCAGGCAAATGCATGCCTTCCACTCTCTATGTACAGACGTATCACAGGCATGCATCTCCAACTCAGTTTGCATGCTAGTCTCTGCCCACATCACATATGCACGCAAGACCCTCTGTATCTCCACAGCCACATGCCCATCTGTATGCATGCCTCTCTTTCATCTTTATTCCTAAGTAGATTTTGCTTGAGTTTTATTAGTAAATTTTATTTTTTCCCTAAATTACCCATCCAATCTACAATCCGATTATATAATTGTATTGGCTCTAGCTAAACATTTACAAAAATATATGCTTCAACAATTTGAGATTCGATGTTTGAAGTAAATGTTTCAACTGGAACTAGACTTGTTACACATTTGAAGTTTTGTTTTTTATGAATTTTTTTGATGTTTTAGTTGAGGCATTCAATGTTTCGTGCTGTGATAATTGATGTTGCAGCCAATATTTTTGAATGTTGTATTTGTTTGAAACATTTTATGAAATAAATTGAAACATTTGATCAAACACCATCCGATTCCCAACTTTGGATCGGGCTCTTGATTTGTACTCTCATCCGAAAAAAAGGATACTTAATTTTACAACGAGCAAAGGGGATGACTATGCGTTGAGACTTCGATCCAGTGATTTGGTGAAAATATTACAGTTGATCGTTAGTGAAATAACAATATATATGTTGGGCCAGGCCCTTTTTCTTTTCAACACACAGGAATATATATACATATCCGGAAGTGTGTCTTAATATATATTATCTGAACAGTTACAGAAGCTTATTTTTTAAATGATACAGTAGATTATTGTATCACATAACACTACATATACATTCAAATTCAAACGAGATACTAAAAATCAGCAATAGTACACCCTCCTTTTTTTTACTTTGACCATCAATAAAATTTAAATGGTAATATATCATGATGTAAGAAAGTTTCATGAAATGCAGTACACTTCATTAATATCGTCTCCATTTCACAACATAAGATGTTATGGTTTTGTTGTGAATTAAATTTCTTTAAATTTAACCAATGTTATAAAAAAAGTAACAAAGCACAAAATTAGTTTCTTTGAACTCACTATCAAATATATCTTTTTTATATGATAGTATTTGTTTTATATTGAAAATGCTGTTATATTTTTATATAAATTTGATCAAATATGGAGAAGTATCTCTCTCAACTGCGATGACATGCTAATATGTTTTTCTTAGTTTTATTTGAACTGTAGTTTTGTACTAAAAAAGGCACCAGGTTAATTCGGCTGTGAGCTGTGAAAGTGAACCCCCTCCGTGGTTGCTTTGACACGCCCCGCCCAGAGTTTACAAAAGCAACGAACATCGGACTTTCCAAGCTGGCCCAGGAACACAAATCACTCAGTTTCCAATCAAGTTCGAAAAAAAAATTGAATTACGGAAGTGGCCCACTGGAACCCATTGCCCATCCATTACGCTAAGTCCTCGGCTCCTCACGAGTCCACTCCGCCTCCTCTCTCACCTCATCTCGCTCTCTCCTCTCCTTTCCTCTCTATCTTTACTCTCCTCTTCGTCCTCAGTAGCCTTGGGAGGGCCGGATTTGGCGCCAGTGGTGAGGAAAATGGGGTCGACAAATCCGGTGGCGTGGATAATAGGGATGGTCAATCCGATGATAAGGAGGTCACAAATTCAATCGTGAGGAGGTTGGGGGTGATAGAGGACACACCGATGGCCATGGGAGGGCCGAATCCGGTGCAGGAAACCTTGAAAGGGCTGAATTTAGCGTGGGTGGTCATGAGAGGGGTGGAGAGTAGTGGTCTCATTGCCTCCTATTCAAGCCTCCTCTTTCTCTATGACCGGACCTTCTTGTCCTCGACCACTATAAAGGCAAGCACGGGTTTTTAGATGCTATGAATTTTAGGGTAAATTGTTGTAGGGCTAGGCTTTCTAAATGTGAACTTTGGAGAAAAAATATGTAAATTTGTGATGGAACTATGATGGAATTGTTTGATTTGTGGAATGCTGATTTGATTTGTGTCGTGGAAGAGGCGTGGAGGCTTTCTTATGAATTTGAATATGAATTTTAGGGGAATTTTCTATCAGGGAGATAGGGTTTCTAGATTTTTTTTATAAAAAAATATTTTCACATACAATCATTTTTTTTATCAAAAATTATTTTCACATACAATCATCTTAACACAGAACGATTATAGTAGACGAGCTGTTTAATTCGGCCATCTACAGGATCGATTATCACATATAAGCCTTTTAAGCCATTCGATTGCGATAATCGATCTTCACATACAGCTGTCAGCCCGCATATTTTAAACAATAATAATGTAAATTACAGTGTTATATATCTCTTCACAGGTATGCAATGCTAAATTCAATCTATCATGCAACAAAAAATGAGGGCGGCGCGGGCGTTCGAGGCCGCGTTCGTCTGCCTCCGCGGTGCCGGCACCTAGGCCGGGATCAACTTTCCCGACTCGCCTCCCGGCGTAGAGCGCACCACCAGCGCCCGCAGGAGGTCTACGCGGCCGCGGTGTCGCATGCCAACCGGCGGTCGTCGGCCCGGGCACCGCCGCCTGGAAGAAGCTCGGGTGGTGGTTGAGGAGCCCGACGACGATGCGGCCGGGCGAAATGCGGTGGTGGCGCCACCGATGCAGGTGGCAGAAGCTGGGAGCTCCGATTGGTCGCAGAACCCAGTCTACTCACCAACAAGCCATGATTTGTGGATGTGGATGACGATGACAGAGACGGCGGCCAAAGAATGGGAGGAGGATGAAGGAACAAGTGATAATCTTTGGAGTTTTCAGTACTCACCTACTCACCCTACCTGAGCTTAGGATGCACTTTTATGGTTTGGCATCTATGGAGCTTTAGAGAAATAATTGCCATGCATCTTATAACGTACAAATGCACATTATTATTTTCGAATGTTGTCGTATAAAACTAAGCTTTCAAAACTGAGTATCACGTTTTATACATTTAAAATTAACTAGTCCGTGCGTTGCAACAGAATTTTAATTAAAAAAATTATCATTAACCTATACAACTTTTTAATTGCTACATATATTTATACTAACATATGACCCTTTGGTTCTCTACTATCTTTTTTCTCCTTAAAAAAGTAGAGTTGACAGAAATGATTGATATATGAGCCCTCTGAGTCTGTATTATCTTATTTTTTGTAAGTAAGGAATTGGTGGTAGGAGTGGATTCGCTACTTGCCATTGCCACTAACATGCATGCCTGCCTGCCTTCCTAAATATAATGTATGCCTGTCATTCCACTTCTCAAATATTATTCATAAATATATATAATCCATTTTAATGTTCGTTGTTGCCATGACATGATACGGTAGTTTTGATATGATGTCATTTTTTCTTTTATATTTATTACATATGAGATCCTTGACTCGTATCCAATGACTACTATAAAAATAAAAATAAGGCAATACATGATGTCTCCTCACAGTTTGGTTCATAACACCCATTAAGTGTTCCGCTGACAATTCTATAAAAACTATCTTTAATTAGATGCCCAATATAGGCATATTAAAAAACCTACGTACACTCTCGAGACAGAAGCATGCTACAGTTGGTACAATTATAAAGGGAGTATATTTGCCAAACGATTATATAAAAATACCATATATGTACTGTGGAGCATATATAATGTGTATTGAATGATATGATGCAATCTGAAAGCGTCAGTTTTAAATTCTGAAGTTAAGAATAGGTTGAGCAGTAGAGTTTACAAAATCTTAAGGTATTAAGTTTTTTTTAGATTTTTTGGTTATTTTTTGTCCTAAAAAGAGAGTATGTTGTTATGGATTTTACAGAGATGTGAGAGAAATTTTGGTAGAATTTTGTAAACATAATTTTAATAATAAAGATAAAGTTTATGGAAGATTAGTGTGGTAATTAACCTCTCCTTTTTTTTATTGTTGTGCATGTTTAGCAATTGATTTTAAACTAATTTATTTTCTATGTGATTTAGATTGGTTTCTTTGATCTAATATTTAGCTAGGTTATTTTTTTAGTGTTATGAAAATTTGTTAATTATTTTTAAATGTCGTATTATTAATTAATTAGGTTTAAATAATTTCAGTTAAATTTTGTTTCATTAATATCTTAAGGTTTAGAAGCCCGATTTAGGTGATTCTAGTTGAGTTTGTTTGTAAATTTTGTCTATTTTATTCTATTAATTTTTCAGATTGATTGGAGTTACGAATCTATGTTTATAATATATTTAATGATAAAATAGTGTTATGCCTAGATTAAAAACGTGTTTTTTTAGTTGTTACGATTAATATGAAAATATTAAATTTTATTTTTAACTTTTGCAATCATTTAACCCTCTTTGATTATCTTTATTAGTATGAGTTAAACCTACAATAAGTTTTATTAATTAGCATCATATAAACGACTTTATCGCATAAATATCATCGCCATTAGAGTTTTATCCATTTAGTCCCTATTTAAATGCACTGTTTATCTTACAACACTTAACGGATAATAATGGAACCTAAACTGATATTTCTAAGATAAAGTTGATTGTACTTTGTTATTTTATAGAATTCGTACTCGTTAATGTTATTTTTGAAATTAAACGTTTGCTGGATTTTCTCTAAGTAGTAGGCTAGGGCTAGGAGGGGATGCTTTACCAAGTTGGATGAAGTTAATTATCTCAAGCTAGATTCACTAGGACCCGCCAACCAGATCTCGCCTCTATGGAGTCACCAAGACCAACCTTAGCAACAGTGGCCATATTGATAGGTAGGGTTTAATCTTATTCCACCTATCTTCTGTAGATTTTCTAGTTACCATATACAAACCAACATGCCTCGTAGCTATTATTGTAAGTGAGCCTTGTACTTATTAATATTATAAAATGGTTCTAACAAATTTTATAATCGAACAGACAAATAGTTGTTGTAAATGACTGGAGAGAATACATGGTACTCGACTGTGCCCCACTTGGCCCTCACGAATCAGCGTTTTTCTTTTGCCAAAGGAGTTTCATCGACAAATGGAAGTACGGAGTAGCACTACCGATTTTGCTATGTGTTTGCATTTTATTTATAGAAGCTTGCGTGACTCCTCTAGCTCGACGTACGGCTGTGTAATCTGGTCCCTCGGCTGCTATGGATATAGAAAAAGTTTATACAGCCAGCTGATAATCCGTTTACACGTACGTTTTGCTACGATTATAAAATCGGCTATTTCCACGTGTGTAAAATACGATGCATGTGATAAACAATTTATGTAGTTGGTTTGTTAAGAAAGTTAGGGTAAAAAATGCTTTCGCAAACCGTACATCTTGACTTTATCAGTAGTATCAAACACAACATCGCAATCACCACATCAACTTCGGTTAGCTAAAAACTAATACTGTAGCGGTTTCCTCTTTTAGACCTCGAATGCTCTCACTGTTTTATAAAAAAACTAAAATAATCGACATTAATATTAATTTATTAAAAAAATTAATATTAACATATAGAACCCGAGCCAGCTGAGCCAAGGAGATTTTTAAGGCTGTATGAGGATTCAGAATCTGGCATTTTGTTCTGTATTTTTTTTGGAGAATGAAATGAGGATTCAAAATGCATGTTTGTACGCGGATTCAGATGATGCACACCTTGATCTATGTTTTGTAATGTGTTGACTACTTTGTTTTGTGGATGAAGATATTTACTGATGATGCATGGGCTCAGGAGCAGAGCCGGCTTTTTTTTTATTAAAAAGATTGTTCATCCTTATCTGTTTTCAATCCAGCACTAATAACCCGTATCAGTGCCCAAAGTCGTACTAATTGGTAAATCAGCACCGATTTACCGAAAGGCACTGAAGACTGATTCTGTACTAGTGTATGCACCCACGCAACGATCTCCCGGCAGCACTCGCATGTGCGGCCCGACCCGAGCCTGTACGGTGAGACATGCAAAGGCAAAAGCGTGATGCATTGGCAAATGGAAGTACGGAGTAGCACTACAGATTTTGTTCTGTGTGTTTGTATTTTACATCCAGTACGTACGGCTGCGCTGCTTCACTCTCAGATGCCCTCAGTCTTGCGTAGTCTGGTCCCTCGGCTCCTATGAGTACAGAAAAAGTTTATATAGGCAGCTGACAATCCGTTTGCGCGTATGTTTAGCCCTGGTCCGGTGATTATGAAATCGGCTATTTCCACGTGTGCAAAATAGGATGTATGTGATAAACAATTTATGTAGGTGGTTGGCTAAGAAAATTACGATAAAAAATACTTTGTGAAACCTACCTTAGACGGTTTTAAAAGAAACTATATGACGATGGTTTCAAAGACGAGTATGTGATATGGTGTTCCATCTCTTCGACTCATAATCTGCGCTTGTTGATTGGTCGTAAGTTCTATCTGTTCATCTATAGAATACAGTTAGTTTGTTGACATACACAAATGAGATGTGCTTTTGGACACAAATTTTATGATCCAAGTTGATCACTTGTTTCACCAAGGTAGCCATGATGTATCACACGTGAAAAACACATTGATTTCTAACCTATTTTGCGTGTTTAAAGTTTATGTTATGATGAAATAATTCATTGTTGTCGTTTGCCGTCATTATTGACGTATAATATCCACGTGATGTCTATTTCACATGTAAGAGAGACCACAAATGTTGAAGTTAAGGTAGTAAACCTTATTATATTTTGGTATTATAGCCACAAGAATTCAATGCCTCATATGCGATAAATGTATGGCCGTGGTAAGTTCGAGTTTTGTAAATTACACTAAAAAAACTAATATCAATAAACCTAAAATCTAAAGTAACTTATAATTATATAATTGAAACTAATGTGGAATCTTCATTTTAGCTAAGCCACAATAATAAAAAACCAACACATAAAGTATATAAATATAAATATAATATTTGTGAAATCAACATTAGCCCGTGCAACGCCACATGTTGTCAAGTATGTGTTAAATAAATCATGCAATTATAAATATCACAAACTCGAATTTAACAAATTTGAAATTCATAATTAATAAAATATAATATTGTACCAATCTTGTACTAATAATTTAGTGTTTGATTAGTTTAATTCTAACATTTAAAATTAATAACTCTTCTTTAACATAATATTATAATTTTAATATTTATAGTATCGGTAATAACAATACGTGAAATATACGGTTGATGTTTTGGACTATAATCTACTCTCATTTACATATACATAACAGCGACAGTTGGAAGCAGACATGTGTCTAGATATATCATGCATCCAACTATTCACATCCTAATAACGACGTTGTTTCAATGGTTCATTACTTCAACGGTAAACTGCCGATTCAATAATTTTGGACCGGTTGAATTAAACTGGCCACAATTACTTTGAAGGTTCTATATACTATATAGTTGGTCACCTATTTATAGGATCACAATTTTTTTTGGACAAATAAGCTCATAAACAACACAACTTAATTATATAACCACACAATCACACAACCAAATTCTTTTTTGGACACAGGACACCATTCTTCAGTCATGCAAACCGAATGGATGAATAGTGTCGTTCCTACAGTAATCCTGTCCTACATTTTCAAATAGAAAACCAGTCCAGTTCATATGCAACCAGTTCACCCGGGTTTTAATGGTTTGATTGCGTGAACGATCTTTTAAGTGAATCTGACTGATTCAGTCTCTAGTTGAGGTTTTTACCGAATCCGACTGTCGGCCTGCTCCAATCCTACGGTTCACATATGCAATGAAACCGATAATGCCCGACTGCCATATCCCCGGAAGCGTGGCACATGGCCACTGGCGACTTCGCTCGTGCCACGTGATCTCTCTAGCCACCATCCCTGTGTGTGCTCCCGCTCGCCCGTGCACGCACTGCAGTACAAGCCGAGCGTCCCGCGTAGCATCGTGACTTCATCACGAGTATCAAACACAACATTGCCCCCCGTGTGGTTTGTTAAAAACTTTGGATGCCCTCATGTGATTGGGCTCAACAACAACGAGCAGTAATTTTCTCAAACACCGAGTTAAGAAGAAAAAAAATACGGTATACTCGTGAAAAATACTTATACAATACCATAAACTTATTAATATTATAAAATGGTTCTAACATAAAATTGAAGGTCAAATTTTATAAACGAAATAGACAAATAGTCGTTCGAAATGACAGGAGGGAATACATGGTACTGGACTGTGCCCCGCTTGGCCCTCATGAACGAGCGTTTTTCTTGTGTCAAAGGAGTTGCATTGACAAATGGAAGTACGGAGTAGCACAACCGATTTTGTTTCGTGTGTTCGTATTTTACATCCAGGAGCTTGCGTGATTCCTCCAGCTTGACGTACGGCTACGCTGCTTCACTCTCACATGCCCTAGATCGTCAGTCTTGCGTAGTCTGGTCCCTCGACTACTATGCGTACAGAAAAGGTTTATATAGGCAGCTGATAATCCGTTTACACATACGTTTAGCCATGGTCCGGTGATTATGAAATAGGCTATTTTCACGTGTGTAAAATAGGATGTATGTGATGAGTGGTTGGCTAAGAAAATTATGATAAAAAATGCTTTCGTAAATGGTGCCTTACTACATATATGTAAATAACTTTCAATAATGATATTTTTATATGTGGTTGTAAAAGAAAACCTATCAAATATTGACAATGGTTTTAAAGACAAGCATGTGATATGGGGTTCCATCTCTTCGACCTATAATCTACATTTATTGATCGGTCGGAAGTTCTATCTGTTCATCTGTTACACAGAGACTACAGTTAATTTGTGACTACAGATACTTTTGACAAGCACAAATAAGATGTGTTTTTAGGTACAAACATCAGGATCTAAGTTGATTACCTGTTTCACCAAGGTAGCTATGTTGTGGCACATGTGAAAACTGTATTAATCCCCAACCTATTGCGTATATTTGAAGTTCATGTTATGATGGAGGTATTCATTGTTGTCTTTGTGTTTGCTTCCATTTTTTATGTACAATATCCACGTGGTGTCTATTGCATACATAAGAGACAAGAAATCATATGGACCACGAATGTTAAAGTTAAGATAGTAAACCCTATTATATTTTGGTACTATGACCATAAGTATCCAATGCCTCCTATGCGGTAAACGTATGGCTGTGGTAAGTTCAAGTTTTGTAAATTACAGAACGGAAAACTGAAAAGATAATCCTAAATTCTAAATTCGCTTACTATTGATTGATTGATTGTACGCTAGCATTATATAATCCTTGTCTTGATAGGTCTATATACAACGGTTGATGTAGTCAACGACCTCGTCTAACTAGGTATTCAGGTTAGTTGCATTGACTATTGATGGATCAAGAAAACCAACCTTGATAGTGGACCTTTGGGGCTCCTTCCAATGTAACCTATAACCATGTAGATATTACTAACGAATATCATAGCAGAAGTAAATATAGCCATGTGCACTTACAAGGAGAAGCATTTTAATAGGTTGGTGTCCACTGCTCTCACCCTATACAGATCGAAGAGATCTTCAAAGTTGACAAAAATAAACGCTATGGCTGAAAGAAATAGTTCTTAACCATGATATCCAACGATTAAGGACTCTCTTTGCTTTCTTCTCAAGTTGCTAACTTCAATGTAGTATCTATGCAGTTCTCGGCAATAAGTACTTATTTTTTCTATAACAAGGTCCTCTATCTAAGGACATGTCTAACACGTATTGACTTGATTATAAATATTGCGGGGGTCACGACGGCTTCTCCTTGCCCTTTCCATTTTCCATGGGCCTATCATTTTGAGTTCTCTTGTGTGAAGGGAAAATATCGGACTTGGGTGTGATCTTTATCAGAGTCACAACATTGGTCATGAAGTCCCATTCCATAACATCGACTGGTTCTGTCATAATGAGGCCACGAGGAGTCTCGATTGCCGAATGAGTGTGTTGATGTAGAGGAGACTGATCGGTCGATTGAGATGGATGAGGAGTTTTCTTGATTTCTATATTTGCCTTCGGTTGAGGACCATTGCATGAATGTTTGTTTTGCAGTCCCAAGAGTCAAAATCTCATCGTTTGGTGGCATTGGTAATAGATATCCCATTCAATTATTCTTGACTTGATCGACATTCACTTTAGCATAGTTAGTGACCAAATCTACACCATGCACCTTTTACGTTGATGATAGTTTATGATCCATGTCCTTGACAGCATTGACACAGAATGACAGAGTGACCCTAACTTGTAGGATGTATTTGGTTGCATTCTGCATGGTGAATATAGTTTGTTATCATACATGAGTGTGAAATGTGATTGAAGCTAAGTAATATTGATTGTTTACATCTAAGATATACCTCTTTATGGACGATTGCACATGGAGGAGCAAATGTGTCGTGAGGCAACACATTCGACGCATGTCATTGCAGCAAGCTAGCATCGACATGACCCTAAGCTGGCACGTGGGTTTTTGTAGCTGTGGCCACTCGACCCATCTGCATCTCCAGCATTAGTCGTGCCAGATTTTATTGAATTCTGGTCTAAAAGTCCTTGCCTATTTTATTCTTCACCTCCTTGAGGATGGCCTCCTTATCAGCTTTCAAGAGGCGATGCTTCTTGTAGTGGGCACCATACAAGTATTATGTCTAGTACATAACTCCATAGCTCTGTTGTGAGTTGCTAGTAGGAGTGAGATAGGGCCATATACTTGTTAGTACAGCCAACTAAATTTAAAAGCAGACTGTGTGATGGCTTGATCAAGAAAACAATGTTAATGGTGTACTGAGTCTGTGATGTTGAAGTTTCTATGGCACAACTTATGCGAAACCAACAGAGATTTACCATGCTTGTTTTATGAATGTTGCTCGGAGTATGCAACAGTAATATATTTTTATTGTTAGTTTCTGGTTTTGGTATGAATCTCCTGTTGCTCGGAGTCTCCTTTGGCAATGGACAATATGTATGACCATTTGCTTGATTTTGTCATTCATAAAAAAGATGTTCCTTCATAGAACATGTAGGTGACCATTCAACCCATTTTTTCAAGGGACTGGTACACCCTCCCTTATTGGTACTAGCAACATCTTCCATGGAAATCATTTATTTAGTTTGTGCCTACCCAACCCAAACTTATTAGGTTCTTTTGATATCCCAAATTCAAAATGCACATGAACTGTAACCTGCCTAATTCTGGGCATAGCCCTATAGAGCTGGCTCTGTTTCATTGGGTACAGCATCCAGAAACTAGGTGATGCTGCTTCTGTGATGTTGTTGTGTCATTTGTCGGACCCTGCACCATGTCTGTTTATAGCTATGTTGTTGCACAGGCTACAATTTGTTCTGATTGATGGGCAAAAAAGGCTTTCAATCTGAGTTTTTATTCTTAGATGCACCTTGCATCTTTATCATGGTTCTTGAATAACAACTCTTGTTTAGGACTTTGGGTTCATCATATCTTCTTAGTGCCTAAGAACACTTTTCGATATTCGGAATCGATGCTATAGATATATGGAGATATTGATGGATGGAGATATTGATGTGGACGTTAGTCATAGAATCAAAGCGGGCTGGTTGAAGTGGCGCTAAGCATCTGACATCCTCTGTGATAAGAGGGTACCGTAGAAGCTAAAAGTTAAGTTTTATAGAACGACGATTAGACTGCTATACTATATAGAGTAGAATGTTGGCCTATAAAAAAATGTCATATTCAACAACTGAGTGTTGCATAAATACGTATACTACGTTGGATCTGTAGTCATACAAGAATGGATTGAGTCTGAGACGAGAATATACGTGATCAACTAGTGGTAGCACCAATTGATAAAAAGAAAAGTTTATCTAATATCGGTTGAGATAGTTTGGCTATGTTTAAAGAAAACTCTCAGAGGCATCAGTATATTATGAAATCCTAAGTTAGTATAATAATATGAAAAGAGATAGAGAAAGATCAAAATTAACATGGAGAGAGATAATAAGAAAATACTTAAAAGAGTGGGATATATCTCAGCTATTGATGTGTCTGATATGTGATTTAGAGGCTCTTGTTGGATTTTAACTTTAGTCTACCCTATCTTGCTTGTGACTGAGAAAGACTTTGTTGAGTTAAGTTGAGTATATCTACTGAAAATGTCTCTAAGGTAAGGTTAGATGGGTGAAAAATAACTGATAGTGATGCTTGTTATGTGACCTTGGTTATTTTCATTTTTTGTGCAACTAGTTTTCACTTAAACTTGAATTTCTGCAAGGAGATACATTAATAATTGTTTGTCTACTGATTGCTGTCAATTCTTAACAATATGATTTCTTAAAAAATCATGTTCTAGTAATGTTCCTGTTTCGAATTTCTTGAAATTTGATGTTGGGGTAACCTAGCTCTGCTCAAGTTCGAAAAGCATAGTGATTGGCACTCCAGCAGAGCCTACCGTTGAACTTGAGTGCAGCAATTGTGGTATATGCTGTCTGATGAGCTTGGTGCAATAAGTTGTTAAAGTGCCAAACTGCCAATGTATTCTGTTGCTTATTATCTTGTGCTCTATGCCTTCTAATGGCCTTGTTAACTGCATACTGATGTTTATATTGTTGTTTAGATTGGGGCTGAAGTTGTATATTCAAAATATGCCGGGACTGAGGTGGAATTTAACGACTCCAAACATCTTATTTTAAAAGAGGATGATATCATTGGTATTCTTGAGGCCGATGACGTCAAAGACATGAAGCCCCTCAATGACCGGGTTCTCATCAAGGTATCCATATGTTATTATTATCGCTTCTTCTTAAGATAGTTATCATTAGGGTTATGGTTTTATAGGCGGATTAGGAGAATGTTGAATTGATTGTACTTCTTGCCCTTGTACCCAGATAACCTTCGGTAATGATTCTTCCGTTGCTTGTATTTTTGACAGGTTGCTGAGGCTGAAGACAAAACTACTGGTGGTCTTATCCTCACTGAAACTACTAAGGAGAAGCCGTCCATCGGAACAGTAAGACCTAACTACCATCTCTTAAAGCAAGTCTTCTTTATTCTATAACCGTGAAGTTAGATTATTAGGATATGTGCAAAGTTGTTGCGTGTGGTGCGATAAGCGTTAGCTGCATTTGCATGAGTTATACCTGTTTTACCTTCTGAATGCAGGTTGTAGCCGTTGGCCCAGGCCCTCTGGATGATGAAGGCAACAGGCAGCCATTGTCAGTGTCGGCAGGCAGCACCGTCCTGTACTCTAAGTACGCAGGCAGTGAGTTCAAGGGTGCTGATGGCACCAACTACGTTGTCTTGAGAGTATCAGATGTGATGGCTGTCCTCTCTTGAGCTGTGGCTTGTTTCAGTTTTGAGTCCAGCATAGACTGTATCAGGTGGTAAATGATTGCCTTGTGGTGATCGTCACTCTGCGGAGATGCTGTTTTTTTGATAATCCTAGAATTTGAACGCAACATTTTGCAAATCTCCTACGTTATCAAATATTACAATGTGACACTGAATTCTATTTATAAAGCTTTTTTTGTTCCAAGGCTCTCTTTCTCCACGGCCTCTTCTTTAGGCTCAACTTGGCTTCCTGCTCACCAGTGTTTTCATGACTGGTATGGTAAGACGGTGACGGCTTGTACTAGAATGAGCAGGCCATAAGAATTGGCATACTTATTGATTCGATAGAGTGAGAAAAAGGGTATTTTTTAATCATGTGCATACTAACTAATAAATGTTAGAAAAAAATAAAAAAGCTCAGAAAAATTGTGCATATATTTTTAATAATATTATATATATAAAGTTTCATCATCTATAAACTTTCATCGTTAAATTAATTATATATATCAGCGAAAAAGACAATTCTAATACATTTAGTCCTATAACTGTCAGTTTTTTTTATAAAAGCTAAATCATAATATAATACATTTTAAAATGGGACTTTATATAGTTGTAATGATATTGTAAGTATATATATGATTTTTAATTTTTTTAATGATATTTATTAGTTAGTGTACGTCGAAAGCTTATATGAACTTTTATAAATTAAGTATAGATGATATGTATTAATTTTTATATCAGATGATTATGCACACTAACATTACTCTCACGTAAGCTTAACGAGAACGGTGAAGCCCATTTACCCCCACACAACCAGTAAAAACGTAGAACCATTCTTTATTTTTGGATGGATTTTAGCCCATCTATTATTGGAGAATGCTTCTATGGCCCAGATCGGGCGCCCCGCTCTGCCTCTCACTCTCTATTAGGATAGATAATGAGCAGATCGATTCGACTCGGCTTGGCTCGTTAATGCCAAAAGTTTGGTCGTTAATGGGTTATATATTATTTAAATTATCTATATAATTTTAAAATTTATTATTTTTTTTATCATATATTAATATAATAATAGTCATTAATTAATAAATATCTTACTACATATAAATATGAATAGTTTAGATGTAATCATAAGACTAAATAATAGTTAAAAAATTATAAATATATAAACATTTTTTTTACTAAGCTGTTTCGACTCAATAAAACTAGTGTTTGAGCTGATTGGAGCTACAGAGGTTCGAGCTTTTTATCCACCTTGCTCTTTATGCGCAGCAGCACCAGGCTGCAGGCAAATGCATGCCTTCCACTCTCTATGTACAGACGTATCACAGGCATGCATCTCCAACTCAGTTTGCATGCTAGTCTCTGCCCACATCACATATGCACGCAAGACCCTCTGTATCTCCACAGCCACATGCCCATCTGTATGCATGCCTCTCTTTCATCTTTATTCCTAAGTAGATTTTGCTTGAGTTTTATTAGTAAATTTTATTTTTTCCCTAAATTACCCATCCAATCTACAATCCGATTATATAATTGTATTGGCTCTAGCTAAACATTTACAAAAATATATGCTTCAACAATTTGAGATTCGATGTTTGAAGTAAATGTTTCAACTGGAACTAGACTTGTTACACATTTGAAGTTTTGTTTTTTATGAATTTTTTTGATGTTTTAGTTGAGGCATTCAATGTTTCGTGCTGTGATAATTGATGTTGCAGCCAATATTTTTGAATGTTGTATTTGTTTGAAACATTTTATGAAATAAATTGAAACATTTGATCAAACACCATCCGATTCCCAACTTTGGATCGGGCTCTTGATTTGTACTCTCATCCGAAAAAAAGGATACTTAATTTTACAACGAGCAAAGGGGATGACTATGCGTTGAGACTTCGATCCAGTGATTTGGTGAAAATATTACAGTTGATCGTTAGTGAAATAACAATATATATGTTGGGCCAGGCCCTTTTTCTTTTCAACACACAGGAATATATATACATATCCGGAAGTGTGTCTTAATATATATTATCTGAACAGTTACAGAAGCTTATTTTTTAAATGATACAGTAGATTATTGTATCACATAACACTACATATACATTCAAATTCAAACGAGATACTAAAAATCAGCAATAGTACACCCTCCTTTTTTTTACTTTGACCATCAATAAAATTTAAATGGTAATATATCATGATGTAAGAAAGTTTCATGAAATGCAGTACACTTCATTAATATCGTCTCCATTTCACAACATAAGATGTTATGGTTTTGTTGTGAATTAAATTTCTTTAAATTTAACCAATGTTATAAAAAAAGTAACAAAGCACAAAATTAGTTTCTTTGAACTCACTATCAAATATATCTTTTTTATATGATAGTATTTGTTTTATATTGAAAATGCTGTTATATTTTTATATAAATTTGATCAAATATGGAGAAGTATCTCTCTCAACTGCGATGACATGCTAATATGTTTTTCTTAGTTTTATTTGAACTGTAGTTTTGTACTAAAAAAGGCACCAGGTTAATTCGGCTGTGAGCTGTGAAAGTGAACCCCCTCCGTGGTTGCTTTGACACGCCCCGCCCAGAGTTTACAAAAGCAACGAACATCGGACTTTCCAAGCTGGCCCAGGAACACAAATCACTCAGTTTCCAATCAAGTTCGAAAAAAAAATTGAATTACGGAAGTGGCCCACTGGAACCCATTGCCCATCCATTACGCTAAGTCCTCGGCTCCTCACGAGTCCACTCCGCCTCCTCTCTCACCTCATCTCGCTCTCTCCTCTCCTTTCCTCTCTATCTTTACTCTCCTCTTCGTCCTCAGTAGCCTTGGGAGGGCCGGATTTGGCGCCAGTGGTGAGGAAAATGGGGTCGACAAATCCGGTGGCGTGGATAATAGGGATGGTCAATCCGATGATAAGGAGGTCACAAATTCAATCGTGAGGAGGTTGGGGGTGATAGAGGACACACCGATGGCCATGGGAGGGCCGAATCCGGTGCAGGAGACCTTGAAAGGGCTGAATTTAGCGTGGGTGGTCATGAGAGGGGTGGAGAGTAGTGGTCTCATTGCCTCCTATTCAAGCCTCCTCTTTCTCTATGACCGGACCTTCTTGTCCTCGACCACTATAAAGGCAAGCACGGGTTTTTAGATGCTATGAATTTTAGGGTAAATTGTTGTAGGGCTAGGCTTTCTAAATGTGAACTTTGGAGAAAAAATATGTAAATTTGTGATGGAACTATGATGGAATTGTTTGATTTGTGGAATGCTGATTTGATTTGTGTCGTGGAAGAGGCGTGGAGGCTTTCTTATGAATTTGAATATGAATTTTAGGGGAATTTTCTATCAGGGAGATAGGGTTTCTAGATTTTTTTTATAAAAAAATATTTTCACATACAATCATTTTTTTTATCAAAAATTATTTTCACATACAATCATCTTAACACAGAACGATTATAGTAGACGAGCTGTTTAATTCGGCCATCTACAGGATCGATTATCACATATAAGCCTTTTAAGCCATTCGATTGCGATAATCGATCTTCACATACAGCTGTCAGCCCGCATATTTTAAACAATAATAATGTAAATTACAGTGTTATATATCTCTTCACAGGTATGCAATGCTAAATTCAATCTATCATGCAACAAAAAATGAGGGCGGCGCGGGCGTTCGAGGCCGCGTTCGTCTGCCTCCGCGGTGCCGGCACCTAGGCCGGGATCAACTTTCCCGACTCGCCTCCCGGCGTAGAGCGCACCACCAGCGCCCGCAGGAGGTCTACGCGGCCGCGGTGTCGCATGCCAACCGGCGGTCGTCGGCCCGGGCACCGCCGCCTGGAAGAAGCTCGGGTGGTGGTTGAGGAGCCCGACGACGATGCGGCCGGGCGAAATGCGGTGGTGGCGCCACCGATGCAGGTGGCAGAAGCTGGGAGCTCCGATTGGTCGCAGAACCCAGTCTACTCACCAACAAGCCATGATTTGTGGATGTGGATGACGATGACAGAGACGGCGGCCAAAGAATGGGAGGAGGATGAAGGAACAAGTGATAATCTTTGGAGTTTTCAGTACTCACCTACTCACCCTACCTGAGCTTAGGATGCACTTTTATGGTTTGGCATCTATGGAGCTTTAGAGAAATAATTGCCATGCATCTTATAACGTACAAATGCACATTATTATTTTCGAATGTTGTCGTATAAAACTAAGCTTTCAAAACTGAGTATCACGTTTTATACATTTAAAATTAACTAGTCCGTGCGTTGCAACAGAATTTTAATTAAAAAAATTATCATTAACCTATACAACTTTTTAATTGCTACATATATTTATACTAACATATGACCCTTTGGTTCTCTACTATCTTTTTTCTCCTTAAAAAAGTAGAGTTGACAGAAATGATTGATATATGAGCCCTCTGAGTCTGTATTATCTTATTTTTTGTAAGTAAGGAATTGGTGGTAGGAGTGGATTCGCTACTTGCCATTGCCACTAACATGCATGCCTGCCTGCCTTCCTAAATATAATGTATGCCTGTCATTCCACTTCTCAAATATTATTCATAAATATATATAATCCATTTTAATGTTCGTTGTTGCCATGACATGATACGGTAGTTTTGATATGATGTCATTTTTTCTTTTATATTTATTACATATGAGATCCTTGACTCGTATCCAATGACTACTATAAAAATAAAAATAAGGCAATACATGATGTCTCCTCACAGTTTGGTTCATAACACCCATTAAGTGTTCCGCTGACAATTCTATAAAAACTATCTTTAATTAGATGCCCAATATAGGCATATTAAAAAACCTACGTACACTCTCGAGACAGAAGCATGCTACAGTTGGTACAATTATAAAGGGAGTATATTTGCCAAACGATTATATAAAAATACCATATATGTACTGTGGAGCATATATAATGTGTATTGAATGATATGATGCAATCTGAAAGCGTCAGTTTTAAATTCTGAAGTTAAGAATAGGTTGAGCAGTAGAGTTTACAAAATCTTAAGGTATTAAGTTTTTTTTAGATTTTTTGGTTATTTTTTGTCCTAAAAAGAGAGTATGTTGTTATGGATTTTACAGAGATGTGAGAGAAATTTTGGTAGAATTTTGTAAACATAATTTTAATAATAAAGATAAAGTTTATGGAAGATTAGTGTGGTAATTAACCTCTCCTTTTTTTTATTGTTGTGCATGTTTAGCAATTGATTTTAAACTAATTTATTTTCTATGTGATTTAGATTGGTTTCTTTGATCTAATATTTAGCTAGGTTATTTTTTTAGTGTTATGAAAATTTGTTAATTATTTTTAAATGTCGTATTATTAATTAATTAGGTTTAAATAATTTCAGTTAAATTTTGTTTCATTAATATCTTAAGGTTTAGAAGCCCGATTTAGGTGATTCTAGTTGAGTTTGTTTGTAAATTTTGTCTATTTTATTCTATTAATTTTTCAGATTGATTGGAGTTACGAATCTATGTTTATAATATATTTAATGATAAAATAGTGTTATGCCTAGATTAAAAACGTGTTTTTTTAGTTGTTACGATTAATATGAAAATATTAAATTTTATTTTTAACTTTTGCAATCATTTAACCCTCTTTGATTATCTTTATTAGTATGAGTTAAACCTACAATAAGTTTTATTAATTAGCATCATATAAACGACTTTATCGCATAAATATCATCGCCATTAGAGTTTTATCCATTTAGTCCCTATTTAAATGCACTGTTTATCTTACAACACTTAACGGATAATAATGGAACCTAAACTGATATTTCTAAGATAAAGTTGATTGTACTTTGTTATTTTATAGAATTCGTACTCGTTAATGTTATTTTTGAAATTAAACGTTTGCTGGATTTTCTCTAAGTAGTAGGCTAGGGCTAGGAGGGGATGCTTTACCAAGTTGGATGAAGTTAATTATCTCAAGCTAGATTCACTAGGACCCGCCAACCAGATCTCGCCTCTATGGAGTCACCAAGACCAACCTTAGCAACAGTGGCCATATTGATAGGTAGGGTTTAATCTTATTCCACCTATCTTCTGTAGATTTTCTAGTTACCATATACAAACCAACATGCCTCGTAGCTATTATTGTAAGTGAGCCTTGTACTTATTAATATTATAAAATGGTTCTAACAAATTTTATAATCGAACAGACAAATAGTTGTTGTAAATGACTGGAGAGAATACATGGTACTCGACTGTGCCCCACTTGGCCCTCACGAATCAGCGTTTTTCTTTTGCCAAAGGAGTTTCATCGACAAATGGAAGTACGGAGTAGCACTACCGATTTTGCTATGTGTTTGCATTTTATTTATAGAAGCTTGCGTGACTCCTCTAGCTCGACGTACGGCTGTGTAATCTGGTCCCTCGGCTGCTATGGATATAGAAAAAGTTTATACAGCCAGCTGATAATCCGTTTACACGTACGTTTTGCTACGATTATAAAATCGGCTATTTCCACGTGTGTAAAATACGATGCATGTGATAAACAATTTATGTAGTTGGTTTGTTAAGAAAGTTAGGGTAAAAAATGCTTTCGCAAACCGTACATCTTGACTTTATCAGTAGTATCAAACACAACATCGCAATCACCACATCAACTTCGGTTAGCTAAAAACTAATACTGTAGCGGTTTCCTCTTTTAGACCTCGAATGCTCTCACTGTTTTATAAAAAAACTAAAATAATCGACATTAATATTAATTTATTAAAAAAATTAATATTAACATATAGAACCCGAGCCAGCTGAGCCAAGGAGATTTTTAAGGCTGTATGAGGATTCAGAATCTGGCATTTTGTTCTGTATTTTTTTTGGAGAATGAAATGAGGATTCAAAATGCATGTTTGTACGCGGATTCAGATGATGCACACCTTGATCTATGTTTTGTAATGTGTTGACTACTTTGTTTTGTGGATGAAGATATTTACTGATGATGCATGGGCTCAGGAGCAGAGCCGGCTTTTTTTTTATTAAAAAGATTGTTCATCCTTATCTGTTTTCAATCCAGCACTAATAACCCGTATCAGTGCCCAAAGTCGTACTAATTGGTAAATCAGCACCGATTTACCGAAAGGCACTGAAGACTGATTCTGTACTAGTGTATGCACCCACGCAACGATCTCCCGGCAGCACTCGCATGTGCGGCCCGACCCGAGCCTGTACGGTGAGACATGCAAAGGCAAAAGCGTGATGCATTGGCAAATGGAAGTACGGAGTAGCACTACAGATTTTGTTCTGTGTGTTTGTATTTTACATCCAGTACGTACGGCTGCGCTGCTTCACTCTCAGATGCCCTCAGTCTTGCGTAGTCTGGTCCCTCGGCTCCTATGAGTACAGAAAAAGTTTATATAGGCAGCTGACAATCCGTTTGCGCGTATGTTTAGCCCTGGTCCGGTGATTATGAAATCGGCTATTTCCACGTGTGCAAAATAGGATGTATGTGATAAACAATTTATGTAGGTGGTTGGCTAAGAAAATTACGATAAAAAATACTTTGTGAAACCTACCTTAGACGGTTTTAAAAGAAACTATATGACGATGGTTTCAAAGACGAGTATGTGATATGGTGTTCCATCTCTTCGACTCATAATCTGCGCTTGTTGATTGGTCGTAAGTTCTATCTGTTCATCTATAGAATACAGTTAGTTTGTTGACATACACAAATGAGATGTGCTTTTGGACACAAATTTTATGATCCAAGTTGATCACTTGTTTCACCAAGGTAGCCATGATGTATCACACGTGAAAAACACATTGATTTCTAACCTATTTTGCGTGTTTAAAGTTTATGTTATGATGAAATAATTCATTGTTGTCGTTTGCCGTCATTATTGACGTATAATATCCACGTGATGTCTATTTCACATGTAAGAGAGACCACAAATGTTGAAGTTAAGGTAGTAAACCTTATTATATTTTGGTATTATAGCCACAAGAATTCAATGCCTCATATGCGATAAATGTATGGCCGTGGTAAGTTCGAGTTTTGTAAATTACACTAAAAAAACTAATATCAATAAACCTAAAATCTAAAGTAACTTATAATTATATAATTGAAACTAATGTGGAATCTTCATTTTAGCTAAGCCACAATAATAAAAAACCAACACATAAAGTATATAAATATAAATATAATATTTGTGAAATCAACATTAGCCCGTGCAACGCCACATGTTGTCAAGTATGTGTTAAATAAATCATGCAATTATAAATATCACAAACTCGAATTTAACAAATTTGAAATTCATAATTAATAAAATATAATATTGTACCAATCTTGTACTAATAATTTAGTGTTTGATTAGTTTAATTCTAACATTTAAAATTAATAACTCTTCTTTAACATAATATTATAATTTTAATATTTATAGTATCGGTAATAACAATACGTGAAATATACGGTTGATGTTTTGGACTATAATCTACTCTCATTTACATATACATAACAGCGACAGTTGGAAGCAGACATGTGTCTAGATATATCATGCATCCAACTATTCACATCCTAATAACGACGTTGTTTCAATGGTTCATTACTTCAACGGTAAACTGCCGATTCAATAATTTTGGACCGGTTGAATTAAACTGGCCACAATTACTTTGAAGGTTCTATATACTATATAGTTGGTCACCTATTTATAGGATCACAATTTTTTTTGGACAAATAAGCTCATAAACAACACAACTTAATTATATAACCACACAATCACACAACCAAATTCTTTTTTGGACACAGGACACCATTCTTCAGTCATGCAAACCGAATGGATGAATAGTGTCGTTCCTACAGTAATCCTGTCCTACATTTTCAAATAGAAAACCAGTCCAGTTCATATGCAACCAGTTCACCCGGGTTTTAATGGTTTGATTGCGTGAACGATCTTTTAAGTGAATCTGACTGATTCAGTCTCTAGTTGAGGTTTTTACCGAATCCGACTGTCGGCCTGCTCCAATCCTACGGTTCACATATGCAATGAAACCGATAATGCCCGACTGCCATATCCCCGGAAGCGTGGCACATGGCCACTGGCGACTTCGCTCGTGCCACGTGATCTCTCTAGCCACCATCCCTGTGTGTGCTCCCGCTCGCCCGTGCACGCACTGCAGTACAAGCCGAGCGTCCCGCGTAGCATCGTGACTTCATCACGAGTATCAAACACAACATTGCCCCCCGTGTGGTTTGTTAAAAACTTTGGATGCCCTCATGTGATTGGGCTCAACAACAACGAGCAGTAATTTTCTCAAACACCGAGTTAAGAAGAAAAAAAATACGGTATACTCGTGAAAAATACTTATACAATACCATAAACTTATTAATATTATAAAATGGTTCTAACATAAAATTGAAGGTCAAATTTTATAAACGAAATAGACAAATAGTCGTTCGAAATGACAGGAGGGAATACATGGTACTGGACTGTGCCCCGCTTGGCCCTCATGAACGAGCGTTTTTCTTGTGTCAAAGGAGTTGCATTGACAAATGGAAGTACGGAGTAGCACAACCGATTTTGTTTCGTGTGTTCGTATTTTACATCCAGGAGCTTGCGTGATTCCTCCAGCTTGACGTACGGCTACGCTGCTTCACTCTCACATGCCCTAGATCGTCAGTCTTGCGTAGTCTGGTCCCTCGACTACTATGCGTACAGAAAAGGTTTATATAGGCAGCTGATAATCCGTTTACACATACGTTTAGCCATGGTCCGGTGATTATGAAATAGGCTATTTTCACGTGTGTAAAATAGGATGTATGTGATGAGTGGTTGGCTAAGAAAATTATGATAAAAAATGCTTTCGTAAATGGTGCCTTACTACATATATGTAAATAACTTTCAATAATGATATTTTTATATGTGGTTGTAAAAGAAAACCTATCAAATATTGACAATGGTTTTAAAGACAAGCATGTGATATGGGGTTCCATCTCTTCGACCTATAATCTACATTTATTGATCGGTCGGAAGTTCTATCTGTTCATCTGTTACACAGAGACTACAGTTAATTTGTGACTACAGATACTTTTGACAAGCACAAATAAGATGTGTTTTTAGGTACAAACATCAGGATCTAAGTTGATTACCTGTTTCACCAAGGTAGCTATGTTGTGGCACATGTGAAAACTGTATTAATCCCCAACCTATTGCGTATATTTGAAGTTCATGTTATGATGGAGGTATTCATTGTTGTCTTTGTGTTTGCTTCCATTTTTTATGTACAATATCCACGTGGTGTCTATTGCATACATAAGAGACAAGAAATCATATGGACCACGAATGTTAAAGTTAAGATAGTAAACCCTATTATATTTTGGTACTATGACCATAAGTATCCAATGCCTCCTATGCGGTAAACGTATGGCTGTGGTAAGTTCAAGTTTTGTAAATTACAGAACGGAAAACTGAAAAGATAATCCTAAATTCTAAATTCGCTTACTATTGATTGATTGATTGTACGCTAGCATTATATAATCCTTGTCTTGATAGGTCTATATACAACGGTTGATGTAGTCAACGACCTCGTCTAACTAGGTATTCAGGTTAGTTGCATTGACTATTGATGGATCAAGAAAACCAACCTTGATAGTGGACCTTTGGGGCTCCTTCCAATGTAACCTATAACCATGTAGATATTACTAACGAATATCATAGCAGAAGTAAATATAGCCATGTGCACTTACAAGGAGAAGCATTTTAATAGGTTGGTGTCCACTGCTCTCACCCTATACAGATCGAAGAGATCTTCAAAGTTGACAAAAATAAACGCTATGGCTGAAAGAAATAGTTCTTAACCATGATATCCAACGATTAAGGACTCTCTTTGCTTTCTTCTCAAGTTGCTAACTTCAATGTAGTATCTATGCAGTTCTCGGCAATAAGTACTTATTTTTTCTATAACAAGGTCCTCTATCTAAGGACATGTCTAACACGTATTGACTTGATTATAAATATTGCGGGGGTCACGACGGCTTCTCCTTGCCCTTTCCATTTTCCATGGGCCTATCATTTTGAGTTCTCTTGTGTGAAGGGAAAATATCGGACTTGGGTGTGATCTTTATCAGAGTCACAACATTGGTCATGAAGTCCCATTCCATAACATCGACTGGTTCTGTCATAATGAGGCCACGAGGAGTCTCGATTGCCGAATGAGTGTGTTGATGTAGAGGAGACTGATCGGTCGATTGAGATGGATGAGGAGTTTTCTTGATTTCTATATTTGCCTTCGGTTGAGGACCATTGCATGAATGTTTGTTTTGCAGTCCCAAGAGTCAAAATCTCATCGTTTGGTGGCATTGGTAATAGATATCCCATTCAATTATTCTTGACTTGATCGACATTCACTTTAGCATAGTTAGTGACCAAATCTACACCATGCACCTTTTACGTTGATGATAGTTTATGATCCATGTCCTTGACAGCATTGACACAGAATGACAGAGTGACCCTAACTTGTAGGATGTATTTGGTTGCATTCTGCATGGTGAATATAGTTTGTTATCATACATGAGTGTGAAATGTGATTGAAGCTAAGTAATATTGATTGTTTACATCTAAGATATACCTCTTTATGGACGATTGCACATGGAGGAGCAAATGTGTCGTGAGGCAACACATTCGACGCATGTCATTGCAGCAAGCTAGCATCGACATGACCCTAAGCTGGCACGTGGGTTTTTGTAGCTGTGGCCACTCGACCCATCTGCATCTCCAGCATTAGTCGTGCCAGATTTTATTGAATTCTGGTCTAAAAGTCCTTGCCTATTTTATTCTTCACCTCCTTGAGGATGGCCTCCTTATCAGCTTTCAAGAGGCGATGCTTCTTGTAGTGGGCACCATACAAGTATTATGTCTAGTACATAACTCCATAGCTCTGTTGTGAGTTGCTAGTAGGAGTGAGATAGGGCCATATACTTGTTAGTACAGCCAACTAAATTTAAAAGCAGACTGTGTGATGGCTTGATCAAGAAAACAATGTTAATGGTGTACTGAGTCTGTGATGTTGAAGTTTCTATGGCACAACTTATGCGAAACCAACAGAGATTTACCATGCTTGTTTTATGAATGTTGCTCGGAGTATGCAACAGTAATATATTTTTATTGTTAGTTTCTGGTTTTGGTATGAATCTCCTGTTGCTCGGAGTCTCCTTTGGCAATGGACAATATGTATGACCATTTGCTTGATTTTGTCATTCATAAAAAAGATGTTCCTTCATAGAACATGTAGGTGACCATTCAACCCATTTTTTCAAGGGACTGGTACACCCTCCCTTATTGGTACTAGCAACATCTTCCATGGAAATCATTTATTTAGTTTGTGCCTACCCAACCCAAACTTATTAGGTTCTTTTGATATCCCAAATTCAAAATGCACATGAACTGTAACCTGCCTAATTCTGGGCATAGCCCTATAGAGCTGGCTCTGTTTCATTGGGTACAGCATCCAGAAACTAGGTGATGCTGCTTCTGTGATGTTGTTGTGTCATTTGTCGGACCCTGCACCATGTCTGTTTATAGCTATGTTGTTGCACAGGCTACAATTTGTTCTGATTGATGGGCAAAAAAGGCTTTCAATCTGAGTTTTTATTCTTAGATGCACCTTGCATCTTTATCATGGTTCTTGAATAACAACTCTTGTTTAGGACTTTGGGTTCATCATATCTTCTTAGTGCCTAAGAACACTTTTCGATATTCGGAATCGATGCTATAGATATATGGAGATATTGATGGATGGAGATATTGATGTGGACGTTAGTCATAGAATCAAAGCGGGCTGGTTGAAGTGGCGCTAAGCATCTGACATCCTCTGTGATAAGAGGGTACCGTAGAAGCTAAAAGTTAAGTTTTATAGAACGACGATTAGACTGCTATACTATATAGAGTAGAATGTTGGCCTATAAAAAAATGTCATATTCAACAACTGAGTGTTGCATAAATACGTATACTACGTTGGATCTGTAGTCATACAAGAATGGATTGAGTCTGAGACGAGAATATACGTGATCAACTAGTGGTAGCACCAATTGATAAAAAGAAAAGTTTATCTAATATCGGTTGAGATAGTTTGGCTATGTTTAAAGAAAACTCTCAGAGGCATCAGTATATTATGAAATCCTAAGTTAGTATAATAATATGAAAAGAGATAGAGAAAGATCAAAATTAACATGGAGAGAGATAATAAGAAAATACTTAAAAGAGTGGGATATATCTCAGCTATTGATGTGTCTGATATGTGATTTAGAGGCTCTTGTTGGATTTTAACTTTAGTCTACCCTATCTTGCTTGTGACTGAGAAAGACTTTGTTGAGTTAAGTTGAGTATATCTACTGAAAATGTCTCTAAGGTAAGGTTAGATGGGTGAAAAATAACTGATAGTGATGCTTGTTATGTGACCTTGGTTATTTTCATTTTTTGTGCAACTAGTTTTCACTTAAACTTGAATTTCTGCAAGGAGATACATTAATAATTGTTTGTCTACTGATTGCTGTCAATTCTTAACAATATGATTTCTTAAAAAATCATGTTCTAGTAATGTTCCTGTTTCGAATTTCTTGAAATTTGATGTTGGGGTAACCTAGCTCTGCTCAAGTTCGAAAAGCATAGTGATTGGCACTCCAGCAGAGCCTACCGTTGAACTTGAGTGCAGCAATTGTGGTATATGCTGTCTGATGAGCTTGGTGCAATAAGTTGTTAAAGTGCCAAACTGCCAATGTATTCTGTTGCTTATTATCTTGTGCTCTATGCCTTCTAATGGCCTTGTTAACTGCATACTGATGTTTATATTGTTGTTTAGATTGGGGCTGAAGTTGTATATTCAAAATATGCCGGGACTGAGGTGGAATTTAACGACTCCAAACATCTTATTTTAAAAGAGGATGATATCATTGGTATTCTTGAGGCCGATGACGTCAAAGACATGAAGCCCCTCAATGACCGGGTTCTCATCAAGGTATCCATATGTTATTATTATCGCTTCTTCTTAAGATAGTTATCATTAGGGTTATGGTTTTATAGGCGGATTAGGAGAATGTTGAATTGATTGTACTTCTTGCCCTTGTACCCAGATAACCTTCGGTAATGATTCTTCCGTTGCTTGTATTTTTGACAGGTTGCTGAGGCTGAAGACAAAACTACTGGTGGTCTTATCCTCACTGAAACTACTAAGGAGAAGCCGTCCATCGGAACAGTAAGACCTAACTACCATCTCTTAAAGCAAGTCTTCTTTATTCTATAACCGTGAAGTTAGATTATTAGGATATGTGCAAAGTTGTTGCGTGTGGTGCGATAAGCGTTAGCTGCATTTGCATGAGTTATACCTGTTTTACCTTCTGAATGCAGGTTGTAGCCGTTGGCCCAGGCCCTCTGGATGATGAAGGCAACAGGCAGCCATTGTCAGTGTCGGCAGGCAGCACCGTCCTGTACTCTAAGTACGCAGGCAGTGAGTTCAAGGGTGCTGATGGCACCAACTACGTTGTCTTGAGAGTATCAGATGTGATGGCTGTCCTCTCTTGAGCTGTGGCTTGTTTCAGTTTTGAGTCCAGCATAGACTGTATCAGGTGGTAAATGATTGCCTTGTGGTGATCGTCACTCTGCGGAGATGCTGTTTTTTTGATAATCCTAGAATTTGAACGCAACATTTTGCAAATCTCCTACGTTATCAAATATTACAATGTGACACTGAATTCTATTTATAAAGCTTTTTTTGTTCCAAGGCTCTCTTTCTCCACGGCCTCTTCTTTAGGCTCAACTTGGCTTCCTGCTCACCAGTGTTTTCATGACTGGTATGGTAAGACGGTGACGGCTTGTACTAGAATGAGCAGGCCATAAGAATTGGCATACTTATTGATTCGATAGAGTGAGAAAAAGGGTATTTTTTAATCATGTGCATACTAACTAATAAATGTTAGAAAAAAATAAAAAAGCTCAGAAAAATTGTGCATATATTTTTAATAATATTATATATATAAAGTTTCATCATCTATAAACTTTCATCGTTAAATTAATTATATATATCAGCGAAAAAGACAATTCTAATACATTTAGTCCTATAACTGTCAGTTTTTTTTATAAAAGCTAAATCATAATATAATACATTTTAAAATGGGACTTTATATAGTTGTAATGATATTGTAAGTATATATATGATTTTTAATTTTTTTAATGATATTTATTAGTTAGTGTACGTCGAAAGCTTATATGAACTTTTATAAATTAAGTATAGATGATATGTATTAATTTTTATATCAGATGATTATGCACACTAACATTACTCTCACGTAAGCTTAACGAGAACGGTGAAGCCCATTTACCCCCACACAACCAGTAAAAACGTAGAACCATTCTTTATTTTTGGATGGATTTTAGCCCATCTATTATTGGAGAATGCTTCTATGGCCCAGATCGGGCGCCCCGCTCTGCCTCTCACTCTCTATTAGGATAGATAATGAGCAGATCGATTCGACTCGGCTTGGCTCGTTAATGCCAAAAGTTTGGTCGTTAATGGGTTATATATTATTTAAATTATCTATATAATTTTAAAATTTATTATTTTTTTTATCATATATTAATATAATAATAGTCATTAATTAATAAATATCTTACTACATATAAATATGAATAGTTTAGATGTAATCATAAGACTAAATAATAGTTAAAAAATTATAAATATATAAACATTTTTTTTACTAAGCTGTTTCGACTCAATAAAACTAGTGTTTGAGCTGATTGGAGCTACAGAGGTTCGAGCTTTTTATCCACCTTGCTCTTTATGCGCAGCAGCACCAGGCTGCAGGCAAATGCATGCCTTCCACTCTCTATGTACAGACGTATCACAGGCATGCATCTCCAACTCAGTTTGCATGCTAGTCTCTGCCCACATCACATATGCACGCAAGACCCTCTGTATCTCCACAGCCACATGCCCATCTGTATGCATGCCTCTCTTTCATCTTTATTCCTAAGTAGATTTTGCTTGAGTTTTATTAGTAAATTTTATTTTTTCCCTAAATTACCCATCCAATCTACAATCCGATTATATAATTGTATTGGCTCTAGCTAAACATTTACAAAAATATATGCTTCAACAATTTGAGATTCGATGTTTGAAGTAAATGTTTCAACTGGAACTAGACTTGTTACACATTTGAAGTTTTGTTTTTTATGAATTTTTTTGATGTTTTAGTTGAGGCATTCAATGTTTCGTGCTGTGATAATTGATGTTGCAGCCAATATTTTTGAATGTTGTATTTGTTTGAAACATTTTATGAAATAAATTGAAACATTTGATCAAACACCATCCGATTCCCAACTTTGGATCGGGCTCTTGATTTGTACTCTCATCCGAAAAAAAGGATACTTAATTTTACAACGAGCAAAGGGGATGACTATGCGTTGAGACTTCGATCCAGTGATTTGGTGAAAATATTACAGTTGATCGTTAGTGAAATAACAATATATATGTTGGGCCAGGCCCTTTTTCTTTTCAACACACAGGAATATATATACATATCCGGAAGTGTGTCTTAATATATATTATCTGAACAGTTACAGAAGCTTATTTTTTAAATGATACAGTAGATTATTGTATCACATAACACTACATATACATTCAAATTCAAACGAGATACTAAAAATCAGCAATAGTACACCCTCCTTTTTTTTACTTTGACCATCAATAAAATTTAAATGGTAATATATCATGATGTAAGAAAGTTTCATGAAATGCAGTACACTTCATTAATATCGTCTCCATTTCACAACATAAGATGTTATGGTTTTGTTGTGAATTAAATTTCTTTAAATTTAACCAATGTTATAAAAAAAGTAACAAAGCACAAAATTAGTTTCTTTGAACTCACTATCAAATATATCTTTTTTATATGATAGTATTTGTTTTATATTGAAAATGCTGTTATATTTTTATATAAATTTGATCAAATATGGAGAAGTATCTCTCTCAACTGCGATGACATGCTAATATGTTTTTCTTAGTTTTATTTGAACTGTAGTTTTGTACTAAAAAAGGCACCAGGTTAATTCGGCTGTGAGCTGTGAAAGTGAACCCCCTCCGTGGTTGCTTTGACACGCCCCGCCCAGAGTTTACAAAAGCAACGAACATCGGACTTTCCAAGCTGGCCCAGGAACACAAATCACTCAGTTTCCAATCAAGTTCGAAAAAAAAATTGAATTACGGAAGTGGCCCACTGGAACCCATTGCCCATCCATTACGCTAAGTCCTCGGCTCCTCACGAGTCCACTCCGCCTCCTCTCTCACCTCATCTCGCTCTCTCCTCTCCTTTCCTCTCTATCTTTACTCTCCTCTTCGTCCTCAGTAGCCTTGGGAGGGCCGGATTTGGCGCCAGTGGTGAGGAAAATGGGGTCGACAAATCCGGTGGCGTGGATAATAGGGATGGTCAATCCGATGATAAGGAGGTCACAAATTCAATCGTGAGGAGGTTGGGGGTGATAGAGGACACACCGATGGCCATGGGAGGGCCGAATCCGGTGCAGGAGACCTTGAAAGGGCTGAATTTAGCGTGGGTGGTCATGAGAGGGGTGGAGAGTAGTGGTCTCATTGCCTCCTATTCAAGCCTCCTCTTTCTCTATGACCGGACCTTCTTGTCCTCGACCACTATAAAGGCAAGCACGGGTTTTTAGATGCTATGAATTTTAGGGTAAATTGTTGTAGGGCTAGGCTTTCTAAATGTGAACTTTGGAGAAAAAATATGTAAATTTGTGATGGAACTATGATGGAATTGTTTGATTTGTGGAATGCTGATTTGATTTGTGTCGTGGAAGAGGCGTGGAGGCTTTCTTATGAATTTGAATATGAATTTTAGGGGAATTTTCTATCAGGGAGATAGGGTTTCTAGATTTTTTTTATAAAAAAATATTTTCACATACAATCATTTTTTTTATCAAAAATTATTTTCACATACAATCATCTTAACACAGAACGATTATAGTAGACGAGCTGTTTAATTCGGCCATCTACAGGATCGATTATCACATATAAGCCTTTTAAGCCATTCGATTGCGATAATCGATCTTCACATACAGCTGTCAGCCCGCATATTTTAAACAATAATAATGTAAATTACAGTGTTATATATCTCTTCACAGGTATGCAATGCTAAATTCAATCTATCATGCAACAAAAAATGAGGGCGGCGCGGGCGTTCGAGGCCGCGTTCGTCTGCCTCCGCGGTGCCGGCACCTAGGCCGGGATCAACTTTCCCGACTCGCCTCCCGGCGTAGAGCGCACCACCAGCGCCCGCAGGAGGTCTACGCGGCCGCGGTGTCGCATGCCAACCGGCGGTCGTCGGCCCGGGCACCGCCGCCTGGAAGAAGCTCGGGTGGTGGTTGAGGAGCCCGACGACGATGCGGCCGGGCGAAATGCGGTGGTGGCGCCACCGATGCAGGTGGCAGAAGCTGGGAGCTCCGATTGGTCGCAGAACCCAGTCTACTCACCAACAAGCCATGATTTGTGGATGTGGATGACGATGACAGAGACGGCGGCCAAAGAATGGGAGGAGGATGAAGGAACAAGTGATAATCTTTGGAGTTTTCAGTACTCACCTACTCACCCTACCTGAGCTTAGGATGCACTTTTATGGTTTGGCATCTATGGAGCTTTAGAGAAATAATTGCCATGCATCTTATAACGTACAAATGCACATTATTATTTTCGAATGTTGTCGTATAAAACTAAGCTTTCAAAACTGAGTATCACGTTTTATACATTTAAAATTAACTAGTCCGTGCGTTGCAACAGAATTTTAATTAAAAAAATTATCATTAACCTATACAACTTTTTAATTGCTACATATATTTATACTAACATATGACCCTTTGGTTCTCTACTATCTTTTTTCTCCTTAAAAAAGTAGAGTTGACAGAAATGATTGATATATGAGCCCTCTGAGTCTGTATTATCTTATTTTTTGTAAGTAAGGAATTGGTGGTAGGAGTGGATTCGCTACTTGCCATTGCCACTAACATGCATGCCTGCCTGCCTTCCTAAATATAATGTATGCCTGTCATTCCACTTCTCAAATATTATTCATAAATATATATAATCCATTTTAATGTTCGTTGTTGCCATGACATGATACGGTAGTTTTGATATGATGTCATTTTTTCTTTTATATTTATTACATATGAGATCCTTGACTCGTATCCAATGACTACTATAAAAATAAAAATAAGGCAATACATGATGTCTCCTCACAGTTTGGTTCATAACACCCATTAAGTGTTCCGCTGACAATTCTATAAAAACTATCTTTAATTAGATGCCCAATATAGGCATATTAAAAAACCTACGTACACTCTCGAGACAGAAGCATGCTACAGTTGGTACAATTATAAAGGGAGTATATTTGCCAAACGATTATATAAAAATACCATATATGTACTGTGGAGCATATATAATGTGTATTGAATGATATGATGCAATCTGAAAGCGTCAGTTTTAAATTCTGAAGTTAAGAATAGGTTGAGCAGTAGAGTTTACAAAATCTTAAGGTATTAAGTTTTTTTTAGATTTTTTGGTTATTTTTTGTCCTAAAAAGAGAGTATGTTGTTATGGATTTTACAGAGATGTGAGAGAAATTTTGGTAGAATTTTGTAAACATAATTTTAATAATAAAGATAAAGTTTATGGAAGATTAGTGTGGTAATTAACCTCTCCTTTTTTTTATTGTTGTGCATGTTTAGCAATTGATTTTAAACTAATTTATTTTCTATGTGATTTAGATTGGTTTCTTTGATCTAATATTTAGCTAGGTTATTTTTTTAGTGTTATGAAAATTTGTTAATTATTTTTAAATGTCGTATTATTAATTAATTAGGTTTAAATAATTTCAGTTAAATTTTGTTTCATTAATATCTTAAGGTTTAGAAGCCCGATTTAGGTGATTCTAGTTGAGTTTGTTTGTAAATTTTGTCTATTTTATTCTATTAATTTTTCAGATTGATTGGAGTTACGAATCTATGTTTATAATATATTTAATGATAAAATAGTGTTATGCCTAGATTAAAAACGTGTTTTTTTAGTTGTTACGATTAATATGAAAATATTAAATTTTATTTTTAACTTTTGCAATCATTTAACCCTCTTTGATTATCTTTATTAGTATGAGTTAAACCTACAATAAGTTTTATTAATTAGCATCATATAAACGACTTTATCGCATAAATATCATCGCCATTAGAGTTTTATCCATTTAGTCCCTATTTAAATGCACTGTTTATCTTACAACACTTAACGGATAATAATGGAACCTAAACTGATATTTCTAAGATAAAGTTGATTGTACTTTGTTATTTTATAGAATTCGTACTCGTTAATGTTATTTTTGAAATTAAACGTTTGCTGGATTTTCTCTAAGTAGTAGGCTAGGGCTAGGAGGGGATGCTTTACCAAGTTGGATGAAGTTAATTATCTCAAGCTAGATTCACTAGGACCCGCCAACCAGATCTCGCCTCTATGGAGTCACCAAGACCAACCTTAGCAACAGTGGCCATATTGATAGGTAGGGTTTAATCTTATTCCACCTATCTTCTGTAGATTTTCTAGTTACCATATACAAACCAACATGCCTCGTAGCTATTATTGTAAGTGAGCCTTGTACTTATTAATATTATAAAATGGTTCTAACAAATTTTATAATCGAACAGACAAATAGTTGTTGTAAATGACTGGAGAGAATACATGGTACTCGACTGTGCCCCACTTGGCCCTCACGAATCAGCGTTTTTCTTTTGCCAAAGGAGTTTCATCGACAAATGGAAGTACGGAGTAGCACTACCGATTTTGCTATGTGTTTGCATTTTATTTATAGAAGCTTGCGTGACTCCTCTAGCTCGACGTACGGCTGTGTAATCTGGTCCCTCGGCTGCTATGGATATAGAAAAAGTTTATACAGCCAGCTGATAATCCGTTTACACGTACGTTTTGCTACGATTATAAAATCGGCTATTTCCACGTGTGTAAAATACGATGCATGTGATAAACAATTTATGTAGTTGGTTTGTTAAGAAAGTTAGGGTAAAAAATGCTTTCGCAAACCGTACATCTTGACTTTATCAGTAGTATCAAACACAACATCGCAATCACCACATCAACTTCGGTTAGCTAAAAACTAATACTGTAGCGGTTTCCTCTTTTAGACCTCGAATGCTCTCACTGTTTTATAAAAAAACTAAAATAATCGACATTAATATTAATTTATTAAAAAAATTAATATTAACATATAGAACCCGAGCCAGCTGAGCCAAGGAGATTTTTAAGGCTGTATGAGGATTCAGAATCTGGCATTTTGTTCTGTATTTTTTTTGGAGAATGAAATGAGGATTCAAAATGCATGTTTGTACGCGGATTCAGATGATGCACACCTTGATCTATGTTTTGTAATGTGTTGACTACTTTGTTTTGTGGATGAAGATATTTACTGATGATGCATGGGCTCAGGAGCAGAGCCGGCTTTTTTTTTATTAAAAAGATTGTTCATCCTTATCTGTTTTCAATCCAGCACTAATAACCCGTATCAGTGCCCAAAGTCGTACTAATTGGTAAATCAGCACCGATTTACCGAAAGGCACTGAAGACTGATTCTGTACTAGTGTATGCACCCACGCAACGATCTCCCGGCAGCACTCGCATGTGCGGCCCGACCCGAGCCTGTACGGTGAGACATGCAAAGGCAAAAGCGTGATGCATTGGCAAATGGAAGTACGGAGTAGCACTACAGATTTTGTTCTGTGTGTTTGTATTTTACATCCAGTACGTACGGCTGCGCTGCTTCACTCTCAGATGCCCTCAGTCTTGCGTAGTCTGGTCCCTCGGCTCCTATGAGTACAGAAAAAGTTTATATAGGCAGCTGACAATCCGTTTGCGCGTATGTTTAGCCCTGGTCCGGTGATTATGAAATCGGCTATTTCCACGTGTGCAAAATAGGATGTATGTGATAAACAATTTATGTAGGTGGTTGGCTAAGAAAATTACGATAAAAAATACTTTGTGAAACCTACCTTAGACGGTTTTAAAAGAAACTATATGACGATGGTTTCAAAGACGAGTATGTGATATGGTGTTCCATCTCTTCGACTCATAATCTGCGCTTGTTGATTGGTCGTAAGTTCTATCTGTTCATCTATAGAATACAGTTAGTTTGTTGACATACACAAATGAGATGTGCTTTTGGACACAAATTTTATGATCCAAGTTGATCACTTGTTTCACCAAGGTAGCCATGATGTATCACACGTGAAAAACACATTGATTTCTAACCTATTTTGCGTGTTTAAAGTTTATGTTATGATGAAATAATTCATTGTTGTCGTTTGCCGTCATTATTGACGTATAATATCCACGTGATGTCTATTTCACATGTAAGAGAGACCACAAATGTTGAAGTTAAGGTAGTAAACCTTATTATATTTTGGTATTATAGCCACAAGAATTCAATGCCTCATATGCGATAAATGTATGGCCGTGGTAAGTTCGAGTTTTGTAAATTACACTAAAAAAACTAATATCAATAAACCTAAAATCTAAAGTAACTTATAATTATATAATTGAAACTAATGTGGAATCTTCATTTTAGCTAAGCCACAATAATAAAAAACCAACACATAAAGTATATAAATATAAATATAATATTTGTGAAATCAACATTAGCCCGTGCAACGCCACATGTTGTCAAGTATGTGTTAAATAAATCATGCAATTATAAATATCACAAACTCGAATTTAACAAATTTGAAATTCATAATTAATAAAATATAATATTGTACCAATCTTGTACTAATAATTTAGTGTTTGATTAGTTTAATTCTAACATTTAAAATTAATAACTCTTCTTTAACATAATATTATAATTTTAATATTTATAGTATCGGTAATAACAATACGTGAAATATACGGTTGATGTTTTGGACTATAATCTACTCTCATTTACATATACATAACAGCGACAGTTGGAAGCAGACATGTGTCTAGATATATCATGCATCCAACTATTCACATCCTAATAACGACGTTGTTTCAATGGTTCATTACTTCAACGGTAAACTGCCGATTCAATAATTTTGGACCGGTTGAATTAAACTGGCCACAATTACTTTGAAGGTTCTATATACTATATAGTTGGTCACCTATTTATAGGATCACAATTTTTTTTGGACAAATAAGCTCATAAACAACACAACTTAATTATATAACCACACAATCACACAACCAAATTCTTTTTTGGACACAGGACACCATTCTTCAGTCATGCAAACCGAATGGATGAATAGTGTCGTTCCTACAGTAATCCTGTCCTACATTTTCAAATAGAAAACCAGTCCAGTTCATATGCAACCAGTTCACCCGGGTTTTAATGGTTTGATTGCGTGAACGATCTTTTAAGTGAATCTGACTGATTCAGTCTCTAGTTGAGGTTTTTACCGAATCCGACTGTCGGCCTGCTCCAATCCTACGGTTCACATATGCAATGAAACCGATAATGCCCGACTGCCATATCCCCGGAAGCGTGGCACATGGCCACTGGCGACTTCGCTCGTGCCACGTGATCTCTCTAGCCACCATCCCTGTGTGTGCTCCCGCTCGCCCGTGCACGCACTGCAGTACAAGCCGAGCGTCCCGCGTAGCATCGTGACTTCATCACGAGTATCAAACACAACATTGCCCCCCGTGTGGTTTGTTAAAAACTTTGGATGCCCTCATGTGATTGGGCTCAACAACAACGAGCAGTAATTTTCTCAAACACCGAGTTAAGAAGAAAAAAAATACGGTATACTCGTGAAAAATACTTATACAATACCATAAACTTATTAATATTATAAAATGGTTCTAACATAAAATTGAAGGTCAAATTTTATAAACGAAATAGACAAATAGTCGTTCGAAATGACAGGAGGGAATACATGGTACTGGACTGTGCCCCGCTTGGCCCTCATGAACGAGCGTTTTTCTTGTGTCAAAGGAGTTGCATTGACAAATGGAAGTACGGAGTAGCACAACCGATTTTGTTTCGTGTGTTCGTATTTTACATCCAGGAGCTTGCGTGATTCCTCCAGCTTGACGTACGGCTACGCTGCTTCACTCTCACATGCCCTAGATCGTCAGTCTTGCGTAGTCTGGTCCCTCGACTACTATGCGTACAGAAAAGGTTTATATAGGCAGCTGATAATCCGTTTACACATACGTTTAGCCATGGTCCGGTGATTATGAAATAGGCTATTTTCACGTGTGTAAAATAGGATGTATGTGATGAGTGGTTGGCTAAGAAAATTATGATAAAAAATGCTTTCGTAAATGGTGCCTTACTACATATATGTAAATAACTTTCAATAATGATATTTTTATATGTGGTTGTAAAAGAAAACCTATCAAATATTGACAATGGTTTTAAAGACAAGCATGTGATATGGGGTTCCATCTCTTCGACCTATAATCTACATTTATTGATCGGTCGGAAGTTCTATCTGTTCATCTGTTACACAGAGACTACAGTTAATTTGTGACTACAGATACTTTTGACAAGCACAAATAAGATGTGTTTTTAGGTACAAACATCAGGATCTAAGTTGATTACCTGTTTCACCAAGGTAGCTATGTTGTGGCACATGTGAAAACTGTATTAATCCCCAACCTATTGCGTATATTTGAAGTTCATGTTATGATGGAGGTATTCATTGTTGTCTTTGTGTTTGCTTCCATTTTTTATGTACAATATCCACGTGGTGTCTATTGCATACATAAGAGACAAGAAATCATATGGACCACGAATGTTAAAGTTAAGATAGTAAACCCTATTATATTTTGGTACTATGACCATAAGTATCCAATGCCTCCTATGCGGTAAACGTATGGCTGTGGTAAGTTCAAGTTTTGTAAATTACAGAACGGAAAACTGAAAAGATAATCCTAAATTCTAAATTCGCTTACTATTGATTGATTGATTGTACGCTAGCATTATATAATCCTTGTCTTGATAGGTCTATATACAACGGTTGATGTAGTCAACGACCTCGTCTAACTAGGTATTCAGGTTAGTTGCATTGACTATTGATGGATCAAGAAAACCAACCTTGATAGTGGACCTTTGGGGCTCCTTCCAATGTAACCTATAACCATGTAGATATTACTAACGAATATCATAGCAGAAGTAAATATAGCCATGTGCACTTACAAGGAGAAGCATTTTAATAGGTTGGTGTCCACTGCTCTCACCCTATACAGATCGAAGAGATCTTCAAAGTTGACAAAAATAAACGCTATGGCTGAAAGAAATAGTTCTTAACCATGATATCCAACGATTAAGGACTCTCTTTGCTTTCTTCTCAAGTTGCTAACTTCAATGTAGTATCTATGCAGTTCTCGGCAATAAGTACTTATTTTTTCTATAACAAGGTCCTCTATCTAAGGACATGTCTAACACGTATTGACTTGATTATAAATATTGCGGGGGTCACGACGGCTTCTCCTTGCCCTTTCCATTTTCCATGGGCCTATCATTTTGAGTTCTCTTGTGTGAAGGGAAAATATCGGACTTGGGTGTGATCTTTATCAGAGTCACAACATTGGTCATGAAGTCCCATTCCATAACATCGACTGGTTCTGTCATAATGAGGCCACGAGGAGTCTCGATTGCCGAATGAGTGTGTTGATGTAGAGGAGACTGATCGGTCGATTGAGATGGATGAGGAGTTTTCTTGATTTCTATATTTGCCTTCGGTTGAGGACCATTGCATGAATGTTTGTTTTGCAGTCCCAAGAGTCAAAATCTCATCGTTTGGTGGCATTGGTAATAGATATCCCATTCAATTATTCTTGACTTGATCGACATTCACTTTAGCATAGTTAGTGACCAAATCTACACCATGCACCTTTTACGTTGATGATAGTTTATGATCCATGTCCTTGACAGCATTGACACAGAATGACAGAGTGACCCTAACTTGTAGGATGTATTTGGTTGCATTCTGCATGGTGAATATAGTTTGTTATCATACATGAGTGTGAAATGTGATTGAAGCTAAGTAATATTGATTGTTTACATCTAAGATATACCTCTTTATGGACGATTGCACATGGAGGAGCAAATGTGTCGTGAGGCAACACATTCGACGCATGTCATTGCAGCAAGCTAGCATCGACATGACCCTAAGCTGGCACGTGGGTTTTTGTAGCTGTGGCCACTCGACCCATCTGCATCTCCAGCATTAGTCGTGCCAGATTTTATTGAATTCTGGTCTAAAAGTCCTTGCCTATTTTATTCTTCACCTCCTTGAGGATGGCCTCCTTATCAGCTTTCAAGAGGCGATGCTTCTTGTAGTGGGCACCATACTATAGCAACGCATACTTTCAAGATATTTTCACACCTATACCTTTAGTTTGTCCAGAATGTTCTTAGTTTCTCAATGCTTGTGTGAGGACATGATCCTCATGCAAGAGCCTGGCTGACTCAATGTCGCTTTGAGAAGTTTGCTCGGACAATTCCATCTACAAAGAAAATTTTAATAAATGGGTAAAATATATAAGGTAAATAAGGTGAAAGGTAGTGCATGATTAAAGGTGGTACTCACAAGGATTTGGTAGATCAATCCATCCGCTGGGTTGGGCCAGGGCATGGTGCCATCTGGGTTGATCTTTGCCCATGCTCGAGCCTAATTTCTATTTCTTTCCTACGGGAAGTCACCAAATGGAACTGGATATTAGCTACAACTACGCTTGCATCCTCTTTAACCCAAATCCATTCTTTACCAATATACCCCGACATTCCCAATCGGTGTGGGTGCTCATTCTGAACTTGCAACTGATTGTGCGTCTCGCTTGTTTCCATAAACTCTGCAGAAGACTTTTGAGTATAGAACTCTTCCTATATTGCCTTAGTTATGTGAGGGTACTCGGCGCATGGGGATCGATTGCCAAGTGGAATGATATACTTTGTGATAAGCTTAGACATGAAGTTCTTGTAGGCTTTATCTATCTTTGAGAGTGCATGCCTCTTTAACCTTTGCTCTACCTCATCTGGATAATCAAACTTTTTCTTCAATTTTTCATAAGTCGTTTCCTTCTTCCTTTTGGGGATGTGTCTGATGTCTCCGTGAAGCATGCCAAAGTACCTTCTTGCCACTATGCCATAGCTATTCCTGAATGAGTTGATGGCACTTCGTAGCTTTGTTGTTCTACCGGAATTGTTAACCTCCGTGATCGTTTGCCTAGGCTCAGGCAACTCATTCTGAGACCTAGAATTACAATCAAAGATTGGACCACTAGTTTCAACTGACATTTTCGCTTCTTGGTTACCGGATATTATGGCTTAATTACTGTAAACTAACATGTGTCAAATACAACAAGTTAGAGGGTTATATGGTTGTGGTAAATATATACCGTGTAGTACAGCAAGAGTGTACTGATTATTTAAATACTAAATCACTTGACTAGTGTAGACAATTGTATGCAAGGTTCATTGATAATAAAACTATTGTTTTCAAAATTGATGTGAATTGGCATTCACATTCGCATTGTGTGAGAAAAAAATATCCATAGTGCACAAATAAAAAAAATACTTACATGAACTGTTGTGATTACCATGATGGAGGCCGGCATGCAAGAGCTCGAAGAGGCAGGCGCGCAAGAGCTCGGGAAGGCCAACACACAGGAGGTGTGGGGAGCTCATGGAGGCATGGGTAGCTCAAGAAGGCACGTTGGATCTTGTGGACACACATGAGCTTGGGGAGGCCAACGATGAGGGCATGGAGGCATGAGGAGCTCAGTTAGATGTGACGGTGTAGGAGCTTGGGGCATGGGATATGTCCAATTGCTGTGACTTAGGGTTAAAACTCTATGTCATAGTAGTCAACTTATCTGTGACGTGTCTAGAAGGAAAACCCATCATAAGTAACTTACCTATGATGGGCCGGTTTAAAAAACCAGTCACATGTAACTTACCTGTGAAGGGTCTAGAAATAAAACCCGTCACATTTTTTACAAGGGGTACAATAAAGTAAAAAAACTTTAAATTCTTTATGTGAATGAAAATATGCATGATATTCTCAATCAAACTGAAGTTAACTTTGTAGTACTCAAATGAACTTCATATGCAAACGTTGTCATACATATCATGAACAAATATTAGTACTTGTTGTTTGCTTATATTACATAAGAATATCTTCTTTACGGTCGGAGCGTGTATACATGATACCGTTTGCTTATTGCACTTTTTGAAGAGGAATTTCTTGGCTAATATCATGGATGTGCTGGTCATAATCTTCCTCGTTTATAACATTGTTGATTCTAATAATTATTTTTTTACTCTCACAAACTACATGAAGCCTCCTATTTGTTGGATCGGTTATGTAGAAAAATTTAACCTATTTAGCTAGAACAAATGGCTCATCTTTGTATCCATTGGACTGTAAATTTATAAGTGTGAATCCCTCTTTATCAACCTTAACATACTTTAGTTCGACTCACCTACATAGAAATAGCGTCACTTTGAACTTCACAAAGCTCAGCTCCTATATTTGTATCCCACCGTTCTACACTGTGCTTTTGTCGTCTTGCATGGATGTATAGAATGTATATCCATTGATATCATGTCCTTAACAAGTTAGGACATCCTATCTAGGACCTCCCTCTAACCATTTCACTATCTCACCTGTGACAATCTGTGAATTACAAACACGATTCTTGAACCATTCATTGAAGTCTATTATGTGTTTTCTTCAGACCCAACTTGCTGATCGGTTGACATTGTTTTGTCTGATATTTGCTTTGTGTTTCTCCAAGTATGGTACCACTTCGGTCATATACTCCAACACTGTGAAATGTGCTTTGTCATATTGGGCTCAATCTAGATTGATAGTTTTCCTTCCGATGATCCTAGCCCTTTCTGGTTGCCCTTATGTCTTGACAGCGGAACTTCAATTGTCCGAATCTCTCACATATAGCTACACAAAATTTGATGACTTTCTAAGTGGTATATCCTTCAAGCATGCTTCCCTCAGGATGGGACCAATTCTATATGTAACCCTTCAAAATTCACATAAATTCCTCGAATGGGTAGATGTACCTCATGAACATAGGCCCACACTCTTTTGTTTGTTTCACCATGTGGACAATGTGATGTTCCATGATATCAAAGAACATAGGTGGGAAGTACATCTTGACATTTACCTATTGGTCATTTAGTCCCTTTGGGTCGATGACATTATGTCCAATTGCATTGAAGGAACATAACCACATTAGTATGTGTCTTACTTTTAGTGGCAGAATCTTCCTAATGGTAACTGGTAGTAGCTGTAAAATTAGAACATAACAGTTGTGAGACTTCATCTCAACTATTTTAAGGTTGTTCATCGAGACCCGCTTACTTAGTCATGATGATTATCTAGATGGAAACTTAATACTCTTCATACATGATAGCATATCTATTTTCTCATTCTTAGAGTATGGCAAGCTAGAGAGAGGTATAGTCTTCCATACTCAAATGTTGTTGGTTGTAATTCCTTATTGATTTTCATGGCTTGTATATCTCGCTATGAATTTAGCCCGTCCTTCATCTTTCCTAGGATATTGAACAGTAATCCGACAAGATTCACAAATATTTTCTCTACGTACATCAAATCAATATAATAGCGTACCTTCATACCTTTTCACTACGGCAGCTGCTTATTGATTTCTTCTTCTAAATGCTATTTAACTTTAAGTTAGTAGGGTTCTTCTTTCTGAAATCATTACGGATGTCCCTTACTAGGGCATGCATCTCTCTTTCAGTTAAATCTGACGGTGAACTAGCCCTTTCCCTCTCACCATTAAATTTTTTCCTCATTTTTCCATATGGGTGATACAACGGAAGGAATCTTATATTACCTATGTACACCATCTTGCATGAGTTCTTCATCCATATGCTATGTGTTTCATCCATACAGTGTAAACAAGCTTTCTTTATTTTTACAGTTTGGCTAAAGAGGTTACTAATTACATGGTAATCATTGATGTTACAGAACAACAAGACATGAATCCTAAAGTTTTTTTGTCTGTTACAATTCCCTCTCGACCGTAAGAATTCCATGTTTGAGACCTCTCATGCCATAGTGTTTCTAAGTAATCGATCAAAAGCTCTAAGTACACATCAATATCGTTGCTAGGCTATCTTGGCTCTTGAACTAGCATAGAAAACATAATGTGCTTTCTTTTAAAGCATAACTCAGGCGGTAGGTTGAAGTTCTCATGCCAAGTGGTTGGACGATAGCTCAGGTCACCAAAATAATTTATGCCATCCATACTTAGTCCAAACCTTATGTTTCTCGGATCTTGCACAAATTAGGGGTAATTCCTATTGGTGTTTCTCCACTATGCTGAATTGGTCGGGTGCCTAGGCATGTTGTTCTCCTTCCTATCAATTGTATGCCAACGAACCAACTTAACTTCATTTAGATTGGTGAACATTCGCTTTATGCGGTCACCAATAGGGCGATACTAAACAATGTTTGAGAGACTGCCCCTCGTAGATTTTCTCCCATCAAGAATATGCTTGTTTCTCTTGTATTGAGAAGGTTTGTATTTTGGGCATGTATCTAAATTGGTATATTCTTTATAGAATAAGATGTAATCGTTTCAATATGCTTGAATTCTTCTAACCTTTGACCTTAAAGGACATAGCATTCGCTTGGTTTCATATGTCATTTTGACATTTCGTTCACTTTGGGCAGCAAGTCTTTTAGAAAAATGGAACAACAAGATAGTGGAGGTGCTGCTGTTTGTCATCTTCAATTTTTGGAAAAATGGATCACTGAGACGGTGGAGGAGTAGTGCTATCAGTGGGGAAGGATACCGACCATGGCTTGCCCTGTTGTGTGGATCAAGTAAGAGGGCAGCTGGCGGCAAAAAAAATAGCATGGGAGTAAGGTGTCACGACAAAGAAAATACCACGAGCTATGTTTTCCCAACGCACGAGCGGCAAAATTTTTCTATGGGAGCAGCTATTGGGGACGTTGATGGCTTTCCCGGATCTGGCTCACTTTTAGGTTGGGATTGGATGTGGGGATTTTTTTAACACATTTGAGTATTTGTTAGAGGACTATTTTTGACTTAGATGTAAAATTTTAGCTTTTGGAAACCTCTTTTGGACCACTATTGGAGATGCGGTACCATGGAGATAAATTTAAAGAAGGTGTGGTAGGTGAGTGTAGTATTCCAAAATAACCACTTATTTTGGGATAATTTTTAAACTCAAAATGGTCACTTATTTTACCAGTAATTCAGAAAATTGCTACACACAGGAAACAAACCTGATTTCGTCAAACAAATGAGTAACGGAACAGGTCCCCACCTTCGAAGGATGGGTCATGTCATCGTCAACACAAAGCACATAACAAAATGCAATATTTTGTCCTGTCACCTCCGAGAGACATCTTGGAAAAATTCTCGACAGGAGGATACAAACACCTCAGCCTGCAGTGGTTTTGTCCACTTTCGAATTTTATGTGGGTGATGATCAGGCTATAAGATTTGGCGCTCCTACCACACTATCTGGAGAAAAGTTTAAGCGGGATGAGTTGGCTTAATACGGATTTCATAGACAGGGTGTTACATCACGTCATTTAGGCAATGTGTCACACAAAGTCGAAAACTTTATACTCCATAATAGTGGTGCCTCGGCAGAAAAAAAATCAGGCGATATGTGATTAAATGATGATGCATGAGCCTCAACACATTTGGGGATTTTGAAGGTAGGGTGTTTATTTTCGCAATGTGTTACGCAAAGTAGAATACTCTATACTACACAATGATGCTGCCTCAACAGAAAAAAATCTTAGCAGGGTGAATAAAATAATGACCTATTTGGGGATTTTGGAGGAAGGTGTTACATCACGTTCATTCTAGCAGCGTGTTACGCTAAGTCAAATACTTTATATATACTCATAATGATGATGCCTCAACAGAAAAAAGAATCAAACTAGGTGATTAAAAGATGATACCTCAACCCGTTTGGGTAAGGATTGTCGTGCAGTAATTGTGGTAAACTGAAAAAAAAACTATACAAAATTTATCAAAACTTTAATTTTTTTTATTTATCTAAACTTATTTTGGGTCTTATAGTTACTGTGCCTTGATGGTAAACCGATTATAGTAACTGACACTAAAAGAAACCCTATTCCACTCAGTGTTACTGGACTTGATGAGTTTAAAAACTTTTTATCACATCGATTCGTGTGGTATGACACACGTCTGACACTAGTAGAAGTAAAGAGGGAACTTCATCCTTGGTCAAGGGATGGGATTGAAACGAGGAGCGTCAGTGGCAATAGGGGAATTGGAGGAATGAAACAAACTAATCGGGACATCGCCGTCATTGTCATTCCTAACTGTTGGTGTCGCTGGATCCATCAAATTTGATGGCCATCGCTGCCTAAGTATGAGGAGCAGCGATGGCAAAGAAAAAGAGAGGAGCGGATGGGATGGAGAAGGTAGTAGGGGCTAGAGTGGAGCCGTGAAGGCAGAAAAGAAATAGGCGATGTGATTGACAGGATTGGGGTATGTTTCATTTTAGTTATTAAACTCTATAAATATTAAAAAAGTTTTTCGTTTAATAGATTTCTTCTATATTATTTATGAAGTTTATATTTATTTTCAGTCTAGCCATAGGTTATTCTCATCCCATCCTAGATCATCATCGGTTTTCTTATTTTTAATTAATAAATTATATATATTAGACAAGTATCTGATTCTAAGTCAAACACCCGAGTGTGAGCTAAACTCCGACTCCTGAGTTTGAGTTCGGTCGGTAACACTGCTATTAGTGCAAGTTGAGTGATCCAATAGGATTTCAGGGGATGAAAACCCATAACTATAGGTCATTGGAAGCCTTATTATGAAAAAAGATTGGGTAAATTCTCTTCAACACTATGCGCCACACGCACTGCTCCGATTTGGGCCACAGGAGAGACGACGATTTTCTTAGCGTTTGGAGCGGAAGCCCTACTTTCCTCGAAGCTAAGTGTCTGCTTTTCTCAAGTAGATAACTATTTGGATGTGGAGCAAGCTTCATAGAGCATATGAAGTCACCCAAAGTGAGGAATATTGTGATAATGCAACAATCTAAGCTACTCTGTGTAAACAATTCTGGGAATATATGAAAAGTTTTGCATGTTCTATGTGTATGGAAACCAGGTATCATATTTCATTATTTTCAGGATTTATAGAACTTCTATATCTACCTAAAGAGTACTTTTACATAAGTGCGGTGGTATTATATTTCTCATAGAATTTCTATTAAAAACCACACAACTTTCTTTTAAAATACTTCACATAGATAATGTTTCTACAAGGAAAGATTTCATGTAGAAAGTCTCCACACCTAAAGTTTTGTAGAAAAAGTTTCAAATAAAGAGTTCCCAAATTTATATTCAAATTTCAAATAGTAAAGTGCACTAGAGGTCTCTAAAGTTGTTATGGTGTTTCATCTAGATCTCTAAACTTTAAAAATATAGATCTAATTTTTATAACTTATTAAAGTGGGTCATTCTGGTCTAAAATTACCATGTCTCCTATGAGATCCTATGTGGCATTGACATGGTTGCCACCTCCCTTCTTCTCTCTCCTCTCTTTCCCTTTTCTTTTTTTCTTTTTCTCCTTTTCTTTTCTCTTCATACTCGTTTCTTCAGCTTCCATGCATGCACAGGGCATCTCACCAAGGCCTCCACACTCCTCTACACCATGCTGGCCTGCAACGCTAGCACATATAACATATGCGGCCCTTGTCTCCGCGTTCTCTTGGGCATGATGTTTTTGACACATGGTCATCATGTTGAATCACATGAGGTCATCGTTGTTAGACCCCTCTCTGCCAAAGACCACTACTGCAACCTTATCTACCCGCTCAACACCCCCTTTGCCACCATCAAGGACATGGCAGCCGCACTTGTCAATGCGCGGATCTCTAGGAGTCACCTCCTCTCCAATTAGCAGGAAATCTAAGGGGATGGAGGAGGAAGCTAGGAGACGATGGCGGCCTTGAGCATTGAGCTCGTCATGGTGCCTTCGTGAGCCGCGCAGGTTGGTATTGTGCCTCTTAGGGCCAATGCTAGCAACCATGGCGGTGGAGCAAAGGCAGCGGCACCAGTGGTATTGACTACGATGACAATGGTGGTATTGAGAGGAGCCTAAGGCAAGAGCTTGAGACGAGGCTTTGGAGGTAGGCTTGGCACACGAGAAGGAGGTTGAAGGCAGGTTGGTGACGATGGTGTCGGGAGGAGCCAGAGGCGGGGACTCAAGACACGATTGGAGGTGGGCTCAGTACGGGGGATGGAGGTCGGAGACAAGGTCAATGATGGTGGAAGGTTGGAGAGAGGACAGGAACCTACATCACCACTGATATCCCACCGCTGTCACCACAAAGCCGATGATTCCATGCTATCTAGATCCACCTTGCTGCCACCTCTTCGATCTAGTCAATGCTTGGATTTGTCACCTGTAACCCGATCAATGCCATCAAGCTTATTCCTAATCACACCCTGCCTTCTCTCCTCAATCATAAAATGAGGAAGAAGAGAAGGAGATAAATAGAGGAAAAAAGAAAAGGAGGAAAATAAAAGAAAAGGAAGGGGAGAGAGAAGAGAGAGAAGAGGAGAGGTGGTAGATACATAAACATCTTGTATCTAGAGGAGACATAGCTATTTTAGATAGGGATAACATAATTTAAGAAATTCTGGTATCTTAATATGTACTTTGAGAGTATGTGAACTTAGATAATAGTTTAGGTAACCGTCGTGCGCTTTTACTCAATTTCAAAAGATATCCAGTCTAGCTTAGAAGTCAAATTTATCAAAGAAACCTATGTAGCCCATTTCACGCTGGCACATGTCTGCCGGTGTCTCACCCTTAAGAGTAGCTGACATCAAAGTTGGGCCACACATCGCGTAGGCCCACACAAAGCCTGTAGCGGGTGCAGTGCACGAGTACGCCGTCCACGGTTCACGCGGACCGCGTATCCACCGGAAACCAGCTGCGAAAAAACCTGCCTTTTAGTACGTACGAGAAGAGAACACGCGTCGTCGTTGAGTCTACGTGGTCTCCCCACGCCTTTCCGTACTAAAAATTGCACCCACATCACATCACATCAGTTCCGCAAAGCGCATGGTGCATGCACGCTAGTCGTCACTGCCTACCTGGACACCGAACCTTATAAATGTACTGCATGCGCTCGAGCTAGCTAGCTGGCTATCATCAACCTGCGACGAGACGACGACGACGACGACCAGCGCAGCTAGATATAGCTCTAGTCATTATTGGACAACATGTCTTCGTCGTCGTCGTCGTCGGCGGTGACGGAGAGGAAGTACAGGGGCGTGCGTCTTCGTCAGTGGGGCAAGTGGGTGTCGGAGATCCGGCTGCCCAACAGCCGGGAGAGGATATGGCTCGGATCCTACAACACGCCGGAGAAGGCCGCGCGGGCGTTCGACGCCGCCTTCGTCTGCCTCCGAGGCGCCGACGCCGATGGTGCCAGGCTCAACTTTCCCGACTCGCCTCCTGCCGTCGCGCGCACCAGTGACCCGGAGGAGGTGTACGCGGCCGCGGTGTCGCATGCCAACCAGCCGTCGTCGGCCCGAGCACCTGCCGCCGCCGCAGTACTTCCACGGGAAGAAGCTCAGGTCGTGGTCCGGGGAAATGTGGTAGTGCTGGCGCCGCCGGTCCAGGTGCCGGCAGCTGGGAGCTTCGATTGGTCGCAGTACCCACTATACTCACCGACCTGCGGCCATGATTTACCAATGTGGATGACGACACACGCGGTGGCCGAATAATCAAAGGAGGAGGATGACGAAGGAACAAGTGATTATCTTTGGAGTTTCCAGTACTCCACACCCACTCACCCTACCAGAAGAGCTTAGGATGAACTTTTGTGGTTTGGCATCTAGTAAGAAGCTTGTGCCCAATAATTGCCATGCATCTTAAAATAAACGAATGCACATTGTTTCGAAACTTTGTCATACGAAATGCAAATTGTTTCAAAACTTTGTCATACAAAATTAAGCTTTCAAAACTGTGAGTAGTTTTTTACACATTTAAAGTTGATACATAAAAACACTAAATTTATCTCGAAACATAAATTAACCTGTTGTTAATGCTAAAATTGGATAAACCAAACATATTCAATTATAAATAGAGAGCCAATCGACTTATAGAAAAAGAAACCGACTGATATAGACAAAAAGAACTGATCGAGCAGAAGATGAATTTGGATCAATCGATTAATGGAGTATTATCTACATAAGATTGTATCAAATAAAGAATCTTAAAAGATGATTTTGTATTAATAAGATATCTCTTATAATTATGTATGACTAGTTAAATTTTTTAACTTTTTTCTGTGTAGGAAGTAATGTCCGGAGATTATTTGTAACCATCTCGGAGTCGTGTAATCCCGAGATATAAATATAATTTCGTAGGGAATTTATAAGATATTCACATAGATCAATACAATTTTAGCGTATCAACATTCTAGTTCATCTAGATTTTTTCGGTGGGTTTTGACTCTTGACATAGTGTTGTATCGGTTAGGTCCAATCTCCTATAAAGGGGTAAGTACCGCCATTATACTAATGTATCCGCTCTGTCTAAGCCTGTATTGAATAGGTATGATATCTTAGTCCAATCAGATATATCATATTACATTTGTGTGTGATTTATTGGCTTATCAAGCTCTTTTTATCGTTATCAATCTCGTGCTGCATCGATTAAGTTTGACCTTCTAGACTGTTAATAATAGATTGAGTCTTAAGTCGATAGGTATTTATGTAACATTTTATCAGAGCAGTCAGTCGATAAGTTATCTTTATAATGAGCTTCATGTCTACCGTATTGACATATCAATCGATATACATATATCGTCAACGATTAATCCGTTAGCGATCGATCTGGTTCTATTAGATCTGGCCTTATCCTGTCTCGATTAGATCCGTTCTATCAAGTTCGTGTTTAATAGGGCCGGCATCGTGATCCAGCGGGTTTTATTCCTCTCATCGGCTCAGCTAGCCAATGAGTTTAATTATTTATATTGTAGCTAGCTAATGGGTCTATCTGTTCCTTCTATCGGCACGACCGATTTAGATTCCACTGTTTTAGTTCCGTTAGCCTCAGTTTTATACTGTTTCGGTTCGATCTAATCTATCAAGTCTGTCTTTAACGGTACAATCATCGGTGGCCGCTAGGTTTCGTCTCTCCGAAAGATCAGTTTTTGATCTTTACTGCTTATCGTATATTTTATTCAGAGTATTATCGACTCTATAGCCAATGTATCTTTTATTTTTATTTCTCGGTTTTTGTCTATGACTTTATTGGATTTCTAACCGATGTACAAGTGCTACAATCACTATCGACAACCAGCCAATAGCAGTAGTCTGTATCGAACTATCGATCGATTGGCTTGTCGACGTAATCATCTCTATTTTCTTATCGATTGTATTGTTAAATTGACTAGCACGCCTGCAAACCTCAAAGTTTAAAACCTACATTAAAGCTAAATGGATCTTTTAGGTTTTCACATGAGCAGACATATCGTGTTAAATCTCCATCTACGAACATGCTCTCTCTCGACGCAGTCTCTCGCTTGAACCGATCTCCGCACGCAACAACTACGTAAATCTATTGGGGTTTTCTAAAATGTATTTTTGCTATAAATATGTATTTTTTTAAAAAATATCATAATGCAGATCGCCAACATATATAAAAATATTCAAATTACAAAATGTGTATTTGTGGATGCACCACGCGGGGACAGGGAGCAATGAGTTTCATCCACCAACCTATTTAGTATTCTTCATGATATGCCTAGCTTGACGACTAGCACTACGATGTGGACTCGAAATATAGGATGAGACACTCTTTTATTTTATTTTATTTTTTTGAAAATTGTATCGGCGTGCTTGTTTCAAGCCCATGATCTCTGTACACTAATATGTTAATGTTAAGTTACCTGTGTGGTTTTACTTTAAAGAATTATGTATATGCTAGCTTATTATTTTTTTAGGGAATGTGTATATATATGATAGCTTAGGGTGGTTGCTATGCAATTGATATGTGCTTATTTGTGCTATTATCTGAAAGCAACAAAAGGTTGAGATACAGGAGAAATGGAACAAAAACATTAAAACAAACAACTCACATGATTTCGATGTATGCCATTCCACTTTTCAAATGTTATTCATAAATATATATCATCCAATGATTTGATGTGTGTTGTTCCCATGGCATGATACAATAGTTTGATATGATGCCATTTTTTCTTTTGTGTATTATGTACCAGTCCCTTAATTCATATCCAATGGCTATAATTGCAAAATGGCATCCTTACCAATGGATTCTTAAACACCCACGTACAACTGATTTACTAACAGTTATAAAAACAATATATATTTAGGTGCCACATATAGGCACTACCAAACTTGAGAGCATATTTTCTGTAGACTGGCATATTTTCTGTTGGTCCACAACCAACCTACGGAATTAATTTTTCTACGTTGCATTGACAGAAAAAATCATCAAAAATTGTTTTTCTGTAGGTAAACCTACAAAATTGAAATGGTAAAACATATTTTTATGATAGTTTTGTGTCCACGAGGTAGCTCTGATATCTAAGTAGTGAGGCATATTAAAACACCATTTATAAAAATTAGATGGGACAATGGCGGTGTAGAGGACGACATCATTAGTAAAAGTGGTCACATGACGTAGAGTACAGTGTCATCAATGGGAATGGAAAGACAGATGAGAACTTTATCTTACATCGAAAAAAATAATAATGAGGAAACGATATATATATACCATCTAATCTAATCAACGGTAGTACCGGTAATAAATATTTTTTATTGCTAGGCCAAAACATTTTTTTAGTATATTAACAATCAGTATTTTTTTAAAAAATATTCCGGTTATACTAAAGAATTTTTTGACTAAAAATATTTAGTTTCTATGGGTATTAATTTTGTTAATAACAACCAGGAAAAAATATTTTAGTGAAGCGTAAAATTCTTAAGTACCGATTGTTTTTAACATAAAAATATTTTAGCATATCGGTTTACTAAAGAGTTTTTATATTTTAACAGTTGAGTTGTACAACAGATAAAAAATATTTTCAACCCGTTAAAATATGGTGAAAATAGGAAAAGCGTGAAAAATAATTTCTAAAAACAGAAAAAATATGGGATAAATAAATTTAGGAAAAAAAGAAAACTAAGTTAATTAATTTTAAAAACTTTGTGGGTAAAAACCTTTGGATTCTAATTTTCTATTCTTTTTCCTTTATTTTTCTATTTTCCTCTTTTTTAATCTTTTTATCATATTCCTCTTTTTAAATCTTTTTATCCTATAATTTTTATATTTTTGTTGAAATACTTTTATTATTGGTCATCTACTCTTATTTTAGCAAAAACAATATTCTTTATCATCTATTTTTATATATTTTTGAGAGAATAAAATATACATATATAACTAAAAATACAATATATGGATGATAAAGGTGCTAACCTTTTAGATATTTTAGATAATTAAAATTATCAAAATTTTTTTATAGCACTTTTCACACTAATAATTTTTTTTAGTATCGATTAAAAATATCAACTAGCCAATATTAATATGTTTGTTAATATTGATATCCTGTTATCAATAATCGGTTCTAAATATCATGTAGGATCACATAGAACGTATGACTGTCATAACTAAGCTAGTAATTTTGTAGTGGATATTACACTAGCTGGTATTTGTGTTTTAGGATTTAATGTACCTTGGCTAGCTTCCACTGTCCAGTACTTTCATGACTGGTATGGCGGCAGAACGGTGGTGCCCTGATATGGTTAAAACCAGAGTTAGCAAAGGTGTGGCGGCTGCCACCAACGCGATATCAGCTAGCATCTATGGCGATATCGCGTTGGCGCGATCAGCAGCTAGTGTCGGCGATGGCGCGGTCGAGATGGCATCGCGGCCACAAACGAGACAGGTCATACACCACATGCACCAGATGGCTATAGCCCTATAGGACATCGGGGAGGCCGGCGGCCGCCGGCTATAACGAACTAAAGAGTACGTACGGATTTTCAACGAATCTAGCAGAGTCAATGAAGGTGAGGAAAATGGCTCTCGTCATAAAAAAAAAATCTCAAGTCGACTGCAACAAGCGGGTTGCTTCATTTTGAGTATACGAGAGTAGTAGTAGTTGACAGTGGCAGGAAGTCGTTTCTCAAGTCGTAAATGAACAGTTCTTTCATCTAACTTAGCAAGTTCACGATCTATCCTATTGTAATGAACACCTCGCAACCTCCGTTTCTTACAGTAGAAAGCTCCATGTAGACCTCTGTGTCTCTTAATTCCGATGAATTGACATCAGCGACACTAAACAGGTACTCATCAGCCACAGAGAAGGCACCAATCGACCGTCCATGTTGATATTTTTCAGCCTCAAGGAGGGGGATAACATGATTGGATATGCCTGTTGTTAAATAATAATGATAAAATTTTGATTTTAGCAAAATTGATAAATAGTTTAGGTTAAAATTATTTAAATCAACATTATTTAATTGAATTTTATTTAAAATTATTTATGAAAAATATATGACGAACATGTATGTGCGTTGATATATGTCAGTTTAAAAAAATCTACACCGAATAATGGTTTTTAATTTGTGTGCGGGAATTAAATTTAAAAAATAGATGAAAAATTATTGAAAATTTTAGAGTAATTTTGGACGAAAATTGAGAAAATAATTTGCTGAATTGGAACAGTAAAGAGATTATTTTTCAGTGGACCAGATGCATAGTAATGATTACGTTGCAATATGGTGACGACCTAGTGATGATAGCGTGAGATTAATAGGTGTGATCAAATTATCAGTAAAAGCGAGTGAGCACACGGCGGCAGCATAGAGGCTCATAGGCGGGACTAAGTTGTCAGTGGGCACGGGCGCTTGTGCAATTCCAATGGTGTGGTTGATAGATGGGCTAGACCTATCAGCGAGCATGAGCATGGGCGTGAGAGCGCAGAGGCGTTGCAACTGACAGGTGGGCTAGACTTGCCATTGAGTGTGAGCATGGGTACGGTGGAGACTTGATGACTGACATGTGGTTCCGGTTGAAGCGTTGTGTCGTGTGCAGGAGCGTGCACGTCCGATCGTAGGAGATTTAGAGATGACATGGATGGAGGGTTCTGATCGGAGTGGAGGTGCTAGAATAGTAACTGAGCGGGATTATCTGTGGATTTGAGTCATACTTAGTAGCCTTCAGTATAAGTATAAGAGGGGACATGTAGAGCATCTATTTTAGATGGAAAGTCTGAAAATAAACATATTAGTGGTTACAAAGTGTTAGATCATTTCCTTTTGGATTTTTTTTATAAATAGAGGATAAGTTGTTAGGGATTAAGATATATAAAATTGAAAGAGTTTTTTGTGTATTTTTTGAGTGCAATTTTGGGAATAAATGTAAGTTTTAGCAGAAATTTGTGCGGGAATTATTCTATATTTTTTTCATACCTAGCGTTTGATTTTAGATTAAATTATTTCTTTGGTTTTGATTTGGTTTTTTTATCTAAAATTTATCTAGGGTGTTTTATTTGTTTTTTGAAAACTTTGATCGGTTGATTCATGATATTAATTAATTAGGGTTTAATTAATGGTTCACTTAGATTTGTTTGCAAATTTTTAGGTCATTGGAGGAGTTATCTATGGCTATAATCTATTTAGTAACGAGACTGTTATGTCTTAATTTGGAAAACATTGTTTTCTAGGTTTTGTTATTAAAAAATTGTTAAAATTTTATTTTATCTTCCTCAATCATTCATCCCCACTTATTACTTTTTTAAATTGAATCGGTCTTGATATCAGAGTAATGCAATTTTATAATTGATTTAACCGGTAATTAAAAAATATGTCAACGAATATATATTACATGAAATCTTGTATTTTCAATGGTGTTGATTCTTAGAAGTGTAAGATAAAAGCATATATTTAAACTCAAGGCTTTACTATATGGAAAAGATCTACAAGGCATATCAAGGTTATAAAAACGATGATGTGATAATGATAAATCTGTTACATGTGGAAGCTAATAGTAATGAGTAATTTGATTATACAAGGGCTAGAAAGAAGTGACTTTGATTGTGTGGTGCATCTCAAGTTAGGTATGAGATATGAAAATCACTTTGTGATTAGCATGAAGAATTAAATACGGTAAAAGATGTACGTCAGGATATCAATAAAAAGGAATATATGCGATGAAACTTGATAAATCTCTTGATGATTTCTTTGCTCGCTTTAAAAATATTCTTTGAAGCTTGTATTTTGTTACTGCTATATATTCTAAGACTGAAAATTCAGTTTTAGATTTGTTTATATGGGAGATGAAGGTAACATCAATTAGAGAATCTATTACCATAAGCACACTAACTTTAGATGTGCTTTATTCTAAATTGAAAACTCATGAGCTAAATGTTTTTGGCTAGAAAAAAATATGACTAATAAATCAATAGCCTTAATTTTTCAAACTAACAACTCTATTGGTGTTAATTCTTTAGCTAGTTTTGGTTTGTCTGCTTTGTCTTCACAAATTGATGAGCGGCAAGAACAACTAACTGAAGATAATTTGGCACTCCTCTGCACATACTTCAAAAGAGTTTTGTAGAATGTTTGATCTAGAAGGAGAACAAATGGTGGAGAAATTCAAAAATATTTTAAATACGGTTCATATTAGATGTCTAATATTTTTAGCAAAAATTTCTAGAGATGAATATGAGGAAGAAGAAAAAGAAATGAGTGATAAGAAATGAACATTCAAAAGTATCACGAAGAAGAGGTAGTTAAAAAAGAAGGTAGCACACCATATTTTTTTGCTATTGAACAGGTGAATCTAAGTGATGTGGACCCCAAAAGTGATGATGATGCTACTCCAAAATGAAAGAAAAAAATAAATAGAATTATTTATGATGGCAAGTAGTAGAAGCTTCATAAATAGTGACATTGGCAACAACAGAGATAATGAGATAAAATCTTTTTACGATGGTTTAGCTTATGCGGTTGAAAAACTTGGTATTTTATTAGAAAAGAAAGATAAAGAGATTAACAAACACGATGATTCAGTTGAACAATTATTAGAACTAAATCGGTCCCACTAGGCATGCCAAAAGCATGTTTGCCGATAGAAATTCGGTCCGATGTGGTTAAAGACTAGAATGCCTGAGAGATCTATATAGCTCCAATGTAGATCCATAATTTGAAGTTTGTGGGCGTGCCAGTTAGTTGACACTACGATTCACAAGGAGACAAAAAAAATTAGATCGATGGGCCAATCATCCGATAAGGTGATATAGACTCTTGCTATCAAGCAGTTAGCAATAGGGATTGAAGCACTCATATATCGGCTAGAAAACCAATGATAACATAGACAAATAACAAAAAATAAAATTATAGATACACCAGTTATAGAACCAACGATGGTCTAAATAAAGTAGATGATAATTAATAAAGAGCAAAATTTGGTTTTTTAATAGACGAGACATAGTAACCACTGATGATCGTACTATTAAACCAACCTTCATAGATTGGATCAAACTATAAAACTAAAATTAACAACACTAGGATGACAAAAAATAGATTAATCTTAATGATAGTATAAATTGGCTTTAAGTTCGATGTAGTCTTATAAATATGATACATAGATAACTTATTCACACATCGGCTAATGGTTCGACATGCTCATAGAAATATAGTATAAACACATAAACTCACCAGCTAGCTAAGCTGATAGAAGGAACAAAAACTACTAGATCACGATGCTAGTCTTATTAAAAAACAATCTTGATAGATCAGACGAACCTGAAATAGTATAAGATTGGGTTTAATAAAATTATATCGACTAGTAGTAGATTAATCGTGGATAATCTATATATATTAGCTAATAAGCCAATACATTAAGCTTGAAGCTTAATGTAAAGATAACTCATCGATTAGTTACTTTGTTGAAACGTTGCATAACAACCCACCGACTTAGGCTTAATCTATTATCAACAGTCTACAAGATCAGACCTAACTAATGCAACACCAGACTAATGATGATTAAAGGACCTGATAAGCCGATAGATTACACACAAATGTGATATATCTAATCGGGCTAAGAGGCTAAACTCAACCGATGCAATCTTAGACAGAGCAGATATATTATGATAATGGCGGGACTTCACCAATTACTAGAGATCAGACCTAACCAATGCATCCTCGTGTTGAGAGCTAGAATTCATCGGGAAAAACCTAAAAGAACAAGGGTGGCGATACACCAAAGTTGTATTGATCAAGAGATATCTTACAAGACCTTGAGGTGTTTGCATTTATAACTTAGGATTACATGAGTCTGAGATGGTTACAAACAATCCCCAATATTATTTCTTAAACAAAAAAGGAAACTATCTCTATGTAAATAACAAAATTAACTACTCTTAGCTAATTACAATAGATATCTTATAGATATAAGATCACTATGCCGTATTTTCAGTGTTTCCTTCCTAGATTCAATTTTATCTGGATAATCCTGCTTCTTCAACTGAAATGAGTCCATCTTCATCAGTCCGATTGGCTCTTTCCTTATCCGAGATCATCGACATTTCTATTTGCCCGATCAGCCTCTTCTTCTATCAATCAGCTTGTTTCAAAAAGCCGATCAACTCTCTAATCCCTAACTGAATCTATTAATGGGTTTACCAAATTTTGGCATTAACACATGCCCCCAATTTCGTAGCTTGTTATTAGACTTCGAAATTCTTCAATTTGAGCTTTAGAATTCTTCTCAAACCAAAGCGACCCATTGTAGCCCACTTTCCTTAATTGTTTGAAACAGTACCAATCGGCCTTGATTCTCGTCTAGTCATCATTTCCCTATAAACCACTTTGCCTTCCTAAGCTCTTTATTTACACTTTCACATCACCAGAGCCTCGCCAACCTTCAAAACCTCAATGAGCTCCGATGAACTCAGGCGAACCGCTGTGAACCTCTCCATTGATTCATTGATTGTTGATCTCTATTCATCTTCTTCTCATGCAATGGCATCGACAATCACAGCCCCGAGTTAATCCTTTTATCCATTGATCCCCTTGCCATGTTCTTCACCTGTTCTTAGTCGTGTTATTGTCTACTATAGATCCTTATAAGCCAAATCCTAATCCTAGCCACCAACCATCTAGATTTCTTTTATCTCGGTCCCATGGATGGCGAAGATCCAACTGATTTTATCAATGTTGAAACAGTGTATCCTCATCAAGAACTCATCCATGCTAATTAGCTATTAGACTAATAGTTTTAGATCTTGGCTTAGCAAACTCCCTAGATAGAGAAACTGATATCTTAGAGTATTGGCTGCCAAGAGAACAACTTGGGATGAGACATAAATCGACCATTGCATCAATCTTTTCTTAGCAAAGATGGAGAAAAATGAACCTTTACTTGCATCGGCTTCTTCTGGTCGGACGCTTTCAATTCCTTCTTGTTTGGACATGGATCGATGACTCCAACTCTGATGGATATAGTTATACTTACTTGTCTCAACACCACAAATTATTTCAATCTACCCAACCTCCAATTCAAATCCACGCATCGGCTGTACACCGAGAGCATTGGTGGTTGGACTAAATACATAGCTCTCAACAACAAGATCTCTAGACCAATCAATCAAAGGGAATATGTTGCATTTATGAATTTGTGGCTAGAACGATTTATCTTCGGTGGTGCAACTCTCAGCGCAATGACCAATATGTAGTGCTTGGCAGAATGCTTGGTCGATCGTCGACAAATTCCCCTAGAGTAATATCTGCTTGGAGGCACTTACCAACTACTTTATCAAGTGGCAAACAAATTATTGGATGGCCAACCAGTTGGCCATATTGGTGTCCTTGGTGATTCGTACAATTGTGGCTCAACATCTATACCTCCAAAGCCATCACTGGAACATCCTTCCTCAACTTGACCTTCCTAGTTGATTACTTAGGAGAAGATGAAACTAGCTGATGTCGATGTATTTCAATAGGCGAAGCTGCATCGGCCATTTTTGGTTGTAAAATGACTCCCATTGGACTGGGTTAGTAGTTTAAAGGCTTATATTACGCTTTCTCTAAGGAAGCCATTCTTTGGTTTGCATATGATGATGCAGCATCATTTGAGATGCTCTTCAAATTCATTCCTCTCAATGCTCTAGCCAATAAGGAGTCCAAGACTATACTTTTATCGACCATCACTCCTAGTCTTCTGCCAACTAGCTTCTCGCTAGGCCGGTCGCAGTAGCCATCATATGAATTATACCACCCGTCGGTTGGTTCTTGCCAGTTAGGTATCGGCCAGGTTCCTATTAGCTTGTTTTTCATCGATAAACTCTAAGTCCGAGCAATGTAAATAGTGTTATCTGCTGTGATGCTAACAGAGTCCCTGTCCCTAGGCAACATCACTAGCTTTGAGCCATAGCCAACACCAAAAATTTTGCCCGATGATGTTTAGAATGGAGAAGACTCCTGTTTAATTCATTGGACAAACAATACTGCTCGTGCCTCAATCCGATTACATCAAATCCGATGAAGATATAGTACTTCTTTATGTTATATTATTCTTGATCACATTACTTATATTCCCACCATCTTGCAGGCTAGCGATAAATAAGCGCCAACAACTAGCATTAGTGGTCAGTCGATCATGTATAAACCACCATCGGTCGAACCCTATTTAGGTCATGGTGTTCCTTCTCAATTAGCTCTCCTCCGGGTGTTGCGGCCAACAAGACTAAAATGTAAGAAGCTAGTATCTCGCCCTACTTCAAAGAAATGAAAGACTAGTGCTAACGTCACAGTTGCAGGGCCAACCACCCAAACACCCGTCATCAAAGCAACATCGACTCCTTCACCCTCACCCACCATCTGTACCTTCTAGAAAACAATCATCTGTAGCACAATAAACTACAGAACCTACATATGTGGCTACTGCTATATTTGTTTTCAAATTCTTTGGATAGTAGCTACACTTAAAGATTATGTTAGAAAATGTTCCACATTTCTATGATAATACAAGTACTATTTGTATTGATAAGAATCCAGTTCATGTTAGAAAAAAAATAATATTGATATTAGATTTCACTTTATTAGAGATCACGTTGTAAAAGTTAATTTGTCACTTTATCATGTGGATAGTAAACATCAATTTGCAGATATTTTCATCAAACCTTTGAATTCTTCTTGTTTTACTTGTCTTCGGAAAAAACTTGGGGTTATTCATCATATAGGGTTGTTTTGAGAGAGAGCATAAACTTTTGTACCTTTATTTTTTGTGTGTGTTCTTTATTTTAAAAGAAAAAAAAATTAAATAATAAGCACTACATATGATTTACGTGTATTACAATCATGTTTATGTCATAAGCTATGAGTGTTAATCTTTGAATCACTACTTAAATAAAATGATAACTTAAATTAAATCTTAATTGAACTTTCTTATCTCTTTTGATATTATTTTAAAAGTGATAATATGATATGTGAAATATGAGAAAGATAAAAAATATGTGATATGAAAAATATAAAAAAGATCAAGTAAATATGCATTGGCATACTTTTTTTAAAAAAAAAGATTGCTTAGTAACATAGTTTAGTATGAAATTAGAAAAAAAATGTGTATGACCAAAACCTCATTCTTAAACATTTAATTGTGAAAAGATATAGATTTTAACGGGTTGAAAACTATGGTTGATGATGCATAGAATTTCTTGCAATTTTCATTATTGAGATAATTAAGTTCTGAATTTATTAAAAAAAAGCACAAATAAAGTGCAAAAGCTAATGCTTATAAGTATTAATATCATGTCATACAATCAATTGTTAATTATAATTAATTTTAGTTACACTAGATTTATATTACATATATAATGATATGCAATTATAAATTACTTTTAAGATGATATATACGAGCTTGTTTACATCAATGATTTATGGTGCTCATTAAAATAAATAATGAAACAAAATTGATACTAAATTAGAAAAACTTTCTTTTTTTATGTTTTCTTCATCAATCAATTGTCAAAAAGGAGGAGAGAGTTTAATGAAATTCTTTCGAGAAGTTAAATGCCAATGTTCAATATTTATATGTTGTTGCCAATGTTTTTATTAAGAAAGAGATTGTTAAATAATAATGATGAAAATTTGATTTTAGCAAAATTGGTAAAATAGTTTATATTAAAATTGGCAAATCACTTTATATTAAAATTAGCATTATTAAATTACTTTTTATTTAAAATTATTTATAGAAAATATATAGTAAACCTATGTATGCGTTGATATAGGTTAGATTAAAAAATATATACCGAAGAATTTATGTGAAGGAATTAAATTTGAGAAATAAATAGAAAATTTCAAGAAAATAATTTATTGAATTTAGAACAGTAACAGGCCTTATTTTCAGTGCATAGATACTGTGATGAGCATGCCACATACGGAGATGACCCAACAGGTTATGGCGCGGCGATGGTCTAGTGACAGCCTAGCGACGATAACATGAGACTAGGTGGGACTAGTTTATCAGCGAGAGTGAGCGCGCGCACGATGATAGTGTAGAGGTTGATAGATGCGACCATGTTGTTAATGGGCGCATGCGCTTGTATGACGGCAGCGATGTGTCTCACAGATAGACCAAGCCTGTCAGCGAGTGTGGGTGTGGACATAGAGAGACGCTGCGACTAATAGGCGGGTTAGGTCTGTCAGCTATCACGATTACAAGTGTGGAGGAGACTCGGTGACCGATAGGTGGAGCTAGTTGGAGCGACATGTTATGGACGGAGCGTGCGCATGTGGCCGCTAGAGATTCATAGGCAGCGTAACGAGTTCTGATCAGAATGCGCTGCAATAGTAATTAAGCAAGATTCTCTACGGTTTTGAGTCGGACTGTGTAGTCTTCCATATGAGGGTTAACGTGGTGTAATCTGAAGCGTTTATTTTTATGGGACAACTAAAAATAAACGTAGCAGTGGTTATGAAATATCATAGATATTTAGGTAATTTTTATTGGAATTTTTTTAATAAATAGAGAGTAAGAGATTAGTGATTGATATAGATAAAATTGATAGAGTTTTTTGTGTAATTTTTGTAAGTGCAATTTTGGGAATAAATGTATAATTCGTCAAAAAATTGTGCAGAAATTATTCTTTTTTATATAACTAGCATTTTGTTTTAGATTAAATTATTTTCTCTGTCTTTGATTTGATTTCTTTTTCTTTGAAAATTTAGTTAGCGTGTTCTTCTAGTTTTTTAAAAACTTTAATTGGTTAATTATTTTAAAATCTCGTATTATTAATTAATTAGGGTTTAATGAATTTCGTTTAACTTTTTAAATAATTTTGTTTCGTTAAGAAGTTCCATTGAAATTATTTCAGTTGGGTTTATTTTTAAATTTTGTCTAGTTTATCTTTTAGGTTAATCTAATTGGATTTACACATATAATCTATTTAATAATAAAACGGTGTTATGTCTATATTAAAAAATATTATTTTTTAGATTCTATGATTAAGAAAAAATGCTAAATACCACGGCCGAGGACTTAGAACTCCTCTCTTCTGATCAGCGAGGCCCCGTCTAGCTTGTAAACTAGCCGCGAAGATACCAGGCTTTTTATGATGCCAGGCATAACCTTCATTTATATCTATACCAATTTAATATTTTTTAAGAGCTGATACGTCAATTAAAAAATCTAACCGTTAATTATTTAAAAATAATCGTGACCATGTTTCCCTTTTTTTTTCTTCAAAATCCAATACAGTTCGTGGCCACCATCCGATCCGAGTTATACGGGTGCCTTCCTGACAGAACGAAGAACTTCAGGACACTGTTAGTCCGCACGCGACGGGAGGCACTCGAGACAGTGGCCACGTCAGCCTTCACTTGGCGCTACACAGGATCCAGTGCAGATTGGCTGCGGCCCTCGAGTGCAGCCGTCAATGGGGCATGCCTGACTGCACTCTAGCGCCGGACGTACCATGCTTCAAATATTTTAAAAATTATTTATAATTAAAATTTTAAAATTTAATTTCAATCTTATTTAAAATGATAAGTATTATGAAATAGAGGAAGTAGTAAAATCCACTGTTTTTACGTGAAGATCAAGGACGTTTCAACGAGATAAAAGCCTGCCTCAAAAGTTTCCGACCAAAATGTGTTCCTGTCAGGTTGAAGAAATTGTGCAAAACGGAAAGTAGCAACGGGAGAAGGGAAGCCGCGTCCGTCACAGGCCACATGGGACACACTGACGTGTAGTACTATCCAACGTGTGCGGCTGCTGGCTCTACGCGGCAACCCGAACCGCATAGATGCCATCCATCTATAGCTCTCGAGCTACTTATTTTTGGCCAACATTTCGTCGTCATCCGTGTCGGCGGCGACGACAGGGAGAAAGTACAAAGGCGTGCGGTGGCGCAAGTGGGGGAAGTGGGTGGCGGAGATCCGGCTGCCCAACAGCCGGGAGCGTATATGGCTCATATCCTACGACACGCCGGAGAAGGCGGCACGGGCGTTCGTATGCCACCGCGGCTGCGCCAGCGCCGAGGCCAAGATCAACTTTCCGGACTCGCCTTCCGCCGTCGCCCGCACCAACGACCGGCAGGATGTGTACGCGGCGGCAGTGGCACTTGCCAACCGGCCGTCCGCCGCACTTCCACGGGAAGAAGCTCAGTTGGTTGAGGAGGTGATCGAGGAGCCCAACGACGTGGTCGGGAGAAATGTGGTGTTGCCGCCGGTGCAAGTGCCAGGAGCTGGGAGCTTCGAGTAGTCACAGCACCCACTCTACTCACCATCACCAACAAGCCATGATTTGCCTATGTGGATGAAGGCACAGCCGGCGGCGGAAGAATCAAATGAGGAGGATGACCAAGCAAGTACAAGTGATCTTAACGATCTATGGAATTTTCACTCCTGACTCACCCTAGATAGCTGAGCTTCGCATGCATTTGGCATATATGATTCTAAGGGATCTTTTGCACAATTATGGCCATGCTCTTAACGTACGTACAAATTAATGCACATTGTTTTGAAAATTTGTCATACAAACAATTAAGCTTTCAAAACTCTACCAATTTTTTTTATACATTTGAAGTTTATTTATACATAAAAATGGTAGCTACATGTGTCAGATTTATGTTTCTATATAAATCTATTTTTCGAATTCGCAATAAGAATCTATTTGCTTTTCCCAAATAAAAAAATTCCAAAGTATGAAATGTGTATTTGCGGCTGCACGTAGGGGGTACTGAGTTTCATCCATCAACATATTTAATATGCTTCAGGGGAATCATAGGATGCTTTTCTTTCCATTTTTTCTGGAAATTGTATCAGCATGTTCCACCTCTGTACTGTATATTAATAATAAGCTCCGTGTGTGTGTGTGTGTGTGTTTTAGAAAGAATCATGTATTTGTGCTTAGGGTGGTTTGTCATGCAACTAATGTGCCTACGAGTGCTTTTATCTGCAAGCAATAGAACAAGTTTGATGCGGGAGAAATGGAGCAAGAAACATTGAAACAAACTACTCCACGCATTCGACCTTCCTAAAATGTATGTGTGACATTCCAGTTTTCAAATGTTATTTATACCAATTATCTTCTGATTATGTACCCTGTTTTCCCATCTAGGAAGCCATTTTACCTATTAAACTGAAGAATGTACCTCTTCTTCTTCCAGCTAGTTTCCAGCTAGTTTCAGTCTCATGCTCTGTGCGCGATGCAACACTACTCATTTTTGGCCAAGATGTCGTCGTCGTCGTCGCCGTCGCGGCTGCTGCCGCCACCACCGTAACCGCGGACGGCGATGGGGAGGAAGTACGTACAAAGGTGTCCGGTACGGCGTCGCAAGTGGGGCAAATGTGTGGGAGATCCGTCTGCCCAACAGCCGGGAGCGGATATGGCTTGGATCCTACAACATGCCGGAGAAGGCGGCACAGGCATTCGACGGGCATTTCGTCTCCCTCGATGGCCGCTTGATTGACTATATTTTTGTGGTGCCATTTGGGAGGGCAAATTGATCAACGAATGTCGCCAAACATGAATAGACTGTAGCCAGGGAGATTTAACTATGCGTGTGCTGCCTCGGTGAAAACCTATGTATTATTCAAAAAGGGCCTTGGCTGTAAATACTAGAAGTTCAGTAGCAACACTATAGGATTATTGGGGTTGAGTTCAGGAACAACACGGCGGCTAATTCGAAGACAGGTAAAATCGGGATCGACAACCCACACTCTGGTTTCCTTCCTCCGTTCGGATTGAGCATGTCACATTGCTTCCAAGGTGGGAACCAAGAGAACGGAACCAAACGATCAATCCCTGCCTGCTTGTCCATGCACTACTTTCTCTTTCTTTAACTATTCTATTGCGTACATGCAAGGTGGGCCCACATCATTTTTCAAGTTTGTATGTGGTTTAGATTATTTTATTAGGAGTACCAGTTTTTTTTATTTTTTTCATCTTCCATGCTCGTAATTTTTTTTTGAAATTGAACGTCTTAGTTTCCAAAAAAAAAGCTAATTCGCATTTGGCCGCGTATTTTGTTTTCAAAAAAAAATCAACGATCCAAATGATTTAGATAAAAAGTATAGGTAGAAATTTTTTGAATTTTTTTAGTTGAAGTTGAATGATTTTGATCCAAATTTTGAATTTGTTTTGTAATTTTTGTTGAATGTTTTTAAATTGGAGTTGAAAGTTTCGAATTTGGAGCTAAAAGCTTTAAATTTTGATTTGGAGGTTTTAAAATTCGACTTGAACGTTTTAAATTTTAAGTTGCAAGTTTCAAATTTTAAGTTGTTTTTTTAAAATTTTGAGTTCAAATCGCCAAAGTCGTCGGCTTCTACGAATTCCAAGACGGTTCGGAGCCGCCGCTAACCCCGTGTCGATCGCGTGCGATCATGTGCGTGGGTCCTGGAGGCCGCACCCACAAAGGTTGACTTGGTCGCATGCAGGGGCCCCACTTCCCTGACAGGTAATCGCTAGCGCGAGAGTGGCTTACTTCAGCAAAGCACAAAGTACAAAGCTCAGGGTCTGACCTAGCTATCGTAGAATACAGTCGAATTTCGAAAAAAAGTAAAATACATAATATTATCAATTACCTTTAATTATGTTAGTATATCACTCGTCGTCCAAGCCTGACTGGCTATCCGTAATGATAAACATTTTGTATGAGACTCTCTTAAAACCTCAGCTCAACAACAAATGTGTATTTAGCCCTCTCCAAATGTCTGGATTTATCCCCAACCCTAAATATCTATACCCTAGATTACAACACAATTAAATAAAGGAAACCAACTTTACTATTAAAACATCACATACAATATACTATTGATAAATTCTAGAGAATAAACGTAGATGGGTGGAACATACTATAAAAAGTTTATCTTCTCTCTGGGAGTTGAGGTCCATCATTTGCCTTCTCGGCAATAATGGAGCCACTTTAGATTCACGGGGTCACCCTCACACTCGCGTTGTCTTTCTCTGCTCTAAGAACCTATGATGACTAATCATTGCGGTCATAGCCACTACTTTTATTGTAGCCACCCTGGTTGAGACAAGGAATTGATTGGAGATGATAATGTAATGCAAAATATTTGTATCTGTAAACGACCACTTTAGAGTTTGAAATAATCAAAGGCGGTTAAAACTACATGTGTACATTAAACTATGATTACATATCTAAATATATAATTTACAAGATTACTTAAGTGGCACCCGTAACCAGTCATGTATTTCACTCCACAGAAAATAATAAGGCCCGCAGCATGGCGAGGCTTGCTAGCTGAATAGCGGTGATGGACCTATGTGCAAAACAGGAAGAAATAGGGGCTTAGGTGCAAATGGTTGGTAATTAGCAGCCCAAAATTACAGTTGCTCAAGTTAATTAATTCTTCGTGCACGGGCTCGGTCCACGTGGAATTTGGGCTTCATTAGCACTTGTTTAATATTTGGCCGATAGCCTGTTACAAAATGATGTAATATTATGCGCACTATCCATTTTCGTTTTTTGCATTAGCTTAGCAGCAGTTCGCCATGCGCCTTGCTATTATCGTTGCAGATATCCGTGACATGGGAGGTCTCCTCGAAGATCAATATGTCAACAAAAAGTTGCTTCGCGTTGTCCCAAAAATGTATAAGCAAGTGGTAATCTCGATCAAGCAATTGCTTGACATCGAGACAATGTCGATAGAGAAACTCGTTAGCTAGTTGTCCTTAGTGGACGATCGGAGCGAGGACAAAAATGACGAAGCTAGAGGCAAATTAATGTTCGCCGAGGAGCAATGGTTGGCCATAATGAAGCAAAGGGAGCACAATGCCTCCAGTGGGAAAGTCAAAGGAGGCAACAACGCCGAGGCAAAACCACCGGTTCTCCAAAAGGAATGAAGGCAGTCTCGAGAGGCAGCGGTGGGTACGACATGGCAAAGGTGAAGTGTTTAATTGCAATGATTACGATCTTTTCTCGAAACTACGCTGCCAAGGTTAAGGAGGAACTGATGTTGCTGATGGCGCATGTTGTCGAGGTCGTATTGGCCGTGAAATTGCATCTAACCTTTGAGGCATGGCACGGCTATCAAACACCTTTGGGTCTTCGGATGTGTTGGCTACGCGAAGACATCATAGCCTAATCTAAGGGATTGTGACACATGAATGGTGTTTATAGGCTATAAGCAAGCCTTTAAGGCCTACCGAATGTATGATCCGTTGGCACGATATGTATGTATGTATGTCGTGGGATGTCGTATTTGATGAGGTGGCATTGTAGGATTGGAGCAGTCTCGGAGATGATCAAGATGGTGATGATCTTGCTAGATACACGGAGTTCACAGTGGAGAATTTCGCTGTGCCGGAGCGTAGGGGTGTTGTTCCTGACCTGGAGATGACGACTAGTGAAGTTGCCTCACCGAGCACAATGAGTGTGCCTTCACCAAGCACGACGAGCGCACTAGCTACAGAGTCACCGTTGGAGATAGGTAGTCCTACTGCTTCTGCGTCGAGCCTTCCTCCAGGAGTAGACTTATGCTCTCCCTCGAGTGATGCCAGCTCTGGGATTGATGAGGCACCACCATGCTATCGCATGGTGGCAAATACACTTGCCATGATGACTCCAATTCTTGAATTTAGTTATGAAGACTATGATAGCACCTTGTTGATCTCACTGATGAATTTCGTCTAATTGGTCTAAAGTGGGTTTATAAAGTCAAGAAGGATGCTGATGGGGCTATTTTGAAGCATAAAGTGAGAATTGTAGCTAAAGGGTATGTGCAGCAACATGGGGTCAATTATGATGAAGTGTATGCTCCTATTGCAGATTAGAAATAGTGCGGTTGCTGATAGGACTAGCTGCTAAGGAGGATTGGGAGATACACCATATGGATGTGAAGTCAGTCATTCTTAATACTGATCTTGAGGAAGAAGTTTATGTGGTGCAGCCTCTAGGCTTGGTAGATAAGGAGCAAAGCCATAAGGTTTTAAAGCTAAACATAGCACTGTAAGGGCTAAAGCAAGTCCCACAAGCTTGGATTGCCAAGCTTGATAAAAGGCTCTGCTCACTGGGTTTTATTAGATCAAATATAAAACATACAATATACATAAGGGGGAATTGGAGAATCAAGAGTGATAGTGGGAGTTTATGTGGATGATCTCATTATTACTAGAGCTCAATGTTCAGAAATCATAAGTTTCTAGCAATAAATGTAGAAGTTGTTCAATATGAGTATGTAGGAATAGAGGTTATTCAGGGGTAGGAGGCCATTACCCTGTGTCAAAGGGGATATGCACTGAAGATACTTGAAAAGCCTGTTATAAAGGGGTGTAATTCAACTCAAATTCCAATGGAAGCCTGACTGAAATTGAGCAAGAAAAGTTTAAGGGTGTTAATTGATGCTACCTGGTTCAGAAGTGTAATTAGAAGTTTAAGATATCTGGTAAATACCAGACCTGATCTAGCCTATTCTATAGGCTATGTCAGTAGATTCGTGGAGGCCCCTAGAATTGCACATTTGCAAGCTGTGAAGCATATTTTGAGATATGTAGCTAGTACAGTTGACCTTGGGTGCAAATTTTAAAAAAAAGGAAGACTCTGAAGCTGTCATTGACAATGTTTTGTAACAGTGATATGACTAGGGACCTTGATGACTGAAAGATCACAATTGGAGTTTTGTTTATGCTGGGAGGAAGCTTGCTTAGTTGGCGGTCACAGAAAGAGAAGGTTGTACCATTATCGTCTCCTGAAGCTGAGCATATTGCTGCTACCACAGTAGCCTGTTAAGGGATATGGTTCAATAGGTTGATTGCTGAATTGCAAGGGAAGGAGCCCAGTTATGTGGAATTGAAGATTGATAATAAACCAGCTATAAATCTGTGCAAAAATCCAGTGCTTCATGATAGGAGTAAACACATAGATACTACTTATCATTTCATCCATAAGTGCGTTGAGCAAGGAAAGATAACAGTGGAGCACATCAGTTCTAAAAAGCAACTGGCTGATATTCTAAGAAAGGCTCTTGGCCAGGTCAGGTTTCAAGAGCTGAGTAAAAGGTTTGGGCTTGTGCAGATTCCAGCGCATCAAGATTAGGGAGAGAATTGTTAGAAAATGATGTAATCTTATGCGCATTATCCATTTTCGTTTTCGCATTAGCTTAGCAGCAGTGATGCATTTCAAGCTTTGGACTCCTTGCATGCATGTAGTGGCTGGAATGAGTTGAACCAGTTCCTTTCAGCTAGCCGTTTTTTCAGTTTCAGTAGAAATGATGGAGCCGGAATCAGATCGTGGGATGGCGTGGTCAGTCGTTTGATTCGGTACAATCGTGCATGTAACAACCTCCTGTGTGGAGAGGAATAAAAGGAAGAAACCTAGAAAAGCTGCAAGTCGTTCGCAGCACAAAACTCTGCTTCTCTCGTTCTACTCTCTGAATCTGACCGTAGCCCGTCTGAAATACATCGGTATTCTTTAGTTAGCCAATCCACGTGAGAGTGAGAGCGTTTTGCTGACACAGCCAGCATTTGCATTTGTATCAGAACTTGTTATACGGCTGGATGACTTATTACACGGCTCTAATATGCATTCGCGTGTAATGGTTAATTGCTGATTTGAGCGAGTAAGAGGATTAATTAGTTCGATTAATCAACAGAAATCTGCATGGTCAGCTAGCGATCACAGAAAATTAGCAGGGGTTCGTTTGGCAGCGCCGGCGAGGCTGTGATCTAGGTTGCTGGCTCTCCCACACATCTCTCACACTCGATCGCCCCCTCAACACACATCATTCATCGTCGCCGTCATCACTTCACACATACTACAATCTATTTCCTTTCAACCGGATCGCCGTTTCGCTATTGATCTCTCTATTGCTTTTTGGCTCCACTGAAGCTCCTTCTTCTTCTTCCCCGTGCGGCGTCGCGTTGATTTCCGGTGTGATAAAAAACGCCATTGCGGCGGCTGCGTGAAACGCACTTGATCGACAGGTCACACAGGTTATCAGCGAGATGCCGTTCCTCCGCGATACCAACCAGCGCCCTCATCACGCCTTCACTGAGCTCGTCTCCAAATGAACTTGCGTTCTCGCCTATCCGAACCAACGAGGTGCCGTCCTTCCATGAATGGAACAATGTGGGTCAAGTTACAAGGGAGAGGAAAGTTGGGCCATTAGTCCACTGGTTCATCGTCAGAGAGGGCCATGCAAACGGAGTTCGCTCCTAGCTTGAAATCATTTGCAAACCATGCATCGAACGACCAGCTCGCCGGCCGCGTGGCCTATTGCGCTACGTACGTACATCTCCATGAGCTGTGGCATGACGTCTCCTTCATAATTCCTGCCTTGGCATGCATGTAGCAGTGTATGTCATGTGATAAAAAAATACGGAGTACATGGCAATATACGTGTGATACGTACTACTATGAGTTATCTGCTGCCGGGAGAAAAATCTACTCTCGACAACTTTTCATTGCACACGGGAGCTTCTCCCATTCTGCCTGCAAGATAGTATATACGAAGTAACCAACCACTTGCTGCTTGATATTCGATCTACCTTTATGGACGATTAATTAACTAACTTAAAGTTGAAACTAATAACGAAATAATTAATGAAGCACTTGCTTGGTTTCCTCCGAATATGTCACACTACCATCTACTGGCAACCTGATGATGATCAAGTTCCAAATGTGACACTAACAATAAAAGATTGACAAGCGCTAGATCCACCGCGAGTCCAGGCAATCCATGTTAGTGGATTTTGCATAAAACCCCTCATTGGGTTAGTGTTTTTTGATTGAGTCCACCTAATCGGAGCCGTTCAATCCCACGCGGGGACGCAATCTGGCCGTTCATCTCCTATCTTGATGGCTCCGTCCTTACCCACCCGTGGAATCAGCTCCCCACGTCGCATCCCGTCGTCCCCAATCGCCTTCCTCTCTCGGCCTCTCCGGCTCTCCCCTCTCCGGCCTCCGCTTCGACTCGGGCGGCGGCGCCGATGCTCCTCCTCCTCCAATATTTTCCATAGCTCCATCATTGCAGGTCGCGGCCCACGACGGCTCACCGTCTCGCTACCTCGCGCTCGAATGGCAGATGCACCATCCCCTCCCCTATCGACGCACTCGCCTGCCGCATCTATCGGTTTCTGTCTCCCAATACAGCGGCGATCGGATTGGCCACCAGCCATCGCCCCAGGTTCCATCGTACACAGTAGTATCCTCGGCTGCTCCGCTCATCTTTTTTCTGCATTTCTCCGGTATGTTCGCATGTGTTCCTCGCCCATTTTTTATCCCCTTTCTTCTTTTTCTTTAGCATTAGTCTGTTGCTATTCCCTCATGCTATCCATGTTCTCAGTTCTCTTATCGGTTCATCTTTTTGTTCTTCCTAATTATTAATATCCTCTACAGCAGCAACAACATGGGTGACTGCAAGCCACGAGAACTGACTTGGGAGGTTAAGCAAGCAGCAACACGAGCAACAGGAGAACGATGAGGGAATTTGAGTAAGGAGGTAATAGTGCTACCGAATTAATTCCTTCATGCAGTCCTGCGCTAGCTATTCCAATCCCTCAGCCTATGGTGTACATTTCATTTTCAGATGGGATTGGCTTTGTATTTAGGATGTAGTTGGATGCATCCCAATTTCAGTTATATGTTTTTTCTTTTCCACAACTGTTTGATTTGGATCTACCTAATTTTTTTAGTCTTTAGAGGCCAAATCAGGGAATCCAAATAACTATGAACTTCTACAGGGTCCTTCAAGCCCTCTAGCAAGGTGAAGAACGCGGAAATCCACCGAGTAGAATAGAAGTTATCGCATTATGAACTTTGTTGTATTATAACTCAACTATAATTCGAGCTGATAACTTGCAAAGGTTGGGGTTTCTCACTATTCTTATTCTGTAGAAAATTGCAATTCAGTATTTTATATCAGCAACGAGCTATTGGATGACCATGAGTTTGGAAAACTAACATGGCATCTCACCTGGTTGGATTGATGAATCTGGAGTAATGTTTCATTTTATTTCAACAATATGGTTTAGGCTTAATTCATTGTGATGTCTGTTGATAGGTGCTCTGTCCTAGCCTGTGAGGTAGTATAATCTGCCTAACATTTATAATTGGTGGGTTGCCCAATATGCACACCAGAAATATATAATACAAGTACAAAGCTAGAGATATTCATCAAAGGATACGTGCAACATTTCTACAGGTAAGTTGTTTTCAGTTTCGTAAAAAAAAATGCTTATGGGAAGTTCTAGGTGTGCTACTTTATTCTCTGATGTGCTGTCCAAATAGATCAGTTTTACCTCATTGTACATGAGCGCATGCAGGACCAATACAAGTCATTGCCGTTCACTCTCTATGTTGTTCCCTTTGTATGATACACAAGAATAAGTGATACGGTCGCATTAAGCTATCGAGAACTTAAGTGTGATATTTAGTGCCTGGATTACCTATTTCAGTATTATACATATGAAACATCCTACTGTAATAGCAATTATTTAGTTTATAATTTTTGAAGAGAAGTTTACCAACTTGTTCTTTCTCCTAGGACATCCATGATATCTGCTTTATCAATTTTCAGTTGTTCATGTTCAGACAAGTGAAATCCTAGCTCGGTCGGTAAGGAACAAATGTCCTCTTGCAAAATACCTATTCCTGTTGAGAGGGCCCACTATCCTCATCCTTGGAAAACTTAATTGATCTCTGCTCCGAGTTGTTCTTTTGAGCAAAAGGTAATCCTTACTATCTTAATTGGTTTGTTCCCTAGATGTGCTTATTAAATTTTTGCACGGTGGCTTTAGTAATTTTGATGCTTCTTGAGCTCAATTTCAATTAGTGGACATGTTAAAGTTCAGATATTATGGTCCTATCTTTGTCTTCTTTGGAGAATTGTGTATGTGTACCTCAAAGATGCAATTCACAATATTTTTAGATTTTACAAATTGATCATACTACATAACAGTGCTTATGCTGCGATGACATAGAAAAGCTCGGTTAGCCGTAGATAATGTACAATATGTTTTCACATGCGTCAGTTGGTCAAATGAGCTACATCTGTAGCTCATCTTTTGATGAAGGTGCTCATTGCAAAGCTTCAGTATTGTAAGACATATTCCCAGATACACTGCCACTAGAGCTGCCCAAATGTGAGTAATTAAATTTAGACAACTCTATATTACTTGTGTGGTTGTTTGTTCGAACTAAAAACTGATTGACCATTATATTCTGCAATATAGGATTTGGTACTTCCATGTAACTAATCATCCCACCGAAGCAACCCTTTGCATCTGCCATGACAAGATGCCGTCTCAAATCTAGCAAGAATAATGCTCACACAGTTTTCTCAGTCTTTATTGTTGCTGGGAAGATAAAAATAAAGATATGTTTTTTTTTGTATTTGCCATCGAACCAACCGATATTACTTCTACCTATTGCTAACTTGCCATGCCTAATAGGCAAATAGTGAATGAATTCTATTAGCAGTGCTTAATTAGGGGTCTCTGAAATATGGAGTTTCTAAAGGTTATCCCTACAAGTCTCTGAAATGCGGTGTTTGACCTTCTCAAATCAAGCTAATTTCATTTCTGCCATAAAATGCCCCTTTGTGTTATTTGCTGTATTTGCAGCCATTATGGCTGGAGATTTCTAACGAAATGGTTTCTGCATGCATCGATTGTCCTTTGCCAAATGTTCCAGCATGACAAGGTCATATCAGGATCTAGCGCACTCCCACAGCCCAGATGCAATCCAAGCATGACAACATGACCTACCATGCTTAGTCTAACAGAAAGTGTGCATCGTAAAGCCCAAGACCAACCCACATATCATAACACTAGCAGCATGCCTCGTAAAAGACTGAAGTCAAACATATTAGCAACTCTCTAATCTGGTGTGATCAGACCATAAACAGCTGCCTAAGCAAAACGCTTTCTCTAAGCTGCTTTAACATGTGTCTTACACCGCGCGGCGTAGCGAGCGAGACCTTTCTAGTTAACACGAAAGTACTTTCATTTCGATCTCATCGTGGAAAATTTGCGAGTTTAATCTTGATATGTGTTGGAAATTTTTATCAGACAACCAAGCTGCCGATTCACATCGATTCCAACCAAAGATAAATCTCTCGATCGTCTCATATTGAGAAGATTTTTTAACAAACGAACTTTAAACCAAGCAAAAATGAAAAACATCTAGTTACATGATCTAACAGTATATCTCGTAAGTCTCTGACCAAAATTGTACTCCCTCCGGTTTTTATATTTAAAACCATTGATTTTTAGACTATTAAAAAAATTTATGCAAGTATAAAAAAATATGAGTTATGATTAAAAAAATTAATTATAAAATAAATCACTACAATATAAATAATAATTACGTAATTTTTTAAATAAGATAAATGGTTAAATCTACATCTAAAAGTTAACGGCGTACATAGAAAAAAATCGAAATAGAAGAGAGTGGATTATGTTTAAGAAGTGTAAAAAGGCATGCAACAAATCCAAGATTTAGCCCTATTATTTTGCCATTGTAAATTTTGGATTTTTGTTAGCACGCTTCTATCACAGAATGATAACCTATAAGGTTGTCGCGATGAGATTCCAGAATTGTACATGTCTACGTTTAGCAGGGTCACTCATTATCGCTTGTCCAAACACGATGGTACGGAACCGCGAGGGGGCAATCCCTACCCCATGATTGCTTCATGTACGCCTTGGGCCCACCTGCTCCTCGAAGGTCAGTCAAAATGATCTAACGCGGTAGCTCCTACAACTTCGGCCGCACATGAACACGTCGGGCAACAGACTGTCAGGTGTGACGAAGCGGCCGTACACGTCACCATCCAACTCGTCAAATATTACGGGGTGTCCGGGATGCAACGCGCCACCCTGACTCCTATAAATGGCGCGCTTGCAGCCTCCCGACTTCCCGCCAAACCACGGCTTTTAAATTGGTGCGAGCCTTAATTTATAGGATCACTCCAGCCTCTAATGGAGGCCAACGGCAGCACGTCGCCGGCGCCGGAGGAGGAGAGGAAGTACAAGGGCGTGCGGCTGCGGCAGTGGGGCAAGTGGGTGGCGGAGATCAGGCTGCCGAACAGCCGCAAGAGGATCTGGCTGGGATCCTACGACACGCCGGAGAAGGCGGCGCGGGCGTTCGACGCCGCGTTCATCTGCCTCCGTGGTGTTGAAGCCAAGGCCGGGCTCAACTTCCCCGAGTTGCCGCCGGCCGTCGCCCGCACCAGGGACCCGCGGGAGGTGTACGTCTCCGCGGTGTCGCACGCCAACGACCGGTCGTTGGACGAAGCAGGTCCAGCTGCCACCGTTCCACAGGAAGAAGCTCAGGTGGAGAAGGAGGAGACGGCCGAGGGGTACTCCGACGTGGTCAGGGGAAATCTGGCGCCGCCGGTGCAGGTGGCGGCTGCGAGCTTCGACTGGTCGCAGCTGGTGGAGAGCTCACCGCCGCTCTTCTCACCAATGGCGATGGGAAGCTATGAGTACAACGACCTGGCGATGTGGCCGGCGTCGACAAGACCGGCAATGGAATCCAGGGAGGAGGACGAAGGTACAACAACTGATAATCTTTGGAGCTTCGATGTCTAAGCCTGTTCCTCGACTGCATCCATTTTTGCCCCCAACATAAATTTCTCTGTTTGTAAACGAGAAATTGCTGTATCTATTTATTGTGTTGTGAAAGAGAATATTGAATATTCCCTCCCGCCTCTGTATTTCTTGTATAATGGGAACGAAAAATAAATAAATATCCCACCCCACCACCGTCCTTGCATGCACGGCAAAGAAAAGAAATAAAAAAAATCAACTCCATGCGATCGTTGCTACATGCATAGAGAAAAAGGTTAAAAAAATAAGTCGTCCTTTGGTAAAAAAAAAGAAGAAATAAAATATCCAACTCCTCCTTGCGATCGTTCCTTCGGAAAATTTTGGCCCTAGAAAGAATTGAACCTACGGCCTTTTGCTTAATGTCCCGATGTACTAGCCAACAAAACTATGAATTAGTATTGATTTATTTCACTGTTGAACACCTTACAACCATAGAAAGTGAGTCTGTGGAGAGCCAAGATCTTTCACAGTACAAATCCTTTTTTCTTGAATATTTCACATAAAAAATAAATTCGATTCATCCCTAATTACAAAAGGAGAAATCATTGAATTTAGATTGCAAGCACGTGTATTCATTAGATGGGTAAAATGAATATACAGCAAAGCAACTGTTCTAATGCTACGTATTGTGTATTTATATAGTCATACACTCTTGTTTCATTATTGTATGTATTAAATTATGTTACTATGCCTCTACAGTAACATAACATATAGTAAATGTGCAGTAACATACCAGACATTATGTCTATTACTACATAACACATTGAGTCTTACTATGTATTCACTAACTTTACTGTCATTCGCTTCATGTGAAAACTTAATAAAAGTATATATGTCTTGATTATTCTAACTTTCTTATGATGCATAAGCACTACTATTGTATGCCACGGTGTTACTGTGCTTGTATTGTTATAGGGTTACAATACATGGGTATAAGACATGGAATAATGTACAGTAAAAAATTTCAAAAGAAAATGTTTATGCATCCTACAACTATTCGTAAAATTATGTTACTACATGTATATATACATCTATGTTACTACAAATTATGTAGCACATAATTGCATAGCGTGTTACTACACCATATTATTTTTATGGGACAAATATGAGCTAAGAGTAACAATGGGAGGTCAACCTAAGGGTTTGGCCAATATGATTTGAGTTGGATTTGCTTTGGCTTCTTTGATTAGAATATTACATGGGATTCAACCCTTAGGAAGGTGGTGGGGAATTGGATTCCTCGTTGGGAGAGAAGGGGTTGTAGGATGATTATTATAACTTTAAATAAAGATATTCCTCATATTCTATATAATTTTTTAAAAACCATTTACATAACCATGTTTTTTAAAGACCTTACATAAATAGATCATGTTTTGACATTGTTACTGTATGAACAATATAGAGCGTTACTACATGGTAGCTAGGACGTTACTGCACAATTTATGTGAAATAAAAGCTAGAAGTGGCGGCGGAGAAGGGCAGCACGTAGGTTTGACTAGGCTTGACCAATGTGGGCTTACTTTTGACCAACCTTTGACTATGGGGGGAGGTGGATTTAGACCTTGGGAAGAAGGTGGGAGGTGGGTTAGGCTTTACCACATTAAAGGGAAGTAGTTATAGAATGATTATTCTTACTTCTAATGAAGATATCTCTCATGTCATAAATTATTTTATCGAACTGTTTGCACCACGGTATTTTTTTTTATAAAAAAGTTTTACAAAAGTAGTTCATCATGACTATGTTTTGTTGTTGTTACTGCAAATAAACCATAGTGTTATTACGCCATGCCTATGAGGCAAGGAGTGGACACATGTGGGCGATGGGGGCAATCAACAAACTGGTTTGACCGATGGAGAAGCACCTTGACCAGCCTTTGATTAAGATGGGAATGGGTTCTGGGCCTTTAGGAGAGATAAAAGGTGGGTTTGGACATTGGGAAGAGAGGAGGGTGTAGAATAATTATTCTAGGGTGAAGGTAGAATAGTTTTGTGTGTGTGTATATATATAGCAAAACTATTCTATATCCCCTTCCTTTCCATAGCCTAACCCACCTCCCACCTCCCTCCCAAGGGTCAAAGCCACATCTCACATTGGTCAAAGACTAGTCAAAACGCTCTCACGTTAGTCAATTTGCGCTTGCTGACTCCCCCACCATCTCGTTTCACAAGAATGGTACAGTAACACTTCGGCTACTGTGAAGTATCATGCCTACTTTTAATGTCAGAATAATCATTCTATAATTACTTCCCTCCATTAGGTAAACTTATCTCTCACCTCCTCTTCAAGTGTTCAAACCTACGTACTATCTTAGTGAAAAAGTGCCAAAGCAAACCCACTCAAACCATGTTGGCTAACTCACTGGGTTGACCACCTCCTCAATTCATTTGAGCCTAGAAAATAATATATCATGCACTAACTAACTGTGCAGTAATACGTCATATATAATTTGTAGTAATAGTGTGTATATATACAGTAACATTAATTTTAGGAACGCTTATAGTATGCAATAGCATTTTCTTCAATTTTTTAAGGATGTGATTAGCTATATAGAGAAGGATTAGTGTTACTTTGCTAGTTGTCTACGGGAGAGAGAGAGAATGAGGCATGCAACACAATTTTATAAATGCATGTATGTGAGAATGAAAAGAAAAAAAATCGCAATCCCCACTATGTCGTTCATGCATGCATGCCATATTTTTTATTTTTTTTAAAGACATAAAGAAGGGGTCGGCATGGGAGGCAAAGAAGAGACGTGCATCTCTGTGCAGGCACGACGAGAGGGCACAGGACAGTGCACCTGGCCATATGGACCTGAGCAGAACACGATAGAAAATGATTAGAATCAAGTCCCAAATTGATTTAAACAATGGTACAAAATTAAAAATAAATAATAGTCTCTAACCATAAAGTTTCACTAGATCTATTATAGTTAGAATAATTAACTATGGATTATGAGTTTAAGGCTTATTTTCCCAAAGAGGGAGAAGAACCGGCTTAGTTCCCTTCTGAAAAAAGGGTGGTCAGATTAGGGAGCACCATTTGTGCTAGGGGTGATCGAGAGAGGTGAGGTTGAGTTTGATGCTAGCGTGTTTTACAGTAACAACTTGTATAATATCTAGTAATAGATATGATGCTAAATCGGTTACTTCTTGTTATGCTTATCGTTAACATATTTATTACGTGATGTTACTATAAAGATGTAATAAGCGGAAGTAAAGCATGTAGTTATCAGCGTAGATTACATATATTCTTCTAGGTGAAATTTTCGTTATTTTGCTTAGTTTTTCTTTGAGAAAGATCCAAAGAATCCACTAAGCGAGAAGAATGCTTGACTGGTTTTTTTTCTATTTTATTTTCTTCTTTGAATTTTACTGTAGTTGTACGTAAGAAAGATTTAGAATTACAAGCCATGTTCTTAATTGTCAGGTACAAGGAAAAAGCAATGATAGGACGAGTTCAATTCTTGTGTGGTGGAACTTTTTTCTTTTTCTTCCGGATTATAAAAACTAATGATTTCTATCACAATTGTAGGTAGTTGTGCACTGGTTAATATGTATAAGTTTAAACAGGAGGTTGAGGGTTTAATTATTACTTGAAACAAAAAAATTTTTTGCTTATTTTTTCTTTTTCCCTCTCAAGAAAAGAATCGTTAATTGAGAGGGGATAGGGACTGTATGTGAGAGCAATCTGGAGGTGGATAGGGATGCCTGATGCCACATCTATCAAGAGGGGTGGGGACACCGACCAGGAGGATAGAGCGCACATGTTGAAAGTGCGGCGAGTGCGCACGTGAGATGGGAGAGTCACGTAGGGTTGTGAGGAGCTCGGTTGGTGAGGGGTTTAGAATAGTTATTCTAAAAAAGGGATAGGTAGTCTTTTAATATATATATATACACACAACAATAACATTAAAGTTAAATTAGGATATACTAATAGAAGCACATATTAAAATTCACGCTTAAAAATAATTTTTTTTCATGCACTTCTTTTTTTCGAGAAATTCTATTTATGGATAAAACTTCGTGGATATTTTAACATTTTAAATATCTTTTTATTGCCTCCTCTCGTATTAATTTTGGCATTCCCTTTTCTCCTACATTATTATTGTGACTTAGTATTTTACTATGAACGGGTGTCTCTAGAGATCTCTATTGAATAGGTCCAAATCATCTCAATCGATGTTAAATAAGTTTTTTTTTTCAATTGACACTACCTAGCCTATTACATATCATTATTTTTGACCTAATCTATTCTCATATGCCTATAAATCTAATGCAATATGCGTATCTTCGCAATACTTAACTGTTTAATATGTCGTCTTATTGTAGACCAATATTTTGCACCAGGTCTAATCATTATTCTATAAAACTTATATTTTAACTTTTGGATACCTCCTTATCACAGTCCGATACTTTTCGCCATTAATCAACCATGTTTTGATTCTATGATTAACATCTTCATCAATATCTCATTCTATTTATAGCATCGATCTTAAATAATGAAAGATATCATTCTTAAGCACTACTTGACCTTCCAAACTAATATTTCTTGTCTTATGTGTAGTAGTATCGAAGTCACATATTATATATTCAATTTTAGTTCTACTGAGCCTAGAACCTTTTGACTTTAGAGTCTACAGCCACAACTTCAGCTTTTTATTTACTCCCGTTTGATTTTCATCGACTAGCACTACATCGCCAACGAAAAGCATACACCAAAGGATATCATCTTATACGTCCCTTGTGACCTCATTCATAACCATATTAAAAAGATAAAAGCTTAAAGCCAACTCTTGATACAATTCTATTTTAATTGAAAAATCATATGTGTCCATATCACTTGTTCGAACCATAGTCATAACATTGTTGTGTATATACTTAATAAGGGCAACAAACTTTATTAGAACTTTATGCTTGTCCAAAGCCCACCAAATAATATTTTTTGGTATTTTATCATAAGACTTCTCTAAGTAAATAAAACCATACGTAGGTACTTCTTCTTCTCCCTATACCGCTTCATAACTTGTCTTATTAAAAAAATTGATTCTATAGTTGACTTTTTGGGTTTGATATGGCTCATTAACTTAATTCTCTATAATCAGTATAGTTTTAAATATCTCTATTATTGCCGGTATCAATATACTTTTCCTCCACTCTTTAGCCATTTTGTTCGACCAAAAAATATGGTTGAAAAACTTGGTCAGCCATACTATAGCTAAATCTCTAAGACATTTTCACATCTTGATTGGGATACTATCAGGGCACATCGTTTTATCCCCTTCATTCTTTTCAATGCCTCCCTGACCTTGACCTTAGATTTCTAGATCATCCGCACAGAGTGTCTATTAATGTTAGGAAAAAAGTCATCCAATTAAAAGTTTATATTCTCATTGTTACTATTAAATAAATTATCAAAATACTTTCCAATTAAAAGTTTATATTCTCATTATTACCATTAAATAAATTATCAAAATACTCTTAACATCTATGTTTAATATTATTATTTTAACTAAGAGCTACTCTCTCTTATCCTTAATGCACTTAAGTTAGTTAAGGTATTTTGTCTTCCTCTCACGAACTCTAGCCATCATATAGATGTTATTCTCTTCTTTCTTCATACTCAATCATTGTTAAAGATCCTCGTAAGCTTACCCTTTTGCCTCACTCATAGCTCATTTTATGGACTTTTTTATTACCTTGTACTTCTCTATATTGTGCACACTCTTGTCATGATACAAGAGACTATAACATTCTTTTTTCTCCTTAATAGCACTTTGGTCTTTCTCGTTCCATCACCAAGAATCTTTAGAATCACATCTACTCCTTTTGGTTACTTTAAACACCTTTAAAGCCACTTTCCCAATGTAAGATACAATTGTTTACTACATGTTGTTTATGTCGTCTGCTTTATTACTAGTAGCCTCTTTGATAACTCTTTCGTTGAAAACAACTGACGTTTTCTCTTTTCAATTTCTAGCACATTGTCTTGGCAATCTTGGCTTGTTTATCCTTATGGGCATGCACCTAAAATCAAAAGTCAAACGCTAAAAGCTTATATTGAGAAACAACACACTCTCCCAGTGTTACCTTACAATCCAAATATGCATGTTTATCTTCTTTTCTAATAAGGGTAAAATCAATTTGGTTAGAGTGTTGTCCACTACTAAAGATCACTAAATGGGTCTGTCTCTTCTTAAGGAAAGTGTTGGCTAATAATAGGTCAAAAGCTATAGTAAAGTTCAAGACCTCCTATGACGTCCTGAACTCTACTAGCTATAAAGCATATGCTAATATAGGCTAGGGGTTAACTTAATAGCCGTTGTTTGGAGCTAGACTCCGGGGCTACTATTAGTGAGGTGTGAACCAAGGGTCTTACCTAAGTGGCTAGGAGGCAAACAAGTAGCGCCAGGGTACAGTAACATACTAGGGAATCATGGTGTGTAGGCATTTGTGGTGCGGCGCTGGCTACCCTAAGCTAGTATCTCTAGGCTAGTTGGCACGCACTAGATAACTCGAGCTGCCCTGCTCGACCTGGCTAGCCACGAGCTGATGACCCCAAGCTGACTAGCCTGGGACAGACAACTGTCCCTAGAAGTTGGCCCCGGTACGTTGATCCCGAGCTCATGTATTCCCCTAGCACAAGGGTGCGCGAGAGCTCGGGAGCCACATGTTCTTAACTACCCTAACCGCTGCATTAAATGTGAAAGGTTGGGGGTGCTTCGCTCGATGTGGCACCCATGTGACTGCACTGATTAGAGTGATAAGATGGATATCTACTCTAACGTTAGACGACGTAGAATAAGACGTATATCACTTCTCATGATCGCCTAGGTGACTAGGTTGTAGTCAATTTGTTTTCTGTTGCCTGGCTTTTAACCTATCTACTTGGAGTAGTTGGCTAGTAGGACCATTTTGGTCATCGAGGACAAGAGGAAGGCGTCCTTGGGTGGCAAGCACCAGAATCCTGGTTGTGATTAAACTAGCCATATCTAAAGTCTATTCACTAGGTCCCATAGGTCCCTTCTTTGTACATCGCCCTCTCTTCACGGTTAGTGTGGTACACTAAAAATATATAAGGGCGAACCATGACCAAAGAGGAGGAGAAACTTGAAAAAAGAAGTATTGTGACTTCGAGCGATCTGAACTATCAAAAATTCTGAGTCTACTCCCTCGTATTTATTATGTGCTAGATCACCCCCTGGGTTAAACATCAAAGGGGGCTAGCTCGAGCCCTACTCTCGATGTATGTTTGCCGATAAATTATATATTAATATTTTCTTAACAAAATAAAATGTCTTGCATTTTGAAATGGAATGAGTGAGATATTATTCATACGTGACCCCCTAATTATTCACCAGATATATTCATACCCGTTAGGCATAGTTACGGAAGCAAAGTTATACTACCAACTCTATTTGTCATAGGTGAAATAAAGATTTGCTCTACCAATGTCCAACTCGATCCATTGCCATCCCTACGAGGGATTGTCTAAGTTTTTTTTGTCTTTCTAATTTTCTTTCTCATTTTTTAAGATCTTTTTCCATATTTTCGTCTTTGCTTCCCATGTCTCTTTCAAAAAATACATGGCCCCACAAATGAGTAGCGCGCAGTTATGACAGCTCACTCAACAGTGTAATATAATAGCGACTCCCGAGTTCTTGACCAAATTACACATTGCTCTGCTGCTAAAATCCAAAATAGGGATTTCGGAGTGTTGGCCAAAAGTGGGCGCGAGAAACATCGTCAGTACCGCTTGTCCGAACGCCATTTTAACTGGAGTGCGACCAATCTTCTTCCCCTTTGCTTTCGTCACGGGCCCAGTTGGCAGCTGCAGCATTATGTTCGTCTTGAGCTAGTTAGTTTACAGTCTATGGCTCTATGCTACACGGCAAGAACACGTCGGATCTGCATACAGATACAGACAGCCTAGCGCCTGGACACGTCACTGTCCAACGCGGCAGTCAACGTACGCGTCACACAAGCTAACTCCTATATAATAAGCGCCGCGCATGCAGGCTCGCTAGTTCCCGCCAATTCACGCAGAGCTATAGTCTTTTTCATGCAGGCGAACACAGCGGCGGCGGACGGCGGCGGGGAGGAGGTGGCGGAGAGGAAGTACAAGGGCGTGCGGCTGCGGCAGTGGGGCAAGTGGGCGGCGGAGATCCGGCTGCCGAACAGCCGCAAGAGGATATGGCTGGGATCCTACGACACGCCGGAGAAGGCGGCGCGGGCGTTCGACGCCGCTTTCATCTGCCTCCGCGGCGTCGAAGCCAAGACCCGGCTCAACTTCCCCGAGTCGCCGCCTGCCGTCGCCCGCACCGGCGACCTGCGGGAGGTATATGCCTTCGCTGTCTCGCATGCCAACCGGCCGTCAGCGGAAGAACCGGCTGCGTTCACGGTTCCGGCGGAGGAGCCCGACGTGGTCAGAGAAAATGCGGTGCCGCCGCCGCCGGTAGTGCAGGTGGCGTCTGGGAGCTTCAACTGGTCGCAGTTCAGGGCGAACCCGCCGCCGCCGGTAGTGCAGGTGGCGTCTGGGAGCTTCAACTGGTCGCAGTTCAGGGCGAACCCGCCGCCGCCGGTAGTGCAGGTGGCGTCTGGGAGCTTCAACTGGTCGCAGTTCAGGGCGAACCCGCCGCCAATCTACTCACCAACGGCGATGGCCGGAGGCCATGCCTATGACCAGGCTATGTGGCCGGCGACAGCAACGGAAGCAGAATCCAGCGGTGATGATGAAGAAGGTACTACATGTGATAATCTTTGGAGCTTCGATGCCTGACCACCCTCGTTAATTGCATCTATGCATTTCTGCAGGTGCTCGATTTACGGAGAGATTGAAACCTCACCATGTCAAGTGAGAGAGATGCTCTTGTATGTATGTGTTTGTACATGCATGCACCGAACATCTAAGGGTCGATAAAGTTTTTTTTTTCTGATGTCCACCTATAGAGAAATTATATTTTCCACATATATATTTTTTGACGTTTTGATTTGAGATTCTCACGAACAGCGGTACAGGTGAGAAGTCCTTGTGTTAAGTAAGAGAGAAGCATTTGTTACCAAACATCATTGATACTAGTCGCTTACCCTGCGTAGCAAGAGCTATTGTTACATTATAAATATTATTTTTTATTATATGTTGAATATATTGGATATATTTTCTTAAAATTCTCTTCAAATGACTACACATGATTAATAAAAATCCAAATAATTAAACTAAGTATTTAAATGCTAGTAAATCACTAACACTGGGACAGATATTAGGACATTAGCACTAATAAACTATTGTAGGCAAGATTGCAGAGGCTACAAATTAATTTCTTATGCATATTAAGTAAATTTTAGTTTAGATCCCCTCTTCATATTAATGTTTCTGGTCGGATCACTTTTTACTACATGTTTCATTTTGGACCCACACTTTTGTTACTCTTGCGTTGTGTAGAATTTTTCAGATTATAGCATAATTAAGAACATAAGCTGATAAGGAAACAATAGGCAGAAACGAAGAAACTCATAAATACCTTATTTTGATATTCGTAGGTAAGTTTAGCAACTTATTGCAGTCTTCTCTCCTAGGCATCAGCTCTTGAACCACTGTTCCTTTTCGTATGGCCTTTAAACTACTCTCTCCAGCTGTAATATCTTCTGCAGAATATGTCTTTTATGTGCAGAAAAACTCACATTAAGTTACATGTTTATTTTAGAGAGAAGATTGCATCGTAACATTTTTCAAATGTGCGTATGGAGTAAAAAAATGGAGCTAGTACTTAAGAAAGAACAACAAATTATCCTTGAAAATAATACTCCTATACCCTGTTTCTATCTAAGTCCATCCATAAGATTAATTCAGCAACAGAATTGAAAAGGAATGGATAGAATCAATAATCAATGGAGTTAACTGAAATTAGATTAAATAGCATTAGAATGGTCCAGGTGCTTATATAAAGATAAGGTATAGATGTATTTATAAATGTCATCGTGTATATGTTATAAGCTGTTACGTTTATATATAGTATGTTTAAAAAAAAACATCCAAACTGAGGAGTTCTTTCCATGCATGCCAAGATCTAGAGAGGTCTCGATATAGGACATGCGGGTGTGGCATAGACTGCTGTCTCGATTCCTGGAGCAGTTCCAATCGAAGGCGGAATCTTGGAGTGTCACGTTCTCGCTGCGAAGGAGTCCGACTCTCATCGCTGATAGCTGAGATCGATACAGAGTCGGAGAAAATTAAGATTTATCTAAGATGCCTTGATTGATACGTTCGGTGGGCTGTCTACGAATTGAAAGGGCTGTTAAAAGTGGCCCATGACGTTAGATTTTCTAATCGACGGTCATAATCTATAAAAGGGCCTAATCAATGATCATCTTTTTATTAACGCGGAAGTTTATAGAAAATAATTAATATAGGTATAGATAGATAGATACAGTAAAGTCGTTGGTACATATTGTTCTTATCATGATTTAAATCCTAGTGCACCTATAAGTTTTACGCATTTAGATGCATATTAATTTGAATTTAGTATGGTTATAGATTTATCATGGGACTTGGTCTTTTTAGCAATGTGCTTATAGGGTTCACCGGTGGTTACATAAGTTGTGTATATGCAGTGCATTTATGTTTCCATCTGTAATTGAATTAAAGAAAGAAAACCACACTAAGTATTATCAAGATGGGAATTGCTAGATTTCATACGTCTAAAATTGCTAGGAATTTCGGTCACTTTTAAAGTAGTATTGGGTTTAAGAGAGAGAAGGAAGAGAGGGGAAGGAATTCATTAGCAACAGTAGCAGCAACGATGAGGTCCTCTTCTTTTGGCAATAGCAAAAATGAAGGTATCAAAACTCTAATAGAAAAACTTAGGGTTTTATGTTTTAAGTAGGGGTTGAGGTGGAAGGGGCTAGGGAAGGGTGATGATGGAGGTTACCTTGTTTTAGTGGGATGGCCTTGGGTGGTGGGCAACGACGATGGATGGGTGACAAGGTGATGGGGGTGCAACCAAAGCCATGGGGATAGAGACTGATGGAGGGTATGGTTAGTGATAGGGATGAGGAAGGACGTGGGTTAGCGGGCGGTGGTCAACGATGGTGAAATTGGCGGTGCAAGCTGCTAAAGACGGAGAAGACAATGACATAGGATAATGGCTACCACCGGCTTAGAGAAGAAGATAGGGATAGAGGTGGGGAGAGGAAGAAGGCTGATCAGGCAGAACTCATCGGCGACATTGGTGGCTTGTGGCACAGACAAGCCAAGGAGGCTGACTATAGGGGTGGGAAAGAGGCCGGTGGGGGTGAGCTCAATCCGCCCGATGCTCAATCTACTAGATGCCACTTATAGTGAGGAGAAGAAAAAGATTGGGAAGAGTAAGAGTAACTGTGCATATAAAAATCTCAATGCAATTCTAGCCATTCAAAATTTTGACTGACAAGGGCTCGTGAAATTAGAGAGCATATGAGTGATCCAAGAAAGTATTTCAAGTTTCTCTATCCGTGTATTGCTCCAAATTCTATTTGAAAACCTTACATGTATATATAGCTGACATACATCGTATATGAAATCAACATCTATGTGTACGTGGTCAACTAGATATTCTTACTACGATGAGAGTTATAAAAGGCAGAATAATTCATATCGCAAGATACAACCTCTGTTCAGGAATCAATGCAAATTGGATCTGTAGACTGTGATGGTGTGCACATTATTTGAGTAGTTTTTAGAGGTAGCTATTGAATCAATTATCTTTAAAATATTTAAGTAGTTTTTAGAGGTAGCTATTGAACCAATTATCTTTAAAAAGTAATGGATGATGATAGGTATATATTGCAGAAAATTATTATCAGTTCTCTAATATGGAGCTAGTGGTTATTCTCACTTGATTATTGTGAATATGTTATCTAAACTTACGATTTTTATAAGAACCTTCTTCATCGGTATTTTTTAAATACCTTTCTAAATCCATTTTAAACTTTATAATTATCCGGCTAATGAGCTGAGCTGATCAGCTGCCCGATCAGTTCATTCGAACGCAAAAGGCGTTGTAATGGTGTCCAATTTTGTTGCTGCAGCCGCCCATGTATGGATGTTGATGACCGCAGCCCAGACAAGGATAGGCACGGCAGCATGCGGCCGGTGTCGTCCTCTGCAGACGTTGTTTTTTCATTGATTTCGATAGCGAATTTCAGATTTTCTTGTGGGTTGTTTGTTGAACTGATAGGAAAGATACAAATGGTCACGGAAAATCTTGTTTATGGTAGTGACAGTGGTGCCTAAAATCACAAATCACATAAATATAACTTTAATATAAATATATAAGTATAATTACAATATATAATTAAGTATATAATTACAATGTAACTATTATTATATAAATAAAAAAACACCAATAATCTAGTTTAGAAAGACTTGCAAAGGCCGTGGTTTTTTTCCCTAATTAACATGAATCTCGATGCTTATCGAATAACTAAATCTTACGTACCTCGGATAGAAAAAAAATCAAATTTGAGAGAAAAAATTACAGGAGATTTTTTCGCAAAACCGGCCTTTTTAACCTTTTGATAGCGTTCAGGATTTTTGCTAAAATGTCGCCTGCCTTGTTTACAAACCAGCCCTCTGCTTCGTTCACCTCCACGATTCATTACAGTATCAGTGCTAGTAAGATCTAAGCACATATAGGCAGTAGGCATGTAGCCAAAGACACAAAAGGAGTTGGAAAAATTGGAGAAAATGACGCTTAGAATATATAATTAGAGCCATTTGAGTGGGTTTTCTGAAGAAGATTCATTTGGAGGAGAAGAGGCCTCGAGGAAGAAGACTGATTCTGCCTGGAGGCCCCACGAGGCATCTCAGCAAACTGAATATTTCAGGTAAAAGTGAAACTATGTACCAAACCAATACTAGACGATACAGATACAGCAAGGTTCAAGCCTCAGGACTTCTGCTTTGCGAATGCTAATTAAATAGATCTCAGATCAAGCAGAAAACATCGGTAGCTTACTAGCTTGGTACATAAAGCTCATCACGAAGAGCAAGCTACTTGGAAGTAAAGACTCAGTCTGAATCTGAAGGCAAAAGGTAGTTGATGAAAGCTTCGGCCTTAGGAGCCAGAGCTTTCATGCTCTCCCGTGTTGCCAATTCGTTGTCCTGAAACTGGAATGCTGGAGCACAGGTTACACCAACGAAAGAGTAGTGCAGCTCAGAGTCTCTTCCAGGCGTCTTGACAAACACACTTCCATCTTCGGTGAAGGACTCAATGTCATGGTCGCGGGTTAAGAAGGCACCAAACCAAACGTTTGGAGGGACCGTGTATTGTGGCCTTTGGCCATGCCATAGGTCAGGTCCAACAACTGTCATCTTGGTTTGTCCATCGTCATGCACCTCGAATAACTGAAAGAATGGGGTTAGTCAGGAAGTCACTAAAGAGACTAAGTCATCTGATATATATATATATATATATATGTTAATTTGCAGACCGTGAGAGGTTCCCCCGTGTAGTAGTGCCAGGTCTCAGCACAAGGGATGCGGTGCAACTTAGCAATCTCTCCAGCAGGCAGAAGGAAATAGATAGCACTGCTCACAGCACGGTCTACCTTATCTACAAGGAATGAAACACATTAACAAAATTAGATATGATGTGCTATTTTCATTTATAAATCTATAGTAGCTCACACGTATTGAAATTGGTGTTAACATTATGTGGTACTCTAAAATGGTAAGCAGACTCTACTCTTACAGTCTTATGACGGTAAACTAGGGAATTTACAGTGCACAGTACCATACAAATGAATAACTCTAAGAGTGATCAAAACTTCTGCCTGTTCTTCAAAAGAAAAAGAAAAGGAATATGCTGTTCTTCAAAAGAAAAAGAAAAGGAATATGCTCTAAGATATTGTATATTGTCATGGGCCTGAGGTGAGTATCGACTACTCAGCCTCTCTGGTCTGTATGTCACAGTAACTGAAGGTTGTCATGCTCATGCTCATCGGCGTGCTAATCTGATATGTGAAAACCCCAAATGTAGAAGTGTTTTTTTATACCTTAAAGAACTAGTGCCCAATATTGACTAAGCAGAGTTAGCAAGAGAAAGAGTTGCGTATAGCATCAAATATTGACTGAGCAGAATTAGCAAGAGAAAGAGTTGCGTATAGCATCAAAGGACTAAATGGTACGAAGCTTGCTGGTTGATTCCATGATCAGACCGTGTGCATCATTCACACTAGCCAAATAATGGTGTAGAAGTAACGACAAATCAAAGTCATGTTAATAACACTTCTGAACAAATACTCCTATGGCAAACATGCCTGTGAGCTACCTCTGCCCTTTTTTGAGTCTTCCTAGATGTAGGAATCAGGCTATACTAACCAGACTCTTGTGGTGTATCCTTCACAATAGGAGAGACAGAGATAGTTGCCCCTGGTAGGGGGAGGAGGGGTGCGTGCAGCTAGGCCAATGTTGCCAAGTCAAAATTAGCATGCATTGAAGGAAGACGCTAAGTTACAAGAGCTACCATACCATGTACTTTACATGAAAAAGAACTTAGTAGAGATGTCGAGAGTACACACGATTCAGAAGATCAGCAGTATCTTGGCTACAAGTTCAGTAATGTTTGTAGTACTAATGCTTGGCCCTTTTTTAAATCATGAAGTTTTTTTTATCAAAAATTAAATCATCTACTTTAGGAGCTACAAAAATCTAATAAATTATAAAAATCCAGTGTAGGCATGATATACACGGAGTTCGAATATGTTCATGATGTTCTTACTGTTATTGTACTACATGGAATGGACCATATAAAGTCAAGTACCCCTGGATTTTGCTAAAAATAAGAAGTTAGACTCTATTATTTAGGAATATTCTCCACACGAGAAAATTGCCAGGGAATTACAATTTACAATGTTTTGCCCTTCTTGAATAGTTTGGGGAACCGTGACTCCCTGAGTGTAGAACACCTACTGCAAGATTCTACTAAAACTTTTCAATTACCAGAATTTCACACCCAAAGAAAAACAGTCCTTTTTGTGTCTCTTCAGTAGATTATAATTAGTTTGTTTCAAAAAAAATAGATCGAAAGGCACAAGTACACCACTAGTATGATCTTGACGAGCATATTGCCGTAATGCAGTCACACTGATTCCTTGCATAAATCGAACTAACAGCGAAGCATGGATATCTTCAATCACAATCATCAACACTATATCGGGACCCGATTTCAACGAAATTCCATCGATTACAGATACCAGTGTGCGGAAATGATATATAACTGAAGAAAACACCAGTTCAAAGCTAGATCAAGCAACCCGAGGAAAAAAACCTGAAGCCGCAGTGGGAAGAACCAAGCTTACAGCGGGGAGGGAGAGCCGACTTGGGGAGGGAGATGGAGTGGTCGCGGAAGGTCTCCAGGTAGAACCCGCCGTCGGGGTGGCGCTGAAGATCCAGCATCGTGACGATCTCCGCCTTCGTCTTCTTCTCCATGCTGCTCGTGAGCGCCATGGATTCTCTCCTGCTCCGCCTCCTGAGTCTTGTTCCGAGCCGAGAGCCGCTTCTAGATTCTTCGGATCAGGTGTTAGCCTTCTCCTCTCCCGCTGGGTTCATCTCGGCCGTTGATCCGCGCCGCTGCTGCAGAAACCAACGGTCAAGATTCGTCCAGGCAAGGAAAAGGGTGACCTGGCTCGCATCGAGCCGGACACGAGGCCAATCCGCCCGACCACCACCGCACGACCGCCCCGAGCGGAGGAGCCGCCACGCCGCGCGGCCGCGCCGACTCGCTGCCCACCCCCGCCGGCGACCATGTCCCTGGCGGCCACCTTCGTGTTCCTCCTCGTCTCGGCGCAGCAGATGCTCGACTGCGTCCTCGATTTCGCCAAGAAGGTCAGCGCCAGGAAAGCTCTTTTCTTTTCTTTTTTTTTTTTGCTTCCACCTCGATGGATTGATCACGTTCTCTAGGGCGGAAAAGATTCGATTTTGGGGTGGATTGAAGGGTTTATAGATCGTTCTGGGAAGGGGATATGCTGGGAACTTGATTTGTGGATCTGCTACATGCTGCAATGTGGATTATGTTATGTTAATTGTGTTCCAGTAATGTTGCCTGACCTGTCGGTTTTGCAGAGGGGATCAATTACTGATGAGCAGCTTAAACTACGGCTAGAAATCACGCAAATTCTCAAGGAGGCCAGTGCGTTGTCGACGTAGGTAATTGTTTACTTTTCCCCTCCCCTCTCCCCTTAGGATTCAGTGACTTTGATGCAAGTGTTCATACTTTTTTGTTCTCCCCTATATCTTTTTTTTTTTGGGAAACGCGCAAAAGCTTTGTGCATCATTGTATATTAAGTTCTCCCCTGTATCTGATTCTTAGCTGCTTGCCCTGCAGGCCCTCAACATTTGCACAAGCCGCAAAACTCAAGCTGTTGGCTGCTGCTTAAGAAAATGTACCGGCAAAATGTAAGAGTTGAATTCTTGGTGTGTTTGTTCCTGTGGTTTGCCTGCTATAGCAACATTGAAATCTTTCCTCCCTTGTTACCTAATCCTTGAAACCCAGACTGATTTTTTGTAAGAGAAAGAAAAACTTATCAATGTTGATACCAAACAGTATTTCATTAGTTGCCATAAGACAACATAATCTGTGCGAAGGTACAACTACAATCTGTTACATTGAAACCCTCTTTTCATCTGTCCATACAGTACAAGAGCAGGACATAAAAGGGAAGCAATCTTTATACAGTCAATATGTACGAGTTCTGTTGTTTACCAAGGTGCTTCATGATTCACTTGATTTTTGTTCTTTTTTATATCTGTCATGTATAGTTTCAGGAGTGTCTCATTACATTCATCTGGTGATAGGTTCTAATTTATGGAATGCTCATTCTGTGGTTTTTGAGTGCTCCTGTAACTACTGTTCCCAAACATCTTCTACAACCTTTTGTATGTTGTTAATGTTAAAATCTGGACGATCCGATGGTACTAAAGCTGATCGGTTGAGAGGTGTTTGATGAAAAATTTGATTCAGCCTGTAAAACAGGATCAGTAAATGGAGATATTGGTCGGCTTGTGAGACAAAGCCGATCAGAACTGTAGAAAAGCCGATCAAGTTAGTAGAAGATTGGATCGATTTGAAAACAGAGAATTATCTGATCGAGGTCAGGTCCGAGAAGCCCGAGAAGAGGTTGGAAAAGGATCGGCTTGAGTAAAAAGATGTCTGATTGCTACAGTGAAGAAGCCGATCGGTTTGCGGAAGATTCGGTTTCAAATTGGAAGATTATTCAGATAAAATCAAGTTTGCGAAAGAGCTGTGGACTCCATGGCAAAATATTTTATCTTTGTAAATTATAATCTTATTAGGAAGGTTTAGTTAGTTAGTTAACTTCTTTAGAGATATTTTCTTTTGTTCTTATTAGAAAATAACATCCGATGGTTGTAAACGTATCGGACTCTGTTTGTAAATCCAGAGTATAAATATAGACCCCGTGGAAACATGTAACATATCTCTCGATCAATATATAATCTTGGCGCATCGTCACCCTAGTTTATCTAGGTTTTACCGGCGGGTTCTGGCTCTCGACGCGGGGCTGCATCGGTTAAGTCCGATCTCCGGCGAAAGGGTAAGTTCCACCACCATCTTGATATGTTCTGCTCTGTCTAAGGTTGTATCAGTTAAGTTCGACCTCTTAGGCCGATTAGACATATCGCATCACGTCCGTGCAGGGCCTATTGGCCTGTTAAGCTCTCTCTGCCGTCATCAATTTTGTGCTGCATCGGTTAGATTCGACCTATGGGGCTGCCGACGGTAGATCGAGGTTTAGGCTTATAGTTTTCTATACGGTGTATCATCGGAGTGCTAGCCAATGAGTTATCCATGCTCTAAGCTTCACGCCCAGTGCATTGGCCCCTCGGCCGATACGTATCAGTCTTTAGAGGTGTTCCTTGGCGCGTAACGCTGAGCGCATCGGTCTTCCAGCCGATACGCCCCTGCCTTCAGAGAGGCGTCCCCTCATCGGCTCAACTAGCCGATGGGTTCGTTCCTATCTTTTCTTCAGCACAGCCGATCCGGCGTCCTCCGTATCATTGCTGTTGGCCTCGGCCTCGTATTGTCTCGGTTAGGTGTGATCTTCGAGGTTCGGTGTTAATGACACTGTCACGGCGGGCGACGGGTCTCATACTGTCATATCCGGAGCGGCATCAGCTTTGCAGCCCGTGCCTTTTAATACTATTTCTTGCCAATATGCATGTGCCTTCATCGGTTTTTCTAGCTGATGAACGACTGTTACGGTTTCCGTCGACTATCCGGAGAGATCCTGTGCGCCTTGCTATCCTCTGAGTACACCCCGGTTCCTCCATCGGCTCTGTGGTCGATCCCTCGTCGACACCTATCCACATCGGCTCCTCAGCCGATCGAAGAGCTTCCTGATTTCTATTGGCAAATAGCTGATAGCGAAGGGCCTTTTGGGCGCGGCCGATGGCCATCCCGATCTTATCGGTAGCCAGCCGATAGCGAGCGCCTGTATCGGCCCACCGTCCAACCAACCTGCTCATCTCACATCATTGTCAATTGCAGGGTTAAATTGACTAGCACGTCTGCACCCATACCGTCGCGCCGGAGCCGATCGAACCCCACGGCCCCTAGCGCGCGTACTTCGAGCCACAGAGAGAAGCCGACCGGCCTGCATTGAAGCTAAGTAGACCAGGCGTCGGCGTGTTCGCGCCGAGACGCGCGAGGGATATCTGCGCGAACATATGTTAATTCTCCTTTTCAGTTATTACTCATTAGCTTGTTACAAAGCCTTGTTATTAGGCAGCTAATGTTTGCTCATCATGCTGTATTGTGTATTGCATTTTACCCAAGATTTATCTGTCAGGAAAAATGTGGCGCTTAATTTGTAATGATGGCATTTGCTGGATAAGAAGTTAATGTTAAAAACATAAATACACCTTAGGAAGACAGATCTGTTTTCCCCTTCCCACAAGGCCATGACATAATACATGCTTCTGAATCTGGTGGGCATTACAAAATAAGATACCTAATTTGTTGGTAATCAGAATCACTAACCATATGCCAGTTGTTTGACCAAACAGGGGTTCTTTTTTCACTGAAAATGCCTATAGAAACTGATATAACTTGCTGCGTCATTTATATCCGTTCTCAGATCCCCAATGTGAATAATTGTTTTAGAATGACAAATCCTAAAATCCTCCATTTTTCCCAAATTTGTATGTTGATGTATTTGATTTTTGGATATCATTTGTTGACGTCAACTAGGTTTTTTCTTTCTTGCTTTAGTTTTTGTTACAAATTCCGCTGCTCTTTTTGTTTCGCCTGTTCATTTGCATAACTGTGTGCATGAACAATCAAGAAGTAGTTAATGATTTTAAGCGATTCACAGGACGGAGGTTTTCCTAGAGAAGTGTTGATGCTGCTACAGGCCGTGTTGTGGTAAGCACATCAAACCTGTAGTTTTAGGGCCTACTTTGAATAGGGCAGTTTTGTCTTGATTTCCCTGCTAAAAGTTTCCATATGAACTGAAAGGAAAACCCACTCATATTTTGACACCATACCTCAATATTAATCAATGGATTGGCAAAATAAGGCATGGGGGTATCTTATTTAAAACCCTCTTTATTTAGTGTTGCCCCCCAGATACCCTAGTAAATTTCTAACATAATTGAAGAACATTTTTGTAATTTCCTGACTATGTGCTGAATATTTTTCAAGGAGAATGAAAGTTCTGCTTTTGCTAATGATCATTCTTTTCAGTCAGGTTGGAATTCTCCCATGGCTGTTTTTAACCTGTCGCGTCAGCAAGTTATTTCTGCATCCATAGCTCCTTTTGATGAGTTTGATTTGCTCACTGAGGTTTTCAGCTTAGTTCTTGCGGTTTTAAACTGTAGCCTTTCTACATGTGGTTATGCAGCATGGCTTCCTATGACGTCACCTCCTGTAAAATTTTGTTGTGCTCATCTGCATCCACAGCTCTTTCTATTTTTTTTTCTTTACCGTGTTTCTATTTTAAAAATTTGCACACACTGTATGACTCCTGTGTGGCACATCGTCACCTCCTAGGAAAAGTGTTGATGTGACTATACCTTACTTGATATATCTAGAGGAGTATGTTGTAATTGTAGTGGGTGTACTAGTTTTTGTTTAGCATTTATTTATTGCTTAGTTCAAAAGGCTTAAGTAACTGTTCACCGCAAAAAATCCCGTGATCAGGAAGGGACAGTGGCTCGGTCACACGAAGGCCTGGAAGGTCTGCTTATCTCCAGTGCAGGTACTTAAGCCTCGAAATTCACGAGTGTGCCAGTCAATTTGACCCTGCAATTGACAAGGAAGTGAGACGAGCGGGTCCGATACAGGCGCTCGCTATCGGCTGGCTGTCGATAGGATCGGGATGCTCTTCGATTGGCTAGAGATCCGATATGGACAGGTGTCGATGAGAGATCGATCGCAGAGCCGATGGAGTAACCAGGGTGTACTCAGGAGATAGCTAGGCGCACAGGATCCCTCCGGACAGCCGAACAGTGATTCATCAGCTGGAAAAACCGATGAAGGCATATACGGACTAGGCAAGAAATAGTATAAGAAGTCACAGGCTGCAAAGCCGATGCCGCTCCGGATATGACAGCACGAGACCTGTCGCCCACCGTGACAACGCCATTAACACCAAACCTTGAAGATCGGACCTAACCGAGACAGTACGAGGCTGGGGCCAGTGGCGATGATACGGAGGACGCCGGATCGGCTATGCCGTAGCAAGGATAGGAATGAATCCATCAGCTAGCTGAGCCGATGAGGGGACGCCTCTCTGAAGGCGGGTGCGTATCGGCTGGGAGATCGATACGCTCGGCGTTACACGTCAAGGGACATCTCTAAAGACTGATGCGTATCGGCCGAGAGGCCGATGCACTGGGTGTGAAGCTCAGAGTATGAATAACTCATCGGCTAGCACTCCGATGATACGCCGTGCAGAAGACTATAGGCCTAAAGCTCGATCTACCGTCAGCAGCCCTGTAGGTCAAACCTAACCGATGCAGCACGAAATTGACGACGACAGAGGGAGCTTAACGGGTCGATAGGTCCAGCACGGACGTGATGCGATACGTCTGATCGGCCTAAGAGGTCGGACCTAACCGATGCAGCCTTAGACAGAGCAGGACATATCGGGATGGTGGCGGGACTTACCCATTCGCTGAAGATCGGACTTAACCGATGCAGCCTCGCGTCGAGAGCCAGAATCCGTCGGTAAAACCTAGATGAACTAGGGTAGCAATGCGCCGAGATTGTATATTGATCGAGGGATATTTTACATGTTTCCAGGGGGTCTATATTTATACCTTAGATTTACAGACAGAGTCCGACGCGTCTACGACCATCGGACATTATTTCCTAGTAAGAACAAAGGAAAATATTTCTAAAGAAGTTAACTAACCAGCTAAACCTTCCTAATTAGGTAAAGTTACAATTCACAAAAACAAACATACTGCCGTGAAGTCCACGGTTCTTCCGTAAATCCGGTTTCATCTGAATAATCTTTCAATTTGTAACCGAGTCTTTCTTCACTGCAACCTGATCGGCTTCTTCACTGTAGCTATCGGACCTTCTTTTACTCAAGCCGATTCTTTTCCTTTCTTTCCTCGGGCTTCTCGGACCTGATCCTAATTGAACAATCTCCTGTCTTCAAGCCGATCCAATCTTCTACTAATCTGATCGGATTTTCTACAGTTCCGATCAATTTTGTCTCAGTATCTTCATCGGCCGATGACTGCATTAAACTCTCCATCGGACCTCTCAGCTGATCGGTTTTAACACTATCGAATCGTCCAGATTTTGGCGTTAACAGTAATGGAGTGTAAATTTCCACCCTGGTTATGTCAGTTGGAACATGAGGTAGCCCATCATCTTGGATTTCATATTCCGTTTTCGCTTGGCGGAATCAATTTTGTATACAGTTATACTTTTGTTCTCTATCAATGCCATGCTCCTTTTTTTTTGGTATCCATGTTAATGATTTTGTAGTAAACGATTCTAGTTGATTGAAGTAGGAAATAGCAAATCATAGGGGTAGCCACAGTCTAATTCTGAGTGACTACCATTCGTATTTTTAACGGAGGAGTCTTGAACTTTACTTGAGAGTTTATTACCACCTCAACTGTTGAATCAGGTATTGAAGCTCCTAAACTCTATCGTCCAATCTAAATAACTTCTTGAGTGGTTTTTCCGGTGTGGCATTTTGATTTGATGATTTTGTCAAGTTGGTGTGGTGACTACCACTAAAGAAATCAAAAAATAGACTAAAAGCAAAGATTGAGAGGCTGGCGCTGCATATTTACATAGCTATATTAGTTTTTTTTTTCATATTTGCTACTAAACCGTCGAGTTAATGTTCGATGGAATAAAACCACTAACTAGGTTATTTGGATGAACAAATATATATAGTTTTTGTGGGGACATTGTAAAACCACACTTTCAACAAAGTGTGGTTGCCACAAGGAGTATAGCTTAGGTAAGATTAGGAAAAAAAAAACTTGTCTTTGACATATTGGACAACATGGTTGAAAGTATAGTATATAACATTAGGTGTGACAAGTTGAGGCATTGAACCAAACATCCTATTTAGGATATGTTTGGCTAGTAGGATTGAGAAATTATATCCTACCCTCTAAAGGATATTTATTTCCATTTCCTAATCCCACTTCACATAACACATTAACTCAAACTTGTCCTTAGGGCTCCTTTTAAAATGTAGAATTGAGAAAACAGAGTAATAGAAAAAACAAAAGAGGAATACATGAAAAATAAAGGAATGACTGTTTAATTGGTAAAAAAACACAAGAATTTGAGGAGATATAAGACTCAAAGAAAATTTTCCATGATGTTAGACCTTATGTTAATTTTTCTCCCAAACTTACATGGAATGAGGCATTCCATAGGAATTACATTGTATTTAGTAGTGTCCATTCCTTCGTTTCAAAGAGCCATTTAGGGAAAAATCCTATAGGATAAAATCCTCTAAAATTTGTTTTTTTCCTTCTAATCAAACTGAGCCATAATGTCTGGTTTAATAGCTCACGTGCAGGTTACCGGTTAGGCCCGCGCAACTCAAATATATAATAAACAAGCAGGGTGGCCCGTGCATTTGCATAGGCTAGATTTTATTTATCTTTAAGTTTTGCTTCTAAACTATTGTTCTTCGACTCTAAAAATATGTGGTTCTTTACTTCTCTTAATTGTTGGCCGTTTCAATATAACACTATTGAATATTTATTTATTTGAAAATTTTGTCCTATATCATCTACTAACATGTTTTGAGATATATAGCACCAAAAGATTTCATTTACTTTAATAGCACCAAAAGTTCGTATCAGCTCATCGTTCGACTGACCCATTCTCTTCATCTCCTTGTTAGTAACAGGATTAAATTGACTGGCACGTCCATATCTTCATCGTCCCGACGAAGGGATAACGAAGCCAAAGGACCTCGGCGCGCTCTCGAACTAATTAACGAAACCAAAGGACAATCGGGAGTGCATACCATCCAACAAAGCTGAAGGACCTGTGCTGAAGCGAAGCAGATCTCATGGGCCTCGGCATGTTCACGTGTTTGCATCGGATCGAACCTCCATCGGCTCTGCCCGGTCTGATCGGTCCCTGCGAGTTTCAACACGAACACGATGTCCCTCGATCTCACCTGATCTCACCAATGTTAATGCCCTTGAGCTCACTTGTGGTCATTGCCTCCATCTTACCTGACACACATTCTCAAGCTCGTCTACTTCCGTCATACCATCATGCTTGTCCATGGCCACTCACCCTCAAGCTCACATGTGTTTACTATGTCCCTCAATCTCACCTGACACCACCAGTGTTACTGTCCTTGAGCTTATTTGTGGTCACCGCCTCCCTCAATCTTACCTGTTGCCATTGCTGTTGCTATCATCGGGCTCATCATGGCCACCATGCTATTGATCTTGCCATGTCCATAGCGGTTAGCCTTCAGGCTTGTTCATGGTCATGCCCTTAGTTGATCTCACTTGATGCCATCTCTATTGCTATGCCCTCAAGCTCATCCATAGTCACTAGTCACCATGCTATCGATCTTGCCTAACACTGTTGTTGCCTTCTCCCTAGAACTTGCTCGTTGATGTGCTCTCAAGAAAGTGGCAAAAGGGATAGCTTGAAAAAGATAACAATTGTTTTTTTAATAAAGTTCTAAATATGAGAATGGGGTAGATTTCAATGCTACTAATTAAAGTGAACCAAAAACTCTTCATGCTAATTGATGTTATTAGATTTTGCGGCTACCCACATTCCATTTCCGAGGTAGAATACCAGTCTATGGCTCATTCCTCAGTAAGAACTATCTTACTGAGAAATGGGTACATCAGAGTAGCATAGCAGAAACAATTGTAGCAGAACTCAAAAGATAAAACCACAAGAAAATAGCTTTTACCAAAATTATAAATTCATATTACCTCTAAGAATATCTTAAACTCTAATCACCTTTGGTGTCAGGTTGATTTAGTGACTATTTGTTTGACTTTTATAATTCTTGAAGAAATGATTCCTTGGTCTTTCTCTTCTAAGGTGAACTTTTTCAATGCCTAAAGAGTTAGCTCATTCAATCTACAAGGAGGTTTATACTTAGAGGATGAGTACAAAAGGTACTCAACAATTCCAACTATAGCAATCCAACACATATATGCCCAATAATCCACTTGCATAGACATTTACCACCAAGGACCCATGGTCCACCAAAGTATTTTCATGCATGTTTATAAACAGTGTTGCAAAAAATCTTGTTAACATTTAATAAATCTATTGCATATGAGGCACCACAGGGTTAGAACCTCTGATAGGTTCATTTCCTATCGTGTTCACAGTTTCTATCTAAAACAGGGAGTGACATATCACAATTCAATACACTCTATAGAGATGTGTTGTTGTACCCACAGACACCTTAAACCTTTTAATACCTAAGCCCGTCAGCGCTTTAAGCACACTTTATGTTGTATGCAGGCAAGGTTAAAGTCACAGGCTTTTCATTCTAGGTCATTTGGTCGACATGGTCGCTACGACGCTTACATGCCATACAACAGTAATTATTTAACCTTATGATGATGATTATATGCAAGTTTAGATTGCTAATCATATGACCGACTGTTCCACCAGTCAATCAAATCCATCATATTTGATTTAATTGCAGAAAGTAAAGTTTGATAGATGATGCATATAGATTGCAATTACGAAAATATAATAAGAGATGATTAAAGATGTTGGACTTATCTAAGATACCCGTAATCGAAGAACGAATAAACCAATGAAGAAATCCAAGATAAATGGCCAACTGAAATAAGCAATGAAATAGAACTAAATACGAGAATGTCGATACTGATATGACGCACATGATATTATTATCTTACTCAGATTCAACACACAACTCCTACTCATACTAGTATATGCATCAACAGAGAATCATGCCATGATGTGATTTTGGTTTCATTTTAATTTCTTGATTTCCTCGCTAAGAACTCTAGTGTGACTGAAAGTTGTGTGATCTCCTTCTCTGGTTCTGCAGCTACTCCTGGTTTATTGGCTCTGGTTTCTCTTCCTGAGTTGGCCAGACTACTTGCACTTCCTGCTGGAGCTTCATAGGTAACTTCATGAACTGAAGCCCCTTGCTCCACTTGAAACTCAGACACCTTCTCCTTCCTGGAACTGGATCTCCTGCTCCTCCTGAAGCTGAAACCCTTATTTCTCCTCCTAGAGCTGGGTTGGTACCTTCTTGAGCTGGAACTTCTTGCTCTTCCTAGAGCTTCAGGCACCTCTGCTTCTCCTCCTACTCCCTGGTCTTTCTCTAGCTGCTAACTGGTTGTCTTGTCATGGATGCTACGGTTGAGGTGCTGGACTATTTCTCTACTAGCTCTAGCCTGAATTGATTTTTTCAGCCGAGCTACTTGCTACTGTTTTGGCATTCTACTGCAACCTCTACTACTGCTGGTGCTTCTGCCTTTGCAGCCGAGGCTACAGCAGCTGCTGCTACTATGATGCTCTAATGCCACTGCTGTGTTCCAGTGGAAACAGTAATTGGATGGCATCAGCATCTGATGTCTCATCATATCATATAAAACCTTTAGTTTTCCTTCCTACAGTCGCACCTCCGGTGAAAGCTCACCATTCAGCTATAGTGCAACAGTTTCTCAATACTCGCAAGCCATCCGATGTCCCCGGGCATTTGCGATGTCCAAGCGCCTACTTGCGATCAGCAGCCTGGCCCCATATTTTCCAATCCCACCCACTCCGTCGTGGCAACACCCACCAATCCCCACCCCACGGGGGAAATTTAACCATTTGCCACTCTTACGGATGGCACTTCTCCAAATGCCATCTTTACAGTGGTTCTTATAAAATTACCATAGGAAATAGACTTTCTTAACAATTTATCATTTTTGCTAATGTGGTGCGCCAACTCATACCACCAGCATGAATGGGATGTGTAAAATATCTATTTTACCCCTTATGGGCCCTACAAATCCAAGACCCCTCTCTTCATCTTTCTTTTTCTCCGGGCGGGTCCTTACCATTTGCCTCCAACCCAAAGCCCCCATTGACCAGGGACCGGTGGAGCTAGCCTCTCCCTCAATCTTGAAGCTAGTTGGCTCTTCATTGTCCGTCCCTCCCCGAGGAGCTCGCCTCCTCAAGATCATCGTCGGTGCAGGTGCCCTTGCAGGAGTAGATAGTAGCTTCCGTCATCGATTTGCTCCCGTCGCGGTCTCCTTTTCTTACCCGCAAAAGGCCCTCTCTTCGCCAGCTGCTAGAGGAGGTCAATGACGGGGAGTTGCGGTTGCTCGTGGCGGAATCCATAGCAGTGGCGAGCTCCTTCGATAGAGCGATGAGGGAAGGTTGGTGATGTGGTCCTTCCTTCTCATGTCAGTGCTCCTCACCATCAACATCATGGCACACATCCAAGGGTGGCACCTTGGTGGCGCCAACGGTGATGCCATGTCAAGCAACGCAGAGGTCTAGTAGGAGAGAGAGATGGAGGGACTAATTTGTGAGACCCACAAGGGATAAAATAGACATTTCACACACCCTCATCCACACTGGCAGTGTGAGTTGGCATGCCACGTCAGCAAAAGTGGCAAATTGTTAAGAAAATCTCTCTCCTATGGTAATTTTGTAAGAACCACCATAAGGATGTCATTTAGAGAGGTGCCATCCGTAACAGTGGCAAATAGTTAAATTTCCCACCCTGCGGCTGATCTCAACACCCTAGCCACCGATCTCCCACCTCCCACTAGCTATTGTCTTCCCTCTTCTCCAACCTTCTTTTGGTGATGAGCTCGGGTGGACGCTACGCCAATCATCCTTAATGGTGTTGCGGTTGATTCCCGTCATGGCTGCAGCAGCTAGGCAAGCATAAAGCACAAGAGCAATGGAGTAATCGATGGAGGGGGCGAGCTTAGGGGCCATGCATATCTGGCCAAGTGCTCGCCAGATCCGTCCTTGAGCCGATTGGATCTAGTCGAATCGTCTTTGCCTCTAGTCAATGTTGTCGTCATTCTCGTCAATGGATTTGGTGGCAACACCCATCCGTAGCATTCTACCACACGCCTGCAGGGCAACCGCCTCTTCACGGCACTGTCTGCTGCCTTTTGCTTCGGCTACACCGCTGTGATGTCTGGCTGGGCTGCTGCCATATGCCCATGCCTCTAACGTTGTTGTGGCCAACAATGGTGAGCACTACTGCCATTCTTTTACAACAACAACAAAAACAGAGTCTTTCAGTCGAAGCAAGTTGGGATAAGCTAAAGTTAAAACTAAACAAGAGTCTTAAATCATGATTTAGACATATCAATAGCTATTTTTCAAGTACTTCTATTTAAGTATAAATCTTTAGATATATCTTACTTTTTAAGTCCTTTTTTATTATCTTTCTCCATGTTAATTTTGATATTTCTCTTTCTCTTCATATTATTATTTTAACTTAGTATTACACAATATACTATTGTCTCTGAGAGTCTCCTTTGAACATGATCAAACCAACTTAACCGATGTTATACAAGTTTTTCTTTAATTGTTGCTACACCTAGTCGATCACGTATATTCTTATTTTGGACTTGATCCATTCTTATATAACCATAAATTCAACGTAGCATATGTATTTCTGTAACGCTCAGTTATTAAATATGTTGTCTTATTTAGGCCAATATTTTGTCCATATATCATAGCAAGTCTAATCGTTGTTTTATTAAACTTGCTTTTGAGTTTCTACAATACCTATTTATTACAGAGGATGCCAAATGTTTGGTGTCACTTCAGCCAACCCGTTTTGATTTTAGGCCTAACGTCCATATTAATATCCACATACATTTGCAACATCGATCCAAGTATTGAAAGATATCCTTTTTAGTCACTATTTAGCCTTTTAAACTCACATATTTCTCTTTATGTACAATAATGTCAAACTCACATCTTAAATATTTAGTCTTAGTTCTACTTACTGTCAAACCTTTAGATTTAAGAGTCTATCGCTATAACTCTAGTTTCCTATTTACTCCTATCCGGTTCTCATTAATTAACACTACATAGTAAAAAAACATATACCAAGAGATATTTTATAATCTTACCTATTACCAAAACAAATGGGCTTAAGACTGATTTCTAATGTTGTTATATTTTAATCGAAAAATAATATGTATTAACACCATTTATTCAAACATATAATTTCTTTTGTTTTCGTTTATTTTGTCCCTTTTTTTTTGGCTGCTGCTCTTTTTTTTTGTCTGCTGCCCACATCCGTCTTATGGGGCAATGCCAAGTTTGCAGTTTAATTAAAACGGACATACACTGCTTAAATTAACCGGTGCCACCCATACTGAACTGCTATGCTGTAAACAGTGGTTGTCACATCCATCATCATTGTCCCTATGACAACCAATATTTGACATTTTCTTGGATCATACATGAATGTAGTGTACATTGGGATGAATTTGGAAGTTCCTAATCAAGGAGTGTTGGTCTTAAAGGAGTCTTGGCTTTGTCTCTTGCTGGGTTTGATGGATTCCTTCTTATTGGAACTGCACACCAACATTCAGTTCCTGTATAAAAGGTATTTGATGAACTTACAAGTATATCTTCAGTTCTGCGGGATCTTTTTTTCACCTTTTAATGTATACTAGCAGGCTCAAAAAATTGTTCAGAATAATGGATTGTCAACAAATATGAATGGATATAAATTCTATCAGATCGATCGTGTCACCTTCAACCAAAGTTTGGACATTATTTTCTCCGGCAATCAGAACCACCAAGGTACTGTACTGTGTCAAAGTGAAACCTGAAAACTTTGGCTACATTATATCCAAATTCCTGCCCTGTGTAGTAAATGGGCTAACTTTGGCTGCATTGTGCCATGATAATTATTTATGCTTATATTTTAGTTGGAATTCTCTGCTAATTTAATTATTTTTATTCCCTATGAATTTGCTGTACATATTGAAATATGTAAAAAATTATTTTGTTTTTGCACTTGCATGACATTGCCTGATTATTGGCTATCTAAATGTCTTAGAGGAAACAAGTTAGCTATCTTATTTGTTTTCAGGTTTAATACAATCAGATTGTTGTTGCCTATCTCCTGTCCATTGTTGAAATGTGCCTTAGAATTACAAAGGAAAACTTTTAGTCCCCTTTCTTTCCTTTCCTCTTCAGAGGTAAGCACAAATTAAGCGTGTGTTCATGCTAGCTCATTGGCCCTTTGGTTTGATCCATTTAACCACATCGCTATCTCTATCATTTACCCCTCATCTTTTCATATTGCAAATCTGGAGCTATTTTAATGGGATGCTTTTCTGAACCCCATCGAAGATGAGTTATTGAGCTATTATGTTAGCAAGTGAAATTGGGTTCTTTCATATGCCGTTGTACATGTTATATGATTTCCAGTCCGGCTGCATGGTGCACCAGGAAGCTAATCTTTTTTTTTGTTTCCCTCTTATTTTCATCTTGCAGGGAAAAACCTAATGAATGGTAATCAATAAATTTAGAAATCATTTCCAACTAACAAAGCATGCAAAAGGAGTACAATGCTTATGGATGGAGCAGTAACCTAAGGTCCAAGTAGGAGGTGAACTGCCAGATTCTATGCTTATTACAGTAACATAGCTAGGTCCAAGCACATGAAGTATGCTTGAAACAACTCCCTTGCGTTTTCAGTTTAGTACTTTCCCCACAAATTTTAAAATCCCTAATATTCCTTTACAGTTGTATGACGTGATTTGAGTACTTAATTTCGTCATTCGCAATGTATGGGCACTACCGCGTCAGCGGGCGAGGGGACCGGCTAGTTTGATATGTGTGAAAATTTTGAGGGCATTATGATTCACCTGCTTTGCATGCATACATGAAGTCCTGCCACCTCATAGTTGGAGTTGTCCGGTTGCGATGGAGTAAACTCCTCTTCAATGGCGCTTCTGTGATTCTCATGAAGTCTAGACTTTATCAAATTCCAATTATTGGAACCCCCTAGCTGGCACATAGCTTGGCTCTTTTCCTTTATGGTCCCTGGGGTTTCCTAATTTTGGAGGTTTGACCTTGAGTTCGGGGACTGATTTGTAATTTCTCTAGAACTCAGGGCCTTTTTGTAAAACTGCCATCTTCAAAAGGTTTTACTAATCTGTTGCACTCATTTGGAAATTTGTTGAAATATATTCCTTGAGATGTCTCGGCTATTGGATTTGTGCCCCTATATGGGTTGGTTGCATATCCTATTTGGTTTGGACAAACTCAGGAATAATTCACTCGGTTTTACTCATTCTCTCGGTTCTCTTTTAAAACTTAACCTCCTAAAGAAAAATTGTGGTCTAAAATCACGCAAACATTTCCAATTAATTTAAACTATTCTTTTGACCTAAGTATAGTAGGTGTGAGTTGAGTTAATATTGTATATAACTACCATGTATAGATGCAATCTATGAGATGTGTTATGCATGTATGTATGCAAAGACTTGTATAAGATGATAATAAACTGTGAATAAAGAGTTTTGTGTTTCACTGTGTCCATCTGTGTACCTCTCTCAGTGACATCTGAGTGATGACTAAACTCAGCTATAGCTAATGGCCAGCAACGTGGCACATGAACACAGATAAACATAACCCACTTCTCACAAGGTTTAATCTAATACGCTTAATGCATATGACTTAGTCGAACAATAAACAACCGGTTGATAAACCATGAAATATTAAGCACAAAATAACAATTCAATACATTCATAGGTCCTAGCCAGCATCGTGGCTCAATCAACACCATTCTTAGCCAGTGTGATCAAGTCATTAGCATGTCTAACACTATAGCTAAAACTCGGATGGTTACATGTGTATTTAAAAATATTTTTATATCATATAAATAATATATTATTAAAGTAATTATTGATGAAAACTTTATCCTAACAAATAAAATGCATCATATGGATGGCGTAGTGTTTTTCCAGTGTTAACGAATAATCTTATAAGCTTCGTTGGATTTCCCATCTAGCGAATGGAGCAACGTTGAGTCAGGCATCTGTTAAATAGTAAATTTAATCTTTGCGCTAACATTTACATATATAATGAAAAGATTGGCAGAGCACACCAAAAGCTCTGGTGAGAAGAAACAAGCGCTGATTTAATTGTCCTGTTATTTTGCCGGTTGCATCTTGGGCATGCCCATTCTTTATTCGCCGGTTGCATCGTTGTTGTTTTTGCAATTGTGATATGCCGATTGCTTCTTTGATGCTTGGTATTTATTGTGAGAGAAATTAAATGTGACTCAACATAATCATGTTTTGGAATCGGAGACAAAATCATATTGGGACAAGATGTATTGACGGGCATCTCATGTGAGCAAATAAGTTTCCTATTCTGGTCTCTAGATTTGCACACTACTGCAAGTTACTTTGCAAAAAAGAACCCGGTGTTAAGGTGTAGTAATATGAGCATTTCAGTATTGGGTTCTATTTATTTATGATTTGATTCCTAATAATAAATAAAGTAATGCTGCCATATGAAGCATGCTAGGGCCCAATGCTACGGGTCAGATTCTGAATAATAAAAGGTTTCTGTGTAGAGTTCTGATCTAGTCCTAGGCCATATCAAGTCCGACGTCCTACTTTGCTTTTGCTTTTGCTTTTTAGTTCCAAAAACAAACTTTCATTGAATTTCAACCATTAAAATTTGGATCAATATTTTCTCTTCTCCGATTAATATGATAATTTATAGATTTAATGAATGAATATGGTAGCTTCTTTTTAAATTATCTTTATAATATAATAGATAAATAATAAATAGATAGATGGATGGATAGATAAATATATAGATTTAAGTCTTCTTGGTAGTACAAGGGACAATATAAGTCTTCTGCGTTGTCAACCTGCGCCTGCACCATTGGAAACTTAACCGTTAACAAAATGATATGATAGTATTACGTTGAATTACAGATCGATGGTGAACTGTCGGTTATTGGTGCTCATCTAATTGATTTGTCATTCATGAGAAATGTTCATATGCTGAAGCATGAAGGGGAGATGCAAGTTTAGACAAAAAAAAATTGCTTAATCTCATGACTCGTTCAGAATATTGAAGTATATAAAGATCGCATCCCCACTCTTTTCTAGCAGCTTCAAATTGTTGGTGAATTATCTTAGCGCATATAAACTAAAATTTTACTCCCTCCAGTCAACAATATTAGACATCGGGAGTATTAGAATAAGTACTCCTAATATGAAATATTATTGACTGGAGTAAGTATTAAAGAAGGAAGAGGTCCTGAGCGAGGTCAAGAACCAGGTTTAGGTAAGTACTACTAATAAAGATATTCTTGGCCACGTTTTAGGTTACCTCTTCTAAACATTTTAAGTAGTGAGCTAACTGGTTCATGCATAATGATATGTTGCATCTTACAATATACTTTTTGCCAGACCTACAAGAATTATAATCACATGATTCGGTAGCCAAAGCTGTCTAATTACAGTATTGCACCATACGAAAAGCACAAACAGTGTCCTTAGACATTGGGGATGCGTAGGATAAATACTTCATACAGTACAAGAACACTTTCTAGTTCGAGGAAATGTTTATATTCCTCCAAATTCCTCGCAAAGGTGGAAGTTTCAAATCAATTCTCCTGCCGTTTCATCTGTTCAAAACAATACTGGATTCCTCCTCACAAAGAACAAATTGAAGCCCGTTTGGAAGAAACTCATGTGGCTTCTAAACATTTCTAGGCAGAAAACCTCTTATGAAGAGTGGGACCTAACAGGCCGTTCACAGTCGAAATTCCAAAACTCTGAAGCTTAAGAAATTCCAAAACTAATGCTGAAACAATCAACGCAATTGCATCGCCAAATTGACTAGGATGCACTTACGCAAGGTGAAGGATCAAAGGTTTGGCAGTGTGTACCCTTCAGGAATGGCGCAAACTGGTAGTCCTTGGCTTGTGCCGTGCCGTGCGCTGCGTAGGCGCACTGCAATCTTGTTAAATAGTCCTAGTGTAGTAGAGTAGGACAGGCGTACTAGCTGATGCAATGGGCGTGGAGCCGTGGACCAAGAACCACCTCTTGTTTTTCTATCTTTAGCAGCTTACTACCAATGAAAGATTAAATTACCAACAGACTTGACCCTTGGGCACACCAATTAAAACATAATTTTTTAAAAAGCTTTTTTTAGTTTATAAAAGTTTAAAAACTGATTTTTTTTATTGGCTTCCTTTTAGTTGTGGCAAGAGTTTCCCCTAGATTAGTTGGACAACTAGGAACAAGTGGCTATGAGTTTCCTAGAAAAAAGGTAGCTATCGAGAAAAAAAAGCTCTCTAGACATATTATGCTAAATCTTTTACCCATAAATTATGCAATCTGTTCATCTTGGAGTAAAATTAAACGAGTTGATGAGCTCGAGCAAGACCAGATGATCAGGCTTAAAGCTCGACATTTGAACTTGAGCTTTCCTGAAGTCTTAACCTCAGTTTATGTAAGCCTGTTAATAGGATAACCACATGTTCATAATAAGACATCTCAGGATAGAAAAGAACAAATTTACAGTTTATCGTATCTTACCACTTTAAAAAAAAGCACAGTTTTTCATCTCCCTCCCCTTCTCTGGTCACGCGCTATCTCCTCCCACCACACACAACGTGTCCGTTCTCCTTTCACACGTATCATAACCACTATATTATCTAATATTTTATCTTAACTTCTAACACATCTCTAATCTTGTGCATTAATTAATCCTCCTAGCATATTATAATGTTAAATATATATTATAATATTATGGTTCTGATGCATTTAATGTACACGCATGTTACTAATAGGTTCATTCTTTTCTGATGAAATATGGATTAACTTTGACCGATGATAAATTTGTTTGTATAACTGAATTAAATATTATTTATTAAAAAACCTTACAAATAGTTTAGATTTTTTTTTTGAAGAAGTCGTATTTTTGAAAGGATGGCACAAATAATCCATGACCAATAATCCGAAAAGAATGAGACCTAGTATATATATACAAGTGGATGTGTACAAGTTTATAATTGATTTACTATTTTATCAAAACATTACATATGCAGCTAAGCTCACGAGCCCAACTCAAATAAACCTCCAGCTCGGTCAAGTTACGGCCCAGCGGTACACACAACAGCCGACGAAATTTCGACATATTAGCCGTTTCATAAATCTTATTTGATAAACAGACCCTGACAAAACTAATCGTAAAAATAGGCCATTGGGTTAGCACCAACCTCGACAAAACTGTTTGCACAAATGCCTCCACGCCATAGGCATTGTCATTGAGCTTTCGTTCAAACTGATCAGAGTTTGCCATGTCTAAATTTTAAAAGTCTAACCAAATCTAATTCTAACCGTTAAATATATGACCAGAGGAAATATCAAAAATTTTAGTAACAAATTTAATACAATACTATATAAGATATTAAATTTCATGCTAGAAAATATGATATATTCTAGTGCCTTTACCGTAAAATTACTCCAGGTAGAATCAATAATTTCTAGGTAATGTCATGAGCTACTTGCATAAAAAATCTCACGCAGATGATACTCCCTTCAATAATTAAATTTGATGTTTAGAATAAGATTTGATCAAAATTTTAAAACTTTTATTTTATCTTATAAGATCTAAGCTCGTTGCATTATGAGCACACCATTATTTTTGTTTTTAAATAAGGTTATGATGTTATAATAATACTTTTCAAGGTAAATCTATTCACACCATTATTTTTATTTTTAAGCTGTTTAAGAAATTATTGGTGTTTAAAATTTTAAAAGTTTAAGTGAACCTTGTTTAGAACGTTAAGAAGTCAGGGACTCAGGATTAATGATCTCATCTGATCTGGTCATATCCCGCCCTCACACGCGTGCATTTGCCTTCCCGCCATCCCGCGAAAGCCGCCCACTCCCTCGCCGGAGAAGAAACAGAGCCGCAGGATACCACGCCCCAAACTTAGGCACGCGCGTCCCACACGGCCACACGCCGGCCTCCCCGTACCGAGCCCCCCCCCACTGGCGCCATGGCGCAGCCTCTCCTCTTCCTCCTCGTCGCCGCCGCGGCAGCGGCGATGGCGCTGACGGCCGCTGTGGCGCAGAACATAACCGACGCCGAGGCGCTGATGCAGCTCAAGAAGTCGTTCACCAACTCCTCCTCGCTGTCGTCGTGGCTCATCACCAGCAAGGACGGCGACAAGTCGCCGTGCGCGCCGGGGTCGCACGAGTGGCACGGCGTCGTGTGCACCCGGGGCACGGTGAGCGGCCTCCGCCTCAATGGCCTCCGGCTGGGCGGCACCATCGACGTCGACGCGCTCGTCAGCTTCCGGCGGCTGCGATCCATCTCGTTGGCTAGTAACAACTTCTCCGGGCCGCTCCCCGCCATCGACCGGCTAACGGCGCTCAAGTCCATGTACCTCTCCGACAACCAGTTCACCGGCACCCTCCCGGAGGATTTCTTCGCCAAGTTAAATCACCTCAAGAAGCTCTGGCTCGACGGCAACAAGCTCTCCGGCCCAATCCCGGCGTCCATCGCGCAGGCCACGTCCCTCCTCGAGCTTCACCTCGAGTACAACGCCTTCTCCGGAGAGCTCCCGCCCCTGCCGCCCCCTTCGCTCAAGGTTTTCGACATCTCCGGGAACGACCTCGACGGAGTCGTCCCGGATGCGTTCCGGAAGTTCGACGCCGGCAAGTTCGGCAGCAACCAGTACCTCTGCTACGTGCCGACCTCCGACCGGCCGTGCAAGCGCGAGCAGGCCGAGGCCAGCTCGTCCAAGACCGTGGTGATCGCCACGCTGCTCGTCTCGATCGTCGTGATGGCGCTCGCCCTGCGCTTGTGCAGCAACCAGAGGAGCCGCGTCCGCGACTACGACTCCGTCCACCGCGTCGGCCGCGGCGACATGGAGGGCCTCGACGAGAGGCCGCCGGTGTATATGGTGAAGCAGGCATCGACGACGCAGAAGCGGAGCACCTCGTGGTTGGGGAGGAGGACGGGGTCGTCGCTCGGCGGGCACCGGCGCGTCGCGTCGGCCGCGAAGGCGGACGAGCTGGGCACCGGCGGCGCCGGTGACCTCGTCATCGTGAACAACTGCAAGGGCGTGTTCGGCCTCACCGACCTGATGAAGGCGGCGGCGGAGGTGATCGGCAGCGGAGGGCTCGGGTCGGCGTACAAGGCGGTTATGGCCAACGGCGTGGCCGTGGTGGTGAAGCGCGCCCGCGACATGAACCGCGCCACCAAGGACGCGTTCGAGGCCGAGATGAAGCGGCTCGGCGCCATGCGCCACGCCAACCTGCTGCCGCCGCTGGCCTACCATTATCGGAAGGACGAGAAGCTGCTGGTGTACGAGTACATCCCCAAGGGCAGCTTGCTCTACGTCCTCCACGGCGACCGGGGCATGGACTACGCCGGGCTGGACTGGCCGATGCGGCTCAAGGTGGCCGTCGGCGTCACTCGCGGCACGGCTTTCCTCCATACCGCTCTCGCCGGACACAAGGTGCCCCACGGCAACCTCAAGTCGGCGAACATCCTCCTCGCACCAGACTTCGAGCCTCTCCTCGTCGACTTCGGCTACTCCGGCCTCATTAACCACATGCAGTCGCCGAACTCCATGATCGCGCACCGGGCGCCGGAGTGCGTCGCCGGCTACCTCGTGAGCGCCAAGGCCGACGTCTACTGCCTCGGCATCGTCCTCCTCGAGCTCCTCACCGGCAAGTTCCCTTCCCAATACCTCCACAACGCCAAGGGCGGCACGGACCTCGTCATGTGGGCGACGTCGGCAATCGCCGACGGCTACGAGCGGGACCTGTTCGACCCGGCCATCATGACGGCGTGGAAGTTCGCCCTGCCAGACATGACGCGGCTCATGCACGTCGCCGTCGACTGCGTCGAGATGGACGTCGACAAGAGGCCGGACATGAAGCAGGCCGCGGCGAGGGTGGAGGAGGTGGTGGCCGCGGCCACGGCCACGGTGAGGGAGAGGCAGCAAGCGGCCAGTGACCGGCCGGGAGACGCAGCCGGCTCCAGCAGAAGCTCGCACGCCCAGTACGTGCGAGACGGGTCCATGCAGCGGATCACAAGCGTCGGCGAGCGGTCGTCGCGGCGAGGCAGCAACGACTACTCGTACGGCATCTCATGAGACGGCGGCGAGCTGGGCGGAGACAAATTTTTGTAAGTCGGAAAGCGAGGGCAGAAGAAAACGAACTGTTTCTGCATTCAGTATTGCACAAAACGCATTTAAGGCAGATGTGCAACGCAGAATATATACACAATACACAGCCAACCAGATTCTTTTTTCGCATTCAAAATGAACCGTAAAACTCCCAATTAGTGTTCAGATCGTATTCTTGTAATCTAGGTTGTCATTTCTTAGAAGGTCAAAATACATATTCAAGATGGGAAAGCAACTATAGTGTGGTGATGAGTTGTGGGTACCAAAGTTTAAATCTTGGTAAACACAGATATTATATATAGATAAGTAGACTTTCTATAAGAATTAATGATGTATGTATATGACTGACAAAAAAAATATTCAAGATATTAATTGAAAAGAGGTAACTCTAGGATACCCGAATTGAATATTAGTGTAACTAAAGATATCAAATTTTACATTAAAAAAATATGGTACTTCCTAATAACTTTTTAAAGATGATAAAATTATCCTTAATCCAAAGTTACCACTTAAGAGATAAATCAACAGCTCAAATTATATTCAAGATAACAATCGAAAAGAGGCAACTCTCAAGCAAGCAGGATACCCAAATCGAATGTTAGTGCACAGTAATTACAAAACTGAAAAAGCAAGTCTAAAGATACCTTTACTAAGGCATGGGCTTGTTTAATCTAAAGTTACCACTGTAGAGATAAAATCAACAGCTCAAACTATACTTGGACTCCTTTGGAAGTTGGAACACATGAATTTCATTGGAATCAGTCAAATTACTGTAAAATTCATCCATTCTAAGGAGGCCTTACAATTCTACAGAATTGAGCCTATAGGACTAAGAATTATATGCTTTCTGTCAGAAAAGGAAAGAAAATAATCAACTCGCTACAACAGTACTTCCTGCCCAAATCGAACAAGTGTTTCTAACACTGCATGCCATCTCATATTCGTGTAGGCTTCTGAGAGATGGTACTTCTGCAGCGAGAATGGTACCATGAAAACATATCCTTCAATATGGAAAGTTAAAAAAAAGAAGAAAGGAGTAATACTTTGTGCATAAGGAGAAATAGGGCGCATTCCGGACTCAGAGGGAAGAACCTGTACGATCCAACAGTTTTTATCTGCCGCTTTGATATTAATTTCGTCAGATCAGAACTCAGAAGCGCATTTGACCACCTGTACGTATGTCCGTTGTAATCTACTCCGTATTTAGGATCGCATACGTGCAGGTTCCTTGATTTGCTTGCTTAATGCCGGTTTGACCTCGATTGATACCATTCCCAGCCTTCACTATTTCTTTGTAGAAGCATACTGCCTCCACGGTAATCATCGCTGTCCAAGTGATTATATCCGGCTCGGCGATCCCATCAAAGACATGGACAGCTGAACGCACCCCTGCGCCACATTTCAGGTACATAGTGGTAAGAGCATTGCAGGCTGCTGTCTCTGAGTCAAAATCAACCTTCCACAGGCAAGCATGGAGCTGCATGCCAAGGCCCAGGTCCTCCTCGCGTGAGCAAGCCTTCAAGATGATAGCTAACCAGCGCAGTATCCGGCCACGCTCCCAGTCTGCGTGCACGTACGCGTCGATAACGACGTTCCAGCATGCGACATCTGGCTCGGCAATCTCCTTGAACACGACGGCGATGGCGCCTGTGTCCCTGCACCGCCCGTACGCGCGCACGACAGCGCTCCCCACGAACACGTTGGAGAAGACCCCGAGCCCCGCGTGGGAGTGCACCTGCCGGACGAAGCCGCGTCTCGCCGCGTCGCCACCCGGCGACAGCGGCAGCGAGAGGAGCGCCGAGAGGGTTCTCCCATCAGACCTCGCGCCGCCGTCCTCACGGAACATCCGCGAGTATACCGCGCGCCCTCGGCGGCCGATCGACAGAGGCGCGCGATGAGGGTGTTGTACGAGACGGCGTCCCGCTCGGGCATTGCGTCGAACAGCCTGTGCGCGAGGCGGGGCCATTTGAGTGTAGTTCTAGGATAGACGGCCTGGTCCAAGTAGTTCCACAAAAATGTTACGATCCAATCGGGGCCATAAAAAATTCAGAGACAGAACAAAAGAGTTCAAATGGCCCACTCTTTTGAGTCTGGCTGAGAAGCCCAATTAGACCGACTGGAATTTTGATCAAATTCAGCCCATAAAATTTGGAATTTGGACATCATCCGTCACAGACGCCGTCCCAGGATAGCTGGGTTGCGGCCTATTTTCTAATTGCCGTGAGGCCCAATAGGATTGGGCGTGTCGAAGCAGCCACGAGCACACAATTAACAGCAGCAAACGCTGTCAGTGCGTTTACTAAATTTTATGCGAACGAATGCCCTGGCAGGTTCAAACAAATTTCAAATGATACTTCAATTTGGTTGTCTGGTCACTGGAGAAATCGGACTGAAAGCCAGCAATATGCCTTGCAATCTTGAATCAATATGCATATATGTATATATGCTCATTTCGTCAGTCTGTTATTCCAGCTTCTGAGCACTATGGTCGCTACTTGATTCATTCGTCTTGATTTTGGAAATGTTTGTATAGTTCAAATGGTTACAGGTCAAGTGTGCGAATCGTATATACTCGATCACACGCTACACGTCGCTGCGTGACTCTTTCTAGCATGTAATGGTCTCTGCATATTATAATTCTGTCTGAATGTACTCTGAATGCTTAACAGTTCATCAGGTAAACAGATTGAGATTGCTTTTGCGTCAAGTTAGTAGTAAAATGTTTGCGCTCCAGCTTGCACGCTTATGTAAAAACCTCCATCTCCTCATGAAATCTCTGGTCTACTTATGACTCAGCTCATTGATCTTCGCACTTGTAAATATACTAGTATGTCGAGAATTCACAATAAGTATATTTACTCGGCAGGTCATTGCATCTGCAAAGATCATTTTTAATTTTCAAAGGGCTTCTGCAAAGATCATTACAAACCCTCCCCCCTGACCCTTTTCAAGAAGCTACATTACGTCACCGGTCACTCTGATCGATGGGCTCTATTCGGCCTAATTTTGCAGTCTGTAATTGAACGCATTGGAGGCTCAGAGGTCAGAGCTGTTAGGTGGATTCCTACAACACGTAGGGCGCTAACTAACAAAGACACTACCTAACAAAGGCAGTAGACAGACAGACGCATAAATCCTGCATGCATGTATTGCTGTCAGTCAGAATTTGCATCCATGTATGCAGGTTTGTGAATTCTGAACACGGCACCGTTCGCTTTGTTCAGAGACTTCAGAGTTTCAGACTGGTACAGTGTGCGGCATTCGCTACAAGTATTAGACAAACTGGAACTAGCCCATCAACTAATATGGTACCTAGCTAGTAATTAAGTAAATAGTATGATGACAACGCGCCTTACGACTTTGCATACCAAAACAAAATTAGGGTCTTCTGCATTTTCTAATATTAGTGGCAACTCTTGGGCTAGATTACCTATCTCACCCTGCAACGGATTGTATGGTCAAATACCTGAACTTCTAGTACGCGCGTGGTATCTATCCTTACGTACCATGCAGCGCTAGCGGTATTATCAACTCAAACCCGCACGTAATAGTCAGAAAATGTCACGTTAAAGTCATATTGTACCAAATCCATATATTGTCTATCACTCGTTCGCGAAGCACGCTGCATCACATCTTGATAAAAAAAAGAATATACGCAAGTGTCGTTGTGCACTACAGCCTTGCACCCATTGTCTCGGGCACTATATATAAGTACCCATGCAATCTTCATTTGGCACCCAATCTCGTTCGTCAATCAAACAAATTTCAAAATGGCGAGAACCAAGTTTGTAGCTCTTAGCTTCATTGTGCTACTAAGCATTGGGCTGTGCAATGCCAGTAGGGTAGCTAGATATGCTAGCGCAGGGGGCGGCGGTGGTGGAGGAGGAGGTGGTGGTGAGTCGGGGAATGGTTCTGGGTGGGGATCTGGCTCAGGCTCTGGATATGGCCAAGCAAGTGGACCCGGTGGTGCATATGCTAACGGAGGTGGTGGAGGTGGTGGAGATGGAAATGGTGGATCCGGATACGGTTCAGGATCTGGTTCTGGGTATGGTCAAGCTAGAGGATATGGGCCTTATAGTGAAGGGTATGCTCAAGGAGGTGGTGGTGGTGGAGGTGGCGGCAGTGGACAAAATAGTGGGTCAGGATATGGTTCTGGTTCTGGTTCTGGCTATGGTCAGGCAGGTGGATATGGTCCTTATGGTGGTGGAGCATATGCTCAAGGAAGCGGTCAAGGTAGAGGTGGTGGTGGTGGACAAAATGGTGGTTCCGGACATGGTTCTGGTTCTGGCTATGGCCAAGCTAGAGGATATGGTCCCTATGGTGGTGGGGCATATGCTCAGGGAGGAGGCCAAGGTGGAGGTGGCGGTAGTGGACAAAATGGTGGGTCAGGATACGGCTCGGGCTCTGGTTCTGGATATGGTCAAACTGGTGGATATTGGCCCTACGGTGGAGGATATGCTCAAGCAGGCGGTCAAGGTGGCGGTGGTGGTGGTGGGCAAAGTGGTCTAGGTGATAGTGGTTCTGGGAGCGGTTCAGGAAGTAGGTCTGGATCTGTTGGTTGGCACCCATAGAGCCTTCGTCTGAACAGGTGATATCAATTAAATGCCTACAACAATGCTACACTGAAGATAAAAATGTGGTGTGCATTTAAATAAAATAAATGCCTCGTCTTCGTTGTATCTAAGAAAAGTAGTCATACTGCATTGCATATTACTACTACCAATGTATGTGTGCTTGTGTAATCACTGTGAAATTTGCTGTTTGTTGTCTTACAAGGTATATGAATAAAATCCTGGGCCTATAGGTTCAGCATGGAAATGTAATGGTATAGTTGTGCTTAGTGAATGCTAGTTTTTTCCCCGTAGGGGCAGGGCGGTGATCCTAACAAAAGTAACTTGATCAAGCAGGAGTCCTTGTGTAGTGTGTGCTATCACTGAATATGCTAAGACATGAGCTTCAAGTTAACATGTAAAACTTGATACTCCGTATTTAATTAAAAAAACGTTCATGACTTACAGCATACGACGTCCGGTTCGGCGATCTCCTCGAACGCCCAGGCGATGGCGCCCATGTCTCCGCGTCGCTCGATCGTACGCGCGCACCAGAGCTCTCCCGAATGAACGCCCGAGCTGCACGTGTGGGAGTGCGTGATGATGTCCTGCTTGGGCATTGCGTCGAACAGCCTGTGCGCGAGGTGAGACGAGCCGCGGCAGGAGCCGACTGCTGAGGCCAAGCAGCTTGTTCCATTGGTGCCGGGCCGGGGGATGCTTCCAGCCTCAGAACGCGTGTAACAGCAACGGGGAGGGAGGGATCGCGGGATGGCACTCCACACTCGCCGGCGGCAGGTGGATTCTGGCCGTGGAGAGATCGAGCGCCTCTAGCCATCGAACGTTCAGCCCGGTTGAGCGTAGCTCGCCGTAATGGAGATGAACCAGGCGGGCAACGGGAAACATCATGCCTGGTGGAAGCAGAAGGAGCTCCCGGCGGAGGGAGAATCAACGGCCAGCCCCGACTGCCGGAACGGAGCGCGGCACGGGTGCCTCTTCCCCGTTTGCCCACCCGACTCCGACCCACTGAAGGGTTCATGGCGGACAAATCGTGAGACCCAAATCAGCCCACACAAATTTCGATGACCAATACTAGCGGTGATCCAAACAGGCCCACCAAAAATATGGAAAGCGAACAACCTGGTGCATTTGGCCCACAAACTTTTGGTCAGCCTGGATTGGCCCATATAAGCCACCAAATTTTGGATCGTAACCAATGGTAGCGTCCATATGGGCCCATCAAAATTCCAGATAGCTGCCATTGGTAGCAATCCTAGCGAGCCCATTAAAACATCCAGACAGAAAAGGAAAAAGTCTATTTTGCAATCAACTACCGCGGAGTGTGATCTTGCTGCCTCGACCGCAAAACCAGAGAACTATCAAAAACCGGCTTATTTTACTGTTTTTTAGAGCGGTTTTTTTCTTACGTGACAATCCAGTCAGAAAAATAAATAAAACAAACACCAGCCCCACATGTCATGGTCCTCCCTCCATCTATCCCCTCTTCCAATTTATGGCCCTCTCCAGTCTGATCCCCGGACAGACAGTACTACCCGTGTAGGCCTACTAAAATTTGTTCGCCACTAATGGTAGCGATGCTCAACTGTTGAACTCTGCAACCTGAACTCTTATTTGTCACCAACTAATCGCCAGCGTTACTGCCTATCACTTCTTTCAAAAAAATGATACCTGATGATAATGTAGGATACCTGGGTACTTGCTGCTTGACTTTCGTCCTACTTTGCGAAATCATGACATAGTTCAAGGGTGCTCAGAGTAACAGGGGAAGGACTTGAACTAAATGATAGTCTTACAGAGAAGTACATGGTTGCAGAAGTGAAGAGTATTTCTCCGTCTATTTTGGTTAGCATAATACAGATTGTAGAATGTTGATGCGAGGATAGTCAAGAAGGCCAACGTAATCAAGTCATCTCTAAATCACTAATGCATAACTTCCCAAAGCATCTAGCGCATTGACATACCTGAAAAGAAGGCAAAGTTTGATTACTTCATTTTTCGACAACATACAGAGAATTATATACCTGTAAAGATCACCTTCCTGAGGCATGCTTCCCTCAGAGTCAGCTTCTTGTTGCATGGCCGTCGTTTATTAAAAATTCACGATGTAGATATTTCTGGTTGGAAACCAAAAAAGTTAATCAGGCCATAAGAAACATTTCTGAAATTCCTTTGCAGGCTATGGCTCTATAGAAGTTTGAGGCGAAATTTTTGCTACAGACAACAATTCGTCAATTCCTATGAGATAAAATTTATATCTATTGTTGGAAATGGATGATCTTCACGTAGATAGAGACATGGCCTAATAAGTAAAGTAACAGAACAGTACAGTTCATATTCTCAACTAGAACTACCCCACAAAAAGTCTGTCCTCTGTTCTGCAATATGGAATTAAACTAATGTAAAGAACCAGAAAGCTGTATCAGAATTACGCATTGCAATCATTGACCAAAGAAATAGCTCATCAACACTAGTCACTATACTTGTTACCACAGAAGTAAGAATTAACGATATCACCATAGTTAATAACACCAGTTAACCAAGTAATACAATGCTAGAAATAAAAAAGAATAAGGTTTGTAACAAATTATCTCAACTCAATCTAGCATTCAGTCCAGATAAGCTAAAATTAAAACACAATAAAAATCTTCAAATCACGATTCAGACACATCAATAATTATTTTTCAAACATTCATATTTAAGTATAGATCTTTAGCTACATCCTACTTTTTCAAGTTATTTTTTATTATCTCTCCATGTTAATTTTAGTATTTTGCTATTTCTCTTCGTATTATTATCTTATCTATAATTCTATAATTTACTGATATCTCTCAAGATCTCCTTTTAACATAGCCAAATTGTCTTAACCAATATTGGACAGGGTTTTCTTCAATTACTGTTACCCTTAATCGATCACGTATATTCTCGTTCTGAATTCGATCTATTCTTTTATGATCATCACAGATCCAACATAGCATATGCATTTCTACAACACTCAGCTATTAAACATGATATCTTTTTTAGACCAATATTCTACTCCATATAGTATAGTAGGTCTAATAACAATTCTATAAAACTTATCTTTTACCTTCTACGATACACTCTTATCACAAAAGATGCCAAATGCTTAACGTCACTTCAACCAGCCCACTTTTATTCTATGGTTAATGTCTGCATCAATATCTTCACCCATCTGTAGCAATGATTCTAAATATCGAAAAGTGATCTTCTTAAACACTACTTGACCTCCTAAACTCATATCTTCATCCTTGTGTGCGATAGAGCTAAAATCACAGCTCAAGTATTTAGTTTTAGTTCTATTTACTATAAAATCTTTAAACTCAAGAGTCTATCATCATAACTCTAGTTTTCTATTACTCCTGTGCGGCTCTAATCAATTAACATTACATCATCTATAAAGAGTATATACCAAAGGATACCCCTTGTATGAACCTCATTCATTACCAATATAAAGAGGTAAGACTCAAGTTTCTAATGTAGTCTTATTTTAATCGAAAATTAATCTATGTTACCATAATTTATTCGAACACAGCATTATTGTACATATTTTGATAAGAGAGACATACTTTGTAGAGACTTTATATTTGTTCAAAAACCACCACATAACATTTCTTAGTATCTTGTAATAAACCTTTTCAAGTCAATAAAAATTATATGTAGGTCCTTTTTTTCTCTCTAAACCGTTACATAACTTATCTTATTAATAAAATTATTTCTATGGTTGATCTTTCAAGCATAAAACCAAATTGGTTTATAGAGATACGTGTTGTTACTCTTAAACGGTGTTTGATAACTCTCTCCTATAACTTCATAATATAGTTCAACTTAATTCTCCAATAATTAATACAACTTTGAATATCTTCCTTATTCTTATAGATTGTTATAAATATATTTCTCCTCCACTCCTCAAGTATCATGTTCAATCGAAAAATATTTTTAACAACTTGGTTAGCCATACTATAGTTATATTCTCGAGACATCTCCACACCTTGATTGAAATACCATCAGAACCTATCGCCTTATCTTCTTTCATCTTTTTTAAAACTTCTCTAACATTATATTCTTATATTCTCCACATAAAACTCCTATTACTGTCATCCAAAAAGTCGTTCAACTAAACAGTAGTGTCCTCTTTCCCACTATTAAATAAATTATTAAAATACTCTTGTCATCTATGTCTAATCTCATCCTCCTTCAACAACAATTGCTCACTCTCATTCTTAATATACTTAACTTAGTTATAATATCTCAACTTCCTATCACAAACTTTAGCTATTCTATAAATGTCATTCTCTCCTTTCGTACTCAGACGTTGTTATAGATTCTCAAAAACCTACCCTTTTGTCTCACTCATAGTTCGTTTTACGGTCTATATTATTAGCTTGTACTTCTTTATGTTGTCCTTACTCTTATCATGATACAACCGTTTATAGCATTATTTCTTCTCCTTAATAGTTCTTTGCACGTCTTCGTTCCATCACTAATAGTTTTTAGTTTCGCATCTACTTCCGTTAGTCACTCCAAACACATTTGAAACAATCTTCTATATATAACTTGATATCTTCTCTCATATGTTATTTATATCGTTTTCTTAGAGCTCTTTTTAATAATTTTTAAAGATATTTAATGTCTCTCTAACTTCCAAACATTTGATGTCTCAAACCAACTAAAACAACTATACAGATAAAGTATCACCTCAGAGTTGTTTTCTGCTTGCTCATGTGATGTGACCATGTCCCTCACATTCCTGACAACGTTAGTGCATGTGCAACAGATAAGCAAGAATAATGAAATTGTAAGGAATTTATACTTTATACTAAGCTGGTTAACTCACCCCACCAGGCAGCTGAAACGCACACACAACATGAGGAAAAATATATCAGATCATCTGTGTTACCAAACTACCATTGAATTAATGCATTAAACACAACTCACTTTGAAACAAATGCAACTGTCTTCACAAATTGAAACTCGAAAGAACTTAAAATATCTCGTGAGCCATTGTTTTGTATTATGCCGTCCCACAGTGTCATGCAGTGTGAAATATGCTATCTTCACCATTTTTTCATCTCTGCAAAGAAATATAGAAGTACAAATTTAAATGAGAACATAAAGTTGTAGATTAGACATTGTAAAAAAGGACATGATAGAACAATCATTTTCCCCATATGAGCTGACCGATCAACTCTGATCAACTAATCTCTGAGGGAACACATCAGTTCTTTTGTTCTATAAAGAACAAACTTTGATCACGCTACCTACTGTGAGCAATGAACACCATGGTAATATAACCACTGCTTCTCATTGTAAGCACCACAATGCCACTTAGGCAAATCTGACAGTGAAGTAAAACAAATACTACTTCAAAACCTCCTGTGTGCTTTGTTGTTTAATAGATTTTCCCCTCCGAGGTCCTTTTTTAGATCTCTTTGCTATGACAAGACCCTGCCTTTTGATTTTCTCAAGTTTTTCTTTTCTTCCTTGTATATCAGCTTTAATAACTTCGTCCCTGCTTTTTGTTGACAACAGAGCTAGCCTTGAAAACTTCTTTGGCCATACTTCTCCAAGTCGCTCATGTATATCTTTAAATACAGATACAAGACCGGCTCTCATGAAATATCCTTCAGTAAGCTTCATTGAGTTCGTTTTAGGAAGATCTGGACCATCTTTCAACTCAAGGTCCAGGTAGAAAGGAGAATCTTTCAGTCACATCTTAAGAGAGTAAGCTTTCACCACAAAGCTACCTGACCGACTCCTACATGGCAGGACAGGGGAGCCCATTTCCGAAAGGTAAGCCTGATAGTTTTACGCAAGGATACCATGCTATATTCCCCCTCCCCTGTGACCAATACAATAGATTTGGGGGATTCTGGTGCACCCTGGAGTGAAGCATCCTACGGTACAAGCAGAGTAACATGAAGAAAAGGGAGAGTTAAGGAATCAAAAAAAACAAAATCTCATTCAAACAAAATATTAGCTAGTATAAAATATATTAAATTCTATTACAATACAAGCATTCAAGCTTTTTAGGGGAATATTCAGATTGCTGCCAATTGGTGGATTCAACAATATTTGTGCCCTCAATATGGACAAAAATTAATTTGTGCATCAAGCTGTTAGACTAAAGCAAAAAAGAAAGGACAACGGTTCATCATGTTATTGTTATTAAAGCTATCACAATTCTCTACATGAAAATTGCGTACAATGTCAAACAAAGGTAGAAATGCATTAGACACTACAACTGACATAAATAGCATACATTCCATACATTTTTTTACTTGGTTTATAGATCATTTGACTTATAAGTGTGTGCACGTACTGTACTGCCCATAGTCATGACAGTGGCAACACAATAATACATTATAGCTGAAGCTGGTGAACAAATTTTACTACTATTCTCCACTCAAAACAGGTTTTTAATAATTGGTTTGGTGTCTTTCAATCAACCAATTCAAGATCATAAAAAATATTATTATTTTTAGAACTTACTTGCATCTTATCAAGCCACAATGTTAGAGCAACAAGAGCAGCACCAGCAGACAACTTCTGTAAGTCAGCTCCCCAATCTTTTTCTTCCACGCTGAGCCATTCACCAAGAAAATGATTAATCGATACGGCAAAAACAAATCTGTCCCACTTTGGATTTTCTATACTCATAATCATAAGGAAATTAAATCTAGCCATCCAGAATTACTTAAGTAATATTAACTCATAAACAAAGCATGTGAAGAAATGGGAAGTCTCCTAAAAGATCAAGATAAGGCCTAGTATCATTAAAAAAAACATCAGCTACAAATAAAACAAAGCAAAAAATAAGACCAAACCATATTATTCAAACGGCTCAGCTTTTCTAGTGTTGAACTTGAACATACCAATGTAAGAAATACTATAGCAGACTTACTATTTGAGATCACACCTAGTCTCATATTGCTATCAATTGCATGTCTAGGCAAGAGGACCAAACATGTTATGATGAGCTAACCCTTTTGTTTTCTAGATATTTTAATTTAGTTCTTGAATGCTCAGATGGAAAATTTTAATCATAATATTTTTATGGTTCAATTTCTGGCATGAATTTTTGCAATTAATGTTGTTCACGAAGTAGCTTTCTGTAATTTATCCACTTCTTTGTTTGCATACACACACACTGAGAGGACAGCCTCAAATGAAAATCTTTGGAGTTAGAAATTGTTGTAGATACCGAAAGATATTATGATGGTATATGCTTCTGTTTACAGCCAATTGGAAAATCCATGAAGCAGTTGCTCTACGTTCAAATGCCCATAAGAGGTCCTCTAGAGCATTTACAAAATGCAAAGAAGCAGAATCTTCTAATGCCCCAAGTTCTTCTAGAAAGCTGTCAACCTCAGTACATAGAGACGAAGTCCTCTCAGTAAGGAGCCTGCAAAAGATGTAAAATTTGACCATTGGTAGAGACAAAAACACATAACATTGTGAACATAATTAAGTACGGTATCAACCTAATAGGAAGGTCAAATCCACAATCCTGCAAAGACTTTAGTAGAAAAATGGCATCATCAGTCTGCTCGCACAAACTAGCAGCCCTGATGAAACATGTCCAAACTTGGTGATCTGGTTCCACACCATCTCTTTTCATTTCTAATAGCTTTGAGATTCCAAGACTGTAGTCACGATTTCTCAAGTAAGCATTGAAAACAGTACCGTATGGTAAAGTGCTAATTTCCACTCAGAACTTTCTCGGCTTCGTCTGGGTACCCAGCAGTTCCATAAGAAATCATGAGGATATGCATAGTAGCGATGGTTGGTTCAATGCCATCCTCTTTCATTGCTGATAGTAAGTGCTCGGCTTTAGAATGGTTGCTGGCGTTCCTATATATTTTCATCATCATGTGGTAGATAGATCTATTTAATTGATACCCCTTTGATCTCATTTCTTCGAAAAGCAGATCAGTTTGCTCCCAGAGTTTTGCTTTTCCAGATGCAGCAAGCAAGATTTTGTAGGATTCTAACTTGGGCGTCAAACTCCGTTTACCCATTTCATTCAAGAGAGTAAAGCCTTCTTCAGGCCTAAAGTTTATACTGTACATGACTATAAGTGTATTATATGTATCCTCATCAGGCTCTAAGCCAGCTTCCAGAATACTATGATATACTTCTATTGTCTTGTCAAAGTTTCCTGTTGCAGTATACATCAAAAGAAGGGTATTAAGTACAATGAGATCTGGTTTGAATCCTGCTCCCTCCATCTCTGCAACCATCAATTCAAGATCCCTGAATCGTTTATTATGGCAGAGCAAGGAAATCATAATTCTGTAGAGGTGCATATTTGGTAAATATCCTGCTGCCTTGATCCCATTATATATTTTCATCACCTCAAATACATCCCCAGCATTTGCAAAAGCTTCAAGCATAAGGAGTACTGTGCTTCTGCTGATCTTGATGTCTAAATCTTGAAGCTCCTGCACAACCACATACAACTCATCCAACCTGCCATCAACAAGCAATGCTCTCATCATTCCATTAACTGAATCAACAGTTGGTAGAGGACCCTTTTTAATCATAATGTCAAAAACTGCCCTTGCGTGCTCATAAAGGCCACTCTCAGCATATACATGTATTAAAGCATTCCAAATCCTTCTATCGACACTAGACACCTGCTTCAGTCCTTGCACGAAATTTTCTGCCTGCTGCCAGAGTTTAACTTACTATATGCTTCAATTATCGCTACTCTGCATGAAAGAAAGTTCAACGAAATACCAGATTGCACAGTGTCATCCATCAATTGATAAGCTGTTTCTGGGAAGACCAATCTGCAGTATGTGTAAATCATACTCTGGTATATCTTTTGGGAAGAAACTATGCCAAGAAACTGCATATCGCAGAACACTTGACAAGTTTCACATAATAACTCAGACTCCTCAAGGTAAGCAATCAAGTACTCATAAAACTCGCTGTCTTGACCAAAAGATCCACGTTTTAACATCTGTATTCTACTGTACTCTTGAATGGCATCAACAATCTTCTGATTTTTGCACAGAAGCACAATCTAACGTTCTGATATTAAGTTATGGGAGCTGGGAACATGCTCCCGGATGCATTCAAGCAAAGAGAGACCTTCTTCATGCTTCCCCGTTTTTTCATATGTATCTAAAATGGACAATAGGCTCTTACCGTCAGGCTCATATCCTTGGAGGCATGCCCTCTTCAACATATTAGCACCCTGAGAAATGCATTCTGCCTTGATGAGTATAGTAGATATTAGTAGTGGATTCATTTCAAAAACAACCTCCATGTCTTGGATAACTCCTTCAATCTCATCGTGTTCATTTCCCTTTGCGAGTGCAGAAAGCAAAATATAAACCATCATCTGGCCTATAACCATCCTTCATCATTGTCCGATACAGAACCATCGGCTTTCTCGTCTCACCAGACCTTGCAAAAATATCCAGCACAACCAAATAGGCCAAACAATCAGGTTTGACACCTGACTCAACCATACAATCAAATGTCTGCTCCGCATCGTCCAGTCTCCCACTTTTGGCGCATGCACATATCAAAGCACTAAAAGTTACCAAAGTTGGCTTTAATCCTGCATCAGCCATCTCCCCCAGCACCTTCCCTGCCTCATAAATCCTGTCCATCTTCCCTAAAGAATCAACCAAAACAGTATAGGTCACAGCATCTGGAGTGTAGCCTATAGCCCTCATCTCATCATACAGCCCAAGTGCCAAGTAAAGCCTGCCCATCTTTCCATACATAAGAATCATGGTATTATAAGTAATCCCATCCTTCTTGAACCCAGCCTTAACCAATTCCTCACACACAGGCTCCACCCTCTCAAAATCGCCTTCCTTCGCGAAAGCATAAAGGAACGAGTTGTAAGTGACTGCATCCGGCTGATAACCCTTCTCTACCAGCTCCTTAAACATCCTCTCAGCCTACTGTGCCTTCCCACACCGGCCGTGCGCGGAGACCATGGCATTGTACGTCCACAAATCCGGCCGACACTCTGAAGCTATCATCTCCTCAAACACGACCACTGCATCATCCAAATTAGAACCTTGTGAGCAAGCACTGATGAGGGTGTTGTAAGTGATAGCATCCGGTCTCAGCCCAGCTTGCCGGACTTCATGTAGGAGCTCGAGAGCAACACCGGCGGCCAAACACCCAAATTTAGCCCTGGCATTGATTAGGGTGTTGAAGCTAACGAGGTCGGGCTCGATGTCCTGGTCGCACATTGCGTCAAGCAGCTGACGTACGTCGTCGAAACGGCCGGAACGGGCGTAGACGCCCATCATGGCGTTGAACACCTGCGCGGTGGCACCCTCGCGGGCGTAGCGGAGGAGGACCTCCTCCGCGAGCGCGTCCTGGCGGGTGTGTCCGAGGATGACGGCGACGACGCGGGGGCCCGGGGCACGCCCGCCGCCGCTCGCGAAGAGCCACTCGAAGGCGTCGAACGCGCACGACGGCGAGCTCGTCCGGCGCGGGGCGCGCCGGGGGGCAGCGCCAGGACGTGGTCCACGAGGCCCGCGACGCGCGCGCGCCAGTCCCGTGCTCGCCGCAGCGCGAGCTTGCTGAGCTTCTTCACCCTCCCGCGGTGCGCCAGCGCGTCGAGCGGCTCGAGGGCGGCGGCCGAAGAGGTTCCCGCCGCCGCCTACTCCGCTGGTTCCCCCTCTCCCTCCGAGGGCCTCGCCACGGGCGCGGGTGGCGCGGCGGTGCTGGCAGGAAACCGAGGCGCGGGGAGGTGCGGGAAGCGGAGGTGTGGCCACCGGACGGAAGGGTCGGCGAGGGGGTAGTCGAAATCATCCTGTAACGAGGGCACCGCGGCCATGGAGACAGTGGCGCGTGGTGGAGGTGGGGGAGGAGGAGAGGAAGGGTTGGGAGGCAACGGCCATGAGAGGCATCGGGTGGAGGTGGATCACTCGCGCATGGAGGTGGAGGTGGGAGTGGAGCGCTTGCTCCAGTGGAAATGATCACGTTGGGGAGTTTGAGCGAGTAATTGAGCGACAAGATATTTTGCTTCTGCTCCTGAAAAATCTGCTTCAAATTGTTTAGTAGTTGCAGTTTCAGAAGCGATGAAGAGCACACCTGACACTCTGCGAGGCTGACATAATTTCAAGTTTTTAACATAATTTCCGTTGAATTTGTGCCTTTGGGGATATTTTGATAGCTGGAACTTCTACAACATAGTTCAGATCAGTTTCAGTTCCAGCAACAATCACAGTAAGAAGCAGGAGAATTTTCAGAAGCTCCAAACAAGGCCAAACTGGCAGCTGAGTAGCACAATTCCAATTTCTAATTCGTATTCATCTCGTTCTATTGGCAAATGTTCAGAATCAATCAGGCACTTGAGCAACACATGCAAAGAAATCCGCATGAATCCCAATCCGCCTAGGAGTACCTCAAAGAAACGTTACAAACGTGCAAGAACGAAAAGATGAGAATGGAATGTGAATTGAATGAAGCTATGTATAATTTTACACTGTATTCTGTTGTCAGGCTATTCTCCTGCTGCCTCTTTTAATATACAACTACAAGAAAATTACAGTGCTCCAACAGCGACCATCTTTTTTAAAAGTTTTTTCCCTACATCTCTTTCTCCTTTTTTTGTTTTGGTTCTTTTTCCTTCGTGGTGCTGACCTAAGAGATGCTAGAAAACCATAACACGGAGCAGACCGGGTTGCGCCTGCGTGTAGTGGAGGCCTTCCTCCAGAAGAAACTGCTCGACAGCAATGGGCAGCCTCGCGGTGCGAGAACCCTTGGTGTGGTGGCCTGTTCCGACGCATACCATGACTTGCATCCTCTCACCTGTAGCCCTCGCGGTGCTCTTCAGAGCACCAAGCTCAACCTTTAGTATATGGATTGCTTCATTCACATGGAGACCATGTAGATCAATCAGACGGTCCCTCCCACGTTGCGAAGAAGCAGGGTTCCTGAGGAACATTGTAACAAAACACAGCATAAATTAAGTGTGCTTGTAACATTCAGAAACAGTACAAGGAGCAGCTGTATGTCAGGTGGATTAAGTATAAACTGGCATGAAAAGGATTCCATCCTTCCAGCACAGAAAGAACAAGGAATCAATTAGGCAACCTCTGTCGATAAATAGCTTCCCTAGCTTTCTCATGAGCTGCTTTCATTTGTGCATTGTATGTCTGTCCCTTCATACTCAATTCCTTAGCTACAGCTTTGTTGCCAATCAAGTAAGCCTGCCTAGCCTGTCAAGTAGATCTGTATGTAAATTACTTCAGCAACTACAAGATGTCAAACCTCAAAAATAAGTTTGACATATTGTATAATCAATTCAATTCACTCAAGTAAAAGATATAGCAGATGAGGACACTTAAATGAATTTTAGTGATGTAGTAGACATTATAATAGCCAGAGACCAATTCTCTTACAGTAATAAAAGGAACAGAACAGGTTATGCGAGACTAAAAGTAACACGTAAACATCAATAATTGACAATATAACAATTGTGTAGAAAATGATTAATAAACGAAATGCCAGGGGCTAAATTTTAAATGGTGGATAGAATTAGGGGTGGATAACGAAACAGCTTGGCTCGTTAAGGCTCACTCGTTTAGGTTCATTATCTTAATGAGCCAGCTCGGCTCAGCTCACGAGCTGGCTCGTTAACGAGCTATGTCTCATTTAAATCACCTCTATAATTTTAAGTTTGCCACTTTTATTATATACTAACACAATAATAGACACTAACTAATAAATAACTCACTATACATATAGTTTAGATGTAATTATGAAACTAAGCACCAGTTAAGAAGCACTAAGTATATGAAGATATAGTCGCGTGCTGGCTCATTAAGCTCACGAGCTAAAAGCCCAGCTCATCTCGACTCATTAAGACTGCGAGTTCGAGTTGATCCGAGTCAAGCTCGTAACAAGCCGGTCTGAGCCACGAGCTTTGAGCTTTTTGTCCACCCCTAGATAGAATGCATATGACATGTTGCTCTTGGGGTGAGTCCATGGTGATAGTACACATCAACAAAACGATATAGGATGCTAAAGGGAAAAATTCATATGGCCCAATGCCTAGAACTAGATATTTTATTAACAACAATCTTTATGATACACAAACACACAATGCTACTGGCACAAGTAGGTTGCATACGCATGCGGCACATTTCACTTGTACACCCATGGACACCTCCGTATGAGATGCGCCAGAGGCCACAACTGAGGATGCTTACCTGCTCAAAACATGCATTTCGGATGCGGGCAAAATCACGAGCTTCTTCCCTTGATTCGGAGTACATATTTGCTGTTGGTTTGCACATAAACATCAAGCAATCAGTCTATAGTTCGAAGCATATAAACATAAAGCTCTATAGTTGAAACAGAGCTTAGGTACAAGGAACAAAAAGAGGCAGCGCATCCTCTACTTTTGATTTTCTGGTGATTCTCGAAAACTTCAAACCACTTCAAACAAAAAAAAGGTTTACTACCTATACGTTGAATTGTGTACACCAAGTTTCCACACATAATTTACCAATCTAGATATTTCTATGATCTAGTTGGTTTTAGACCTACTTTAAATGCGTGCAATGTATAGCAAGACATATAATTTACCAATCTAGATATTTCTATGATCTAGTTAGTTTTAGACCTACTTTAAATGCATACAATGTATAGCAAGAGTTGTGGATATTAACCTTCCTAATTCTGAATGAGAAGATTGTAAAATCATCAAACATACAGGAGGGAAACATGCAATTTGCACAAAGAACTAAGAATATCAACATGAGTATTACCTACTGCATCTCCAGTTTCGAGCCATGGAGCAGCTCGCGCACTGCTAACACTTTGAAACTGGTTTCCAGAAGATATTTTAGTGGTAGAATTGTACTGCTTGGGTACAGAAACAGTTGAAACACCATTAACATATTCAGGACCTTTCTTATACTTCCAATGGCCAGAATTTTGTGACGCAAGTTTGCGAACAGCAGAAACAAAATCACCAGTACCACTAGATACAGAGGGTGAGCTGCGTCCATTGAAGATGCTTAGAATATCTGCATTGCCTTTGGAAAAACCATTTTGGTCTTCAACTGTTGGCAGTGCGGGGAAGTCCCCTGTGCTAAAGTTCGGTGTCCTGGGGGTCAGAGTTTGATTGGAGGTAGCATCAACTTGCATCTGAAACACAGGAAAATGATATCACTATGTCAAAATGTCAATGCCACTTGACAGCCAATGTAAGATACTACTAAACATGCTAGTGCTCACAGAAGATTAAGATTGTTGGCATGACAGTGGCATGCAACTGCAACCAGTCATTGCTGCCTTACTAACGAGCTCTACCAAAAAATGTAATATGACTAACAAAGTAGCAATTTTGACCAAATTCTAGGTGGATATTCAGTAGCATTGATTTGTGTGCTAGTTTTACTGAATGAAGGGATTACCTCTAGCTGGGTGAGGATTTCAATAGTATGGTTGAAGTCACATCCATTGGCATAGTAGAGTTCTGCAAGGCTCTCTGATGAAAAACCAGGAAACTGTGATGCTAAATACTCTAGGGGATCAAGAACACCATCTGTTGCCACAGCATACGCAGTAGCAAAACTGTCAGAAAAGCCTGCGGCACTTTCAGAATCATCATGGAGGCCCTGGTTTCCATTAGTAAAATGGAGATCCCCTACAAAACTTTGCTCCCAGTTGCTTGAACCCATAGATGGAAACGATGCTGGTGAATTATCTTCATAAAGTAAACTGGCATGCCCCAGTTCCAGGCTCTTGTTAGCCTGAGAAGATAAATCATGTTCTCTTGAAAAGCGACTAGCTGTTGTCCCATAGAAAGGGGGTGCATTCAAGGATAATCCAGCAAGAGACAATTCTTCAGGTTCTTGTTCAATTTTCTCAAAACTGAAGTCTGGAATGATGTCATCAGGAAGCTGCTTACGCCAAAACTGATGTGCCTCATCGTCCGAGTTATTTGACTTTGACGACTCGGACCTATCTAAGATAGTTTTCCCAGAACCCCTAAGATCTGTCTTACTTACATCTGAAACAGTGCTACTCTCAAAAGATGGTCTAATACATGAAGGTACAAATTCTGCTGCATTGGGATTCAATGCTGTGACGTTATTTGGCAACAATGACCTTGTATCTCCATTAGAAACAACTTTATTGAGTGAAGTCATTTTTATAGAAATTACATGTGATGTTACATGTACAAGGGAAAAATTGCAGTAAAGAATTATCCAAGCCCTGCAAAGATATCAACATCGAGGATTAGAATGGACATGGCTGAGCACTTGATGTACCACCATCACATCATAGACATCTCCTAAAGTATTTCTATGAACAAATAGGTGCAACTAAACAAAAAAAAAACCACTGCCATAATATTAAGAAACTGGCATTTGTTAAATGGCGAGACAATATGCTAAGCTGTGTGTAAGGATTACTAGAGCTTGTAATTTGTCATAATAATCGATTTGATACAGTATTGTGGGAAATTTCGTTTCATGCCTATCATAAAATACCAAAAATAAGAACAGCAGCTAGACATTATTATTAAGGCAACTTTCGTATTTAGAACAAAACATTTTAATTACTTCGTAATAAGTCCATAACTTAAAGCTGCTGCATCATACAAAACCAAAAGCATACAAAGATTCAAAAAAACACAGTAGGATATATAAGGCTGGACAAATGGACAGTTATACAAGTTCTTAAAAGTGAAAAACTAAAGGCTGTTTAGTTATCACACCGTTACGATTCATTTTTTTTTTGTTTTCATCACTGCCAGGGAGGGATACCACCATCAATGTGACTGTTACTGGTAATAGAAACGTCCACATTTACAGAAGACACGAAATCAGTAGCTCTTTGCCCCCAAAAAAGAAGAAAACTTAATGTTTTGCTCCCAGTTTCCACAAAAATGGCGTGACTCTTCCTAGTTACTCATATAGCTGCCGTTGCAAAAGAAGCAAGTTTTCTGACACATTACCAGTTTGCTCCTCCACAAATTCATCGATTAGAGCGGCTCAATTCTCCTACTATTTCATTACTACATACTGATAAACTGTTTCTCTCACCCAAACTTACCGAAACCATCAAATCCACAAGAGAAAACTAAGAAAAGAAATTTTTGGGAAGGAAAGAGAAGATACCCTCAAAAGTCTACGCAACTCCAGATACAATCGAAAGAGGCAAAAGAGCAACAGAAAGATGAGCAAACAGTACCCCTGCTTTCCTCTCCTTCCAGCACACGCTACAGCACGCCCCTCCCCCGGCTCCCCGGCCGGTGACGAGGTGTTAAAAAAACCATGCTTTTTTCCTATCACCACCGCACAGCCGCGACCGGCAACGAAGGTGCAAAATCAACGGAACCAAATCCTACGCCGCACGAGATCTAGCCCAGATCTACAGGAACCCGGAGAGCCAACGCCAGATCTGGAGAAGGGGAACCAGCGAAAAGCCAATACCTTTCCGCCGGTCGATGAGCTGATAGTGATATATCGCTGGCGACCGGCCCATGGGGCGGCGTCCCCGCCGACGGAAGATAAAGGACGGCCCCTCCCCGCCGCAGGGGCTTCGGTTTCACCGTCAACGCAACGGAGTCGGTCTGCTCGCTCTCCGAAAGAGGAGTCGGAGACGGAGACGGAGACGGAGACGGAAAAGGGTTCGCCTTTTTTGGGGTGGGCAGAGACGGTGAGGCGAGGCGTCTCGGCCGTGCAAAGGAGAGGAGGCGACGAGGGGAAGAGGAGAGGAGAGAGGTTGGTGCGGATGGGATGGGGGTGGTGGTGGATAGGTGAGGGGTGGTGGAGTTTGACCCGTCGCGGCTGGGGTGGTGGGGCCCGGGACGGGTGTGGTGGTGGCGTGGAGGGGAAGCGGGGGGGTGGTAGTGGCGGCGGCCGCCTCGGGATCGGGCCCCCGGCCGCGCGCCGCTCCGCTGCGAGCTAGCCTGACGTGCCTGCGCCGCGCGAATGTGCGGGTAGGTGATGCAGCCGAGCGAGCGAGCCAGGAAAGCTCTGGAACTATGGGTAGGGTGGCTCCGTCCCTGACTGGCTGACTCTGACTCCCCTGCTCAGCCTTTGCTTCCGGCGCTGGACCAACCAGCTGATGATGATGATGCAGGCTTTGGTTTTTTTTTAAATAAAGATGGTAGTAGTAAATTTTATTTTGGTTTTTACTTTAAAAAAATACAGCCAATTGTTATAAAATTACAGTTAAAAAGATTGTGAATTATAAAATACAGTTTGATAAAAAAAACAAGAAAGCTAGTTTAAAGACATATAACAATCTATTGCTTAATCATTGGTCGACAAATATATATATATAATTTATATAAGATTCTTATCTTATCAAATGTCAAAACTCCAAACCCATAAAGGCCTTGACTATCTACTACTATATTTTTCTTTACTGTTTTTTTTCATAGGGTATTACATTCGTTCAAGAAACACTGCTACTAAGGCAGATAAGAAAAAAAAAGTAATAACATATTCTCTTTTGGATTGTCTTGGTGCATGAATACTTACATGCAATGGGATTGGAGGACTTACGGTGGAGAATTTAAAATAAAAAAGATGGAAGAGGTGCTAAGTTAATATATGTATGTATACGCGCCTTGTATTAAAAGACATAAAATGTTACGTCATATATTTTGGGATAGAGAAAATAATGTTTTATAATGATTTGATGATCTCTACAATCAGGAGTAAAAATAGCCTCCTGGAGCTGGAGTATGGATTGAAAAGGTGAGCAAATGAGGGGTTGCCAAATAAAATAATTCTGGATGTCTTCATTTCTCTTATTTTCTAACTTCTAGTCTCTTATTTTTTATACGTATGCATTTTAAATTATTAAATGGATTGTTTTTTATAAACATATGCTTTAAAAATCATATAAATATATTGTTTAAATTTTTTAGCTAATAATTAATTAAACATATGTTAATCCGTCATTCTATTTTTGTGTGCATGGAAGAGAAGCTCAAAGCTTCTCCGAACAAGGATAGAAAAGATACCTATACCAATAATTTTATGTCGCTTTTATGTGGACTTGTCCGACAGCCGGTCCCAAATTTTGTGTTATTGAGCTTTTGTTTTTTTCAATAACCTACATTTACATGAATAAATGTGGCGTTCTGTTACACACGAATGGCTTGCTTATTACACGTCTAAGTTTTCTCGCAGTTGTAAACATTTGCGAAATAACTTAGGTGTTTTTGGGTTCTTCCTACTCAATGGCAAGAAGAACGATAGTATGTGTTTCTTATGCTAATTAGTTGACCTGCATGAGAAGGTATTTTAGTTGGAGAATCTAATCAGCATGACACTTTCTATCTTTTTTAATATAATTCTAATTATAATAGTAGTTGAATTTGACGGAGATTCGGTTTCATCCCTGCATATACCGCATATATGAGACTAACACCCATGATCTGGTTAGGCAGGTTCCATTGTACCACATTTCTTCAATAATTTGTAATCCTTATATTTTGCAGGTTGGTAATGAACAATGAAGCCACGCAAAACGAGTACTCTTTATCACACAAGCTATAACAATATATAAACATTGATTTTTTTTAAAAAAATACCATTACATAATCCATATAAAACCATAGTACAACGAAACTTACAAGTCTAATACAATGTTTTTACAAGGTGACAAACTGACTACAATATCCAAATGAAGCCATCACTAATGGAAGAGTGTCCAAAAGAACTAGACACAATTGCAAATGCTACACACACACAACTTCATGCTCGATCACACGGAGCTTAAAGTTAATTATACTCCTCTCGAGCAATCATCAATTAGATCACACATTACTGTTTTTTGAGCCAATCTACACATGCTCCCAAGTTTATTCTTGTAAATATTTAATTTAATTCAATAAAAATTCGCTATTAGCGAGCTCAACATCCCAATCATTGGCAACAGCAACCAGATCGCAGCTGCTTCGAGAAGCTTCGCCGCAGGCTGGGCAATCAAATCAATCATCTTCACCGCCGCCGGGGCATCCGGATCCGGCGGCAACCTTGCGCCCATGCGGCGGCGCGGCGGGGGACGCCGGTGGCGAGTCGAGGCAGCGGCGGAGCAGCCTCGCAACGGCGGCGACGAGGTCGTCGTCCGCGGCCCTCGCGGGCACCCGCGGCGCGGCGCGCGCGAACGCGACGTGGCGGTCGAGCGCTTCCGCCGTGGTGATCTCCCCGGCGCCGGCGCGGCGGATCTCGTCGCCCACCGCCTCCGCGCAGAGGCCGCAGATCCACCGGCCCAGGTACTCCTCCCGCACCGACGCGATGTACTGCGGCGTGCACTCCTCCGTGAAGCCGCAGCACTCGCACTTCGCGGCCTCCACCTCCATGACGCGGCTACTTCAACCAGCGGCGGCGGCGTACACGCAACTCTCGGCGATGAAACCCTTCTCCAAGTCTCCGACCGGCAGGCTGACCTAGCTCTTACCGCTCCTTTTCCCAGACGGCGTAGGCTGGAACGGTGGCGCTCGGCGCCGTGTGGTGCTCTTCTCTCCGGAGGACGGTGGCTACGGCGGCGATCACGTGTCGGCGGCGAGTGAGGCCGGTGTCATCGCAGGCGACGTCTCGCTCGCGCTTCCGCTCTCCTGCACCAGCGCTAATCATCTCCACCGAAACATGCGGACTCCGTGTGGTATTTATCCGCAAACTCCATGGAGCACGTGGGCCCTCCACGAGAGCAGTCGGGCTCCTCCCCTTCGAGATCGACAAGTGGGACATGTCTAGGAGGACCTACATGTCAGTGAATGTGAGTGGTGTAGCTGCGTGTGCGAGTTGTAGGGTGCAACAGAGATGGAGCCGTGAAAGGGAGGCCCACGTCAGGGGCGCTGAGCTGGAAGGGTCCCCACCCTTTCCAATGTGTGGATCTTGACAGCTGGAGATGGATGGTGGGGCTGACACTGGGATGAGGAGAGTGGAATGAGGAGAGAGAGAAGAGGCATGGTGGCTATGGTGCTATCTTTCTTCCTTCAAATTTTTATTAGGTGAAATAGATATAGGTTTGGACATACATTGTTATCGTTGATATTACGTCGTTATCGTTGAGCCCTCTCGTTATTTTCATAATCACTATTGATCGTTTTCATGGTTTCAATTGAAAAAAAAATGATTTTATTGCCATGGCTCTTTTTGCCTTATATATGAACACCTCCAATCTCCAATCAGAAGACTCATAAAAAATACATCTTCACCTAAAAAGTCTTATGACTACACTAGAAAAGAATTCCACATGATCACCAAAGCTACCAATATTATTATCTTCCTACCAAACATAATCGACTGGTTCTATGTCTAAATGGTTTTCCATAGTTGATTTTGCTACATCTCGGTAACAATCTCTCAAAATCCCACGGACCAGAATAAATTTATTCGCTGAGAAGTCCAATCCATATCAAAGGGAAAAAACAACAACAACAAAAAAAAAGAGTCCCATCTCTATACATCTTCATCGTTAAGGAGAACACAAAGTGGAAGATCATGCGCAGCACGGCGTCCCTCATGACACAGAACCGAAAGAACAGAAAAGAATGGCATTGGTGGGAGATGAAAGAGAGCATCCTGTGATGTAGTCATGATGGTATTGAGACGTTGATAGGTTCCTGTGAAGAAAAAAAAGACACTCACATTATGGGTGAGTGGTAACAAAAACAGCAGAGGGACAACCACCAGAATACCAGACGAGTCCGTGCACGGAGAGATGCCCCGGCCATGTGACACAGGCAGATGGGTCATCCATCATGGTACACGTTAACACGTACCATGTGATCGAGCATATATATATATATATAGCCTTAATCTCTCGAAAAAAAATAAAACGTATAAACCGTAAATATCTGATGATTTCGTAGTTTTCTTTTTATAAAAAACCGGTAAATTTGTTCATAGGACAATCTAAGAATCTATATGGATTGAAAGAATTTTATAAAAAATTTAGAAGAATTAAGCTATTTCATATAAAAATATTGTAAAATTTTCGCGTTTTAAAGGAGCTCTATCGTGTGCTAGGATCAGCAAGAGCATCTGTTCTCACTCATCGGTAACATTGACAATAGCTCATCCGAGTTTTCTCGATGTATGGGACATATACTCCTATGTGGGGTGTACATTCTTGTACTTTTGCACGTACTTCAGTACTTAGAAAAGGTTTTTTTTTCCAACCGCGCGGACGCGTCGAATCGATCGCGTTGCGCTGTGCGTTTTGTAACGTCTCGCGTGTGCAAGAGGACAGGGCAGGGTCACATGATGATCACGATCCGGCCAGTTGGGATTCGATCGATCGATCGATCGCCGCTTGACGTACGCAGAGGTTGTTGGTGGCGATCGACCAAGTGATCCACCGATCGATCTGTACTGTACCCGGTGCAGCGTTAATTGCAGCCCACAAAGGAAACGTACGTACGTGTACTTACGTTGGCATCGTGCAACGTACGTGTACGTTTACATAGATAGCTACCTATAATAATACATGCATGCTTACCGTGGGATAGCGTCACTGTGGTCACTGTCCGTGCCAATGTGTGACGTTTCCTGAGATCAAATTGACTTTTTATGTAAAAAAATCCTAAAAAATCATATGAAGTTCTTGTATTAAAAAAGGTAGCAAATGAACCAAACTTTTGTCCACAGGTGAAATCTGACAGGCTACCCTAGTGCAGTTGTCCGACTCAGCCATGTGCGCTATGCGGTGAAAATATAATTCATGTTGTTATCATTAAATGGTCCTGGTGTTTTGTTAATTAGCAATTTTCTTCCCGTTGGTTGCCGTTGTAACCAGACATCTAGGGTGCGATATTAACAATTGAATGATATACCGATCATTTTTTTTAAAAAAAACTTAAACAAAATTTTAATTTTTTGGTAAAATGTGTTCGGGTTTTTCTCAGTAACCACATGATTTGTAGGCTTAGCGTGGGGGAAGGGTAGCCCCTTTACCGTCGTTAAGAGAAACTTTGCTTATGATTGGTATTGTCTAGAAATACCGATGTTTTGTTAGTGTCCAGTCGTACATCCGTTATATGTCTTCTACCTGGGACACCACTGTGCGTTTCAACTTGCAAGGACCGTGAGAGGTGAGAACAGAGAACGACATGATGATGACATGCAAATGTGATAATGATCGACGATAGTATGCAAATACGATCAACCTTTTTCAAAATCGTAATCTCCCAATCGGCCCACCATAGATATACAGTAATTAATCGTGACCCCTCGTGACATGACCCGTAATGATCGATCAGATCAAATGCAATTACTAATGAAGTACAAGCTGCTACCTAGTAGAGGAGCAGTAGACCAGTAGTACTGCCGATTAGAGGAGACCAGGGTACGTACCTCATGCACGGCATGTCTGCTTCGGTTGCTGTCGACTTCGTTAACTGCAGGCAGACTCTGCCTACTCCCCCTTTTTATCTGTGTTTCCCACCGGACATGTTAAAAAGCTTTTAGCCGCTAAATCTCATGAGAAGAGGTCCGATCGAGGAGAGGTGGTGGTTTGGTCACGTAAAGATCTGATAGGTCTACTTAACTCTAGTGTAGTTTCTTAAACTTCGAGGTTTGAGAGCGTACCAGTCAATTTGACCCTGCAATTGATAAGAATAGAGGATGAGACCCGTGAGCCGATCGACCAGTGGGCCTATCCAGCTCTTCCTATCGGCTGGATACCGATAGAAAAGGCAGCGCTCGAGCATCGGCTGAATAACTGATGGAGACGTGAGAGATAGACGCATGTAATATACTAGAGGACCTATCGGCCAAAGAATCGATGACGCTACTCGGCATCCGAAGCACGGAGCGAGAGCTGATCCCCTACGAAGCCACGTGGGCCAGCGACCGCGGTGACAGCATCGTTAGGACCAAGCTCAATAGATTGGATCGAACCGAGACAGTATAAAGCCAGGGACTAACGACACGGATACGACGGAGGCTTAGACCAAACGTGGCGATGAGGGAAAGAGAAGAGGCCATCGGCTACCTACCGACCGAACGTTCGACGCAGGCCTACACCTAAACCTATCGGCTGCTCGAGCTGATGGGGAACAAGACCCGCTAGATCTTGACGCCAGCTACGTCAGTCGTGCGCCCTAGAAGATCAGACCGAACCGAGACGGTACCAAGAAGCGCTCGACGTGTCCGAATCGACCTCTAGAAGATCGATCATTAGACGATACACAAGACGTGTGTGAGAACCTACATTGGGGATAACTCACCGGCTACTCACTCCGACGAGACACCGGGTAGAGACGTATAGGCCTATGGCTCGATCTACCGTCGGCCGTCTGGTAGGTCAAATCTAACCGATGCAGCACGAGACGGACGATGGTAGAGAGAGCCTGGTAAACCGATAGACCTCGCATGGACGTGATGCGGTACACTCGATCTAACTAAGAGACCGAACCTAACCGATACAACCTTGGATAGAGCAAGAATACTAGGATAGTGGTGAGACTTACCTCTTCGCCGGAGATCGAACTTGATCGATGCAGCCCCGTGTCGAGAGCCAGAACCCGCCAGGTAATAACCTAGACAGGCTAGGGTGGTGATGCGCCAAAGTTATATTGGATAGATTTGTTGATGTCTTTACATGTTTTTAGGGGGTCTATATTTATACCTTGGTATTACAAAGTCCGACGCAGTTACAACAACCATCGGACGTTATTTCCTAAAAATATAAAAGAAAAATATCTCTAAGCAATTGTAAAACTACTCAAACTTGCTTAGCTTACGTAATACATTATAAAAACACCTAACCTGCCGTTATTCTCATTACTCCTCTTTGGACCCGACTCCATCTGGATAACTTTCTATCTTCAAACAAACCGATTCAATCTTTCACCAGTTTGATTGGTTCTTCTACAGTGTCAATTGGTTTCACCCCACGAGCCGATCAGTATTTTCCCATCGGCCGATCTTGTTTACAGGCTAAATCAAGTTTCGGCGTCAACACATACCCCCCAATTTTGGAGTTTGTCAACAGATTACGAAATTCAATCCGTTGGAAGTCTCCACAAACCGAGACGGCTCATCATAGCCTGCATACGCTAATTAATCAGCCCAGATTCCAGCATAGGTCACCTCGCCCCTATAAAGTATCCCACCGTTTCATCCTTCTTCCACACACTTCCTCACCATCGGAGCCCTCAACCTCGATAAGCCCCAACGATTGAAGGCGAACCTCCGCAGATCGCTTCATCGACCACTGATCTTCTCCCATTTTCTTCGCACGATGACAACGACACACTTACAGGCTGATCCGGAAAAGACTGGCTGAGATTGAATACCTTCTGCCTGAAAAGTTGGCTGACATACTTACACCTGCTGCCTACTTAGAATTCTAAAGGACCTAGCTGATCACAAGCAGACGACGTATAGCCGATCGTGTTGAGTAGAGTAGTTTAGCCTAAAACGATCGGCTGTCCGACTAGACCGAAAAGAAGAAACTAGATGACATGACAGCTGACGTGCAATGCACCAACACTAAGCTTGGCCTCTTGAAGAAACAAGAAGCCGATTTGATGGCGAAACTTGTCAAGGTGCGTTGTGACATCGAATCCACCGAATCCCATCTCATCGGACTACCAAAATCAATCAAAGATCAAGAGGCCAAAGTAGCAGATAAAGTACATCAAACAATTCATCAGCATAGGAACATGAAAACCATCCCCAGATCCGATGAGGATGATATCCACGCCATCAACAAAATAGACCAAATCCGCCTGCGCACGATCGAGGCAATCAAGAAATACCTGTAAAATCTTAGCCTTGAAAAACCCGAAATATCATCCTGAACATTGACCGCTTGTAATAAAACTTGATCAGTATGATCAATGAAATTTGTGTGTGTGTGTGTGTGTGTATATATATATATATATATATATTCCCTAAAGATGATATCTTAATGCTATCGGCTATCTGTAACCGATATAACCATATCAGCTTCTATGTATTAGAAACCGACCACACCTTAGTCGATTCAAGCAAACAATATATTAGCAGATATAACATCTATAGGCTTTTTGTCTTGAAGAGAATTAAAAATCGGCCATACTTAACCGATTTAGGCGTCTACTTAAATGCTAGGATAATACTTCTTTAAAGCGCTCTGGCAAATCTCTCCCCTTCAAGACTCTCTAGTATATAAGCATTACCAGGCACACACCGATTGATCCGATAGGCCCCTTCCCAATTAGTTGACCATTTTCCAATCTTATTATCTCTAGATCCAATTGGTAAAATCAATTTCCAAATGAGATCTTCTTCAGAAAAAGATTTAATCATCACCCTCCTATTATATTGCCTAGCAACCTTAACTTTGTTTTTCTTGATCCTTTCAAGTGCCCCAAACCAACTCTGAGCTAAATCATTAAGTTCATCGGTCATCAGGTTGTAATAATCATCGGCTGCCAATTGATCTTGCAGGGACACCCTCCTGGAGCCGATGTTAACTTTCCATGGGAGAACTACTTCATACCCATATACTAATTAATACGGAGGTACTCAAGTAGATCCATGGCATGCCATCCGATAAGCCCATAGTGAATCGTTTAATGTAACGTGCCATCTCCGTGGTTGTTCATTAATCTTGCGTTTGATCAACTTAATTAAACTCTTGTTGGAAGCTTCGGCTTGTTCGTTAATTTGAGCATAGTATGGTGATAAATTCAACAACTTAACCCCCAGACTGGCAGCAAACTTTTGAAACTCTTCAGACACAGATAGAACCTTGATCGGTAGTAATCGTTTGTGGAATACCAAACTGGTATATAATATGTTCCTTAATAAACTCAATTGCGTCTTTAGAAGTAACTTTCCTCAAAGGGATAGCCTCTACCCACTTTGTGAAATAATCCGTTGTCGCCAATATGAAATTATGCCCTTTACTTGATAGAGGATAAATCTGGCTGATCATGTCGATTCCCTGAGCTCTGAACGGCCATGGCTTAATTATTGGATTCATAACCGATGCTGAAGCTCGCTGCATATTCCCAAACCTCTAAAAATCTTAGGCATCTTTTGTAATATTTAAAGCAATCCTCCAACATTGTTGGCCAAAAGTATCCAGCTCTCCTCATCAGCCATCTCATGTTGTGAGCCAATTGATGGGCTCCGTAAACGCCTTTGTTTACTTCACTCATTACTATTACAGCTTCCTTGGCACCCAAGCATCTTAACAGAACCCCATCAATAACCCGATAATACAGTTCTTTATCAAGTAATATATATTTAATAGATTTATACCGAAGTTTCTTAGAAACTGATTGTGATGAATTTTGCAAATATTGAATAATTTCTCATCTACAATCATCGGCCTCAATATGATTTTCAATATCGGCTATCTCAACTTCCAACTTCCTATCCAGCCGATATCCCAAAGCAATCTGAGCAAGATTATTAGCCTCTAAATTCTGCTCTGTAGGAGTATGATCCAACGATACCATCTTAAAATCCTTTAATAAATATTGATACTCTTCATAATACGACCTTAAAACTTCATCCTTGCACTCATACTCCCCAAATAGTTATCTGATCACCAACAAATAATCTCCAATGACCTCTACCGTATCGGCTCCGATTTCCCTTAGCGGCTAAAGACTTTTGAGCACTACTTTATACTCTACTTGGTTATTAGTGCTATAAGGCTTGATTGTAAAAGCGAACTCAAAGCTTGCCCCCCGAGGCGATATAATCACCAAGCTGATACCAGATCCATGCTTGCAAATCGACTTGTCAAAGAATAGCGTCCACGGAATCGACTCCACAAAATCCTCTTGGACTCCCCTATGTTGTACAATAAAATCGACCACCGCTTGTCCTTTGACCGTCTTAGCTGATTCATACCTTAGATCGAACTCCATCAGAGTAAATATCCATTTACCAATCCACCCTCTTAGGATTGGAGCCGATAGCATATATTTAATCACATCGGCTTTGCAAAGTACTGTGCACTCAGCCGATAGAAGATAATGCCTTAACTTTGTACACGAGAAGTATAAATATAGACATAACTTTTCCACCGTAGGATATCTGATCTCAGCATCCAGAAGTCATCGGTTCAGATAGAATATCACCTGTTCTTTTGATTCAAATTCCTGCATAAGCACTGATCCAATAGACCTCTCATCGGCTGACAAATATAATTTGAATGGTACCCCTTTCTACGACGAAATTAATACTGGTGGATAATTCAGATATTCTTTAATATGATCAAATGTTTTTTGCTATTCGACGCCCCATATGAACTCTTGATCAGCTCACAACTTCAATAAAGGAGTGAAGGACTCAATTCTCCCTGATAAATTCAAAATAAACTTCCTTATAAAGTTGAGCTTGCCGATCAAAGACTGCAACTATGTTTTGTTATTTGGTGGCTCGATGATCTGGATAGCTCTGATGCTTCGTTGACTAACTTCAATCCCTCTCTCATGCACCATAAAGCCCAAGAATTGCCTAGCCAATACGCCAAAAGCATATTTATGATGATTCATCCTGAGTCCATACTTCTTCATTCTCTCTAGTACTTTTCGCAGATCAACTATATGGTCTCCAATACCCTTAGATTTTACCACCATATCATCAATATATATCTCCACCATCATGCTAATAAGATCATGAAATATATAATTCATGGCTCTCTGATAAGTTGCACGGGCATTTTTCAAACCGAAAGTCATAACTACCCACTCGTATAAGCCGATAGCTCTAGGATATCTAAATGCAGTCTTGTAGATATCTTCTTTCGCTATAAAAATCTAATTGTAACATGCATTCCCGTCTATAAAGGTAATGATCTTGTGACCCGATGCTGTATCAATTAATAGATCTGCCATTGGCATCGGATACTCATCTTTAGGTGTCGCCCTATTCAAATTCCAGAAGTAGATGCATATCCTCAGCTTTTCGTTTTTCTTCTCCATTGGAACGATATTGGATACCCATTCAGCATATCGGTATGGTCTGATAAAGTTTGCATCATATAACCTCGTGATCTCTACCTTGACTTCATCGTACAGCTCTGATTTGAACCTTCTCTGTAGCTGTTTGAATGACCGATATCCTAGTTTAATAGGAAGTCGATGTTCAACAATTGATCGGCTTAAACCTGGCATCTCATGGTAATCCCAAGCAAAATATTTCCAAAATTCCTTTAACAATTTTATTAACTCTTCTCAAAATTCAGAACTTAAATTTCTACTAATATACGTCAGCCTTGGTCTATCTCCTAGTCCTATATCAACTTCCTCCAACTCATCAGCCAACGTAAATTCTTGCCCTAATTTTCCTTCAAAATCTTCTATGGTCTCCATTAGAGCAATAGTTCCAAGCTGACTTGTTGAACCGGCTTTATCCCTTTGTTGGTTACTTCAAGCAAATTTCCATCCCATGCTTTCTCGGTCAAGCAATCAAACCTATCAGCTTCCTAGATTGGCATATCGGTTACTGCAACACTGGTCGACTGATCGGCTGTAATCTCCTCAACTTGATCCCCTTGGCATTGTATGAGGCTTTGATGCATTGTGAAAGGAATACAACAGTTGGTATGAATCCAATCCCTATCAAGAAGTAAACTATATGATCTTTTACCATCGATAACAAAAAATGTAGTGGACAACGTCTTGCTTCCGACTGTTAACTCCATGTTTAGCACTCCCTTTATCTCCGATGGATTTCCTCCAAAGTCTTTCAACACCATGTTTGTTTTGATTATGTCTTCAGCAGTCTTCCTCAGCTTGCGATACGTAGCATATGGCATCAGGTTGACAGCCGCACCTCCATCAACTAGCATCTTCGTCATCAGCTTTCCATCCACATATCCTTTGATATACAATGGTTTTAAGTGCCGATGCTTAGATTCTCTAGGCTTATCAAATATGGCTTGGTTACGTTTTAGCGTCAATTAAGCAAAAACTGCTTTTCGATCCTCTTCATCAGATGCATTCGCTTTATACTCTAAAGGCAAGAAGAACACCATGTTGGTTGGAGCCAATGTGTTAACATAATCATCGTTTTGCTTCACATACCATACGCTTTTAGTCTTTCGACTTTGATCGGCTTCCTTATGGTCTTGACGCTGCCTGTTGTGCTGTTCTTTGTGTCGTAACCTTTGTGCCCTTCTCTTCTGATTTTTTGTGAAGATTTCAGATGGACACCACTAAGAATTTGGGTTGTATTGTCCTTTACAGAACTCCCTATCGTCAGCTAACTTTTGACTATAGTCTTCATTGATCGGCCCTAATCGGCTATGTACCGATGCCCGCTTGATAGGTGGCCGATCATACAATATCCTGCTCTGCTCGATGTACTATGACCCCAGGTTATTACATTCAGGACAATCTTCTATCGATGGCAACCTTATGTCTTTATCCCGGCAATACTGAAAAAAGGGGCAACCCCAATGTGGATTATATATTTTCTTGTGCACTATGGCTCATCGTTTTTCATCTTGTATTCTAGAATATTTCTTGATTAAAATATGATGAGATGACATTTGATTTCCTCCAACGTCTCCCTTCATCAAACCGATCTCTTGAAGATCCTGCAAACACTATGTTCACAGGAAAATGATGCCTATCGACCTTGATCGGCTTTTTATCTTCAAACTTAATTCTCTCTTGTTCGACAGCCGATTTTAATTGTTGCCGAAAAAATTTGCATTCATTAGTGTGGTGAGATATTGAGTTGTGCCACTTACAATATTTTCTTTTTTTGAGTTCTTCAGATAATGGTAGTACATGGTTTGGTGACAATTGAATTTATTTCTCTTGGAAAAGAAGATCAAATATCTTATTACCTTTGTTGATATCAAAATCGTATCTTTCCTCCTTACCAATATTCTTTATCCAGAGACATGATATAGGTTTCTTATTTCTGATCCACTTTGCCAAACCCACTTCTACATCGGATTACTCATCATCTGAGTCTGATGCGTAAACCTGTAACTAAGTAGCATTTCGATGGAATCTCTCTTTCTTGGCTTTAGTGAATCGGCTTTCATGAGCCGATACCCTCTAGAGAAGATGTGACAGGCTCTCGAATTCTTAAGAAGAGAAGCGTTCTCTGATTAAAGCCAGCAACCCTTGGAAGGCCAAGTTAGCTAATTGCTCATCGCTCAGAATAAGACTGTAACATCGGCTTTTGATATCCCAGAAATGTTGGATGAACTCTGAAATTGACTCATCAGGCCTCTATCTAACCGATGTCAAATTTGACAGTCTCATTTCTTGAATCCCAGCAAAAAAATATTTATAGAATTGCTTTTTTAGATTGGCCCATCCCCTAATTAAGTTTGGAGGCAACGAAGAAAAACAGGTGAAGGCCGATTCAGAGAGGGACAATGGAAAGAAACAGACTCTCAGGGCTTCCTTAGCCGATGCTTCCCCACATTGGGCCAAGAATCTGCTAATGTGTTCCACTGTAGATACACTATCTTACCCCAAGAATTTAGAGAAATCTAGAATCCTGTATCGGTGCGACAGTGGAACTTTGTCGAACCACTCCGGATAAGAGTGTCGATACATAAAAGCTTGTTTCTTAGGCATGATACCAAATTGCTCTCTGACCACTTCTGTAACTCTAGCAGACCAATCCTCCTCCCTTGGATTTTCTCTTTGGTAATATGGAAGCAAAGTTGGCAATTGATATGGTCTAAAATGATCTCTCTGATAATTGGTCATGTCATTATTGACACCTGGATATTCTTGCCGATATCCCCCGTAGTAAGCCGTCTGATGATATCATGTCATCATATCATCGTGTTGCCCCCAAACCGATCTTGTACTGGTAGAAATATATTTGCTGATATGTTCCTTCTGGTTCTCGATCAGGTTCTCGAGCAATTAATCAATCCACCGTTTTCTTGATCAAATTGTACAAAATATTCACTAGCACACTTAATTGGTTGATGAGTGCCTAGTGAATAGTTTCATTAATCATCTCTTGCAACGACTTCTGAGGACTAACATGTGGTGAATGGTTTGATTCTCCTATAAAAATTGGCTTTGGTAGTTGGGATTTCTAAATCGGCCCTTGTCTAGTCGTACTAAAAGATTTCAGACAGAGTTTTTTAAAATTAGCCATATTTTACTCCACCCGTTACCTTTGATCTTCAGTTAAATCTTTTATTGTCACTGAAATCATGTTGTCTGTGTTGATTTTTTTACCCGTCATTATGTTGTAGTTGTCGACTTATAATTAGGTAATTATACAGTCTCGCAGTCGATGAATAAAATCTTCAGTTGTCCCACCTAGCGTACCAGGTGCAGCATTGCAATCACATGGATGACGGCATGGGACGAGCCAACATTAACTAGCTCGGCATGATGCTGAATCCGTTCATATTGTGGTCATCATTGAGCATGAGCACCCCATTCAGTTGAAAAACATCATTTTTTTATATTAATTATATATGGTTTATTTGTGTCATGCCTTTAAAAATACACTTATATATGGATTATTGTGTCAAAATATTTGTTAGTTTATAATATATAATATTTAATCCGTCCCTTAAGCAACTGTCCATATATTCCGTCCAACCATCCATTTCAAATACCCCTTGGAAACCATTTGGTTGAGCTGTTTTAAATTTTAGACATTGATTTTAGGATTAATCTAGGAGTTTTCTTTGTCATTTTCTTTGTTTGCTCTTTTTTCATGGTCGCTAAGAAAGAAAAATAAACAAAATCTATCTACAACTATTCAGACAATATTAAAATTCAAAACATTTTGAATTATATTTTGCAGCAAAACCATGTTCAGCCAAATGCTACAGCTTTATCAACTGTACTAACCGTCACTTGATAACACTCGCAAAATCTTCTTGGTGGATTGAGCTTTAGTATACTCGACGATAGTGTTTTTTATTTTTTTTCCCTGAAGTTGACACTTAAACGCTTCCACGGTGCTATGGATTCCACAATTCAAATTGCTCTTGAGTTCCTGCAATGTCCCCTTCTTTTTGTGTGGTCAGAGAGCTGAAACCAATGGGGAATTACGGTGTGAGCTTCTAGACCTTGCAATACTTGTCTTAATCATATCATCCTCAATGAAATAAATTAATAGAACACATGTGTAGTGTAACAAATCAAGTCGTTTTAGCTGCGTGAGACAGAGAAATGGTGATTTGACCCCCCCCCCTTTTTTTTCATGTCCAACATAATCTCAGAAAAGTTCTAAATGGCCATATTTATTAGTTTGAGGCCATGAAAGAGCCAACGCAGTGCGCTTTCACGATCTTAAAGATGACAAGTGTGGGGGAATTTAAAGGTTTTTCTTGATAGTATTTTCCATTTATTTAGGCTGGAGGAACGTAGACCAGTTCAGAATCAAGATGTCTCATGAAGTTCAACTTCAACACTACGGTGTTACTATTTCTACACAATGACCAACCATACGAACAGCTACATGCTGATTGATAAATACTATATATGTATGGCATTTTACTCCTCTCGTTGAACTTTATCATCTATAACATATAGGCAGAATTATCCAATAGAGTCAGTATTGAACAGTCATAGTCTTCTAATTGATTGGCGAACCATTCATCACCATATCCTTGGGATAGAGATGATGACTGAACCTGAAACGCCACCTTCAACTCTGATTGCTGCCATCCCCAACCGAATGCTTATCTGAACTTGGCATTAACTTCTTGCTTAGTCACCTTTTTTTTTTTTTGCATTGACAGGGCTTGCCTGCCACAGGTCATTCTCAGTTTGTTCCTGCAGCTGCTTGAAATGATCCACGCTACGAATCACCAATCATCAAAGAGAGGGAAACGTAGATGGAAACAAAGGTTACAGGTAAGCCGTCATGTCCAAGCTTAGCGGCTGCGTACCCAAGCAGGAAAGTACAGCATTGCACACCAGACAAGTTCACCTTCTACTGTACGCATGCTGCAGAAACACAAGGATGACATAACAGCTTGCTACATTTTGATTCCATCACAAGTCTTTGCAACCATTTGCAGTAAAATTTAGTGCTACAACATGAAAATATTCATCAGCAGCTTAGCATTATGTCACTAGAAATTAGGAAAAGCAACATTGAAGTGCTGGGACAACAGCCTTTCTCCAATCTCTATGTCCTACCATATCACTAATAGTACAACAACTGGTCAACAAAGGTGCTACGTTGGTCGATATAGACGTCACTTCTCAACATTTCATTTTGTGATGATCACTGATTAAAACAAAATGCACTTTACCTTTCCTTACATCCAGATGTGAGCTGCAGAGAAAACCAGGTCCTGAGTTCAAACTTGAACAGAATAGTTGCGGCATCAGCTAGATGGGAGGTTACTGTGGACAGCAATCACAAGTGAACTATTTGTATTAAGTGGCTGTCTCTTGCAAGCAAGTCTGACGGTGGTATCGATCTCAGAAGGCTCAGCCATTGCACCATTACCATAATCACCACAAGCCAGCCTTTTGGTAATGGGAGGGACCAAAATTATGCCTAGCTGGTTGATTGTCTCAAGATGGCGACTGGTGAACGGGTTGTTCCACATGAAGGTGTTCATAGCTGGGGCAACAAAGAGTGGTTTGCTGTAGTCCCATGCTCTCACTATGCATGCCAAGAGGTTGTCACACAAGCCACCAGCAATCTGAAAAACTAATCCTGTGTCAATTTTCGTAGGTAACAAAAACAAGTTGCTGTTCTCAAACCGATTCAGGATTCAACATAAACATATATGGTTCACACCAAAAAAGGCATACCTTAGCCAGGGTATTAGCTGATAATGGCGCAATCACCATGATATCGGCCCATTTTCGCAGTTCAATGTGTAAAACTTCATCTCCTATCTTCTTCCAGGTAGACCATTCATCATCATCAGTGTAAAGAATAATATCACTAGGCAGGGATTTTCTATCAACAAAATGTAATGATGCCTTGGTGGCCACGGCTCTGACTTCTGCCCACTCCGAGAAGCTATGGCAAAGGCTCTCAAATTTTATAGCAGCAACACTACCAGAGGCAGCAAGAAGGACCCGAGGTCTACTGGGTTGAGGGAATTTCATCGCCAAATTTTCCTGTACCGGCTCTGATGTAGCCATCAGCTCTGTACCTCACCTGGACAGCTTCACTACATTAGAATTACTAGAATTCAGAGGATTTATGATGATATATGGAAACATGAACCACAACGCAAATATCTGGAATGGAAGATAAAAGGGGTAATATCATTTCACAGATTCCATATTGTAGCAAATGACAACATCAATCCAATCTTTTTATGTTTCTGATTCTCAAGTTCATGCCAAGAAACGAAAATAGTCGCATAATGGTAAATGCATTAACAAGACTGGTTCTGTTCCTAAATTGCAAGCATAGGTTGATTTAACAGTCTAATTAAACCTCAGCTAGGATATGGAATTAACCTCAGCTAGTATACTTTCATATCATTTTTGCTAACAGCGCCGGAACTAATGCAGGCCATGGTTTTCATCTGAACCCTCAATTTTTTTAGGAAACAAACTGCTACCATTCGAACCGAGATGGAGGCCGGCCGCGTCGCCCATGGTTCCAACCCTGCTCCCCGGCCGTGCAAGAGAGCATCCCGCACAGGGGAGAAGACTACGTTGGGATCGGCAAGGATAGGACGACGGCCGCACACGGTACCTCTGGGGTGCTCGCCGGCCGTGCGCGCGAGGAGGCGAGGCGCCGGGGAGTAAGAAGGAAGACGGAAGAGGCGGAGACTAACCGCGAGCTTCTGTGGAGGTCCAGGAGAGGAAGGGGAGGCTCACCGGCGGTGAAGATCCGAGGGGGAGAAGAGGGACACGGCCGTGGTGGTGCTCGGTGCCGTACTCCGGTGGAGATCCGACGGCGGAGGAGGGCGCCGGGGCCTCGAGAGCCAGAGTAGTTGGAGCTGCGTCTCGGAGCTGAGAAAATGGATGAAGCAGAGTGGGCGATTTGGACTTTGGTTACTACTAGGAGATTTGGGCCTTAGGGCACGGTGATCCATTTGGCTGGGTTGTGAGGCTTGCACAATTGGGTGCCTTTAAACATTAGGACCATATCGCAAAAAACAAACTAGTATAGGCCCATTTCGCATAGAACGAATACTATGCTAGTATGCTACACAAACACAATTTTGTTTAGTATTCACACTTAAAATATATCTTGTTTTCCATCTCCAAAAAATAATCTCCTGTTTTTATTGCAAGTAAGAACCTTTCTTTTTTTTTAAAACAAGAACTAAAGAGCAAACCATCTTGTGTGACTTCATCAATCAAACCATTAACCACTTTGTGTCGATGTAGAAAATCGGCAATAATCTAATGGGGTGTGTGAGATATCTAAGAAATAATGACGACATAGGGGACTTATATAGATTTAGGCTCTTGACGTGAGGTAATATCCTACTATTGTATGAGAATTAGATCGCCTATATCTAAGGGTTAAAAAAGATTCTTTCTTGGTGATCACTTCTCCCCTTTATATATAGGTAGGAAACTTGATACTAGAGTATTTGGCTTAGCTAACCTAACTAGATACTATTTTCTTATTTTAGTTATACGATTTCTTCGATAAGAGATTTATTCCTTTATCTCATATCCTTTTCATCATTGGGTTACAAGTTAAGGTTATACTTCTTGCCGGTGGCACTAACCCGTACTTGGCCCACCATGAGTGGGCTAACTCTAAAGCCTATACTTGAGGTACCTAGGGATAATATCCTCTATAGTAGCCAATGAGTCCTTTGTCTTATGACGAAGCCTCGCCCAACTCATTTCCACTAAAAACTATTTTACTGGATCTATGGAGTCACATCTCCTTATCCCAGTGATGACCATGAGCCTTGGCATGCTCGAGCATCGGTAAGAATGTATGCGTCCGCCATAGCGAGCAACAAAAATGTGGAGGACTTCAAGCCTTCTTACTTTTCTAATGGACAACACTAGGTTCAAAAATCGAACCGGCCGCCTAATGGATGAAAATCTTAATGTTTAGTTGGTGTCGCACTAGTGCTGGAGCGTTGCCATAGCCTGCATTCGGCCTTTAAAGGCGTGCCTTAACCTACTAAGTTAAATGGGTGTTCACTTAGTCTGCACTGGCACCGCGCATCACGCATCCCGCAGGTGGCCCAACAAGTCATGAGATAGCAACCCTAAGCCCAAATCATTTGTGCGATTCATGGGCCGAGGCCCAACAATGTGCATATCGGGTATATAAAGCTCCCGACGGCTTAGAGAAACTTTTTCTCAAACCTTTAAGTTGTCGCTTCATCTTCTTCGCTTTCATCGAGCACGTCGCTCCATCTTCTTGAGCTCCCACTACACTAGGGTTCCTCCTTACCCCACCTCTTCTTGAGAGAGCCTGTTCTAGCATGAAGTGAATCCTAACTACACATAACTTTCTTTGCTGATTAGGTCTAGATTCCAAAAACCCTAGTCACCATGTCGTCAATATCTAATGCATTGATGCTTTTGCTAGACCCATATGTGGAGTGGAAGAGATCCACCTGTATCGATGCAGAGGTTGATGAGATGGTGGAGGACAAGATCCTCCAGCAGCAGGAGATCATCGGTTAGCACACCACCACTGGCGAGGCCTTCTCGACCCCTAATACCGGCAAGATTGTGGTGTTCAAGCCCTTCTTTTGCAACAGATTTAGGCCGCCTGCCTCCAACTTCATCCGTGGCTTTCTTGACTTTTATAAAATCAAATTAGTACATCTTAACCTAAACTCCATCCTCCATATATCTATTTTATCACTTTTTTATAAAGCTTTCCTAGGGATCCCTCCCCACTTCACCTTGTTCCACTATCTTTTCCACTTCAAACCCTAACCATCCCGAGCCAAACCCCAAGTAGTCACGGGTGCCGGGCTCTAACTCAAGCTAGAGAGGAAGAAAGATTACTTCGACCTTGCTCTTTGGTCTTCTCTAAAAGGGTAGTACTCAGTGTGGTTATATTGCTCAAACCCTAAGCCTTTTCTGCTTCCTTTTATTGATCATGCCATGGTTATAAACTCTAACTAGTCGTCCATGCCGAGTCAGTCCGAGCTAGGCCCAGTCATGCATATTTTGGACCTCATCGACATGTCCAAGAGCGTGAAGTTGAATGGCATGGCTCCCATGATGTGTTTCATCAACCGACGTATCCAATCGATCAAGAATCAGTCACACTTAATGTTTGACTATGGTTGGCTTTAGGATCCTACACAAGAATCATCCGAGAAGAACCAGTATCAAGAGGCCATCACACAACTCAACACCTTCTTTAAGCCAGGCTTGGCCATCTCCAATGAACTCGGCCTATCTTTTTATAGTGCAAAGAAGCCTCGACCAAAGGTCAGCATTCTGTTCTTTGTTGATGTCAATCTGCCAAGCTAACCTATGTCATGCCAGGGTCATGAAGTGTTCTTATCTGACCTTCCTACTCTAGCTACCAAGAACAAGCGAGAAAGAAAGGTGGGAGGGCCAGCCGGATCCTCCAACTCCAAGAGAGCCAGGAAGAAGCCCTTGAGTGACAATTTGCTAGTTGCCACTACTCGGGCACCACCGTTAGGTGGCCTAAAAATTAGGGACTTGGCTCCAAGCTCATGTCCTTCCTTGTCCCCTCGAGTGGAATGGACAACGTGGGCCATTGCAATAGAAACGCAATCAGACAAACCAACTGTCGCTTCTAACCTAGCCATGGCACCAAGGCCCCGATGCTTGCTTATCATAGCAGAGAGCAGAGTGGAAGCACTGAGTCCCCAGCGTCGCACGTGGCTCCAGCCTTCAAGATTTGGAAGTCCTCCAAGTAAAATCTTGTTTCCCTTTCATTTGATTTCTTGTTGTCCAAGGCCATAGATAAATCCAAAAACTCCCACAAGTAGCCGTCCGTGGAGATTCCTACTACCACGTAGGATGAATCGACTCACATAGATGAGGCCAAGGGTAAGGGTTCACCCAGGCGAGCTACCATGACTGCGGCCACCAAACCAAGTACAAAGGCAGACACCCACTAAGAGGCTACAACCAGGCCAAGCTCGAGCCCCCACATCGAGCCGACTGCCACAGATGAGCCATTTACCATGGGATCTTCAACCAAGGCCGATGAGCCGACTAGAGCCATTAGCGAGTAGGCTGGCCACCGTAGTCCTAGCTAGGAAGGAACCCAGTCACTAGCGAAGCTAGACACCGGCGTAGAACAAGGGAAGAATAATGCCGACGATGCTAAAGAAATCTCTTGGTCCTCTCTGCTGACTCCTCTTAAGTAAGTGTCACTCCTTCAAGCTGTCTGGTTTAACGACCAAGGCAAAATAGAGGGATTTGACAATTGAGTGGCATATATCCAAAGGGTTTGCCAGGCAGTTGAGGTGGTTGAGTGTTAGTGTGCTACTAAGCAAGTTGAAGCACAAAGGCAAGAGCGCAAGCTTCAAGCGGAGATCAACCGTTTGTGCATGGAGTCTACCCACTCGGGTATGTAACAAAGCATTATCTTTTGTAGCCCTTTCTTCATTGACTTTGATCTTGGTTGATGGTTGTAGCCTGAGTGAACCTAGAGCGTGTGGAGGCAGAGCATGATGAATTGAAGAAGCGGGCAGAGACCACATAGGCAGTTGTTGCTACTACTCAAGTTGCCCTTTAAGGTAGCAAATCATCTTGAAGTTATATTTTTACTCTACAACATGTTGCTTACTGGCTTGAGTACAGATACTCAGAAGAAACTAGAGGAAGCAACCACTCGGGCATCCGCTGCTGAGGAGAAGGCCAAGGCAAGCACTGAGAGCTTAGAAGGTATGTTTCTCCTGACCGTCCTTATTGTCGGTGTTCAAGTGTTGTTGCTTATCTTTTGTGTATGGCAGAGTACCAAGAACGGTGTCAAAAGCAATTTTGATCCTTTGAAAAAGAGGTCTAGCTCATCAAGGCATCAAGGGGGCATTTGGAGTGGGCTATGGCACACATTATGGACTTTTACTTCCCACATGATAAGGTGTGGAGTGACATGTTGCCTAGCACCTGACTAGTTGCCCGACTACTAGAGATGCCTACGATGATGAAGGAGCATGCGATGGTGGTCACCATGGCAAGTGCGAGTCATGCCCTTGTGGTGGCGAAGTCATTATATCCTTGAGTGGACTTGATGATAGTTAGGGAAGGGTTCACTTCTACCTGCTCGAATGACGACACCATAGCACTCCTAGAAGAAGTAAAGGCCATAGCTACAATCCTTGTAAAGGACCTAGAACTATAGCAGTTTTGGATGAATTAGTAGTTTGTCGAAAGATGTTTTTGTGCAAAAGTAACATTGGCCAGCTTCATTATGTTTATATTTGTTCAAAAATTATTTGAATTGTGTTTGTGTATGAGTAGAGCGAGGTTTCTTCTCACTAAACTGGGCATTAGCGATCCCCTGAGTGCATAGGCCCAACTATGAAGTCGAGTTAGCCTCTAGGTGCACTTACTTAACGCAATGGTAAAAGAAAAAGAAAGGCACTAGTCTATAGCTTGACTCGAACAAAAGCAAAATAATTCAAGGGAGGAGAGCATAGTGCGACTTAACTTTATTAGACATGTATGTACAATAGTTTCATGTGTAGAAATGTCGCAACCGCTCTATGTTCCAAAAGTTGTCGATTGTTGTGCCATCTTGACGTTGTAGTTGGTAAGCCCTTGGATGTGTTACCTCGCTTATAACAAATGGTCCCTCCCAAATTGGCAAGAGCTTGTGTCTATCCTTGGTCAACTGAATTTTTCATATAACTGAATCCCTAACTGAAAATGCTTTGTCATGGATGTTATGGCTATGGTGGCATTAGAGTGATTGTTGGTATTTGGCTGATTGGATCACTGCTATATCTCATGCTTCTTGAAGCATGTATGTGCCTTCTAGTCGGCCTTCCTCTACATCTTGCTCCCGGTAGGCATGAACCCAAGGGGCCCCGTACTCTAACTTGATCAGCAACACTGCCTCTGCACCATAGATGAGAACAAAAAAGGGGAATTGGCTGATGGCCTGGCTAGGTGTGGTCCTTAATGACCATAGCACAGGGGTAACTTGAAGACCCACTTTCCCATGTAAGGCTTTAGTCGGTTAAAAACTATTGTCTTGATGCCATATAGGACCATACTGTTGGCCTGTTCTACTTGTCCATTACTATGTGGATGGGCTACCGAGGTGAAGCAGATCTTGATGTTGAGTTCTTCATAGAATTCCTTGAAGACAGAGCCTATGAACTAAGTGACATTATTGGTGATGATCCTGTTGGATATCTCACATCGGTGCACAACGTCTTGGATAAAGTCTTTTGCTAGAATGGTAGTTGATCCATTTAGTGAATTTGTAAATAGCTACAAACAAGTGTATGAAGCCTTAGGTAGCCTTCTTAAATGGTCCCACCATATCAAGGCGCTAGACTATGAAGTGCTATGATATCGATACAATTTAGAGTTTCTGAGATGGGACATGAATCTATCTAGTGAAGAACTAGCATCCCTTATAAGTGCACATGATTTCATTGGTTTCAGTGAACGTGGTTGGCCATAAAAGCCCTTAACAGTAGGAATTGCTGACTAGTGTCTTAGAAGCCGCATGGTTGCTACAGTGCCCGAGTGTATCTCTAAGAGTAGCTTGCACCTCTTGTCGAGGAGAATGCTATGCATCATGACTCCAATTGCCCCTCTACAGTGTAAGGTGCCATCGAGGATGATATATGATTTGTTCTGCTGCATGATCTTCTTAGATTTGGCTTTGTCACTAGGAAGTTTGTCTTGCATGATGTAATTGAGCAACGATATTCACCAGTTGAACTCAATCGACATAGCTTCTGTGGTGACTAGATTTGTAATGACCTCGTAGATTGGTGGCTAAACCTTAGAGATAGACAAATGATGGAGGATCTTGAGAAAAAAACGCTTGGAGAGACTTGCTCACGTTGAGATCCTAGCCTTGCTAGTTGGCCAGTCTCCTCGTTGTTGTCCTAGAGGACATGAGTTAGCTTGAGTCCACTGAACTTGCCTTCCAACTTGCGGACTTCCTAATAGTAGGCTACCATTTTGTCATCCAAGAAGGCCCAATGTTTCATGACTTGGCTAATAACTAATTGTGAGTCTCCGCGAACCGTCATATGTCATATGCTGAGAAAAAATGGTGATACGGAGCCTGTGTAAGAGTGCTTCATACTTGGCTACATTGAGTGATGCTAGGAAATGTAGCTAGAGTACATATTTGAGTTTTTCTCCTCTTGGTGAAATGAGCAAAACCCTAACCCTATGCCTATCTTCATGAGTAAGCCATCAAAGTACAAAGTCTAGTACTTGAAATCATAGGCATGAGATGTTTCCTACATCTCCGTCCACTCAATGATGAAGTTGGCTAGAGCCTAAGACTTGATCATTATGTTAGGTTAAAAAGATATCTCAAATGCCAATAGTTTGAGCACCCACTTTGCAACTCTTTCGGTGGCCTCCTTATTGTGTAGGACACCTCGGATGGGTAGGATGTCACCACGTTGATCGAATGAAATTGGAAATAATGGACCACCTTATAGGCTATGATGAATATGACATATAATAGCTTTAGGATTTGTAGATATCAAATCCTAGATTCACTCAGAACTTCACTGACAAAGTAGACCAGCTGTGTACTTTTTATAAGTGTCCCATCCCTTCCCTCTTGACTACCAAGGTTGTGCTGACAAACCAAGTTGTTGCCACTTTGTATAGTAGTGATTCTCCTAGTAAGGGGGAGACGAGTACTATTGGGGTGGTCAGGAATTTCATTTGTCTAGGTGAATTCATCCACCTTCTTTAGGAGCTTGAAAAATGGCATGCCACGTTCATCCAACCTAGACATAAAACGACTAAGTGCCACGATGCACCCGAAGAGCTTTTTCACTTTTTTTTGTCATTCGGGGGTCTCATGCTAAGGATAGTGTTAATCTTTTCAGAATTCGTCTTGATTCCTCGCTGAGAGATAATGAATCCGAGTAGCTTGCCGGATGGCACTCCAAAGATGAGCTTCTTAGGATTTAGCTTCATTTTGAATGTGCGAAGGCTGTCGAAGGTTTTTGCCAAATCGGCAATGAGGTCTTCTTTTACTCAGGACTTAATGACTATATCATCCACGTACGCTTTGATGCTACGTTTGAGTTGGTTTTAGAAGCAGTGTTGCATGGCATGTTGGTATGTAGCCCCCACATTTTTGAGTTCGAATGACATCGTTGTGCAACAGAACACCCTAAAGGTGTAATGAATTAAATTTTCAGATAGTCTTCTTCTTTGAGGCATATCTGGTGGTACCTAGAAAAACGTCTGAAAAACACAATAACTTGCAATTGATAGTGGAGTCAACCACCTGGTCGATGCGAGGTAACCTAAATGGTTCTTTGGGGCAAGCCTTGTTAAGGTTAGTATAATCAATGCACATTCACTACCTTTTATTCTTTTTTTGAACAACCATCAGGTTGGCGAACCAATCTAGATGGTACACTTCTTTTATGAATCCAACGGCTAAAAGTTTGTTGATTTCTTCCCTAATGGCCTCCCTTAGGTCTTGGGCGAAATGGTAGAGTCGTTGTTTGACGAGCTTCACTTCTACCCTGATGTTTAGAGAGTACTTGATCATCTCTCTTGGGAGACCAAGCATGTGAGAGGGTTTCTAGGTAAAATTATCCTTGTTGGGCTGAAGGAAGGTGACAAGTGTGTCTTGCAATTTGGGATCAAAGTCAGGGCTGATGAGCACCGTCTTGGAGGAGTCACCCGAGTCTAGGGAGATTTTCTCTAGCTGCTTGTTGATGGGCTCGAGTCCTATCTTGGCAACTTTCTTGGTTGGTGGCGACACGTCGTCTTGGGGGTGGGTGATGGCATCTTGTCTAATCTCTTGTTGAGTGAAGACTGCCTCTTGGCTCTGAGCCAATTTGCAACTCTCCTTGCCACAGATGAAGAATTACTTGAGAGTAATTACTCTATTCGACCCTACCATCTTCATCACCATGTAGGCATAATGAGGTATGGCCATGAATTTGGCCATCGCCAGTCTCCCAAAAACAGCGTGGTACATCGTTTCGAAGTCGGTGACCTCAAAGCAAAAATTCTCTGTCCTAAAGTTATCATTAGTATTGAAAGTGACGGATAGGGTTATCTGCCCAAGTGGAGTCAAGGATAGCCTAGGGATTACCATGTGGAAAGGGGATTTGCTTTGGCGTAACTCATATTTGAAGAACCTCATGTCACAGAAAGTCTTAGAAAAAAGGATGTTAAGGGTGTTGCCATCGTCAATGAGCACCCTCTTGAGTTTAACTCCTTAGACAATCGGGTCAAAGACAAGCTAGTATCGTCCGGGATAGGGAACTTGATCTGGATGGTCAGATCGATAGAAGGTGATCTAGCACTCAGATCAATGAAGGTATTGTGGCGTGTTAGGGGCGACTGTGTTAATGTCCTTAGCAACCAAATTTTCCTTACACTTGGACTCGTATGCGTCTGGACCCCCGAAGATGTGATTAAGCTCGGCATAGGGATTCTAGAATGATGCAGTGCCGTTGTCCAGCTTGTCTTTTTCTGCTGCCTTGGTTCTAGTGCTGCCTACCTTGCTTGTCAATTCCTAGGAAAAATGCTTAAGGATATGGTAGTCCTTGGTTGTGTGCTTGCCCTTCGAGTGATAGTGGTAGGTGAAGGGACTTTGAGTCACACAGAGGGGGAAGTTGAATGTGCATACTTTTAATTCTGAAATAAACTAGTAGCAGAAATTGGGTTTCCCTCTAGAGTCTTCGGTTCAAATGTCTGAAGTATCTTGATTATCCTTTTTATTAAACAGAGAGACTAGTCTAGAGTCTTTAATGATTTAATCCATAACCTACTTCAAAATATCCAAGGGATACTCAAAGGAGGTGAACCCTGAGGGTTGGTGAGGTAACGAGATGCTAGGAGACAAGCAAATTTTCATTAAAGTTTAGATTAACTAATCCTTTGTCTCTGTTGAGGAGCTCTAAAGAGCCCAATCGCGTTCGATCCCTTGCCTCACAAAGTGCAACACTAGAGACTAGTTTGACCTCTAAGCTCTCACCAAGCGTGGCACCTAGTCCATGGCAACCCCACCAAGATTTTCATTAGAACACCGTGCTCCTACTTTCTATGGAGCTTGCTCTATCAAACCAACCTCTAAAGAAGAACTCAAGAATTTACTAATATACCTAATAGATGTGAGGAAAATCTTCACAAACGTTCTAGATGATTCACATGTTAAATTCTCACGGGCAATGACTAGTCTTCTAGGAGGTGATACTCTAAGAGTAACACGTGCTAACTCAAATCCCAAGATCAAATCTCTAATAAATCACCCAAAAAGCACACTTAAAAGAGTGTATTAAACTCAAGATCCAAGAAAGTGGAGTGTAGAACCTCTAAAAAGCTCTTAGGAGTGGTGTAAAAATGAATGAGCAACCACTTTCTCAAAGGGGGTTGGTGGGCTTAAATAACCACTCTCTCGAAACTGGCCGTTACTCACAGAATTTAAATTCTAGAGTATTTAGACAAGTCTTTCGGTCTAGATAAAGAGCTCAGTCCAGAAACTCTGGCCAAATAGTCCAAAGACTCCGGATAAAACTTAGGTTCGAGAAAGAAAGGATGTTCAGAGTATTTTGTCTAAACTTTCAAAGATTCCATATAGTCCTTTCTGCTAGATAGATAGCTCAGTCTGGAAACTCTGGCACAAATGTCCAGAGACTCCGGACATACCTCTCTGTTAGATAGAGAGGTTAGTTCGAAGACTCTGGCATAAACGTCTAAAGGCTCTGAGATGATTTCTCTGTTTGAAAGAGAAATTTGTCCATAAATTTTCACAAAACCTAGACACAAACATCCGAAACATTGGGAGAAAAAAAACCGTAAGATGTACATGGTGCGAGTGTTTGTTTATCTAGACTTAGATGTTTTATTGAGCACTTGCTTTTCAAACTAGTTAAAATTAAACCTCTCTTAATAGCTTGACCTTTCCTAAAGATTTAAGAAATAATAAAATTATATTTTCATTGCTTCAAGACATTTTTTCTTTTCTAACCTTCATAGAGGGTTTTCTTTTAACCAAAACAATTATCACTAGACGAATTATTACAAGATTCTCAATCATAACATATTAGCTCCTTAATTTCTTGTCATCTATCACTTAAAATCCACTAGGAGGCCTAGATGCACTTTCAATAGGAAGCATCCATCATCTCGCTGTGGGATTGCCAGTTAGTGCTACTCGCCAAGGTGCTTTCTCTAAGCTTGGCACAACCTATATGTCTATCGGTGAGGCTTGATGACAAAGCCTGGTTGTGGCACACGTGCTTCAGTCACCTAAATTTCAAGGCACTGTGCAAGCTCATGCACATTGATATGGTGTGAGGTTCGATGGCTCATGTAGGTCTATGATGCTACCATGTCTCCAAGTAGCGGCAAGCGACATTTCCCTTTGTGTTGAACTATCGAGTTCATCAGTTGCTCTGTGTTGTCCATGGCAACCTGTGTGGACCTATTTTGCCCGACACATGGTGGGAAACGCTACTTCCTCTTGCTCATTGATGACGTCAGCTACTACAAGTGGGTGGACATGCTCACTACTAGGGACGAAGCACCAGCTACCATTAAGTGGATTGTGGTGCGAGTGGAGTTGGAGAGTGGACAAAGACTCAAGGTGCTATGCACCAATAGAGGTAGGGAGTCCATCTTGGCCGACTTCAACGCCTACTACATGGAGCTTAGCGTGGAGTGACAACTCACGGCGCTGTATTCTCAGCAATAGAATGACACCATCAAACGCCAAAACAAAACGGTTGTGGGTATGGCCTATAGCTTGCTCAAGGCAAAGGGAGTGCCACCGGTGTTCTATGGTGAGGCGGTGTCCATTGGCGGTGTATTTGCTGAACCACTCCCTTACATGCAACGTCAGTGGCAAGACACCATTTGAGGCTTGGCCAAACATCTAGCACATGCGCATTTTTAGGTGCATAGCTAATGTGAAAAACATCAAGACTAATCTCAAGAAGCTTGACGATCGCAACACCAAAATGATCTTCATCGGCTACAAGCTTGAGAGAAAGGAGTACCGCATCTATGATCTAGTGGCAAAGTGGGTCCATGTGACTCGTGATGTGGTGTTCAATGAAATGTTTAGCTAGAGCTAGGACATGTCGGGAGTGACTGTTAACGCCAAAATTTGGAAAGCCCCAGCGATATATTGGAAAGATGATCGGCTTAAGCGCAGAAGTGTCCGATTGCTATAGGGAAGAAGCCGGTCGGATTGAGGTAAGGAAAGACTCGGTCCTAGAATAGAAGATTATCCAAGATAAGACCAAGATTGAGGAGGAGTCGTGGTTCATGGCAGGGTATTCTATCCTATCTTATATGGATAGGAGGATTTAGTTAGTTAACTTACTTAGAGATATTTTTCTTTATCTTTATTACAAAATAACGTCCGATGGTTGTTGTAAATGCGTCGGACTCTGTAAACCTAGGGTATAAATATAGACCCCCTGAAAATGTGTAAGGCATCATCAATCATTCGATCAATACAACCTCGGCGCATCGCCACCCTAGTTCATCTAGGTTTCTACTGGCAGGGTCTGGCTCTCGACGCAGAGCTGCATCGGTTAGGTTCGACCTCTTAGACCGATAGGATGTATCGCATCACGTCCGTGTAGTATCTATCGGTCTATCAAGCTTTCTCTGTCGTCATCGGTTTCGTGCTGCATTGGTTAGGTTTGACCTACGAGGCCACCGATGGTAGAATGAGCTTTAGGCTATAGGTCTCAGTACGGTGTTTCATCGGAGTGTTAGCCGATGAGTTATCTATATATTGAGCGTCACGCCCAGCGTATCGGCTCCTTGGCCGATACACACTGAGTTTTCAGAGACTTTCCTTTGAGCATCATGCCAAGCGCGTCGGCTTTCCAGCTGATGCGCGCCTGTCTTCAGAGAGACGTCTTCTCATCGGCTTAGCTAGCCGATGGGTTCGCTTCGCCCTTGCTTCAGCACGTTTAATCCAGCGTCTACCATCCCGTCGCCTTTGGCCTTGTTCTCGTAATGTCTTGGTTAGATCCGATCTTCGAGATTCAGTGCCAGCGGCGTCGTCACGGCGGGCGACGGGTCTCATGCTGCCATCTCCATCCTGTGTCTCTATCGGCTCTGTAGCTGATGGATCAGGGCCTCTCGTCTGCTACACCAGAAGGCATCGTATCCTTCGTCGACATTCGCCTACGCCTACATCAACTTCCCAGCCGATGGAAGGACGCCATAATTCCTATCGACGACCAGCCGATAGTAGGAACCATCCGGACATGGCCGATGACTAACTCGATCCTATCGGCAGCCAACCGACAGTGAGGGCTTGTATCGATCCATCGTCCAACTTACCCGTTTGCCTCACCTCCTTGTCAATTGCAGGGTCAAATTGACTGGTATGCCCACATCCGCACCATCGCGCTGGAGCTGACCGAAACCCACGGCCTCCGGCGCGTGTATCTCGAGCCACGGAGAGAAGTCGACTGGCCTGCACTAGAGCTAAGCAGACCTCCCAGGCGGTCGGTGTGCTCGCGCCGGGTTCCAGCGCGAACAGTGACGTGGTGTTAGACTCCGGTGGTTCATTCACTATTGAGGACATTGTGCCATTAGACCTGACTACTGGAGCAAGGAGTGCTCAACCCCTCGAGGTAGCCATGCCACACACGTTGTCACCATGCATCTCAGGTGCTGGTGCAGGTAGCTCTCAACTATCGATGGGGTTAGATGGCATCGAGTTTGTATCACCACCAACTAACACCTCAGATGCAGTTGATGTTGACTCTAGGAGATGCCCTTACCAGTACCATACCGTCTCCAATGTGCTAGCCAACACTAAGCCAGTTGCTACCCAAGCCAGTGATGATGATGAGCTCGACGAGCTCCTTCTTCTTTCAGCTGAGGAGCCAAGTAGCTACAAGGAGGCTAAACACCAAGAGTGCTGGTAGAAGGCAATGCAGGAGGAAATACACTCCATCATGAAGAACAAAACTTGGTGCCTTGTTGACCTACCCATTGGCCATCGCTCAATTGGTCTAAAGTGGGTTTACAAGGTGAAGAAAGGCATGTATCATTAAGCACAAAGCTCACCTTGTGATAAAGGGATATGTGCGACGGTATGGAGTGGACTTAGACGAGGTGTTTGCACTTATGGCACGACTAGAATCCGTCCGAATACTGCTCGCACTCGCTTCATACAATGCATGAGCGGTTCATCATATGGATATTAAGTTTTCCTTTCTCAACGGCTTCATACAATGCGTGAGGTGTACGTTGTGTAGCCACCAAGCATTGTTGAGAAGGATATGGAGCATAAGGTTTTGGGGCTCGACAAGGCACTTTACATATTGTGCCAAGCGCTGTGAGCTTAGAACGCCAAGCTTGATTGCTACCTGCTCAAACCTAGGTTCATCCGGAGCGATTCTGAGCATGCCATGTACACACATAGCAAAGGTGATATCTGTCTATATGTGGGTGTGTATGTGAATGATTTGATCATTGTTGAAGACAATATTGGTGAGATCAGGAGGTTCAAGAAGGAGATGAAGAGGCTCTTCAAGATAAGTGATCTTGAGGCTACTGTGCTATTATCTCGGCATCGAAGTGAAGCAGAAAGCCTCCTTCATTACTCTGAGCTAGGCAACGTATGTGAGCAAGACCTTGGAAAAGACGGGCATGGGTGACTGCAACCTATGTAGCACACCAATGGAGCCAAGGTTCATATTGTGCAAGTCAAGCACATCACCTCCAACCGACGCCATAGCCTATCGGAGCATCGTTGGAAGCTTAAGGTATCTATGTAACACATGACCTAATCTTGCCTATTCTATTGGATATGTATGTAGATTCATGGAATCCTCAACAATGAGACATTGGACAATAGTGAAGAAGGTGCTTAGTATATGACAGGAGCGCGATGTCTTGGATGCCGGCTCAACAAGGGGGCTGGTGAGCCCAAACTTGTTGGTTTTAGTGATAGTGATATGGCGGGTGACATTGATACTCACAAGAGCACAACTAGCGTGATGTGCTTCCTTGGTTCTTCGCCGATGAGTTGGCAATCACAGAAGCAGAAGGTTGTTGCACTCTCTTCATGTGAAGCTGAATATATCACGACGACGATGACAACCTGTCAAGGAGTTTGCCTATCAAGGCTGCTTGAAGAGTTGAAGGATGAAAAGTCCAGAGCTGCAATAATCAAGGTGGATAATAAATCCGTTATTTCCCTCATCAAGAATCCAAATTTTTATCAGAGGAGTAAAGAGAAAGGAAGTGCATGGAAGATAGGAGTGTTGATGTTGAATTCAGCAACACGGAGGGGCATCTTGCAGTTAACTTGATGAAGTATTGGGATGAGTTAAGTTTCAGGAGCTGTGGACTCTGATTGGTATGGTAGAAGTAGTTTGATTGCACAAGGCTTAGGGAGTGATTTGATAGAGTAAACCTGGTGTAATCTGCATGTTTTTCTTCTAAGTTTTTAGGTTCACGGCATGTTTATCTTTTCCTTAATTTGCACTTAGGATTCCTTGGGCAGAGGCATGTTGTGTTCACGTCGTGTCTACTTGTAGAGAGAGCGTCGGCCGGATTGCTTGATTTCCGTCGTCGTGGGATGACGCAGCTAGATCGGATCAAAGCGTTGGAGTTATTTGTTTTCTTTCTGTATAATGAGAGAAGAAAATACCGAAAAGCCGTGGCAACATTGCAGCACAAATTCTCTGTCTCGAAAGTTCTGAAGAAACTCTGCACCTTGCTTTGTTCCTCTGCTTATTACATTCCTATCTGAATTTTCTCGGATCGGCTGCAATGTTTTGCTCTTTCAGTTCAAGCCGCCGGCTGACTACTACTTCAAGTTGCTTCAGCTTGCTTGCAGTGTTCTAATTATACTACTTTTCTGTGACCTTTCTGGTCGTCAAGTTAATTAATCACTAGATAATTAACTAATCTTTAAGCAGTTTACACGACTGACTCGATGATGATGTATTAGCATTTAGCATCGAGTCTTCTCAAGAATGGTCTTTGTTTTTCTCGAAGGGTGGTACTGTGTTGTCTGTTGTATGGGGGCCGGAAAAGTTAGTCGGTGTGTAATACGTTGACCTCAACGATGAGCAGGTGAGATCGCGATGTGCAATTTGTCATCAAAAGTTAAATGTGATGTATTGATTACGACACTTCATAACATAAATAATTGATCTCTGGGTATTAGTCTGCGAAGAAATGAAGAGCATCTCCAAATGAAATTAAAGGAAAGTGTATATAGTAATGAGGAAGAGAGCTTTTGTGATTATTTTGATCGATAAAGGAATGTAGCATGAGCTACGACCGAAGGGCCGTTTGACTAATGGAACTAGTATTTTTTTGATGCATTAAACTCGATAATGCATCAGAGCTAAAATAATTTTCTTGCTATATCCAGTAGCCCACAAAGTAATGACTCACATGGAAGGATATAAATTAATCTGAACGACTTGCTGCTTAACATTTGTACAAAATAAGATGTCCATTTTTTTTAAGTACGCCTCATAGGCGTTGCATATTTACTCCTTATATACACAACCGTGTTGTTATACTGAAATTAAACCTATAAATATATAATTACTCTTTCTAGTTTCTAGCCGAAGAGGAGTCTAGTAGTAAAGAAAATTGCAACTTGACCACTATTATAACAGCTAGTTGGCCAAAACCTCTTAATATTAAAAATAATTAAATATAAATACATACATAGTAACATATAAAATCAAATTAAGATGAATATTCTCTATAGATAAAAAGATGCATAACCTATTTTATAAAAAACAGATTTTTATTTGCTTTAGATAATATTATAATATATATTTTTTATCCGTAACGAAGCAGTACATTCAGCTAGTTATAGTAAAAAGAAAGTCATAGACATACGAGAAAAGAAATGGATTATCCATGGATGATCAAACGGCCCATACACATAAAGCCCATTAATCCACACGCCTGCACGCAGGCCGGACCTATCAGGCCAACCATCAACAAGCCCAAATAAACCACAACCTTCGCTACGAAGGCAAATCCAGTCGTAATCCCCAAACCCAAACCCAACACAACGAACGACTAACGACTCCCACACCGACCGACCAGCCGTCCCACTGCGCCATTCCCTTCCCCCGAGATCGCTCGCCGGCGACGGAGATGGCCCCGGCCGTGGCGGCGTCTGCGGCGGCGGTGGCGGCGACAAAGGCGCTGAGGGACCGCGACATCCTCGACGTCGTGGGCACCTCCACCGCCGCGCTATCGCTCGCGGGCTCCTCATTCATCGTGCTCTGCTACCTCCTCTTCCGCGAGCTCCGCAAGTTCTCCTTCAAGCTCGTTTACTTCCTCGCGGTCTCGGTGAGCGGCGGCTCGGATCTGGAACGCTTTAGTTTGGGGGGTTTGGGGGGGTCGGGATGCTAGTCTCGTGATCTGCGTAACTGCGTTGGATGCGATTTGGAATTGGGGGCGGTCGTGCGGCGAACTGCGTGCTGTGTGTTCATTTCACCTCTGATTGAGAAATTTCGGGGGTTCATGCCGTTAGTTTAGCAAATGGATGCTTGCTTATTTTTGCTGCTTATGCATGCGAGCTGAAGTAGTTCTAGACAATTTGGTCTGGGGAGTAAGGATTGGGATCTTAAGTCTTCGAAATTTTCATCCCTTGTTATTTCTGGTAGTTAACCGTATCTCACCTTTTAGCTGATATTTTTGTATCTGGGTAGCTGAAGTAGCCATGGCATGTCACATTAATGTGGTTTGAAACATTGACGTTATTTTTCTTAAGATGTTTGATATCGGATGAGCACTTGTAGTAGCATATGGGCATCATCCGATTCAATTCAGTGAATCTAAGTGCGAGAATGTTTATCATATAAGCCCTTACATGAATAAGGTGGCAAGTGACGTCCCCTATAGGCATCCATGCAGGCAATTGACTGGGAGATCACATTTCCTGCTAATGTTTGTTGAAAGTTAACTAATGGGTCTGAAGGGTACCTAACTATTGAGTTGTTTGTTAGTATTAATTTCTGCAAGACAAGCTGATGTCTCTAGTCTTTATTTCTGCAAGACAGTTGGAGATTTGTTTGAGAGAAATGACATCACATTTCCAGTCAATGTGTTTTTCTGACAACTTCTGTCTAATCGCAGGATATATTTTGCAGCTTATTCACTATTATGGGGTAAGTATCTGACTGTATTATTCAAATTGTACTTTATACTGCATGTAGTTACTTCCTGACTTTAAATTACTGTGACTAATGTAGGAGAAAGTGTACTACTGTGAAGGAAAAAACATATTGTTCTTCTGTTTGTGTTTCTGGAACTATTATCTATTATTACATGCTAGTTTCTGAGTTTCTATTATTTAGTGGCGAAGTATTCTTAAACAAGTGCTTTTCATGTTGCAGGGGTCCATCAAATGCATTCTACTGTTTTGCGCATGACTACAGTGCACACTTCTTCTGTGTGGCTTCTTTTCTATGGACAACCACTATAGCATTTACTCTTCATCGCACCGTTGTCAAACACAAAACTGATGTTGAGGAGTTTGGATCAATTTTCCACCTGTATGTATGGGGTATGTAAATTTTTGAACACCTTTTGCCTTTCTTTGAATTTTTGTTTGCCAAATTAGCTCATGTAACATATGTAAGCAGTCAGAAATGCTTGTTGGTTTGTTATAGTGCTTCTTTTTCATTAAGTATTGACAATTTTATAGCTGTGTCATCTATGTGAAGCAAATGTGATCATAATAGGGAAGAAGGGGGAACGTTTGATTTCTTATATCTAAACACTCTGTAGACTTGATGCACATACCTATTGTCAGCATTGTTTGTAATCTAAGAGCCAAGTATGCAAGTTCCAGTTTCTTGTGCTTTTTTCATTCCTATGTGCTGATGTATTGTATGGTAGACAACTTAAGAGACGATGCATTTGTTGTCTTGATGCAATTGTGAGCATGTCTTGTAACTCATCCCATTGATCTTGTTGTCCTGTTTGAATTTACAGTTTTTTGGTGTTTTGCTCCACATCACTATGCACAAGTCATCCATTTCTTTTCATACATTCTGTCTTTAGCTGCAAATTTTATGTATGTGCTATACAAATTTATAATAGAAGCCATGTTTTTAAGTCTATAAGTTTCTTTTCATATCTTGTCAGGAACTTCACTAGCTACCACTGTGTTACGTTCAATTGGAAGTGATTATGGAAGGCCAGGTACCTGGTGTTGGATCCAACAAGGAAGCATGGCAAAGGCATGTGACCTTTTGTGCTTTGTCATGAATCAGTTAACTTAGTTCTAAGTTCTATCTAGCACGGCTATTGCTAACATAGCTACAGTTTACAATTGAGCCAAATTGATCAGAGTGGCCCAAATTGGTGCTAATGATATACCTATATGCTTCTGCCTTCATTTAATATTTGAGCTGTTGTCAAATGATCCAAACTAACCTCCGCTCAACAGAATAAGTAACATTTATGTGAATTGCTTACATACTTTGCTCAAACAGACATCATAATACCTTGAATCAAGACGCTAGGGTGTCATAAAGTCTAGTAAATCTCTGACAGTAGAATTAGTTTGTATGTTTCACTTTTGTGCATTGGCTTCTTTCTTTTCAATTTCTTTACTGCAACTTATGTCTTCTGTTAATTTGCCATCTTGATCCCAGATAGACCATTAATTAAAAAAAATGCCACTTTTCAGAAATTTAGCAACTGTTCATGATAAGGTCTTTTGTCTGCAGGTCTTGCACTTGGTAACCTTTTATCTTCCACTGTGGGGTGCCATTCTCTACAATGGGTATACATACTTTCAGGTTAATCGCATGATAAACAACGCAACACGGGTATGTATATAATTTTCTATTATATATTGATGGTAAATAAGTCTTAATCCCTGCAATTCTGCTCCTTTTGCCTGTGTGTTCTGATTTTCATAAGATCATGGATTAATTTGTAGATGGCTGTTGGCATAAGTGATCGATCAATTCAATCTGACTTGAGGGCAGACAAGAAGGTATAAGTTTCCTATACATCTCTTCTAATTATGTCTTCTGAAAAAGTTTCCCCTAATGTGCTACTGTATTGTTCCTATTGTTATGAATCCAGAGAGTAGCTCCTTTCATCCTGCTACTTTCTATACCTCCTGTGATGGAGATGAACCGGAGTATAATGCATTATTTTATCATGTTTCAAGCAAAAATAATGTGTAAATTCTACTTATATTATCATGTTACCTGGATGCCTGGATTAGCCCCCCCTTGACTATTTACTGTCGGTAGCAGAGAGGAAGTTTATTTGAGCAGATGCGGCTTATTGACTTGTTTTCTTTTGCAGGCATTCAATCGGTGGGGTTATTACCCTCTCATTCTAATAGGTTCATGGGCTTTGGCAACAATCAATCGTCTGCATGACTTTGCTAATCCAGGCGACAAGATATTTTGGCTCTCCATTCTTGACGTTGGGTTTGCTGGACTTATGGTTAGTATTTTCATCCTAGATGCTAGTTGCCCAGTTCTGAAGTCCTGTGTTGCAAGCTTGAGGGAAAGTTTTCATAACATATGAAATCCACTTTTGATATAGTGGGTCAAACCAATCCTAAGACTAAGGGTCTAGAGAAAGAGGCTTGGAGGACTCCACATACCTTGTTCTCAGTCCTGTTGATAATTAGCTATAAATGGAAGGGCTGGAGTTCCAACCCTACTCTTTCTTGAATCATGCCTATGAAATTTGTTGTAATTCATAATGGTTAGTCTTCATCATCCAAAGAATTGATGCAACTGAGCATCCACCATCTTCAAAACTGGCTCTATGTCATGCATGGATGACTCATGTAGTTCTTGGAGATTTTTTTCTAGATACTTACTATTGTTTGGTTTCCTTGTGAGGCAATTATACAGGAAACGGCTTGAGCTTTCCTTACAAAATTTCCCCCCTTTTTGTCATGTGAGCACATTTTTTGTGGATTCTAATGCTTCCTGGAATCTTTAGGGGCTTTTTAATTCCATTGCTTATGGACTTAACTCATCAGTGCGCAGAGCGATTGCTGAAAGACTTGACATGTGAGTTATTTTCTATAGACTAAAATTTATAGTCATTTGTACCTCTAGTACTACCGCATTTCTACTTATCATGACTATATTGGTTTATGTGCTATAAAGCATTTTGTTTCCTGAATTGTCCAGGTATCTACCCGAGAGATTTAAAAGGAGCCTCCCTACTCTGACACGAATTCAAAGTCAACAAGAAAATGAACTTACTTCTCTTATTGTCGATGCGAGTAACACATAGGAATTTTTGTAGCATGCTAAATTTGTTCATATCTTGAGGGTTCTTCAATTCCAGAAAAGGGTGTTACATTACTGTAGAGCAGATGTTTAGCATTAACCATTTGTTAGCATGTGTGATAGTTCCCCTGCGGTCCTTGTTGGTTGCCTTGAACGCGAGCAGTGTAATGTATTGAAGTTCCATTGTCTGCAGTACATAAGAGGTTAGGAGATAGGCGGTCGGAGATACTACTCTCCATGTTCATCTGTATCAATTTTTTTTTGGTTGTTGATGTACCCCCCCCCCCCCCCCCCCCACTTCTCTACATGTTTTGCCTTTTTATGTTTATGTTTGTCTCAAACTTCTGGGCACGGACTTGACAACTTACTAATGTCAAAACAGTTTTTCCAACACAATTTGATCATTATTTTCGTCTGTTGGAAATACCATCTTAGTGAATCACGAGCTCGGTGCTGATACTTCTGATCATTAGTCAATTGTGGATTTTTTTTTGATTTTGCTAATGCGCTGATCATTGTTGGATGGAGGGAGTATTTGTTAAAGAAAAAAAAATCCACTTTTACTACTTCAAACTATTTAAGTAGGTCCACTTTACCTCCTAAACAATTTTTAGACTCACTAAACCCCTAAACTATTTATACTGTTTGCTTACCCCCCTAACCGGGTTGCACTAGGTTATTTTGCCAGCGTGGCGGTGGTTTTGATCAAGCAGGCCACGTGCACCGGGGACGTGGCCACCAGGTCATAATGTGCTTGCCATCGACGACCCAAAGGAAAGCTGCAGAGGCCCGGAGCGTAGGAAAGACCAGCCGCGCCCATCTTAGTGCGCCGCCGCCCGCCTCCATCGCCCATCCGAAGTCCCTTCTCACTACAATCCTGCCTCTAGCAATCTCACTTCTCAACGCTGACCACGCGAGACATCTGCTGCCGTTGTGTGCCCTGCCTGCGCGCTCCCTGGTTGGCTCGCCTGCACAGAATTGCTCACTCATCATCATTAGTCATTGAGTCATGAGCGACTCCGCTGGTGAAGCAATACTGCTAGTGCCTTCGTAACCTCGTTGGTGCTGGTGGATGTTTTCCAGGGATGACAAGAGAAGTTGATTTTTTAGGATGGACAAGATAGCCAATCAGGAAGGAAGATTGCATAAGTAAAAAATAAAATTTAATAATTTTTCTTAATCATAAAAATTAAAAAAACTATATTTTCGAATATGTAGATCTAAAAATTTATAGAATAAATTAACAAAATTTATAAACAAGCTAAATTATCTCAATTAAACTTCTATCTTAATATACATGGATGATCAGCAAACTCTTTTCTGTACATATCTACACAGTAGGTTAACCTGTGTGTAGATATACGGTTGCGTGTGTAAATCACTCTGGCTACCTATATATACTGATACATTAACAGGAAATACAATAAATAATTCACACAATTTCATGGTATCAGAGCGGTTTCAATCCATTATCTTTCTACAACCAAAAACGCCGCCACTGTTGTTGCCGTCGCTGATCTCCTTCTTCGCCACTGCTGTGCGAGAGACTGTCGAGCTCCGACACCCTCAACGCTGTCGTTTCTGAACCAGCGCCCATCGCCGATCCGACCACCACCACTAGTGCCGACTGCACGTCATCGAGAGTATCGCTGGTCTCATCGCCAGCACTGTCGATCTGATCGCCCACCCTATAGCTGCCCTCATCACCAGGTGTGGCCGCCGGTCCGATCCTACCTACGCTTCTGCACTAGCGTCCGTCGCCGATTCGATCGCCACCACAAGGTGTCGCTGGTCTTATCGCCCACACTGCCGCCGATCAGATCGCTGCTTATTGCCAATCCGATCGGCTCTCTATTACCAACCAGATCACCCACCGATCCAATCTGATCGGATCCGTCGATCGGCCCGATCGGATCCTGCCTATTGCCGACCCGATCGACCTCCAATTTGATCGGCTGCTCATCGATCAGCCGATCTCTACTGCCGATTTGATCCATCCGATCTGATTGGCTGCTCATCGGCCTCCGAACTGATCGGCTGCTCCGATTTATACTACCGATCTAATCCATCCGATCTGATCGGCTGCTCATCGGCCATTCGATCTGCCCATTGCCGATCCGATCGGCTGCTCATCGGCCATCCGATCGCCGATTCAATTGGTCGATCGACTGCCGATCCGACTCTGATCGACTGATCCCTTTGATCCGATCTCCAATCCGATCGGTCAATCGGCTATCTCTCCTAGATCTTCGATCCGATCGGCCGTCCCTTCGAGATCTTCCATCTAGCCTGATCGGTTGCCGATCGGCTGTCGTGCCCCCCATGGTTGGCGACAACACTGGCGCCGCTACTTCCGAAGAATGTTGTCTCGCAGTCGATCCTTCTCGCAAGGACGAAGCTCTGGACGCGTACGAGAGCGCTCACGTGGCTCTCTAGGTGCAAGCCACCGCCATCGTCAACATCAAGACGCTCATCCCCATCGTTCTCGACAAGGCCACGGACTCCTACACTAAGTGGCACTGCATGTTTCTCACTGTTCTTGGGAAATATGCCCTCACCCGCCACGTTCTTGAGGATGACGCGTTCCTCGCGCGCCCGGCGTGACTCCAGGCAAACTGCTGCGTCCTCACGTGGGTGTACGGCACCGTCTCTAGTGACTTGCAACAGTTGCTGATGATGCGGCCCAGACGCGCCCGTAATGCGTGGTGCTATCTCGAGGATGAATTCCTCGGCTAGAAGGAGTCTCGTGTCCTCCTTGAGACGCAGTTCCATACATTTCGCCAGGACTCCCTGAGCGTCACCGACTACTGTCGTCATCTTGAATCCATGGCTGCCTCCCTCGCCGAATTCGACGACCCTATCGGCGACTGGTAGATTGTCCTCATGCTTCTCCGCGGCCTCAGTGGCAAGTTTCGCTATATGGTGTCCATTCTCAAGATGCATCGGCTGTTTCCAACATTTACGGAAGCACGCACTTATCTGTTGTTGGAGGAGCTAGAGATCGACACTCGTCCTCCATCCTCGTCGGCCACTCTCGTTGCTGCGACGTCGCGTCCAGCAGCCCTAGGTGCCACAGCTGCTCCTCGTCCGAGGGCGCCTCCTCCTCCGCGCCCAGCTGCACCAACCGGAGGCCAGCGCAACGGCCGCCGCCGCGACCGTGGTGGACGCGGCAATTCTACTAGTGGCAGCTCTCCAGGGTCCTCTGCTGGAGCAGCCCTAGGTGGACAGGGCGGCATCCCTCCCTGAACGATTGTGTACCCATCATTTGCCCACCCTTGGGCTGACACCATGCGCATGTGGCCGTACGACAAGTCCGGTCGTCCTCCGTCGCCACAGCCTGCGTTCCACGTAGCCTCGCACTATGGTGGTTTTGGTGCTCTTCCTAGCACATATGGCAGCACATACGGTGCCCCATCATCCCCGTACGACATGTACTACGAGGGAGATACATTGTCGGGCTTCCAAGCGTCCTCACCGGTGGGCTTCCAGGCGCCCTTACCGGCGTACCAGGCGGCACCTTGGCCGCCTTAGTCATAGAGGTTGACACCAGGACTCCATGGCGCACTCTTTCAACACCATGATGCTCAACCAACCGGCCTCTGAGTGGTATGCTGATACGGGTGCCGGTTCCCACATAACCTCGGACGCTGGTATACTCTCTACTATTTTCCCATCCTCTTTATCTACTCCTTCATCTATCGTTGTGAGCAATGGTGCTTTACTTCCTGTCACCGTCACCGGATCCCATCATTTTTCCTTACCGCACCATGATCTTACTCTTAATAATGTTCTGGTATCCCCTAACATTATGAAGGATTTAATTTCTATTCGTCGGTTTACCACCGACAATAATTGTTTCATTGAGTTTGATCCATTTGGTCTTTCTGTGAAGGATCTACAAACCAGGAACATGATCGCTAGGTGTAATAGTTTCGATGACCTCTACTCATTTTTGCACCATCTACCAGCACCTCCGCATTCGTCGCGACCCCCATCTCCCTTTGGCATCGCCATCTCGGTCATCTTAGACGCGACATTCTATTCAAACTTCTTAGATCCAATGTCATTTCCTACCATAAAGATGATATCGATCATTTATGTCATGCGTGCCAATTCGGTCGTCGTGTACATCTACCTTTCGGTTCATCTACCTCTCGTGCTACTCACAACTTTGATTTAATCCATTGTGATCTATGGACCTCTTCAATTGTTAGTTGTCAGGATACAAATATTATCTTGTTATTCTTGATAACTGCTCTCACTACATTTGGACTTTTCCCATTCATCTCAAATCTGAGACATTTTTCACTATTTCTACCTTTTTTGCGTATGTTCGCACACAGTTTGGCACCATCATCAAGAGCATTCAGTACGACAATGACCGTGAATTCAATAATTCCTAGGCCCGTACATTTTTTCTCTCCCACGGTGTTGCCCTCCACATGTCGTGCCCATACACTCCTCAACAAAATGGTAAAACAGAGTGTTCTATTCGTACCATCAATAACTCTCTACGTTCCCTTTTGTTTCAGGCGAGTCTCCCTCCAGCTTACTGGGTTAAGGCCCTTCACACTACCACATATCTTGTGAACCGCCTTCCCACCACAACACTCGCCTCCTTCACACCATACTCCGTTCTCTTCTCTGTCCTGCCCTCCTATGATCATCTCAAAGTTTTTGGTTGCGCCTGTTATCCCAATATGTCCTCTACAACGCCCCACAAACTTGCTCCTCGTTCTTCTCTATGCGTGTTCCTTGGCTACTCCTCGGAGCACAAAGGCTATCGATGCCTCGAGCTTCAGTCGAACCACATTCTTATTTCTAGACATGTTGTTTTTAATGAATCCTTCTTCCCTTTCTCTGACATGTCTACCACACCCATGGCACCTTCTGCCCTGGACTTTCTTGATCTCACCGCTTCAGTTCCTGGAGCCTCTGCTCCACTTACGCCGTTGAGCCTTGGTGCAGGGCCGTGGTCGCTCGAGTCCGCGTCATCTGGTGCCGCTGTCTCTGTGCACCCCGCACAGGTCGCTGCCAGCGGTGCCCCACCGACCACGAGTGTTGCCAGTCCTGATGCCCCTACTGCTCGCGCGTAGGTTATTGCCAGCGGTACCGGCCGCACATCTGCCACTTGACCGACTGTCATCCCTCCGGTGACCAATGCGCACTCTATGCACACACGTAGCAAAGATGGCATTACGTAGCCCGTGGATCGCCTCAATCTCCACACTGTACCCATGTCGCCTCTTCCTTGCTCCGTTCGTGATGCCTTGTCAGACCCCAATTGACGATCTGCTATGCAGGCTGAGTATGACGTTTTGATTGTCAACGACATATGGAGTCTTGTGTCTCGCCCTCCTGATGTCAATGTTGTGACTAGGAAGTGGATTTATCGTCACAAGTTACTCGCCGATGGGTCTCTGAATCATTATAAGGCTCGTTGGGTTCTGCGGGGTTTCACACAACGGCCCGGTGTTGACTATAATGAGACTTTCAGTCCAGTTGTCAAGGCTGCGACAGTTCGCGTGGTTCTCTCTCTGGCATTATCTCAGAACTGGTCCATTCATCAGCTAGATGTGAAGAATGTATTTCTCCATGACAATCTCACTGAGACAGTGTACTGCATGCAGCCTTCTGGATTTGTGGATTCTTCTCACTCAGATTTTGCTTGTCGGCTCAACAAATCCTTATATGGTTTGAAGTAGATTTCTCATGCTTGGTATCACAGGTTCGTCTCTCATCTTTTGTCACTTGGATTTATTGAAACAAAGTCAGATATTTCTCTCTTCATATATAGCCGCGGTCCAAACATAGCCTACTTACTGTTATATGTTGATGACATTGTTCTTATTGCCTCCTTTGCTAGATTATAGTAGGTTAACTCATGTGTGTAGCTGTGCGGTTACGTATATAAGCCACCCTAGCTGTAGAAATACAATCAATAATTCCCACGGGACTCGAGCTCTTCTTCTGTTAAATCTTGCTCCATCTATCTCGTAGTTCTATCCAATGGCTGTCACTGAACTCCATCCACCGGTGACTAGCCATAGCTCCCATCCCGAACCTGATTTCCTTGTAGTCTAGCAAGTGCAAGCACAGGTAATTCCACAGGCTTGCATTCAGAAGCAAACTTTGAACTTCTGAAGAGAGCAAGTGATCAAGAAGCCCCAGCCAGCGCAAACTAGAACGCGAGGGAGCTATCTATATCTCCTACAGTGACCAAGCCTGGCATCGGGCCATTGATCGATCGACCGATCGATATGTATGCTCAAAGCGAAATTTATAGGGGCAGTGTGAACGGGAAGGCGATGCCTTTTTGATAAGGGCAATATGGTCGGCAATGGCGACATCTACTCCGAAATCATTGAAACATGAGCACCAAAGACAAATTTAAAGGCTCGTTGGGCCTTAAAATTCAACTCGCGAAATTTCGTCGAAGCTGCCTTGGGGGAAAATCGACAAGAAATCTCGGCGCAGGTTCACTGGCGAAATTTCCGAAAAGCACTGGATGTGGAAATTTCTGTAGAGGCTGGCTGGCGACGGGATTGGGCGAGGAGCCGAGGAGGAGAACGAACATAGGAATCTGCAAACGAAAAAGAAAAACAATTAATATTGTCCTAGCTACTAGCTAGATCGATGAATCGCTCGGTTTTGTAGATGCCTTGCAATAGTGAGAGAGCAAAGGTGTGAAGGGGATGGATGAATGCATCACGCACGGATGGTGCTAAATGTGCCATGGTGGTTTCGTATATTCTCGTTCCGTGGCCTTTTACTATCTGCGCTCGCTTCTTGCCACGCATGGGCGGGGTCTTCTTTGTGTCACCGGGAAATTCCATTGGGAAGTTCAAACTTTGAAGTCCATCATGTAAATCAAGATATTTCGTAGCAGTCGACGGATGAAGGAAACAAAAAGGACGAAGAAAAAAGTTTTTTACCAACTTGAAGTTCAGATTTTTTTTTTTGAGAGGAAAAGTTCAGAAATTCACTGGTAATCATCTAGGTGTTATGGCAAATCAGTCGTTGTCGTCTACTACTGTTTCGAGTCGAGAAATCAAAAGAGTTGTCGCATACATCCATACTATTATTAGTGGCTGGATCCCCGTAAAAAAGAAAAGAAAAAGAGTTGTGTCCACCCAAATCTCACGTTTTCCCCTCACCGCATCAAGCCGCCACCAAGAATGGCTTCGTGCGTCGCACCCATCGTCCTCTCGGCCCTCTCGACCGCGTTTTGTGCTCTCCAATCGCTGGAATCCTTCCTCATCACCGCGTCAAGCGAGAACTCGCCGTCGCTGGATATCGGCGCCCAAGTCGCCGCAGGTGCTCTCCTCGTTGCCGTTCTGCTGATTTTCCAGCTCACTTGTCTGCTGCTCTTTGCATACGTCGGCGGCGGAGCGGGGCACGGTGGTTTCATCGCTGCTGCCGTGCGGCGGCTCGCCATCGCAACGGTCGCCGTCGCTGCCGTGACAGCTCTACTCGCTGTCGCTGTGACGCTGTCTTCTCCCTCATGTCTCCACTGAGTAGCTGAAGGCGAGCCAAGTGAGATCTGACGCGTCCCCCGCGTTGGACTTGCCAGAGTTGGGGTGCTGAACGGTTGAAGCACTCGGGTGTGTTTGTATCTTCAACAGTTTCACTCTTTCACTTTCACTCGGGTGTTGAACAGGTGGAGTACTACTACACTTGTAGATGAACAGTAGCATATATTAGAAGTATTTTTTTTTCTTGTCTCTTTCCCCCTTTTTTTAAAAAAGTTAAACTGAAAAGATTTCGTGTGGTGGGGGCTCAGCCCATACGTGTGGCATAGATATGGTCAAGTCTTTGAAAACAAACATAGATAAATTGTGTCCCCTGCTATGCACACTTACTAATAAACTGGATGGAAATTCCTCTGCTAGAGAACAAAATGGACTTTTCAACAGATTTGCCTTGATGCTATGTGAGTAATATAAAACTTTGATGGTCTCTGTTTCTAACGAAATATGTGAGGGTAACTCTGTCCTTTACGCTGAAAAAATGATGGGTAAGTAAATTATTTTCATCAGGGAAAAAGGATACCTTTTTTACGTACGGGCCAGTTAGTTTTATGCGCGCCGTATGGTTAGATTTTTCACGTGGACCTGTGGTCAGAGTTTCAGTACTCCACTAGAGAGCATAACGTGGAGAATAATCACTACCGCATAGTATATACACTCCTGTATGGCAATGATTAAACTACCTCCAATTAAGATAGCATCCGGGAACAAAGATTGCGACGCGACGTACGGTAGGAATTGAATATGACTTTAGCTTACTTTAACTTGAAGATACTGATACATCAATTGCCAAATTCTATATGGAAGAAAAACCCATAAAGTCAAAAAAATCATAGATAAAGAAATAAATATAGAGTTATACTCGACGTATACCAAGAGATAATATCTATATTTGCTTTCCTAGATTATATATAGTGTGTTTGCTTCTCTTTCTTTACACGAGCTACGAAAATGTTGAACCACCATGACCTCATATAAATCCAATCCATTTTAAAGAACAATATGATAATTGAACTGATTAGTCTTAACAAGACGATAATTGAGTTGATTAGCCTTAGGCCAAGGCATTTTGTAGCTTAGTGCCCTACACGGCTAACATCGACTACACACTTACAAATCCAAGACGACCAACGAGCCAATCACCAATGCCTTGCTTCCATCCATATAGGGTCGGTAGACTAAACAATTTAGATGCATGTATGTGCGCTATGATATACATGTGGAACTTACTCGAAGACATGATGGTTATTATCCTATCGAGTACGTAATGAGATATTTTGTAGATTGATTTTTTAAAATTAATCTACTAATTTCGTAGATACATCCAACATGTATCTACCATATATACAATATTTTATTCAATTTATCAAACATTCTTTTAGATAAAAAATTTACTATATTTACTTAGAGCGTTTTTATACACAATGTTTATTTTGGGAGCTCATATCATATCAGGACTACTGTCTCATAACTATTGGCTTGTACTTTTTAATGTATATATAAATTTTGCTTATAGAAGCAAATATATGGTCTATATATGCTCGATATATCCTAGAAGATCTATACAAATTTCTGAGTATATGCTTGATATTTCCTGTTACATTTTTTGCCTTCTAAAAATTACTTTTAAGGAACGATAGCAATATATTTCGTAACAGTCATCGGATAGTTGTTAAAAAGTTGCCTCACAAAAATTACCAGTTGTTTTGTCGATGTTCTGCCTATGTTATCTACACTAGTTCTCACGACATCAACAAAGGAGGCTCTCCGCTCACAAACGGGGAGGCTGAGACTCTACTCATATTATTTACCATGATGACTCGGAGATTTTGAATGGTGATGATGCCTAGGGCATCATTGCTATATTATCGGACTATATCTCACAAAAGTAATCGTCCTAATCACCTAACGTATTTATTGAGATACTGTTCACCACATCGATTTTAGCTAGTCAAAATAAAGGCTAGTTGAAACAAGGATAGATGAGGTGCTCCATTATCAAGCGGAGGGCCTAAGGCGTTGCACATTTCATCTAGAATGATGACAGTGGTGAAGCAGAGGCCTTGAATAGTGACAACACATAGCATTTGATTGCCTGAATATAGAAGGCATACATGACTAACAAGCAATACAATTGAAAAGATATTTTCAATAAGAAGCTTGAAGAAAACCACAACATGTTAGTGTACTTATGAGTTAAAAAAATAAATATGAAATCGTGTTGACCACATGAGATGCGCATCCGATTACCAACCCGAGCACCAATATATGTGATCGAGACTTGACTACACCGCTAGGATTCATGAGACCAGGTCAAGTGGAAGCCTCCTACCTAGATAGTAGTCAAAGATCCGACTACATTGTTGGTTTTCACGAGACCAGGTTGAACAAAAAGGACCTCCCACCAAGACGGTGGTCGATGTTTTGACTATGCCGTTGGTCTTTGTGGAACCAGGTCTACCGAAAAGGATCTTCCATCTAGACAATGGCTGAAGATCTGACTATACCATTGGTTTTTGTAGGACTAGGTTAGACGGAAATGGCCTCCCACCCTAGAAATGACCAAGAATCGCCTACATTGCTAGTTTTAATGGAACCAATAGGGCCATAGTGGTCCTAAAGGTAAAACAAAAAAACATGATTGAGTCCTGATTACGCCTTTGGTTTTCGCAAAACTAGTTGGGTCATAGTGACCTTACAACTAATACACGTTATCAGGATCTAATTACGCCGTTGGTATTAGTAAGACAAATCGACTAATAGTGGTCCTATCACCTATATATATTATCAACCAAATCGACTATTTCTTCATCATAAAAAGCAAGTCGGCTTGAGCTACAAGTAATACCATCGAGATTATGGTTGAAGATATCAAATTGTCAAATAGATCAATATTTTTTACATTACTTTTCTAATCAGACCACCTACTCATTAACTACGTTTATGATAAGACACTCGAGAGCTAGGAAAAATATATTATTTACTTATAGTTTGAAAAAATATTTTAAATTTTAGTTTATATTTTTTAGTGAGTGTTTGCTTGGGGCTTGTTATTTAATAATTTGTTCTATTAATTTAAGGGAAAATAAAATATTATAATAATTTGTTCTAAATAGTTAATAACTGGTCTCATATTGAGTAAGACAGAGACTAGTCGAAGATTCTATATTAATCAGCATTAAATACCGATAGAGTTAAGCTAAGTTTGACAACTCTAACTCAAATTCAAGATAGATGTTGGTCGAAAGGTGCCACTAATTAAAAATCTACCTTGGTTAGTCATACGTCGAGTCAACAAGTCTAATCATAAGTATATACAAGAAAAAGATCAAAAAACAAAGAGTCTGGTAATCTATATACAGTGGCTATGTGTGATGTTTCACATCATACGATATCACCAAGCTCTTCATCTCTATCACAAAAAGAGAATTTGGGCTTGTGCACTCATTAAAGGTGATAGTGTTCTTTAAATTGTGCTAACACAAGTTGATAGGTATAAATTTCTCATCCAAGTAGGAGCACTCTAATAAGATGGTCTGAGTACAGTAAGCATATAGGATAACGGACCAAGAAGACCAACATACCTATAAGTTTTTATATTTATACATATAAATTTGTATACCTTATAATTTCGTATAGTGACATATATTTTGTCCCTATACTTTTGTCTTTTAACTACTCACATAGTAGATACCGCTCTAAATCTTCAAGTAGTTGGGATAGAAAAGGGGATTTCACATTGTCAAATTATGGGATATGTACATATTATCAGAGTACAAATTTCTTAAATGTCTTGGATGTCTTATTCTAACTAAATGCAACCACAAGAAAATAGCATGTTATTATTTGGAGTGCTCAAAACGTTTGTAGTCTAGATGAGACATATAGGAAAGCTTGAGCCAATCGTATTCTAACCCACTTAATACATTATCTTAGTCTTTAACTTTGCCAACCAGATAAAGTCTGATTGAGAGTTGGCCACATCATGAGCACCGATCGATGGATAGTAAAATTTATACAATGGTTGATTAAATCTGTAAGGGGTGATAGCCTATATGAAGGCATTTTTGATATTATTATTTTGAGGATAAAATAAGGTAGGTAAATTACTTAGGGTTATAAAATAAGGTAGGTAAAATTACAAGGCACATGGCATGTCAGTTTGGGCTAGGTAAGTGACAATGGTATCTACAGCCAATCAAAATTGTTGAAAAAATGAGTACGAATGAAAAAGAAAATGAGGAAAGAGAAATTTTAGGGGTGCGTTTAGAGAGAGGAGTTAGGCTAGCCTATAAAACAAAACAGTAGATTAGTGTATGTAATATATATTTTTAAAAATGATAACTTTTTTATAAAACTTACCGTTTAACAGTGTGATAAACATACGCTTAAAAAACTGTCGAGCATAAGTTCCAGCACTGCTGCCAAAAGAAGCCTGATGCTTGGATGATGCATGCCTAGGTATTAAGATTCAGAAGTTTCCTCGAAGCTCGTCGCCGGCCCCACGGTGAAGTTTCGCCGAAGCTCCGGCCGTGGAATTTATTTGGGAAGGCCGGCCGGCGAGAACACTGAAATTGTGCATACAACAAGCTTGAACGTAGAAACCAAAATGTGGTGGTGTTTTAAGGCCTTTCAGCAGCCAGAATTTATACAAACATATTCATATCTTGCAGTTAGATTATTTGGTACAGTGTTTTTAGAAACCCATGGCCTGTTAGAATGTAAGAATTGGCACGTACCGGTGGACAGATTAGGAGAGCAAAATTGAAGGATGAATAAATGTTTACCATAGTGTGAAGTTCAGATATTCATAGGGGTTGCGCTATGTATGACACAAACAGCCATTGGATCGTGCCACCCAGAACAAAATCATCAGCAACCAGACCCGTTCATCAATCATTTCAAAACCAGTCTAAAACAATCATTTCAAAACCATTGGATTTACGGCCGTCTTCCGACTTGAGAAAGAAAGGTGTACTAGACTCTCGCAAGACTAGAATATTTGTTTCTGAATATCGCGATAAACAACATGACAGTTGAGAATATTTATATTGAAAGTGGAAAGGAAAAAGAAAAGCCCGTGCATTTTGCATCAACGACCTTAACATTTGTGACAATAATTTTCTAGTTGGAGAGTAGAAGTGTGTGACCATAAAATGCCAAGATAGTTGATGAAAAAAACGGTCTTCTACTATAACAAGTTTGATTTGTGACAATGATTTCAGGGTCTACTCTAAAAAAAATAGTATTATCAACATTTCTGGCAGTTTTTGTTCGTTCCTTCCCACTGGTACAATCAGATCGAATCCAGGCCGTCCATGTCGCTATAAAGCACCAAATGTGCCCGCGTCTCGGTTCAAAGAGAAACATTGTTTCTCCTCTCGCCGCACCGGACAACCAAGAATGGCTTCCTGGGTCCCACCGATCATCATCCTGGCCTTCTGGATCGCGTTTTGGGCCATGCAATTGCTCGAATCGTTCGTCGCCTCTCCGTCGCTGGATCGACTCGCCCAACTCGTCGCAGGTGCTCTTCTCGTTTCCATTCTGACCACTTTCGAGCTTACTTGCCTACTTTTGTTTTCAGACGTCAACACGCTCGGCAGCGGCAGCGCTGGTGGAGCGGGTGTTAGTCTATTGTAATTATAGTAGTTTAACCGTGGTATGACTATGGTTATGTCAGAAGCCTATATATACTGATACAGGAAATAGAATCAATCATTTTCATATTTTTTATGATATCAGAGCGGTTCCAATCCGTCATCTTTCTACAACAAAAAACGTCGCTGCTGTTGCTACTGTCACCAACCTTCTTCTCCTCCTCCGTCACTATTGTGCTGCGAGAGACTGTCGAGGTCTGACACCCTCAACGCCGCCGTTCCCGAACCAGCGCCTGTCGCCGATTCGATCTCCACCACCGGTGTTGACTGCATGTCACCGAGAGTGTTGTCGGTCTTATCGCCCGTGCTACCGATCTGATCGTCTACCCCGTAGCTGCCCTCATCACTGGGTGTGGCCGCCGAATCCGATCTTGCCTTCGCTTCCGCACCAGCGCCCGTCGCTGATCCAATCGCCACCATCGGTGCTAACTGCACATCACCAGGAGTGTCGTCGGTCTCATCGCCCACGCTGCCAATCTGATCTGATTGGATCTACTGTCGATTTGTCTGGTACCGATCAGATCACCTGCCGATCCGATCTGATCGGATCTACTGTCGATTTGTCTGGTACCGATCAGATCGTCCGCCGATCCAATCTGATCAGATCTACTGTCAATCTGATCCGACTGTCAACCCGATCGCCTGCCAATCGGTCCGATCGGATCCTGTCTACTGCCGATCCGATCGTCCTCCGATCCTATCAGCTCTACTTACGATCCTAATCGCCCACCGATCAGTCCGATCGGATCCTGCCTACTACCGATCCGATCCCTCCGATCTGATCGACTATCGATTCCTTCGATCTGTTGCCGATCCCTTTGATCTAATCGGCTGCTAATCGATTGGCTGCCGACCCCTCCATTCTGATTGTCTCCCGATCCATTTCCAATCGGCTGCCGATCCCTCCGATCCGATCGGTCGATCGGCTGTCGATCCCCTCATGGCTGGCGAAGACAATGGCGTCGCTGCTTCCAAAGATCGTTGTCTCGCGGCCAATGTTGCTCGCGCTGACGAAGCGTGCCGGGCTAAGGAGGCCCGCCTTCGCAACGACGCCCTGGACGCGTACGAGAGCGCTCACGCAGCTCTCTGGGTGCAAGCCACCGTCGTCGTCAACATCAAGACGCTTATCCCCATCGTCCTCGACAAGGTCACAGACTCCTACACCAAGTGGCGCGGTATGTTCCTCACCGATCTTGGCAAATATGCCCTCACCCGTCACGTCCTTGAGGATGAAGCGTTCCCCGCGCGCCCGACGTGGCTCCAGACGGACTGTCGCGTCCTCACATAGGTGTACGGCACCTTCTCCAGCGACCTGCAGCAGTCGCTGATGATGCAGCAAGGTCGCGCCCGTAACGCGTGGTGCTACCTCGAGGACGAATTCCTCAGCCATAAGGAGTCTCGTGCCCTTCTCCTCGAGACGTAGTTCCACACATTTCGTTAGGAGTCCCTGAGCGTCACCGACTACTGCCGCCGTCTTGAATCCATGGCTGCCTCCCTCGCTGAATTCGGTGACCCCATCGGCGACAGGCAGATGGTACTCACACTTCTCCGTGGCCTCAGTGGTAAGTTCCGCCACATGGTGTCCATCCTTAAGATGCACCGGTCGTTTCCAATATTTATTGAAGCACACACTCACCTTCTGTTGGAGGAAATGGAGATCGACGCTCGTCCTCCGTCCTCACCGGCCGCTCTCATCGCTACGACACCGCGCCCAACGGCTCCTGGTGTCACCGCTGCTCCTTGTTCGGGGGCGCCTCCTCCTCCGCGCCCCACTGCACCAACCGGAGGCCAGCGTAACGACCGCCGCCGTGGCCGCGATAGACGCGGCGGTTCTGCTGGTGCCAGCTCTCTAGCACATTCTGCTAGAGCGGCCCTAGGTGGATAGGCAGCGTCCCTCCTAGTACGGCCGTGTACCCATCGTTCGCCCACCCTTGGGCTGGAACCATGCGCATGTGGCCGTACGACCAGTCCGACCGACCTCCGTCGCCATAGCCTGCGTTCCACGCAGCCTCGCACTATGGCTGTGTCGGTGCTCTTCCCATCGTTTTTTCTTACCGCACCATGATCTTGCCTTTAATAATGTTCTGGTGTCACCAAACATTGTTAAGAATTTAATTTCTATTTGTCGGTTTACCACCGACAATAATTGTTCCATTGAGTTTGATCCATTTGGTCTTTCTGTGAAGGATCTACAAACCAAGAACGTGATTGCCAGGTGCAATAGTTCCAGTAACCTCTACCCATTTTTTGCACCATCTACCAGTACCTCCGCGTACATCGCCGCACCCACCTCCCTTTGACATCGCCGTCTCTGTCATGTTGGGCACAACGTTCTATCCAAACTTATTAGGTCCAATGTCATTTCTTGCAATAAAAATGATGTCGATCATTTATGTCATACGTGTCAACTCGGTCACCATGTACGTCTATCTTTCGGTTCATCTTCTTCTCGTGCTACTCATAATTTTGATTTAATTCATTGTGATCTATAGACCTCTACTTGTTAATGTATCAGGATACAAATATTATCTTGTTATTCTTGATGACTAATGTCATTACATTTGGACTTTTCCCCTTTGTCTCAAATCCGAGATATTTTCCACTATTTCTACCTTTTTTGTGTATGTTCGCACACAGTTTGGCACCACCATCAAAAGCATCCAGTGCAACAATAGCCGTGAATTCGATAATTCCTGGGCCCGCAAATTTTTTCTCTCCCACGGTGTTGCTCTCCGCATGTTGTGCCCATACTCTTTCCAACAAAATGGTAAAGCAGAGCGTTCCATTTGGACCATCAATAATACTCTACGTTCCATTTTGTTTCAGGCGAATCTCCTTCCAGCTTACTGGGTTGAGGCCCTTCACACCGCCACATATCTTGTGAACTGCCTCCCTACCACAACACTCGCCTCCTCCACACCATACTATGCTCTCTTCTCTATCCTGCCCTCCAATGATCATCTCAAAGTTTTTGATTGCGCCTGTTACCCTAATATGTCCTCTACAGCGCCCCACAAACTTGCCCCTCGTTCTTCTCTATGCGTGTTCCTCGGCTACTCCTCGGAGCACAAAGGCTATCAATGCCTCGAGCTTCAGTCGAACCACATTCTCATTTCTCGACATGTCGTTTTCGATGAATCCTTTTCTCTTTCTCCGACATGTCTACCACACCCATGGCACCCTCCACCTTGGACTTTCTTGTTGATGATCATGATCTCACCGCTTCAGTTACTGGAGCTTATTTTTTGCGTGCAGGTATAGCAGCTTCCTCAGCGGCACACCTCGTAGCCGAGACCCCAGTTACGCCGTCGAGCCCTGGTGCAGGGCCATAGTCGCCTGAGTCCACGTCATCCGGTGTCGCTGCCCCTGTGCACCCTGCACAAGTTGCTGCCAGCAGCGCCACACTGACCACGAGTATTGTCGGTCCTGCTGCCCTTGCTGCTCGTGTGTAGGTTGTTGCCAGCGGTACCGGCCGCACAGCTACCACTCGACCGATTGTCATCCCTCCGGTAACCAATGCGCACTCTATGCGCACGCGTGGCAAAGCTGGCATCGCGCAGCCCGTGGATCGCCTCAACCTCTACGCTGTGCCCATATCGCCTCTTCCTCATTCCGTTCATGATGCACTGTCAGACCCCAATTGGCGATCTGCTATGCAGGCTGAGTATGACTCTTTGATTACCAACGACACCTGGAGCCTTGTGCCTCGCCCTCCTGGCGTCAATGTTGTGACTGGCAAGTGGATTTATTGCCATAAATTGCTCATTGATGGGTCTCTTGATCGTTACAAGGCTCGCTGGGTCCTACAGGGTTTCACACAACGACCCAATGTTGATTATGATGAGACTTTCAGTCCGGTTATCAAGCCCGCGACAGTTCGAGTTGTTCTCTCTCTAGCATTATCTCAGAACTGGCCCATTCATTAACTGGATGTGAAAAATATGTTTCTCCATGGCACTCTCTCTGAGACAGTATACTGCGTGCAGTCCTCTGGATTTGTGGATTCTTCTCGCTTAGATTTTGTCTGTCGGCTCAACAAGTCCTTATATAGTTTGAAGCAGGCTCCTCGTGCTTGGCATCATAGGTTCGCCTCTCACCTTGTGTCACTTGAATTTGTTGAAATAAAGTCAGATACTTCGCTCTTCATATATCGCCGTGGTCCAGACACGGCTTACTTACTGCTATATGTTGATGACATTGTCCTCATTGTCTCCTCTGCGGGATTACTCAAGCATATCATTGAGGCTCTCTGGCGTGAGTTTGCTATGACGGATATGGATCAACTGCATCATTTTCTGAGCATTTCTGTGACACGCTCCGCAAATGGTATGTTTCTTTCTCAGCGGCAGTACAGTCAGGATATTTTGGAGCGTGCCGGGATGAATGTGTGCAAGTCGTGCAGCACGTCTGTTGATCTCCACTCCAAATTATCTGCTGATGGACCGCCTGTTGCTGACACTACATAGTACCGTAGTCTAGCCGGCGCTTTATAGTATCTTACTTTCACCCGACCAGATATTACCTTTGCAGTTCAGCAGATCTGCCTCTATATGTATGATCCTCGAGAGCCGCACCTCGCTGCTCTCAAGCAGATCCTGCGCTACTTGTAGGGTATCCTATCTCTTGGACTAACCATGCGCCGATCTTCGCCTATAGATCTTGTTGTTTACACAGATATCGATTGGGCTGGCCGTCCTGACACTCGCCGGTCGACCTCTGGCTATACTGTATTTCTCGGAGATAACTTAGTGTCTTGGTCTTCCAAGCGTGAGCATACGGTCTCTAGATCAAGTGCTGAAGCTGAATATCATGCTGTGGTGAATGGTGTTGCTGAAGCTACTTGGCTGTGACAGCTGCTCCTTTAGCTTCACCACCCCTTGACATGCCACTTTGGTCTATTGTGACAATATAAGCGCTATATATCTCTCTAGCAAACCGGTGTAGCTTCAGCGGACGACGCATGTTGAGATTGATCTCTATTTTGTTTGAGAGAAGGTCGTCCTTGGTCACGTTCAGGTCCTACATGTTCCTATGATATCGCAGTACGCTAATGTCTTTACCAAGTGCCTTCCTACCTCACTATCTTAGGAGTTTCGATCTAGCCTAAATATTAGCGATGCTCCCGATTAGACTGTGAAAAAGTATTAGTCTATTGTAATTATAGAAAGTACAATTATAGTAGGTTAATCGTGGTATGGCTGTGTGGTTGCGAGCCGTTTCAGCCGTCTATATATATACTGATATAGTGGTAGAGAATAGAATCAATCATTTTCACATTTTTCACGAGGCAAGGTCGCTTGCTCGCCACCACCACACGACGGTTCGCCATCGCAATGCTCGCCGCCACCACCATGGCAGCTTTCCTCACGCCGTCCTCTTTCGCGCCTCTACCTGCGCCGCAGGCGGAGTCAAGTAGCCGAAGCCCCAAGGCGAAGTGAGATCTGACGCCCCCCGCGTTGTAGTTCGCCGGCGTTGACCGGTTGAAGCAGTTGGATGTGCTGTTATATTTCTCTTGCACTTGAGCGTCAGGTGTGCATAAAACAACTGGATTTTCATGAAACTAAACTGGAAGTTTCATTTTGATAGAAAATTGGAAATATTAGCAACAGGCATGACTGTGTGAAAGATACAAGTAACAGTGGCCTTAATCGAGTAGAATAATTTCTTTCTGTCCTGACCGATGATCTTTTTAGGTTGGATCAAATAGCTGCCTGCTAGTTCGTGGCAACCGTAGGGTTATCCGATAGCTGGCTAGCTGATGGTGGAATTGCTGAATAAGACTAAAGGGTGATTGCTGATGCGAATGCTACTAATGATAATGTTCCGTGGAGTAACAATAGAAGTAAAAAAGAAAAAGTACAGTAACAGGCTAGCGTGCGCGGCCACGCGCAGCACGCACACACGGTCAATTCCGCAAGACATGCCTCGTGTTCCGCCCCGCGCGCGCGCACGGTCCATCGGCCATCGCTCGCGCCGGTGGGATCCCGGCATCCTGCGTCCACCTACTTACTCCCGTGGTAGGGGTGAGATCATAAAAAAATTGATAAATTAAATTGAGAAAGATTATGATTGGTTTAGAAGAAAAAGTAGTTAAAATTTTTTTAACAATGAAAATTTATTATTGATTAAAAAGATAATATATGTTTAAAATTATATTTTAAAATAAAATTTAAATATTAAAAGTTATTATATTTTAATATGGCAGTACAGTACAATCTGACGCGATGGGCGGCGCTAGGTTGCTGCGTCTCACATCGCACCGCAGCCCACCGCGTTGACACGAACATACAGAGCCTAAGCGTGCGGTTTTCAAGGTGATTGATGCACGGCAAGTGTGTGCACGTCCCTCTCGTCTCTAGACCTAACATCATTCCTCAAACGAGAGCAAGTAACATTTCACAGGCTGCACCAAAATGTGGTACGGTCCTATTTAGAGCCTCCAATTTGTTTCCAATAATAATAATAATAATAATAATAATAATAATAATGTTACTGTTTTAATAAGACTCATGACTTTATTTATAATAGATAACTTAGATACTCAAGAAGGAAACACAAACACTGAAGGGCAATACACTACCAATCTGAGTTCATAATCGTAGGTTTGGGATGAATGATGCTAGTCCACGTCTTAATGGCCCCGCGTGGCATTACTGCATTTGTTGGATAGCTGTCCTGGTGATCTTGGGTGTACTCTATATATAGGCGGAGCTGTCTATCTAGTTTAGGAAACCCATGGTGGACATTTATTAAGACTTAAGTGGACATTGAGTAATGTGACTGCTAAATTAAGCACCAAGTAAAAAAAGATGCATGTGTAGATGTGCCCTTTGCTAGACCCGTTGTGGTGGACTGATGGACTTGGTGATGACCGCATGTTGGAAAGTTTCCAAAGCAGACAGAATGTTACTGAGCAGCAACGAACTTGGAAGTCCATTCACCCTACCATTTCCTGTAGTTTCCGGATTAAGCTAATACTTAATTAATTATATAATAATCAAGTTTCTTATTTTATGCAATAGGGTTGGAGAGTTTCCAACCTCTGCTGCCAAAGGCACCTACTCCTGCAGCTCACCCTGTCCACGTACGCGCAGTACGATGCGGATGGCACCACTCCAACGCAGTAAAGACCTGGTTTTTTTAGCTACCAGTACAATATCAGTTCATTACAACATATTTATATAATTAAAGATAAACTTATATAAATAATGATATTCTACACGATAATCTACATAATTAAGTGTGGGGCATATAATTAAGTGTAGGCTATATGTTAGAATTGTTTTAACTAATAGATCCATTTTTTCTGATATTTTTGAGTAGGTGGTTGCCCGTTATGGGCACAGGAGAAAATGAAAAGGATGGACTACAGCATTTTTAAAGTAGGGGAGATATTGAAAGGTGATGCAGCATGCATGTGTGTGAGCACTGAGCCCCCACCTGGCGAACGCAACGGAAATTTCTTCGTACTTCCGTGCGGGCCGTAGAGTTTGGAGTTTGCATTGAGAGGCATCAAGCCACTGACTGGTTTATCCAGCTTGTCTAATTTTTATTGATCGAATTAAGCAGCGGCCAGAAAAATCTCGCCCAGGTTCATTAAAACGGAGATCGATGTAAAATTGTGGCTGAAAAATCGTCAAGAGCTTACGTCGTATGAAGAAACGTTAGAAGATCTGCTGTTCTTAAACTCATTACCATCCTTAACTTTGATGAGTACAGACATAACAGTTAATTTACTCTTCTAATTAATAAGAAAAATAGAAACAATTAAATTATTGAGATAATTGGTTAATAGCCAGATACAGACTTTTAATATCAGCTGGATTGATGATAAAAACAAACATCGGCTGGTCTAATACAAGTATAAAGTAAATAATATAAATATTAAAACCCATAATGAAGATAAATATTTTAGCCAAAGGTCTGATGTAAGCTGATACGATGAAAAGAGAATAAAACCTTCTAGTTCACATGCTAACCTTATTAACAACAATCTCGATAAATTGAACTAAACCGAGACATCAAGACAATAGAAGATTAAAACTAATAAAGCTATATCGATTGATAGTAGATTAATCATAACATGAATATTCATCGACTAAAAAAAGATAACTTATCGAATAACACTTTGATGAAACATTGCATAAACATATTGATTAAACATGATTTAATCTAGTAATATATAGATTGAGATGATGTAGCTACTACGGTCGAATTAGAATAATCTAAAAGATCGAAACAATGTAGCCTTAGATGAGACTAATCTAGCCGATATAATTGTCGGATGATGGACTTACCCCTTCGTCGGAGATTAAACTTAACCAATATAGCCCTGTGTTGAGAGTTTGAACCCACCGGAAAAAACCTATAGAACTATAATGACGATGTGCCGAAATTGTATTGTATTGATACACTGGATTATTTATATTTATATCTCAGGATTACATGAATCCTAGGATATTACCAGCAATCCGCTCGTATATTACTTCCTTATAAAAAAATAACTAAAACCTGCTTATTTATAAGATAAATTCTAAATATAAAAACTATCTTGGTGTGGCCTTCATAATTTTCTTTAAATTCGATCTTGATTGGATATACTTCTATAAACCGATCGGCTACTTTCCTTAATCGAATGGAACATACCGATCAACCCCTTTCCTAGGCAGTTATACACTTACGGATAAAACAGAAAATAACAAATATTCTTAATTACGATAAAATCTTACTTGCTTTCTACAAATTGGTCTAGACTTAATCATTCGCAAGCTAATCAATCCATCCGGACCCAAACTCAAACATACCAACCGATCTATCAACCATCGACCTTTGTCAAGCACCATTGACTTTCATCAAAACCACCAAAACTATCATGTCGATGCACTAGTTTGTACCAATTTTTGGTATTAACAAAAATATGGGGCGACTCGTTAGAATGAAATTAGATAGCCTTCTTTGCAATGAGAAAGAAAATACATGATACATTATTGCAAAACAATTTTACAAACTACTAATGTTAAGTTAAAGAAAAAGTTTGAATTATCTCTTAAACTATTGCATCAGCTCGATTTACCGCCTAAACAACAAACGAGACATTTATAACTCTCAACACTTCAAACAAAACAAATTACCTCCTAAATCAACACTAGATGATTTTAATCCAATGTGCCATATACCTGGTATTAATTTGACCCATATGACAGTCTGGTCAGCAAGAGTATATAATTAATTTAAAATAAATCCTCATGGCTCCACATGTGTGCCACTACTCCATCTTATCTTCTTCCTCCAAGCTCCTCAACTATTCCTCTCTCACAGAGACCATGTGTGAGTTGTGAAAATAAATCCGACTGGTCCCCCTCGTGCGGCTCCTCCATGCCGCCCCCTGCTCACACCACCCTCTCATCAGCGCCATTTCACACCCATCACCGACTACTTCTCTACACCCTCCTCTAGCCAACATGATTCGTACCATCACCAATTTGATGTTGAATCCATTTGTTCCACTCTTGTCACCATTGGATTTTGTGTAGCGTGTGAAGCCAATTTCACCGTAGGAAAAAGGGGGGATTGTAGGCAGTGGAGCTGGATCTAGAACTAGATTTTGTGAACGTTGTTTGATCGACACCCTCGTTCCCTAATCTCTACCACGCACTCACCTATGGAGGAAGGCAGCAACGCCACCACGAGCTAGTAGAGGCATGTGGTGGTGGGTTAGATGAACTAGCATAAGAACACGATGGCACCCACCATTAGGCAGGCGGCGGTGGCTTTGACGAGCTAAGGGAAGGCAGTACCTACTCTTCCCCTTGTTTACACCAGTAGGAAGAATGGCTCATGTTGTTGACGACAACGCAAGCTCATATGGGAAGAATTCGACAACACGACTAGGTGTTCTCTCCATCTTTTCCTTCTACTTTAGTTGGTAGAAAGAGAAGGAGAAGATAGAGAGAGGGAGAGATGTGGATCTAAGGCAGTAGCATCTTGCTGTCTTCATCCCGCGGCTTCTCACATGTAGGGCGGTAGCTGACAAGCTCGCTGAGTACATGTACCGGATGTCCTTCTCCCTCGCAAGATGCAACAAAGCTCATCAGCCTATCTCCTTCTCCAGCCATAGGTGTAGAGAGAAAGAATAGGAGATGAATTGGCTTGAGAGAGATGATAGGTGGGCTTATGGATTTTTTTTTACTAATTGTCAAGTTGGTGGCATGTGTGTAAGTTTAGGTCAAAACCGTTTAAATCAATGCTATAGGATTATTTGTTTGGTATAAATAGTTGAGGGTGTAAAATATTACTATTTAAGTTTAAGGGTGTAATTCTGTTGAACACGAATAGTTTGGAGGATAATTTAGATTTTTTCCTTGAGTTAACGACCTCTTGCATATTCAGAAAAACAAAATGCAGTATAGGACGCCAGCCGAAGTTTCTCTTATCTTGCCTAGAAACTCACCCGCTTGACTTTTGAGGCGGAAGAAAACTAAGCATTTGTAAAAGGCTTACCGTGGCCGGCCACCGAAGAAATTAAAGCTCTTATTTGTAGGTCGCCGTGACCGTCACTGACGGCATCGTTAGCCCCGGCTTAATCGTCCTTTAGGCTATATATTATCCCCCTGAATCGCTCGTCCTCCTACCCTTCTCCACCCGGTGCCCGTGAGGGAGAGGTGAGGCCATCGCCATGAGACCTCTAATTCTCTATATGATCGTGTGTTCTCTTTGGATTAATTTTCTCCTCTTTCCTCGCAGATAATTCGGCGGAGCTCGCCATGTTCGAGATCCTAGTCGCGGTCACCTTTGCCCAGATACTCGGAATCCTGACCAACCGTTTCACGGCGGGCGCCTCCGCCGCCGCCGGCTACGACGACAACAACAGCCCGGTCTTGCGCATGGCCATCTCCGTCCTGACCTTCACAGTCCCCGCGACGTTCTACGTCGGGGTCATGCAGCTATACTACCACGTCACGCCGGTGGCGCCGGCTCTTTGCCGCCTCCTTGCCTTTCTTGCGTCGGCGATGGCCTGGATCACCCTCCTCCTCGGCCTTCCTCCCCTCGCCGTGCTGCTCCTCGGCTGAACCTGCCGGCACGCGTGACACGGAGGAGGCAAAGCGTGGAGAAAGATCAACACCACCCACTCCTTCGTCAGCACGCTCGATCTGCAGGTCAGCGAAAAAAAAATCTGATCTTCTGGCTAAGCCATATTCAGAAGCACAACTATACAACTATGTTGAGTCTGTCGGGTGAATTATCAATGTTTCTTCAAAAACGGGGACGGATGGCTGCCGCTGCTGCAGCCTACTGGCAGAGTGGCGGGCCATATAACAAGTGTCCCTCACAGTCGGTGCCAGTATACTACTGAACTGCGACTGCAAGAGGGAAGTTAATCGGTGTCCAAACTCAGAGACACGCAGCCACGAGCTGAACCTGCTGCCTGCTGAATACTATTCGTCATGGTTTCCAGGGGGTGTCTGCCGTATAATAATTTACAGCTAGTATTTTGCTTTTAAAGCAATAAAAGTACAGTGCGTAAACAATTACTGTTATGTGTGTTATGTACCATTAATAAATTTCTATTTTCCCCAATTCATTCTTGTGAGCTATAAACCCATTTTGAATCCATTGTTCTGAACGTTCAGGCATGATCAGCAAAATCAGCCCATTCTTTTTTATTAAGATGCAGATTTTTCTATAATTTTTGATAGCACATTTTTTAAATTGCTAAATGGTATGTTTTGTGTAAAAACTTTAAAATATTAAATAAATAATTGTTCAACTTTATAATAATTAAATTTTAATTAATTATATATCAACTATAGTTAATATGAGGGGTGAATAAATGTGAAAGTCAAAAAATAAAATTTAACAAATCTCCTAAAAAATCGCATTTTTAGAACCGAACAAAATACGTTTGTCACTGGATTATAGCCATAGATTCATAAATTTCATCAATCTAAAATTTTATCACAACAAACTAGATAAAATTTACAAATAAACTCAATTAAAATCACGTCATTCGAACTTCTGAATCTCAAAACATTAATGAAATAAAATTACTAGATGAAAGTTTGACGAAAATTAATTAAACCATAATTAATTAATAATGTGAGATAAAAATAATTAACCAACCAAACTTTCTAAAATACTAAAAAAATACACTGACTAGATTTTAAATCAAAAGAAACTAACTCAAATATTAGATAAAAACAAATCAATGATCGCTAGACGTGCTCAAAAATAAAGATGATTAATTACCATTCTAATGTTTTGTAAATTTTACGTGATTACAAGATGTTTCTTCAAATCACCTAAAAGATTTCTTCACGAAATCTCTAAAACCCTATATTAGAACTATAATATATTATCGTACACCTCTCATAATCTCCTGAAAAAACAAAAATCTTTAAGCTACCTACTTGGCCATGCCCATACTCCACAACCAGGCCATATTCGCGCCGTCGGCCTAGCTCACTTTCACTTTTAGCCTGCCCGCACTAGCCCACTGCATTTTTGGTCTCCTCGCGCTGTCGGCCTACTTGTGCCAGCCCGCTGTGCTAGCTCGTTGCGCCATCCGTTTGCTCATGCTCTCTAGACCGCTGCACTGTCATGAGCCCACACCGCTGGCCTGTCCCACTCGCGCCAACTCACATCATCAACCCATGCTAATCTATAATAAAAAAAATATTTTTTGACACAGATTCTTATAAATTGATTCAAGTCAGTGTATACAGTGTTTATCATATCTTGCTATAACAATTTTAATATAAATTAATTTTGTAATGCTAATTTTAATATAGTTAAATTTTATCAATTTTAATATAAATTAATTTTAATACAGACTAATTTTTTATCACTGTTTTAAGTGACAGCACTTAACCTTCGTATGCCGGCCGTAGAATTAAACGTGGCCTAAGTTTTTTCAACACAGGTATTTCTAAATGTGTACCATTCCTATCCTTTTTAAGCAGTGACATCATTCTTCGATTATTGGGCATTTATCGCTGTTCTAACGCACTAACGCAGTAAACAGGTAGGGCCCAGTGAAAGTAACAAAACTTCGATCAATGAATTAATGGATAAGCTTCCTCTCTGGCGATAATCTGGAAAGTCAAGTAAACCATGTTCTAAAACACGGCTAAACGCGTTGTCGTCCGTTTTCTTCCTTCTGGACAATTTCAGTCTTGGAATCTTTGATACTTAATTTCACACACACACAGACGAGAGAGAGAGAGAGAGAGCGATAAGAACATTGGCAAACGCGTTAATATTTGTCAATCTATCACATTACTTCTCCAAACTTGCTTCTTCAACGATTTTTTTGTTTAAGATGTCCTATAGTACGTTAGTTCTTGACATTTGTTGGGTGATTTTTATGTGAGGGATATACGATATCAAGTGCACATGTAATTTTTAGCTTTGAAAGCGCTGTTGACGAAGGAAAGACGAGCAAACCATAACAGGGGAATTTACCAATATATTGGCTACAGGGGGCTTCTCGACTCAGATACCTGGTTCATGTTGTTGAACCTACTTGCCTATTCATCTTCGCATAGCTATTCATTGGTGTATCAAATGCATTTTTTTAAAAAAGAATAACACATATGTCACCAGGGTTTGCTACTACTGCCTCTCCTTTTTCTCTACTTTTTCTCTAGTTGATGGAATGACACTAGTTTCATCCAAAAGTTACAAATATGTGACTCTACCATCTAATTTTATAACGCCAAAATCTGCACGATCCGATGGTGCTAAAACCGATCGGTTGAGAGATCCGATAGAGAGTTTAATCCAGTCATCGGCTGATAGAGATACTGAGACAAAACCGATTAAAATTGTAGAAAAGCCGATCAGATTAGTAGAAGATTGGATCGGCCTGAAGATAGAGAATTATCCGATCAGGAGTAGGTCCGAGAAGCCCGAGAAAAGGAATGAAAATGATCGGCTTGAGTAAAAAAAGTCCGATTGCTACAGTGGACAAACCGATCAGGTTGTAGCGAAAGAAGACTCGATTCCAAATTAGAAAATTATTCAGATGAAACTGGGTCTGCAGAAGAGCCGTGGACTCTACGGCAGAATATTTATTTTTGTAATAGCTATTTAATTACTTTTTTATGAATATTTTCCTTTGTTCTTATTAGGAAATAATGTCCGACGGTCGTAGACGTGTTGAATTCTGTCTATAAATTCAGGGTATAAATATAGACCCCCTGGAGACATATAATATATCCCTCGATCAATATACAATGTCGGTGAATCACCACCCTAGTTCATCTAGGTTTTACCGGCGGGTTCTGGCTCTCGACGCGGGGCTGCATCAGTTAAGTCCAATCTCCGACGAAGGGGTAAGTCCCGCCACCTTCTCAATATGTTCTGTTCTGTCTGAGGCTGCATCGGTTAGGTCTAACTTCTTAGATCGGTCAGACGTATCGCATCACGTCCGTGCGGTACCTATCGGCCTGTTAACCTCGCTCTACCGTCATCAATCTCGTGCTACATCAGTTAGGTTCGACCTACGGGGCTGCCGACGGTAGATCGAGCTTCAGGCCTATAGTCTTCTGCACGCCGTATCATCGGAGTGCTAGCCGATGAGTTATCCATGCTCTGAGCTTCACGCCCAGCGCATCGGCCTCTCGCCCGATACGTATCAGCCTTCAAAGGCGTCCCTTGACACGTAACGTCGAGCGTATCGGTCTCCTAGCCGATACGCACCCGCTTTCAGAGAGGCATCCCCTCATCGGCTCAGCTAGCCGATGGGTTCGTTCCTATCCTTGCTACGGCATAGCCGATCCGACGTCCTCAGTATCATCGTCGCTGGACTTGGCCTCATACTGTCTCGGTTAGGTACAATCTTCGAGGTTCGGTGTTAATGGCACTATTATGGCGGGCGACGGGTCTCGTGCTATCATATCCGGAGCAGCATCAGTTTTGCAGTCCGTGCCTTCTTATAATATTTCTTGCCTAGTCTAGATGTGACTTCATCGGTTTTTCTAGCCGATGAATCACTGTTCGGCTATCCGGAGGGATCCTGTGCGCCTAAATATCCTCTGAGTATCTCCTGGTTCCTCCATCGGCTCTGCGGTTGATCTCTCGTTGACACCTATCCACATCGGCTCCTCAGCCGATCGAAGAGCTTCCCAGTCCTATCAGCAGCCAGCCGATAGCGAGCGCCTGCCTAGCGTCCGACGGACCCGCTCATCTCACTTTTTTATCAATTGCAAAGTTAAATTGACTGGCACGCTTGCACCCGTACGGACGCGCCGGAGCCGATCGAACCCCATGATCCCTGGCGCACGTACCTCAAGTCATACAGAAAAAGCCGATCGATATACACTGAAGCTAAGCAAACCTCCCTAGGCGATCCGGTGTGTTCGTGCCGGGCGCGCGAGTAGACCTCAGCGCAAACACTACCGCAGTCAAGTCAATATGCTTGGACTATATAGAGAAAAATGTCCCTTGAGTAAAATAAAAGAAAAGAAGAAAAATGCTTTGCTCGTCATCGAATTCCTCTACTGCGTTCAAGTCATTTTCCATGTTTACAAAGTATTTTTTTCTCATTTTTTATTTTTTTAAAATCAAATTATTACTTAAGTTGTTTATATTGCAAGATGTTTTGACTTTTTTCTATTTTTTTAGTTTAACCAAGTTTATAAGTTTATAAAAAATATAATAACATATTTAATATAAAACAAATATACTACTTCCTCCATTTTAGATTATAAGTTGTTTCAACTTTAGTTAAAGTGAAATTGTTTTAAGTTTAATTAAATTTATAGAAACAATTAATAACATTTTCAACACAAAATAAATATACTCTAAAAATATATTCAATTGTAAATTTAATAAAAATAATTTTGTGTTTAAATTTAGTCAAATTTGAGGTAGTTTGACTTTAACTAGAGTCGAAACAACTTATAATTTAAAACGAATTGAGTAATAAAATATATTTAATATTGGATTTAATAAATATTTTAGGTGTTACTATAACTATATTTAGAAATAGAATTGGATTTCATATAAAAATTTTATTTTCAATACAACAGTTTTTATAAATATGATTGAATTTTACATACAACTCTTAACTTATGTTTCTAAATATACCATTATAATTTATATACAACGATGTATATCAATGCTCTACGATCATACGATCACCCGTTTAGATATATCAGGATCACACGATCAATATACTTTCCTTCTTCTTCGATTAATATGAGAATTTTAACTCTCTAAAATGCACATTGTACCTTGTTTGAAAACTATATATATATATATATACACATTCTAGGAGGTTTCACATTAACCACACATGATCTAACCGTTAATTATGTAGATTGGATTATCATAGCCATAAATTATATTAAAAATTTGGATTAAATAAAACGTGCAATTAGAGATACTATGGACTCTTTAGTTAGTTTACTTTAAAATTTGATAAAAATTTAAATTTAATAAATATGGTGATGTATCGATCTTTAACTCTCAATTATACTTTTGGTTAGTTTACTTCATATTTAATAAAAATTCATAATTAATAAATATGAATTTGTATCCATATTTAACTCTCAATTAGAGTATCTTATTAATCTAATTCTAAAATTTGAAATTAATAATTAGCAATTAGTAATTAACATGGACTGTTATTTAATCTAGGTAGTATAATTCTAACTTAATAAATATAGAGTTGTATCTATCTTGGACTCTTAATTAGAGTATCTTATTAATCTAATTTTAAAATTTAAAATTAATAAGTAGTAAGTAGTAATTGATATGTACTTTTCTTTAATGTAGACACTATAATTCTAAAAATAAAATTCAAAATTAATAAATTTGCACTTAAACCCATCTTAAACTCTCATTTAATATCTTACTAATTTAATTTCAAAATTCAAAATACATGATTATCAATTTATAATTAGACTTTTTTTAATCTATACCATTATATTTTATAATTATGATATGATTATATACTTAATATATAAATTATAATATTTTGTGTATGGTTGGATGGTTGAATGGATCGATAGATAGACGAATCGATGGATCTATCCCGGACCTCTTACTACTACTAGCTTTCAATAAAAGATTATTGTTTCTAAGATAATATTTGGACACTGCCACGTTTTATCCCAAGTCCAACATGCAGTGCGCAGGTAATGGTGCCTTATTGATCCTAAACAAGAATTAGGTTCATGAAACGGAGGATATATATCCTTGTAAGCATTTGAGGGTTAAGTGTTAACCCTTACCTGGTGGTTTGTGCAACTTCGTCATGAATTTATCCTGTTTATTTTCCTGCTTGAGCTGTCCCTGAAAATAAGACGGAATCCATCCGGAAAGGCTCAAAGTAGACAGAATTATCCTTGGTCGCCGTCGTCCTACAAACCTGAGAGTCCGTATGACCATTTGAGATGCTCACTGTTCAGTGTCCAGCCAGTGCTGTGTTTCTTTCATCTGCACCGCTTCCAAAAATTTGTCCTTCGTTGCTGGCGACACTGTTCCATCTTCCGTGTAAGCCCTCGATCAATTCAGTGCCACCCTCCGTGGCTTCGTCACTGCTGATCCACTCCTTCGTTTTTCTTGCTTTGCAACAGTCTCTTAATCTGTTCTTGCACTCTGCACTGCGGTTTCCTGAAACTGGAACTCGTCGACCTGCCAAGTGCTAACCCTGGGAGTACTCCGGCCGTAGCCAGTCCAGCTAACAGTGATCACCTCCGGACTGCAGTTTGCGGAGCAAACTACATCCTTTGTGTACCACTTCCAGTACGTCGATCTACCACTCCAGCAACATCCATATCTCCGATTCGCCGAGTATCCCAGCTTTCCTGTACACTGCCTCCTGAGCTCCAGAAACGGCCGGTCATTTCCCCTATTTCCGTAAGACGGTATCTTTTGATCACTATCAGAGCTTCACCTGGGCCATTGCATGAACGCCCATTCGCAAGAGCTCGCTCAGGTGTTTATGTGTAGCAACTCTACAAAGCCGGGTGCTCTAAGGCTCTAAATGGTGTTCGATTTATAAGGACATGGTCGTTTCTTCCTTTTGCGACTTGGTCTGGTGACGGCGGGAGCGTCCGACTTGGATCGATCGCGGAGACGCAAAGGCCAAAGTGGAATATGCCAACCGACAGTAATTCAAAGAGCAGAATTTCCGCGAAGCTACACACAATGCAGGACATGCAAGCAACTGTACCTTGACGCATGATCTGGGAAATTTCCTTGAAGCTTACTTGAGAGAAAAAAATATCCCAGAATACGTTGCGAAATTAGCTGTGGAATTTCTCAGAAGCTTGGCCAGGGAAAATTTCCATCCAGTTGCTTCCGAATGGGGCAAGTGCTGCTGTCCACCGGCGGCAACAAAACGTTGCTGACGGTAGACGACGACGTATTTACTGTTTAGCATATGTATGCTCCGTTCTGAAATTTGGATGGTCAGATATGGCAGCCTGTTGTCATTTTATTTTATTTCACGTAAGTTTGCCTTGCAATCTATCTATATCCCACAAACTATTAACTTAATAAACTAATAGAAAAGAAGCTACCTTATTCGTTCTCATGGCTTAAAAATTCTCCAATTAATCAAAAAAGAAAAAAATACTGTCAAAATAGAAATAAAATTTTAAATATCTAAAATACGAGATAAAAAATAAAAATAAAAGAAGAGGTCGAACGCAGGAAAGAGGGGAAGAGGGACGGCAGCGGTTGAGGCCTGCGTCGCCGTGGTCGAGAGCCGCCTGGGAAAGAGGGGAAGAGCGCAGGGAGGGGGGCGCTGCGGTTGGCGATGGCTAAGGCCTGCCTCATCGTCACAACGTTGCCTGCCCAAGTGCCGAGCCGGAGAAGAAGGAAAGGAGGAAGAGGATACAAGAGCTGACAGGTGGGTCTCACTGACTTTTTAAATATTTTTAGTTGACTGGGCTTTTAAAACTTCTTCTGATTAACTTGTTCAGATTGAGTTACAGAGGATAAATCGTTTAATTTTTTAAAAAATGTAATGTCAAATGTCTATTAGAGTTGAAGGAGTAAATTGAACTAATATAAACGTTAATGGTAATTCAGAATTTTATCTCTTTGGTTTATCCGCGAGCAGCAGGAAACAGCGGGGCCAGTGTACATCGCCTGGTCGGTTGTGGAACTAATTGGACCGGACGGATCACATCTCGGAACGCGCCCGGTTGCCCGGTTTGGGTTTTGTTTTTTGACTGTGCTGTGACCTACTTTGCTCACGAACTAGAACAGTGATTGATGGTGGAATGCTTTTTTCAGTGTTTTCAGGAAAAGTACGAACGATTCCCTACTGTTCTATTAGAAAATAATCTTGACGTTACAGTGAGTTTTATTCGGATTTCATAGCCTTAAAAGGTAGCTAGATAAGATTTCATCTAAGCTTCATGCTATTCCTATAGTGTGATATGGAGGATACAATGTTCTTTGCTTGTTGACTAGCTCGAGATGTTTCCTTTCACTAAAATGTTTTCTTTCTATTTCTATACTTGAGAAAATAATAAGAGTGATATAGTTCAACACTTACATATCGAGTTTTGGTCGGACAGAAGGCTAGGTGGTTCATCCTGTCACCCCGCGAATCAAAAGATTTGTAGAGGAGTTTTATTAGATTCAAAACTTATAGGAATTTTTATTGTATGGCCCTTTGAAAAAAAAGAATTTCCCAAATATGAATTTATAGAAAATAGCTTAATAAGAAAAGTTAGCAAAAACTTTAATCTTTTAAAAAATTTATTTAAGTACCATTTGATTCCTATGTTTTTTATATGGCCTATTTAAACGATTATTTCTATATTTTTTATTTTATAATACTTCATTTTATAATTATATTTTTATAAAAACAATATGTTTTTTCTTTACCCGTTTTCTCAAGGAGCCCTTGCTGTGTTTTGACTCTAAATATTTGGGTAAATGTATCGGTTAGAGACGGATACATGTACACTTCAAGGGGGGTCATTGGCTTGACAGTGAGTATTAAAGACGAAATGAAGTACTCATTTAATACCGAGGAATGCTACAGCATATTCAGTCAGAATGTGTGGGCCCCATTTTCGTGTGGGCCGCCTATAAATTGCCGCCGAGCCAGTGCGCCACAGAATCCACATGATCGGAGGGAAGGAGCCACTCGCAATACAGAGGAAGGTGGGGAGAGAGTGCGCGCCCGTGGGTGCTTCATACTCCTATCCAATTCCCCAATGGCCGGAGCTATTCCGAAGATCATCGTTGTTGCTGTGGGCGGCGGGGCGCTGCGGCTCTTGCTGACCTTCGCCGGTCGGAGCCCTTCCGTCGACATCGGCATCGCCGCGGTCACCGCGCCCGCACTTGGCATCATGCTTCTGGCCCGCTTCTTCCGCAAGACGCCGAGCTCTGTTGGCCGGGGCAGAGAACGTTGGCCAACACGACCGCGCTCGCTAAGGTGACCCAGATCTCTCTGGTCTTCGTGTTCCCCGTCACCGCGTGCCTCCTCGTCCAACAGTTCGTCGAGGACGGCGGATTCGGACCGTTCCCCCTCGTCGCAGTGGCTCTCGCCGTCATTCTCGTCGCCACCGCCGTCCCAGGCCCGGTACGCGACATCGTGCTCCTGTCCCGCTTCTTCCGCAGTGTCTCTGGCGCCGCCCCTGTCCCTGCCACCGCCACGCCCGCCACGAATTGCGTCGCCAGCAAGACCACGCTTGTGTCTTTCGCCACTGTCCACCTCCTCCTCGTCCCTTACGTCGCGGCCGGCGGCCTGGACGCACCGGGCCTCCTCTTCGCCTTCGCCGGACAGAGCCCGCCCGTCCACGCCAACTTGCTCGTCGGCTTCGCCACCCGTCGTCGTCACCGCGCTTCTCGCCCTCTACTCCCACAAGGCGCATAATGCCGCCTCCCTGCTGCCGGCCTCCGAGCGCTTCCCCGACATGATCTTGGTGATGATTACGACCTTGGCCGTCGTCCTCTTCCTCGCTGCCTGCTGCTTCGCCAGCCCCTGGACCAATCGCGCATGCTCTGCCTGATGCCCTGATTCTATGTCGCCCCGGCGGCCGCTGCAACAGCTGCATGTGAAGGTTGCTGCGCGCGACCCGGTCCAGTGTGTATACTATACTCACGGTCAGTGCAGTGCAGAGTGGAGGCCGGTAGTACTAACACTACAGTGCTCCTACAATTTATTTTCTGGGGTCCTCGGCTCGCGCAGATGGGGAGTGTGACTGTGTGAGGCGTTGATGATGTTGAATTGATGATTCGTTATGTATTCAGATGAGACTACTAACCGTGAAGTTTGGGGGAAAAGTGTCATTCTGACTGAAATGGTGCCTACTTTGCTGGAATCGTTCGTTGATGTGGTGCTAACAGAGTACATAACACGTGCAAATTCTCCCTGTTTCATACATGGGGTCTGGATTTCTAATCTACTGCTTCGAATAACGCTCACTGCAAGAACAGGCCTTTTCATGTGCTTGGCTCACTTGTTTTCTTTTCTCCGATGGCTAAGGGGCTGTTTGAGTTGCGTCGTGATGCTTGTATCCTGGCGGAGCGTTGCCTGAGCTGCAACGAGTATCTGTTTGGTTTGCGCCCTGAGCTAGCCCCTTTACTAGCTTGAGCCAGGCCATTGAATTTGTTCGCCTGAGCTTCAGGCAGCGATACATGTGTCATCTTATTTTAGTCTTTGTGCTAATCAAAGTTACTTTTTGAGCTTTAATTACTCAGTCATGTGCACCAACGAAACACGCAAAGCTTCAGGCTGTCTGACGAAGCAAGTGCAGCATCTCCCAAGGCCACCTGTCAGACATCAATTTTTTTTGGGGCATCAACCTGTGGATAGGGTTGATCCGTGGCACGGTGAGATAAAATCATAGAAATATACATGTTCCGTGGCACCGGGCCGGTCCCGCAGCTCAGCGGCGCAGGGATAGTAGCGCGGTCCCGCGCGACCGCGTTCAGATCGCAACAACAAGCGCAAGACAAGTTGCAGAGGGCACGTGCAAAGGCAAACAAAAAGCAGGTGATACGTTTGGTACCGCATGCATGCACGTATTTTAATGCTTACTAAAGACCCAACAATTAAGGGTACCAAACAAAAGCATTTCTTCAGTAAGTAAAGCAAAGCAAACTGTACTCCTGATGCACCTAACCACCTGTTTCTATGGGATGCATCTCTTTTTAAACAAAAGCTGAACTCAAACTCAACGAAATATTCTCCCTCGCCAAATCGCATCTCACACAAATGGCATTCTAAATACATGTGAGCAGAAAAAAAAATACAGATCTCTCTACTCCTGGTCATGGTGATGACAAAAGTAGCTTTGCGTAGCTCATGTCACACAACAAAATAAATATATATATATATAAAACAAATACAAAACACCTGTTCTCATCATTCAGGTGAATGATCCAACTATTGCCAATCTTGTTTGCACATGTTATCTTCAAAAAATCTTCGTTGCCCTGTTCAAGAAAAAAAAGAGTCTGTAAACAATCAAAACAACATCTACGATGCAGTTAAGTGTGAAGTTACTGTGGTAGATTGGCAAATAAGAAATGTCAGTTATATACATCCGATGGATGAATGGAAGCAGCACAGAACTTTGAAGCATCAAATCCACAAAGCTGACGCACGATGCTTGTCCCAACAATACTGTCACCAACCAAAGTGTGTGCAGCATAAATCTTTTCGAGTGTTAACTTATTGAGATCCTATTGACTCCAGCATCTAGTGAAAGAAAAACTCAAAAAAATAATTCTAGGGATTAGGGAAGCCTTATATCAACACAAAAGGGTGTAATGAAATGCATTTAATTACTACAATCAATACATTTAGCCGGGTCTAATAGATTGTCATTTAAAATTGCTGCAATTAATAGAATAAGATACTAGTAGTTTCTTTCTCATTTTCATATGACAGCATCATTTAGGAAAAAGTTGATGATGCTTCTTTTCACAACACAAAATCATGGATTGCCACATGTACAGCTCTTTGTTTATACATATGCATCAATACACCATGACCAATACAAATCACATATATCTATTCACTCTAAAAAACTATCAAGACATTTATTCCCCGTGGGTGAGGGTGTATTGGGTGGATAATTTGCCCCATCCCGGCCCAGCCGAACACACTTGCGGCCTGCAAAGGAGAATTGGATCCAGCCGGGTTGTCTCCCGAGGATTGGGCCTAAATGAACAAGGCCTCAGGGTGTTTCGTTTATTCTTAATTCGCTCCTTGAACATTTGTGTAGTTTAGTAATGAAAAGGCCATGAGCTCTTTCTTTTATCACTCGTTATCCGGGTTCTTTTATCCTTGTGGACTTTTGGGGGTTTGGGTCACGGGTGTGATGTACCAGCATTTCAGCACCGGTTTTTAGTAAAAGCAAGCAGGGGCAGCCCATAATAATTCAAGTGTATTGAGATGGATATCCAAGTTTTTTAGTAAAGAAAAAGGAGGTACATGGAATATATAAGTCGTATGTATATGAGAAAATATGAAAAACAGGCCGTATTCAACAAAAGAAGCCCAATTGGTAGGCCTGGATCCCTCCTCTCCTCTCCTCTAAAGGCTCAATTGGCGGGCCAAATCAAGTGGCGCTTCCAAAACCTAACATCAGGAAGACAGCCTGGCTCATTGACTCGTTCCCTTCCGGCCACCACTCGCCAGGTATACGCGGACTTGCGGAGACGCTGCGCCGCCACCCTTGCCGCTCGGTCCCTCACGCCGTCGCCCGTCGCCCTGACACCCTCGTGCTCGCGGCCCACGGCCGCTCCTCTTCCCAGTCCCCCGCGGCGGCGCTGGCCTGGCCGATTTGGCGCTGCGGCGGCTTGCCCCGCGCCCTCGCCCACTCGCCTCACACCGCCGCTCGCGCGGACCCGTCTTTGTGCCATGTGTCCGTCATCGCTAGTCCCGCCATTCGTCTGCATCCCCAGTGCCCGAAGGTAAACCCTAGGTATGCACTGAAGCTCTCGTTCTCTGTATTTTACCGATTTGGACCCAATTTGGAGGAAAAAATGGCTTCCATCTTGCTAAATAAGCAATGCTTTCTATATTGTAGTTCCTAATTTTGTGCATATAGCCATAGATTTTGAATTGGAAACAGGTTCTCCAAATTTGCCCCCCTCTTTTCTTTAGTTCATAAGCAAAAGAAGGCCACGAGCCCTTTCTATTGTGCCTCGTTGTGTCACGTGTTCTTTTGCTAGATACGGTGTTCTTGATGACTTGATTTTACTATTCTTGTGGACTTTGGGGACCTTGTAGTGGCGGGGAAAATTGAATACTTGTTGCTAGTTGGTACGAGGCGATAGCTGAGACAGTGGCTAGCTGCAGCATGCGGCCTGTTGGATTGTGACATGATGGCAATCGGCAAAGGTCTGTTTCATGAATCAGGCAACAGTGCCCAAACTGAACTGGAATTTTCTCCATGCCTCTTTTCAAGAATGATTATGAGTGCGATTAGTATGCCGTGTGCCCATGGCGTTTTCCTCCGGAGAAAGGGGACACTCCTCCTCGAAAAGACCTTTTCACGGAACATGACGAAAACGCCTTCGTGGGCAATTGAAATTTGAACACCTTGAATTTTGCCCCCGTTATCTCTTCTACAGCAGCAGCAGCATGTTGGTCTTTTCTGGTCCTTATTATCCACGTCGGCATCTGCACATCGTACCTAGACAACAATTCTATCTGCTTGTACCCATGAAAAGCAGCTGGTCAAACCAATCAACACATGAGTCTACTTAAGAAAAAGCCAAGCACTAGTCGTCCCAGGACGGAGGGGCCACGCGATTCGTCAGTCGCGCAGCTGTTGAAATGAGACCGGGTGGCCGTGCCATATTGGCATACACCACGAGTATTTATGCCCGTTCAAACGAACATGTACATCACGGAAGGAAGAAGGGAGGGAACGAGAGTTCATCCTGATTTACAAATGCATTACTGCAGCATATCTCCAAACTTCAGACGAGCAGCATATCCAACAGGATAGCAGGCACAAAGAGATGCACATCCTACATTCGTACTACAATTTTATTATGTTTGGCCTAAAAGAACTATACAGTCCATCCATATATGAGTACTAGTGTAGTACAGGTGCACTAGCAGATGGTACAGAAGTACAAATATCCAATAAGTGAACATGATTTGGTGGTCACACTTGGATGAGTGGTGGTTTGGTCGCTTGGTTGGGGGCCCCCGTGCAGGTTGGTCTTTAGTGGGAAAAGACAACCACTCAGTGTCGGTCATTTTGTTACGGTGCATCAGTCATCGTCTATCCTGATCCTTTGATTCGTGACTTTGTTCCAATCAATTTGCGCTACGGTATGCGAGCGACGGACAGCTCAAGCTCCAGAAGGGAAAGACAACGAAACAAACCCGGCGCATGGCTGGTCAGAGTCGACAGGCGCCGCGAATTAGCGTAAGGCTGGATGTTACGGGAGGTGGATTCGCTCCGGGTTCCACCTCAAGACCTCGACCACACCGAGCGAGACATTAGGGGTGAAACAAGTGTCTGTGTGTGTTTGGGTGGTTGGGGATGTGAAAACAAGTGTCAATTTGGTTTAATAATGGCGGAAACTTGTCGGAAGTACCGCATACGGTCTGTATAAAAATCTTAATTTCAAAATTTATGTTAATATTGCTGTTAAATCTTATATTCACTCTTAAAATTTTTCAGTGGTTAAATTTTTGAATTCAAAAATTTCGATTATGCCAAATAAATCTATTTTTTTCGAGAAATTTAAATTTCACATTTCAAACCTCAACCGATAAATATTTTTTCTTCCTATTCTCTCCAAGCCTTTCCCCTTGTCCATCTCTTTAAACAACAAAAATCCAACTGACCACTCGTGTGCAGCCTTTCCCCTTGTCCATCATTACACGCATGTATTTGTTTTCACCTGAGAGCATATGTGTACCTCTTCTTCTCTACTTAAAACCAGCCAAGAAATAGATAGCCTTATGTGCATGCCTCAACCACCATTAGCCACCATCACCCGTGCATGCGTGCACCATCAATTCCACCCACGTGAAGTCTTCTACCCAAGCTCATGAGACAATAAGAAACCAGCCAAGTAGAGCAAGCAGATGTATACATGCTTCATCCATCTTATCCAAGCACACGCATGAAGCTCTTCCGCTTAAAGGCCACGAGGTGACAAGGGAACGAGCCGAGTGAGACTAGAGCGAACGCAGGTTAGGGTTCCATCCTATCGCTGTGACTGCTGAAGAACAATCAAGTGCTTCACACGATTCATGTCACCAAGAGGATGCTTGTTGTCATAAAGCAATGCCGTGTCCCATCGAGATGACCGTAGAAGACCAATCAAGTGCTTCGCATGATTCGTGGTGTCGCGCTGATGCTTGTCGTCACCCGGTTGTCACGAAGCAGTGCCACGTACCATCGAGACGATCGCAGAAGACCAATCAAGTATTTTGCATGATTCGTGGTGCCACGTGGATGCTCGTTGTCACTCGGTTGTCACGAAGCATTGAAAACAACTACAAATAAAACTCAGAAGACCGCCATTATTGGCTTTATCCTTTCTTGAGTCACTACTTCACCTCCAGAGCGCTTATTCTACTTCGCCAAGCCTGACCAGCCGCACAAACAAGTATGTGTGACCTAGAGTGTTTTATGGCACCATCGTATCGTAATGCTAAGAAGGCGAGCATATGCTGTGAAAAACCTCTTAACTATAAGAAATAGTTATGGGCGAGCTATGAAATATTATTAACTGTGATAAATAGTTAAAATATGATATTTGGTTGATTGTTAAGTGTCGAGAAGGTGAATAGAAATTAATGAAAGAAAAGATGAGAAAATGTTGAGAATGTTACTATCACATAAAGCAACTTGTGGAATAGATCGATATGTAAACCTCTTTCCAACATGTAGAATTTTGATTTACTAGTATTTTGCAAAATAACTTTTTTAAGAAACATGTTGCTTTTGCAAATTAAAACATTAGCCTCACTTATTATACCAAAATATATTATCTTTCCATCTGGCTTGTTGATTACATAAAGTACGAACCATTGCTTATGTATCTATGTATGTATAGAGTTTGGAGAAGATGACATCCACCCATCCGCTGAGGAGTTCCTTTCGGAGCAAGTAGAGTATGAAGACTTTTAGTGTTTTGGGCCTTGTTACTAAACCGTACCTGTGGAATAAACTAGTTGTCTATATGATGTGCCTAGTGTTTAGCCAATTAAGTTGCTTCCCACTATTAGCTTTCACTTAGTCGTCATTCTTGCTTTTGCTTTCTATATTGTGTTACTGATATAGGGTCTATCCATGATGGTAATATATGTAAGGACTACTCAAAGTTATGTAATAAAAGTTAACTATTTCTGATTCACTATTATTCTGTGTGTACCTGCTTATGTTTTCTAAGACTGATAGAGTGTTCACAAGTAATTAAGTTGACCCCTAGTCCATGTTAGCCTATGATTTATGGCTAGCAGAGTTCTAGACATTACAGGGTGGTATTAGAGCATATGTTTGGCTGTTGGATGAAACCCTCACATTTAGGAAAGGCCTAAAACTAATTGAGAAAAAGCTTAAGTTTTTATTACTCCCCTATCTTAAAAAGAATTTTTTAAAATAACTTTACTAACTCGGTTCTTTCCTCTTTTCAAAATTGTAGATGGCTGCTATCAACGTGCACTTGACCGCTGGTGAAAGGCAGGAAGGACTCGTCGACCACCTCTAAGACCTCGCTTAACTATTGGGGTATGACATTTCAAAATTCTCAGGTTTCAGCATCCCTACCATCCCTTCCTGCAATTGCCTTACCCTTCTCCTCCACCTATTCCAATGTGGACTTCGCCATCACTGCTTTGTAGTAGTGAGGCCTACTATGGAGATAGCCTCTTAGGATGTGTCCTACACACCCATCTGATGCCGTTGTGAGTACTACTATTTTCACCTCCATTGCTCCACCTTTCAACTGTTCCCTTACCATGTTAGTGGTTCCACCACCAGTACCTTCACTTGCACTTCTCGTGATGCGTCCCCTACCCTATCACGTTTTGTGGATATGACGATTGTCCTAAATCGTCGATACAACCGATTTTTGCAGGCATACCATCATCTGGAGAGGGATTACAACTCTCTCTAGGGCCATCTTATTGTGACCCCTTAGACACTGTCCTCCACCCACCAAGACTCCGACGGTAGTCGTGCCGCCGGCCCCCAGCATCCCGTCTCTACTCCACCCTCCTCTCTACCTCATCGCCGATGCCACCTGACAGCTTGAGAGGACCATGCCTAGTTTGCCCCTACCACTTTCATGGTCACTCATTTCATCGTTGCCCCACCCGCAGTCGCTCCCCTTCTAGCCCGTTGCCCCGCCACCTTCGGTTCCTCTCACTTCCCTCATTTGTATTTCTTCTTTGGAGGAGAAGCCCTTCGAGCGTGAGTTCTTTAGTGTCCAGACAAGGCAACAATGGGCCAGGAGTCAGCAAGAGCCGAAGTCATTAGGTGCAAGATGTTAGGAGTTGTATTAGTTGCCATGTTGTAGTTAGGTGTTGTCAGACCTCTTGTACCATCGCCAACTCCTTAGGAGTCATGGCAGTGTTTCAATCAGTAATGCTTTATGTGTAAGTCTGAGGTAGAAGGTCCAATGTGTGTCTCTCTTATAATGTGTTATACTTTATATCGTAACGAATGTACTGTGGTTTATGAAAATATTTTCTTAAAAACCCTCATAGTTAAGACACTACTTCTCTCCTTCTCTTGGGACAGATGGCTGATCATCCACGATGAAACACTCATGCCCCCGCTTGTCTTGTGTTTGAGGAAGGAAGCCCTATTGCCAACCATATAGCCCAAGAGGGCTAGGAAGTTGAATAGACTAATGATCAAATATCCGAGAATGGACAAATTACCTCCCAAGGAGCCAACACAGCCACCCTAGCTGCCATCTTAGAAGGATTGCCCTAGCCACCTCTACTAGATCAACATCAATACATGGTGCTCTAGACTCAAATTTTGCAAAGCATTGCTTAGAATCTCGTCGCTCTAAACCCCTAGGATCACCAAACTACACATGGATTCTCTAAGCTAATGGACTTTCTAAGAGCTCACCCACTGGAATTCTTGCAAACTGCAGGTCCTGTTGTGGTTGATGATTGGTTAAAGGATGATGAAAGGAAGTTAGACTTGGTGTAGTGTGCCCTCAAGGAGAAGGCTCTGTATGCTGCTTACCAGCTCAGAGGACCCGTAGCCAATAGGTGGGGAACTATCCTGCCGTTCACTGGGACGCCACCAGTATTATCTGGACCGAGTTTGTAGAAGCTTTCAAAGATGCTTGCATTCTAGAGAGCATATTGGATATCAAAAGAAAAGAATTCAACAACCTCAAATAAGGAAACTCTAGTATAAACGAATACTTGAGCAAGTTCAATCATTTGGCTCGTTATGCTACTAATGAAGCAGACACTGAGAAGAAGATTAGGAAGTTCCTAAAGGGTATGAGTGTGGACATCATGATATAGCTTATTGCTCATAACTTTTCCACCTTTCAACATATGATCTATAGGGCTTTAGTTATGGAAGATACTTAAAAAGAAGAGGAGGTTTTCTACAAATGCAAGGCTACTTAGCTTAGGTTCTAGTCTTAGGGTGGTTCACGCCATAGGATCCATCCTCCAACTCAATATCACCAGCAATTGCCATAGCAGAATCAAGGGTTCCCTGCTCGTTCTTTTCCTCTTTGTCCACTTGCACCGGCCTAGCCAAGAACCTATTGTGGCAACACCGAAGGAAGCAACCTTACTACTTTCAACACTCAACCCAAAAATCCTCAGAACATAGCTTGAGTGACATGCTATCGCTGTGGAGATATTGAACACTATGTCAGGGATTACACCCAGAAGAGGGACCCTACCGCTTTAGTAGCCTCCAACATCACTACCGCTAGAGCACCTATAGCAGTTCAAGCTAGAGCCACTACCTAGGTTGGTGGTTAGGCCTCCCATACCACTCCAAACTATGGATGACGCCATGTCAACCACGTTCAAGTGGAATTAGTTTAGGAAGCCCTAGATGTTGTGATAGGTATGTTCCCTGTTAACTCCGTACTTGCCATTGTCTTATTTAATTCGGGAGCTTCACATTCATTCATTTCTTGGGCTTTTGTGGACATGGTTTGGACACTAAGGGCTTAATGGTACCAATGACCATTCACTCCCCGGGAAAGGATGCAGGGTCCGATCGAACATGCCCAAAGGTTAACTTGGTTATAGAAGGTGTTAATTTTATAATGAAACCCATAGTCACAAGGATTGGATTTGATACTAGGCATGGACTGGTTGGTTATGTATAAAAGTTGAATAGATTGTGCCATAAGGATTGTCACCTTGCAAGAACCATCTAGAAAAGAAGTGAAGTTTGCACCCTCCAAAAACCCTAGAGGTCAATCTGTTCTAAACAACATCGAGGCAAACCCCTTGGAAGAAGTACCTGTAGTCAATGAATACTTATGTCTTCCCAGATAAATTGCACGAAATGCCCCCTGATAGGGAAATCGAGTTCTCTATAAACCTCACACTTATCACTACCCTAATATCTAAAAAACCCTATAGAATGGCTCCAAATGAACTAGCTGAAGTCAAGAAGCAAATCAAAGAGTTAGAAGAAAAATGTTTCATGAGACCCACCACATTACCTTGGAGAGCTCTAGTTCTTCTAGTTGAGAAGAAGGATAAGACCAAAAGGATATGCGTGGATTATCAAGCCCTAAATGAAGTAACTATCAAGAACATGTATCCGATCCCTAGGATTGATGATTTGTCTAGTCAACTGCAAGGAGCCAAGGTATTCTTCAAGATCGATTTATGACTCGGATATTATCAACTAAAGATCAGACCTAAGAATATACCCAAGACCGCATTCTCAACTCGATATGTACTTTACGAGTATACCGTCATGTCCTTTGAACTCACGAATGCCCCAACATTCTTTATAAGTCTGATGAATAAAATATTTATAGAATATCTCGATAAGTTTGTCATAGTATTCATAGACGATATTCTTATCTACTCTCAAAATTAGCAAGAGCATGTAGAACATTTGAGATTGGTTTTAGGAAGGCTAAGAGAGCATAAGGTTTATGCCAAGTTTTCAAGTGTGATTTTTGGCTTGATAAAGTTGCTTTCCTTAGCCATGTCATCTCAGCTAATGGTGTAGAAGTGAATCCAGGAAAAGTAAGAGATGTTCTCTCATGGGAAGCTCCAACTACTATCACCAATATTAGAAGTTCACTTGGTTTGGCAGGTTAATATAGACGATTTATTAAAGGGTTATCTAAGATCGCTAAGCCTATGACGGAATTACTGAAGGAGAAGAAGTTGGAATGAACATAAGCCTATGAAAATAGCTTCCAGGTGCTAACAAAGAGGCTAACAACTTCTCTAGTTCTGATCCTCCCATACGTATAAAAGGATTTTAATGTCTACTGTGATGCATCAAGATAAGGTTTGGGGTGTGTGCTCATGTAAGGAGGAATAGTACTTGTCTATACTTTAAGGCAGTTAAGGTCTCATTAAGTGAACTATGCCATTCATGATCTAAAGTTAGCAGCAGTAGTGCATGCCCTTAAGATATAGCGACACTACTATGGATCATAAGAGCCTGAAGTACATCTTTACCCAAACGGAACCTAATCAAGCAAAGAAGATGGCATGAGTTGATTAAGGATTATGATTTAAGGATATATTACCACCCTGATAAGGCAAATATGGTCACTGATGATTTAAGTCAGAAAGTGCACTATAATGCCCTCTTTGTCTTACCACATTATCTAGAGTTGTGTCGAGATTTGAAAAGGCTAAGAGTAGACATGGTTAAGCCAAGAACCCTAGCAAACCCTAGTGGTCCAACCGACCCTAAATCAATAGATCTGTGAAGCCAAAGAAGGAAATGAGGAAATTATAAAGGTCAAGGAGCTCATCAAGAAAGGCAAAACTCCAAAGTACTCCATACATGAAATAGGAGTGGTTTGGTTTGCAAGATATATCTGCGTGCCCAACAAGAAGGAAATAAGGGTCTTGATAATTCGAGAAGCCCACAAATATGCCTATTCCATCCATCCAGGAAGTACTAAAATGAACTAAGATATCAAGATTTATTGTTGGTGGTCTAGAATGAAGCAAAATATTACATAATATGTCATCTTTTGTGACACTTGCCAAATAGTGAAAGCGGAACACCAAAAGCCTTCCGAATTGCTACAACCCTTACAGATCCTAGAATGAAAATGGGAAGAGATAGGAATGGGCTTTATAACTGGATTTCCAAAGACATCTTCAAGTTATGATTCAATTTGGGTAACAGTGGATTAACTAACTAAGGTTACCCGCTTAATCCCAGTCAACACTACTTACTCTAGCAAGAAGTTAGCTGAGTTATATATGACCCACATCGTCTGTCAACATAGGTTCCCAAAGAAAATCATATCGCATAGAGGCACCCAGTTCAGCTCTCATTTCTGATAGAAGTTGCATGAAACAGTGGGTACTAATCTCTATTTTAGTATAGCTTACCACCCTTAGACAGACGGATAAAATGAAAGAGTGAATTAGGTTCTGGAGGATATGTTGAGGGCCTACACCCTGGATTTTATAGGCACATGAGATTTGTGCTTACCCTATGCAGAGTTCTCCTATAATAATAACTACCAAGCCAGTATCTAGATGATCCTCAATGAACCCTTGTATGGATGCAAGTGTTGAACCCTACTCTGTTGGACAAACATAGGAAAAAAAATTCAGACCTGATATCCTAAAAGAGACTGAAGAACAAGTGAAAGTGATCTAAAAAAGGTTGAGAGTGGCCTAGTCTAGACAGAAGAATTACGCCAACAATCGACGGAGGGATCTTGAGTTTGAAGTTTGAGATCATGTGTACCTACAAGTGTCACCATTAAGAGGAATGAAGAGATTTGGAATGGCAGAAAAACTAGCACCATGTTTCACTGGCCCTTATCCCATCACCGCTAGAGAAGTTGCCTACTAACTCGAGTTACCTGCTAAACTAGCTAGAATACACAATGTGTTCCACGTATCCCAATTAAAGAAATGCCTTCGTTTCCTCAAAGAGCAAGTTCCTCTAGATATAATCATTGTACAAGAAAACCTAACCTATAGAGAGTGATTGATTCGAATCCTTAGAGAGCAAGAGCGATGCACCAGACGAAAGGCAGTCAAGTTCTTTATAGTTTAATGGAGTAACCACTTGGGAGATGAAGCCACGTGGGAATGGGAGGATCACCTTCGAATAGAGTATCCAGAGTTGTTCACCTAGTCGTAGAATCTTAGGATGATATTCTTTTTATTGGTAGGTTTGTAACGCCTGCTATTTTTTTTTTTATAAAAATCCTACTTTCAAAATTTCTGTTAATAGTGCTATTAAATCCCGTGTTCACTCTAAATATTTCTAGCGGTCAAATTTTTGACTTCAAAAATTTTGACCATGCTAAATAAGTACATTTTCATTTGAGAAATTTAAATTTTACTTTTGGACCTCGACCATCCGGTAAATAATTTTCCCTTCTTGTTTTAATATCTCTATAGACCGCTTGAGATATCTGCAATGAATTTAATCATATGCGAATGAAAACAACAAAAGCCAGGGTTCTCTCCTAGCCTTTGCCTTTCTACCTCTTCAAACAACAACAACATGTCCTATTGTCTTTTCTGGTCAAAACAAAACTGACCATGCATGTGTAGCTCCCCTCCATCATTTCATTTTATCTCAAGCCAGCACGGTGCATTGTTTCACGCATTCATTTTTTTCACCTAAGAGCCCACATATGTACCTCTCCTACTCTACTCCATAACTAGCTAAGTAGTAGGTAGCCTTGTATGCATGCCTCAACCATCATCAGCCACCATTACTCGTGCATGCATCCACCATCAATTTCACCCACATGAAGCCTCCTGCTCAAGTTCATGGGACAATAAGGAACCAACCAAGTAGAACAAGCAGTTGCATGCATTCTTCATCTGTCTTGTCCAAGCACATGCATGAAGCTTTTTTACTCAAAGGCCACGAGGTGACAAGGGAACAAGTCGAGTGAGACGAGAGAGAACGCAAGTTAGGGCTCCATCCCATTGCAACGACCGCAAAAGAATAATCAAGTGTTTCACCCGATTTGTGGCACCACGTGGATGCTTGTCGTCACTCGATTGTCACGAAACAATACCATGTCCCATCGAGACGACCGCAGAAGACCAATCTTGTGCTTCACAAGATTTATGGTGCTACGCAGATGCTTATTGTCATTGAGTTGTCACGAAGCAATGAAAATAGCTACAAATAAAACCTAGCCAGTCACCATTGTTGGCTTTATCCTTTTCTGAGCCACTATTTCACCTCCAGAGTACTTCCTCCACTTCGTCGAGCTTGACCGGCTGCACGAACAGAGCGATGCCACCGTTACCATTGTCGCTGTTGTCGCTCACTGCGGTGAAAGGTAGCCGTCACCTTTCTCTCCCCCTGAACCTGCTCTTTGCAGGACGCACAAGCCCTAGCTATGCCCGTCTCCTGGCGCTGCCACCCCACCCTCTTGGGCTACTCAGCAGCGCTCGCCACGCTTGATCGCTTCTAGAACGCTGCTGCCACCCTCGTCTCATCATGCCGAGCATTGCAATTTGGTGTTGGCATCGGGCCAGCTTGGCCAAGCAATGGCAGGAGGTGTGCACCTAGCGGTCTAGTAGAGGTGGCACAATGGCCCATGGAGGCTTTGTCCAAGCAAGCGGCGCATGAATGCACAAGCGACCAAGACACACATAGTTCTTTGGTTGGCACACACAGAATCGCGCAAGCGGAGCGATGGTGGCTGCTAGGCATGACTCACAGTACGAGAGCACTCGGAGGTGTGGTGCGGTGCACGTGATCTTTTCTCCCGACACGCGTCCGTGCAAGAGAGTAGCAGGCAATGTGGATACCTAGTGCCAGCTGGGATCTTCTATGGCTGATGGTAGGACTGTGTAGCCTTTAGTGTGTCTAGCTATGTGGCGGTCATCCAGAGGGTTTCTTTTACATCTAAGAGTCAAATTAAGGGCTATGATTACACTTACGTTAAGGTTTTGCCCTAGAGGCATTTTGGACTTTGTCTTATTGGTTTTTTAGCTACCCTTAGCCAATAAAAAAGAGACATTGGTAAGGAGAGGGTTTGCATCTTTGGAGAGATTTGAGAGTGTGTTTAGAGAGAGAATGTTTGTAGAGAGGATGGCAGAAGAAGAGTATAAGAGTTTTGAGAGCTCTTTTGAATTTCTCAAGCTGAAACTTGTAAACATATTTCAAACAATGAAATGAATAGTGTATATTTTGCAATCAATCTTGTCCTTTAAATTTAAATTCTATAATCTAAATTCCGTATTTAAATTTTGCACCATAATTTAAATTTTGTATGTCGCTCTCCTCGTTGAGTTTCTCTTTTCTTTCAAACTCTTTTGATTCTTAAGTTGTCTTTGATAAAAAAGGAAGTTAATCTCTGTATTAGCTTAGTGAAAAAAACTAAGATGTTGAAGTCCCTAAAATACAAGGTCTTTGGTATTTGGATCTTATGATATTGTTTAAAAACACTAAACTACTCATAATTCACGAGATTTCACATGAATTATATCCAGTTCGACCATTAATTTTTATTTTAATTCATATAGAATCCTGTGAATTATGAGTATGGACGACTCGACCCTCGTAGTCACCATGACACCGTCAGGGAGAAAATTCATTGTAACTTGTTCTGAACGTTGTTGTGGACTCACCGTCAGTGCAACCTAGTGCTCTGCTTCTCCCCGTCTTAAGGTAAAGACAACGGTTAGCGACGTCGCTGGCCCGGACCAACCGCGGCTGTCGCTGTCGCAATCTATCCTGTGATCATGTAGTATCCATGTTCGATCATTCGATCCATTCGGCTGGCTATATTAACATCTTATTCCTCCCCTGTTGATGTGTTCGTGCTGAAGAGGGAAGAGACGAAGGGAGCTTAGTGAAAACGCAGCGGAGAAGGGACTCCCCTTGTTCTTGCAGCCACGAGAACTCCTCTTCTCCTTCCCTGTCATTCTTGCGATTTGCTTTAGCTTAGTTTACTCCTTCTCTTCCTTGCACTATCTTGATCCCCATGGCAGCTGATCTTGTGATGGCCATCGTTCTCTCCCTGGGCTGCGCCATGGTGGGCGGCCCGGAGGCGCTCCGCCTCTTGCTGGACCTCGGCGGGAAGAAGAGCCCCATCGTGGACGTCGGCATCTTCGTCGGCATCATCTGCGCCGCCACCGCCACCGTGCTCGGGGCCATGCTCCTGGTGCGCCTCATCCGCATCGCTGGCAATGCCCCTGACCCGGCCACTCAGCGCTTCGCGCGGGTGACGTTCACGGTGGCCATCACCGGCGCCTTCCTCGTCGCCGCCTGCCTCCTCGCAGTCCCCTCCGTCCCCGACGCCAAGTACGCCTGCTCTGCCTGACGCGGGGGAAGCACGCTCGGCGGCTCGCCGGCGGATTCGGGCGCGGCTGCCACTATGAAGCTGCCCTCGCCGTCGCGCTGGTGTGCCGTGAGCGCGGCGCCGCTATACTAGTCGATGTTTTTCGGTGAAATAACAAATCGGTGATTCGGTGTGAGAAATGCGCCTTTGAGAATTGTGATTGCCAGGCTCGCAAAGACGGAGGCGATTTGAGTTTTCACTCTGTCAGCTGTGTGTTTTTACCGTTTCTGAGTAGTTATGAGAGAGTTAATTTCGAATGTGCGTGACCTTCTGACATCATTAGCACTATCCTGAATGTGTTGAACCAGTTCGAACAGAGCCTATTGTGATCTTTCTTGCCTGTTCATTATTGGAACTTGGTTGGCATGTCAGAGTTAGTCAAAACTGCTTTTCTTCCCATCTTTGCCTCTGCTTAATTTGTTCCGTCGTTGGAGATCTGAATCGATTGCTTTAGATTGCCAGATACATCAAACAGTACATTCTAGGATGGTGCCTTCTCTTGATGATTCGGAAGAAAGCCGATGCCTTGTTTGGTTAGTTCTTCACCCCTGATGTAACGTTTTCTCTCAGGTTGGGGGTTTGGAGTTGCTGCTGCTCCTGATAGTGACGTATCACCAGTTAACCACCGAGTGAAGAGAGAGAAAAACTGATGAAACTTCTGAAAACAAAGGGAGTTGTTGGACAAACCGTCCGATGCACGTGTGGTGCTCCAAAAAGATTTGTACCACCCTGTTCTCTGCGAACTGATAGACAACGTACGTTTTGGACAATTCAGAGTTATCTGGTTCAGTGGTTCTAGCCTAGTGAGCTTCCCCACGTCTCTCCCATTCCAAGGTCACCGATTTGCAAGACGCTGTTGCCGTGGATCACATCTGCAGACTGCAGATGAGACGAAAGCGTTTGGCGCCGCACGGTCGCTCTCAATACCGCTGTGCTCTGTCACGTCTCAAAGGCACAAACGCACCAACGATTTGTGCAAAGACGATGCAGAGGGCGGCTACCTCTGTTAGTAGTATCACGGGTCCATCTCGCCATCACTTTTTTATCCAAGAAAGCGGAGGAAGTCGGGGCCCTACTGTCTACATCGAGCGAAACGATTGGATGGACGGTCGCTGTCGCGGTCTCACTCTCTTCTGAACATGAAGCGAATAAACAGTTTGTGCCCTGCATTCGTGACAGCGGATGCAGCATCATCGAACTGGTAGTTCATCATGACATGAGGGAAGTCCGAGAGTGCGACGGATTGGACCACTCAGTTTTTTCCCCTCCATTTAATTTAACACAAGGCGTCACCCCTTACGTCGTACTCTGAGTATTTTTACGTGTGTTTAATCACACAAGACTGGGGTATTTTTACATGTGTTTAATCACACAAGATGATGAAGGGGAATTCCAAAAGTCGCCTCGATGCATTGATACAGGATATCACCCACGGCACGAATTATAGCGGTCCTGCAGCGACCAAGCTCCCTCCTGTCCACACTTCGCACTAGCTCAAGAGCTGTGTTACTGGAGTAATTTGCAGCCAAGATATTCTGTGTTCTAGTACGACAAGATATCAAACTGTATCAATCAATGCTAGCTGCACTTAAGTGTCAGGAGACTCAGCTGAAAGATTCAGGGTACACGGGAACAAAACAAGTTCAGAAATGGAAGGCTGTGTCCACTGAAGTACTGAACAATCAGGCTTCCATCGTCTCTCAGCAGGTGTAAGAGTCAGTAGGACAAGGAAATGAAAATGATTAGTCCAATGCAGCACTTTTCTGGTCAGTGCCTCTGTAGCTAGCTCAAATGACTGCAAACTGGCAAAATTACCTGTCTAGACTCCCGAGTGAATGTCAGGATACATGGCCGAATGGACGGGACCAAAATGCAGGTGATTTTATACTACATCCATTAGGCAGGGCAGGACCATGAGATTGTTGCCTTCAAAAAATTACGGCCACCTGATCGGAATATCTTTCATTTCATAGGAGTGTCTAGTTGTCAGTTGCCTCAAAATAGAGGAAATTTCAGGCAATTTTGGACGGCTAAGATGACTTTAAGATTCATGCTACTCTATTACCATCTAGCTTATTCCTTTCTCTCACTCTCCACGCCAGCTGCGCTCCAAAGAGCTTGATACCATCGCCACCATTATCTCGCCTTAGCATGCCTTCTCCCGGTCTTTTTGGCATTGGCAAGACCCTCCTTGTTGGCCTCATTACTTCTCTCCTACTCCTTCCTTCTTTCCCAAGATCGACAAGCAAGGTGTCTCTGCCTTGCCTTATCTTTTCTGTTTCTGATGGTTCATGTCCTTGGATCTGTCGCCGCTATCTCCTGCCTCCAAACCACTTGGCCTTTCTCGTCCTCACCGTCGACCCATCCACCGCTGGTGATCCGCCAATTATTTCAATCGATCCAAGTCCAAGTATGGGAATTTTTCGTTTTCTGTTTTCTGTTTTCTTGGGGGCGTATTACTGACAATATTGACCAAGTGTAGAGTGGTATGCGCGTTTCATCATAGTTTTGCATTTTAAGAAAGAAGCGTGATTAGGAATAGTTCTCTTAAAGATTAATATCCTTCTTTATATAGCTTCTTTATATAGCGTGGCTAAACAAACATTGTCCTTTGACAGATGTCATGCGTGCAACACTACTAAATATCTCATTTAGGTGGGCAAGAACTTAGTCAGGTGAGATGATTTAATACGCCGAGTAGTTAATATAACATTATCAAATAAAAATCTAACATAAAGATCTTAAACTCTAACATTTTTACATAAAAATAACTAATTTTCAGTTCACTTAATGTATAACATAATCATAAACTCTAACATGAAATCCTATAGGAGTTGAAGGTGACATTAAAAATCAAAATATTTATGTGATTCTTTTAGACAGTAATCCTAACCAAGATAATCTTGCTAGAAGGAATTGCAGTTGATAAGCAATATTGTGTTTTTAAAGCACAAGAGACAATTCAGTAATTTTTTTGATTGTCACATAGACCGATTGTTAACAACAACATTTGGTAAACCTCATATACAGGATTGGAGAGCCGATCAGCTTATGAAAAGAGGCCGATTGATATGAGTAAAGAGCCGATTGGATGAATGAGAATGTGTTTGGTTTAGTTTAAGATGGAAGATTATCTAAATGAGATTGGATCTGAGCCACGACAGAGTATTTGTATCTTAGTAAAATATATCTTATAAGATATACAAGTTTAATTAATTTTGTTAACTTATTAGAGAGTTTTTTTTCTATTAGAAAATAGCGTTCAGAGGTTGTTTGTAATTATATCGGACTCCTATAACCCCATGGTATAAATATATATCCCTAAAAGCTTGTAAACTATCTACACAGATCAAATACAATCTCGGTGCATTGCCACCTTAGTTTATCTAGATTTTTATCAGCGGGTTCTGACTGTCGACGCGGAGATGCATCGGGTAAATTCGATCTCTGGCAAAGGGGTAAGTCCCTCCACTATTCTAGTGTATCTGCTCTACTTAAGTTTGTATCGGTTAGGTACTATCTTTTAGTTCGATCGGGTATTTTACATCACGTTCGTGTGGGTTCTATCGGCTTATTGAGCTACTTCTATCATCATTGGTCTCGTATTATATCAGTTAGGTTCGATATTCTAGACTGCTGATAGTGGATTGAGTCTTAGGTCGATAGGTCTTAACGCGACTTTCATCAGAGCAGCTAGTCGATAAGTTATTCATACAATGAGCCTCATGCCTAGTATATCGGCTTCTCAGCCAATATACAATCTTGACTAGTGATTAATCTGCTAGTAATCAATTTGGTTATGTCAGATCTAGCATCAAAGCCTAGTGGATTTTGTTTCCCTCATCAACTCAGTTAGCCGATAAGTTTAATTATATGCCTGCATCAGACTTGTAGCCAATAGTAACCGATGGGTTCACCTGATTTTTCCATCGTTACATCCGATCTAGCTCCTGCCATTGCACTACTGATAGTATCAGCCTTATATTGTTTCGGTTCAGTCCTATTTGTCAAAGATGGCTCTAACGGTACCGTCATCGATGGTCTTTAGGTTTCTTCTCTTTGGAAGATCAGACCTCGCTCTCTAGTGCTTATCACATATTCTGTTCGATGCATTATCGTCTCACAGCCGATAAGTCTTTTATTTCATTCCTCACTATTCGCTTATACCATCATTATTTTTCTAGCCGATGTATGAGCACTATAATTCCTATCGGCCACCAACCGATAGCAAGCATACATTAGACACATAGCCGATGGTTATCTTACTCCTATTGGCACATCCAGCTGATAGCAGGAGTCTATATCGGTCTATCGACCGATTGGTTCGATGATCTAATTTTATGTCTTATTTGTTAGTTAGATGTCAAATTGACTAGGATGGCCGTAACTCAAGCAACCCGACGAAGACTCTAAAGAGCCAAAAAATCTGCACCAGGGCTAAGCAAATCTGCCAAGCCTTTGTGTGTCTGGGCGTATTCGCATCAGACCTCCATCAGGTAACGCTCGTGCTCCCTCTCGGTGCGCACCTCCACCCAGTCCGATCTCAATTTCTACGTGAACACCGATTTGTTTGGGCATGTGTTTCTTTGTTTTCAATATTCTCTCTCCCCAGTGCCAAAAATAATTGTTTTCTCTAAATTGAGGATTGAGTTTCAATTTGGTTGTAGATGATAAACTAAAGGAAAATTGCTGATATGTTTGGGAGTTGGGACTAGTTGAGGACTTGAGGTCCTTTATGGCCTGAGTTGTATAGTCTAGTAAGTTGTTTGATTTTGCACGAATCAACTATGGTATTGCTATGGTTTAATTCTCCAATTTTTTTAAAATACAATGTATTTATAGCGTTCGACAATTATATATAGTTTTTTTAATCAAAATGAAGCCATTTAACCTTGCCATATCTAACCAATATTTTCATGGAGTTCTGTATTTTGGTAAGTGCTTTTAGCACTATATCTTCCTTTTAAACTACATCTGCTTACATTGAATTATTGATTTTGAAAATTAATAGTTCTGCCTTTAGTTACCGCAACGTTTCTTGAGAAAACATATTCTGCTATACTTATGTGGTATAGCGGTGCAATCCTCCTCCACCCCACATTTTGCTCAAGCTTCACCCCTGATAACAAATCTATCAATATCATTTTCTCTTGTTAAATCATAATATTTTTTTATTAATTAATCATTTAAGATTTTGAGATTTGATTATACACGTTCTAAAACGGCATCTCACGGCATCTATTTGAGAACGGAGGTAATACTTATGTTTGAGCCATAATTTAGAATTTTTAAAAATAATTCAAATTTTTGGAACTATTAAATACCAAATTATACTCGTTTTAGAGTTTAATTATATGCTTACATGATTTAATATTTTTATGGGTTGATTTAACAATTCTAAAATTCATTAGTAAACTTTAATTTATAGACAATTTTACCATCCTTAAGGTACTGGGAGATAATACATTTTTTAAGTATAAAATTTGGTACTTTAGATATTATGTACTACCAAAATTTTGAGTGCAAAAGTTTTGTACCTAAAGTACTTTACTTAGTCGTCAACCAGTCCATTGCACGGGATATTATTGTTGATATTACAAATATTTAAATTTTATTTATGTACTATATGAATTAATCTTTTTTTAATTATTGAGGCTAGATTAAAGAAGAGTACATGTCAAATACAATTCACTTTATTAATTTCGAATTTTGGTATTAAATTAATATTCTAGAGTTCAAGATGAGAACTACTTTATATTTACTAATTCTGAACTTGAGGATTATTAAATTTTGAAAACTTCTACAAATAGTAATTGAAGTTTTAATCATATTGGTCGAATGTTTTATTTTCTCAAAAATAATATTTTGCCTGAATGCAACAGGTCCTTTGAAAAAAAATAGTAATGAGAAACGATTTAATAAAGTTAGTATTAATGCTAAAGTTAGCATTAAATGCTAAATCACTAATCATACAAATCATAAAGTAGTAGTACCCTGAACCATTGTTTGCAATTTGTAAATAATTGAAATATTATTGTTCAATAGCCTTTTCTCTTATTGTGCCTTATCTCGCCCAATTTGTTTGTTACCTGCCCATTTGGTCCTCTCCTGTGTATTGGTCGATATTGATGTTCCAATAGGCTCAGACATGATTTGGCTCATGAATATTCTATGTGACTATTTGCATAGGCTATTAATCTTAAATATATTTTTGAAATCATATAAATTTTATTGAAAACTATATATAAACAAATATCGAATAATTTTATTTTTTATATGTATTCATATGCAAATGCGCTTTCAAACTTTAATTGCAAATATAGTAACTTTAAAGTTCATAGGAAATTAATTTTTAGTTATTAACAGTTCCAACATTGAAAACTATTGATTAAAATATGCTTTAAGATTGCAGGCAGATAAATAAGAAATGAATAAAATCAACTAACCTGATCTGATTTGATTTGTCGTAATTGATTAATTATCCACTTTCTAGTCTCCTAATTTTTGCTTATGCACATTTGCACCCAGCCATGGTCATCTGGTCGCTATACTTGTTCTGCCGCACATACATGGCTTCGGCACTGATCTCATAAAAACACAATTAGAGGTGATTGTAGGTTCTTTCTGGAGTCCCAGTCTCTCCGTTCACCATCGATTGAGGAAACAATGGCAACCAACGTCGGTCGTCACTACGGGTATTAGATAACATCCAACAATCTAGATATGCTAAAGTTATGTGGCATTGATGATATCTTACAGCACGTGATTAAATATTGCTCCATCTTACAGATTCAATCTGAACTTTCCAAAACGTGAAAACAATAATTAGTAAACTGTAACCGATATGAACTCTTTTCATATAATATAAATCATTAAAATTCTAATTTCAATGGCCTCGCAACTGCTGTCAATAAGGTCCAAGTCCTAACCCGCTAGGGAGTAGGGACGGTATCTACCCGGACTGTATCTACCGGTGAGATACGTATGTTACGTATGCCATAGCAGACTGATTCTTGATGGAGCACACGTTGAATGCGTTTCAAACGAGCCCAAGATTACCTCTAAAAGAAGCTTATAATATTAAATACGATCTACGGTCCTAACGTAAAGATACACTTAAACAACAACACCTTTTTAATTAATGTGAGAGCTATTAAAAAGTTGAGCACACTTAAATGGTTTCAAACGGGCCCAAATGTTAACTCTAAAAAAGGCCATGATATTAAATATGATCGACAGCCATGACGTTAAGATCTACTTAATCAATGGTTAGATCTTTTTAATGAACGTAGGAGCTAAAAAAATACACTAGATAGATATATTAGGTTTGGAGTCTCAATTACAGATCTTCCATGATTTGATAGTTTCAAAAATTTGAAATTAACAAATAAAAGGGAGACTCAATACGAGGCGTAAACGGAAATCGATCAGGTGCACTTATGGTCCTGGCCTTGCTGCCTGTCAAGATTGACGGAATGCAACCTCGATCCCCATAATGAGTAGGGATGGTAATGGATCGGGTTGAACATAGATGGAATAGAAACACGCCTGATCCACGCCTGACCTAATGGCCGACAACCCTTGCCCAACCCATGCCCCAAAACATAGCAGGTAGAAACAAATACACATACCCATATCCAGCGGACATGCATAACCCAACTAGTTAAGTAGCATCTGAACAATATATCTATAAAAAGATAATCAATATATCTATAAAAAGATGCTTCCGGGCCCCATAGTAGCAACAAAGAGTGTGTTAAACTATTGGCAGGGGTGGAAACTGCTGCGGTTAAGAAATTGCAACCTTCCAAATAGGAACTCGCCAATCCATGGGTATACCAAGAAGTTACAAAAGTTGTCCCTGTAAACCAACCTCCTAAAGCGAAATAACCGTAAGGAAAAAGCAATAGGCCAGACCATCCTAAAAAACGAAACGGTCCCTTCATAACCAGTCGTCCATAAAATCAAATAAATCATTTTCGTCTTTAGTAACTCTACCTAGGGCTATAGTCATAGTGAACGGTCTTTTAACACTGTAAGCAAGGTTCACAAATTACAACAGTAGGCAATAATCCTAGTTGTCGCCCATGCGCCGATCTGCTCGATCGCCGGCCTTGCTGCTTGCACCCCGCCTACTTGATTGCTGGCTTAGCCACCGCCCCACACACACGCAGGTTGTGCCATCGCCTGACCAACTAACATCATCAATCCACCATCCTATCTACCAGCCCATCAGTAGATCACAAGCCGTCGCTCGTGCACCAATTTGCTTAGTCGATGGCCTCACCACACACATACCATCTGCTTAGTTGCCGACTTAGCTGTTGTCCTTTATGCACGTAGGTTGTGCCATCACCTGAACAACCACTAGTGTCAATCCACCATCCTTTCTGTTAGCCCCGTATAAGCTCCTAGGCCTCACTGCTTGCACCCCACCTGCTCGATCGCTATGTTGTCACCATCGGGAGCTGTGGAGACTAGAAATTGGGAATTAAGTAATTGAATGTAGGATTTTCTTATTGAGCTGACTAGTCTAACTAATTAAGCCAAATAGGCCAAGCGAAGCAGGATACAAGATATGGCCAAAAATCAATTATTTTATAAAATTCAAGTCGGATATAGGTTATACATGGATAAAATACAAAACCCAGCTACGCCCACTAAGGTTTTGGGTCTCGGGTCGAGCATACCCACTAAAAAAAATCAAACCAACATCTATACCCATCAAACACATGCTCACAGGTGACTATGTCAATGGGTAAGATTGCCATCACTAATAACGAGAATTCCCACGGCAATAGAGTATCCACATGTCCGCCGTTTACATTTCAATTCCCGTGGGCAAATGATATCCTTGCGTAGGCAGGGTACACCTTGTTGGCTGTCGGCTTGTCCGTCACGTGTCCACGTCGGATTATATGGGGGAGATGGCGTTGAAACTTAGAGCTGTGGTTACGCGAGAAACGCCATGTTGTGGCTTGGCGGCCGGACCGGAGGAAGGAGGCCCAGCAATCCTGACTCGACGCGTAGCCCTACCCACGTGACCAGCACTGCGTTTCTGCCTTTCGAGTGACTATTTTACGGTAGCCGCGTGTGAAATGGATAGGTAGTCGATTGGAATAAAGCCCCCCAACCCAGCCAAGGGTGGCATATAATGAGACGGGGATGCACGGCAAAAACCTTCCTGATCCCCATGGCGGCTCCTGTTCGGACGGCCATTGTGCTCTCCCTAGGCGGCGCCGTGGTGGTCGGCCCCGAGGCGCTGTGCCTCTTGCTCGACCTCGTCGGGCGGAGCCCCGTCGCCGGCATCACCATACGCGTGTTCCTCATCTGCGCCGCCACCGCGCCTGCGGTCGGCACCATGCTTCTTGCGCGCTACCTCCGCGTCGCGCGGCGCAATGCCAATGTCGCCGGGCCCGCCCCGCCGACTGATCCGGCGACGGAGCTCTTCGCACCGGTGACTCTAGCGGTGTCCATCGCCGTCGCTTTCGTCATAGCCACCTGCCTGCTCACCATCCCCTCCATCCCCGCGGGGCAAGACCACGACGCAGCGAGGTACGCTTGCCCTGCCTGACGCCGCAGGCGCGATCGGCCAGGGGAATTTCGGAGTTTACTGATGATGGGAATCCAGCTCCGGAAAGACTTTCCTTTCCCGCCCATTTTATTCTTTTCCTTAACGTCATGCTATGTTATCGTTGTGGGCCTCCTGGAGGCCGGAGTTGCGGGTTTTCATTTTTCCTTTTGCGGTTCGTGTGCTCCCATGGCACTTAACACATGCTGATTACACCCATCCGTTTCAGAAAAAAAAAACGTCTGGATACGAATCTAGAAATACCTAGAAATTGGTCTAGATTCGTACACAAAATTGTTTTTTTTCTAGAACGGAAAAAGTAGATTGTAACGTAACACCACCGTATATAGTGAGACAAGACGAACAGAGAATAAGGAGTTCCTTTGGGGGAACGCTAATGACCATATTTGAACGTTCCGTGATACCCGATTGCCTGCTTAGCGATATTTACTGCTCTGCAAAATCTACTGGAACTTACTAATATATGCAAGTGATTTCTTCTGTGCCTGTATTCCTATAACAAGTGGCACTACTATGAATATAATTTTTATGAGTGGTTAAAATGGATTCTTAAGACAGTTCTACCAACTATCTCTAACATAAGTGCTGTAGAAATATAGTATTTCCACATGCCAAGAAGCTACCGAATGTGAAGTATTAGGTTGAACATATGTAGGAAAAAAATGTAATTCGATTGGATTATAGTACAAGCATCAAGCAGAATTACGACCGGTAGATTTATTTTCATGTTTGATCCAAAATAGAAACCGATCAACAAATCACATTGCATCAAATAGCAACAGCATCAAGCGGAATTACAGACAACCGGTCAACAGCATCAAGCAGCACTACAGCAGAAAGCAACAAAATTGCAACAGATCAACGCATCCACATTTTTACCAACCAATCCCGCTGGCTACCGCTACTGAGACAAGGGAGAGGGGCGGTGAGCCAAGCACGTCACCCCTCTTGCCGCGAGCTACAAGGAAGAGGGGCGGCAAGGCCATCGTCGCCTTTCCTCCATTGTTGTTTGGCCACCGCTGTTTCTGTCGTGGACAAGCTCGATCCGCCTACCGTCATTAAGGCAAGTTGCTAGCTCTTTGTAACGTCCTGTTTTAACTTAACCATTAAAACTATTTTAATAAAATATATAGTTTTAAAAACTTTGATTGTATTATATGTCGAATATCTATGTCTAAAATTTAAATCCTAAGATTTAAAATTTAAATAAACGTCTCATCTAAATTTTTTTAAATATCTCTAAGTCCAACAATCAAATTTAAATTCAATCCGAATATCAACTGCACTTTAAAATCCTCTGAAATTAATCTCTTTGGGTTCCTCTCACAAACACTCTAATAAATCCCGAGTTCAAATTCAAAATTATTTTAAAATTTTTCTAAAAATTCAATTCTAGAAAATCACTAAAAAAGTAAAAATCTTCTATTCATTTAGACCGCCTTCTCACTGCCAAATTCTATCTCACTTACTTCTCCCCCTCAGACTTCTCCTTCCCATGGTCCAACCGTCCCACCAGCCTAGCTCCTCTCCCACCTCTCTTTTTCTTTCCCTCCTCCTAGGCCACACATGGGGTTGGCCTAAGGCCACCCCTCTTCTTCTTTTTCCTTGGGTCATGCCCACCTACCCATCATCCCCCTCATGTGACCGCTCGTACCACCGCGCCACAGCGCTTGCTCACCACGTACTTTTCGTCCGGGCCCACTTGTCCGCTACCGCCTCTCTACCGCGCACACATGCTTTGCTCATGCCCATGCGCTTATCCCCTTCCTCGCATCACACCAATACGTGTGTAAGTTGTTCGGTAAAATGTTGAACCACTGGCTGACGTGGCGATGCCTGATTCCATACGCTCAGACCCTATCCCACGCACCACACCCCCACCGTGGCCCTCCAATGCCAAGCATCCCGTTGAGCCGAATTGCGACAAGATTGTGAATCCCATTGAAAAGCGCTCCGCGTCGTGCCAAGACCAACCCCACACCAAGAATATCGCCGCTAAGCCCTCCACGCCGCACCGCACTTCTGGCACTACCCAACCCCTCTCTCCTACGTCCCTTTTGCAAGTCACGCACCCCTCCCTCTTGTCCTCTCTGTGCCGCTCCTCACCACCTATAAAAGGCGCCTGTGAGACCCTTTCCTCAACCTTCGCCACATCCCTCTGACCCTCCTTTATCTTCCTCTCTTGAGCCTTGTCTATACCACCGCATCCGTGAACTCATGGTGTCGCCAAAAACTATCGCCGCCTAAGCCTCTTGGCATTGGCTGTAGCCACCGTGCCTCCTTGTCCTACAACCATGGCTACCTCTTAGCAACCGACGCGCACACCCGAGCCTCCTGGTGTCGCTACCATCCTTGGCTCCACCATCGGGTGCTGTCTTCCACATCACTAGCATCGCCACTCACAACTGAGATTCGTCGTTGTGCCTCCGTCCTATGCTAGAGAGGGGAGAGTAAAGAGGAAGATAGAGCGAGGGAGAAGGAAGAAAAACTCTAATACCACTAACATATGAGCCCACCTTGCCCAATGAGATAAGGCCACGTGCTTCTCCTTCTGTCCATCTTAACCTATGAATTAGCTTCCATCCCTCTCTTCCTCCCATCGACATGTGAACCTCATTCCCTTAACTCTAGATCAGGCTGTTGGTTCCATAAGCCGAACTTCATCCTAATCTATCAGCTTCTCAAGCTCTGCATTATCTCTTAAAATAATGTCTCACATATATGTAACACTCCAAATAATATTTTTGGAAAATATTTTTTTTCAATTTTTTAGTTTTCGGCATGACGCTTGTCCTCTCTTCTTAGGCGCAAAATGTGGCGGCGACGGCCACCGCCGCCCTGCTGCCGGCCACGAAGCGGTTCCCAGGATGATCTTGGTGATGATTACGCCCTTGGCCGTCGCTTTCTTCCTTGCCGCCTGCCTCCTCGCCGTCCCTCCCGTCGCCTGATGTCTGCTTAGTGCCTGCGCCTGCTCCTGCGCGGTTTCTCCCGCTGATATGTGACCGTGTACCGATCTCCGTTCATAGCTGGTGCAGACGTGCAGTGCAGCGTGCAGACTACCGGTAACACTAGTACCACGCATTTCTTTCCTTTTTTCTGTTTTCTTGAGGTTGTAATACTAACACTACTGACCAAGTTGTTAAGTGGTATGTGCGTTTCATCTGAGTTTGCATTTTAATCGCTATCTTTATATGTCTGCCAATCGTGCGCTGAGAGCGTAGTCGCTGCTATGCGTACGGTGCTCTATGTACATATGTACTCCATCATGTAATCGGGAAGAAAAATGCCTCTTTTATTTCATTTTTGCTTCTCTTTCCGTTTGCCACATACTCCAGATTTAAAGAGGTGAGCTTTTCTTGTACTATTTGGATTAGTGTTGCGGTCAGTGGGCTGAACTAGGAGGACATCATCTCGTTGAAGGAATAGACCGGAAATATTCAAGTAAAACACAACTAGTGCTAGATCTGCTAGTCGTACTACTACTAAAGGGTTCTTTGGGAAAAAGGGCAGCACAAATGAACGGGAATCTTCCTACCTTACAATCATTAGGTACTACTGCTAGTATTACTACCACTTCTGCTCTTCACATTTCCAACCTTTGCCTAAGATGAAAGGCCATGGGTTCTTTTTCAGGCACTCGTTTGGTGCAACGTCCTTTGATAGATATTTAGTATATTTACATTTGAGGGCTCTAGGAGTTTGGATCACCAGCTTTTTTTTAAACTCATGCATTTATAAAGATAAGATCAGCCACATACAAGTACATGAGGGATTACAGCGCTAAAAGCACATGCAAACAAGTGGGCAAATTACGCTTTAGCCCAAAAATTTTCAGAAAAGGACTAAATAAGATTAGAAAAAACATTGATGCTACCTGTAGTGTCAACGGCGGGAGGAAAGCAGGGCTCACCAGCGCGTTCGTGGCTTCCAGTGCCGGCGAGCTAAGGGTGGTGCCCGAGGGCGATGGCGAGCTTGATCCATGTAGGCTCGATCTGACGTAGTGCTCCACTCATGACAGAAGAAAGCGATAGAATTACAGTTCACACGCGAATCCTGACGCAATCTTGCTGTCTAAAATATTGATTGATGGATTCATTTTTTTTCAGCCACTTGATTTTGATGAATAGGCAGCCCCTTTTTTTTTGGTTGTCCCAAGGTCCTCTCTCTTTATGGGTTCTTCATAGCACATCATTAGCTGTGAAAATTTCTCCTGTTGTGTTCTGAACTTGTCCCGTTAGGCGCTCGAATACGTCTGTTCCGAAATATGCCCATCAAATCATTAGTATTTAACTAGCTTTTGGAGATCCCAGTTCATTGATATACAACATTTAGTTGATGGGCAAAAGAACAGAAAAAATGAATTAGATCAACAGGGTCTTTTGGAAGTTCATTTTGAAAACATGCACGATTTCTTGTCTTCCAGAGTCCATAAGACTGCTGCAATCCCCACAATCACCAACTTTTTTGACTTCTTGTCAAAGTCTTTAAACCAAGCTTCAAAAAAGTTACTAATATTTCTGATAGGTTTCAGACCAAAAGCACATTGTATTGCATTCCATACAAATCTAGCTAGAGGACAATGTATAAAAAGATGTTCAATTGTTTTTTTCATGACAGAATTGACATTTTTCATTCCCTTTTTTACTTTCCCTCCTTATCAAATTATCCTGGGTCCGAATGCTGTTTCTAAGTGAGGACCCGAGCGAGGCTCGGTTGGCTAGCCGCGTAGGTGCGCACGCTGCCAGGTATCAACACCCCGTGCCTGCCCGATGGGATTTTTCATGTCTTTTTTAAGGCTACTCGAAAAGCACTTTCAGGTAGAAATAGGGTACACACATGCATGCGTAACTTAGTAGGAATGCGTGTTTCTTGGGCAATGATGGTTTAGGGCCTCCTAATTTATTAGTAATGTATGTGTAGGCTCGTATGCGTGTGTGCGTGTGACATGAGTATAGAGTGTATGGGTATGTACTTCCACCATGTAGCTTAAAAAAAAGAGGAATGCTGTTTCTAAGCAGTAGCCAGATAAAAACCTTCACTTTTAGTGGAATTTTAATCTTCCGTAACTTTTTTAAGGGTAATTTAGGTTTTGTAGTTTCATTGCCTTGTAAAAGGAATTCACTGAGAACACCCCATTCTTTGTCAGTTTCCGTGTGATCTGATCTTGTTCACCATTTAGTATCACCCCTTGCATTTCTTTGGCTATTCTAGCCCATTGAGCATTTCTTTCTCCCATAAGCGTTCTTCTGAATTTGATGACTCCTATGCTTTTTTTTAAAATGGCTTGTGCCACAGTGTTTCTTGTCAGGGTGATGTTGTATAATCTGTGCATTCTTACCGTTCCTCAAGCAGTTAACAGTGAGCCAAGATCGACATTACCGCGTTCGGCAATCAATTAGTGTCATGTTGTTTTTCGATATATTTTTTTATTCCTCAGACTATAGTATTAGATTACAATATTATTTTAGGACGGAGGAGTATTACCGTGTCATGTTAATTTTTTTTTCCTTACGTAACGGTCTTTACCGATACGAACTGCGGCATTTCAATGCAGTATTTAGCTAGGCCAGCTGAAACCGTAGATCCAGAGCGCACATCATTGTCTATACGTTCCGCTTGCTCGTTTCTCCTCGTCAGCCACGGCCCACGTGATCACGTCGGACGCGCACAAACTAATCCCAGCCGCGCGATGTGTGTTGTGTGATCACCTCGGAGTAGCTGAAAGGGACGAGTACGTGACGGCCATCGTTTCACAAGGGGGCGTACCGGAAAAAAAATATATCATACACGTGTACAACACTACTTTAGAACTGCTCTGTATTAATGATTCGTAACCTTCAGTTCCGATTGTGTAAGTGTAGAACAATCTATAATTAAAAATAAATATTTTTAATCTTGGTTTAATTGATTAATATAAAAAATTAAACGTGAGGGATGACCTCTTTATTAGACTAATCGGTACTAAATTAGTTTTATATTTTTTTACTTTATTGTTTATTTTTTGTTTATTTTATTGCTGTATTGCTTTTTTAATATATATTATACATATACATATATATGTATATATATGGCGGATTAACGATCTCCTCCATAATAAATTTTATGATTTTCTTTTGAATAGCTCTTATTATAATTCGACGAGATGAGTTCTTGCGTAGTCTAACATTTTAAAAAAATATGAATATATTAAATCAATAATTTAATACAATTAGAAAAGTATAAATTATATATAAATGGTGTTTACGTACCTAAATATCCCTTAATGGCTTATGAGGACGGTGAATGAATTTATAACGTAATAGCTGTGTAATAGCCGTATAAGTTACTTCACTTTTCTTATTTCAAACACTAAAGAAGAAATATAATTATGAAATATTTATATTATAGAATAAATAATACGTACATTTTCGTCTATCGGTGTAGTGGCATCAGAACGGATGGCATTGGTGTAGAGGACATCGTCAGTGTTATTAGTAGGGATAGATAAAAAGACGAGAAGATCAAACACAATCTAAAGAGTTAGCTAAGAACAGATGAGAGGATTGTATATACCATCACCTCTTTAGTAACAATTGATATTAACAATCTGGACTAAACATGCATTCTTTAGCATCGACTGTATAAAACAATCAATAATATAGCGTTTTTTCGCTCAGATAAAATATTTTTAGTACCGACTGATATTAATAACTAGAATAAAGATACATTATTTAGTCTAGTTGCTCTTAAAACCTGTTACTAAACAGTTTTCTCGTTCGGCCAAAATATCTTTAGTCTTGATTGTTTTCTACAACGGATACAAAAGATTTTAAAATAGTTAAAATATGGTATAAAATTTAGAAAATAGAAAACGTATGAAAAATAATTTTAAAAATAGAAAAATTATAGAAATAAAATCATAAACATGAAAATTAAGATAATTAATTTTAAAAATAGTAAAATTATGAAAAATATTTTTAAAAACAGGAAGAGTAGGAGAAATAATATTGAAAACAATAAAAATAGGATAAAATATTTAAATAAACCTTATGTTATTGATACATAGGGTTATACTATAACCACTACTTATCTCTTTAAAAAAAATCATGCCATTTGTACTTAAACCAAAACATCTCTTGGTTGAGTTTTTGCCTCTAGAACCATCTGCGGGATATTTTCAAAGTCTATCACTAGGACCCATCGGCGGGATATCTCAACATCACGTCATGTTTATTTTCTTCGCTTTACTTGTCAGTTGTGTGGCGCCTAGCTGGGACTGGAGGACATTTCAAGCCGTGTCAATGCGCCGTACTTGGTATCCATTTTGTCGTCCGTTCTGAGGTGGCAGCGAGAGCCGATCATTTCGAATTTTCGGTTGATCCGACTACGGGAATAGAGGCAAACAGAGTTCTACGTCTGTACATGACCATATGAAATTGGTCAATTGCTCGCACACCTAAATCCGTACAAGAATTACTGCTAGGTCTGATACTGATCACCCTAATCGACGAGCCATTTCTACACATGCTATGCAGGAGCAGGACTACGCGTATTTTTTTCGCAACTGCTGAGCTGAGCCAGTGTAAGTCCAGAATGCTTTGAACACACGCATCTAGCGAGTCGTGCAAGTGCATCGTGACAACGCGGGATAGACAGAGATGCCGACCAAACAATCCCGGCGAGAGCAGTGGGTCCAAAAATGGCCGTATCAACACGTATAAAATCCAGCGGGGTTAGGCGACAGGAAGGGCAGAGCCGCGGAGGAGATCGGCAGCGGAGCATCGGTGAGCACGGCGGGTGAGAAAGTTCTGAGCCCCCATGGCTGCAATTCATCGGAATACCATCGTCGTGGCCATGGGCGCGGGGGCGCTGGGCGGCCCGGACGCGCTGCGGCTCTTGCTCGCCTACGCCGGCCGGGGCCCCCTCTTCGACATCCTCATCGCTGTCTTCGTCATTGCCGCAGTCACCGCGCCCGCCCTCGGCACCATGCTTCTTGCGCGCTTCCTCCGAAAGCCGCGCGCTAGGCCCGGCGCGACCCGTGCGGGGGGAGGCGTAACGGGCGCGGCGGTTGCTGACCCGTTCGCCAAGATGACGCTGGCGCTGTCCCTGGCCGTGGCGTTCCTCGTGTCCGCCTCCCTGCTCCTCTTGCCGCTGTTCCTGTCCGGGGACCTCGGTCCGCTCGCCTTCGCCTTTGCCGCCCTCTCCGTGGGGGCCGGCGCCGCGCTTGTCCGCGGAGTGCTTCGTCCTAATGCGCATGGCACCGCCCCTGCCACGGAGCACTCCATCAAGACGACCCTGCTTGTGTCCCTCACGGCCTTCTGGTTCCTCCTCTTCCTTAGCGTCGCGGTCGGCATCCTCGACGCGCCAGCGCAGCGCCTCCTTGCCTTCGCCTTCAACAACCCACTCGCCACCGTGCCCGTCGGCGTCGCCGCCGCCGCCGCCGCCGTCACCGGCACTACGCTTCTCGCCCTCTTCTTCTACAGGGCGCAAAATGTGGCGGCGACCGTCGCCCCGTTGCCGGCCACGGAGCGCCTTCACCAGACGATCTTGCTGATTATTACGCCCTTCGCCGTCGCCTTCTTCCTCGCAGACTGCCTTCTCGCGGCCCTACCCGTCGCCTGACGTCCGCGTACGGCGTCGTGCCTGTGCCTGCGTGGCGAACTTGGGCCCCGTGAAGATTCACACGTACGCCGCGACCGGGCCATCTTTGTTCATAGCTGCTGCGGTGCAGCGTGCAAAGTGCATACCAACGGGCGCCGTAACAGGACCGCTCCTCCTACTTTTTTCTTTTTTTTTACATATGTTTTCCTGAGGTCGTAATAATAACCACTGATCAGTTTTGTGGAGTGGTAGTATATGCGTTTCAGTTAACTTTTGCATTTCAATTGCTAGCTAGCTTAGCGTGTCTGTTAGTCGCTGACTATAAAACGTACTCTCCGGTATAAGTATGGTGATGTATGTATCTATGACATATGTATCTTTCGTGTAATCAGGGATAAAATGAAAAACAATCATTTTTGGCTCGTGTTTGCCTCTCTCCCCGTTTGCCATATTGATTTGGAAAGACAAGCTTTTCTTGCATTATTCGGTTAGTTTCTCCGTGCGCTGAACCAGAACATCATCTCGCTGAAGTAATAGACCAGAAGTAATGAATAACAGAACTAGTACATCTGTGCAGTCTCCAGCCACGTTTTGGAAAGGAACCTTTCGGAAAACGACAGGCACAAGTGAACGGAAATCTCCGTACTTTGATATCGTCGGGTGAGTGAGTGTGGGGATGGTTGATTGAATTCTCTGTTATATATACAGCCGAGGTACACATATATGGGTTAACTTATTATAATAGACTAACACTCTCCCGCAGTTTAATCGGGAGCATCGCTAACATTTAGGCTGGATCAAAACTTCTGAAATAGTGAGATAGGAAGGTCTTTAGTAAAGACATTGGCGTATTGCGATGTCGTAGGAACATGTAGGATCCGAACGTGACCAAAGACGACCTTCTCTCAAACGAAATGAAAATCAATCTCAATATGCTTCGTTCACTGATGCTGCACCAGGTTGCTAGAGAGATATACGGCACTGATATTGTCACAATAGACCAAGGTGGCACGTCAAGGGGGTAGCGAAGCTCAAGGAGCAGCTGGCGTAGCCAAATAGCTTCAGCAACACCATTTGCCACAACACGATATTCAGATTTAGCACTCGATCTAGAGATCGTATGCTGACGCTTGGAAGACCAGGACACCAAGTTATCCCCAAGAAATACTGCATAGCCAGAGGTCGACCGGCTAGTGTCAGAACAGCCAGCCCAGTCGGCATCTGTGTAAACAACAAGATCTACAGGCGAAGATTGGCGCATGGTCAATCCAAGAGACAGAGTGTCCTACAGGTAACGTAGGATCCGCTTGAGAGCAGCGAGGTGCGGCTCTCGAGGATCATGCATATAGAGGCAGATCTACTGAACTACAAAGGTAATGTCTGGTCGGGTGAAAGTCAGATACTGCAGAGCGCCGGCGAGACGGCGGTACTGTGTAGCATCAGCGACAGGCGGTCCGTCAGCATATAATTTGAAGTGAAGATCAACAGACGTGTTGCACGGCTTGCACGCACTCATCTCGGCACACTTAAAAATATCATGACTGTACTACTGCTGAGAAAGAAACAGACCATCTGCGGAGCGAGTCATAAAAATACCTAGAAAATAATGCAGCTGACCCATATCCGTCATAGCAAACTCACGCCGGAGAGTCTCAATAATATTTTTGAGTAATCCAGCAGAGAAGGCAGTAAGGACAATATCATTAACATAGAGCAGTAAGTAGGCTGTGTCTGGACCGTGTCGATATATGAAGAGAGAAGTATCTAATTTTGTTTCAATAAATCCAAGTGACACAAGGTGAGAGACGAACCTGTGATGCCAAGCACGAGGAGCCTGCTTCAAACCATATAAGGACTTGTTGAGCCGACAGACAAAATCTGAGCGAGAAGAATCCACAAATCTAGAAGGTTGCACGCAGTACACTGTCTCAGTAAGAGTGCCATGGAGAAATGCATTCTTCATATCTAGCTGATGAATGGGCCAGTTCTGAGATAATGCTAGAGAGAGAACCGCGCGAACTGTCGCAGGCTTGACAACTGGACTGAAAGTCTTATCATAGTCAACACTGGACCGTTGTGTGAAACCCCGTAGAACCCAGCGAGCCTTGTAACGATCTATAGACCCATCGGCGAGCAACTTGTGACGATAAATCCACTTCCCAGTCACAACATTGACGCCAGGAGGGCGAGGCACAAGACTCCATGTGTCGTTGGCAATCAAAGCGTCATACTCAGCCTGCATAGCAGATCGCCAATTGGGGTCTGACAAGGCATCACGAACGGAGCGAGGAAGAGGCGACATGGGTACAGCGTGGAGATTGAGATGATCCACGGGCTGTGCAATGCCATCTTTGCCACATATGCGCATAGAGTGCGCATTGGTCACAGGAGGGATGACAGTCGGTCGAGTGGCAGCTGTGCGGCCGGTACCGCTGGCAACGACCTGCGCACGAACAGCAGGGGCAGTAGTACCAGTAACACTCGTGGTCGGTGGGGCACCGCTGGCAGCGACTTGTGCGGGGTGCACAGGGGCAACGGCACCAGATGACACGGACTCCGACAACCATGGCCCTGCACCAAGGTTCGACGGCGCAAGTGGGGCCTCAGGCATGGGGTGTGCCGCTGAGGAAGCTGCTGTACCTACACGTAAAAAAGAGGCTCTAGGAACTGAAGCGATGGGATCATGATCATCGATAAGAAGGATTCATGGTGTGGTAGACATGTCAGAGAAAGGGAAGAAGGATTCATCAAAAACAACATGTCTAGAAATGGGAATGCAGTTCGACTGAAGCTCGAGGCATCGATAACCTTTGTGCTCCGAGGAGTAGCCGAGGAACACGCAAAGAGAAGAACAAGGAGCAAGTTTGTGGGGCGCCGTAGAGGATATATTGGGGTAACAGGCGCAACCAAAAACTTTGAGATGATCATAGGAGGATGGGACAAAGAAGAGAACGGAGTATGGTGTGGAGGAGTCGAGTGTTGTGGTGGGGAGGCGGTTCACAAGATATGTGGCAGTATGAAGTGCCTTAACCTAGTAAGCCGGAGGGAGACTCACCTGAAACAAAAGGGAACGTAGAAAGTTATTGATGGTACGAATAGAATGCTTTGCTTTATTATTTTGTTGAGAAGCGTATGGGCATGACATACGGAGGGCAACACCGTAGGAGAGAAAAAACGTGCGGGCTTGGGAATTATCGAATTCATAGCCATTGTCGCACTGGATGCTCTTGATGGTGGTGCCAAACTGTGTGCAAACATATGCAAAAAAGGTAGAAATAGTAGAAAATGTCTCGGGTTTGAGACAAAGGGGAAATATTCAAATATAGTGAGAGCATTCATCAAAAATAACAAAATAATATTTGTATCCTGATACACTAACAATTGGAGAGGTCCATAGATCACAATGGATTAAATCAAAGTTGTGAGTAGCACGAGAGGTAGATGAACCGAAAGGTAGACGTACATGATGACCAAGTTGGCACACATGATATAAATGATCAATATCATCTTTATTGCAAGAAATGTCATTGGAACTAAGAAGTTTGAATAGAACGTTGCGTCCAAAATGACCGAGACGGCGATGCCAAAGCGAGGTGGGTGCGGTGACGAACGCGGAGGTGCTGGTAGATGGTGCAAAAAATGGGTAGAGGTCACCGGAACTATTGCACCTGACAATCACGTTCCTGGTTTGCAGATCCTTCACGGAAAGAACAAATGGATCAAACTCAATGGAACAATTATTGTTGGTGGTAAACCGACGAATAGAATTAAATTCTTAATAGTGTTAGGGGATAACATTATTAAGAGTAAGATCATGGTGCGGTAAGGGAAAATGATGGGATCCAGTGTCAATGACAGGAAGTAAGGCACCATTGCCCACAACGATAAATGAAGGAGTAGATGAAGAGGGTGGGGAAATGGTGGAGAGTATAACAGCATCTGAGGTCATGTGAAAACCAGCACCCGTATCAGCATACTACTCAGAGGCCAGTTGGTTGAGCGTCATGGTGTTGAAAGAGTGCGCCAGGGAGTCCTGGTGCCAACCTCTATGACTAGGCGGCCAAGGTGTCGCCTGGTACGCCGGTGTGGGCGCTTAGAAGCCTGCCGATGAGGGCGCTTGGAAGCTCGGCAGTGTAGCTCTCCCGTAGTACGTGCCGTACGAGGACGATAGGGCACCGTATGTGCCGCCATAGGTGCTAGGAAGAACACCAAAACCGCCATAGTGCGGGGCTGTGTGGAACGCAGGCTGTGGCGGCAGAGGACGGCTAGACAGGTCGTACGGCCACATGCGCACGGTGCCAGCCCAAGGGTGGGCAAACGACAGGTACACAGTTGTACTGGGAAGGACGCCGCCCTGTCCACCTGGGGCCGCTCCAGCAGAGGGCGCTAGAGAGCTGCCACTAGTAGAATTGTCGCGTCCACCGTGGCTGCGGCGGCGGCCGTTGCACTGGCCTCCGGTTGGTGCAGCTGGGCGTGGAGGAGGAGGCGTCCTCGGACAAGGAGCAGCTATGGCACATGGGGCTGCTGGACACGGCGTCGCAGCGATGAGAGCGGTCGGCGCGGAGGGAGGACAAGCGTCGATCTCTAGCTCCTCCAACAACAGATGAGTGCGTGCTTCCATAAATATTGGGAACGGCCGATGCATCTTGAGAATGGACACCATATGGTGAAACTTGCCACCGAGGCCGCGGAGAAGCGTGAGGACCATCTGCTGGTCGCCGATAGGGTCGCTGAATTCGGTGAGGAAGGCAGCCATGGATTCAAGACGACGGTAGTAGTCAGTGATGTTCAGGGAGTCCTGGCGAAATGTGCGGAACTACGTCTCGAGGAGAAGGGTATGAGACTCCTAGCGGAGGAATTCGTCCTCAAGATAGCATCACGTATTACGGGTGCGTCCGGGCCGCATCATTAGCGGCTGCTGCAGGTCGCTGGAGACGGTGTCATATACCCACGTGAGCACGCAACAGTCCGCCTGGAGCCACGCCGGGTGCGTGGGGAATGCGTCATCCTCGAGGACATGGCGGGTGAGGGCATATTTCCCAAGGACGGTGAGAAACATGCAGCGTCACTTAGTGTAGGAGTCTGTGGCCTTGTCGAGGACGATGGGGATGAGCGCCTTAATGTTGACGACGACGGCGGCTTGCGCCAAGAGAGCCATGTGAGCGCTCTTGTATGCGTCCAGAGCTTCGTCAGCGCAAGAAGGATCGACCGTGAGATAGCAGTCTTCAGAAGTAGGAGCGCCAGTGTTGTCGCTAGCCATGGGGGCACGACAGCCGATCGGCAGTCGATCAGGCCGGATCGAAGATCTCGAAGGGACAGCCGATCAGGCCGGATCGAAGATCTCGAAGGGACAGCCGATCAGGCCGGATCGAAGATCTCGAAGGGATAACTGATCGGCCGATCGGATCGGAGGGATCAGCCGATCAGAGTTGGATCAGCAGCCGATCTGGCGATTGAATCGAAGATCGGATGGCCGATGAGCAGCCGATCAGATCGGAGGCCGATCGGATCGGCAATGGGCAGATTGGCTGGACGATGAGCAGCCGATCAAATCGGAGGCCAATTGGATCAGCAATGGGTAGATCGGATGGCCGATGAGCAGCCGATCAGATAGGATGGCCGATGAGCAGCCGATCAGATCGGATGGATCAGATCGGCAGTAGAGATCGAGCAGCCGATCAGTTCGGAGGTCGATAAGCAACCGATCAGTTCGGAGGCCGATTGGATCGGCAATAGGCAGAATCCGATCGGACTGATCGACAGATCCGTTCAGATCGGATCGGCGGGCGATCTAGTCAGCAACGGAGAGCCGATCGGATCGGTAATAAGTAGGATCCTATCAGACCGATCGACGGATCCGATCAGATCGTCCGCCGATCTGATCGGCGGCAGCGCGGGCGATAAGACCGGCGACACTTAGTAGTGGCGATCGAATCGGCAACGGGCGCTGGTGTGGAAGTGCAGGTAGGATCGGATCGGCGGCCACACCCGGTGACGAGGACAACTATGTGGTGGGTGATCAGATCGGCAACGCTGGCGATGAGACCAGCGACCCTCCCGGTGACGTGCAGTCGGCATCGGTGGTGGCGGTCGGATCGGCGACGGGCGCTGGTTCAGAAACGGCGGCGTTGAGGGCGTCGGATCTCGGCAGTCTCTCGCACAGTAGTGATGGTGAAGGAGTTCAACGACGGCAGCAGCAGTGACGGTGTTTTTGGTTGCGAAAAGATAGTGAATTGAAACCGCTCTGATACCATGAAAGTGTGAAAATTATTGATTGTATTCCATAGACAGCTGAGGTGGCTTACTCGTATAATCATATAGCTATACACATGGTTAACTACTATAATTAGAGTAGATTAACAGTAGAGTCCTCTTTCTTCTGCTTCGCTCTTTTCCTTTCTAACCTTCGCTGTGATGGAAAGGCTAATAGCCTTTTTTGTTTTGGCACTCGTTTTTGTCCAATGTTATTTGATAGAGAATTTCTTCGTATGTCTTTAGTTACAGTACCACGTTTGAGGGCTCTGGGAGTTTGGATCGCACAGCTTGATTTTGGTTTGCCGCCTATCAGCATTTCAGCAGCAGTGATCTCGTCGGGTTCATCAGGACGCGAAAGTGTCACCCACTAGAGTGTCGCCCAGAGCAACAGTGCAACACAACCAGCTTGATCGCCATATGATTTGTAACTTGTTTCTTGTAGCATGGATGGTGAACGGTTTGCCAAAAGTGATGTGAAATTTTCTCCATGAAAGTTTTGTCGTTTGTTTTCATGATGCCTGGTGTGAACAAGACTAGCCAGCCCATGTGTCCATACCGTTTTCTCTGAAGATCAATTATCCCGTCTATAAAATACTACTATACTTGACTTAAAGAAAAAAAAAATCTGTAGAGACATAATGAACCTGGTGCTGTTCGTTTCTTCTGCCGCTGCATGTTGGCCTCGGATTGTACTGAAATTTTAGTCTGTGTTTTTTTGCCAGTATATACTCGTGAGTTCACTATGGGTTGTTGTAACATGGAGATAAAAAATCTGTCACACTGGCATTTCAAAGAAAAACGGAGATTTAGAAGGATCGCAACAGCCCAAGCCAGAGTGAGATAGAGGAGATCGGCAACGACGGCAAGTGAGTGGCGGTGGCGTCGTCATATATTAACACTACTAACCAAGTTGTAAAGTGTTGTGTTTCAGCTAACTTTTGCATTTCAATCGCTAGCTATGTCTGTTGATCGCTGGCTGAGAAACCGTACTCCCTGATATGAATACGGCAGTCTATGTGCATATTTATCTTTAGTGTAATCAGGATCCAGGAGATCCAGGAAGAGAAATGCCTTTTTAGTTCGTTTTTGCGCCTCTCCGTTTGCCATAGGCCCGTCGAGCTTTCGTTGCGCTACATATTCGGGTTAGTGTCTCCGCGCGCTGAACTTGAACATCTCGTTGAAGTAATCGACAACAAGTATTGAATAACTAAACCAGTACCATTCATGAATTGCTAGTGCAGTCTCCAGTCGCCAGCCACGTTTTGGAAAGGAACCTTTTGGAAAGCGAACAAAAATCTTCGTACTTTGGGGTACATCTGCTAGGGGAGTGGAGTACTCTCTCTTCTGCTTCGCTCTTTCCCTTTCCAACCTTCGCCTGTGATGGAATCATGGAAAGGTCACGAGCCTTTTTCTCTTGGCAATCGTTTTTGTCCATTTGAGGGCTCTGGGAGTTTGCCTCACCAGCTTGACTGTGTTTTACTACCTCTACATAGTCAAAATCTCTACCTCTGTATTTTAGGACCAAGGTAGTACGTTCAATCAGCAGTTAAGCACTAGATCAAAACTCTAAAACTAATACTTATAAGTTGTTTTGGCCCACCGCACTATTTTTTCCGGTTATAAGACTGTTATGGCTCGATTAACTATACCATATATTTTTATTCATGAACTACACTTACTCTTGATTGCAAATCGACTTGGTCTCGTCTTCCCTCAAATCACCTCGGCTGTGTTTTCTGATCCAGCGCTAGCGCCTTCGTCTCCTCCGCCGCTAAATCAATATTCTCCCGAGGAAAGGCTCCCGTGTGCGACCACAAGTGGCGGCAATGGCCTGTGCGTGTTGGACTCTAGCGTAGAGACGCTCCTACCGCTTTTTCCGACGCCTTCAAGATCGGTATCTGGAATTGGTTCACCCCAATCCCAAACTTCAACAATCAATCTCTATCGATTTGATTGAATCTTTGTTTTTTATGTTGATTTCATGGGTAAAAATATTCTTTTTCTAGGTACCTGTCGCCGAAGAAGAGCCAATCGATATACGTGAGGTTATTCTCGGAGCCCGACTGGCTGACCAAGCCAAAGATTTGTTGGATCCGTGGTTGACAACATCGTTATTAGATCCACGGCTAGCGGCGGCGGCGATGTTGGATCCATGATGAACCTGGTGCTGTTCGTTTCTTCTGCCGCAGCATGTTGGCCTCGGATCAGACTATAATTTTAGCCTTTTGCCGTTATATTACTCGAGATTTCACGATTGATTACTGTAACATGGATATCAGAATCTTTGCCAGTACGTACGTGCAACGTCGCACACGGAGAGGGGTTCTACTTGCAGACACAGCATCAAGGCACACGGAGCTCTTTTGCTCATCTGCTGGACAACCCGCGCACCGGCGAAAATCCCAGCAGGCCACCGGTTAAAGTGGGTAAGGCCACGCAAAGCGAAATGAACATGTAGACCACCCGCGGTTCCGCCTCTAGCGACATGTAGGCCAACTTTGTCAAGGTACATACGAAGTGCTTTTGGGGTCTTTGCTCCCGGCGTCCCCCTGCTCGTCTCTATACAGAATTTCCGACGCGCGCAAAATCCTCGGAAGGGATGCGGGAAGCAACAGACCTACACCCAGTTTCTCGTTGGTGTTGCCAGGATCAACCTACTGCAACTAATTACTTTTGTTTATCTGTTATATTTTAAAAATAATTTTAAAAAGAACCACCACGTTTATTTTGAGAATAAAAATTCTCACGTTAATAGAATAAAAAAATTAAACCATTGGACCATAGTAGTCCAGGCAAAGATTGACTTTAGACAAAAATAGTACACCTATAAAAAGTTATATATCAAATATAATTTTTCTTTTAAAATACGCTGTATATAAATTATACATGTAAACAGAAAATATGGTAAATTCAATTCTAATTTTTATTTTATGAGTTGTATAATTGTGTTTATAGGAATAAAATATATATAAGTGTTATATATCAAATCTAATTCTATTTTTATCTAGACTCATGTAAAATTGTGCTGGAAATTTCATAGTTTGTCATTATTTTTGAGGAACGATTATTGGTTTCATTCAGCATCGTGAGTTTTTATTTTGTTCAGTTAATAGCCAGATAGTCCTACTGTTCAACCGAAAACTAGAAATGCAAAAGCTGTGCTCCTCGGATGCAGACCGAAATGCCACTGCCAAAAGTGAAGTGAAAATTTCTCCAAGAAAGTTTTGTCGTTTGTTACAATGATGCCTGTGTGAACAAGACTAGCCAGCCCATGCGCCCATGCCGTTTTCTCTGAAGATCAATTATCCTGTCTAAAATATTGCACTTGACTTGTTAACATACGGAAGTGCTTTTCGGGTCTTTGCTCCCGGCGTCCCCCCTGCCCGTCTCTATACAGAATTTCCGACGCGTGCAAAATCCTCGGAAGGGATTGGGGAAGCAACAGACGTACACCCAGTTTCTCGTTGGTGTTCCCACCATCAATCTACTGCAACTAATTACCTTTGTTTATCTATTATATTTTAAAAATAGTCGTTTAAAAATAGCCACCACATTTACTCTGAATAAATAGAAATTCTCACATTAATAGAATAAAAAAAATTAAATCATTAGATCATAGTGGTCTAGGCATAGATTGATTGTACAAAATAGAACTACATCTATATAAAAAGTGACATATCAAATATAATTTCACTTTAAAATACATTATATACAAATTATAACTATATATGCATGTAAACAGAAAAGATGGTAAGAGTTTTATATAAGATTCAATTCTAATTTTTGTTTTATGAGCTATATATAAAATCCAATTATATTTTTAATTCCACATATAAACCATAATTGTGGTATAGAAATAGAATATATATATATATATATAAGAGTTTTATATAAATTCAATTCTATTTTTATCTAGCCCCACGTAAAATTGTGCGGGAAATTTCCTAGTTTGTCATTAATTTTGAAGAACGATTATTGGTTTCATTCAGCATCGTGAGTTTTTATTTTGTTCAGTCAATAGCCAGATAGTCCTACTGTTCAACCGAAAACCAGAAATGCAAAAGCTGTGCTCCTCGGATGCAGACCGGGAACAGAAAACCCCCACCCATCCAATCGTACCACCGGGAACAGAGAACCTGAGCGGCTGCGCCCTGCAGCGATCCAATTGTCCCATCCAAGATGTCGAAACGCTGCCGAAAGCCAGCCCGAAATGATGAATCCTCCTCACGGAGAAAAAGGCGTCGGTGATCAAGTTTGATCCTATCAGCTGTTGTGCTCCTCGGTCCCGCATCCCCACGCTGCTCCTACCTAATCTTCTCCCTATATATATTCGGTGGATAAACTGGAGCACTCTGCGCGCGGAGAAGAGAGGAGGAAACAGAACAGCAGTCGAACACTCAGGGAGCACGGTGAGTGAGAGTCCTCAGCGCCATGGCTGGAATTCTTCGGAACATCATCGTGGTGGCCATGGGCGCGGGGGCGCTGGGCGGACCGGACGCTCTGGGGCTCTTGCTCGAATTCGCGGGCCGGAGCCCCGTCGTCGACGTCGCCATCGCCGTCTTCGTCATCGCCGCGGTCACCGCGCCTGCCCTCGGCACTATGCTTCTGGCCCGCTTCTTCCGCAAGTCGCGGTCTTCCAGCACGGGAGGCGGCGCAGCACGCTCTGGGTCTGGTGCCGGCGCAGCGGGTGCGATGCCCGCTGACCCCTTCGCCAAGATGACACTGGTGCTGTCCCTGGCCATCGCGTTCCTCGTCTCCGCCTCCCTGCTCGTCCTGACGCTGGTACAGTCCGAGGACCTCGTCCCTCGCGGCGCGGTCGGCATGCTCGTCGCGCCGGCGCAGCGCCTCCTCGCCTTGGCCCTCAACAACCCACTCGCCAGCTTGCCCGTCGGCGTCGCTACCGCCACCGTCGTCGGCGCGACTCTTGTCGCCCTCTTCTTACCAAGGGCGCAAAATGCAGCGACGACGGCCGGCGGCGGCCACGGAGTGCCTCCACATGATGATCTTGGTGATGATTACGGCCTTGGCCGTCGCTTTCCTCCTCGCAGCCTGCCTCTCGCTGTCCCTCCCGTCGACTGATGTCTGCGTCGTGCCTGCGCCTGCGCCCGCTGCCATGTGACCGTGTACCGATCTCCGTTCATAGCTAGTGCAGACGTGCAGTGCATGCAGACTACCGGTAACACTAGTACCACTTATTTCCTTTTTTCCCCTGTTTTCTTGAGGTCGTAATGCTTACACTATTGACAAAGTTGTGAAGTGGTATGTGCGTTTCATCTGAGTTTTGCATTTTAATCGCTATCTTTATATATCTGCCAGTCGTGAGCTGAGAGAGTGTACTCACTGCTATGCGTACGGTGCTGTATGTACATATATATTCCATCATGTAATCGGGAAGAAAAATGTCTCTTTTAGTTCATGTTTGCCATCTGAGTGATGGCTGTCGCTCTCCTCGTCCATTTGGGAGGCGACTTCACTTCTTCAGGTCAACTCCCTCTGGCGCCTCAAGTGAGCTTCCCCTAGCGCTCTCAGCCTCTCACCACCATTCCAGATTTGCAGGGGAGTAGCCGGCTTCCATGGCCGGAGCTGAGCTGAGCGTGCTTGCTATGCTGGCTGCTGCCGTACGTGTGCAGCCATGTCAGGTCCATCCAGCGTCCTTTTCTCTGGCTTTCCGAATTTCAGTGCTTCCTTCTGCTCCTGCTATTTTTGCTACCCGTAGATGTATTTTCAGATCGATTCGCCCTGCCTTTCTACCGTGTAACACGATTCAGCCAGGCAACGGAAAGATGTTGCCTCCGATCTGGCCATTTGCTTTGAGATGTGCTCGACGCGGCCCATAATCTGATTTGGGACGAACAAATTCTTGCCCCTGTCCTTTTTGCCCTGATAAAAGGGCAGCCTGTGTTGTCTTCCGGTGCTTCTTCCATTATACAAAACCAGTGTGTTTCTGCAATAGTAGTGTTAGTTTTCTATGTTCGTGGGCAGCCCAAGAAGGGATACAAGAAACTTTCTGATATGAACCGTCCGAATTGGGCGTGTCCTTGTCTCCTTGACACGGCAAAAATCTGCCACACCGTATCTGAACTCTGAACAGCACACGCTCTCCAGTCTCACCTGCAACCGTAAGTACTGCACATCTGAATATGCCTAGAAAAACAAACTTAGGCCCATTTATTTCAGCCACTCAGCTGAGCAACTGTCTTATTTTTCGTTAACACACTTTTTAAATTATTATATAAAAAAATTGGCTTATCTTGTTTTATGTGCGCAAAGTTGTCACAGCTGGTAGCTGAATCGAACTCGCCCTTAGCTATTGTAACCAATCCAACGAAGCACAAGTTTGGATGGGCCTCGAACCCAGCCCGCCCATTTATGTAAGCCTAAAATCTGGAGTGAAATTCTAAAATTACACAAAGGTGTAAAACCTGTACTTTAAGACAGCAAAGGGAAACTTCCGCAAAATTTGTATACGGCAACTTTCATAGAAACTCCGCCCACAAACCAGAAGCTTACCCTTGTTTTCCCTAATGCGGTTCAATTTTCAGATACTCAGCAATAGGTTGCTGTCTTGCGTGTAGCTTCTAGGCTTCTAGCCCAGCCGAGCCCCTCACCCCCTTCCCCGATTCCACCATCCACCCTTCCTCCTCTCCCCTTCTACCCACGCTAGCTCCAAACCCAAACCACCCATGTCGAGCGCCGCTATGCGCACCGCCGTCTTCGGGCTGTTGGTGGCGACTGGAGCCGTCGGATTGGTCCCCTACCTCGACGAGTTGCTGGGTGCCCTGAGCTCCGCTCGAGCTCTGCCGCTCCACGTCGCCGTCAAGGTGGTGATGGCGGTGGCGGCGGTCGGCGCCCTCAATGCCGCCGTGGCATTCATCCACGTCCGTATCTACAACGCCCGTGCGGCTGCTGCGAGGGGGAGGACGCTGGGTGTCGCCTGCTTCATCATGTGTTCGTCGATCAGCGTCCTCCTTCAGCTTATCTTCTTCCTCCAGCCGGGCGCCATGGACGGCGCTCAGGATCTGCTACCTCTCGCTGTCGCCGTTGTCCGTGCGCTAGTTCCAGCTTCTGCAGCGGTGACGTTCTTCGTCTCCATCATACTCATCTATGCGCATATCGGTACCGGTGGCGTAGGGGGAGGCGCCGGCGCCGGGAACGGCAACATCACCACCTCCTCCATGCTCCTCACAAAGGAGACCCTCCCGGCTGCACTTGTCACGGTTGTTCTTAGCCTCATCGCTGCCATAGTTGTCTTCTACACAGAGTAAATTGCCCAAAGCTAGCTTTTCCAATCATCGATCCGAATTTCCTATCCTGTACTGCTGCACTCCGGGTAAGAGACATCAACATGTTTGGGCTTGTTAATGTTTTGTGCTGTAATAAGAACAGATTTTGCTGTCAATCGTATGCTTCCGACACTTTTATGCCTAAATTTTGATTGTGGATTTGATGCAAAAACGTGATCAAACACGCAAACTCATGAGTGCATGACAGTGATTGTGCCGCCGGAGGCTGAGCCTCGCCGTGTGGTTTTTTCACGGCGCGTGCTGATCGGAGTTGGAGATGGCGACGGTTTTGTGCGGCAGCCGATCGAGCTGTTGCGCGCGCGCCTGTCGCAGCGGCGGTTAAGGTATACGCGCTGTGGTGGTCGTGCCAGTGACGGCGCCTACTGCTGTTGCGGTTGCTCAGGCCGAGGAGGTGATCCCCGTGGCGGCGGCGTCAGGGGCGGCGGCATTCACCGGTCTCCGTCCATGGGACCATGTGGGTGAGGTGCCTGAGGCTTATTTTGGGTTTGGTGAGACGATGGCCTCGGTACTTAGCCGCGAAGTAGGTGGACACGGTGGCAAACTTTCTGATCTTTGATTCGAGGAGTGCGACGGCCGGCGGCGGCGAGCTCGCCTGTGGTGGAAGCAGCTCCTTCCAGTTTGGTTAGAGGACTACACCAGCGTCTACGACACGTGTCCTTCGTCCAGTTCGCAGCTGCTGGTGTAGAGTGGTCACTGCTACACAACACCACATCATTGTCGCCATCATCAGTACCAATTCAACGAAACCCTAGCAGATGATAGTTTCCCACCCACAAAAACAAGCACGCGCTATATAGAGGCTATAACTGGCAGAGATGAGAAGATATCGGTGTTGTGTCTTACTAATATCTGGTATTGATTGGTCGGTACAAAATCAGCGTAGGGTTATACTACTAACCGGTACTGATGATTGACCCATCTGTGTCGAATCTAGCCGATTGCAGTAGGATGACATTAATGCCGAGTATTCTTATGACTTGGTAGTAATAAATTTTTCTACCAAAAGGATAGTCCTACAAATAGCCCATTTTAAGAGGGGTTTTCGCCTTTTCAATTCCTTACTTCTGCTCTCTTCCCTCACATCTCCTCATCTCTTCTCCTTGCTTTGTCTCCTCCCTCTTGCGGTTGCTTCATTCTCTTACTCGCTCATGGCAGTTCGTACAACTGCTGCTCTCCCGGAGGTGTGGGTGTGGGTGCGGGTGTAGGCACTCGGCGCCGTCGTCGTCTGGTACCGGAGTAGTTCGAGCCGATGAGCGAGATGGGATGTATGCAAGCATGAGATTTCTGCTGCTACTTTCTCTTCTTGTGCTCCTCTCCATAGTTGTTCATGTAGTTGTGGTCAGTCGGTCGGTGGGCAGCAAGGTATATGTATATTTTTCTCTCTATTAGAGTGTACTTGTTTAATCTTCCTAAGTTTAATATTTTTTAATCTATTTTAGCATGCTCGTTTAAATTTAATCATGTTAGTCTTATGGGAGACTATGTTGCTTGTGGTGTGTCTGTATGCTTATTCTTTGGATCATGGATGGACTATGCAATTGATTGATGCTTGCTTGAGTATTTTTTTTTCTAGCGATTGGTTTGCTTGGTTAGGGCATAGTCGATGTTTGATTCCATGGAGAAGATCCACGTGCATTCACATCATTGGGGTTTTGTGTACATGGACGAATGTTTAATTAATGACGATAAGTGATATGTATATAATTAATTTATACATGTAATTATAATTAAGGACTGTGTAATAACATATGACACTTTTCATTACTAAACTAAATTGATCGTTACAACCACTTCTACAGCCAAAATTAAAATTTGAAAGTACACATTACAATTTGTTTTGCTTTCAAATAAGACAACCGTGTCAGGTATTAGCTACATCCGATACAGATAAGCCTATATCTATACCAGGTTTAGTCCACACCTAGTACATATAATCTCATGTTTAAAAAATACTCGACATAGATCAATCTATCCAGATCCTATCTAAGTGCTCTTAGGGTCCATCTATGTCGGGTCAGAAACCGGCACTGATGTGGAGGTTCATTAGTGTCGAGAGTTTTGTACCGGGTTCATTTCAGGTTCATTTCTAGCACTAATACCAGTTACGCTGATGTGCTATTCTATGGTAGTGTATTTAGTAGACTCTTGAGGTCAATTACTCGGTTTGTCAGTCACTATGTCTAGCTTTAGCATTTATGTGCCCTTGCGATTTAAATATTTCTCCTATTTCATCCTATGCCACGATCTCATTAGTCATCACCAACGATGCTGCCAGCCATGAGACGGTGAGGAGTATGCAGGGTTTAAAATTCCAGAATGAAATTTCTAAAATTTTGGTTATTTCAGATCCTCCCCCATATGAAAATATTCCGCGTGAATTTTTTAGATGTTTTTATTTTTTTTGTGAATTTTGCAAAAATTATGCAATTTTGGCAAAAAAAATGTTTAAATTTTAAATTATTTTGGACCGAAATATTCTAAATTTTTAGTCTATTGGTGCTCCTTGATATAAATCACCCAACCCCTATGAGTATGCCGAGATGAAGGAGGCTATAGGTGCAGCTGCTGTAGCCCGAGAAGATGGTGTTCAACCGGTCAATAACAAATGAGAGACACATAGGAGATCAGCGAGTAGGGTTTAGGGTGCACAAGTAGTTAGAGAGTTTTTTGATTTAGAGATATCACGGCAGACATGAGTAGTATGTACATACACAAATGTGACTATAAGATAATTTTGTAGACAGTATCCTACCCATAACATACAAAGAATTGCCCATATCTATTACCAGTGAGCGCCATGTTCCCATGGTATGCCCATTTACTCATCAACCATATGTATATAATTTATATACAAATAGAAAATCATCTAGCCAGTAAATTTAACCATAAATTAACTAAAAACTAAAATTATTTTAAAGCAATTTAAACATGAGTTTAACATATATAAAATTATCATATCATATTACAAAATAAAACTATAGTTTGACTTAAATATAGTAGCCCCATATCAATTGGGTTTGTATGGTAGTAAACGGACGGGCAGACATGGATAGTCACTATCCAACTTCCCACCCACTTACCCATTAAACATAGGTTTTGACTTAATAATATATCCATGGATATATGAATATACTCAACTCTAGTAGGATTTTTATCTACGGATAAAAAGCGATTGGGCATTATTGACATCCTGATCCCACCTCATGACTATAATTCTTCACAATACCATTGCTGTGGCCACCAAGAGGAGAGCAAGCATTGGGTAGGCCAGGTAGAGCCTCTGCCATCATCATCATTACCGTGCTCATCAAGCCTGCCCTCAGCACTCGTGCTTCTTGCATGCACCCCCTTCATCAAGATGATGTTAGGTGTTCCTGGTCACTGCCTTCATGTCCCCGCTTGTCCTACTATTCTAGTGTGGAGACCTAATGGTCACATGAGAGGGTACTAATGTGCAATTTTGGGTGTGCTTTTTTCAGGTAATGAAAATCATCCCGACAGATACAACCAATTATTACAAAGTTTATGGAGCGAATGACTGCAAATTATAAATTACAGCTTGATAAAATAAACTGAACATCAGTCTAAAGACATACATAAAACTATTACAAATTATGAACGTTGAAGTTGGAATAAGCCATATTTAGATGGTGCTTGCTTGAACATTCATGTCGTGGTTACAGAGTTCGTATTACACGTCCAACATCTCTCTGTTTCTATATCGGATCCAAATCATTTGGGTTAAATTTGTCCTACTGAGTTTAGAGGCTGTTATCAGGACTTTGTTAGAGAAGTGGAGAGGCATCGTTGGCTGTTCGTAGATGCTCGTCGTGCATTGCGGACGAGCCCGCCTGCTGCCTCCTGCTCGCGTGATACCGCCGCCGTCGCTTGCTCGCGCCGCCTCCGCTGCCTGCTCGCGCGCTGCCGCCGGGCCTGCGGCCTGCTCGCAGCCAGCGCCTCCGCCTGCTCGTACCTTGCCGCCGGAGCTGCCTCCACCGCTGCCTGCTCGCGGCCGCCTCCGCTTCCTGCTGCTTGCCGCGCTAGGCTGCCTCGTCCAGCCTCGGCCGACGCCTGATGCTTGCCGCGCTGGCATGCCTCTCTCCGTCACCGCTATCTCGCCCGCGCATCACTGCCACCGCCGCCGCCGCCGCCGCCGCCGCCATGCCTAGGGTTAGGGTTGGTTTGGGGATGGGGATTGGGTGAATCTGTATGAGTTCCATGGGGAGAGAGAGAAAGTATGGCTGTGTGTGTTGTTATTTGCATTGGGGGTATAACGGTTCTTTGTTATTTTCTTAGTAATTTTATCTATTTTTCTCTCTTATTTTAAGCTCAACAAACGGTTGGCAAACGGTGATTTCATTTGAAAAAATCGAGGACGAAATTGCAAATCCAAAATTAAAAGTAGAGGTAAGAACACAATTATCACTTTTTAATACTATCTTGACATTGAGATGTCTTAATGTTGATATTATTGTTTAACTACTAGACATAGTTTTATGGTAGTATAATATTTTTTTTACTATAGAACTTATAAATGATCATAATACTTATATTAGAATAATATAATATGGACATATTGAAAAACTCATAAATTTTGAGGTGAGGCCGTGGACAGAATTGTAAAAGGCATTGTGGCTAAGAGCACAACATGGCCAGTTTGAGTGCCTTAGACTAATCCCAATAGTAGTTTCATTCTCAATAAATAAAATGCCTTATAAGCAAATTTTATAACATGATAATATAATTATGAAGAGAGAGTGAATAAGTTTCATCTAAATGAAACTAGGTACAAACTATTTCAAAACTATGAAACTGATTAATACTGGTATTAGAGGCTAAAGTGTTTTATTTCTTATACATCCATTCAATCTCATGCCTCACTATTAAATATTATAACAAGCCTATTAAAAATCGAAATAAAATTGTGCATTGGAGACATTGTTTTATTTATCAATCCAAAGGAGATGATATGAAATTCTTGAAACCTAAGAAATAAAACTGTTCAATAGTAATGGCCTTATCATGGTCGATTTTAACCGATAAAGCAACATCCAAAGTGAACTTTTCTTCATGGTGACTGATGATGAACAAGATTAGTCGGTCAGAAGCGACGGACAACCGTCCTCGGAAAATTCCGTCTTGACTGAAAGTGTAGTGAAAATCCATAGCGAGCAGTAGAAGATGTGTCGGATCCTAAAGCCAATCCTGACCATTTCAACCTCTGTTCTTCGTCTTCTGCAGCTGCATGCTGTCCTCAGGTTAGAATATTATACTCTTTTACCAGTATAGCGGTATAGTTTGCCAGCAATACTCTTCTGGTTGCTTTATCTAGCTATTGATTCGGTAGATCCTCGACTTGTTTCCAAGTCCTGTCGACCACCAGTTATGTTCAGCTGTACTGCCTGTACCTATCCATTGTATTGGGAGAGAAATTGTTGTTGTTGTTGTTTATTTTATTTTATTTTTTGCGAGCAACAGGGAGATGTATTCTGCTTGCCTACATTGAAAGGAGCAGCCAATTAGTAGCACCCAACTGAGCTGGAGAATGCTGCGAAAACCCCACCCGTGCTGAGGTTCCCGTCGAAAGGGATCCGAATGACGGATGCCAAAAAGACGCTGTTCCAAATACGAAGACTCTTGAGCTGTTCAAGCGTTGCTACCTTCGGCCAGAAGGCACAAGAGCACAGGGCAGAGGATATCATCAGAAAGGAAGGGGGAAAATCCACCCAACTTTGCATTTTTTAAATTTTTGTATGATCACTGATGTGTGTCCCCTAACTACATAGAAGTAGACTCCAATTCCTCGAGAAGGTATCCAGTTCGGTTCTTTTTGTTATTTTAATGATTAATTTTAAAATTTTAAATTGTTTATATGGGTACTCCGTGAAAATGAGATGTTGTCGGCTGGTTGGTTAATTACCAGTGTAATAAGCACACCAAGCGAAACAAATTAAGAAGAGAAAGGGATAGTACTAGAGGTTATTCGTCCCAAAGATCTTAGCAAACGGTAAGTGATACTTTGAACACTATATAAACGTGACATTGACCGGCCGTACGTGACAAAGAGCACAAGAATACACCGGCCATTCCGTCCGGTCGTGGTTACATCATACGCCGACCGCGAACGTCGTTTTCGGTGAAAGATCTGATGTAAAAACGACTCGTCATCTAAGCTAAATTTAATTTATTCCAAAAACTTATCTAGTTGATCATAGTAGTCCCCAGTCCTCACTCACTCATGATGATTGATGCGCCCATAAAAAAATGATTGACGAGAATTTCCTAACACCGCCATGCAAACCAGTGGAAAACACCTCATCGCCACTTCATCATCTAGGGGATGAGTGTGGATTGGACCACGAATAATTTTAAACAGGCTTTAATTTAACTTAATAAATTAGGTTGATATTAAAAATAAAATATAGTTCGTTTAATTAAATTAGAACCGCGGCCTACGGACCGATCCACATCCATTCCTACCACCTACCACCGCTTGAGCCGGCCACAGATCTCTTCATGCGGATGACTTCGACATTTTCCCACGCCGTCGCCTTTGGTGATCCCTTCCATCCTCGCCGGGAGCGAGCGGCGATCACAACGGCGGAATTCCACGAGGTTATTTTCTAATGATGGGATTGCACTTCAGAAAAGGTGTACGTCTCGTTTGGCGCCCGTTTTGTTCCTTTCCCCGACGTCATATTGCGGGCCTTCTAAAGGCTGCAGATTTCCCCCCCTCTTTTCTCTTTTGGGTTCGTGTGCACTGCTCACATGATGGCACTTGAACATGCTGATCAGATTGTGATGTATCATCACCGCTTGTCCAGTGAGATGAGCAAAGGAAAATGAGTTAATGAGTTTTAGGGACACCTTCTTTAGTTCGAACGTGCCCGTTGATTGTCTCCTACTAGCAAGAAGTGTTCCTTGTGCGACATGTTTGCCTGTAAAACTCCAGTGAAACTCCGTGTGTCTCACCCAAATGAGCGTTTTTTCCTAGGTTCCAAACTGAACCCAAGTAAAAGGCCTGTAAGCTGAAGTGGACCTACTATTTACCCGACATCCCATGGGCTGTCGTTTTTGTTTGGTGCCATGGTACAATGGGGTGTCTTTTGTGGTGGGGAGTGATCGCTCACGCTCTTCCTGTCCATTTGCTATACTAAATACTACCTTAATCTATCTAGGACTAGGAGGAGACTTCACTTCTTCAGGTCAACCACTGGCTCCTCAATTGAGCTTCCCCTCCCCCTCGCCTCCCTGTTCCGAGGTCGCCGATCTGCGAGGTCCATTTCAGATTTGGAGCGAAGCAGGCGGCCTCCATGGCCGGAGCTGAGTGTGCTCTGCTGCCGTACGTGTGGGACAAGTCAGGTCAGTCAAGTTTCTTTTCTCAGGTTTCTGAATTTCAGTGTCCCCTTCGACTCTTTCAACTTTTGAAAATAGATCTGCACTTTTGTTAGCAATAGTGTTGTTTCGAGAGAATTTATGTTACCGGGATAGCTCTTTAATTAGCCTTTACGTTTACAAGGTTTAATTGTGTAATATCTTGATTTATAGCTGGCATTGGGTGTTGTGCTGCTACATTTTGTAGTATTTGACACGTAAAGCTTAGTCTCGAGACCGATTTGCTCTGCCTTTCCGCCACGCGACATCCACGATTCAGCTTGGGAAATGGAAAGCTGTTAGGTCTGGCCATTTTCTTTGAGAAAAATGTGAGCTAGTTAATTACTTATGTGGGGGCAGTGCGTAGCCAGATAGCATGATTTAGGACGACGAATCTCTTGCCGCTGTTCTTTTCTTTTTTCCGTTGAAAAGGCAGCATCTTTGTATTCTGGTGCTATCCACTCAAGTGAATCAGATCCATAGTCCTAGACGAACATCTCACAATCATTTGAGGGGGCTGTAAATGAAACCCTAAAATATATCAGAAGGAAATAAATCTAATGTCGTGAATTTTCGATGCTACTGAGCCAATTTTTTCATTTTCATATCTTTTTCTATAATTGATTCTATATATAATCCGTACTTCCATAAACCCATAGCTATCCTATCCAATACAACAATGGGAAGTTGGTAACTTGGGAAGGTTCTATAGAATTTATCAGCTTACTGGTCTCTATGGCCCTCTTACCTTTAGATCCTTGAGTCAGTGTTCATCTTGTGATGTAACAAGATCAGATTATGCTGTGAGTGCTAGCTTTCTGGTCAATTTGTGTGTGGCTAGCTGCAACTCTTTGATACTTACTAATGGTTGTGGATTTGATGGGAACACGCGAACTCATATTGTGGTATACTAGCACTGCAGCAGTACGACTATATCAATAGCACGGTTGGTTGTCTTGGGCGCTTGCATTGCGTGTTTTGGGATGGTTGAGACGCGACGGTCCCGGTGATTAGCCGCGCGCGAGGTGGGCAAAGTGGCGTCTTTTTTGGGTTCTTGCTTCGACGCCTCGGCGGCGGCGCCGCGACGAGCTGGAGACCAACTGGACCGAGGAAGCAGCATCGCCTGCTTCCAGTTTCAGCAGCGCCGGTCACGTGCTGGCGTTGATTCGTGTTTGATGTCCTTGTGTCTGGTTTGTCGCTCGATCTGTTTGCCAAATTTTTGCGGCTGATGTGGGGAGCGCCTCGCCGCGGAGACGCGGCCGCCAGCCGGTCGCCGATCGCCATGGCTATCTACCGGATCCAGCCATTATTGAATATTGATGACTGCATAATGTTTTCTTTCGTACTTTTCGTGTGCACTAATTAAAATCTGTTTGCATGTCCATGGAGTACAATGTGTTCTACTTCTGTACGTAACAAGGGGATTGCCCCGCTTAATTTTACAATAATTTATTTAATATACTAATCTACAATTTTATTTATATATATATGATATTTTATACAACTCTTACCTTCTATTTTAGATATATTTAGATTCCATATATAACTCCTAAGTTCTATTTTCTATAAGGATTGAATTTCATATATAACTCTTATATTTTATTTATTATATATATTTTTATATAATTATATCGATCTTATAATATAAATTTTTCTCACATTAATTGTTATAAAATTGCAATAATAAGTGTCATGCTTCAAATTTGATTCCCAAATATATTACTGAGATGACAGCCATATAAAAATGTGATATAAAAGCATAAAGTAAATTTCAAAGATTGTATAAAAAAACATAGTTATCAACATTAATTATAACAAATAGACAAAGAAAATAGATTATAAACATAAATATAAACATGTTTATATAAACTTACTCTCAAATAAGCTTATCTCTGGGGGCTGTGTATAGTAACACCGTACTCGGGCTGACCTGCTCCGGCACGGTCTAGTAAGTAGTAAACTGATAGTGAGGAGGAGCACATGTTTATATAAGCTTACTCTCAAATAAGCGGGTAACTGTACTAGGCAGCCTTCAATGCTTATTGGTGATTACTGAACATTAACTAACATGATAGTCCTACTAGTCAACTTTTCAGGGTTTTATAATAAATATTAAAAGCCTATAATAGAGAAAAGCAATATAACCGATATCAAATCAGTACTACTACAGCTGTAATCAAGGTAAACAGTAATGTGACTAATACAAAAGATTATATGCTCAAAATGGTAATGAACAGAACCAATAAATACGGATTTCAATAACAAAGACAAAATCTAGACAATTAACAAGATAATACTGAAAATAATCAAAACATTAAAACCCTAGACTATCATGTTATCTGACTATACCATTTTATATCATCGAGCACTATAATCCACCCACATAAGTACAATCACACCCAAGCGATAAAGTGCTAGCTGATTGCACATATAATAGATATCTGAAATATAAACCGAGAGAGACAATAGATAACTCACTGTATGTAGATTGTCTATGTGGGAAGACAAGCTCAAACAAACGCAAAGTTCTGTTCTATAAAACCAATTACACAGCTCACGTCCGAGCCTGCACGACGGGTGATATATGGAGATGAGTTGCTATCGAAGCCGAGGGAGACGCTTACTGCACAAACTGAGAAGCAGAGAAACACCACACAGCAGAAAGCCTAAACACCAGGCCAAGGTCAACACCACTAGAGCCACACCGCACCACACTAAACAAGTGCAAGCACAGCAACATCAAACCATAGGACAAGCACCATAGCACCACCACTAGCACCACACGAGGATGGTGCTCATAGTTCACCGAGAGGAGATCGATGACCATAACAATGGCACAAAAAACACTAAAGATGTCATCACAACACACCACTCACAAGGCGCCAAGAAAGACACAAGTATGAAGCACATCGCTGGGCACCAACATTAACAATCAACACCACAACTCGATGAGCTCTACGGTGTGCATCAATCCCCGGCTGGAATTGGGTGGATCTTCACTGGATTTTGGTGAATCGAGAGAGAGGAAGGTGGAAGAATAGGGTGTTGCACGCCTTGGGGAACCAATGGAGGTGCACCTGGCTAAAAGGGGAGCCAACCTAGCCTCGCCCAGATGCGTGCAAGGAGCGGCTTGGTGTGCCGTGAAGGGTGGCCGAGTGGTTGGCGCCACCGTCGTTGCCTAGGTCGGGCGCACGGTTGGTAGCACTGCCGTCAATTGGAGTTTCCCCTCATTTCTCCCGTGTGCACCTAGGTAAGGTTAGGATGGCAGCCAACTAGGCTTCTCAGCCAATAAAGTGGACCAGTTTGGTCACTCCCTCTTTTTTTCTTTTTTTTTCTAATTAAAAAATAAAGGAAAATACCTAAAAGGACAACTGGTAATTTATATCCAAAAGGAACGTGATGTTTTCTTTTTGAGATGTTTTTTTAATATAATAGATAGATAGATGTTTTCACTTGTTTTATTTGACATAATATCAAAATGGTGGATGCAGGCATCTACATTTTGGTCTGAAAGAAACAGTAGATGAGGATTTATGGCATGTGTTAGTTTAGGATTTATGCCATGGATGTAAGTTCAGGATGCTTAGCCTAGTTAGCTATGTATATAATTCTATTTATCCCTTGAACACGATATTGTAAGATGTAGGTTTGATCACCTGAGACCATCGAACATTTCATGAAAACTGGTTTCATTTCTCCAAATGGTGTGCTTTGACAGTTTGATATAGCAATAATTTCTCTGTTGGTTAATGTAAGAAAAATGTTAGTGGATAAATGGTCATGACATAGCAGTTTAGACTTCCCACCCGTCCCCACAAACCCCCGAAAATCTTGGATTCTTAATACTAGCCACAGGCAACCAATAATGCTTCAGGTTTGTAGAATCTTGACCATTTTATGTTCTTAGTATGTGAGAAGTTAGAAAGGCGACGAGAGAGTCTATCGACGAGAGAATCTCTTTCAGAAAATCTTTTGGCTCTCAGGATATATTAGAATGAAATTATTAGGTTGATTGTTTTACTCCTTCAGTTTCTTTCTGTGAGAATAGTTACCAGATCATGTGTTCTTCAGATATTAATAAATGTTTTTCATCTAAATCAATGTACAGAGCATTAACATTTGGAGGTGTGATTGATCTTAGGTTTTTTGATGTCTGGAAAGCACCCATTCCTACGAAAATTAAGCATTTTTTGTGGTCAGAGGTTAGAGAAAGAATTCAGTCTAAGTAATTAAAAAAAAATACTGGATTGAGTATGATCTTTGTGTTCTATATATATCCTTTGCCCAATTCCGTGGTGCATTTAGTAGAGATGATTTGGGGTGGTTCAACTACATGAAGTTGTCAATGATCTCTTCACATGTTGACGTAGGATGACACTTGAAATGGTGTTGTGCTGCTATGTTGTTCTCTAACTACTTTCAAATCTTTGTCTTCTAGATGGGCCGTGTTTTGCTTTTAACTGTTGAGTCTGCTAGTGCCTCAGAGTTCCTGTGTAATGGATGTGAGTCCTTATTTTGGAGTAAAGCTGAAAGCTACAGCAAAAATTTCTGTCAAGCTTTTAAAAGCATGATTTCTCCGTAAACTTTATACTTCATCATTACTTAGATATTTTTTCTAAACTATTAGTTAACCTTATAATATATAATTAATTCATATACTAATTTATTGGTTTATCAAATCATCGGCTAAACCCAACGGCCTCCGCATCGAACTATGGAAGACAAACTAACATATAAGAGTACTAGAGTTATCTATCTATCTCATTATAGGAAACTATCTCTCTGATTTAATTTTTTTACATACTTTCATATTAGCTGTAATTTTTCTAAATTAACTCTAAACGTACTTATATTTATATTTATATTGTATTGTTGTTGTACAGAGGGAGTAATTAGTCGTGGCAGGAGTGACGCGGAAGGTACTGGGTCACCGGTCACTGCAGTAGTGACGTGCGGTAGCCGAAGGGGTTGGAGTCTTTTTTTTCCTCTTTCATGGAATCGTGTCGGCAGATCCTAGCTGCGGCAGCCATTGGAAACCATGTGATGACGTGACGAGCACGTACAATTCCCTACCGGACCGATAAACGGCGACCGTATCAATCTTATAATATATAGTACATGGCAAGAAGCTAGTATAGTACACATATAAAATCCTACGTGGACACTCTCTTTCTAACTGGATATCGCCATTTTTTTTACAACAATGTTAATTAAAAATGATGAAAAATTAATTTATATTAAAATTAATAAATTAGTTTATATTAAAATTGATAAAGTTAGTTTATATAAAAATTGTCATTGCATAATTGATTTAAATTAAAATTATTTATGATAAAATATAGTGAGCGTGTGTGTTAAATCGTAAAAATATGTGCTTGTAAAATTTTTCCATACGTATGTAGGTATTAAATACTGAAAATAGATAAAAAATCGTTGAAAAAATTTAGAGAAATTTTGTACAAAAACTGATAAATTATATTTCAAAATTTGCTATAGTAACGAACCAAAACTATGGGCATGCTAGATACACAGTATAGACGTGGTCTAAACAAAAGTGGCCTAGTAACGGCGAGTGAGTAGGCTGGCGTGGGCTGGAGGAGGCCAGAAGCTAGCAAGCCGATAGGTTAGGCTGACTTAGCAGGTAGACCAAAAATTAGCATGCCAACGTAACGGGCTGACGGTGCAGAAGTAGCCTAGCAACAGGCGCGGGCAAGCGTAGGAATACTATGCGGCTGATAGATGGGTTCAACGTGGCAGTGAGCGTGGGTGCGTGGTGACAGAGTGGCTGACAGATAGACCCAATGTGACGGAGATGTGTAGTGAGCGGGGCCGCGCGAGAAGGGCATAGAAGATCCAGAGGGATAGGTGTTGCCACCAAATTGACGTAGCGGTGTGGCAATAGGGAACGAGTGGGATTCTCTGTGGAAACGTGTCAGACTCTATAGTCTTATATTTATCGGTGACATAGCGCAATCTGAAATGTCGATCTTGAATTCAATGGCCGAGAATAAGTTAAATAGTGGTTATGAAATCTGGTATTTATATTTTTTTTAGGATTTTTTGATTAGTTTTTACTATAAAAGGATAATAAGGTGTTAGGTATTTCAGAGATAGGTGAGAGATTTTAGTGAAATTTCTGTCAGCATAATTTTAACAATAAAAATAAAGTTTATAGAAGATTAGTGTGGTAATTAATCTTTCTTTTTCATTTATTTTTTGCATGCCTAGTGATCGATTTTAGATTAATTTATTTTTCTCTATGATTTAAATTGGTTTTTTAATCTAAAATTTACTTGGGGTGTTTTTCTAGTATTTTGAAAGATTGATTAGTTAATTATTTTTAAATATCTCATTATTAATTACTTAACTCAGTCTAAGTAAGTTGAGTTAGACTAGAATTGAAACCTAATAAAAATCTCTGAATCATGTTTCCCATATTACATATTTTAGATATATCTCACACGTTAATTTTGAACTTACTTTATATTTTTTACATTATTTATTAATAAGGATTTAATTAATTTCAATCTAATTTTCTTTTATTAATATCTCAAGATACAAAAATCTGATTGAGGTGATTTATATTTGTAAATTTTGTCTAGCTTATTCTATCAAAATTTTAGGTCGATTAGATTTACAGATCTACGGTTATAATCTATTTAGTGATAAAATAATGTTCTTTTTTAGGTTTTATGGTTGGGAGGACATGTTTAATTTTATTTTTGACTTTCACAATTCAACAAATAAAGCTGATATAATCCCGGAGTAATTAACTATACGGGTACTCAGCTAATTGTGAGTCCCTAATTGCCTGCTAGTACTTGTGAAAATGAGATAGTGTTGGCTGTTAATTACAGTCTAAGTGTAAGCACATCTAGTATAAAACAAGGAGAGAAACACATGTTGTGGCCCTTTAATTCACGTCAGTTATTTTTCTTTTCCCTGACGTCATATTGTGGACCTTGTAAAGTTGCAGATTTTCCTTTTCTTTTGGGTTCGTGTTCACAGTACACTGCTCACATGGCACTTGGACATGCTGATCAGATTGTGATGTATCACAACCGTTTGTCCAATGAGATACAGGATCAACTGCCTAAGAATAATTGTCAAGGCAGGTGCTGGACAGCGGTGAAACAACAATCTGCTGCTACAAAAGAAAACGGATTACAACAAAACGATTTACGAAAGCAAAGCTAACTCTCTTTGGTTAATATCCAGAACAACCGAAGTCGCCACTTGGGGCTCATTTTGATACCCATCCTGAAAATCTCTTCTGTTTCTTTCTAGTTCTAGCCAAACATTATTCCACCAGGCGGTCGTTAGTGCTCACATGATCTTTCTTCTTTCCTTCATGGGCATCGTATTAGCGAGTGCTTGCCACGAATCAGACAGGTTGATGAAAACTTCTTGTGCCGGCGCACGAAAAAACCTCTTCCGCGAAGACCACATATCCCAATCTTTGGATGTGTATATGCAATCTTTTGCTAAGTGATCAGAAGTTTCAAAGGCTTCAGAGCATTAGGCAACAGATCAAATAAAAGATTTGTAAGCTATAAATGGAGCTCCAAGACTCCAATCCATTCTTGGATCTCTGTAACAAACAAGCAAATGCATTTAGCGTTCTCATATTTGTTTTTCTGAGCTGTCTATCTCTTAGGTGGTGCCATGGTACAGTGGGGTGTGTTTGTGGTGGGGACTGGGGAGTATTGGCTGCCGCTCTCTTCCTGTCCATTTGCTAAATACCTTAATCTAGGAGGAGATTTCACTTCTCCAGGTCAACCGCTCGCTCCTCAATTGAGCTTCCCCTACCTCTCGCCTCCCTGTTCCGAGGTCGCCGATGTGAGCTCCATTTCAGATTTGGAGCTGAGCTGGTGCCTGGTGGCATCCATCGCCGGAGAGGAGCTGAGCTGAGCTGAGCGTGACCTGCTGCCATATATGTGCGACATGTCAGGTCAGTCAAGTGCCCTTTCTCTGGTTTACTGAATTTCAGTGCTCCCTTTTCTCTGCATCTCCTGTTCCTTTTCTTTTTCAAGATAGATCTGCTCTTTCTTTAGTTATATTTAGCTTTGTTTCGAGAGAATTGGTGTTGTCGGGATAGCTCTCTTTAGCCTACAATTTTTGGAGGTTTAATTGGGTAATCATGTATTACGTGCTGTGTTCACAAATATATATATATATATTGCGATGTGTTGCTTCCTTCTAATATGTTTTTACATCCAAAAAAACTTTAGTGCTTGTTCCATTCGGAGAAAAAACAAGGATTTAGCTCGCTAAATATTAATTCCTAGAAGCGTCATTCGGTTTATGTTAATAAAGTATATTAAAGAAAAAATTTCTGTTCTAAAAGTTGTAGAGATAAAACATAGAAAATTTTGCATGCGCTCAATCTTTAGAAAAATTTCTATGGATTGATATGTGCATGCATTTATATTTTTTTTCTATTACTATAAATTAAAATTCCTCGGAACCAAACAATCTCTTAGTTTTATTCAGACCTCTGTTTGCCCAGCCTTTCTGTCGCCCAACGTCAATGAATCAGTTTGGGAAATGGAAAGCAGTTGCCTTAGATGTGGCCAGTTTCTTTGAGAAAATGTTGCCTTTGATGTGACGCATAGTCTGATTTAGGAACGAGGAATTTCTTATTGCTGTCTTCTTTTGTGGTGAAACGGCGCATCTATTTATTCTGGCGCTACTTTTTGAAGCGACTACGTAAAATGTGACTCATGTGCCATGCGCCTGTGTAAGAAAAAAGTTATGTGCTGCTCAAGAGCTAAAACTCTGTCAGCACAAAGCCAAAATGGATGCAGGAAGTGCAATGGATCACAATCACTTTGATTTAATCTAGCTATTTAAAACCAACTCTTGTGTGTGTGTGGGAAAACTTCGTTTCACACACGCACACGACACACCCACTCGATTCGTTTCAGCGCATGCTCTGCAACTCCCTCTATAAATCTTTTTTCGGTGCCATACATATACGTCTGGATGTGCTCAAAGAAAACGACTTAGGCCGTGTTATATTTTTAGCTTGTGGCTGCTAACTTAACATTCTAAGAAAATATAAATGAACTTATTTTTCAATAATTAAGTGTATAATCGAATAAGTCAAGCAACTACTCGCTAATTGTTAATGCCAAATCAATTAAAATCTAATGTTATCACACAAATGTTAGTCAAAGACAGCATACCTCTATATCTACTGCAAGAAGGTTGCATCAAACCGTACTTTGAGCATCTCGAAGAGGTGTCTAAAATTAAAGGATCAGAGATCCTGAATTGGAGAGAGCGAAAAAAATTAGGCTAAAAAATCACCTCCTTTTCCAAGAGGTGTCTAAAATTAGAGTCCCCGAAACTTTAAAATATGCCACATCATCAGTGTGGGCCCTTGTCAACTAATTTTTTACGGACTCAGTTTAGTATCAGTGCGATGCCAGGACGGCAGGATCAACAGCCCACGCCGCCGCCGGCCAACACAACCTCCACGACGGTGGCTGGGCACGAGTGGCGACTCGACGAACAGGCGGGGCAGCTAGGCAGGTGAGGATTGTCATCTTGCTTGATTTCCTTCCAATCGCTTCTGTGGGTTGGCTCGCTTGGTTGGTCCCATAATTGAAGCGAAACAAGCGGTGACGGATTGCAGCTTCAATAACATGATGGTCGGCTGGTTAATTAGTTCATGATTAACCTAAATGAGACGGAAGATTACGACGTATCATCTTTGAAACAAATGTAGAACATAACAGTTGTCTATTGTGTAGCCACGTATTGCATCCATGTAGTTCTATCGATTTCTTATCAATGACTCCGTAGGGCGAGCAAATACATCCATTAATGGAATTATATTTGAAGCATTTTAATTCTCAAATGCTTTGCGTAATGTTTATCTTTTCTGTATGGAGAAATACTTTCAGAGTAAATGGGGGCGTTTGGGTGACGGCATACAGGATGGCACGACACAGCATGCGCAATGAGTCGTCATTGCTCCTTATTTCAACAACTACTAGATAAATCATCGTCCGATGATGACGACGAATCCAAGGTTGCCGCAGCACAAAATGTGCATAGTTATTCGCAGTTTATCAACGCACCAAAACATGGCGTGTCTATCGTTGGACATAGAGAATCACGACACTCGAGATTATGCCACGGTTACTTCTCGATGATCCTACCTATGGCCCAATTTTCTTCAAGCTCAGGTTTATATTAAATTATATTTAATTCATCTTTGTTGTAGGTGTATGTCTTATTATTCTTGTTTGCGCAGGTTTAGAATGAGCCAGCATCTGTTTTTGCGCATAATAAATGCCGTAGAAGCACATGAGGACTATTTTGCGAAGAAGAAAAACGTAGCAGGTGCACTTGAATGTAGCTGTTTGCAGATGGTCACTGTTGCGATGAGTCAGTTTATCTTATGGTGTAGCAGCACATGCTGCAGATGATTATTGTGGTCTTGAAGAAAGTACTGCTACAGAGAGTTTGAAAAAGGTTCGTCAAAGATCTTGTTGATGTTTTTGAAGATAAGTACTTGAGATTGCCTAATGAGAATGATGCAGCTCGATTGCTTGCACTTGCGGAGGAGGGAGGGTTTCCCGATATGCAAGACTCCATAGATTATATGCATTGGAAGAGAAAGAATTGCCCTTCCTCATAGCAAGGTATGAACTTCGGTCACGTCTATGAGCCTACTATAGTTTTAGAAGCCGTTGCTTCTAAGGATCTTTAGATTTGGCAGACATTTTTTTTACCTAAATCTTACAATGATATTAACGTGATTCAATGGTCCCCATTATTTACAAAGTTAGTAAAAGGCGAAGCTCTTAAAAACAAACCATTGCATAAATGGTCATGATTATATGATGGGATATTATCTTGGGCCACATTTGTAAAGACTATACCACAACCACAAGGCAATAAGAGAAAATATTTTGCCAATGCACAAGAAGCAGATGTTGAATGAGCCTTTGGGGTTCTATAAGCTTAATTAGCCATTGTTTGGGAGCCAACTCGATTGTGGGACCAAGAGACATTAGGATACATCATGAAAGCTTATGTCATCATGCATAATTTGATTATTGAAGATGAGGGAAAAGTGGATCCCCAAGAATGGTTCGAAGATGGTGTAGAAAATGTGAGTTTCCCATGATGATTCACCTAATCTTGATGAATTTATTGGGATGAAAAAAAAAGAACCAAACCCACATCAACTACAAGATAGAGTGGAGAACCTGTGGCAACATTATCTGGACAAATATTTAAGTATTTCGTTGTAATTTTTATGAGCAACAACATTACCTTTGTTTCTGTTTAAATTGTTCATTTTAATTTTATAAGAAAAATATTTGTACTACATGTCTGATGCATGAGCTCGGGACTAAAACCATTTTGAAGTAAGGACACTATCTATTCTTATAGTTCATCTGAAAGCTATATTTCATTGTGGTGCATTTTTAATATAGTTGTTCCTGGCAAAATATTGCAGGCAAAAGCCTGATTACTTTCCTGGCAAAAGCCTAGTCCTGCTTACTCAGTCATCCTTAACCTCGATTTTTTCCTCTAGTTAGATCACAATTAGATTTCATAAACAAGACTCGGTTTGAGGCAGGACATCACACAGGCAAATAGCATGAACAAACATCACGCGGGAACAATAAGCTCAGATCAGGACTCAGGACACATTTAAGTTATGTACACAAGATTTCAGATATTTATCATCACACATATCTGAAATTAAAAAGTGCCAACTATATATCATCATCAGGAATTTAAATAGATTTCAGATCAACTGTATTAAAATAGGATCCATCACACATAAATGGAGGTCTGAAAGATATCCTTGTGAATATCAAACAATTAATCCATATTCTAGCTGATCCCGACGAAATATTCAGTTTATCTACACAAGAACTATCCTGAAGTGAAGAAGAAAGAAAGGCAGCTAGCTGAACATGCCCATCCTTTACTCTGAATCCTGGAACTGAATAGCTGCATCCTGCCAAACAAACTAAAATACTGGTACTGAAATCAAATTTCCATTAAATGCTCCATCTCTTCATCCAGTAGTGGGGCTGAGGAAACCCAGAAGACTTCAGCGGTACTGCAAAAAAAGAATAGTGGTAATTAGTTTGTATACTACCGCATAGGAAGAAGCACGCTAAAAAATAACAAATTAGGAATCATAACACTTACCTATCAATCAGAACTGATGCCACAACGAGACCTGATCACGTTTTGTACGCTCTTATAGAACTGCTGCTGCGGGAGAGGCATTGGTTCAAAGTCCATTGTCATAATTCGCTCTTCTTGTAACATCCTCTTGCAATGTGATTCATTTTCCTGTATCTGCAGACTTTTGGCTTCATTTGCAACCCTAATTTGCTAGCAAGGAATTTAACAGAAAGAAATACCAAATTTTCAACAGTACCTATACCAATGCTAAGCATAACCACAATCAGATAGAGCCATAACAGTTTAACAACAGTAACACAATATCACATATAATAGCTCAACAGTATGTCAGTTCCTGCCTGAGCATTTGCACGAACACAAGAAGGGCACCGCCAAAATCATTAGATTCCAGCCAACAAATGAGATTAAATTAGCAGTGTCGCGAAAATTATTCAGACTAGTAGGTTCTGATTTCTTAATAACTTGATTTGCTAGAAAGGAATTGAACACAACGCAGTACCAATTTGCTAGACAGGAACGAGCAACTCACGGGAGCTGCTGTCCGACTGGATGTGATGACGACGGCCAGCGCACAGGCGGGGACGGCTGTCGGAGCGGACAGGGTCGACGTAGAGAGGCCAGTAGAGGAGGCGCCGACGGCTGGAACGAAGGTGGGGGCGGCCGGTGGAGAAGACGGGCGCAGAAGGAATGGTGGAGGCGGCGCCGGCGGCCGGAGTGGAGACGCGGACGACGCCAGCAATAGGAGCTCCCCCGTCTCCCTGCGCAGTGCCGAGCGACGGAGGAGCGTCCGCGCCGCGGACAGACGGGACGCAGCGCTCGCCGACGGTTGGGTGCCCTACGACGAAAGACCGCGGTGCCCGAGTTCCAGGCAAGGCGCCAAGCCGACGAAGCCGCGGTCAGATTTATCGACGGAGGATTTATTGGCGGGAGCGCGGGAGAAAAAAATGGTGCGATCGGAAAAAATTTAGATTGGGAGCGCCGCTGTCACCTCCAAATCTTGGTCACGAGGGGTCTGGGATTGGGCGCGCGTACACATTGAGTATACTGTTGGCTGCCCTGTTTTCTGACCTAATTCCCAAACTTTAGTTTAGGAAACTTTTTAGGCACCTATCTGAAAATTCACCCCAAATTCCTCCCATTTAAAATATTATTTTTCACAAATAAAGCAGCTAGTCTTGATTTCTTGTCAACACTTTCTTCCTCCCCGCGACGCGAAGAACCCTACTACCCCCCAACGTTCTCCGCTCGCCCCAGCCTAGAGCCCCCGCCTCCATCCACGCCTCTCCAGTGAATCTAGATCCTCCAAAGAAACCAAGCTCACCCCCATGGCGAGGGTCACGTCGGTCACCGCCTTCGTCGGCCTGCTAGTGTCGTTGTACGACACCGGATTCTTCCCCAACCTCGACGCGCAGTCGGTTGCCAAGAGCTTCGTTCAACCCCCGCCGCTGGACGCCGCTGTCCAGACGATGCTGGTGGTGGCTCCGGCGATGGGTGCGTTCAACACCGCCATCGGGCTCATCTATGCCGGCCACTACAACGCCGGCGGCGTGGACAGGAGGACCCCGCAGGGAGTTTACCTCATCCTGTTCGCGGCTTTCGAGGTGCTTCAGGTCTTCTTGGTCCCTCAGCCAGGCGCCATCGACGACGGCGCTCAAGATCCGCTAATTCTCGCCGTCGCGGTTGTCCGCGTGCTCCGCCCAACTGCTGCTGCGGGGACGTTCTTCCTCTCCATGACGCTCATATACGCGCATGTCCGTGCCGGCGGCGGCGCCGGGAGCATGCCGATCCCGACTACCGTGAAGCTCCTCACCAAGCTGGTCCTCGCTGCTGCACTTGTCACGGTTGTTCTCACCCTCACTGCTACCATCCTTGCCTCCTACGCCGACTGATCGACGAGTTGAATTTCCTCAACAGCATGCCTCCATCGATGACGAAGACACGTACGTATACTGCTGCTAAGGCTGGTAAGGGATCTGAACAATTTTCATGAGTCAGTGCTGGTTACGGGTGTTCGCCATGTGCTGTAAAAAGATCAGATTATGCCGTGAGTGCTTTTTAGTCAATTTTTATGTTGGCTAGCTGCAAACTCTTTGATACTACTTATTAATGGTTGTGGATTTGATGGGAGTACGTGACTGTGAGTAGCACGGGCGCTTGTCTCGGGCGCTTGCATTGCGCCGCGCGACGGTGAATGCGTAGGTCAGGCTGGCTGGGTGGAGACTCCTATGGCGGGGGCGTGTTTTGGAATGGTTGAGACACGACGGTCTTGGTGATTAGCCGCGCGCGAGGTGGGCAAAGTGGTGTCTTTTCTCTGTTCTTGCTTCGACGCCTCGACGAGTTGGCATTGATTCTTGTTCGTCTGTTTGATGTCCTTGTGTCCTGGTTCGCCGCTCTGTTTGCTTAATTTTTGCTGGTGATGTGGGGGAGCGCCTGGCCGCAGAGACACGGCCGGCGGCGGCCGGTCGCCGATCGCCACAGAGCTAAGCTGGCTAGCTACTGGATCCAGCCATTATCCGTTACCACCTGCTGTTGCCCGCTAGGCCCTGGATAGGGTCCCATCAACTTATATATGTATATGATAACTAATTTCTCCGTCCTAGAATGTATCAATTTAACGCTAGAGATACAACTTAGAGCTACGAAACTAGACAACATATTGCTATATTTTAAGATGAAGAGACAAATTGTTATATTTTAAAATGGAGGAAGTAGATTTTGCCTTCGTAAGCTGATTCCATCTGAGTTTTTTTTCATCGCACATGCATACTTTTTTTAAAAAAAAAACAATGTGCACTCGTATATTGATGGCTGCAGAATGTTTTATTTCACTTTAAGTTTTCACTAATTAAAATCTGTTGTGCGTGTCCATGGAGTACAATGGGTTCTATGTAGAATGTTTTCTTTTGAGATGTTATCCAAATGGTTGATGCGGGCATCTTACAATTTGATCTGAAGGAAACAACAGACGAGGAATTATGGCATGTGTTAGTTCAAGATTTATGCCACAGGTGTTAGTTCAGGATGCTTAGCTATGTATGTAATTCCATTTATCCCTTGAACACGATTTTGTAAGATATAGGTTTGATCACCTGAGACCATCGAACATTTCGTGAAAACTGGTTTCATTTCTCCAAATGGTGTGCTTTGACAGTTTGATTTGGCAATAATTTCTCTGTTGGTTAATTAAGGTATGAAAAATGTTAGTGGAAGTGGAGATCATGGGAAAGATATATACATAACGGCCACAGCCTTCAGGAAAAATGATCATGTGCAGTGCTAGAAGTTTAGACAATTGTTTTCATAACCTTGGGTTCTTGATACTAGCCACCAGGCAACCAACAATGCTTCAGGTTTGCACAATCTTGATCAGTTGATGTTCTTAGTTAGTGAGATGTTAGAAAGGCGACCGGAGAATCTCTCTTTCAGAAGATCTTTTGGCTCTCAGGATCTATGTTTCTTTCTATGAGAATAGTTACCAGATCTCGTGGGATTTAGAGAGTAATGAATGTTTTTCATCTAAATCAATGTACGCCACAGAGGATTAACATTTGGAGGTGTGATCTTAGCTTGTCTGATGTCTTGAAAGCACCCGTTCCTATGAAAATTAAGCATTTTTTGTGGTTAGCGGTCAGAGAATGAATTCAGTCTACGTGGTTAGGAAAAAAAAACTGGATTGGGTGTATGTCTTTGTGCTCCTCTATGTGCTTTGCTTGAAGACGCTGAATATATTCCACTGCCCAATTCAGTTGGTGCATTTGTAGAGATGACTTGGGGTTACTATCCCACAAGTTTCAACTGTCTTTTCTCTGAGATTGTTGGACAGGAATGCAGTAAAACAAACTGGATTAAATTTGCCCAGCGGCTGGCGTCTGTTACATGGAATTTGTGTTTTTTCACAATGGCATGGTTTATAAAAAACCAGAGTCTTTCTACCCGTACGACTTTGATTTTCCGTGTGATTTCTTTACTCATCCAGTGGAGAACACTTTTGAAGCCTGCTGAAAATACCAATACTGGATGTCATGGTGGATCAACTACATGATGCTGTCAATGATGTCCACTCTTCACATGCTGGCGTAGGATGATTATTGAATGGTGTTCTGCTGCTATGTTGTTCCCTAGCTTCAAATTATTGGTCTGCTGGGTTCTGTTTTTCTTCTAGTTATTGAATTTGCTGGGGTTTTTTTAATATAACGTAAGCTTTATTTAACTTAATCAATCACATCAAAATAATAGAATCGTATTAACAACACTTCCGTTTTTAAGATGCACATGGCTAAAAACACACACCTATCCACTAGTTTTTATAATCTAGGAAGTAGAAGAAATGCTAAGAACCATCATTCTACGGACTAAATCGCCATCTATATTCTTAGGTAAAATATTTCCGAACCACCCACTTGAAATGTTGACATGCCGCTGCAACCAAATCATATGAACCTTATGGATAACCCAGATACGAAGCCATTAAATTAATGGTTTAGCTTGTTGGTGTCTAAGAAGTCTTCATGTAATGGAGATTTTTTTTATTAAGTGAGATATAATATTTTAAAAATAAACCATAAACATTTTGATCATTTCAAAAAGAATGGTATGGTCAAACTGAACTACCATGCCACATATAGTGGTGTGACAGAGGGTAAAACTGATGGCTCTCGGCGCGATGTGGCTTTGGTGTTTTAGGTAGCTTGGCAAGGAGCTGCTACCCTAACTTAGATGGGCCACATTGTTTCTCGCAAGGCCACACTTTTTGTGCAACAAAATAGATCAAAATAGTGGTAAATTTACTTGTTTTGGCCATTGAAGCACCAATGGTCACCTGGCATTGCCATGCTAGGCAGGCTAGCGCGATGCCGCTACACCAACTTAGATGGGCCACGTTGTTATTTTCAGAGCCACACTTTTTGTCCAACAAAATGGGGTCAAAATAGGGGTAAATTTACTTGTTATGGCCCCTTGAGGCACCAAGTTGGGGCCTATGGTGTAAAACATTTCAAGCTTGTATTTTTGCAACTTAGATTGGACTCAAATTTTGTTCTTCCTAGCATGCAATGATGAAAACAAAAATAAAGAAATACCTCTAAAAAAGAAAAACAATCTAGAAGCTGACATCTTACCGTTCAAGCCCAAGATCAAATTCTGGAAACTAATATCTAAGTCGTTCAAGCACAAGATCAGAGTATGTATCTATAAGAAGAGAGCCTATCTCCCTCACTTCTTCACTCTGTTGCGCTCACCTGTTTCTTCCTGACCTCAGTAGCTTTCTCCTTTTCTCATCTCCGATAATATCAACACCTCCTTCCCTAGATAATTATATCAAGTGCACTTCGAATAGAGCAACCTAAGTACGCATCCCTCCCATTTTCAAAAAGATGGTGGAGGAGGTGTTTGTTAGGTTAGAGAGCATAGGATGAATCACCTTACATGGTGGAGCCCAGGCATGGCTTATGGTTCTCTCGCCTCTAAGGTGTTGGATGTACTCCCATTCCCTTATTGTCGGAGGAAGTCATTTTTTTTTCTTGGAGCAGCGGTAGCTATGAGGAAGATGATAAATAGAGAGAAATGCGTGACAAAACACGGGCACACGGGGCAATATCTAGGCAAGTGCTATGTACAACTTGTCTCAAGAAGGCGTGGACGTTTTGCACATGCCGTAACAATGGTCATTGGGTACATGTGGGGATGGGAACAGACTTCCATGACACGTCACAAGCTCTTAGGTCAACAGCGGACCAATAATTTTATAATTGGGGATTGATAAACTAATTGGTTTATAAAAATAATAGAATTTATTATTATTATTACTACTATAAAATTATTTAAATTTTGTATTTAATTCTATTGCATTATTTCTAAATAGATATATAAATTAATAATATATCTTTTTTATTGTTATTCACTCCGTTCATATTATAAGTTATTTTTTTCTAAATTAAATTTCTCTAACTGAGTTTATAAAAAAACAATATCTACAATATCAAATGAGTTACATTAAATCCACCATAAAATATCTCTTCCTAATGAATTAATTAATTACTATAGATATTTATTGGCTATAGAGCTCCCTAACAATGTTTTTCTTTTTTAAACTTAAGAGAAGTTAATACTGCACTATAATCATTAATTTATAACAAATGTCACTCTCTAATTTATCTATAAAAATTATAGATATTTATATGAATATTATCTACATACATTATTATTTTAGAGCATTCTGAATTAGGTTTATAAAAAATATCTCATAAATTCTAAAAAATAGTTAAGTAATGTCAATACATACAATATTATTAATATGTGTAATAAGTACTGCTAACTCATGTAAAAATCGTAAATAATTTATACTATAGAGTGTGATACACGAGCTAGCTACTAATGTTTAGGTTCAATAGTAGTGGCTAGAGCTAGCAATATAATTATCAAAAATAATAAAGAATGAGAAAACAAGAAAAAACGAATATGGTGACAAATGTTTAGTTTCACATTACATTGTGATAAAAAATAAATTTGTGTTAAAATTCTGAAATTTCAATAATATTAGTATATTATTAATAAATAAGTGTGTGACGTATAATAGTTTCTCTCATGTGTTACTAACATCCTCTTTCTTTCTTGTACTTTCTCTTAAAATCCTCTCAGTTCTTTCAATTGATGATCGCCTCGGTTTTAATCAAATAAAGAAATGATCTAAGTAGATTATTTTTTATACTAGTCTATTTATATGTCAATATTTATCGAGACAGCTATACTTATGGTGGCATATTATTTAAGAAAACGGTCAAACGTTATACTATAAATTCCATATCTTACACTTTAAATTTCATATATTTATATGGTTTTCAGATAACTATAATACAACACACAGCACGCTATTTAGGCTAAACAACGTGTCTCCCTCTGTAGTCCGCACTTCACAACCTACAGTAAATTGTTTACCATCCTATCTATCCCATATTTATATTGGCTACTACAGCATCTAAGCAAACCATCCAATTCCTCCCTCTCTCATCTCCCCCTACCCTTCGTAATTTCTCGATCTGGGCGACAGATATGTGGTCGGTGACTGCGCTCCTCCTGTTTCTTTCTATGAGAATAGTAACCGGATCTTATGGTCTTTAGAGAGTAATAAATGTTTTTCATCTAAATCAATGTACAAAGTATTAACATTTGGAGGTGTGACTGATCCTAGCTCGTCTGATATCTGGAAAGCACCCATTCCTATGAAAATTAAGCATTTTTTTGTGGTTAGCGGTTAGAGAATGAATTCAGTTTACGTGGTTAATAAAACAAAAACTGGATGGGGGTATGGCCTTTGTGCTATGTGCTTTGCTTGAAGATGCTGAATATGTCCCACTTGCCAATTCAGTTGGTTCATTTGTAGAGATGATTTGGGGTTACTATCCCCATTAGTTTCAACTTTCTTTTCTCTGAGATTGTTGGACAGGCATGTTGTAAAACGAACTGGATTAAATTTGCCTAGCGGCTGGCGTCAGTTACGTGGAATTTGTGGCTTTTTCACAATGAGATGATCTATAAAAAAACAAGATTCTTTCTACCCGTATGACTTTGATTTTCCGTGTGATTTCTTTGCTCATCCAGTGGAGAACACTTTTGAAGTCTGCTGAAATACCAATACTGGATGTCATGGTGGATCAACTACACGAAGCTGAAAATGATCTCCGCTCTTCACATGCTGGCGTAAGATGATTCTTGAATGGTGTTCTTCTGCTAAGTTGTTCTCTAGCTACATTCAAATCTTTTAGGCACTGTTCTAGGAGGTGACTAGAGCTATTTTTTCATTTTGTATGAGCACACTTTTTAAGAAGATTAAATAAATTTATTTTCAAGTTTATATTAACTAATACATAATTAATTATATGCTAATTCTATGTTCAGAAAAATCATACCCAAACTCCATAAAAAAACACTACCTTACCTTAGTCTGCTAGATGAATTGTGTTTTGATTTTAACTGTTGAGTTTGCTAGTGTCTCAGATGTCTTGTGTAATGGATGCCAATCCTTATTTTGGAACTGAATATGTAAAAGCTATAAGCCACAGCAAAAACTATTACCTTATCTTTAAAGAAAGCCTATATGTTACTCGATATATTTTTTCCACTAAAAACACATAAATTTAACTATCATATAAATAAAATAATTACAATGTAATTATCATATAAGTCTCATGTAAATATATAAAAACATATGTAATTCAGTATGGAAAGACTTGTGCGTGTGATAAAGGATTGCAGCTTTTTGTTTTTCTCCACTTAACACGAATCTCGGTGCTGGTCCAATCACTAACACAAATCCTGATGCCTATCGGACAGCAAAAAAACATAAAACCTGAGAGAAAAAATCATATGGGCGATTTTTAGAAAAATGAAATACTCTCTCTCTCATAAAAAAGAAGACATCTTACTCCAAACCCAAGATCAGATTCTAGGAAAATCTCAGCAGAAAATCTATTTTAACTTCCTCAACTATTGATCGAATCTAAGTCTTATTCCTTAACTGTAAAATCGGGTATATCGTCTCCTTTTAAGTATTAAAATTAGTGTAAAACGACTATCTCGACTGTTTTTTTAGGTGGATTCAGTTAACGTGGCCGCGCATCCCAATAATCAGATAAGTAAAAAAATAGATGTGGAATTCATATGTAAATGACTATATCTTATCTTCTTCCTCCACTACTCATGTCTTCCCCAAGTCCCCTCTCTCTTGTGTAGCCGATGGGCAGCAGCTCGGCGACGGTGACGGAGGAGCTGGGCACTTGTTAGCAAACCTCCTCACCAAAATTCAACAGCATCAATATGTAGTACAGTTTGAGGTGAAATTGACAAGGGTAGCTAAGGAATACAGGCTTCTAAGATGGTTCTAGAGAGAGGTAGAGGAAGAAGTAGTCTGGTAGCAAGAAGAAGAAGAGAGGAAGAGAGATCGACAAGGTGCTAACAGGCCACCAGGCCACCGCCGCTGAGCCGCCGATTGCCGGTTCTTCGATGGATTGAAGTGAAGAAGCTGTTCTTCTACATTGCTGTCCTTTGGGCCTTCTTGGGCTGGGGCTGGGGTGAGCCATAGAATCAGCCCATTCTGCAGCTGGCCCAAGTCCTTCACAATCCTTCTCCCTTAAAATTCGGCTTGTCCGCAAGCCGGCAGCAGGCAAGTTGAAAAAGTTGAGTACCATTTGGATCCATGGCTGCTCCAAATCTCTAATACCAAACACCAAATGTTTATTGGAGTTGAATATAACAAGCATTTTTCACCCAAGATAACTTCTTACTCCATTTAATTCCTCCCTGTGTAATGCATAACAGGAGTGATGGAATGACTTGCTTGCCAACAGTGAGCCCCAACAATCTGGTGTGCTGCAGAAAATGGCAGCTTTTCTTGCTCAGCTGTCGAGTCCTCGTATAATTACGATTCAGTTCATTCCTCGCCCTTCTCGTCTTAATACTCAGGCAACTGCCCTTTCCAATAGATCCTAATGCAGTATACACCCGACCATCAAGTACCATTTCTTCAAGAACTAGTTCAAAAAGACTTATCTCATCTTGAACTGAACTAGAACCTTCTACAAAGCTTTGCACACTTCTGTAACATTTCTCTTCAACCCATATAATTGGATAAGATGGGGTACTATGATGGCATTTCTGGTTAGAGAGATACACATTGAGCAGTTGCCTCTTATGAATTGTCTTTTGGCATAACTTACATTCACATTTAGCAATTCACCATTCAAGCCCATGTAAATTTCTTGCAACCATGGTTCAAATCTTGATATTGCCAAGCAATTTGCTCTCATGAACTTCGTAGAACATATTTGACTAGGTAATTTCCATGGCCATCTTTTCTGGCATTCAGAAGTTGGGCATAATGCTGATGGCCATTCTGTTGTGATGCCCCTTCTCTTGCTTTGAGTAGATACTGATAGTGGTGTTATTCTCTCCACATCAAACACATTTCAGATTACCTTGCTTAAATAATTGTGCCTTCATGCAAGTAACTAAATGATAATTTGCTGGCCTTAGATAGCAGTTGCCCTTTTGAACTGTTTCAATAGATGATAACCAAAGGAACAACGATTCAGGTTCACCAACAGCCAGATTATCTTCCTTGCTAGCAATTGCTGTAAGACTAATCCAGAAAACAAACACTTCAGGACCTTTAACTTCCATAAACAGCTCTCTTCTCTGCCAATTATACCTCAAATGAAAATTGCGCCGTTGAAGCCAACGATCCAAGAAAATGATGTAAAGCTGAACCATGCCAGCACACGGATTTCCAAACTTCTGCAATTCCTGCTCATTAATTTGCCTTCCTTAACTATAGATCGAGTCTGCTTTTCCTCACTCAACCGTAAAAATTGATAGGGCCCACTTGTCACAAACACCTCATCCTCCCCTCCTCGACATGCCTCTCTCTCTCCAACACTGGCAAGGGAGGAATTGATAATTGTTATCCATCCTTGTTGTCAAGAAGTCTTGCAATCATCTGTTCGTCATGCCGGGGCAAGGGCTTCCTTCATGCCGTTGCCACTTGGGGCTAAGGTTAATATCGTTTGGATCTCCTGCACCGTTGTGTTAGCTACCCCCAAATTGTATTGATGAAAGTTTTAAGGCAGCTACAGTAGTTGCAAGAACCAACAAGATCAAGCCTTCGCTATCAAAGAGTTGTAGCCGCGCCGCGCAGTCCGCATCCAAGCCAACCCCTTCTACAAGAATAATAGAAAAGCCCTAATACACATCATGGCCCATTACATATTTAACCACTTAGGGCTAAAGTAGAGTTTGTTTGACTTCTTCTCCTACCTTTTCCAATCAGCATGCTTCACGTCCCGATCATCACCGCGTCAAGCCTTCGTCTTCACATCTCCAGCACCATTTGGATTCCTCATCTTGGCCTTGGCATTCCTGACACGCTGTTGATGGGGACCCCATCTCCTCCTTCCCTTCGCGCGGTGCCCCCCGTAGTGGTCGTCTCCACCTAGCCAGTAGACGTCATCCACTCTTTGTCGGCCTTTGTCCTTGTCCCATCGGCCATAGTTTCGTTCCTCTACATGGTTTTCTTGTGTTCCCATCAGATGGGCCACTCCTCTATGGCTGGCGCGACGCTGCTTGATGTGCAAACAAGTTTTGGAGGCCTTCAATTGCTCCCAGTCGGCTCACTCCATTCTCTGCCAATCGGCCCTGACTCCCGCGGGCACTCAAGGCTACCGACTCTAGTCCGATGGGACCATCTCCATAGCCACCGGGCAGAGTCTCCTCTAGCGTGGCCGCCGCTTTACCAGCCCATCTCACCTCATTGTGGAGCCACGGTACCTCACCTCCTCCTCACTCTAGCTCTTGATTTGAGCGGTCCTAGGGACAACGACCGGAGGAGGAGCGTCGATGAGCTCTATAGTGGTGATGAGATGGGGTGCAAGGCACAACCACATCTACCTCCCTCCGGTGTGAGGATGAGAGACGGAGGGCCACAGGAGGAGGAAAGAGAGGGAGAAGAAGAGAAGAAGGTGCGACCCATATTTATATTTTTTCTTGGCTATAATGCCATGTCAATGTAACAAAACCGCATTTGTTTTGATAGATAAGGGAGATGATACATCCAGTTTTAAAATTGAGAAAGATAAATTAGACTCGTCATAGTTGAGAGAGGTAACATGGATTTTCTCCAAATGTAAGTATTTTTTGCAAGTCCATATTTATATGTATAAATGCTTATATTTTAGGGAATTGAGTTAGTATATTTTTGTCCAATGCTAGATTGATAACATTCTAGATTCTTGTGGACTCATTTGGACCATTCAATTTTAGACAAATTCTCTTTCTTTGACTATGGCTAGAGTTCAAGTTTTCCCCCTAAATCGTAAATTATATCACCTCTTCAAGTATTAATACCGGTTTATTTTACCTTCTCAAGCAGTTTTGACAGCAATTTTATCATATATGTGACCTCTACGTGACATTATAGTTAGAAAAAATAAATATAGTGAGACTACGTGGTGCCTACACAGCATTATTAAAAAAAATACTATGTAATGACTTATTTTATCCCTTAAAAATACTTTAAGCATGTTTCATATTTTTTCCATTTAAAATTTCCCCTCGGGTATTTTCCCCTCACTTTCCAAAAAAGGAGAAGAGGGAGAAGTGCATGGTACCCGAAGAATCCCCTTTGTGATCTCTTTGGTAATTTTGGAGCAGTGGATTCCCCTTTGTGATCTGTTTGGTAATTTAGAAGAGAATATCAGTGGTGAGAAATTTTTATTTTCAATCCCTTGTTTCCTGAGTAGTGAAATTGGTAAGCGGCTTGGATGGGGACTAAGAGCGCTGAGATTTCTCTAGATATTGTAAAGAGAAAATTCCCTTTCAATCCCTATCAATATCTAGGTATTAAAAAAGCAGAGTTTTATCAATTCTCCATCTCCATCTCCACCCCACAAAACTTCCATTTCTTCTAACCGAACAAAGAAATTAGAGATTGTTTAGATTTTAGCAGCCTGAAATCTTCAACAATTTCAATCACTTTTTTTTGGTGACAATCCAATGTCTCTCATAACTCTCCTATTACTTATTTAAACAAAAAGTTGAACACTAAATTATTCTAGCCTAAAATATTACTAATTACATGAAATAAACTTACCATTTATAAACAAATTACAAATTTATGGGCATAAACATTTAACATTAGATAAACATAAATTAAAACTATACTCCCTCTGTTACATCCTATATAACATTTTGGGTTTATTCTAACTCAATCTTCTTCGACTTTGATTAAGTTTAAAAAAACACAGCAACATCTACAACATATATTAGTTTTATTAAATTCACTATTAAATATATTTTTATAATATATTTATTCTAGGTTAAAAATAGTATTATATTTTTTTTATAATCTTAGTTATATTTAAAAAAGTTTAATTTAGAACGACTCCAAGACGCCACAATACGGAATGGAGAGTGCTAACAATAAAATTAGAATAAACTAAAATTACACATTGCATAGGTGAAATCTAGAAAATACCTTTTTCTTTCTTGCAAAGGGAGTAAAACAACTATATTAATCAACATTTCTTTTAGCAAATTCTTGACACAAAAGACGTCACGAAGAAAGGTAGTAGCACAAAAAAAATGAAGGAATAGGTAGCCGCTATGTACAAATTCAGTTTGTTTGTTCTACGTACTCATGCCCCTCTGTGCCCTGCTGAGATTATCAGATCACACTTGGGGGCCTCTCTGGCCGTTTCACCCGGCTCGCGTACCGTCCGTCGCGCAGCGGGCTCTCCGCGTTCACGGCCGACGTGACGTGCCTCTTGCCCTGCCGGCTCCCCCTCGCCGGCTCGTCGTCCGGGGCGTCGCCCACCGCCGCCACGGCGCCGCTCCCCGCTGCCGCCTCCTTGGCGCCGACCGTGAACACGAACGGTCCCATGGGCACGTCGTCATCGACGGCGAGCAGCGGCTCGAGCGCGTCCACCACGTCGCGCATGCAGGGGCGCGACTTGGGCACGCACTGCAGGCACTGGTGCGCCACCTTCGCCGCCGCGTACGCAGCGCGCGCTGAGTACTGCAGCTCCAGGCTCGGGTCCATGATACGGTGCAGCTTGTCGGCGCGCCGGAGGTAAGGGCGCGCCCAGTCCACCAGGTTCTGCTCGCGGCCGCGCCGCCGCTTGTCGACAGAGCGCCGGCCGGTCAGCAGCTCGAGGAGCACCACGCCGAAGCTGTACACGTCGCTCCTCGCCGTCAGGTGTCCCGTCAGGATGTACTCCGGCGCCGCGTACCCGTGCGTGCCCATCACCCGCGTCGTGACATGCGTCGCGTCACCCTGAGGCCCCTCCTTCACCAGCCCAAAGTCCGACAGTTTCGCCGTATAATCCTGAAAAAAATTTGTCCATTTGACAACTCAAGGTCAGCAAATTAAGATCACCAAAGATTCTTGCAACTTTGTAAGGAAAAGTTTTGATTTGTTATGCATTTTGACTTAATCAAATCAATGTTGCTGTGCCATTGGGGTAGAGGTTGGCATGTACCGTTCTGACACGACAAAACCAGTTTGGCAGTTTGGATCGTTGAACTATAAAAACAGTGGGGTCCTAACGAACAAGACACAGCTAAACATTCTACTCCAAACGCCCCGTTTCTGTAGTAAACAATGAAGGTTTAGCTGGTAATTTGTCGCGTTATTTCAACACAGAATCAGTTTGAGCACGAGTGTCTTCGCTTAATTAATCCTATTGTTAGAAGCTAAGATTTGACCCGGCTGGAAACAGTTGACAACGTGCGATCCAATCCCCTGATTGGTGTGTCCCGTACAAACTAAACAACTACAATTTGATGTACACTTTGCAACTTAACAATGATTATATTCTTAAATCGTGTTCTCAAATTGTAATTCCCCTGAATTGCAAGCAAATTAAGTGGTCAACACTAATGAATTTTGCTGTAAATTTAACTTTTGCTGTGTGATACTAGCTGTTGATACTTGATAGATCATGGCAAAGGAGATGGAGACAGGAGCTGGACAGCTTGCTGAGCAGAATATTGGAGGCCTTGAAGTCGCGGTAGATCACCGGCGTCTCAGCCTCCTGCAGGAAGGCCAGCCCCTTCGCGGCGCCGACGGCGATCTTCAGCCGCGTCGACCATGGCAACGACGCAAGCAGATCTGCACCCATGAATCACACACTCAGCTAGCTAACAGCACCATCTAATTAAGCCCAACTCATGTGGTAATTAGTACTACTTACTCTTGAACAGGTGGTTCTCGAGGCTGCCCCTGGGCAAGTACTCGTAGACCAGCATCCTGTGGTCATCTTGGTTGCAGAATCCTACCAGCGTCACCAGATGAGGATGGCTCAACATCCCGAGATACACCACCTCAGCCTGCTCACGAATCGACGGCACAACAAGCACCCGATCAGATTACAATTTAACGAATTATTAACTGGCGATAATTAGAACATCATCATCAGTTCATCAACATCAAGACGAGTTGGAGATGATGCGATCGAATGTGATTCGGCACAAGAAAAAGTAAACAACGTACCAGCCACTCGCGGTGCCCCTGGACGCCGTCGCTGTCGAGGTACTTGACGGCGACGTTCTGCGCCTCCAGTCCTGGCCGGAGGCTGCCGTCGACGAAGCCCTTGTACACCGGGCCGAACCCTCCCTCGCCGACGAAGTTGCTGGTGGAGAAGTTCTTGGTCGCCGCCTTGAGCTCGTCCAGGGTGAAGGCGTGCAGGTTTGTCTTCGCCAGCGTCCGCGACAGGTCCTCCAGCGACAGCGACCGGAGGTTCACCGTCCGTCGCTGCCGCAGCGTCGGCTTCTGCTCTTTCTTCCTCTCCTCCGGCTCCTCACCGCCCCGCCCGAAGCACGCAATCATGCGCCTCGCCATGCCTCGCCCGCCCTGCCCTAACCTTCTTTGCTCGCTGCATCACACGATCAATCAAAGAATGCAAGAATCGTCGCCGGAGATGGTCGTCCGAGCTGGGAGGAGAAGGCGAGATGGTGCGGGGGAGTATATAAAGAAGTGGGTGCCTTTGGATCAGAGTTAGCTAGCTAGTAGCTAGTCCAGTCAGCTTGTGGGTGTGCGAGTGGCTTCGGGTGGGTGGGTTAACTGGGTCAGGACAGAGATGATCTGTCCTCTTTTTCTTTTCTTCTGACGCATAAAAGGTAGATAGTCTCTACCTTACGACCATTTTAATAATGGTGTGTCAAAGCAGTTATAAAAAATTGCCAAAACAGGCGGGTCAAGTGACCGACGGAAGAAGACCGAAAAAAGATGACCGGAAGTAGAGAGAAATTCAGAAAAAGATAAGAAGAAGGAACAATAGGCAAGAAGAGAACATAGAAAGAAAATGTAGTTGTGCATGCAGACGGCTTGGCCTAGGCAAACATGGCAGTCCACTGGCGAACGGCTTGTTGGCTGCTTTCTTTGATCCGGAATTCCAAAATGTTCATGTTTTCAATGATGCGGTCAATCAAGTTGTTGAGCGTGGTTGCTTCGTTTCTGAATATTCGCTTGTTTCTCGATTTCCATAGGTTCTGTGTGCAGGCCGCAAAGCAAATAGGCCAACTCTTTTGTAGTGTGTCAATTGGTTCTAGCAGGATTTGGTCGACGAAATCAGGATGCTGTTGGCCTTAGTAGCTTGGTCATAAAGTCTCAACTTGTCCCATAGCTCTCCTGCCAGTTTACATCGTAGCAGGATGTGAGCGGCAGATTCTAGCGCAGGACAGGAGGCACAGTACATTGGACCATTGTTTCTTGGTCCGATTCAGATTTGTATTCAGGCGATCGCGGAAGGCTAGCTAGAGAAAGAATCTGTAAGAGTTTGGAAAGTCTTTAATCTAGGCGAACTCTGTTGGTCGCCATTGAACTCCTCAGTAGCATAGCAGGTTATATGCCGTTGCCATGGTGATTTCCGAAGCGGTTAGTGACATTGTTCTTTTGTCAGGTGTATCTAAAATTGGATCTTAGTTGGCTAGTATTGTTAACAAAGTCTGTAATTCCTCTATTGCTTGCTGTGACAGTACTATATGTAGATCGATGTGCCAATCGTGATATCGAAACTAGGAAGTGACCGTGCAATCTAAATTTATTGCGAAGGATGCTAGGGTTGGGAGAGCAATATATAAACATCTGAGGGGGTGCCTCCTCATTTGACTTGACACAAAGTTAATTCTAGCAGGTGATGCAATTCTCGAGTGATTAATTAATTTATGAATCAACCAATTAACCGTGTTAATCATTGCATCATCGGTGATGTTGTTCTTAATTTTTCAAGTTATTTAGTGGGCGAAAGCTACGTTAAGAGCATATGATATGGGACCAATGGCTTGGTGATGGGGCGATGTGATGCATCGATCGATGGATGGCTTGCAATGTATGATGACACACCAACACCCACTGAAACTTCCTTGGTGGAAAGGGACAAGAGCAGTGGTTTGTTCTTATCATTTAATTTGTGGGGTTAATTGGTGTGTTTTAGGTAAGTGCTATTGGCCCTTCACCTTAATATAAAGATAAGATAATTTTAGGTGATCTATTGATGTTACAAGTTCCAACATGACACGCTTGATTGGCTGGGCTTATAGAATTGCAGGCCTCACCAACTTTTCGTACATTTGTTCTCTTCCTTTTTCTTTTCCTCGTTGACTGAAGTCTTTCTAACAAAGAAAAAATTAGCTGCAACTCATTTTTTTTAACATGGCTAGTTTTTTTCCCTAGTAAATTGCAATGTGAGCGGTTAAATGTGTTTGGCATATCAAATATTCCCTCTGGTCATGAATATACGATTTTTAGATAAGATCTAATTAAACTTTTAAACTTTGCATATCTATAAGTTTCAAAATACTTAGTTTGAAGACATAAAAAAGTTTTATGTGTAAATTTGTGTTGAAAAAGTATTTTCATAATTTCATACACTTATTAGATTTTAGGCTTGTTTTTTTTTATAAAAAAGTGATCAAAAGCACACCACAAAGATGGTCAAAAGAAGTCGGCCACCATATTTTTTTTCCGAAGAGAAACTCAAACTCCCAAACTGTAAATTCATAATGAAAATACTGTTTCAATATGTTGGTTTTTTCACAGTTCTATTCAAAATGACAAAAATGTGATGCAGTCACAAAAATATGTATTAATATGAATTCTTCCACGATCGGTTGAAACGGATGATTAGACACGCAGCATTGTGGAATACGGAATACGAATATCGGACGAATAAGGTGCCGCCAAGTGATTAGTTAGAATATGAATGATTAAGGAGAATTATGGATGTTTTGGCATCTGCTCTACTACTGCATATACATTTGATGTTAATGGCAATAGTAGAGGGAAAATATATAATCTTAATCTAATATATTTGTAATTTTTCATAAGTATATCATGAAAACATTATTGTTTGCTCAAAGAATACCAATATCAATAGATTAGTAATACTGGGTTTGTCCATGAAATGAGGTGTATAGGTTTTGTTGCTATCAAGTTTTCTTGTCTTCCAATCAATCTATTTAAGGAGTAAACCATTTCACGCTTCTCACCGGTAAGACCCATTGTAGTGCAGCAATGCTTAGACTGCACTAACAGTTTATCCCAATTCTTCTAGAATTTGTTCCTATAGTAAACTTTTTTTTCTCAGGGTCTGCTAGCTGGTCTATGAACCAATCACGATTGACCATCGCTTTACCAGGCCCTTATGCTTAATTATTTTCTCATTAGACACTAATTGTAGAAAATACGGCTTGGATGCCAAAAACACTCCCTCTGTGATTTGAACTGACCGTACTACAAATTAACATACTTGAGGAAGCTTCTTCCAAAGAAAGGGCTGCTCCAGATGTGTATTCCCTTCTCCCAATAGCTTTCGCACTGTGGGATGTGAGTCCTTTTCAAAGGATAAAAGCTTATTTCTTTCATCTCAATTTAATATTTTACCAAACATGATGGTAGATCAATAGCAGTGAAACGCTAATTCTGCTAATACTAATAGGATATAAATGAAACATCGTCAAACCTCACATTTAAATACCTAATAAAGTCTAATGCATAATTTACAGCCACAAGCTTGCAACATTACACCAAGTAAAAACGACAACAGAAGCAAATATTGATCTAAACCTACATTGGGTCCTAGAACGAAACTCTAAAAGTTTTCATACGTCATTTACTCATAAAGAAATTTCTTTAAGGTTATGTCTTCATCGTACTGCTTTTTTTATAGCGATAATAATAGTTAGGATGAATATATAAGATACTCAGTGAGTCATAGGAATTAATGTGACATATAAGGGTCATCATTTGGTTCTGTTTTATAATTAAGTGTGTTTTTAAAAATTATCTTTGAAAATTCCAAATGTGCTCTTGAAGTTATCGAAAAGAGGCTCACAACTCAATCCATTAAGTGAGTTGCTAGGTAACAACTCATCATATTTACAAGTAAAAGACTTTCTCAATCTATTCCATAAGTCGTTTTACAACGGCTTATCTTAATTTCAATTTAAAGCGTACGGTCCCAGGTGGTAACTCCATTTTAGTCCTTTCAAGTTCCTTTTCTTTTGCAATAACAACTCAACTTTATCTTATCAAACTCCAAACTAGTGCTAATTGACACTCCGAGTCACATAGTTCCGTTTCGACCACTCATGTCTTCCACCGGCCACGTAAGTTGATTCTGTTAACAATTCCCATGCCACAACAAATATTTCCATAAAAGTTTTCTAAATATAATACTACACTAGAAGGATCATTTCTCATCTACTTATGACCATGGACACGGTTGTTCAAACATATTATAATATTTGTAAAAGGCGTATGTTTTATTCATATGACGTGAGCTTACTCAAAACTCCTATACATATTGATCAGATACGTATTATAAGGAGAAGTTCATGACAAAGACTTTCCAAATCTATTAAATAATAAAAAAAATTGGTTTAAGCAAAATTGTTAAAATGATTTATATTGAAATTGACAAAATTAGTTTATATTAAAATTGTTATTATTTAAATTTATTTATAAAAAATATGGTGAGCGCGTGTGTGCATTGGCATAGGTCAGGTTATAAAAATGTTAGAAACTATTTTTTATTTATATACAAGAATTAAATTTATAAAATATATAACAAATTACTAAAAAAATTTGGAGTAATTTTGGAAAAAAAATGAGAAATTAATTTTCTAAATTAGCTACGGTAACGAGCTGGATTTACTGTCTGACCAAATAAACAATTTACATTCAACCTAGCAGGAGATAGGCTGAAAGTTACGCGTAAATAGGCTATCATGGGTTGAAACAAGCCGAAAGCGACTAAGCTGATGGAGTGGGCTAACTTAGCAGGTAGACCGAGAAGTCAGCAAGGGGAGTGGGCTAACAGCAGAAAATAGCCTAGTAGCATGGGTCCACACGCGGTGAGACTGTGGGTTGGAGCAAAACAGATGATGTGTCACACGTGGATGCATGCGCGCATGTGTGGCCGCAAGAGATCCGGAGGCGATGTGGTACAACAAAATTAGTCTAGACGCGTTGGTATAGTAACCGAGCCGGATTCTCTACGGAAATATATCGGACTTTGTAGCCCTTGGTATAGCAGGTTACGTAGTGTAATCTAGAGTGCTTGTTTTAGATCCGACAATAGAATAGTGATTATAAAATCTTAAGGGTATTTAGGTATTTTTTTGAGATTTTTTACTATAAATATAGGGTAATGTGTTAGGAATTTGTACATAGAAATTTAAGAGTTTTTTTTATAAATTTTGTAAGTGCGATTTTGAGAATAAAGGTAATGTTTGTTGAAGATTGGTATGGTAATTAATCTCTCTTTTTTGCATGCCTATGGTTTGATTTTAGATTAATTTGTTCCTTTGTATTTTGGATTGATTTATTTGATCTAAAATTTCGTTCTCCATTTTTTTTCTCTCGTGGACTGAAGTCTTTCTAATAAAGGAAATATAAGTTGCAACTTTTTTTAACATGTGTAGTTTTTTCCCAAGTAAATTGCAATATGGGTGGTAAAATATGTTTAGGTTAGCAAATATAACCTCCGTTTTTAAATATATCTCACTGTGATTTTTTAGCATGAGGTTTAAACATTCACCTTATTAACAAACTATTTAAGTGTTATTTATTTTTATTGTGAATTGTTTTATTATTTTTGAGATCCATTTCATATATTGGTAGTTTGAATATGATAATTTCATTCATAATAGAATTACTGTTCTAATATGTTGGTGTGTTTTTATTTCACAGTTCTATTCTTTTCCAAAAGATCTTTCAGTCTTATTCCGAATATGACGCGGCAGCCTATTGCATCTTGCGTAGTCGCACAATCCTCTGCATGCTTCATGCCCACAAGTCACAATAAAAATACATGAATTCTTCCACGACCGGGTCAAACAGATCGTAGGAATGTACCGTTTGCAGTTTTTTTTTTCTGAAGAACAACGTGCAGTTTTTATTCCCTGACAGAGAAGTACAGAAAGAATACAAATGCATGACAACTTGACATGTTCCATTCCATGACCCAGCCAGAGTGTTTATCACATGCCATTCCTCTGTGGCTCTGTTCAGCCTCCATACGAGTTTTACTTTCACGTTTCTTTCGTAAATTAATTCCGTTGCCTCACTGATATAGGATACTGGACTTCTCCAAATTCTCACGGCAAGATAGCGTATCTACAGTGGAACATATCAGCCGATTCTTGGCCCAATATGGGAAAGCATCGGCTGAGGAAGCCCTGAGAGTCCATTTCTTTTCATTATCCCTCTCTGGATTGGCATTCACTTGGTTCTCATCGTTGCCACCCAACTCAATTAGGGGATAGGCTGATCTGAAAAAATAATTTCATAAATATTTGTTTGCTGTGATGCAGGAGATAAGATTGTCAGATTTGACACTGATTAGACAGAGGCCTAATAAGTCAGTTCTGGAGTGCATCCAACGTTTCTAGGATATCAGAAGCCAGTATTATAGTCTTATTTTGAGCAATGAACAATTAGCTGATTTGGCCTTCCGAGGGTTGTTGAGTCACATCAAGCGAAACTTTTTCTCCTAAGAGTTTAACAGTTTATCATATCTGATGTATGTGATTTTGGCTTATGAGAGCCGATTACCAGAAAGGGAGGAGATTTCAGAGCTATAGAAGCCTGAGGAAGAGAATTTCGAAGTATGAGTCCTCATACTTTGAAATTGGGGGGCATGCGTTAACGCCAAAATTTGGTAAGCCAGGAAAAAATTAGAAAAACGATTAGTTTAGTAAAGAAGAGTCCGATTGCTATAGAAAAGAGTCCAATTGAAGGAAGCGAGGAAGGATTTAGTCTAATTATAGAAGATTATCCAAATGAGGCCGAGTTTGAGGAGGAGCCGTGGGACTCACGACAGGGTAATTTATCTATGTAAATCGTATCTTATAATAGTAATGTTTAGTTAGTTCAGTTAACTTTCTTAGAAATATTTTCTTTCTATATTTTTAAAAAAATAACATCCGATGCATGTTGTAGCCATATCGGACTTGATAATACCAGGGTATAAATATAGACCCCTATAAACCTATAAGACATTGATCAATCAATCAACCAATCATTCAATACAACTTTGGCGCATCGCTACCTTAGCTTGTCTAGGTTTTTACCGGCGGGCACTCAACGCGGGACTGCATCGGTTAAGTTCGATCTCCGGTGAAGGAGTAAGTCCCCCCATTATCCTGGTATATCTTGCTCTGTCTAAGGCTGTATTGGTTAGGTTTGACCTCTTAGTCAGATCGAGTGTACCTCATCACGTCCGTGAGAGATCTATCGGTTTACCAAACTTTCTTTATCGTCGTCAGTCCCGTGCCGCATCGGTTAGGTTTAACCTATAAGGCTGTCAACAATAGAGTTGAGCCATAAGCCTATAGGTTTCTGCCTGGTGTTTCATCGAAGTGCTTAGCCGATGAGTTATCTATACCTTAAGCAACACACCCAGCGTATCGGCTCCTCAGGTGATATGCACTCGTCTTCAAAGACTTCCATCAGACGTCACGCCTGGTGCATCGATGCACGCACATCTTCAGAGAGGTCCTCTCGTTGGCTCTGCTAGCCGATGGATTCTCTCCACCCCTCCTTCAGCACGACCGATCTGGTGTCTACCTTTCCGTTGTCGTTGGCCTTGGCCTCGCACTGTCTCGTTTAGATCAAATCTTCGAGATCGGTGCTAGCGGCGTCACCACGGTGGGCGACGGGTCTCGTGCTATGGGGGGATCGGGCACCGCTTCTTGTTCATCGCCTATCATATCTGGAGCGACATCGGCTTTACAACCAGTGTGTCTTTTATATGATTCCTTATGGCCCGATCAGGCATGTCGCATCACATCCACGTGAGGCTTACCAGCGTGTCCGGCTCCCTACTCCGTCAATGGTCTCATGCTGCATCGGTTAGGTTCGACCTACGATATCAGCGATGGTGGTTCAAGCCAGCGCCCCGACGGATCTTTGCGCGACATCTCATCGGAGTGAGTAGCCGATCCTCACTGCAGCCCTCGCATCCGTCTCGTGTATCATCCAATGATCGATTCGCTAGAGATCGATGTAGACGCATTGGGCACTTCCTAGTACTATCTCGATTCAGTCTGATCTTCTAGGACTCGCATCTAACGTAGCCGGCATTGAGATCTAGCGGGTCTCGTTCTCTATCGGCTCGAGTGACTAATGGATTTAGGTGTAGACCTACGTCGAACGTTCGGCCGGTAGGTAGCTGATGACCTCTTTCCTTTCCTCCCTTGTCATCACGTTCGGTCTAAGCCCCCATCGTCTCCATGTCATTAGTCTCCAGCCTCATACTGTCTCGGTTCAGTCCGATCTATCGAGGCTAGTCCTAATGACATCGTTACCGCGGTCGCTAACCCTCATGGCTTTGCGGAGGGTCGAGCCCCGCTCTATTTTGGATGCCGCAGAGCATCATCGGCTATTTAGCCGATAGGTTTTCTAGTATATTATACGCGTCTGTCTCTCATGCGCCCATCGGTTGTTCAGCCGATGCTCGAGCGTTGCCTTCCCTGTTGGCATCCAGCCGATAGGGAAAGCCAGACAGGCCTATCGGCTGACTGGCTCACGGGTCTCATCCTCTCTCCTTATCAATTACAGGGTCAAATTGACTGGCATGCCCTTGAACCTCGAAGCTTAAGGACCTGCACTAAAGCTAAGCAGATCTCCTAGGCCTTTGCATGACTGAGCCGTCGTCTCTCCCCGGTCGGACCCCCGCTCGGCCCGGTCAGACCTTCCCCCGCTAGGTTTAGCGGCGAGCATAAAGTATTTTCCATTAAGTGCCCTAGCAAATTCTTCACCTTTAAATTTTTTTTAATATATACGCATTACCAGACACAAAATGGCTAATCTGATAGGTCCTTCACAATTAGGTGACTATTTTCCAAACCAATTATCTCTAGATCTAATCGGTAAAATTATTTTCCAAACATGGTTGAAACTACTTTCTTATTTTAATGCCAAACCACCTTAGCTTTGTTTTATTCAATCTGCTCAATCACACGAAAGTGATTCTAGGCTAAGTCCACAAGTCCATCCATCATCAAATTGTGATAATCATCGGTTATTAACTGATTTTACAATAATATCCTCCTTGAGCCGATGTTAGTTTCCTGCGGCAACACTGTTTCATGCCCATAGACCAATTGATAGGGTGGCACCTGAGTTGAATCATGACACACCATCCGATATGCCATAATGAATCGGCCAACGTTGTATGCCATCTTCGAGGTTGTTCGTCTATCTTGCACTTAATCAATTTTGTCAAACTTTTATTCGAAGCTTTGACTTGACCATTGGCTTATGCATAATAAGGTGATGAATTCAACAACTTAATTCTCATACCAGCAACAAACTATTGAAACTCATCAGACACGAATATGGACCCTCGATTGGTTGTAATTGTCTAAGGAATCCCAAACCGATAGATGATATGTTCCCTAACAAAATCAATTGCATCCTTAGATATAACTTTCTTCAAGAGTATTGCTTCTACCCACTTAGTAAAGTAATCAATTGCTGCCAATATGAACTTATTCTCTTTGCTTGACGATGGGTTTATTTGGCCAATCATATCAATCCCCCATCCTCTGAACAACCAAGGCTTAATGATTAGGTTCATGGCCGATGCTACCGCTCGTTAGATGCTCCAAAACTCTGACAATCTTAACACCCTTTATAATATATGAAACAATCTTCCAGCATTATTCGCAAAAAATATTCAACTCTTGTCAACAATCATTTCATCTTATTAGCTGATTGATGGGTCCCATAAATCCCTTCGTGTACTTCACTCATAACCACTTTGGCTTTTTCTAAACTCAAACATCTCAGCAAGACCCCCTCAATCGTCTGATAGTATAACTCCCAATCAAATAATACATACTTCATAGCTTTGTATCGAATCTTCCTTGGGACCGACTGTGATGGATTCTGTAGATAATCGATAATCCTTCGTCTCCATTCATCGGCATCGATATCAGTGATCTCAACTTCTACCGGCCTCTCTGCATCCGATACCCTAACGCAATTTGGGTGTGTTCATTCGTCTCTATATTTTGTTCTCTAGGAACATAGTCTACCGACACTATCCTAAAAATTTTCAATGGCACCTTACATTCCTTGTAACAAGTCTTCAGTATGTCATCTTTACATTCACATTCCCATGCCAACCGCTTTACCAGGAGTAATGAATCGTCCACAATCTCTATATCATCAGCCCCAATTTCCTTCAATAATTGTAACCCTTTGATTACCGCCTCGTATTCCACTTGATTATTGGTGCAATAGGACTTGATCATAAAAGTGAATTCAAAACTTATCCCTCGAAGCGATATTATAACTAGACTGATGCCACATCCATGCCTACAAACTAACCCATCGAAGAATAATGTCCAAGGCATTGGCTTAACAAAACCTATAGACTCATTTCTACATTCACAATAAAATTGGCTATTGCCTATCCTTTTACTACTTTAGTCGATTCGTACCTCAAATCAAACTCCATCAATGCCAAAACCCATTTACCGGCACTGCTTCTCAATATTAGTGCTGATAGCATATACTTGACAACATTAGACTTGCACACTAAGATGCACTCAGCCGATACCAATTAATGTCATACTTTTGGGCTAAGAAAATGAGAGGATAGCGAGAGAGAAAACTAGAGGCTCTACCTTGAAGAACGAGGAAAGGGCCGACGGCAATGGCGCCTGGCAGAGAAAGGAAAAGAGGAAAGGGAGGTGGTGGTGGTGTGAGAGCTCGGAGGGAGTCCGAATGGTGCGAGGTGAGGCAAAGGGCTCCATGGTTTTTTATAGCTACGGAGGTGTGCATGGTGATAACAAAGATAGTCGATGTGATATTGTGTTGTGCGCAGGTGACAAGTGACCGTGTAGCGCAACACAAGGTAGCAGAGTACAGCACGGCACCATGATGGTGATGGCTAGAACGAGAAGGAAGAGAGAACATGGGTGGCACGGTGACCGGGACAAGACAAGATAGAATAAAGGGATTGCACACGTTTATCGAGGCCCGGACCGAATGCGATAGTGTCGCGCCAGGGTTTGACGGCGAGGAGCGTGTCTTAACGCCAAAATTTGGTAAGCCCGCAAACAGATTCACTTAAGTATTAGAGAAACGATCGGCTTATGAAAAGAAACCAGTTGATATATGGAAACTTATCCAGATAATATTGGATTTGAGGAGAAATTGTAGAAGCCACGGTAGGGTGGTTTTTATCTTTATAAAATATATCCTATAGACAAGTTAGTTAGTTTTTCTTTTATCTTTAAGATGGATTCTATTTTATTATTAGGAAAATTTATTCTGTATTCATGTAGAATTTGTGTAACCCTAAGGTATAAATATAGATCCCTGAAGCCTTGTAAATCATCTCCATATATCAATATAATTTCGGCGTATCGCCACCCTAATTCATCTAGGTTTTTCCTAGTGAGTTATATCTCTCGACGCAAGGTTGTATCGGTTAGGTCCAAACTCCAGTGAATGGGTAAGTCTCGCCATTATCCTAGTGTATCCACTCTGTCTAAGGTTTCATCAGTTAAGTCCAACATCTTAGTCCGATCAAATATATCACATGATGTTCTCATGAGAACTATCGACTTATCAAGCCTATTTTACCGTCATCGGTCTCATGATGGATTGGTTAGGTCCGACCTTCTAGACTACTGATAGTAGATTGAGTCTTAAGTCAGTGAGTCTTTACGCGATGTTTTATTAGAGTGGCCAGTGGATGAGTTACCTTTACATTGAGGTTTACACCTAATGTATCGGTTTTTTAGCCGATATACAAGGATTGCCCATGATTAATCTGATACCAATCGATCTAGTTCTGTTAGATCCGGCCTTCTACTATCTCGATTAGGTCCGATTTATTAAGACTATATCTAATAGGGTTAGCATCATAATCTAGCGGATTTTGTTTCTCTCATCAACTCAGCTAGCCAATGAGCTTACCTGTTTATATCATAGCTAGCCAATAGGTTTATCCGTTTCTTTTGTTGACACGATCGATCTAGCTTCCACCGTTTCAGTGCCATTATCCTCAGCCTTATACTATCTCGATTTGATCCAATCTATCAAGGCTAGCTTTAATGGTACACTTATCGGTGGTTGCTAGGTCTCGTCTCTTTGAAAGACCGGACTTCGCTCTTTACTACTTATCATATATTTTTAGAGTGCCATCGGCTCTACAACCGGTGTATCCTTTATTTTATTACTTGTTATTTGCTTATACTATCATCAACTTTCTAGCTGATGTATAAGCGCTACAACCCCTATCAGCAACTAGCAGATAGCAAGAGTGCATCGGACTCACAACCGATAAGTATCTCAACTCTATCGGTATATCTAGCTGATAGTAGGAGTCCATATCGACCTATCAATTGATTGGCTCAATAATCTAACTCTATCTGTCTTTCTTGCCAGTTAAAGGTTAAATTGACTGGCACAGCATAAACCCCAACAACCTGAAGACGCCAAAGAGTTTAATGACCTGTACTCGAACTAAGCAGATCTCATAGACATTCGTGTGTGTTGGCGTATCGTATCAGACCTTCATCGACGAACACGCTCTCTCTCGACGCACCTCTTGCCTAGACTGATTTCTATGTTGACAGCGCGGTGTGCCAATTCCTAGGGAGATAGTGGCTCATTGTCTGCGTGCGCGGCGTGAGCAAGGCGGCGTGGTGGCGGGCATTGCCGATTCAGCAAGGAAGCTTGGTCGCGCACCGCAGAGACCGGTGCATTATACCGAGCGCTCGATGTGCTTGAATTGGCATTGGAGGTAGGGAAAAGCCATGACACAGCGTGACGCAGCCAGTGGGTGGGTCTGTTCTATTGATTAGCGCAGTAAGGTGTGGGCGTGTGTGGTGGCGGTGAGTGAGCAGGCATTGCATGTAAGCAAGAAAATGAGTCGTGGGCCGCGTGTGAAGCTAGGCCCATGTAGAGAAGAAAGTAGACCATGCAGATCGAGAAAAAGGAGGCCACATGGGTCGAGAGGAAAAAAGAGGGGAGAGTGGTCCAATTAAACATTAATATTTTTGAATTTTTAGAAATATTTTGGAAATGAAAATTTGAATGTTTAAATTTGAATTCAAATTTTAATATTTAAACTTAAAGAATTTTGATGAATTTTTAGAAGGGATTCTAAGGTAGGTTTAGAGAGAATTTGACATCATATGTTAACACACTCTTCAAGAAATCTTAAAAAAAACTAAATTTTATAAATAGTTTTTTTATTAATTAGTTTTTCCCGAGCATGTTACATTTATAAACTTCTGTAATAACAATCTGTCATTATAATTTTCACTGGCATCTATATAGCATGTAATTTTTTTGATTGTATAGAAATCCTATCCTTCTCCAAACCATCACATTATCTTCTCTGTCAGTCTGCTTATATTCATCAGAAAGGATGGTAAAAGGATCAAGTTCACAAACGGTATCACCTGTCCTTGTCAACATTTCATTTTTAATCTACTTAATTGTTTAAACAGGAGTAATTAGAAATAGCATGAATTTGCTTTGGTACATAATCGTCCTCCTGAAGTACTCCTTTGTTTTTTTTATGTTTTAAGCCGTTAGATTTTATCTTTTTAAAATATGTACAATACATCCAAATGTTCCAACCATTTGTATTCATCGAAGTCTTTATTGTCCTCGAATCCTTCAACCTAATACATTTTCTATTTTTTTAAGTAAGACATTTCATTTAACTATCTAATAAATTAGTATATACAAACGGTGAAGATGATATAGAAGCTCACCATATCGACTACTCCCTTAGAATTTGCATAGTCATATGATTTGAGCGAATTTAAGACTTGAACCTCTTGAACCAGTGATTGCGGTAACAAATGGGGAGGAAAATGTGCACAAAGATTTGTTCAAAATGCAACTGAATAAAATACGACCATAGAAAATTAATGGAATTTATTCTTACCATTTTATGACTGGTGTAATTCAGTGTTTCTGTTTGAAGAGGAACAATGAGGGCATCAAGGTGTTCTCTAGATAAGCTTTACCGCACCACCTTTCGATATCATGGACTTTACCACTCATGTCATTGATGCGTGCATACACAATCTAAAGTATAGTACAATATTGATTATTCATTGCAACATAAAATATAAATATTAGAAGGAAATTAATATAACATACCTAGTCATCAAGACATTTCTCATAAGAGACGTGACTTTAGTCTGTAGTTAAAATCTTCTTTACTTTTCCTTCAGTAAAACTGAATTTCCTATTTTGGCAATTACGTGTCATTCTTCTTGGTCTCCAAAGTTGATCCTTTCAACCAACTCCATCTCATCTTGGAAGCACCTAAACTCTGCATTGAAAGTCACATACACATCATTCTATGGTACGACATGAAAATCTTAACTCAAGTATACTGATAATTACCTCCCATTACGTCTAGTGTCGTATAATCACTAGGCTTCTTTTTGTCGAATCACTAAAATTGTTTGGCTAGGTGTCATAAAAATAGTAGATATGCTTTGTCTCTTCAATTGGCAGAGGTGCCTTGCCAGCAAAAGTAGAAATCAGTCGCTCTACAGAATCGTTTCCCTTCCGTTTACTAGTTTCTTTTCCCTGCATTTCAAACTCGAATGTTCACGTCATAACTTACAATTATATTGTACGGCAAAGTATGCAATTATATTTACCTCGTTTTTTCTTGCCAGTTGTACGATTGCCCGTTCTATGTTATTTATACTGCTAATGGCTTCTTGTTGCCTCTTTAGAATAGCGCCTCCAACCGATTTCAATGCACGATAGTGTGTTTCTTCCCGTTTTTTAATTGCATGAGTATGTTTCAGAATTTTTGAGACACCTACATGGCACCAATCTAGTCATCGCAATATATGTATAGATGAAAAAAAATTGATTCGGGCCCAGCTGTTCACTCCTATAACATACCAACATTTCCTTTCGAATTCTGTTGGCTAGCAAAAGGTTGTTCGTTAACCTCGATGGTAGGGTCATTTGTGTCTACGCTGCTGTTGTCTGATGGGACTTCTACGTACGGTACCTCTACCCTCTGAGTAGCATGCTGCAATACACAAAGAGCAATTTGTTTTCAGATATTGTAGTTTGGTGAAAACAAATTGCTAACTAATAACTAGTTGGTAATAGTCATTATGTAGTTTGGTGAAAACAAATTGCTAACTAATAACTAGTTGGTAATAGTCATTACTCTTTGTGTATTGCAGCATGCTACTCAGTGGGTAGAGATACCAGACGTAGAAATCGCATCAGACAACAGCAGTGTAGATACAAATAACCCTACCATCAAGGTCAACAAATAACCTCTTTGCTACCCACCGTAATTCGAAAGGAAATGTTGGTATGTTATAGGAGTGAACAGCTGGGCCCGAATCAATTTTTTTCCATCTATACATATATTGCGATGACTAGATTGGTGCCATATAGTTCTCAAGAATTCTATAACATACTCATGCAATTAAAAAAAGGGGAAGAAACACACTATCGTGCATTGAAATCGGTTGGAGGCGCTATTCTAAAGGGGCAACAAGAAACCATATCAATATAAATAACATATAACGGGCATCATAGAACTGACAAGCAAAAACGATGTAAACATAATTGCATACTTTGCCTACAATATAATTGTAATTTGTGACGTGAACATTCAAGTTTGAAATGCAGAAAAAAGAAACTAGTAAATGGAAGGGAAACGATTCTGCGGAGCGACGGATTTCGACGTTTGCTGACAGGGCACCTCTGCCAATTGAAGAGATAAAGCATATCTACTACTTTTATGACGGCAAACCAATAATTTTAGTGTTTCGACAAAAAGAAGGTAGTGATCATACGATACCAGATGTAATGGGAGGTAATTATCAGTATACTTGAATTAAGATTTTCATGCCGTACCATACAATGATGTGTATGTACATTTCAATGCAGAGTTTAGGATAGACTTGGTTGAAAGGATCAACTTTGGAGACGAAGAAGAACGACAGATAATTGCCAAAATAGAAATATCAGTAAAAGGAAAAAGTAAAGAAGATTTTAACTACAGTCACGACTCTTTTGAGAAATGTCTTGATGACCAGGTATGTTACATTAATTTCCTTCTATTATTTATATTTTATGTTGCAATGAATAATCAATATTGTACTATATCTTCGCATTGTGGATGCACGCATCAATGACATGCGTGCTAAAGTCCTTGATATCAAAAGGTGGTGTGGTAAAGCTTACCTAGAGAACACCTTGATGCCCTCATTGCTCCTCTTCAAACAGAAACAGAGGATAGACGACTCTGAAGAGGAGAAAAACAAAATGCACGCATTGCACTGAACTACATCAGTCGTAAAGTGATACGAATAAATTCCATTTAATTTTCTGTGATTGTATTTTTTTAGTTACATTTTGAACAAATCTTTGTGTAGATTTTCCTCCCCATGTGTTACCATAATCATTGGTTCTTAGTGGTAATCAACGTGAGTAAGCATAATGTTCATGTCTTAAATTAGCTCAAATCATGACTATGCAATTTTTCAGGGAGTAGGTCAATATGGTGAGCTTCTATATAATCTTCATAGTTTGTACATACCAATTTACTATCGTTAAATGAAGCGACTTATTATAAAACAAAATTGAAAAATGTGTCGGCTGAAGGATTCGAGCGATATATGAAGTGCCTTACAAATGAAGATTTTGATGAATACAAGTCAGCATTATCAAATATTAAAAAAACAGAAGGAGTAGGACCATTCGATTATATAATTTTGGCAATGTATCTATCATCGCAGGACATACTCTCATGGCATCTTTAACGTTTTGCAGGTGTCTCCCAAAAGCGTGTACGCATGCAAACTATATGCCTGTAACACCGAAAGCTCATGTGCTGCCGACATGTCAGTAGATAATCCCTTCGTTGTCTGAAATAAGTAGATCTGATTCTTGTTCATGCGGGGGAGCCAGAGCACATGCCAAGTGTTATTGCGCCATCGTCGTCACACACATTGTACTACCCTGTGCACTCCCATAAGTTCTTAAACTGAAACTGATGCCACGTTCTTTATAAACAACAAATGGCTAAGCATATATTCTTATTCTACGAACAAATCGAGGAGTTCCACCCAATAAATGTTGTGATGATACTGACCTAGCTTCCACTGATTTCGATATTAGAGAAAATGTGAGTCGGCAGCCTACTGATGGGATCATGGATGAGTCGTCCATAGTCTGTAATCTTCCAATGTTACTGTATTTTCTCTGAAGACTGGCCTTCCAATGATAGACTGGCATGTTGCGTGAGTGATCAATGGAGCCAACAAATGCTTGGTCCCATGGAATTCTGGAACTTTTTTGTTCTTGTGTTATCTGGAGCATAGTCCCTGCTGGCTGCATCCGCTTCTGTTGGGTAGTACCTACTAGTCGCTAGGTGTCAACTGCCAAAGCATGGTCAGCATCTACATCACTAGCGCTCCCTCCCTCCTGAAATATATGAGAAATTAGACTAGATATAAAAGTACTACGTTCATATATTTTTTTGGACGGAGAAAATACATCAGTACACGTTCGACAAGCATCGGGCAGAGTGGTGATAAACGGATGCTTTGACTGGTAGGGAAAAAAATACAGAAACATGTGATGAGCTTAGTGTGCAATGTACTTGTACGACGCTAATATGTACTCCAATTACAGTTAGATCCGCCTTAGTTCATTTAGTTATAGTTTTTAATGTTTAATACATATGCTTAATCATTTATTTTACTAAAAAATTTATGTAGTTATTTTTTTATATAATTTATTTTATCGTTGAAACATGACTTATTATATATATATATAATTTTTAAATAAGGTAAAAGATATGTCTAAAATGTAATTGTACCTATTAGTAGTTCTCTCTTGTATGGCCTTATAATACTCCCTCTCAATCAGTAATACAAGTCAAAACTAGTAATACTATTATTTGAACTGGCAGAAAGCCAACACGTGTCCGCGAGGAAGAACACAAAATAACGGTTCATTTGAAGCGTGATTCAGCCGCCGTCCACGTCAGTCTCCGCGGTCGACGCGGACCCATTCCCCTCATTAACCCGTCAACATCACCGGTCTCCGTCCGCCCACCGTCGGCTCCCCACCGGCCCAACTTCCCGACCGTCCGATCTCCCCGCCGGAATATCCTCGCCTCCCCGCACCGAACCTTCTCCGAAACACTCGGGAATTCTTACGCGAAGCCCCCTCCGCTTGTCCGTAAACCAAATCCATACATGTTTCACCTTCACCTGCTTTAGTTCGCACGTGATAAGAACCTAAATGTAAATAGATTTTTCCTACGGTGTTTACCTGTAAAAACGAAAAGGGTGGGAGCTTTTTATTGAGCTCTTTGTCGCGTTCGCCTCGAATTAGGAAGAGCAGACAGGAGAGGAAGAGGAGCACACGTTCTTCGCCTCTCACCTCACGGGAGGCGAGGAGAGGAGAGGCGATTTGGGAGCAAGCAAGAGACCCGCGATCGGTCGATCGAGAGCGCGGGCTGCCTCTGATCCCGTCGCCTCTCCCCCCATCTCCTCCTCCGGGTTCGGATTAAGGGAGCCCGCGGGATCCTCTCTTCCTCCCCTTCCCGTGCGTTGATCTGGACGCGGCGCGATTTTATAGTCGGCCAGGTTTGGGATCATTTCCCTAGCTCTCCTTTTGCATCGTTCGCGTAGGATGATAGAGAGAACTGCGCATGGCGAATGCATCCATGTACTTAATTGTGGGAGAAATTGGATTTTTCGTCCTTTTCTTTTGACGAGAGTGCGTGTTGTTCTCCACCGCTTGTGGGGCGTAGATTTGTGCCTATGCTGCCGTAGTTACAGGCTCCAACTAGAATTTTGATTAAATTGATACTGTTTGTCAATATTTGTAAATGTTATATGTATTTGATTTCATAGGGCCAACTTTTTCATTTTTGTGTTGTTGTCATAGCTCTGTTTTGATTCGTTTGTGTACTTGTGCAAACAGAAGCAGATTTGGTTTGAGTTGAATTGTTCTTAGTATCCTGGCAAAATAAAAGGAATTTTTTCTTAATATTCAAAGAAAAGTTCTTTTGCTAAAATGAAAACTAAAAGAAAGCTCGATTTTTTTTATCATGGATGTAATCCTACTAATCATAAACCAACCTCATTTTTAGGTCCATTTTCAATATATATGTGAAATTCGTTTTTTTTATATCACAAAATATGTATCGTCTTCTTATTAGATGATGTTTGCACTAATTCGTAGTGCAAAAGAAGCTTTATAGCTGACTTGCCATAGTTTTGTTAAAATTTTCAGATCACAGTTTTCCTCGTCAAACATTCACAAGCTTTCTTAGAAGACTTTCTACATTCTGAGACTGTATTAGGAATAATATTTTAACATGAAGTCCGATCGGTTAATTTTGTCCAATCTTGATCATGATTTGGGATACCTACACAAGTTTCCATCAGATTTTCCAATGTCTCATGATCTTGGGTTGAGCTTATTTACACATGTCGGTACATTGGTTGGAAGTTCTTTGCAACAGCACAGGCAGATCTGTTCTTCAGGAAATTTTATGGTTCAGGAAGCATTCGGTCGCCTCAACAAGTTTGCCAGAGCTTTCTACTACTGGCTTCATAGACCGTCTAACCCCAAGATTTTACATAGGCTAATGGGCATGGAAGGCCCTAGCCCTAGAGCCTGCCAGTCACACATCAATCAAGTGAACTCCCGTGTGCAAAATTTGGCTGTGTTGCAGTTTGGCTCTCTAGTAAGAGAAGAGCATGCTGTACAGCTGCTTTTAGCCAACTTTGCAAGCAAAACGCTTGGGCGACTCTGGAATGATTTTCAGCAGCAACATGCCTGCAATTTTCTTACTCTGGCCAGTGCCATGGCTATCGTACCACCTCTTGAAAATATGTAAGGCACACATTAACACACTCTATTTATGCTTCTCCTGCTCGTGTTTGTGTTGTATGCTTATATCTCACTGACTGTGAATTTCATTGTATGAATTGAAAAGATCACTCAAGACACTTGCAGAGTCGATGGCATTGGGAAATATTAAGGACTATATCAGCAGGCCTATGGATCAGCCTTATCCGGAGGGAAAGAGCATAAAAGGTAGATCCATTGCAGTGCCAAGCACAATATTTCAAGAAGATGCAATTGAACCAAAAACTGGAACCAGGTTTCCTGCATTTCTCGAAGATAACTCCAATCCATCTCCAACGGTATTTTACCTTACTTTTCAGGGACTGCCTTTTGGTACAATTTTCTTGTTTATTATGTCGTAAAAAATTATTATCATGAATGTCATCTCTGTGTACCCGTCCTTTAATAGGTGTGACAGGCTAGTGATGTAACATCCAATATACTTGTATTACAAGCTGGAAATGGAATCCTCTGGATTGATTCATTTCTGACAATTTCGGATTGCATAGTTTTATTTTACATGTGTTGATTTAATATGTATAAAGCAAACTGTATACTCCTTCAATTGATCTGTGGACAATTGAATTGAGTTAGTTTAGTTTAGTCTTCATTTTACATATAATGTGATACTTCTCAACTATCAACATATTATTTCGCTCTGAATTCTTGGCGTTGACTTCTTCATGTATCATTATTTATTGATAATTAAATTTGCAGGTCCTTGTTGGGATGGGTTTCAAAGGTGTGAAAGTAATGAGGGTCAAAAATTTGGATCTGTACGCTTTTGGTTTATGTGAGTAAATGTTTTTTGTACTTTTATTATGTTGTTTACCTGTACATTCAACAGAAAAAATATTTCTCTAATCCATCGTTTTTTTACCGGTGCACCGTGCTTTTTTCTCAATAGATCTACAACCAAATACTATTTCTGAGAAGTTGGGACCTAAGTATGCTTCTGTTCCAACCATCAAATTGAAGGACAACCCAGATTTCTATGATGATCTTTTGAGGTTAGACCTCGATATATATCACCAGGCTTGTCTTGTTGTTAGAATCAATGTTTATGCATATGCTTAGCAAACATTAATGTAGTATATTGGTTGCAATTTTTTTGGCAACTGTTTGCACAAGTTTTAGTTTCCCGAACAAGTAAGATCCAGGATGTATTAAGGACCACCCATTGAACTGTTTATGTTATTGTGCTAGTTGATCTGCGTCCATTTCAAAACATGTGTACACACTTTTGTTCATTCATGTGTTATACAAATATCCATGAGATCATTGAATCCTTGGAAGATATTTTTATCTTATAAAAGTCTATATTAATATGCTTGTTGTGAAAAGTGATTCTTAATGCCGATACATGAGACAAATTTCTTGCCCTCCTTTCAAAAAAATAGAAAGTGCTTCTTAACTCGATATTTCTTGTACGTGTGTCTCTTCTTTCAAAAAATAAGATTACATGTGCAGGGAGGGGGGGGGACTAATAAAGTTTGTATCATCATTTTCCAGGGAAAACCTTCCTATGAGAGTTAGATTGGTAGTTCACTACAACGGCCTTAGCATTGGTGCAGTGCGAGAGTAAGTGTATGATTTTTGTGTTTACAGAGATATGTTTGAGTGTTTCTTTGATTTTTCTTGTTTGCAGAGATCTGTTTGAATGTTTCTTTATCACAAAAAAAATTGACTATAGTCTATTGAAGACTTGTTTCATTTTTACCTTTTTGTTTTTTGCAGTGTATTTGAGAAGTCACTTGGCCTGCGTCTCCAGAAGGTACTCGCCGGTTGCTGCTTCAGCTGATACTTACTTCTTTTATGAGTTCTTCATACTGATGTAGCTCTGTATTTGTATATTCAACAGATGAATCCTAACACTGATTATCATTGCTTGAAGACCTTTGGTTCTTACTTCAATGAAGACATTCCTATTCCTGCGGTAAGGCTGTACAGAGGATCTGGTGATTGTAAGTTGTAACTGTTAGATTTGAGTAAACATTGTCAACATACCCGCAGGGTACAAAGATCGACTTCTGCCAAACTTCTGATGGACGGTTAATAACAGAAAGTAAGTACCATAGACCGTAGCAGAATCTTCTGTATGTCTTTAGGTGTGAGTTTTCTACTGTCACATCCACATATTTTGACAAAAACATTTTTATGCAGTTGATGGCAGACAAATTGGTGCTGTTAAGAGCAAAGACCTTTGCAGTAAGTGTATAATTGTGAAACCAAAACTTACGGAAGTTTTACTTCATTACATTGCACTTCCTCAGTATTTTGCTTCACTTGGTTCACTCTTCATTACTTTCATCTCACTTTCTTGCCTAGTGCATCTGTATGGATATGATACAGTTCATTGTTTGTAACCGTACTTAACTCTTGCTTGACGAACAGGGGCTGTGTTCGGCATGTACATTGGCGATTCACCAGTCTCATTAGAAGCCAAAAAAGATATTGCCGAAAACGTAGCCGGGCTCATGGGTAAATGCTGAAGAAAATGAAAAGCGAAGTTCAGCTAGTCGGCGAATTATTTCATTCTTCTATACAGTAAGAAGAGGAAGCACACATTTAGGAAGTTAGGCGAGGATCATAGTATGTATATACATTGAGAGATCTGTAATTTGTGAAGAGAAAAAAAAGAAAGCAAAATCGTAATGTACATATGGAAGATTAGCATCTGTCTACGGCGCAAGGGCACCCATTCCTTTTTCTCTGTGGATGGATGGACCCTCTGCCATTTCATACATAAGGACAAGTTGTATCACATGAGGAATTCAGATGCCTCTTCCATGAATATAATACAAGATCTCAAATTTTGCTGCCCATAGTGATAGAGATGACGCCTAAATGTCTATTCCGACCAATGCACTTCCATTCCGAACTGCTCACACTACTGCAACATAATCATGGACCGTTTTGGGATAACAGGGTGAGTAAGTTTTACTCTACCTACATATCCATTCTGATTAATGCACTTTCATTCCGAACTGCTCACCCTACAACAACATAATCACGGACCCATTTTTTAACTATCCGTGATAGTTATGTACTGTTTTTTAGATAATGGATAACTCGGCATTTGCTTCAATTGAAGCTACAAACACTTACAAAGTTATATACTGTTGTTTTAACCGTCTATGATGAAGCATCCCATATGTTTTTTTTATTTATTTTTTTACAGCTGAACGTTGTCAACCAACATTAACGGTATCTCTGAATCGTGTGTTAGCTAGAGGGCACAGATGCCTAATTTATGATCATCGAGCTACCTCGTAATTAAGTACATCATTTAATCTAAAGCAAGGACACCGGCATAAATAAGCATGTGCAGCTCGACCGTGTACATTGTACCTGCTCGTACGTCGCAAGCGATTGATTAGCGAGGTGACAAAAAAACTGAATAAGCATCGACTGGATCGATCACCTCATCAGCTAGTAGTCATTGCTTCCCCAGCGTCTGTCGGTGGCAGGGGCGACGTGGTCGATCCAGTCGTACATCGATCCAGTTGATGCTGCCACGATATATTCAGTAGTACATCGATCGTCTTGGCTTGAGCGAATTAAATCCTCTTCGGTAAACGCTATTTGTGGTTGCGCTGCTGCATGGCTTCACGTACGTGCGTACGGATGCTCACATGATCCTTGATTGTTTTTGTCCATGCAAAAGTTACACCTTGATAATTTACTCCTGGATATGTGTGCGGCATGTGGACCCGAATAGGGATAAGTTTTGAATGTGCAATCTTTGTGTGGTCCTTCTCTCAAATACTCGTAGGTGTTTGTTCTCTATCTTTGTTGATGGCCAAAACCATTACAAGCTGATAAAAGTAAAACAGATAGTCAGGTCTCATTTGGAATTAAGATTTTTTTAAAAAAAATGAATTTTATGATAATTAAATTAATTTATGTAAAAACCATGTAAAAGTTCTAAGTTTGAAAAGAGCCTTGAATGCAGATATGTTGATCCTCCCAACAAATTTTACGCACATGTGGTTATGCTAACTGTATATATCTAAAACTTTAGTGAGGTTAGAGATTTAACAACGCCATCCATCAGCATATTCATAAGTATATAAATGTTGTGCATGATGATGTGTACGTGTCTATCATATAATAAAAAAACTATCAAGATAGAATTACCAGAGAAATGATAAGTACCAAATGGGTCTCTAAATCCATTGCATGATAGATAAATATGTGTGGGCTGCAAGAATGTGCTAATAATGTAATCTACAGGACATGGCTTGAAAAAATAAATATCAAAGTATCAAATGTTTTATCAGGAACTAGTCTTCTCATTAACCATTTCAGGATCGATGTGCAATTGTTGGTAGCTAGGTAGGTTAGTTCTTTTTTTTAGATAAAGCTAGGTAGGTTAGTTAGTTCGTTGGTCGGTTGGTGTTTGGTCGAGAAATGGGCCATGGAAGACACCATATGTTGATCGCTGATAGGCGAGTATAAATGGACAAATTTCGCATCTAATTATTTATTGCCGTAGTCAGCTTTTCTATCTTAATTTGCTCATTTGTCACCAAATATATCTGGATGAATTGGGCATCCCTACCCGTCCTAATGTACTCAACCTGTCTAATTATTTTATGTACTAGTAGGTTTTCTTTTTTACGCTTTGGAAATTAGTGCAATGGAGGGTATGAGTGTGATGAGAATTGAATGACCAAATTTGTCGACGATTAATAATTTGACCGTAATATATATATATATATGGGGGGTATATTTGAAAAGCGTAGTGATAGCGTGAAAGAGACAAGTTTAGTCCCTTAAGAAAAGTAATAACCATATTTCTGTTTGGCTAAACACCGGTGTTGTTATTATATCAATCTCTCATAAGTACAATCTATGAGCAGAAAAACTTTAGTCTAGTCTGTAACTATATCGGTGTAAAGTTTAGACATGGTTACAGGCGGCTAGCTATTATCGGACTTTTTCAATATTAACTCGATGAGATTTGTATTGGGCTTGTCTCTCCCCTCAAAGAAGGGTTTATATTTATACTCTTAGATGCTTTGTTGTCTAAGTATAACTAGTAAGTTAAGTATAAATACTATCTGAATAGTCTTGATAGGAGCTGAGTAGGACTTTATATTTATTTTATTATTTGGGACTTCTTTTTATCTACTCGGGACTTTATGGCTTTCTTTTCATATAGGAATTGATATGTAGTGCTCATATTGAAGTAGGTATATGTCTATAGGGTATTATATATTTGTTATACTGACAGTAGCCTTAGAACTCTACTTAAATAGATATGTCAGTTAGTTCAACTATCTAGATAAGTCAACTTATCAGAGTAGGCTAACGTAGTCGGTACTCATCCAACTAACTTACACTGACATCATTGATCCTTTTATCTAAGTATATTGTTATTGTAGCCGGTTATAATATTTGAGTAGAGTTAACTTTGTCCATCGCATAAAATTTTGGCAGAGTAACTACTTATTATATTTATTCTTTCTTTCATCTAAATACTCGAATAAACTTATCAGTAATTATTGAAGCTCCCTGAACAATGTCGAGTAACTTAATATAGATATTTATATGTAAGCAAGTAAATTGCAGTTATAAAACACCTAACATACTTTTTATATCTAGATGTAAATTTATCATACTTATAAACTCTTATATTCTTTTTCTACAACCAATTAGATTGTCTTCCATATATGTCTTATTTTGATTACAAACACTTTGAGCACTCTAAATAGTATCGGGTTTTTTTCCTCACAGTTGCATTTAGTCAGAACAAGACATTCGAGACCATGCCTTTTGTCGATCCAAGAACAAGAAATTTCAAGTTGTTATAGTACTCGGACAATATGTGCATATCCTATAATTAACAATATCAAAGCTCTCTTATCTGCCCCGACCACTTGATGATTTAAAGCGATATCTACTATGCAAGTAGTTAAAAGGCATAAGTATAGGTATAAGATATCTACTACCATAGGGAATATCAGGGTACAAAATTTAAATGTATATATGTAAAAATATACAAGTATGTTGCCCTTCTTTGTCCGCTATCATATATGTTTAAGGTATTCAAACCACAATATCATAATTCTCTTATTCGGGTGAGAAATTTATTTCTAACAACTTGTGTATGTACCCTTTTGAGAATATTGCCACCTTTAGCGAGTACACAAGCCTAAATTTGTTTTTTTTATGATAGAGACGAAGAGCTTGATAGTATCGTGTGATGCAAAACACCACACGTAGCCACCGTATATGATTTACCATACCCTCTATCTTTGATTATTTTTTCCTTGTATATATTAATGATTGGACTTATTAACCCAACACATAACCAGCTGAAGTGGATTTTTGACTAGTAAGAACCTTTAGACTAGCATATGTTTTTTAGTTGAGTTGAGGAGTTGTTGGTCTTAGCTTTATTTTGTCGGTATTCAATGTCGATCAATATAGAGTCTCCGTCTTACTTAATATCAGACCAGTTATTCTATCATTTGATTTTTCTTGAAATCAACTATTCAAAATAAATTGTTAAATAACAAGCCCCCGAGTGAATGGTTAGGAGAAAAATATAAAGTGAAATTTCAAACATTTTTTAGTCTATAAGTAAATAATAAACTTTCCTTAGCCCACTACTATCTTCTTATAAACATAGTTAATAAGTAGATAGTCCGAGTAGAAAAATAATGTAAAGAGTACCAATATGTTTGACGATTTGATGATATCTTCAACCATAATCTCAGTGGTGTTAGCTATTGCTTAAACCGAGTTGCTTTTGTGGTAAAGAAATAGTTAATCTAGTCAATAATATTTACACTATGACTTCCTTGGTTTTGCCAAGATCAACAATATAGTCAGATCCCGATAACGTGTATTAGTGGTAAAATCATTATGACCTGATTAGTTTTGTAAAGACCAGCAACAGTTGACTCTCGACCATTTCTAGGGTGGGAGACCATTTCTGCTTGACCTGGTCCTATAAAGACCAGTAGCGTAGTCAGATCTCTAACTATTGTCTAGGTGGAAGGTCCTTTCCACCCGACCTGGTCTCACGAAGACCAATGACGTAGGTGGATCCTTGACCACTGTCTAGATGGGAGGTCCTTTTCGCTCAACTCGTCTCACAAAGACTAGTGGTGTGGTCGGATCTCGACCACGTATATTGGCGCTCGGGTTGGTAATAAGATGGGCATCTCATGTGGCCAATATGGTTTTACATTTATTTTTTTAACTCACAAGCATACCGAAAGAATGTGGTTTTCTTCAAGCTTCTTGTCGGAAACGTCTTTCTGATTGTATCGCTTATTTTTCATATATGCCTTCTGTATTTGGGCAATGACACACTATGTGTTGTCGCCGTTCAAGGCCTCCATTAGCGTCATCGTTCTAGATGATATGGGCAACGCCTCAAGCCCTCCGCTTGGTAACGAAGCACCTCTTCCATCATTGTTTCAACTAGCCCTTATTCTGACTAATTAAAATTGATAGGATAAATAGTATCTCAACAAACATGTCAGGTGATCAAGTTGGTTATTTTTGTGAGGTATCATCCAATAATATAGCAATGACACCTTAGGAATCATTATTGTTTGAGGTCTCTAACTTGGTCATCATTGTAGATGATATGAGTAGTCTCAGACACTATGTTTATGATAAGAGCGACTTTGTTGTCGATGTCTTGAATACTCAGGGTAGACAACATGGACAAAATCTTGACAAAACACGCTGAATGGTACTGGTTATTTTTTTTGTAAGAAATCACTCTGGTATGGTAAATTTTTCACAACTATCCTAGGCGATACCAATGACCATTATGAAATATGTTGCTATTGTTCCTATAAAGCAATTTCTAGAAAAATATAAAATATTGAGCATGTACTCAAAAATCTATATAAATCTTCTAGTCAGGATATATCAAGCATATGCATATTTAGATTATATATTTGTTATCATATTTACCATAATCGAGCAAAATTTATATATGCATTAAAAAGTGAAAGCCTTCAGACATGAGACCGTCGTTGGTCTGATATGTCATGAGCTCACAAAATAAATACTATGTATAAAAAACAAATTTTTGATATAAAAATGGTTTGATAAATTGAATAAAATATTACATACCTAGTAGATACATATCGTATGTATCTACTAAATTAGTAGATTAATTTTTTAAAAAATCAATCTACTAAATATCTTATTACGTTCTCGATAGGGATGGTGTATGCAGGGAGCTCCTCTGGTATGTTATATACAATTTTGTCAACCATGGGTATTGATTGGGGACCACCAACTCACGCCATTGTTTTTGACCTAGTATATGCTAGTAGGAGTATGGCCAACAGGCAGCTAGTTTTAGATATAACTAAATGACACCCGGACTCGGACGGATAATGTTCATGTAAAATAGAAAAAAAACATAACCCAATATGTGATTAGTAGTAAAGATAAAATCGATCTAAAAATAAGATATTAGAATGATAAACCTAATATTAATGAAGCTATTTTATGATGGAGTTGGTATACATCCCAACAGTCATAATCTAGAGGCGAACTTACTATGTCCAGGTCATATCTTTCGATTCAAAGCTGTCGTCATATCCATCGTCGGAAAATCCACCTTTGGGTATCATGCCTTCGTGGAATACCAACCTCCTCTGCCTAACACGCCAACTATTGACAAATAATAATTCGATCACAGTATCCATACATGTAATGTGTATTTGAAAAGCGTAGGGAACGGTGGATATGATGATGCAAACAAATTTGTAGCAAGAGACATAAGAATTTTTATATAGATTTAGACCCTGAGAAGAGTAATAGCACTACTCTTATTTGACCGAGAATAGTAATAGTCCTACTCCTATTTAGCCAAAGGCTGTTATTGCTATTATATCAATCTCTTATAAGTATAATATACAGAGAGAAAAATCCTAGTCTAATTTGTAACTATATCGGTGTAGAGCTTGAGTATGGTTGTCAGCGACTACCTATTGTTGGACTTCTCTAATATCAACTCGATGAGATTTATATTGTCTAGGATGTATTGGTTTGTCTCTCTCCTCTTAGGATAATTTGTATTTATATGCTTGGAAGCCCTATTTTTCAAGTAGAATTAGAAAAACAAGTATAAATACTATCCAAACGGTCTTAGTAGCATTCAAGTAGGACTTTGTATTCATTTCATTATTTAGGACTTCTTTTTCATCTGCTCAAAACTTTATCTATATGTATCGTCTTTCTTTTCTTTTCATATAGAAATTAGTATATAGTATCTCTGCCAAAATAGGTATACGTTTATGAAGTATATAGTATCTCTGTTACATTGACAAAATTATGTTGCATGGAGATTAGCATTGTAACCTTGTCTCAATAAGGCTAAAATGGTGGTTTAAATTATAAGTGAACAAGAATTTGATTCATACTTTTATTGAATTACCTATTAGTGTAATAGAAAAAAAACATTTTGATTAGGGTTTACCAATTACATGGCATCGAAATTGTTTGCACGATATTAAAATTATTCATGGCCTTGTGTGATGTAACCAAACTATCTAGATTTAAGTCTTAGACTTATTATGGATGCTTATATTTATGACAAATTATTTTTTAGTAGTAGACAACATACCAATCGATAGCAAGGACAACAAGGTATCCATGATGACTTCGTTACTCTTAAAATAGATCTGTTAGTCTTTTAGATGTGCTTATAGGGGTAGAGGCGCCCGTAATGACTTTATTAATTTAAAGGTGGTTATAGATATAGGATGTGCGTGTGTGCGTTTATAAGAGTAGATAGGATGTACGTGTGTACATTCAGTGAAGCTCAAAATATACCGTGCTAGTCCTAGTTTTTCCGGGGGACGAGATAGCATGTACATGTGATATTTATAAGGATAAAGTATGCGTTTATATACATAAGCATATGCGTTTATGCTATGTTTTGAAAAAAAAATCTTTAAGACCTTATTTACAGAGCTTCTAACAAATACAACTATTCTAAGAATCTCCAATTAGCTTTTCTCATAGATTCTAACACTAAGCTAATATAACCAGACATTCTCACCGGCCAAATACTAAAATTATTAAAAAGTTTATACATATACTATAATAATACTACACCTATATATAAAGTCTCGTTTTTAAATTTATTATATTTTAGCCATAATTAAAAAATAATACTACACCTATATTTTTAAATTTATTATATTTTAGCCGTAATTAAAAAAATAAAACTCTAACATTATAAATCTATCATAATTTTGTTTTTTTCTCATTTGAAGTTGATAATTAAAAGTATATATATTATTTTTTATAGGATTTTTGGCGACATATATTAGTCGATGTGATTTTTGGCGACATATATTAGTCGATGTGCACGGAGTCTGCACAACAAAGTCCTGTACACATACATTCGCTCGTAAACATATCAGTTGATCACCTAATTACCGGCCTGATCCTGGGTAGGTCCCACGCGTCAGTGTAATACCAACCAAACGGCCAGAGCACCAAACCCCAACGAAACGACCCGGCGCGAAGCTCCACGCGATTAGCAGAAGGGGGGAGCAATGCCGATCGCCATGGAGAGCGGGCGGCGGGGGCACGGCGGCGACCTGTTCGGCCGCGGGGGACCCCTCTGTCCTACGTCAGCGTGCGGCGACTTCTCGTCGTCGTCGGGGTGGGGAAGCGACAGCCGTATGGGGATGGTGCACTGCGAGTTCGAGGACGCGGCGGAGGAGAGCGACGGCGAGGTGCAGAGCTCGTACAGGGGTCCCTTGGACACCATGGACGCGCTCCAGCACGCGCTGCCCCGTAGCCGCCGCAGGTCAGCTCCCCAATTTTATCAAGCTTCCCCTTTGGTTGTCGTGCCGCATGATTCTTGGTTTTCGTTAGGATTTCCAGGGAAATCCTTGAGGGTGTCTTCACTGCTCGGGTCTTTTTGGAGTAGTGTAGATGGAAAGCCGTTTCTTGATCTGCTGAAATTTCGGGTCGGATTTTTTTCTGGTTTATTTGGTGTTGTGGAGTAAGGTAGGTTGCATAATCGCTCGTTTCGTTGATCCTGTGCCTCTGCCGATGGAAAATTTGGGTATTTCGGGTGATTTTGTACTGTGCAATATATATATTTGGGAATTTTTTGTCGAACTATGACGATTTTTACAGGGACACTGAGTGTTTTTTAATCCCAGTTGTCCAACTATATTAAGTCCGGATGTTGTTGCTGCGTTAACTAATTTGGGGGTTTATTGGGAAACTCCGGTCGAATGAGGTATGATCGTTTTGATGATGGGTGAAAAGTATCATGTGGGTTGCTGTTGTATGCTTAATTAGTTTTCGAGTGGGTAGGTATGATTAATTATTGTTTTTACTTACGTCTTACAATGTGGTTGGAAAATTAAATTTTGAACAGTGCGAAAAAATTGTGCTTTTGAACATTGCTAGTTACGGAAGGAACTCGTTGTTGTCGAAAGGAGCTGTTTAGCTGTGCAGGCTTGATGTTAGGTGGTAGTTTCGTTAGGTGTTTGCCAACTTTTGTTTCCATCGGTCCAGAGAATCACCTCACGTCAGATTGTCAGGCATAATTGAAAGCAGGATATGCTTTGAGTGCTCAAGAATCCAAAAACTTCTGTTGATGATGGTGATGAATCCCAAATCTGGTGACGTTCTGATAATTAGAATGTACTCCCTCCGTCCTCCTATCTGACTTTATCTTTCTCCCGTCTCATACATATTAATGTAAAATACACACTACAACATCTTTCACATTCTCGAACTCCAGTCTCTTACTTTTTTAAAACTCAAATGTACTTATCACTCGCTTTTTCAAACTTCAATGTATTAATTACTCTAAAACCTTTATGGGACAAATGAAAATAATAAAGATAAGTCTTTATGGAAGGAGTACCTTTCTATCTTTCTATCTTTGGATAAATTGTTTTCTACCAGTAGCTGGCCCATTAGAACTCTGTATTGCTGCTTTTAAGCATTAGTCCACAATATAACGTCTTTGTTTATCAACAAATATGCAAAACTCTTGAACTGCCCATTAATAATTCAGTGGGTTATGATTCAAATTTATAATTTTTCGAATTTATGAATTGAAGAGAATGCGGATGTCAGATGTAATCAGGTACAACTGCACAGGTTTTTTGCTAGTTAGAAAACGACTCTAAGCTGATCCCTTCTTGGTTTTCTAACTGATCTTTTCTTAGTTTTCTTTCAGTTTGTAGTTCGTAGATCTTGCTTATTATTTTTCTTTTGATGTGCAACTCTGCAGTTTCCTATAATTTTTCAGTACTATTACTAGATTGCTCCAGTTTTCCAGAGGATATGACCATGCTATTATTCCATAGACATGTCACAGGAAACACTAAGTGTTCTCCAATTCATTCAACATAAGAACTCAAGTTTACTAGTAAATTTGGTACCCAACAAATAAAATGGACTGCATGTAGTAGTGAACTTAACTCTTGTCTGTGTAATATTATTGGTAAAAAGTTTAATCTAACCTATCCGGATCACAATTTCTTGATTTCAAAAATGTATGTAGTTTCTAGGCAATGCATATCAGTATTGCTTCTCTGGTGTTTTTTACAGTGACACGAGTCATTTATTGCTGATTTATATACATGCAGTTTTGCATCTGCTGTTGGCGGTAGCCCTACCACCAGTGCCTAATAGACTGATATACCTGCCAAACAATTTTATTGGCACGAAATTTTAATTGATCTTATATGGCATTTTAATTAGAAGCAGGAATTCATCATGTGCTTCTGAACATGATCATGTGTGTTTAGCACGTAATTAGTGTGAGCACAGGATCAAACAGACAAACCAACTTTCTTTCACATGCATTTTTGGCCAGCTGGCAAAATATTGCTGATCAACATATTTAAGTAATAAGTATTTAGAATTTTGGATACTTGTCTTGAGTTTTCTTTTCATTTGTTACAGCTGCCTGGAAGCCCGTTTATCTCGGTCTAGTAGCAATTACTGGCAGATCCTTTGTCACGTCTTTAATAGAAGATATATATTTCATTCTACTGACTTGTCTTATTGTTTACCTGTGATAGAAGGGGGACCAAATTCGAGAATAGCAAGTCTAGCTCTTTTGTGAGTACCAAGGACGCTGTGTTCTCTTCTAAACATACTAAAGAACCTGCCAGTCCTGAAGATCCATCCCCTAAGAAGCGAAAGGGTCTTCTTCCGTGCAGTGTCGACCAGAACAAGTCACAGAGTAAAGAACTGAGCCCTGTTGACGATGCCACCAGCAGCCCATCAAATTGCAGGAAGCAAAAGAACAGGAGCTACGATGAACAGGCAAGGACAGAGTGCTGTAAAAACCTGCCTTGCTATTGCCTGCAAAGAAGCCTTGATGCAACGGATGCCTTTGCTTCTCCACCTGCTGCACTTCTACCTGAACCGACTTCAGTTCAGACGAAATTTGTTGTGATTAGTCTCAGTGAAGTGGCAGACTTGACTGATGTGATTTCTCCTAGCGAAAAGCGCAGAAAGAATTAGGGAAGCCAGTGTAATGACATTTTGATCAGTTACAACTTCAACCACTGGTGCCCATTCTAGACTGCGATATCTGTTAGGATTCCAGTCCGGCGAGAGGAAGACGAAAAACGCACACGAACATGAACTGGTCACAATAGCTCTTGGTACTGCAAAAGCAAAAACAATTTGTTTTCTGTTTATTGCTATCTCTATTTAAAAAAAATACATCACAACTTAAAAAAATACATCATAACTGATCGAGAGAATCACGGAATCAATCTACTTCTTAAGGATAGAAACAATATAATCTGAACTTACTATAACAATTTCCTTCTAAGCCCGGTTTACATAAGATTCTTCATGCCGATCCCACCACGAAGCTCTTGGAACCGACTACGATCGAGCGCCTTCGTGAGAATGTCGCCAGCTGTAGTTCAGTGCCGACGAACTTAACGCCGATCAGTTTCCTATCGCAGCATTCCCAGATGAAGTGGAATTTCACGTCTATGTGCTTGCTCCGGTCATGATGCACAGGATTCATCATCAACACGATGGCAGACATGTTGTCCACCTTGAGCTTGGGTGCAAGTGCTGCTCCTCTGACGAGCTCAGCCAGCAATCGTGCCAGCTAAACACCCTCGCACGTAGCTCCTGCAACCACGATGTACTCTACCTCGCACGAGGAAAGCGCGACTAGCCTTTGCTTCGCCGATTGCCACGCAACCAGCCCGCCGGCCAGGAAGAAGATGAACCCACTCGTACTCTTCCGATCATTGACATCGCCTGCTAGGTCACTGTCAGAGTAACCCAACAACCGAGGTGCTGCTCCATCCTTTCCTCCCGGACGATAGTGCACACCCCAGTGCACCGTGCTCCTCACATAGCAAAGGACACGGTTCACAGCCGCAAGATGCTCCTGACGCGGCACCTCCATGAAACAGCTGAGGTAGCCTACCGCGTATGCCAGGTTCGGCCTGGAGTTGCATAGGTATCTTAAGCTGCCAATGAGGCTGCGATACTCGGTGGCGTCCACACTTGGCGTCGAGCCCTTCTTCAGTAGCTTCAGCTTCATCTCCATGGGCATGGCACTCGCATTACAGCCCGCCAGCCCCGCTTTTTCGAGGATCTTGGTGGCGTAGGCACTTTGGTGCAGTGTGATCCCATAAGCTCCTTGAGTGACCTCGAGGCTAAGGTAGTAGGAGAGCAGCCCGAGATCACTCATGCGAAAGATATTTAGCATCTGCTTCTTGAACCTCCCAACAGCTTCTACATCGCCACCAGTTATGATAAGATCATCGATGTACACACCCATGATCAAGTGCCCTTTTGCTTTGCCACAGATGTACATCCCATGTTCATCAACGCAACGCGTGAACCCGAGCAACAGCAGCTTAGCATTCAGCTTCTGGTTCCATACGCGTGGGGCTTGATGGAGACCGTAGAGTGCTTTGTGGAGTCGAAGTATCTTATGCTTGTGCTTGTCTTCGACAAAGCCAGGAGGTTGTTGGACGTAGACTTCCTCCTGGAGCTCTCCGTTCAAGAACACCGACTTGACGTCCATGTGGTGGATGCCCCAGCCGTAGTACGCCGCTATGACAAGCAGTAATCGCACTAATTCTAGCCGAGCGACCGAGGCGAAGACCTCCTCAAAATCGATGTCAGGGCGTTGCACATAGCCCTTAGCGATTAGGTGGGCCTTATACTTCATGATGTTGCCGTTCTCATCGCGCTTGACCTTGTACACCCACTTCAAACCAATGGCTCGGTGCCCGCACAGAAGCTCGACAACGACCAAGTTTCATTGTCATGGATCGACTTCATCTCCTCCTCCATCGCAGCAACCCAGTTCGGGTCACCATCTGCTTCTTTCAGCATTCTGGGCTCCTCCACACTGATGGCATGCAGCTCGGCCTCCACTGTGTCACGAACCGCCAGCCCCGGCACAACATCTGTGCCAAGGATGTTGCCCACCGTACGTTACCGGTGCTCCTCCTCTTCATCGTCATCAACATCTAGATTTAGATCGGCGCTAAGCGGTGTCACGAACTCGACCTACGTTTCGGCTCCTGGTGGCAGTGAGGCTGGTGAAACAAGTGGCGAGGAGCTCAGTGTAGACACTGGTGGGGAAGCCGACGAGCGTGGCTCGGGGGACGTCGGCTCTAGGGCTGGCGTCTCGACATGTTGGCGCCGCAGCTCGTAGTCACCCTCGATGGTGAAGGGGTGCTCGTTGACGGTAGCTGCGGTGTCTCCCCAGTCCCAGCGTGCGCCCTCGTCAAAAGTGGCATCGCGGGAGACATGGACGCGCTCGGCGACAGGGTCGTAGAAGCGGTATGCCTTCGATCCGTCCTCGTAGCTGATGAAGACGACTTTCAGTCCACGATCGTCTAGCTTGCTGAGGTGTGGACGGAGGCGCTTGATGTAGGCGATACACCCAAACACCTTGAGGAAGTGCACGGGTGGTTTCTTCCCGTACCACACCTGGTACGGGGTTATTTCGGCGAGCGCGCTGGTAAGCACCCGGTTGAGGAGGAACACGGCGGTGTGCACCGCCTTGCCCTAGAAATGGCCAGGTATGCCCCGCGCGCGCAGGATGCTGTGAGCTGTCGACACAATCATCTGATTTCGGTGTTCCACAATGCCGTTTTGTTGTGGCGAGTATGGCGTGGAGTGATGACGTTGGATGCCTTTCCCTACACAATATTCACCAAACTCGACTGAGGTGAACTCACCACCATTGTTGGTCCGGAGCACCTTCAGCTTCTTGTCAGTTTCACGTTCGATGTAAGCTTGAAATGCCATGATCGCCACCGATGCATCCGCCTTCGAGCGTAGAAGCTTGAGCCACATAAAGCGACTCATGTCGTCGATGAGCAGCAAGAAGTAGGCGTTCCCGGTCGGTGTTGGTGGTGAGATCAGGCCACAGAGGTCACCGTGGACCAGTTCGAGCTCCTCCTGAGCCCGGTACTTGGTGGCCTTAGGAAACGACGATCTCTTCTGCTTTGCCAGGACGCAGTCCTCACAGACCTGGTCCACGTGCTCGATCGTCGGCAGACCACGCACCATGTCTGCACGCCCGAGCTTGCGTAGCGCTTGGAAGTTAAGGTGTCTGTACCACTCATGCCAGCGCCATGTGACGTCCCTGACACACGCAGTAAGGCATACCGGAGCGGCGATGTTCATGTTGAGAAAGTAGAGCTGCCTGGGTGATCGGTGCACCTTCGCTAGCAATTGCAGCTACAGGTCATAGAGGCGCAGTATGCCCGACTCGATGTCGACCTTGAACCCGTCCTCATCCATCTGGCCGAGGCTGATGATGTTGGTGGTGAGGCGCGGGATGTAGTAGACCCTATCTAGTCGATGGTGCTCGCCGGACTTGCAGGTGAAGAGAACGGTGCCCTTGCCTTCGATGTCGACCACGGACCCATCACCGAATTTGACCGTGCCGATCACACTGGTGTTGAGCTCGGTGGAGACTGTCCGCGTCCCCGTCATGTGGTTCGTCGCCCCGGTGTCCAGCACCCAGCAGCGTGGCCCCATGGCTTCCTTCTCCATCTCGTTGAAGTGGAGGAAAACCTTCCGTTTGATGAGGTGGACACGAACTTGTGGCTCGATGACAGGCGGCGTAGACCTAGGATGGGAGCATGGCACGGGCGGCTTAGTTACCTCGGTGTCCATAGTGATGTACATGAGCGCGTGCTCATCTTGTTCCGCCTGCGCGACGTGGGCCGCCCCCTTCTTCTTCCCACGGTAATCCTTGGCCCAGTGGCCAGTCTTGCCACAATTCTTGCAACGATCGTCGATTGGTGGCCGACCACGACCGGTGTTCCTGGCGCCCGCGTTCTGGCCGTCTCGACCGTCGCGTGATGAGGATCCGGCGCCGCCGTGTCCACGTCCGGGTCCACGGCGCTTCCCGCGGCCGCTAGATCCTGATCCGCTCCCTAAGCCCTCCTGTTCATGGCAGGCTTTGCAGCGGGCCTCCCAGTCCTCCTCGTAGAGCATCAGACGCCCTATGGCGTCGATGACCTCCTTGGGCTTGGAACGTTCCTCGAACACTCGCAGCCGCCCGATGACTTCTTCAATCGGCACTTCGTTCAGATTGAGAAACATCTCGAGAAAGACAGCGGCCTGGGCCAGCTGATCAAGGACCACCTGCAACAACTTCTTTACTACCTCGGCGTCGAAGATGTTGTCGTCGAGGGAGCGGAGGTTGGCGGCAAGCGTGGTGATGCGGACGCCGAATTTGTTGACGGTCTCCCCTTCCTTGAAGGTGAGGTTCCCGAACTCCTAGCAAAGCTGCTGTGCGTTGGCGTCGCGCGCGCGTTCGTCGCCGATCCGTAGCTTCTTGACTGCCTCCCATGCCTCCTTCACCGTGCGCTTGACGGCCAGGGTGCCCCAGAGCTCAGATGGCACTGAGCGCAGGAGACCGGCCATCGCCTGTCGATCGTCGTGGTACTCATCTTCATTGGCGTCGTCGGTGATGCCATGGCGGACGGCATCCCAGACACGGAGGGTTTGGAAATTAACTTCCATGACCAACGCCCACTCTGGATAATTCTTCTGGATCAGCATTGGTCAGGCGACATTCGCGGATGGCCGCTCGACGATGCGCTCAACAACGCGCGGTCCGGTGTCCCAGCTGCACGATGGTCGGCGACGGTCGTTGGAGCAGCCACGGCGATGTGGTAGAAAGCGCGACGATCCTGGTTCCTTCTTTCCGTCGGAGCCGCCACCGGGTAGCACCTTCCTGGGTGGTGATTTCGACATGGCGACGACAGGACCCCGCTCTAATACCAAATGTTAGGATTCCGGTCCAATAAGAGAAAGACGATGAACGCACATGAATACGAACTGGACGCGGTAGTTCTTGGTGCTAAAAAACGGTTTGGTAAGGATAGAAACAATCTAATCTAATTTAGACTTATTATAAGGATAGAAAAGCTTAATCGGTTGTTGTGTATATATTTTTAGGATTATTCTCCTTATTAATACATAATGATGATTTCCTGATCTATTGTACATTCTGGGGTAGTGAGATTGTGTGTTTGCCTGCTATCAACCATGGTGTGCCATGGCATCGTCTTGCTTTCCAAGGCTGTAACTGAAAGCTGTGTGAGGATTTCTTTTCTTTTTTTTTTCATTGTCCTAACTTGTTTCATCTTCTCATTCGATCAGATAGAAGTAACAGGTACAGAATTAATCATAATTGATTCATGGATCGGATTTAATTGAATTTCCTTAAGTTTGTAGTGGATTGTGAAGCTAGCAGTAGCATTGGAGAATATAGGGGTAAATCCTCAATTTCGATCTGAACGGAGAGCATATGATCAGATTTTATCCATTTGGTTGATGGCATTCATTTATCTTCCATAGTTAATAAAATAAAATATATATGAAATTATGAATTGTTGGTTTCGTTATCTCGGTTGGCGCAGGACGACGAAGAAAGCACTCCTGTCTGGCACGGAGGGTCCACCTGTCGGTGAATGAAATCGAGAGGAAGGGGGGAGAAACTGGAGAAGAACCGGGCGGCGAAGCGAAAGCGAAGCGGTGGCCGCCGTCGCTGTCGCGTCCAGTCCAGCTCGACTTCGGCGCTGTCCCCTCAATCTCCGATTCGGACTTCTCTCCCTGAGCCAGTTGGACAAGCGGAGCTCGCGCCTTATATACCAAGCCGCACGTTCTGGTCTCCCTCCACCGGAGGAGCTCTCGTCGTCTTCACAGAATCCGTAGGAACAAATTCAATTGGGAGAGAGCTTCATGGAAGATCCCACCGGCGGCGGCGCGAGCCACTCCACTGCCCAGGCAAGGCTCCCTTTCCCTAATCCGTCTACTGTATGTTGGTGTGGATTCTCCCAAAACAAGATCTTTTTTGTCCGTCTTTGCAGGTCTCGTAAGCTTTGGTAGTGTATCAGTGTTTGCATAGCTGCCTCACTCAAAAAGTAGAGGGAAATTGATAATTGAGCGCGAGAATTTTACGACTTCAACCGATTGATTCGATTGATTTGATAGGCACTTGATTAAATTTGGCCCCTTTTTCTTTCTAGGAGATAAGAAAGATTTGTTTTCAGTTTCCACTGAACATAACCATTTGATTTTTGGGCCATTTGATTTTCATTTGATTTTTGGGGGAGGGGGGTATGGGGCTTTGGCTTGATTATATGTGTTTGTGGCCTAGAAGTTCACTGTTTGTTACTGCTCCTATTAAACAATAAGGTTGAGTAACCTGACTTTGTTTACTGCAGATAATGGAGGACAACCATTCGTGCAGAAGCAGAACAAGAAGGTGAAAGCACAGCCAGGGCAAACCAGTCTTCAAGAAGAGTAGGGCAAAGCCTCAATTTTTGGACCTTCCACAGGTTACGTCGAACTAAAATCTTTCCCAGGTTTTAAACTAAAATCTTGATGAACTGGATTATTTACTTGTTCCTATAAATATTATGTTGATGCAGGACATTCAGTGTAAAATTTTATCGGAAGTGTTAGTACAATGTAATTATAGTGGTTTTTCTAATTACGTGAAGGATTTCATAACTAAATATAATAAGTTTTTAATTGTGTGGAATCTATTATTAAAATAATATGGTTGGCTTCCTTGCTACCTTGAATTCATCACCGGGCGTGTCGTCGCCAGCGTCGCTGACTCCCCCATCAGGAATCGTTGCCCCGTCACGTCATCGAATCCGTCGACACCGACAGCGGACGTGGCCGAAGACTACCGTGTAGAGAAAACCATGGCCGACACCGCCCGTCGCACTAAGAAGATGACGCAGCGGCGTCCGCCATCGAGGCCATCACCATGCCGAGAAGGCCGCGGCCGACGCCGCCGACGCTGAGGCCACCCACAGCGCCACCGCTTTAGACTAGGCACAGGCCACCGCCACCATCAACGTCCATGCCCTCAACTCTATCGTGCTCGACCAGGTCACCAACAACTACAGCAAGTAGCGTGACATGTTCCTCATCGTCATCAGCAAATATAGTCTCACTCGCCATGTCCTTAAGAACAAGTCTTTTTCCTCGCGTTCGGCATGGGTGCAGATGGACTGCACCATTCTAACGTGGATCTGCAGCACTATCTCCAACGACCTACAACAATCATTAATATTGCGACAGTTCTTCGCTCGCGGTGCCTGGTGCTTTCTCGCATATGAGTTTCTCAGCCAGAAAGAGTTATGTGCGCTCCTCCTAAAGACACAATTTCACAACCTCCGCCAAGGTTCCCTGAGCATCACCGACTACTGTCGCCGTCTTGAGTCGATGGCCACCTCCCTCGCCAAGTTTGGTGACCCGATCGACGATCGGCAGATGATTCTCACACTCCTCCATGGCTTGAACGACCAGTTCCACCACATGATGTCTATCCTCAAGATGCATCGCCCGTTGCCGAGCTTTGCGGAGGCTCAGACGCATCTCCTGCTGGAGGAGGTAGAGATCGAGGTTCGGCCACCATTGCCACCCTCTGCTCTCATTGCCACAGCACCCTGACCGATGGCACACAGGACTGCAACGCCTCCATGCCCGAGAATGCTTCCACCTCCCCCGGTCGACCTTCTGGTGTCTCATCCGTTTCCAATCCTGACGCTGGTCAACAACGCAATGGCCACCAGCGCGGCCGTGGTGGTCGTAGTAGCCCCCCTACACCCACTGGTGGCGCACCACCAGATCTGCATCAATCCTTCACGCATCCGTGGGCGGGTACCATCCAAATGTGGCCATATTACCGATTTGGCCACCCTCCGACAGCTCCTCCAGCATTCACCGCTGTGCCCCGTTACAGCGGCAACCTCGGCAGCGTTCCCAGCGGCAGTATCTATGACGGCACCTACGGCCCTCCTTAGTACGGCTCATACTATGGGAGATTCTCGCCTTTATCACCTGCGATGTCTCTCTCAACCTTCTAGGGACCCTCGCCAGCCTTCTAGGCCTCCTCGGCAGTGCCCTGGTCCACACCACCCACACCCTAGAACCCTATCCACGGTGGTTCGTGGAATAAAGACTCCCTAGTGCACTCCTTAAACATCATGACACTCAACCCATCGGCACCCTTCTCTGAATGATATGTCAATTCAAACACCAATTCTTATATGACCGTGGATGCTAGTAAACTCTCCATCATTTTTTCATTGTCCTCATCTACTCCTTCATCTATCATTGTGGGTAATAGGGCATCACTTCTTGTTATTGTCACTAGATCACATACATTTTCTTTACACATCGTAATCTTCTTTTTAACAATGTCTTGGTCTCTCCCAATATTATTAAAATTATAATTTCCATTCGTCATTTTCCATTGAGTTTGATCTTTTGGTCTTTCTATGAAGGATTTGCACATCAGAAACGTGATCATCAGGTGCAATAGCTCTGGGGACCTCTACCCATTCTACCCACTCTCCACCGATACCTCCGCATTAATCGTCGCATCCACCTCTCTTTGGCATCGTCATCTTGGGCAACTTGAGCGTGAAGCTCTATCAAAACTTATCGGTTTCGGTGTTATTTCCTATCATAAGGATAATCTTAAACATATTTGTCATATGTACCAACTTGCTCGTCATGTCCGTCTCCTGTTTAGATTATCTAATTCTAGAGCTCTTTATAATTTTGATTTAATACATTATGATCTTTAAATATCTCCTATTGTTAGTGTGTCTGGATACAAGTAATATCTTATTAATCTTGATGATTGCTCAACTATATTTGGACATTTCCTCTTTGCCTCAAATCCGAGACTTTTTCTGCTCTTCGTCATTTTGCTCATATTCACACATAATTTGGCACCACCATCAAAAACGTCCAGTGTGATAATGGCTATAAATATGACAATTCCCAAGCCCGCACGTTCTTTCTATCTCACGGTGTTACACTCCACATGCCGTGTCCATATGCCTCCTAATAAAACGGAAGAGCAGAAAGATCTATTCGCACCATTAATAACATTATGTGTTTCATTTTGTTTCAAGTGAGTCTCTCTCCAGTTTATTGGATTGAGACTTTCACACTACAGCCTACCTTGTGAACCGGCTCCTCACTAAAACCCTCGCTTTCTCGACACCATACATCTCGCTCTATTCCACCCAACTCTCTTACGCACACCTTTGAGTTTTTAAATATGCTTACTATCCCAACATATCCTCCACGGTACCCCATAAACTCGCTCTCCACTTTTTGTTGTGTGTTTTTCTACTCATCGAAAACATAAGAGTTATCAGTGTCTTGAGTTTTAGATAAATCGCATTCTCATCTTTCACCTATTGGTACTGTCTTTCTAAAGACTAGTATTATCCCCAGTGATTGGATTAATTTCTCTCTCTCTCCCTCTCCCCCTCTCTCTCTGTATATATATGAAAATTGTTTTATAGGTACTCTCGGCCTCCATCCACCATCCATCAACAGCGCCACCGATCGGGCATGCTACCGGATCCAACGAGCGCGCCCGTTTTGATTTTTAGAGAGAAAAAGAATTCCCGTAATACGTAATTACCCCACGCTAATCGGAACCGTAAAAAGCTCTAGTAGAACTATGGGCAGAAGGCGGCAGTGCCAGACCGAACCATAAATAGATAAATCGGGTCCCTAGACGAGACCACGATCTACGGGCGACCCGACGGCCTCGGCGAGATCCATCGGCGACCAGGCATCCATGGCGGCGATTCGGCGTACATCCACGACCGGTGCGATCCATCGGCTGGAATCCTACGGCGACGGCATCACGCGACACCGGAGATGTCCACAGCATGCAGCAGCAATGGCGCGCTGCTACGACTCCTCGGCACAGGCACCGATGGAGAACGCTGCGGTTGACGGGGGAGCGGGAGAGATCCATCACGCCATCTCCAGATTGGGTTTCTCCTTCAGGCCCGGTGGCTACAGCGCGCAATGACTAGAGGTAATCATGCCGTTGTTAATGCTTGATTCATCGTGTAATCACTCTTCCGTTTTACTGTTCATGCACACCGAGGATTCCCTTTCTTATTTATTATTAGATCTGTGTGTTCATCCTATCCTATCAAAAAAAATTCTGTATGTGCATGCAGTTCCCCCTTCCCCATTCTTCGATGTGTAGGCCTGCTGCATTTTGTTCCTTTGGTAATCCTGTATATTTGAAGCCCCTGACCACTTATTTGCTCCATGCGGATGCAAGGCCAATGCTCGACAGTAGATCATCTCTCGGAGTTGCGTTGATTAGCTACACCCATCCATAGCAGAGCAACGGGGAAAATACCATGTTCAGAAAATGTGATTTGCCGTATTAAAATTCTGTCTAGAACAGTTTGTGAAGTTCGAGGATTGGGTATGTTTCTCAGAAAAACAGATTATTGTGTTTCTGATATTGTAGATTCATTTTTCTCAGAATAGACATCTGTATGAAGATAATTGAATATACTGCATGGTTTTTTCTAGAGGTATACTGTCTGGATTGAAAATTCTCTTGTGATCAAAATATGCTTCATTTTAATCTAAATCGAGCATTGTGAAAGAAATTTCTGTTATTTAATCTCATTCCAAACTTAATTCTGTTTATGCCGCATTTCTTTAGTTTTGAGAAACATTGATCCTAAAATAGTTCTCCCTCCGTTTTTTTTTAATGTTTGACGTCAAATATTAAAGGATGGAGGTAGTATATATTTACTACCAAACTAAATGGCACGTACTACTATGCAAGAAGTACATACAGCCATGCAAACTAGAACTACATACTACTGCGCTGCTTGAAGCCACATCATATGCTTTGTGAAAGAAATTAGTATATACTCAGTCCAGGAAGAAATCAGCATATACTTATTCCGGCTCGAAAACAGTATATACTCATCCTGAGAAAAAAAAATCAGTATATACTCAATCCGGGTAGAAATCAGTATATAATCAATCCAAGAAAAAATCAGTATATACTCATCCTGAGAAGAAATCAGTATGTACTCATTCCGGGTAGAAATCAGTATATACTCATCCCGTGGGAAGAAATCAGTATACTTATCCGGGAAGAAATCAGTATATCCCAGCACTTCAAGAGGTGCTAGTGGTATATACTCCTTCAATGAGCAATGTGGTACATATGCTGACCATCGCCAAAAAGAAATGTGGTATATATACTGATTATCCCCAAAAAGGTACCAGTATATTTCACTAAAAAAAGTACAGTATGTACCTGTGATCGGAGAAACACATGGTATAACGCACATTTAGCATTTTAAAATTTTCTGAATGTGGCCGATCCATACGGAAATGCATGGATCAATTAATTACCGTTTCTTTTTTTTTCTCCACAGACTGATTTTTCTGCTAATGGATATCCAACATAGGGTGGGAGTACATACTCTCAGGAGTACAAAAGAGAACAAGATTTTTATTTTTTATTTGCCGGGAGAAGGGAAGACAAAGGAGCAAAGGAAAAGGCTATGGCTATCACAGTTTTTGGGCCAAGAACAAGCTCTTGTGCTGTTGGCCGAATGGGCTGATCATAGTTTTTTGGGCCAATATGGGCTGATCTTCTGTTGTGAGCTTATGAATTAGTATGATAGTGTCACGTGCGAGAATGTCAACAGTTCTATACAGTGTTACAGCACTAGTACTTGAAAAAAAAGATAGCCTTTGGATGAGAATGTGGAGCCATGTGTTATGATCTTGATTTTTCAGAAGGCCATTGTTATTGTTATGGTAGTTGTTTCTTTAGCAACGTGCCGTATTGTGGGAAAATATACGGTGAAAACCGTGGAAACATAGGAACTTTTCTATAAAAGCTCTTAAAAATTTTAAAAAACAAAAATATAGAAAACATATAAATAAATAACCATACAAAGTTCCAAGAACAAACTCAAACTTCATTGGTTAGATATCAAATTAACATATGACAGAAAAAATACTACTACAAAGTTCTGTTTCTCAATTTCATATTTCTGTGCCTTTCTATATACCCATATGGACTCACGTCAACACTAACAACTAGAGAATTAGAACACAATAACCAAACCAATCATACAATGATAAATAAAAGGTTACCAAAACCCAAATATTTTTTTAATAAAAGAAAACCTCTTAACTGGATAAAATTATGATGCATTGTTGTATACCGCTAGTCTAATTGTATATATATCGCTAGTCCGATCATCGTGATATTGATACTCCGACCATCTTCATGTCACCGGTCTATCCGTCGATCTAACTGCTCACAAATAAAAAACACAACTTAGCAAAAATTAATTTTATTAGATCAAGATGTATCTATAAAATACAAAGTACTCGTCTATTTCTTAAAAGTAAACTCGAACTTTTCTTTCTTTAAAAAAATTATAACTATAGGACATCAAACTCTTATCTATTTATACCTAAAAACTACTCCACCAACTAGAAGTTAAACTCTTACTTAAAGTCAAACCCTTAAATTCTAAGAACAACTAGTTGTATAACTCATATTTCAAATAGTTCTCAACCTCTCATATATTAAATCTTTTACAAATTTCTGATTTAATTTTTCTCTTTCTTCTCAATCTCACTCCAAATTTATTCGTAATTTATTTGATACTTATACACACAACTTATAAAGCCTGTTGAGAATACATCCCCGCACGTTATATATCCACTGTGCATTCTTGACCATTCTGGACCTTAGCTCTCTCTGAGTGTAGTAACAATCACACCGTAGGCCGATATTGACTTTAAAGACTCACTCTAGTATCATCTTATCACATGGTATCCTAGTCAAACTAGACCTCAGCTCCTTCCTAAATATAGTCCCGATCCTTACTATTGACTAATGTTAATCGAAAGTCACATACACATAAATAGACAAAATAGCAATTTCTACACATAGATATCATAAGCTAACCCACGTTAGTCACACACAAACTCACATCAATATCATAAATATTTACAAACCAATTTTTATTAATTAAATTATTTACAAATCCAGTTGTTCATGATAAAATATTAATCATCATAATGATTCAACAAACTCCTCCTTGATGAACATATTGGCAACATCTCTAAAATACAAATTGATGTTATCTCCTATATATTCAATTAAAGCATAAAATCAACTAATGCATTTTGATTTTCTCCCCCCTTTGACAATAATTTCATTAAGAATTTATATGGAAACATTGTTTACTTAGAGTAATCCTAAAACATGTATTACAAGACAAGTGAAATAGATTGATCAACTAGAGTACAAATATGAAAAAAAATATTAAAATTAAGATCAAATCAATAATAAATATTTATAATTGTAATGATTTATAATATAATAGATTTACTACTATATGGTTTGAACAAAATACCCCTACTTAGATAAGTTGAATAAAGCATTCTTTTCAAGTAAATAAACAATTTATAGCATTTATTGAGAAATTTTATAATTTTGGAGCTTTCTACTCAATTTTATCTATTTTTTTAAGAGAATGTCCTTGTCATGAATATTGTTCCCAAAGATTTAGCTTAGCCCCTATTATTTTACTCTCTTCGGATGCCTCCTTGTGGTGAATATTCTTGACAATGAGGCATTTATTGAGTATTTAAGAAAAAAAATTCAAATGATATATATAAGCAAAAATCACATAGCACTAGTTTCAATATTATATATTTATTTAATTCAAAGAAGAATTTAACCGTCATGTATCATATCCCTCAAAAGTAATATAAAAACTCGTATAAATACTAAAATCTATGCAAGATATACTAGTGAACAATAAACGACTAGATACAAGCTATCAAAGACACAAAAGCATATGCAGATGCCTCAATAATGGGGTTATATAAAAGAAACTTAGAAATCTTAGTAGAAGTAACAGTATGGACATGCAAATGAGTAATAATAGTACCACTTTTATTTCTCATAAAATTCTGTCAAGACTGGTCTGACCGCTATTGGGCTGCCGTCTAACCAGGCCTAGCCAATCTGTTTAGTAGTCACTACCGACCAATCTGACCAGTGCCAATATGTCAGTTGGACCAAATCACTCGAAATACAACCATTTTTCTACCATTTTAATTTTCCAAAAATCACTTTCTCTTTCTTTTTTTAGACAAGTCTAAAGTAATAACCAACCAAATATCCATCTTTTGTTTAAGAATACAAGTATACTTCACAAGTAAAAATGATTTTGAAATCAAAGGTTTTACATTATAAACAATTTGACTTAAAGTAGCAAGAGAAAACATAATACCAACAATTTTGAAAATAGTTTTCTTATCTTCACGTTTTGTTAAAATTTCACATTTTCTGTCACACTTAAAATAGCAGGTTGGTGATTAGCCAAATAAGCATGTGTATCGAAATCTAATTCTCCTTACTTTTAATTAATCCAAAATCATGTTATATTTTTTTATCATTACAAAAGTATTTCTAAAAACTTTTCAAATAAGAAATTTCTTTCGACAAGGAAACACAATTTTCACTATGGTTTTGAAAATCTTTTTGTTTGCAAGAGTTATGAAAAGAAAGCACCTTATAGGTTTTTAATTTATTTTCCAAATATTCAACATGAGTAAGTTGCATCTTTCAATTTTATTTCATTTAGCTTTTTGTAACCAAAACATCATTTTGTTGTATTATCCTTTTAGCATTAATGATATTAAACATCGAACTTACGTAAAAAGCAACTTAATATTTTTTTCAAAATCTTTGTGGTTAAAAACAACTCATTTACAACACGAGAATGCAAAGTAACACCAAGAAAAAAATTCAAGATTTGTTGCTTTCTCAATTTCATACTCTAATCTCAAACAATTATTAGCATTCATATCTCATAAAAAAGAAATTTCATAAAACAAAACTTCACAAGATCTGTAACTATTATCATCAGGAATTAGATATTTGATTCAATAACAAAGTCATGTTGTTTTATCTTCTTCTCATATTTTTAAATCTTAAAGCTGAGAGAAACAATAATATCTTGAAAAAAGTTATCTCAATGTGTTTGTTGTCAAAATCACACTCTCCAAATGTTGATCCTCCGTGAGCCACTTACTCGGGAGATGTTCTTGACTTTGAAATCATTGTCATTCTTGCTCGCAAAGTCAATGTCGCTAACTTAATCAAAGAATACACATACTTTGTTTAACATGTTCTTATAGATTTGTCGGTTTCTCTTGCCTTTTAACATCTTCTTCTTCTCATATTTATTCTTGCCATCTTCATCTTCCTTCGTTCTTCTCTCGATCTTAGGGTAATTGAATCGAATGTGGTTAGTTTCTCACACTCATAGCACCGAATTGTACCTTCTCATTTTTTATTTCTCACATTATTAAAGGTTCGAGAAAATCTATTAGTAAAAACAAATCTTGCTTAGATATTTGCTTAAGTTGCTCATTGGACATAGCATTAAAAGTGGTCAAAGAAAGCGAAAAAAAAGCATTAACTGAAGAAACACAAGAAAACACCAAATCTAAAGATTTAGAATCTACTTTTTAAAAAAGAATATTCATCTTATGTGTCTTTGTTGTACAAAGATTCTAAAATTAAAATACTTATATTGATAGATTCATATATAACTTTTATCTATTCAATAAATGTACTAAGACCATTCAAAAAATATTGAGTAATTAGAAACATAAGAATTAGATCATTCAAAACTTTATTAAAGCGAATATAATAATCATCAATAGCTTTTTCAAATTTCATCTAAACTTTATTAAAGCGAGTATAATAATCATCGATCGCTTCTTCGTATTTCATCTTAGATTTTATATACTCCTTTTTATAAATATTTTTGCATAGTTTCTTGATGTTAGAAAATCCTCGATGAAAATCACGTAAAACCTTCCATGTGCATTTTTAATATGGGAAATTTGATCAAAATCCAAACGTGAAACGAATAAAATTGTGACCTTTACAATTATTATAAATCCGGTTGTTTAAGAGTAATAATCTCATTAGGTATATCATAAGATTTAGAAACTGTTGCCAAATATCAAAACCCTAGTATGTAACATAAGATTGCATCTTTTTGCACCAATAAGGAAAATTAACTCCATCAAAAGCATGCGACTTGATCGTATATTTATAACTCAAGATTAAAATTAAAACAAAGAAACAGAAACGAGGCACTGATATCAATTCTAATATCAAAACACAAAAAACAAACCTATGAGAGATGTTGAATGGTAAAATTACCAAAAACCAAATCTTTTCATGAAATAAAAAGAAACCTAAATAAACTTACGATGCACTATCATATACTGCCAGTCAAATTGAATACATGTCGTTGATACTGCCAGTCAAATTGAATACATGTCGCTAATTCGATCGTCGTGCTATTGGCACTCTAATAGTCTTCATGTCACCAATCCGTCCATAGCCTTACCACCAATTTAACTACGCATGAATAAAGAATACAACTCGATCAAACTATTAAAAGTAAATTAACTTTATTTTATCATGCACTACTCTTTTTCTCCATACAAGCATTTTTTTTCTTTTTTATAAAACATTTTTTTCTTTTTTAACCTTTAGCCTCAAACCATTATCTATTTATATCTAAAGACTCAACTCCTACTTCTACTTAAATTCTAATTAAATTCAAAACATTAATTTTAAAGACCAACTAGATATAAAACTACTATTTCTAATAGGGCTTAGCATCTCATATTTCAAACCTTTTATAATTTTCTAGATTATTTTTTCCTTTCTTTTCAGTCTTACTTTAAATTTATTTATGATTTTTTTGATTTTTTTGATGTTTATATATTAACTTACAGAGCCCGTTGTCCGTTGTGACCACTCTTATTGTATGATACCCATCCACCATGTGTCCAATCATATCATCATTCTTGACCATTCTGAAAAAACTCTCCCCGAGTATAGTCTCAAATCACACCGTGGACCGATGTTGAGTCCAAAGCTTAAACTCTAGTCACCATTCTAACATACTATGATAGTCTCAATTAGAACAATATTATAAATTAACCCACATTAGTCACAAATATAACTTACAACAATATCATAAATACTATCAAACCAATTTTAATTAATTAAATTATTTATAAAACCAATTATTCATTATAAAATATTTTAGAAAACAACAATCATACAGTAGAAAGCTCCCCGTGTTGTTCATCACACCCTCAATCAACCTCCATTTCACTCTACCCCTACATCTAGCCTTCCATCTCCATTGCCACTACTCTTTGAGCCCGCAACCTACAAACCCAGGGCCCAGTTCAGTACTCTAGTACCCTGCGTTCACGAGGATTGCATTGCACCGCCCTGCCTGCCCGTCCTCTTTGGCCCACTCATCAATCAATCATCTCCCAGCTATGGCAGGTCACCTTCATCTCCGTCTGATCTCAGCTACTGTTCTCCCATCCGGTCCCAGCATGCTGCAACCCCATTTACACCGTCCCAGACTTAACAATGCATCGATGGGCTTGGCGACAATAGTACAATACAGGCACATGGCAATGACATTAAGGGAAAAATCCAAACGAGAATAGATGTCAGCACCAATCATACTTGCTCAGGGCACCATATGATATTGCTACTGTATCTGATGCCATTACAGAAGTCAGCGGAAAACAGAAATGCTAAAACTAAACACCATGCTAACTTGTCCAAACGGAGAGACTATCATACAAGTACAGTTCCAGCATTCCCATCCCAGAAATGTTACAGAATAGATGAAGCTGTCCGAAAAAGCGATTCTTGCCACCTCCTAAGTTAAGACAAAAACGAGATAAAAAGAACAGAGTACTTCGCATTTTCTACAGTAAATAACAGCAGCAACACCCCTTGAGAATCCCTTGTTAATTTCTGGGTACCCAACATGAGGACAAAACGTGAGTTCCACTTCACTACCTGACTAACTGCAGCTGATGCCTCAATCCCGGATAGAACGACTATTTCTGCAACTATCTACTCTGTGTTCTGAGATATTACCTCGCCGAACTTCAGAAACAGCTCAGCATCAGACGTACACGTCGAATTGGCGCAGGAGAGCACACTGGTGCCTCTTAAGCTGACATACTCGTTGATGTAGCTCGGGACAGTAGGTGGCTGAGGCATGGCCAGTTGTTGTGCAGACTTTGGTGGCGGGTCAGGATGTACTTGGAAGTCCAGGACGCGCACAACCTCGTGCATTGTCGGCCGATCTGAAGGCTGTCTCTTGGTGCAAAGGAGTGCTAGCTGGAACACCTTCTTAACCTCACCAAGATCCTTGCATGTGTCTGCAATGTCTGGGTCGACTGTCTGCATGACGGCGTTGTTAGCCGTCTTTGATAAGATCTGCATTTACAGCAGTAGACCAAGAATTGTAACAATCTGTGAGGGAAAAATGAAAAATCAGAAAAAAAAACATATAAAATCAATGATAATTTTGGGGGACGCTCTGAATCAGTGATCAGCTAAATGCCAAAGAGGTGTAAAAAATTGTAAATTGCTGCAAGATAATTTTTGACACTAATCTGTAGCTTTCCATCTACATAATTGATGACGGGGGACAAAAGTAGCAGGCTTTAGGGACTTAACACTGCAACTAATAATGGAGCTTTCAACAGCCATATGCGATGGATCAGTCCACCACACATACAGTGCAAATAGATCTACTCACAGGATGAGTTTCATGTTGTTGGTCCCCATGTAGGAACACAAGCCTAATGGACATCATTCAGCAATTACTGACGACTAGCAGATCCAAAGCAGTAAGGATCACAAGAGCATGAATTATAGTTACCAAGTGATGGAGATTGCACTCGTTGTCCACTGGCTTTTTGCCGGTCAGCAGCTCTAGCAGAACAATGCCATAGCTGTAGACATCGGACTTTTCATTGAGACGGGATGTGCGAGCATACTCAGGATCAATATAGCCAATAGTTCCCATGACATATGTCATCGTGTGAGTTTTTGAAACACATATACTCTTAGCGATGCCAAAGTCTGTAAGATGTGCCTCATAATCCTTATCAAGGAGTATATTTTTTGATTTCACATCCCTGTGAATTATCCGTGGGCTACAGTCATGGTGAAGATAAGCAAGACCTTGAGCTGCACCAAGAGCAATGCGTACACGGGTTTCCCAATCAAGTTTTTTCTTCTTGGTCGGACCTTCTAGAATGTAAAAAAAGAGAAATTTCCATTATAATATGGTAACAAGAATTCCATTAACTATGTGGGTATTGCAGTCAACAGAAAAGCAAATATTCAGTGTTAAAATATCATGTTTTGAGAATGACATGCTGGCGCTTCTGTGACAGATGAACAGACAAGTATCAAACTGTGTCAATGAGTCGGCAGACAGCAATTACCATGTAAAACATCCCAGAGGCTGCCATTTTCCATGTAATCGTAGAAGAGAAGATTTCCAACAGGAGATAAGGAATATCCTTGAAGACTGACTAGATTCCGGTGTTTGATACTACCAACAGTCTCAAGCTCAGTTTCAAATTCCTTGAAGCTCTGCGGATAGTGGGCATATAGTTTTTTTATTGCCACTGGTTTGCGGTTCTTCAAAACACATTTATAAACTATGCTGGACGCTCCATACCCAATGATGTACTTTTCACTCAGGTTTTCAGTCATTGTCATTATGTCCTCATATACCAGGAGGGAAAGGTTCATATGAAGGATAACCAGCTTGGGGGGAGTATTGCTCACTGTGACAGCAAATATTCAACCCATTAATGACGCTCTACCATTAAACCAGTTATCAGGTAAAAACAAATTATTGATCCAATACAATAATTACAAGACATGATGAGTATCATAATATGAACTAATCAGTTGGTTTGTTGGTCACAACTCCTTGCAGATGCATTACCTGGTTTGCAAACAGAGACATCTTTGAAAATAGGTGAACTATGAGGTCTGCAGACAGCTACTAAGATCATCAGGAGGATAACAAGCCCACCAACAGTAATTCCAAGTATTGCAGCCTTTGAGATTAGTGCTACAAAGTAAATGTGGGTGGCAAAAAGGTGATTTCTAGGTATGCAAAAATTATGCTCAAAAGATATTGATGAATGGAACAATTTTATTACATTTCTGTTGCTGGCCAACGGAACAGCATGAAGAACCAAGCCAATATCCACAAAGTCCAGGATTACCCAAAAAGCTAAGGAAAGGACCATATCGTTAAACTGCAGTTTCCAGGTCTGAGCAAATGGACATAATAGTGATGGAAATGGAGCACACTACCTGTCAGGCGAAAACCGTGAGAAGTTGTTATCAGTAGGTACAACACCAGCCAAATTATTATAAGATACATTTCTGTTCATAAAACGAATAGATAATGTCAGCAAAATGCAGATATGGGAGCATGCTTAAAAAAATTTCTGGTTATTCAACTTACAAGATATTGAGGCTGAAGCAGCTCATCAGTGAAGAGACATCACCAGTTATGTTATTATTTTCCAGTTTTCTGAGAAAACACACAGGCTCAGAGGTTTAAGATTCAATGTTCTCATGGGTCAAAAAGAAGGCTGACATGCAATGTACTACTCACAACAATATCAGATTTTGCAGCATTCCAAGTTCTTGAGGAATCAAACCGCCAAGATGATTACTGGACATATCACTGAAAAACCGTATGTATGGAATATAGTGTCCGTGGCACTAAACAGTTAAAATCTTAAAATCCCCACAAATCTACATAAGCAAATACTTACATCTCCATGATACTCCTCAAGTTACCAATTTCTGCAGGGATGAATCCTACTAGACCATTCTTGCTCAAATTACTGAAGAAACGAGATAAATAACATCAAAAACACAAGACATTACACTAGATATATACAAAATGGTGAGAACAAAACTTACAGTCTCAATAGATGCTCCAAACTCCCAATGGCTGATGAAATTGGGCCAGTAATCATGTTACAGGATAAATCCCTGATGCAGGTATCTCCATTACATACACAATAGCAAAAAATAGGTATGTTAAAGATTCATGAATGGAGTTAACAGGACTTACAACGTGTCCAAATTGTTGATTCTTGATAGCTCAATCGGAATAGTACCACTTAGAAAATTTGATGACAAATTCCTATGAACAGATAACATAAGGTACTGATCAAACATGGGAAACAAGGAGATTTTTCAACGTGAAATAAGAAAAATTAAACAAGCATAGAAGTAGAAAAAGGGAAATTAATGCAACAGGACAATTTAAGAAATTAAAAATAGTACAACTCACAAATAAGTCATGCTCTCGAGTTTATGTAATGGAGGAATCGTCCCATTTAATCTGTTGCCATAAGCATTGCTGTAGTGAAAACCCACATTAGATACATGCACCTGACATTGGAAATGCTACCATAACAATGATAATTAAGTCATGCTTACAAGCTATTGAGATTCACACATGAGCTTATGTTATCAGGGATTGGACCTTCAAGGTTGTTGTTTGCAAGGTTCCTGTGAAGCAGGAGAAAATAATCAGCATGTTTTATTAGTGCCTTATAGAAAACATAATGTATATTGAAGAGTTTCAGAAAAGTGCTTACAAGTTAAATAGGCCTGTTAGCTTTCCAAGCTCTGGAGGAATGAATCCACTGAGTTGATTATCATTAAGTTCTCTGCAAAATTAATCGACAATGACACAAAACAGGTTACGACAAATCAGAATATAAAATGAAAAAAAAATGTGCCTACTTACAAGTAATGAAGGGTTGACATATTTCCAAGCTCTGGTGGTATAGGTCCTGTTAACTTATTACCTTGCATATACCTATTGGATCAAATATATTATATTAATTTACAGAAATATTCCCAAGCAGAGCCCTCAATGGCCTTTATAATTTTTGAACTTTGAACTGACAGTAGAAAACCTATTAGGAAAAATTTCACAACCTGAGCAACCAATTTCGAAGAAAAAAACTTACAGCTTCTCAGTGTATGTTAAGTTGCCTAGTATCGATGGAATAGGACCAGACAATTGATTGTAACTCAGATCCCTGGAAGGGAAAAATTATATATCTTGTAAGCTTAATTTATCAATTACTAATATAATGAATATACAGTTTATCATTGGACTTACAATACAGCGAGAGCCTGCATAAGACCAATAACCGACGGAATAGGACCAGTGAACATATTCCCTTGCAAAGATCTAATTCAACAATATGGATAATTATGCAGATCAGAATGAATTCTATTAAGTAAATTGAGTAGATTCTTTTTTATCAAGATAATCACCACATACAGTGTAGCAACTTGTAGGAAACCAATGTTGAAAGGAATTGATCCCGAAAGTTTATTGTAAGACAAATCCCTACCATGAAAGAAATGTTAGAAAGGCCTCACAAACAGAGAAGCAAAAAAGTTTTAGATAAGAGGTGTAAGCTGCAAATACGTACAAGACCTGAAAACTTGAACAGTTCCCAATGGTTTCTGGTATCGGCCCAGTCAAGCTGTTGTTCTTGACATCACTGGTCCAAATGATTGAAATGTAAGAACAAGACGTTGGATGAGAGACAATTTTTACTTTAGATGTGATAAGCATGTACTCACAAGTACCAAAGACCAGTCAACTGGCAGATATCCGGGGAGAGGCTTCCTTCGAAATTATTGCCACGTAATCCCCTGAGGATAATATTAAGCCACAATTCATAAAAATGAGTATTTTACATGTTAATATAAATTTGCATAAAATGCTAATACCTTCATATAAAGCTAATATAGATTTTCACTAATTTGCCCATCTTTTTGCATGCACTTAAATACATTCAAATATTTTTCAAAAAAAATGTATTCAGGTAGGTATAAAATAATACTATTATACTAGCGATGCAACACGATGTTTGAATTTGCGGCACTAAATAAGGATGACTTACAAGTATTGAAGAACCTCATTCCAATATATCAGTCTTGGTATCTCTCCACTCAGTTTATTCTGTGCCAAGTCCCTACAGTGCACATAACAATTAGAAAAGTGGGAGCACGATAATTAAATACAACAAAAAGAAATTTTGAGCAACTTACAAAATCTTCAAATTTGGGAGCTGCGAGAGCGTTGATGGGATCACATCGATCAGCTGGTTGTTCTTCAATATCCTAGAAAATCACAAACACCGACCCACGATGAGAACATTTTTTAAGAGAACACAATGAACATGTAGATACATCTGTTTAGTAAATAAATTCCAGCAAGAATAGCGCATACAAGGTCTCAAGGTGCTTCAGCTTCGATATGGAGAATGGTATGTCCCCATCTAAGCTATTGAAAGACAAATCCCTGAACCAAGCACAAGTATCAACACACGTTCTCTCTGTAAGTAAAAATCTATTAACATCGTCCACACTCCACACCCACTCACAGAGTTTTAAGTGATGAACAATCGCCAATCTCATCAGGGATTTGCCCAGACAGCCCATTCGACTTCATGTCACTGCAAGTATAAACCCAAGCTCACGACTTACTGAGAGCCAAACTACCAGGAAGCTACATTCCAAAGAACAACAACCAGCAGCTCAAACAACACATCTTCCATACATTGAGACGAGGCCCTTCAACCTGCCGACGGCCGGAGAGATCTCGCCTCCAAGGTTGAGCCCGGAAAGGTTGCTGCTTTGCATCGACACGCATGATCAGTGACCAGGTAGAAGACTTGTCAGCAAGAAAAGGAGCGCAGTTGGAAGGGTGCTGTTCTTCTTACAGCGCGGCGACGGCGAAGGTGACGTTGTCGCAGAGCACGCCGCGCCACGAGCAGTAATCGCCGCCGGCCCAATCGTACAGTACGTTGTCCACATTGCGGAAGGACTTCTTGATCTCGAGCAGCGTCGACCCTGAATGTAACGCAGCCACATTAGCACACAGAGTAAACTGCAACACCAGATTGGATTTTAAATCAGAACATTCTGCAGAGATGATTTCACCCCGGAAAAATCTAGAGTTAGTTACGTACTACTACACAATGGTTTTCCCTTAGCTTTCATGACCCAAAAAAAACAGAGTTCAAGAACATCAGATTGGAAAACACAAAAATCAGAACAATAGTAAAAGTGAAAGGTCGCTACAAGGCTAAAAGATTCCTGACGCGGTAGCAGCATTCGCCTCATCACATTGGTAAAATACGAAATAAGAAATAAAGCAAGCTCCTTCGAACAATGAGCACAAGATTCAAAAATGGTCAGACGATTTCCTGCCCATCAGGAGCAAGTAACGGAATAACAAGGCAGAAAAGAGTCCCTTATAGAACAAAACAGAAACTGAAAAAAGAAAAAAATCACATTTTTGAAACATTGATGGATTATCTAGTGGCTACCACCATAAACAAACTGTGTTCTAAACAAAGAACAAGGAAGAGAAGAGAAGAAAAGAGTTGGAAGTGGCACTTGTCACAACTCACAAGGATTAGATAAGTGGTAGACTCTTCTTAGGGAGATCTTAGGCCAATAAAAAATAGGACTTTCACCACAAGAGAATCACCATGCCTCCAAAAAGGCAAGTCCTTGCAACACTAATAAAAAACTAATCCCATCAAATCAACCCCCCCTGAATCTTTGCTCCCCGGTACACAAACCACCACACTCCCCAGCAAGAAACGAACCAAAACGAAAAGCTAGAACCACCAACCGTCGTCGGCAACGGCGACGGCGACGAGGAGTAGCGCGACGAGAGCACGGGAGGCGGCCGCCGACGCCACCGTCATCATGGCCGCCGCCGCTGCTGCTACTCTGCTGCCGCAAGGCACCGCCGGGGCGGCGATGACATTACAGAGAGAGGAGAGCCAGGAGAAAGTATGGACGGAACGAGATAGGAGACGGATTGAAGCAGCAGCGCCTTTATGGGACGTAGTTCTCGGTTGGTTTCTTGGGCACTCGCGCTCCTCCCCTCAGCGTTGCGCACTCGCGCTGCCTGCCTGCTGCGGCAGCTGGCGGCAGTGTGACAGCGAGTAGCTGTATGGCTGGGCGATAGAGTGGCAGTGGCTACGTGCCTACTCTACGTAGGAGTAGGCCATAAACTTGTGAGTTATTTAGAGAGAGAGAGAGAGACTGGATGTAGCTTTAGAGCGAGAGTGATTTCTGTAGGGAAGATGGTGAGAGAGCCAGAGAGGGGGAGATGGACACTGAGATGTCACATCAGTGTCGTTGTTTTTTTTCTCACTATCTATCTGGTTGGCCTAGAGTTTGTAAAACTCGAGTCGCACGTCGACGGGCATTTCACTTACCTATGACATGTGGTCCACTGGGATCTCAACTGTGGAGTATGCTCACAGCGTTGTGAGCCTACCGGTGGATTGACCTCTTGCTCCTATGGCCGATTAGGGTCTGCCTTTGTGTTTCGAGATACGAGTAACAGGCCATGTTATTTTCTGACGGGGGGTTTTCTATTTTCGTTGGCACTTTTTTCTAAACTTTTAAATAGTATATTTTGTATAAAACAATATGTATAAAAGTTATCCATTTCAAGCTAATTTATTCGTTTGTATTCTCAAATATATATTATAAAACTGATAATTAAAAATATCTAAAGAAAGTAACATCTCCTAAGTTTGATTTGATTATACAATAGATTATATGATTGTGTGGTAATATTTTGAGGGTGTAGACAAACAAATTAACTACTCCATTACAAATTAATATTTTGTTTCGAAAAAGAGAGATTTCTTTTTGACACTTGGCCAAACCATATTCTCTTTTCTGCCATGCATTTTTCTCTCATGTTACTGTTCCGTTAGTATTCATTTCTCTTTTAAAATTATCATTGGTCAACGTCAGTTTGACTGTTAAATTTGCACCTAAAAGACCATAATAGTCTTATAAAACTTTTAAAAAAAAATCGATTGAAATACAATTTATCTTTTTAGTTTCTGAAGGGTTGTATGAAACCTTTATGTAGGATAATTTTTATTTAGTTTGAAATGTTTCCACATGTAGCTTTAAAATGATACTACGTTTAATTTTCTTTATATCCACATATAAATATAGTTAGAAATATTACAAAAAAATATTTAGTAAATAGCCAAACAACATTTCATGGTAAACACTTAAGAACCAAATCATTGTGTATTTAATAATAATAATAATTCCCAAATTTATGTCTTTTATGAATATTTATCTTTTAAGTGCCATAATTTATGTTTCTTATTATTTTTTTGGTATTTGTTAAAATTCCAGGCGCTACAACATTTGGGAACACCTACAGGGGCATAATAATCATTTGGGATGAAACTTAACAGTCAACTAACGTTGGCTAGATGGCAATGACAAAATAAAAATATGCAAGAGTGGTAAAAAAGAGAAATGCAAATTTTAGATGACAGAAGCAACAAGTGGCTAAAAGAAAATTTTTCCTTTCAAATACTCTTATAAAGTTTTTAAAAAATCGCACTGTGTAGGAGGTTAGAATGTGTACCCATGATAAGAGTAAAAGAGCAGTGCCTAAGTGCAGACGATTTTATATTTCACAATTTGATTTTAATTCGGTTAAAAAACTTGATTTTAGATTTAACTTGGATGCACTTGTTTTTTATTCTTAGTCTTACGTCTTTGAACTATTAAAAATATAGATTTAAAAGCTTACGCTAAAACTTTTTTTTGTTACGCAGCTTTAGCTTATAAGTGATGGGTAGCATTTTCTACCCATCACTTATCCTAATGTTTTGGCAAGATTTTGTGGGTGTTTATTTTTATAAATTATTTATACATTTAGAAAAATGGGGATAATTCTGATTAAATTTGATGTTGTCGTATGTTTATGGACATATGCAATTGTTTTGTATTTTTTTCCACGTAATCATAAAGTTGTGTGGGGACGAAGCACGGCAAATGAAATGACACGCTACAGGAATCAACCAAAGGAGGAGGCCTAACAGAGGATATCGATGATTAGTTTGCTAATCAATTTCTGTTCCAATTAGGTTGTTTCTTGTTGAGGATTTATTAGGACCTCTTGTCAGTTCTTGGCCTCTGCTATAGGCTAGGGTGGATCCAACGCGGGAGGCATGGAGGCTCTAGCCCTCTACCCGTAAGTGGAGATTTCTATGTAAGTGGAGAGAGAAGGGGAAGAAGGGGAGACTGAAGAGGGGTAGAAGCCAATAAATAAACCCTCCTCCCTTCAAAAGGTCCGTCCGCCTCCGGCCATAAGAGTGTTGGCTTTCATTTTAACTCGACGATACTTAGCATGTTTTCATGGAAGTATGTACGAATACAAATTGCTTCCTTCTATGATTCTCACGCTGGTTACTGTTTGTTACTGTTTATCGAGTACAGGCATTGCCAACGATAAAAACATATATGCTTTTGTATTTGTACATGTATATAAAATTGAATTGGCTAATGAAATGCTAACACTCATCCATATTTAATAGCATTAGTAGCTAATTAATTAATAGATTAACTACACGAAAAGGTTGTTAATGTATAAGACATATACATGATTATGATCCAAGTAAAATAGATCCAAAGTCGATGTGTCTCAATACATATTAAAATTTTGCTTCCAACAATAGACTGACAATCAGAATTGAAGATGTATTTCTCCTTCTAAACCGTCGAGCACCAGCATGCTCTGCGCATCATTCACTCACCACCAACACACAAATACATAAAGAAACACCACTATACTCCATAAAAAATGTGTTTGAATATTTCTTTGATATGCAGAAATCTTTACAAAATCCACCTTAGATCATTGACTTAAATCCCCTTGGGACCACCCCAACTTATCCAACTTAAACCACTTTCTCTCCTTATGTCACCTCACTCCAATGCTCTCTTTAGGCTGAATTTAAAGGTGAGTGAAAAAGAACATAAATATGATTATATAAAATGAGATATCTCAATAGTGAATAATTAATTAAGAATGTATTAATATGATTTTTTAAAGAAACTCTTAGATAATTTATTATAAAAAACATAGTTTTATAAGCATAGTTACAGAAAACGATCGAAGTTTTCAGCTCAACTAGTATTGTGGAACGGAGTCTTAGGGAGCTGAAGCAACTGATAAAAATAAAAATTGCATAGTTTTATAACTTATAGTTTATTTTCTGAATTTTACAACTATAAATTTTTAGAATCTTGGTGAAAATCTAAACTATTTGAAGAAGTTACAACCGTTAAAAGCTCTCCGGCTTATTATTGAAAGGCCTAAATATAACCTAGAGAAAATACATAGTTATTTCTAAAAATTAGTTAGATTTAATCTTAATCGAAACTTTCAAACCAATAGATCATAACTTTTGATCAATTCTCCACAATCTCAAAAACACGAGTAATATCAAATAAAAAAATAAACAGGTACACAAGTATTGTAATATAGAAAATAATAAACAACATAGAAGGAGTAAGCTTTAATAAAAAAATCACAAAGTCAGAGAGAGGGTATATGAATTTTTTCCTAAAGTTTGGATCATAAATATACTACTTATCCATTGAGGAGCACTTAAGAGTTAACTCTCTCCTGACCTGTATTACTAATTAGTCACAAAGAATACCTTGTTGTTCACTTCATTAGTTCACCCTCGTAAATTTGCTTAGGATAATCTATAGTTTGAGAAAATTTGAGGACGACGCTTAACCGTTTAGTAGGTTAACATCTAAGAGTAACAAGCTCTAACCAGTAGCCCACATCGATTTAAGATTCTTCTGTCTCTTATCATAATAAAAGACACTTCAAAAGTTCACTTAAATCCCTATAAAAACTCAATAGTTTAGTGGAACATATGTGCAAAGCTTAAAAAAAAGAAGACAGAAAAACGAAAGTGAAAAGATCAAAATGGATCCAGGAGGGAAAGATAATGTTTCTACTCACTTTCCTACGTTATCAGCCTTTACTTACATATTTAAACACCTGAAAATTTTTTGACCCTATGCTGAAACATCCGATCCAATATTTACCCACTAACAGATCACAGTGAACCAGAACATCCGATCTCCCAAGACTAAAATGCAAGTGTGTCAATCAACTATGTAATGGATCTTTGAATATAAAACTAGACTCCAAGTTTGCAACCCTTTACAGATTTTCTTGATTTGAAAGAAATTCAAAGGAAATTTAAAATAGACGTCAAGTCTTCTTAGTTTCACATGATTAATCCCTATAAGAAATATGTTAGTCTTTTTAATCGTTTTATTATTCATCATCTAAAATCGGCTTTAGATACACTTTCGATTCTAACTCAGCAGTGTACACTTCAGTATCGGGCTAAAGCACTTTACGGCACGAAAAATGGGACAGTTGATTAGTTTATGACTAATTAATTATTAATTATTAAAACTTAAAAAATAATTTTATTTGATTTTAAAAACTTCTATATAATTTTTTTAAAAAATTATTTAGTACTTTCAAAATCGTGATAAAAAAGGGGGTAGTTGCTCCTTCGATAAGGAAAAAGATCATTGACCAACTATGAATCTCCTTATTTGCTTCTGGACGGCAGACCAACTACGTTGTCGGCCTGTTGATCATGACTTACATTCTTCACATCTACGGAGCTTCTAAGTATAGTCAAGTTGTGCGCAACGAACATGCAGTTTCATAAAGGATGCAAAGTAATTGGGTCACGTTCTTTTCTAATTATAGATTATAGATTTTTATTTCCACACTTCTCAATCACCTAAACAACATGTTTTGTACAGTTTTTTTCTATAAAAAACTTTTTTGAATAATTTTCTACAACAACTTTTCTGTTTTCTATTTTACAGGATATTTTACAATAGTTAATTCATTTATTTCATACCCTCAAATGCTAAAAAAAATCAAACAATACATGTATCTACAAATTTCAGCTATCTTAAACGACACCATCTTGTTAGCAGTGGCGGAGGGAGGGCCCGGCGACCGTGGGCAGTTGCCATTAGTAATGCCTAATTACCTTGCTTAGCCACCGGCAAAGCTGTATGAAGCAGCAACAAAGCAGCAATAGTGGCGTATAGTATTTAATCCACGTGCATAACACAACTAGCAAAGCAAATGCTCATGTTAAAATGATATATGTATTTGTATAGAGTTGTGTCCTTTATCTGTGGTTAGATTTGGCTAGGCTCATAAAAATTCCTAGATCCACAACTGATTGTTAGCATACATGTTCATAAGCCCTCTTATCACATTTTTCATATCAAACGAAAAAACAATTTCAAAACGAATATAAGTATACTCTCAACCCATATATTCCACCCAAAACTGGATAGATTTGAACAAAATTCATGGATTTCAGTTGGGCCTTGATGTAATGGAAAATGTGGATTTTTCAGTTTGTCAGCAAAGATTAGCCATACTCCTCTTTTGTCTTAAGGTCCCTTTCAAACACAGCACAAAAAATTGTGGAGAAATTCAGCTAACTCTAAACTAAAACACAGGCAGTACTTGAACCAAACTTGAGTTGGATGGATTAGCAAATGTAAGCACGTGAACCGGAAACACACAACAATTATCCGATTTAAACTAATACCGACATTGGGGCCATGGTTCACTATACCCCGCACATGTCCGCACACCATGATTGATCCAACACGAAACGTGACGTTTATCAGGCTCCTGCAGGAAATGTCTGGGCAGCATCTTCAGCTTTTGCTTTCTTTTCTCCTCTTTTATTTATTCATTAATTCTCCTCTTGCGTTCGATTAGGATGGTTGATGGACGATTTTTTTTCCTCGTCATTTGCACTAAACAATGTGTTTTAGTTTATATACAGAAGCTTCTCACCTTATATTTCTAAAAAAGATTTTTATATTAGTTAATTATATCGTTTATACATTAAATATATATAAAAAAAATTAGATAATCTTCTTTCTTTCAATCATTTTTAAATATAACCTTATTCTTATCTTTATAGGTATGGATTAACCAGCAGCACGGCTAATTCTTTTAAGAGATTAGGCTGCGTTCCGAGGTGCTTCTAGATTTTTTTATTGGCTTTCATGCACATACTTTCGAATGGTTAGATAATGTTTTTTTAAGTTTTTATATAGAAGTTTTTTTATCTTATATTTCTAAATTAGATTTTTAACTATAATTAATTTCATTATTTGTACTACTAAATAGTTGTCATAAAAATTAAAAATTAGATAGTCTTATATCTTTTATCACTTTCAAATACAATCTTAGTTACCAAATAAAAGCTTTTAAATGAAAATCACCATAATAACCACTGTTAATAATTTGTTTTACAGATCCAGGGTATAAAAATGTGTATTGTGTCCCGGTAGAAAAAAAGAGGCTACTGTGATGCTGTTGCAACGACAGTTTGCAGTAGGGATGCAGTGTACAGTGAGGGCAATGTGTACTGTGGATATGATTAACAGTTGGTGGCGTTTTTTTGGCCACGACGTGAGTGAGTGAGATGGCAACGATGTGCATGCCACGTGACACTGTCACCCTTCTGGTGTTTGGGAATGGGAGTTCCATTCCAGCTGCCATGGCTGCCTACTGTTTGAGCTCTGCATGGTGTGGCATGATGCTACACTCGGATGAGTACTTCTCATTTAAAGCCTTGCCTAAGTTTGGAAATTCCAATCGATCTAGCTACTGTACATTATTCAGCTATTGCCACTTGTTTAGATATTCGCGTAAGTGATGAATGATGGTTTTGGACTTTTCGTCCTAGTCCTACACAAATCCAACTTATCATCAAAGGATAGTATAAAAGTTCTGCAATTCTATGGACCCAGTGTTTTACTATTTGATCTTTATGGTGTTTTCTGTCAATTTGAGAACTTTGTCATAAGTAGTATAAGTCGTACTTTATTTCTTCCTATTTCAATCCTTGGGAAAATAATAACATCCGTCACGTTATTAATAGCGATATAGTTTTATATAGTCATTCTATATAAATAATTAAAAAAATCTTTCTAATGCAACAAATAAATTGATGAGTGAACATAGCTTCTAAGTCGCTAAATGATAAGATTTTTTAAAAAAAATTATTTAAGTTTCTTAATAAATTTAAATAAATATATTTTTTACAGTTTGTAATAGTTTGATCATGCACCAATTACCTATTTGGCCGATCAGCAGATGGCTTTATCAGCCCAAACCTCAGTTACGGACGGGGCCATGGAGTAGTACCTGCATGTTTTTTTTCTAATTACATGGTGTGTATATCTTTCATATAATAATAAAAAAACAGTTCTATAGCTGCTGCCCAGGAAAGCACAATAGCTACTCAAAAACTCCAATGATCTATGTACGGTCCTGCGTTTTACTAGTTTTCTCTGATGAAAGGCATATAGAATCGCTCCATCGGTATTCAGTAGTACTGTAGTAGTACTTGGATCAGCAGCATCAATAAACGTCCCCCGAAGGCACCTGGTCTCTTTTTGCCTGACCTACCTCTACACGCCACATTCATTCCAAGAGGCTGTGATCTCCAAACACAGTACCGTAATCTCAGAGGCCGGAGTTTGACAGCGACTCGTCGTACTCGTGGCGTTTCACCGGCGAGGAAACGAAACGAAGCGAAGCCGCGGTGCACCGTTCGGCGAGCTCGGATGGCTGCCAGCAGAAGCAACAGCAGCAGCAGCAGAGCGCGCGGTGAGAGGGAGAGAGCGCTCTGGAACCGGGACGACATGACAGGAAGCTAGCTAGGGCCACTGTTGCTTGCGGCAGCGGCAGCCGCTGCATTTGGAGCGGATTCAGCGGATGCGTGTGCATGCTTCGTCAGTTTTAGAACTTGTTTGCGGCAAATGATGCTAGTAGCTGCTGCTGCTTCTTCGGTTGGTTATCACTGCCGTCCGTCCTGTGAGCTTTTCTACCGACGGTCTACTCCTTGCTCATGCAAATCCTGATGTAGGAGTACTTAAAAAGCAAAGCCGAGCCTCTGATGTTTATCGATCTTTGCAACAGTGCAACACACGAAACTATTTCTGAAAAGCGAGTGGACGGTGATCGCGACATAATCTCCACCTTTAGAACACGATTTTAGTATTAGTAGTACTTGTTTCTGCATGGATTGAAATGATAAGTTTTCCGTGAAGTTTTCTAAAGATTCGAGGTTAAAACTCGGGTACGGGTAGTACACCGGTACAGTGTGCGTGCTGTTGATTAGAGAGAAATGCCAACTGCATGGCTGGCTAGCTTTACTGGCCAGGCATGCATGCCACTCTGCCAATCACTCTCCCTCTGTATCCATCTCTCTCCACGTGATGATCTCCCTTTCGCCCTAGCTACGAGTAGCTGCAAGCATGCCCAGACGGAGAGAGAGAGAGAGAGATTGAGAGACGTGAGTGATGGATGGCCTATAGGAGAGAGAAAGGGAGAGAGGGTGTGCGCGCGTTTGCAAGGAAGGACAGGCCCTTGTCAGGGTTGCAGCGGCCTCATTGATTACCAGTACCCTCACCTCTCCTTTCTTTCTTTCTTTCGTTCTTTCTTTCATGGAGGAGTACGTAGTAACAGCTGCGTTCAGTTGTGCTCATCATCTCCTCTCACTGCGGCAGCTCGTAGGAGCCAGCTTCAGTCTCTGGACGCACGGTGCATGCATGGATGATGGATTCCTCCCCTTCTTCCAGCGTTCCATCCCCTGCCGTCTCATCACCGCACAGCTCCCGGCACCGGGCATGGCGATCGACCGACCTCTGTCAGACACGGGGGATGGGCGAGCATGCATGCAACAGCCAACGGCTGGGCCGATGGATCATCGCCATCATCGATCGCCTCCTCGACCATTCACATGCATGCTACTGCTTCTGCGATTTAGGTTACCATAACACGAGCAGAAATGCTCCACAAGTTGCATTGTCGCACGACAGTTCTTCCGCGTGTGCATGAAACGGTAAGTGTAGCCATCTTCCGATGAATCTTATCTGTCACTAACGAGTGAGCAAATAAGAACAAATCAACACTATAATAGAAATGTTCTTTAATCCAATAACACTATTTATTGTTTGATAAAATACATTTACTAAAGGCTCGAAAATCAGTATAGATACTAATGTTTTTTCTTATCAGTTATAACAGTTATACATTTTTAATATCTGTGCACGATAAAAATCTATATATTAGGAGATGTTGTTATCATCGAAAATCACAATAGTTATTAATTATTGGTTGATGTTTTAAACGTTAATAAAGATATTTAGGAGGAGAAAATACAAGGGAGGAGGTGGTGCTAATTGTTCGTTAGCAATTTTATCCTCCAGGCTACATATATACATCATCATCTTAAAATATATAAAAATAAATAATAAATAATAAAATGTTGAGAAAATAAGAGTATATCTTAATTATAATATAGAGGTAATCTTATTCATAATAGAAAAAATACAATAAATATAGAAAAAAGTTTTAAAAAAGGAAACAAAGAGAATACAAAATTAAAAAAATAAGGTTTTTGTTTTTAAAATTAATTATCATTATTTTTTATTAAATTTATTTATCCTATAGTTTTGTGGTTTTTTAAATTACTTTTCATACTTTTCATGTTTTCTAAATTTTATACTATATTTTAACTTCTTATGCCAATTATAGAAAATACCGGTTATTAATAATAACCGGTATTAAAAAATGTATCAACAATTAATACCAACCGGGAAGCTAAGAAAAAAACTCTTTTAGTATAAATTATTGTACTTGATAGTTCTATTGTGTGTTCTTATTGCCCACATCTTCTACTTGCCATGTGCTTGACCAACAGCAATGACGGCATGTTTCTAAGCATAAACTCATCCTAAAGGCTATAAGGAATATTTAAAAATAACCATTGAATTTAGTTAGTGACGAGATTATATATAAGCAGTACCGCAATAAAAAAAACATCAAATAATTATTATAGCAAAATAAATAATAAAATGAGCTATCTATTTTTTTAGCGATGAATTGAATCGGGACAAAAATATCTGTCTTTATATCAAATTGCGAGACCGAAACTTAAAAAAAAAAGACTGATACTAAAACCAACGTGATGGTACTGCACGTACTACTGTATCATGAGCTATGCTAGGTCTCGACGTGAGCCAATGAGACGAGTCTACTGTTGGAGCAGGTTGTACTTGAGAAGTTAATGCGTCGCTGCCGGTCAGTTTTGCATTGGAACGTACGGCCAAGAATCAGAGTGGATGTAGTAGCATTTCCCATCAAGTTTCTCTTTGTCTAAACGCAAAGTTACCGGGGCAAATATGTACTCGGGGCAAGGTTACAAAGCTCCGTGCACGAGCTACAGACGAGCAACGGCGGCCAGAAAACCGGCACGTACAAAACCGAGAAAAAAAAAAAGAGGTGACGGGATGCAAGCAACAGTGGCAACAACGAAAACAGCAGCCTCGTCTCACGATTTCACCGGGGCTTTTTTCGCTTTGCCGCGGCCTTTCCCATCCGTGAGAGCATCAGAGCATGTGAATCTCTTCGCGAGAAAAGGGCGGAGGCGTGGAGGATGGAAGGATCGACCGGGCAGGGTGGCACTACCGCTACCGGTTTTTTGCCCGCATCGGCCATCGTTTTTAAACAAGACGTACTCGCCATGGGGCGCACGTACGTACGGCGCCACGAATACGTACGTACGGCTGCATCCTGCAGGGTTTCATGGGCTAGTTCTCATCACTCCGCTTTTGGTGCAACCAAACGTACGCATGCCTGCTTCGTTAACCGTTGCAACGGACAGCCGCTGGTAGGGGTGAAAATTGGTAACGGAAATGACCGGCTATTGTTTCCGATTTTTAACTGTCAAAATATCTAGAAATGGTAACCGATAAGAAAAAAAGCTAAAAACATGAAAATAAAAACGTAAACCATTTTGCTATTTAACTGTTTTTTTTCATACGCCAACAGAAACTACCGTTTTTATAATATAATAATTATCACATTTCTAAATGCACTAATATCTACGTTATGTCTATCTTCTCAACTTAATTTCTATTAAGCATATGATTAAATTATAGATAGTAATTATTTTCTTAAATTTATGTGATTATATTATAATTATGTTAAGTTAAATCAATTATTGACTTCTTATTGATACCAACATATTTCCTATATTTTTTACTTTTCGATATCTTCCATACTTTTTTTTCAACTTAATGTTTTTGATTAAGTTTCTGAGAAAAAATGGTTATGAAAATGGTTTAAGCAGTTTTCTAACCGATGGTTTTCATCTCTGATCATCGCCCTGATCTAAAGCTTAGGGTTACGGTCATGGTCTTTCGAGGAAGAAAGCGTATGCTAATATTTATTCCACCAACCAGACTGCGTAGTGTACATAATATGAATAGGAAAATTGGTCTGAATCTTGCAAATTTTGAACTATGCGGTCACAATTCAAAATCCTAGATTGCAGAATCGTAAGAATTATGTCACCAGTTTTATTTTTTAAAAAATAATTTTTAGATTATCGGATCACATTGAAGTCTGTGCAGTTTTTGAACATAATATATTTACATTATAATTACATCAAATTTATGTCAGTATTGACATATCGTTCGCGCCGGATCTCGCACGTCCGGTATGAATATGCCGATACCTGAGAGGTCTGCTTAGCTCGTTCAGTTTTTCTCCGTGGCTCGAGATACGCGCGTCAGGATCTGTGGGGTTCGCTCGGCTTCAGCGCGACGGTACAGGTACTGACATGCCAATCAATTTGACCCTGCAATTGATAAGAAGGCGAGACGAATGGGTCAGTCGGACGATGGATCGATACGAGCTCTCGCTATTGGCTGACCGCCGATAGGATCAAGATGGTCATCGGCCGCGTCCGAATAGCTCCTGCTATCGGCTGGTCACCGATAAGGATCGGAACGTTTTTCTATCGACTAAAGAGTCGATGAAGGCGTAAACAGATGTCGACGAGGAATATGATGGCTCTGGGTGTGGCAAGGAATAGAATAAAAGACACACCGGCTGCAAAGCCGATGCCGCTCCAGAAATAGCAAGGGTGAAGCGAACCTATTGCCTAGCTGAGCTGATGGGAGGACATTCCTCCGAAGAAAGGCGCGCATCGGTTGGGAGGCCGATATGCTTAGCGTGGCGCTCGAGGAGAGTCTCTGAAGACTGCTGCGTATCAGCCGAGGAGCCAATACACTGGGTGTGTTGCTCAATGTGTAGATAGTTCATCGGCTAACACTCCGATGAAACGCCATACAGAGACCTATAGGCTTAAAACTCAATTTATCATCGGCACCCTCGTAAGTCGAACCTAACCTATGCAGCACGAGACTGACGATGGCGGAGAGAGCTTGATAGACCGACAGACCTTGTACAGACATGATGTGATACATCCGATCGCCCTAAGAGATTAAACCTAAAACGATGCTGCCTTAGATAGAGTAAGACATATCGGGATAGTGACGGAACTTACTCCTTCGTCGGAGATTGAAGTTAACCGATATAACCCCGCGTTAAGAGCTAGACACCACTGGTAAAAAACTAGATGAAATAGTGTGGCGATACGCCGAAGTAGTATATGATTAAAAGATGTGTTGATTTACCGGTTTCCAGGGGGTATATATTTATACCCAGGCATTACAGAGTTCGACACGGTTATAACAACTATCGGACGTGATCTCCTAAAAATATAAAAAGAAAATATCTCTAATAAAGTTAACTAAACTAGATAAACCTTTCTATATAAGATACGATTTTTATAGCTAAAATACTCTGCCGTAAGTACCACGGCTCCTTATTAAACTTAGTTTTATCTGGATAATCTTTTATTCTTAGACCGAATATCTCTTTGTTTCATCTTATCGGATTTCTCCCTATAGCAACTGGACTCTTCTTTTACTTTTTCAGTCGATCTTTTTTAGGCTTTTTCAAATTTTGACGTTAACGCATATCTTTATATCTGGAAAACATCATTATTCTAAATATGGTCTATCTCGTATATCTAAACTAAACTAATGTATGTATACTCAAATACATGTAGACATATTTTTCCTTCTATAAATAGAAATATATACAGCTAAGAAATAAAAACATATCCTGTTAACTTCGATATAGATACGAATCAAACTATCAGACGTATTATCTTCTTCAAGGGATGACATTGAATTAGATGTATTATCGACTAAAATTATATAAAAATCATCGTGTTTCTCTTTATACTACTTACTATCTTAAATACGTGACACCGATCAACATCGTAGTTATTAGGTACACCCGACCATAAACGTTCGCTAGATATTTTGGGTCGTTTCTAAAAAGAATCAACATATATATCTTTTCAAGCCAATTACCTCGTCTCATATGGCACTGTCCTCTTAAAGTTTACCTCACTGCCTCACCGGCAAGTCCTACGATAAATCCTTGACGGCCATTCCTTCTTTAGCGGCATATCTGTGCACCACCGGTATAACATGTCCCCACGTTACTATCTTCCACGTTTGCTACGATTATTTTCTTTCCATACACAGTTGCTATCTATTATGGTTTCGTTAGAATATCTTGACGAACGATTACTCTATTATAACATATTTTTAACACAAAATTAATTTTATTAGATTGAGTAAATTTCATAAGACCACATATTTTTTATCCATAACACAAACATCCAGTTTTTAAAATCTATTTCAAGTAACCCTAAATTTTGAGGAAAAATATTTCTAAAAAATTGTATTAGTGCAAAATACTTATATTTCATTATAATTAACATTATTGTCAAGCATATACTCACATTAAAGATTAATGTACAAACATTAACATACAAATCTCGACGACAACATTATGTGAATAAATTATATAAACCCAAACTTAAATGTAATTGGTAACCGGTGTCTATGAAGAAAGCGGCCAATATATATGTTCCTATTTAGAAAATACAATACAATATATATGTATAATCTATAAGTATAACAACTAAATAAATGATTTAGTATAAATATAAGGTTTTACAAAGCATTTCAGGTTCCTTTTGTTGCTTAAGTAATATATTAATAGAGTAATTATTGGTTAAAATATTATTATAATAATTATAATAAAGTAAGCAACTACTAATACAGTAAAAAGGCTAATTTGGTCTGCTTGCTTAGCCCTGTTTTCATTGCCTCACTTCCCTTGCTCCACGATCCACCATTAAATCGCTGTCACCATCTTTGCGTCCATCCATCTAAACTATAAAACTCTCCCTTTTCCACACTCTTCTCCCATATTGATCCCAACTACAACCCATAGTCACTAGAAATAAAGGGGAAGAAGCTACTAAATGTAGTGTACAGTGAGCCGATGGGGTGGGTGAGCCGATGGAGATTGATGAGCCGATAGGATTGAACGGTACAATATAGACGGAGCAGCCGATAAGGAGTGGCGAGCCGATAGAGGCCAAGGGGCCAATAGGTGTGGGCGAGCTGATGGAGACGGAGAAGCCGATGAAGTTGATGTGTTCGATAGGAGTGGGACAGTATTAGCCGGAATCGATGAGGGTGGTGAGGCCGATGGAGGTCCGATGTGAGTAGCCGGCCAGGGCTAAATGAAGAGTCACCGGGATGGGTGAGATGGTACAATGGACTGTTGAGAGCCCGTAGCGCTTGGTAGGGTGGAGGGATCCGGTTTGTAATCGGGTGATCATATGAGAAGTGGAGATGACAGTAGGGTTCGCAGGAGCCGATGGGAGCGTGAGTGGTGGGATAGAGACGGGATGGGGAAGGGTGGCATCAGCTCAGGATTGACGACTGTATGTTTGGGGAAAGGGCTGAACGAGGTCGGCCTGAGCCGATGAGGGTGGGTGAGCCGATGGAGGTTGATGGGCCGATGGGATTGGGCGGTCCGATGGAGACGGAGCAGCCGATAGGGAGTAGCGAGCCGATGGAGGTCGAAGGGCCGATAGGTGTGGGCGAGACAATGGAGTTGATGTGTTCGATGAGAATGAGACAATATCAACCGGAGCCGATGGAGGTTGGGAAGCCGATGAGGGTGGTGGGGCCAATGGAGGTCCGATGTGAGTAGCATCGGAGCGGAGAGGAGTGGGATAGCTGTGCAAGAAGTACTCAGGAGTGGCCGAGGGGGACGTCGGAGGTGAGATTGATGGAGGGGACCGGTAGGGTACGGTGTTGGTTACAAGGAAGTCAAGATCGCCAAATGAGGGTTCGGGATGAAGTAAACTGAAGGGAAAGGAGGACTCATCAAAGACGACATGACGGGAGATGATGATCCGGCGGGTGGAGAGATCGAGACATCGGTATCTCTTGTGTGATGAGGGATAGCCAAGGAAAATGCAGGCGGTGGAGCGGGGTGTAAGTTTGTGAGTTGCAGTGGCGATGAGATTGGGATAGTAGAGACACTCAAAGACGCGTAGGTGAGAGTAGTCGGATGTCTTGTGGTACAAAAGTGTGTAGGGGACATTGTGGCGAACGGAGGAGCAAGGGCGCTGATTGAGGAGGTAAGTCGTTGTGGTTAGTGCTTTAGCCCAATAGGTTGTGGGTAGGTGGGCATAAAGGAGCATAGTGCGACTCATGTTGTTGAATGTGTGAAGAAGGCGTTCAGCCTTGTAGTTTTGGGGAGAGGTGTAGGGACAGGAGAGGCGGAGATGGGTGCCACGGAAGGTAAGAAAGGTTTGGACAGTACGGTTGATAAACTTCGTACCGTTATCGACCTGCATGGCTTGAATAGATAGGTTGAATTGATTGGAGACATAGTTGGTAAAGTTGATGAGGTGGGAGGCGACCTCGGACCTGTTGGTTAGTGGAAAAGTCTAGCAATACTGTGTATAGTCATCGAGTATTATGAGATAGTACTGATTACCAAAAACACTCTTAACTGGAGAAGTCCACACATCACAGTGTGTTAACTTAAAAAGTCATGAGGTATAAGACATAGAGTTTGAGAAAGGCAGCCGCACGAGTTTGCCAAGTTGACAAGAGTGGTAGACAGTGGAGCTATTGTGGTTACACGTGATGGAGGTGCTGCGACGGAGATTGGTGACAGCGTCAGAACTAGGATGACTAAGGCGAAGATGCCATAGGTTGGTGGAGATGACGATGCTAGCGTGCGGAGTGGACGGCACAGTGGAGATGGTGTAAAGATCACTATCACTATTGTATCGAAGCATCTCACGCTGGGCCGGAATATCCTTCACAGAGAAACCAGAAGCGTTAAATTCAATTGAGTAATTGCTATCTCTTGTGAATTGGTGGACAAATACTAGATTGTGGATGAGAGAGGGGACGATGAGAACATTATGAACTAGAAAATTGGTTGTGGATGTAGATAGGAGGGAGTCACCACGGCATTGGATAGGGAGAGAGTGCCCATTATCGATGGTGACGAAAGGGGAGGAGGAGGGATGGCGAGAGAATAGTAGACCGGCCGATGAAGCCATATGGGATAACGCACCAGAGTCTAGCTTCCAAGGGTGCTGGGGTTGGAGCGTTATCTGATTGAGGGCGGCGACGAGGCCAGCCTGGGTTCCACGAGGGAACCGACTGGGTGGTGATGGTAGGATTGGCTGAGGCGGTAGGGTGGGAGTTGATGCCAGGTGGGCTTGAGGATAGGCGCTGAGAACCCCTGGTTGCCAGCCGATGGGACTGCGTAGTTGGGGCTGTGGTGCCTAGGGGTTATAATAAAGCCACGGACCCATGAAACTGGCAGATAAGGTAGAGACTAGAGCAGGGCGCGGTTGCATGGGACCGCTTTAGTTCTTGCCCTTGCCCTTGCCTTTACCGTTGCCACCGGTGTGGGGTTTGTTGCTATGGCTAAAGCCATAGCTACCAGAGCCACGAGAGGTGGCAGCAGCGCACGGTGGTCGGCAACAAATGAGGTTGGAGCAGCCATGATCGGCTGCAACGAGGAGAGCGGTGTGGGCCACAGTTTTCTCGTCGTTGGCCAAGCGTAATTCTTTAAGAACTAGCATGTCGTGGGCCTGGGCGAACATGGGAAGAGGTGTGGAGTTGGCGATATCATCGGCAGTGTTTGAGAAGCGGGGGTTAAGTCATCGCAGGAAGGTAAGGACGAGTTGTGAGTCGACCATAGGGTGACCGACATCACGGAGGGCAGCAGCCTTGACCTTTAAGCGTTGTAAGTACAAGGAGACATATGAGTTTCCTTGTACCGTGGAGTGAAATTCATTTAGGAGGAAGATGGCACGTGGCTATTTGTTGGCGAGAAAGATCCGCTCAATGGTCTCCTAGATATCCTGGGCGGTAGGGTCGGTGCCATTAATTGCATGGTCGAGGATGAAGTCATCGACCGAGCCAAGCAGCTAGTTGCACACGCAGCACTCGGTGATGTCCCATTGGGGATCATCGGGTCAAGGTGGAGTGGAGCTATCAATGTGGGAACGAGGACCAAACTTTTCACATAGAGATTTAAAGAAAAATATTCACTTGAAATAGTTGGCATTGAGATCAAGGGAGATGGGAACGTGAGATTTCATGTTGACGGTGGCGTAAGGTGGTGAGAAGATCAGCGAAGTGGTGCCCGAGTTATGGTCAGGAGCGCCGATGGCCGGAAGGGATCCGGCGACTAAAAGAGTGCTGAAACTAATAGTCGACTCGGTGGTCATGACGAGAGAATAATAGGGCGCGATAAGCCAATGAAGGTAGGGGCCGATGGGAGTAGGTGGTCGATGAGGAGAGTGGTTGGCTGATAAAAGTAGATGACAGAGTAGTTGAGTGAGGAGTGAGTGGTAGAGTAGGTAGGTCACGAGTGTGAGAGAGTAGGTGGGTCACGGGCGTGAGAAGGTTCGTGTCCATGAAGGGAGGTTTCACGTCCATGGACCCATGGACGCAACGGAGTGGAGCGGACGTGAAAAATCGGATAAGGCGTGGACACGAAGAAAGGAGATTCGCGTCCGGGAAGCAGAAGTTCGTGTCCGTGGATACGTAGACACGTCGGAGTGGCTCGGACGTGAGTGGAGAAGTTTCATGTCCTGGAGCAGGTGAGCGTGTCGGAATAGCGGGAACTGAGAGAGTTCTAGTCGATGGAGGGTGGATGAGTCTAGTCGATGGAGGGTGGACGGGTCCAGCCGATAGAGATGACAAGTGTAGAGTTACGCCGGCGTCGGAGGAGGGGAAGGTGCGCCAAAGCAAGAGAAAAGTTAAGGCGGATCTGAACGAGACGAGGAGATGGATGGAGACCGTCTCCTTGTCACGTGGTGGAAAAGAGGGGCGAGAGTGTGGTGGAGGAAGAGAAAGCCGTCTGCGGAGAAGACGGGGAGGAGAGAGCCGAGACGAGAAGGCAGAGGAGGAATACCGATAAAGAATGTCTGCGACGGAAAGGAAGCGTCGGCTCGCCGATGAGATGATGCTAGTGCGCCGATGATGTCTAGACCTGCTCTGATACTATTTAGGAATATGGTGTACTGAGACTAAGAACTCAACTCTATTCAGGTCTATATATATATATATATATATAAAAGTTCGGTGTTCTAACACTGGAGTAAAGATGGTGGGACAGATTTGAAGATGAGGAATTTGCATGATTTTGTTTTATATTTTTATTCATATGTAGTACTTATAAACTCTTTCTCTCAATTGGAGGAATTTTCGAAGAGTTGAATTTCAGATGAGATAAAAAAAATTTTACGGAAACCGTTTTCCCCGGAAATGATCAGGTTTGTAGCATCGTGTTCACAGTTCGCACACTTGTTCCGAAGAGTATACGAACATTGTAGCAGGAGCAATAAACTGAATACCGTTGTCGTCTCGTCCGAATGCTGCAGGCGCGTGCGGCGTGCTTTGGAGCGACCGGGACGGACGCGTACGAGAGGAGTATAATCCAACAGAAAGACTACTCGTACCGTCACGCCCAAGTCCATCCGGCACGGTCCAGTCCAGTCCAGCCCAGCCCAGTTGCCTCTCGACGCCGCATTGCATTGGTACTTGCACATCGCCGAGCTACTATCGCAGCCTAGCACCACACACACACAACCACACAGGGCTCCTTTGTGCCGCAGCAGCAGTCGTAGCACTGCTAGGATCACAGATTCACAGGACCATCTCGTCTCCCTCTTGTTTCATCGGCACGTCGCGTCACGGCGGAACGGGGCAGGATTGGGTGCGTGCTGCTGCCGAAATGCAACCACCTTGCAAAAAGGATGTCGCTGCCACTGTCCATCTGTAATTTTTGCATGCGATGCGAAAAGGAGTTTCTCTTCGTGCCGTACTCTGCTCTCTCCGCTCCAGATTACAGTAAATTTATATCGGGCTATACATATTACGAATCTGAAAAAAAAAATCTTATATCTAATTCAATACTATGCTGTTTATTTTGGGACGGAGAGATGACACTTTTACTGCAGGTTCGTGTACATGTTCTGCCCGTGACATCCGCTGTGAATCGTGGTCAAATCGGCGACCAAGCCTGCGCTTCAATGTGGCAATATACGTACACGAAGTAATTAAAGACAACTCGATCGTACTACGCACGTACTCGTACTGTAGATGCGATGATATGCGACGACGCCCTACGATCCGCTCAGCCGTGATGCCCTCGTGCCGATGTGAATTCAATGGGTGATTATTATACGGAGTATCGTCTCAGGCTGCTGCTAGCTTGCCCGTGCGAACGCAAAGGCATAATGGCACGTCTCATAAATGCACTCTGTCTCGTCCTTCGTTTGCTTGCAGGCATGCGCTTTTGGCGTACCGGACAATATACGGTAGATACGGACGTATGTATAAACGTATCAGTACGCGTTAGAGTGAGTACGTGAGTAGGCACAAATCATTGACAAAAGGCAAAATGTATATGAAAAAAAAAGAGATTGATTCAACTTTCCGACCGACTCATTCCATGAGTAAACGATAGAGTGGGAGAGTGTCGTGGCGTGGCCCGTGTAGGGAGGGATGGGGCGAGCCTTTTAGTATAGTTGTGCAAGCGACGCGATCGATGGCTTTCGCGTGGCACTGTTCATTTTTTTCCTTCTTTTGTTTCTTTCACCGATGAATCGGGCCCGCCAGTTAGTGGGCAGTTTCGTACGTGTGTCTCTGCCTTCGGTTCGATGCGAAGATTTTGAAATGTACAAGGGAAATGCGTCTTCCAAGTTCCGGCTAGAACTAGTGCACGGTATGCTCGCAGTGCCAGCCGGCGAGAGGAAACAGCGGTGTGGGAGATGTAGGGTTGGCCTCCCCGACGAACAGTGATACAACCAGCAACGCATAATCTCCTTCCAGTGGGAGCTCAGCTCACCAGCTGTCCACTGCCCCACTTCATGCCCCGGCCCATCCAGAAAGGGCACGACTAGTACGAGCTCGCCGGCCGCCGCCGCCGCTTCGCCGTCACCTTCCACGCGAGCTAGTAGGGACGGAGCGTGAATCGGTGCTTGCCTCGGCGAAGCCCACGAGCACGAGGCCGCGGTGCAACTTGCCGCTCAGCACAGGGTCTCTCGCCGTCGTGCTCGCTCGCCCTCACCTGCATCGGTACTTGCAGCGTGAGCGCTTCGCCGCTGGCAAATCATCTCACTATCTCAGGGACGAGTCAACTCAAAAGGCAGAGAGCTGTAGGAGCATGCTTTGTGGAGCAGGAGCATCTCACAGTCACGCAGATTCTCCACAGGAACCACGGCTGTGCCGAAGCAGCAGCGTTCGAGAGGCGTCACTCGCTACTACTGCCAGTCGCCCATTCCTGTTTGATCCTTGTGTCTGTTCAGAGAATAAGGATTTACCTGAACTCCAATCAGAAACGAAATCATTGGCGAAAATGGATACGGGTATGCTACTCCATATACATACTAGATCGAACAACTATACTTGTCTCTGATCGACTACTCCTTGTATATACTGCTACTTTTCAGACAGGATTCTGAACTAAAGCAGTAGTCCTGGTCCTTGCAAGCACTTGATCTTTGTCAGGGCTAATGCTAAACCAAACCTTCTCCACCTCCGTCTCCGCTGCTACCCCTGCGCCGGCTATTCTTCAACAGCGCCTTCCCTGCTGCTCGTGCTGTAATTCTGCGACACTGAAGAACTGAATTGTGGATACGCAGGCTCGTGCTTTTAAAAATGCATAGATTTGGTGGCATTAATTGGTTCTGTCTGCCTGTCAATTCTGTGGTTTAATTTGCTGTTGCTGTTGGAACTTTGCTGCAATCTGCCAGCGATAATTCCAGGGCAGTTGCGTCCAATTATGCTCTTGTCTGAGCCCTGGAGTCTCAGCCAGCCATGAAAAAAAAAAGAAAAAAAAACATAACAGAAACACTAATGTGGCGCCGAAACAACAGATGGTGCATCCATGGTAGAAATGCAGATTAACAAGTCGAGAGAGAAAAAAAAGAAATTAAGCTACTAATACGCTACAATCATGGAATCTTTTTTTTGCTCAAGGCATGACTCCACAACTTACAATAGTTCATCCTGTCATCTTAACTGCAGAACCTACTGATTCCAAATCTATGGAACTCACGAAGTATATCACACCGGGTGCTTAACATGTACATATATGCCACTGAAGATGTTTCTGCACTACACTATCCAAAAGTATCTATCTGCATCAAACAGATCAAACGACTGCTGCTTGCGGTGTTCAAGGGGCAGGATCCCCCAGTATACACACCGATTAGATTTAGTATGTGCCAAAGGCAAAATAACTGGAATGAAACAAGGTGACAGAATGCATCCCATGCTATGTAGGAATTCAAACAACATTCAAGCCTCTTTTCTAGTTATCCTGTCAAAAAGCAAAAGGAGAAAAAGTTGATGAGAAATGATAACTTCACTAGTATAGTAAGACAACACAGAGATTTACAGACCTGAAGCAATAGATTCCAAGAGCATCCTTGATTTCGTCCACAACAGAAACGGCAAGATGCAGGTAAAGGCCCACTGCACAAATAAATAAAACACTCAAATCTAAATTTTGGTTGTAAAACATATAACAAGCTGCAAAGCAGAAGGTAAACTTAAAAAGTTGACATCAACCTATAACGTACACATTAATAGTATACTGTGGAGCATGCTCATACAATCAATAAAAAACAGGGCGTGTGCCACATGTCTCAGATCATACTGAGTTTTCCATTATAACAGATCATGCAGGATAAAAACAGCTTTTGCGCTTGTGAGCAAACAGTAGGAATGTAGGAGCGGACTGGGACAGCACTAGCCATTAACCTGAAAGCGTCTATCAGAAAATAAAACTTGGGCATATCTACACGACCCTTTATATTCTGGACTTTGCAATACATACAGTGATATACAACTAAAGGGGACAAGCAGAAGATTACTGTTAACAAAGCCAACATGTTTCCATAAAAATGAATGATCAGACAATAAAACTGACATTCTGTAAGTACTTCAGCAATCTAACACAAAATAAATGATTAAGGAAAATCAATTCACCTGTGTACGCACAATACAGAAAAAGAACCAGCAGCTCATCAACTGAAGGAATCCTGGAAATAGTAATATAATATATCATTTAATGGAACTGCATAAATGGTGGACCTGAAATATTAGTGGTACTAGGGACAACAAAGATTAAAGAAATTACCCAGCATTGATCTTTGCTGTGAGAGCATTTGCAATAGCGAAAGGAAGGAACACCAGAGACTGAAATAAGAGAAATAGGAGTATTTAGTATTTAAATTCAAGCGACTCATGTACACATGTTATGTGCAGATAGAAGAATTATGGAGTACAGAGTAAAGACATACCATGCACATTCCAGTTTTCAGACCTTTGGGTTCATCACATAAATGGGCAAGTATCATCCTTCCCTGTCCATGCATGGTAACTTGTAATATGAGCAGTAATCCCAGGAAGAAAAAACAAGGATGATGATAGATTAGTACTGTGTGCTATGTTTGCGAATCACCACAAAAAAATGCTGCATGCCTGCATCACTATTCACTAAAGAACAATAGGCAATGGCACGTCAGGTGAACCAACTGTTGTTAGATGTTTCTTCACCAACAGAAGGGGGCATTGAGTGCAGTATATCAGTACATATGTTGTCCATGTTACCCATAAGTGCTTTTCATAAGTTATGGATTCCATATCCAGGCACCTAATGGGACTATCAAGAAAATTGTAGCCACATGACTTGGATGGTCTGATATAACGTAATTAGTGATTTGTGAGATTCAATTTCCAGTTAAAAGTCCGTAGACTTGTAACTGCCGTGCAGAAAGATTGAAGTAGATCATAAGAAAGTTTTGCAAGGATAAAAACTATATGGGGATATTATGCTGACTTAAGACAGTAACTAAGGAACTGCAAGAAGATGGAATGCTGATCCACATTTAATGAACACAAGAATATACAATATGATGTACCGTCCATAAAACAAGCTAAGCAGAATTCAGTTTACCACCCTTTCCAGACTAAAAGCAAGGTTCTGTATAACTAATTGCTGTCTCAGGACAGTTGTGATCACAGGCACTTCCGTTGCATAACTAATTGCTGCCTCAGGACAACTATGATAAAAACGCCCAAATACCATTGGCTTGATTTGTCTGCATGTGGACCTTTGCAATTATGTTGCTCAGTTCTGTACAATTTGGTCATTATTTCATACTTCCTCCGTCCTTTTATATAAAGGATTCTAGGTTGTTTTGAAGAAATTATGGATAGAGAAAAGACTATAGTGCCCCTTACTAATAGGGAGTGGAGAGTAGTTAGGGGTAAAAATGAGAAATTGAATGGGAGCTGATTGATGTGACAATTAGTAGAGTAGAATCCCCTATATTATTGGGCAAAATTCAAATCTTAGAATCCCTTACATATAAGGACGGAGGGAGTATAGCTTATATAGTATTTTGACCCTAGTATTTTTATAGGTTAGATGGGTTAATCATAACCTGATTGAAGCAGCCTATTATTTATCTGGTAACTTACTAAAAGATCCATTTAAATAAAGTAACCTACTAAAAGATCCATTTCAATAAAGTAGGAAGTCTACTCTTGCCCTGTTCTTACCAGACCGCATTTCGACCCTAAACTCTACCGGACACTTTTGAACCTCTCATGTATCAAAACAAGGCTGGTTTCAAAAAATGCTTTGTCCTTGTCGGTGCCCTGTCACCAATTTGAACATGAAGAATGGTGAAATAGAGCATGGAGTGCCCCTGGTAGCTTTGAATTCATAGCAGGTGGTTGTTTTTAAGGGCAGATCAGGCCTAGCAAATCAATGTAGCTAGATCTGATAAGCATGACATCAATGGGTACAGTAGATTGGCAGTGGCTGTTCCAGTGAATAGGTGATAGAGCAGTGAGGAAGGAAGGAAGATCAAGTGTTATGCCATTTTGAGCCATCCATTAACATCCATGCTAGGGGTACAACACATTAAAAACTTACCACCAAATATCCAAAAGCAAAACCAGTTCCGATCACAAGAAGATGTGGCTGATTCCTCATAATATCTGAAGGAGACAGGTAAGACCTGCACAAGAAGATACAGAATCCTAACTCCTAAGTATTCCATTCAGAGCATTGCATCATATAATAATAAACAACAAGAAGATTACTGATACCCATACCAGACAGCAACTCCAGCTAACAGTGCAATGAAAGGAAGGAGCTGCATGCCAAATATGAAAAAAAAGTAAGAATACAATGCTATATGTTGAGATGAAAGCAAAAGTCATAGGGTCTATTCTTATTGGAACTGTGCAAATTTTGTACTTCAGAAAAGTAACACATAAAAAAAATCAGGTTTTGTAGAAATTTTATATAAAAAAGGTTATTATTTGGTAAATACAGGTTTTATATATGTTGACTGAAAATAAACTTTGTAATATCATAGTTAGGACAGATTAAATAATGACATCATTTCTCCATTGAAGTAAGGCTTAAAGCAGTGCACACTCTATGTGCAAGATTATTATCAGTCATTGAATGGTTGAGATGGAGACATGTTGCCATGTGCAGTACCAAAAAAAAGCGTACAACAATACTTGAAGATGCAAGAATGCTTTGTCCTGTTAAACTTTAAACAGTCATCTCTTCCTTGAATAAAACAAGATTCACTTAACAAGCCCCAAAATATGTACTCCTAGATCTTGTTTCCTACTACTAGTCTACTAGATTTTGTTTCATTGTCTGTTGAAGACACACTACCCAAGCAGCTACGGTCTTGGCATCTATCCAATAACACATTGTTAAGAACGTTGGGCACCTGTTTAAGATAAAGCGATGATGCCACAAAATTGAAACTGACAGACATTTTATAATAACTCAGGGCCAATTCAATATGTAATCAAAATTTGTTTATCAAATTTTCTGCGTTCGTACCACAAGATATACAGACCTGTCCAGAAACATAAATGAACGGCTTAGATTTCCAAAAACATGCAGGACTATCACAGCTCCTACAACTTCAAAAGCTTCCAACTTCTAGTCTTCTACATACAAAAAAATGCAATAAACTTACCATTGCCAATGCCAATACCATGCTTCCTTTTCTCGCATCAACTACTTTTTGGACATTGCTGACACTGTGCAACAGGAGAATGAATCTTAGTAAGTAATAGATAAGAAGACACTGTAGAACAATGCTGCTTATTGCTCTTGCATCTTAGGGAAAGTGCCACAGAAAATCACTTAAGGCACTGATTCATGCAACAGGAAATAACAGCCATTCATAAGATGAGCTCAACACTTACTGGCACCAAATATGGAATACATTGAACAATTACATAGCGCAAGAATCAATTGTTTGTAAGAAAAGATGAGTCAAAAGATATATGTACATGAGTGCTCTTTCTTAATCTTATTTCATTGCTGTGGAACCGCTGCAAAAGTTACTTTGGAAAGAATAAGAAAGAGAGTTTACACTCACTTGGATCCAATGGTAGGGATTACGGCAAACAGGATCATAAGAATCATCACAATAACGTATAAGGGGATATCTGATACAATTGAAAGCAAGAAAATCAGAAATAGTTCTAGTAACAGTTGTGTTGAGTTTTTGTGCACTTCATTGGCTAACATGGTGCCAGTTGATGTCGAGGATCATAGTAAATATGTGATTGTGTTCACAGAAAATGGAAATAAGTATTTGCTTCTGTTGAAATAAGATACCTGGAATAAATGGAAGGGGTACCCAATTTAAAAGGGGTATTGACTTCTGAAAATCTTGTGCCCACCATTCAGCACCTATATTGGGAAACAAAAGTTTTCATAACACAATTATGCTAGAACATTGCAACAAATATCCATGGAAGAAAAGTGCACAATGCGTTAGTTTATTACAGAAATTACCAGTAAGAAAGGTAAAAAAGTGGGATAGATATATCAGCATCAGGCCCTCCGTTGGTCCATTTATTAAAGGAAGAATAAGTGTATTTGTGAAGAAACTGGTGATATGATAATAACAAATGTCAATAAACAATAGCCATACCATTTTTGAATCAATGAATTAACGAATGCAATGAAAACTGAAGATAAAGAACAGCAGCCAGACACTCTAGTAATCAGTAGTAAGTTTAGTTACGAGCTGAGCCAGCAAATATCCATGTAAACAAAATCATTAGTTACAAACTTTTTTGACAGAATTAGAATGGAAAGCCAAGATGTTACACAAACTGGAAATGTCACAGTTCATATCATGGAACCAGGACAAAGCAGGATAGTCATATACAATGATTAAAAAAAATGGAGACATTAGGTGTGTCAATTTTTTTTCTCCAAGTATGAAGCTGTCAGATCAAATAGGTGCAGTTCTCTTGCATTTTGCCATGTTACATTACTTCAAAGTAGAATCAGAAAACAGCTTACTAACTTAAAAATTACAGAGGTAGTTTCTCAAAACTATAGGCACTATTCTTGTGTGCTACTGAACCTTTCTGAAATGCCTCATCACGAGGTTTACAAGGTCCAGAGTCCAGACTCCAGATCCACAAGTATACAACCGGTGATATATAACACAAGGACTTGCAAAAAAGATTGGTACTGTCCCACTAAATCAGCCTCCATCAGAACTTGAAAATTACTGCAGAATGTAGTAGGTCTAAAGGCTAAGTGGTGCTACAATAAGCAACATCCTTCTTGGGAAAAAGGATTTGAGCAGTTTTGGAGGAAATTACAGTAAGCACAGCATAACTGAGTTCACAATTTCTTACTGTTCCCATGTTGCGAGATAGAACGGGACAGCAGCAATCACCCAGAAACAGAAAGTAAACCTTCCACACATCAAAGTGCTTCCAAGGGCTAATGCTTCAAACTAACCAAGGATGAAATCAGTCAATATAGAACAGAGCGGTTTTTATAGGAAAAATGGATTAGAAAATCCTTACAGCACAAGCAAGAGCATCACATCCTGTAAAATGAAAAGAAAACATACTGTGAGTATAGGTGGACACGTGGGCGTGGTGAAAGAGCATTAAGCCCTAAAAGTTAAAACATTACCATGATCAAAAAGTTCTCCTAGAGGACTTGATGAGCTAGTGCGCCTTGCTTGTTTACCATCAACAGCATCAAAAGTCTAGCAAAGGTACAATATAGTACCATTAAAGCAAATGCATGGGAGCATAGTTGATAAAATCAAATCAATGAACAAGCTGCATTATAATTTCCAATTTACTTGGATGTACTGCAAAACACAATGAATATAGATAAAGAAATACAGTTAAAAAATCAGAACACCTTTTCCATTTGCAATCTCAGATTAGTTTCACAAACCTGGTATAAGAAGAGAAGTAAACCATGGGCAAGATGGACCCACCTAGGGGGCGCTGTGTCGAGGCGGGGTGAATAGATCTGCAAAATTAGTATTCTATTAAGTAGAGAAAAGAAAGGGTGCCGCATGGCATGAAGCACGAAAAGAACAGATATTATATAGCATGCAACATGAAATGCATCGAACGATATCAAAGTTAGAACATTAGCAGATCATATTTGTAATAGCTCCCCAAAATTACAAATAAATCAAGCGAATACACTTACATAGCCAAGAAGCGCTGATACAACTAGAAACATGAATCCAGTGAGTGTGATCTGAAATTTCAGAAAGAATCATAACTTTTTGATCAAAGCTACAGAAGAACTGAGAATCTGTTGACCATATTCTTACCATATTAGGTCTGAGTGTGGATCCATACATGCAATAAAAAAAATAGTCAGCATAGATGGTTTTTGTACAAAAAGTGTAAATATAAATGAGCATCTTTGATAGTTATTATCACACAAGAGGAAAGCTACAATTATCACACACCAGGCAAGCTGCAATCATAGGCATACTACTTTACTTCTTTTACATACAATTATATAGTCATGATTGCTTAACTCCTGCAAACTTGACCATTGGTCAGGCATGTACTTGTGAATCATCAAAGAAAAAACAGCTCACAATTTTTTGTAAAAAAAAAAAGAAGGAGCAAAACTAAGCAGATCTACAAGCCGACTTGATAGGATTGCAAAAACATGAAAAGAAAACACATAGATGTACACATTGATATTTGGGCTATTAACAACATCAGCAATGTTCACTACGATCCTAATCTCTTCATGAGTGCAAATACCTCTTAAGAGACATTCGAGTTTATTCTTGCTCTGTCTAGATGAAATGGCATGCATAAAACTACTGGGTACTGACTAACTGGAAATATGTTCACAAATTACTGCAAGAAAGCAAATAAAAAAGGTTAACTTTCCGATCTGTAAAATTTCAGTTCAACCAGATGTTACATTTTTTTAAGCAGTTCAACTAGACATTACTGCCATCAATGTCAACCTTTCCCACTTAAATGGTTCTTCTTTTCAAGTGTTGAAATACAGTGTCACTACTCACTACCCCCCACATAGTATAACCAAATTCAATCGCTTTGCTCTTCCATGATTAAAACACATAAACACCACTACTCGCTGAACCGTACACTAAATCTAACAAATCACGAACTAGAGAGCAACTATATCGAGCGAGGAGAGGAGTGGGTGGAGGAGCTAGGAGGGGTGTCGCTCACGGCATCCAGAGCGGGAAGAGGGTGACGCATCGGCTCCAGAAGGGCTGGAGCACGTATTTGGCCACCACCGAGTGGTCCTGCCCGCTGTACCTGTACCGCTTCAGCGTCTCCACGCCGTGCGCCCCGATGTACCCCATCCCCCGCTTCTGGTCGGGGGAGGTGGACCTGGGAGTAGCGGGAGGCGGGATCGCGAGGTCGGAGAGCAGTGGGGCGGCTGGGGTTGGTGGCGGCGGCGGCGGCTCGGCGAGATCGCGGCTTCGCTGAGGCGGTGGAGAGGGGAAGCGGAAGGGGACCAATGATGGCGGCGGCGGTGGTATATTCGAGTCGAGTCGAAACGGTTCCCCCGTGGCCGTGGGGTGGTGGTGGGCCTTTAGTTAAACAGGCTGTGATTTGCATTGGGATATTACATTAAGATTAAGATCTTAGTATAAAACGGTGGCTGGTTTTTTGGTTTTCTATGGGCTCACTGCGATTTTTTTAAAAGAGAGATTTTTTTTTTGGTTTTTTCACACGTAGATTTTTTTTTATTTTTCCTATGTCGCTCAAGCAGCTACGCACCATGTGACGTGGAGTAGAAAGAGAACTAATAGTAATATATTCATGCATTTATAACGGGCTATAAGTTATATAGTTATAGAAAATTTTACATGGGCTAAGGAATATTTTATGCTAACAGTTTTATTTCTTTTTCTGACTTTTTAATCGGTGGTTGGGTGGACACTTCACAACAATAAGGAAAGAGAGGACGAAAATGTTGTTCTTTTTAATACAAAATATATATTATAGTAGTAGAGAAATATTACGCAATGATATCTCTTGTAGTTTATATTACTTGTTGTGTCTCAGATACCAAAACCTGTTAAATATGATATCATTTTTGACACCAATGATATATATTTGTCACTTAGACACCATAGATATCAGATTGTATTTTGTTGGACGAAAAGGTTCTCGATGTCTTATCGTCCACCTTTTTATATGTAGGATTCATATGATAACCACATTTGCTGACAATAATCAAAATTTCTATTAAAAATAATCAATTAATAGACCTGGTTAGTTTGCTTCCAAAATTTACCAATAATCGACACACAACTGGCTAGGAAAGACAAGAGTGATCTCAAGCCTTATCTTTATTTAATAGTAACACTTGAATAAATTTTAAAAGAAATTGTTAGATTTTAGGTGTCTGAAATTCACCTTCCATTGGATTTGGGAAGGGAAGAGGGAAGAAGGAAGAGAGGAACTCACTCGCCATGTTGATTCCCTGCTAGGGAAGGCAATAACGGTGAGGTTCTCTTCCTCGATAATGATGAGATGGCTTGAAACTTCAGCAAAAATAGCCTAGAGTTTAGGTTTTGGGTGGGAGTCAAGATGGGAGGAAGGTTAGAAAAGAGGAAAGAGAGGGTTTTCCAGTCTTAGAGAGATAGCCTTTGATGGTGGCTGGACCAATAGTGGGGGGCGATGACGGGCTGGTGCCGAGGTGGCGGTGGCACGCTGGAGCCACTAGGATAGAGGTTGGCGGTGGGCGGGGTTGGTGGTAGGGGTGAGCGAGGCCATGGGGTTACAAGGCGGTGGTTTGTGGCAGCGAATCTTGTAGCACAAGCCGCCGAAGACGGGGAAGATCGTGATGCAGGGAAATGGTGCTGTCGTTGGTTTAGGAATGAAAAGAGGGAGGGAAGCAGGGATGGGAGAGGGAAAGGGACAAGCAGGGCTCACTAATGCCATTGGTGGCTTTCGGCACTGGAGAGCCAGGGGCAGTGCATTGGGGAGGGTAGGCGATGGCAACTTTAACGAGGCAGTGGTTGACCACGTGTGTGTGTGAGAAGAGAAGAAGAGAAGAGATAAGGGGAGAGAGAATGGGTATGCACAAATCTCAATGTCTTGAAAATTATAATAATTCAAAGCTTACTGCTTATGTTTAGAATAAAACTTAAATTATTAACTTTGACCACTAATAAATTTTAATTCAGGATAAAACAACAGAAGGAGTATATGGTTTGGAAAATTTTGATTCTTCAATAAAGTGACATGGCATCCCGAACGAGCTTCGGCATCTGTGTTTCCGCATCATACATGAGTTACCTTGAATGAAGACAGCCATAGAGGGAGGACCAGTATGCACTTTGGCACATCCATATTTGATATTTCCGCGTCATAAACATGCATAGAATATGTTTGGTTTATGTAGGTTTTTGGAGTTTGGAGGTCTCCACTCTCTAGTTCTCCACATGAACAGCGAGCGTGCATTCAATCAGATAACTGACAAGAAATTTTATTTACCTCTCCGCTTCGAGCAAGAGCCCTACGAACTCGATTACAGGCCAGTGTATAGTAAATCAGTGGTTTCCCCCCTCAAAAATTTTTATCTAATCCTTCCGATGCCCTAGTACCTAGCCAAAAATCGAAATCGCCATACCTAAACCTAACCACGGCCACCGAAGTAGGAGCTAAATCAGGTGTTGTACGGTGGAATCACTGCATTCTCTTATTGTAACTCATATTTTTCTTTAAATATGAAACTGGTACAGTGTCGGATTACATTGCACTCATCCTATATACTATCCTATATTTTCTCCTCGGAATTGGATTCAAAAATAGATATTTATTTATATACTTAGTTTCTATATATTAAATCTAGAGAGGCAATTAGAGTGTAAAAAATACATTAAGGTAAAAAATATGTAATATTACTCGTGACCTCAATCTTTTATTATATTTGTAGTTAGATTTATAATAGATTTTTATATATGTTTAATAATATGAAGCATGCATGCGGATACACTTTTTTCCTATTCTAACCCATGTTATTTTACGAATTTGAATTCGGATATTTGATATTACTAGGTATACCATTTTTACCCCATATACTTTCCACAAGTCTCAGTTGGGCGGATAGAAAATACATGTTCCATTTTCATCCTTAACCTAGGGAGCACCTGAGAAGACATGGATGCAGAGGCAACACGTGGCGATGGTGGTGGCAAACACAACCATTGCATCGTTCGTGCACTCATCTAGGTGAAGGATGTAGTGGTACTTGTGACCGAGAAAATCGCCTTCGTCATCGCCATACTCGGTGTTGTCTACGACGCGATGGAAGTTGTTAAGGACATTTGTGACATCGCTGGCGTGTTCAGAGGCGCTTGGGTCGGCCAAGATGGCGGCCATGCTTACAGTGGAAGTGGCCCTACTGTTGACCTCGTAGCCAATGCTCTGCACATCAGCGGAAGGGATTACACCCTACTCGATGCATGCAGGCTAGGGCAGTTCAATCAAGTATGCCTTTAGCACTTTGATATGGAGTAGTTTTTCACCTTTTCTATTTTCAATTTGCCATCAGACACTAAATATTAGCATTGCTATTAATCAATTGCTTAAAATTATGGAATCCATAGTCATGGCTGTTGGATTGCAACGACCACGGTGTTGTCTTTAACCTCAGACTAGGGGAGGGAGGAAGAATGGACAAGAAAACAGAGGAAGGAAGATGGTAGACTAACCGATGATGGCTATAGCAACCGCGACAAAGAAAGTGATGGTGACCTCGACGGCGATGGCAAACCCTGACCTCTAGTAGAGAACCAATGGATTTAGGTTTCAGGGTTAGAGACAATGGGAGGGGGAAAGAGGGTCCTGAGGACTGCTTTAGAGGGATGGCCGAGGTGGTGGAAGACCGATAGTGGGTGGTGTTGAAATAATTAACACTTTAAGTTTTAATCTAATCTAGAAATAACATTTCATAATCTCATAATTGCTAACAGATTGATCTTTTAACATGATTATGAAAAAAAGCAAATATGATATCCAACAACAACCAGAATACATATTGTGGTTGTCCAGAGCCAATCGCTTGATTAGAGTCCAAGTCCGTTGTGTTGTTGCCGTCGCCATCCACCTCGTTGTTGTTTATCGTGACAGTAACATATTGTTATGTGGCTTGTTCTTGCTGATGCTAGAGGAATTACACACAACTTCGTGCCAGGAGATTGCCCTCTTCGGTCAAGAAGAAAGACATATTCGAAAGAAAAAGATGATATAGTGGAAGCAACGAAAAATCACGTTGGGCCCTTTCAAAGACCTTATTTGCCCTCTCCTGATGTAGGATCTCAAAGGGCGATGGTTTCGAAGACTTGCTCTCCTAGATGTCGGTGCACACTGATGAACAGGATGAGGAAGACTAGAGACGGTGTGGCCCTAAAAAATCTAGACCCGAGAGCAAATTGATCTTGTTTAGAGAAAGGGTGGCGACTTATAGTCCGGAGGCATGCCGTTAAAGTGGAGCCTAAAACTAACACGACCCGTATGTAAAAACCAACTCGGTTAAGACCTTAAAACAACAAAATAAATTGCAAAAGGTGGCATAGCGCGGCTTGGACCAGCTTGGCCCGGCGAAGTGAGCAAGCACTCGTGTGGGTTTTCCCTTTATCCCTTTCACTTGCTCAAGGAAAGAAAGAGAAGCCAACTTTATAAGTTCAATTATCACTTCACCAACTAGTAAGATGAGACTAAAGGATCCCACTTCCACCTCTACTATATGAGATTTTGAGATTTTTAAAAATTTTTCATTTAATTCGTTGGGCCATAGACCCTAAATTTCATCGGGTGGTGAAGACGGACAGGTTGTGAGGAGTCGGAGCCATAGGGATGGAGGATGGTGGTGGGTTAACGTCAGAGGTAGGGGCACCTCACCGTTGCTTGAAGGGAGGAAGCCGATCGGGCGGGACTTGCCAGCATGATTGGCATGTTTCTAGCACCAACGAGCCAGGGGGTGGCGTTTAGGGGTAGGGGAATTGGCATAGGAGTTGAGAAAGAGGATGATGGTGACGACACGAATCCTTGAAGATGGAGGAGGGTAGGAAGTGATTGGGAGGAAGCGGCTGGCACCGGCGCAGGTGAGGCCTACGCCACACGCGTCACTATGTCAAGTGGAGAACAACGGTGGCGGCGTCTGAATCAGGAGAGGGGAGTGAGGAGAGAGAGGGGTGAGTTAGGGTTATAGAGGTTGCACGAATCTTAAGGCGATTTTAGCCGTTCAAGAATCCATCGATGGGGTGAGCTTTTTTCGAGAGATTGATGAATGGAAGGCCCTGAAATATTATTCAAGTTGTTGGATCCGATAGTCTGCTTAATTCATCAAGATTATAGCGTGTGAAAAAGATATCTTTTGTACTATAGAAGAACTAATGACTTAGTTATTCTTCTTAACACCAAAAATTAGACACAGCTCCGCACTGGATGGGCCTAAGCATGTATAGCAACCCATTTCGCCCTGAAATGTTAGCCTGGAGTTAGTTGGAGTGGTAGACATCGCACGATAGTAGTGCACGGTTAACTCTCAGTGTGGGACAAATTGCAGCAACACTACACTTGGGTCACATTCGGCCAGCACAAATTGGCCATTGATTGTGGTCAGCCCCCTTAAAGGGCCAGAAGCATGCCTTGGAGCATCCATTTGGTTTGCTGTTGTAATTGTAGGACATGGTATTTTCTACTTCAGTGCCGGAATGGAGAATGAACTGACCTGCAGACAAATGACATCAGATCGTTAAGGGTGAGAAATGTTAAATTTGAAGACCTTCCAGAGGTTTGTGACAACTTCCTTTCATGGTTTATGTGGAGTATGAAATTAAACTAGCAAGCTTGAGGGTGTGACATTTCTATTCTGCAGGATGTGATATGCTCGATATTTTTGAAGCTGCATCTGAAAGAGCTTGCAAGTACCAGTGTCTTTTCAAGCAAATGGAAACTTATGTGGACAACTTGTCCGATACTAAGATTTGATGGCAGTACACTGTGTGGCGGCAACATGTGCAGTGAACAACAATTTACTCAGAAATTCAGCGACAGCGTTAATGCAGTATTGCAGCAGCACCGTGGCAAACTGGTTGAAGCACTAGAGATCAAAATTGAATTTAACAGCAGACTAGTTAATCATCTCAACAACTGGGTTAGTTTTGCTGCATCATTAAAGACAAAGAGTCTGGCTTATTATTTACCACCCAAAGATTTTAGCAGTTGTGATGGCCGTTACATATTTTCCTTCGAACTTTTGGACATCAAAACCTTATCCCGTTTCAGCATATCCAACTTAGCTTTGTATCTTTAAAACCACCTTTCCAGTTTTGTGGTTTCCCAAACCTGAAAAAGCTTGACTTGCACCTTCTGCATATTACAAGAGAGGACCTTGAAGATATGTTACCAAATTGTCCTAATCTTGAATGGTTGAGTTTAGATAGATGCCATATATATGACGAATTAAAGTTTGATCGTCTATTCACCCGGCTGTTATACTTGCAAGTTGTGTACTGCCAGATAACAAAGATAGAAATAGATGCAGTTAATCTTAAGACTTTTGTATACAAAGGATTTAAGCTGCCTGTGGACCTTAGTGAAGCAAGAGGACTGGAAATTGTAAACATTGTTTTTTTATATAACTTTTGAGTATGCTCTTGCTGCAATTCCCAGTGCACTTCCCAGCGTGCAAAATCTGACCATGCAAGCTCGCATTGTACTGGAGGTTTGTTCTTTGAATGTGTTATATGCAAAGATTCATAATTAATTTCTAACCTCTTACATTCATTTTAACGACTTTTCGTTTATGCCATTCACCCTGGTCTGCGGAAACTTCATGCAAGTTTTCTCAGCTGAAGTGTTTAAGGATGCTGTTGTATCACACATTGGAAGATATGCGCAATATTCTCTCATTGGCTTCCTTTTTGAAGGTTGCTCCTCTCATTGAACAATTGGAGCTCGATGTAAGTGCTCATTCTCTTCTACATAAGAAATATAATGACCTTAGCACAAATAAAAAATGGGCAAATTGCCCTCCTCGCCCAAAAGCTCTGTGATTTTTGGTTCGTGAGATGTGCTGGCCTAATAAGCCTGGATATGCTGATGTGAATTATAAATCGACATAACGTGATTGCTTTATTAAGATCTACTCTTTTCGCTCCAATATATCATGAGCATAGGGTTACTCTTCATTAAACATATGCGTAACTGAGTATGGGGTGTTTCAGTTCTGACGAGTGGCTCTTTCGGGCAAACTTTTGAGAGTTTCTAAAACAAAATGTTTTGAGAGTTGTGCCTGCCTTTCAGGCAAACTTTTAGAACTGTAACATGCATCCACACTAAGGAAAATTGTATGTCTGACTCCCTGCTTAAGTAACTGTACATTCACATGTGCTCTGCTCTGGGTCTTGTTTGAGTGTGGGTTAGGGTATGTACGTGGTGCAAGGCTGCAAGCTTTTTTATCTAACTATGAGAACATATATTATCCTTGCGTAAGTCAGTTCTTGATAATTATGAACTGTTAAGATAGTCCAGGTTTAGGTACCCTAAATGCAAACAGGCTTATTCATTCCAATCAATGCGATGATGGAATTTTGTTATACTCTAGTTTTGTTTGGCAAATAGATGAAATAATTGCATTTTGATGTTGTAGGTCTCATGCAAACTATTTTTTGTTCCATTCATGCCATCTGACTGTTACAGTGTTTACTGGTTCTTGGATAGTTCACTGACATCTCTTGCCAATTGTTGCCAACTGACTCATTACTATTTTTCACATTTAGTTATAACTTTTAAACTAATTTTCTTGCAACCAAACCGGAATTAATTTGTTTGTGGAACATGTTGCCTGAGGCATCCTTAAACCAATTCAATTATGTTCCTCCAACGAGTTCCTCAAGTTCTAAATTTTATTAGTTATATAGCTGAGATTTATCTGTTAAATGGATGTAATATGGACTTGAGTGGAAGCATCAAACCCTCCCTAAGCGGACCAGTTCATTTTGTCATCCTTAAAGTTCACTCATGTTTTAGCATATATGACAATCTACAAGCATACTGATCATAATGTCCTGCTTCAAATCTTGCAGTTCAACATCGACGGCTTTGCCTATGTCGTCCAAACAGAAGTTCTCAGGGACCTTCCGAAGTGCTCATACGATCATCTGAAGAACGTCTGCATTATTGGATATGTAGGTGGCATAGGCTAGGTTGAGCTACTAGTGCACATAGTGGAAAATGCCCCAGCCTTGGAGGTCTTAACTATAGACCGTACAACGAGAAGAGAATTTCGTATGAATAAAACACTCGGGAGAATTGCCAGGTATCGCTGCCAGAAGTTCCCTTGATGGGAATAAAAAAATGGCATTATGCCGGAATGTGCAGTGTAGTAACTGTAGTGGCCTTGTATATGTGAGGTGGCGTTTTTCTTAACTGCACGTAATAATAGATACTATATGGTTTGGGAAGATTTGATTCATCCACATTTTTTAACTGCTACAATGATCTGCCGTCCATTCCTCCACTTTTTTTTTTTACAACGTTGTACAGGTTCAGTGCTCACATTTGGTAGGCCGTCATCCCTAATGGAAGTGCTTAAAGGGGCCATTGCGCAAAAAATAACTGCTTTTGTGTTATGCCACAAAGCCATAGGATAGGAACGATGCCAGTCCTGATGCATCAGTGCTTGCTTGTGTTTAAGTCTTGTTCTAGTTACTTGACCTAAGCACCTAAGAGAAGGTGTTTGGGCTGGAGGAGAGACTCTGTAGTAGGCGCTTGATGACGTGGGCATTAGCATCTTCCATTGGAGATGTTCTTATTTGTCCGTAATTGCCCGTGATCCCCATCCGTAAGGCCTTGTTTGTTCAATTACGTCGATACCCTATAAGCAACTTGGGCTGGAGGACAAACTATTAGGGCCTCTTTCAAACACGACATTACGAAAACACAATAATAAAAATAAAACATAGGATTACAAATGTCATGAACATTAGATTCCTACGAGAACTAAAAAATATCGGAGAGTTCCACAACTATTGTTTGGAGGAGACACGGGAACTTGGTCATTGGAAGAAAAAAAACATAAGCTAGAGACTCATACTTTTAATCCTCCAAAACTACCATGGATTGGCTTATTTCATAGGAATTTCAAAGTAATTTATACGCATCAATTCCTTGTCCAAAGGACTCTAAAGGAAAATTTCCCATATATTACAAATCCTCCAAAATTTCTCCACATTTTGGTTTCAAAAGAGAGGCTGAACTAGTGTTCGATTAAGTAGATATCCAAATCATACCCCTATAATAACACCTCCCATGGAATATATTCTTATTGTCCCCAATTTCCTATGATCCCATCCACAAGTGGTCTGGTTTGGCTGGCCGGTAATTTGCAAGGTTTTGAACCATTTATCGGTGATGGGGAGATACACTTTGAGGGTGTGAGAACCCCAGTTAGCTGAAAAGCCTATTTAGCCCCCTTGGAGTTGAAGATTTCAGCCCAAAATACCCTAAACGTAGGGAAGAAAATCGCACCGCTACCGTTACCTTAGGCCGGGAATCACTACTAAGCCTCTTCTCTCACTTGTGCACCTCCCAACACCAAAACCAGTCACCTCCCTTCTTACTCTTCTCTTTGAGCACTGCTGCCGCCACATGCCACGCTCTTGTCCTCTTCACCCTCCCTTCTTCCCGGTGTCACCACTCGTTGCTTAGCTGTAGCCTGAAGACATGCAAGTTTAGATGTGATGGAAGCCGACGTTGAGTCCACGGTTTACAAATCCAACTGATCAACGAATGCTGCTCCCTAGCGGTTCCGTCAATAAATACAGTTATTGTGGTCATCAACAAAAATCGGTAGATTTTGCCAAATAATAATTATAGCTTGAATCTATTTTAACTTGTCCAGTTTATCAAACAGTTTTTAATTGTGGGCTAACTTGATAAAGTCAATAACTATAATAACAGAGTGATTATTTGTTGTATTTTGAAACTCTGCATAAGACAGATAGGATTGAAGGAGTAGAAAGGAGTGGAAGCTGATGGTTGATTAATATACCCCACTACCACACAACTAAACTGACATCAATATTATAAACTCACTTTCTCCAAGTGAGTTCACAGTAACTCATATGCTTTATATGTGACTTTTCTATTTTAATAAAAGTGTAAAAACCGTTGTCACTTAAGTGGCATGTATAAGCCAAAAACTATCTTATATTTGATTTTATAAGGTGACTGGTTCGGTTTTAAGAGTGAAAAATGTTACCACATGATTTTTTATTATTTTTTGAACAATTTTATTTTTTAATTTTAAAACTACCACACTAAAACTTTTTAAACCTAAACCTTATACCATTCCATATTCTTGACATGACAAATTCATTCCTCGTAAGCGGAGGTTCTGACTGAAAATAAGTTGTTTAATTTTAAAATTAAAAAAGTTCAAAAAAAAATCCTACCACGTACTCTTATTACGGTCAATCAGATATGTCCTCGAGTAAATCGTACTGAATTTTGGGATATAAAACGGGACTTCTTGCTTGGATGGGACTCTCACTGTCGTACGGAAATTCCTGCTAAGCGGGTCCCATCAAACCTCCCAACCGGAGTTTCCCTCGGGGAAAAAAAACCGCAAAACCTCGAAACGCCGCCGTCGAGGAGCAGCAACAAACCGGTGGTGCTCGTCGCCGGAGAGCGCCATGCTGGCGAGGCTGCGCGCGGCGTCGGACGTGGCGCACGAGCTCGACATCCGCGTGCGCCACGTGGACGACGACTACGTCCTCTACGACTGCGATTGCCGCCGCCGCCACGGCCGCTGCCTCCACAGCTACTCCGGCGTCCGCGTCGCCGGTGGCCTGGTCCGCCTCGGCAGCGGCGTGGACCACGTTCGCAGAGCGGTGAACCTCTACCTCGACGCCTACAAGGACGACGGCCTGTCCCTGGGCGACAAGATCTTCGTCGCCGACGACGTCGCGGTCGGCGCCTACGACGTGGTCGTCGGCGTCTGTGACCTCGCCGAGTATGCTCGTGGCGCTCTGGCCCGCCTCCGCCGGATGTACCCGGGCGTTGGCATCCCAATCAGGTTCAGGTACACCTCAAACCAGATTGAATTCCATACTGAATTTGTTCCAGTAAGCTCAATTGTTCCCGTTTCTGATCGATTGGAGCAATGCAAAGGGGTATTAAAGGCTGCCTTTTTACTAAAATTATTACTAGATCTTGTTCTTATCTTAGCAGATTCTGATACTTTTGTGATCATAAAAGCGAGGTCCTGTGATCAGATCATTATTATGCAGAGAACGCTTTTCTCAACTGCGGTACTATACATTGCTGTTGCAATTTGCAAATGTACGCTTTCTAGATAGATTCAGCTTCATCTTGTATCACTTTGAAGTTCAGACTTCAGATGATAGACAGAATTCTCTTGTCGTCCCACGGTTGTTGTACATAGAAGCATAGGAGTAGAACTGTAGAAGGATAATCAGGAGGATGTGGATAACCAGTGGGTTTGGTTGTTCTATTCTACTGATGACGTGAAAAAACGCAACCTAGATTAGAAGTTTAAAGCTTTAAGTTATGTGACTTCAACATTCATTCCCCAGGCCCCTGCACTACCAGTGGGTCCCTGCACTATCAGAATATAGGAGTATTAGATTAGAAGGAGAATTGATAATGTCCATTGCAGGATTGGAAGGAAGAAAGATTGCCGTCACAAACGAATCCGCAAGCCAGGGACAAAAGAGGTCCGATTTGAAGACCTTCCTGAGGTATATCAAATATCATTTTTCAGTTGATGTGTCTACAAGCCTACCCCATTAGATTGACAAGCATGGTGAATTAACTATGCTTTTGGTGTTACTTGATTGCAGGATATGCAAAACATGATATTTTCAAAACTGCCGCTGAAAGAGACCATAAGGACTAGTGTTCTGTCAAGTAAATGGAGACATCTGTAGAAAATTTGCCCAAAACTAAGATTTGATGGCAGCACAATGTGCGGGGAATACATGTTGGAGAAACTCGTTGGCAATGTTAATGCAGTCTTGAAACAGCAACGTGGGCAGATGGTTGAAGCTTTTGAGGTCAAAGTTGAATTTCAAAGCAGGCTTGTTGATCATCTCAACAATTGGGTTGGTTTTGCTGCATCATTTTGGACAACGAGCCAAGCTGTTGATTTAGCACCAAAGGAATTGAGGGGTCGCCATGGCCGGTACATGTTTCCCTTTGAACTCTTGGATGGAAAGGCCACATCCCGCTTTCAGCAAATTCAACTAAGTTTTGTATCTCTCAAACTACCGTCCCAATTTAGTGGTTTCCCAAAACTGAAAAGACTTGATCTGCACCTAGTAGAGGTCACTAGAAAGGATCTTCAGGACTTACTTTCCAGTTGTTCTAATCTTGAGTGGTTGAGTATTGTTAGAAGCAATCTTAATGATGATGAGCTAAAGGTTGATTGTCCACTCTCCCGACTCCTATACTTGCATGTCGCACATTGTGAGATATCAAAGATAGAAATGCATGCTATCAATCTCAAGACTTTCATATATGAAGGTGCACGGCTGCCTGTTGATCCCATCCAAGCACAAGAGCTAGAAGTTGCAGATATCGTTTTCAACAGTGATATAACTTTTCAGTATGCTCTCAATGTGCTCCCTTCTGTGCTTCCAAGTGTGCAAAATCTGACTATGCATGCCAGTATTCGGCTACAGGTTGGTTCTTGGAAAACTTTGCGAGTCAACAATAATGACCATATCATATACTTATAGATTTTCTGTTGACATAGATAATGGTTTTTTTTGTTCAGTTTTCCTGGTTAATGACAACTTCATCAAAGTTTTGTCAACTTAAGCATCTGAAGTTGCTACTGTCTCATTTTTCTGGAGATATGGACAATATTGTCTATCTGGCTTCTTTTCTGAAGGTTGCCCCTCTCCTCGAAGTTTTGGAGATCCATGTAAGTACTTTTGTGGGTTTCTCTTCTCTGGCAGATATATTCATCTGAATGTTTGGTTGGATTAGCATTTTCAAGTCTCAAAGATTCTAGATTTTTAGGTATTTGCACTGACATCTTGTCCCTAAAAGTTGCGCTTACACATCCATCAGCATTACATGTCCTTTTTGTTTGCACTTGTTTATGCTCATGCTACCCCAGAATCAAGTTTTGGCATATACCAACTATTCTTAAAAAAGTTAATAAAATACTGTTCTTTTGGAACCCTTGCCGTTCAATGTATCTGGCTACGAAGATGCAGGAATACCAGTTCTGAGGAGCCTCCCAAAGTGTCCATACAAGAACCTGAAGAGCATATACGTCACAGGGTTTAAGGGGGTAAAAGGTCAAGCTGAATTTCTGGTCCACGCAGTGGAAAATGCCCCAGGACTGGAGGTGCTAACCATTGATACAGCAACAAAAATAGGCGTCCGTTCTGCTCAACACATTGGCAGCGCTGGTGGTTACGTTGCTAGAAACTGCCTTACAGGGATTGTTTCACCCAGGACCAAGTTTCAGATACTGGATACCAGCAGTTGAATTTAGCTAATGTAAATACAGCGTCAGGTAAGCAGTTAAGGTCTGTGGTGTCTGACTTTTATACTCTCGTTCCTCAGGGTTGCCTGCTTCATCTGAACATGCGTACGAAATTGGCACCCTTCTGACAGATTGATGAAGCATGGGAAATTTTGCGTGCTCCGTTTGCATCTTCTGGAGGTCACAAACTCTTCTACTGTTGTGCCAAAGCTGCATATCGGAGGAGTACTCTGTATGTTCATTGTGCAACGCCATGGTACAATCCAAGGTGGCAAGGTGTTTTTTCGCCACTTTTAACCGTGTTTTGGTAGCGGAAGCACACTGATTAGTAGTACTCTGCTAACCGCACGACTTTGATATTTGATAATGGATGAAATTGAGTTTATGACAAATATTTATGGGCATAAACCAATAAATAAATTAAATATTACTACTAACAAGTTAAAAATGTTAATTTAAAAAGGTTTTCTTTGAAACACCAATGAAGAAAGTTCTTTTTTTAAAAAAAAAATCGTGACCGTTTAATCCAGTGTCTCAGTTACTGGCATAGCGAAAACTTTGTTTAACCAGGACGCGCCAACGTTTAACATGGCAGCCACAAACTCTTCAAGCTTGTGGCAAAGCTGTCCTCGGAGTATTGTCCAACGAAAGCACACTGAATACCGACGCCATGTAATCTAAAGCTGTTTTTTACACTTCTAGAGTGCATTCGCAACTACTACCCCCGTTCTCATAATAAGCATAGTTATAGGAAGTGAAAGAAAAAAATTAACTAGCTGTCCGACGGTAAGATACGTATAAATTTAAACGAGAAAGAATTGATATAGGTAGTATTATAGGTTTACATTTATTTTAAGATAAAATTTGAATATAGGATATTCTCATTTCTCATAAACACGCTTTCTAAAATGCTAAATGATGTATTTTTTATAAAAAAAATTATATAAAAGTTGTATTAAAAATCATACTAATTATTTTGTATATTTACACTGGTTAATATTTAATTAATCATTTATTAATTAGCTGCCTTGTAATTCTTTTTATTTTCTTCACTCATCTTTAAACACACCTAGCTCTATTTGATGTGAAGAAAAAAAATATAGGGATTCTGTACAATTCCAATCTTAGGCCCTCCTTGATGTGAAGCAAAAATATAGGGATTCCGTGCAATTACAATCCTAGGAATTTGTCTTATGTCCTTTGAATCAAAGATTTAAATAATATGGAATTACTATAGAATGTTTCATTCGATGGAAAAAAAATTTAGTCTTTCTTTTCTTAAATTCCTATGCCTTTTTACGGTGTAATCAAATGATTATTACTGTATTTTTTAGTACTGTATTTTACACTGTTATTCTTACCAAAATCATACGTTTTTCCAATCGAAAGGTTCAAAGCAACCCTTAACTGTGATCTTGGCATTGAAACCACTTCTGTGCCAACGTTCGAACATGGCGTTCCAAGGTGAAGCCCCAGGCTCGCCGTCACATCGCCATCCCACGAGCGATGCGCACGGCACGAGCATAAGCACAAGCACAAGCACGCGCAGGGCGGCAGGCGCTCGCCGGTTCAGGATCAGGGCTGGCACCTGCGACGTCGCTGCCACCCGCTGCTTGCTGCACCGCAGGGCGCGGCTCGCAGAGTCTGCACCGCGCACTCTGCCTGCACGGCACGCGCCTGGCCCTGAGCACTGGCCGAAGTGACCCATCCTCTGCACACCTGCCACCACTAGCTCATCTTGCCTCTGCCTTCCATCTGAATCCATCCTGACACCATCACGACGCCAGGATTCATAGCCGCATTCAACTCCTACTAGCACTCCCTACCACTACTACGCTGGAGAGTGAGGCAGTGAGCGAGTAGCTAGCTCTTGGACTCGATCTTGTCACGACAGCTTGTGCTTCTTGTGCTAGCTGTGTGGGACGAGTCGTGGAGATGATGATGGCCGCCGGGCATGGCGGCGGCGGAGGAGGGAGGTGCCTGTTCACGGCGACGCAGTGGCAGGAGCTGGAGCACCAGGCGCTCATCTACAAGTACATGGCGGTCGGCTCGCCGGTGCCACCCGACCTCCTCCTCCACCTCCGCCACCGCGGCGGCGGCGGCGACGTCGACACCGTCCCTTCCCTCGCCTTCCCTCCCCATCACCCCTCCCGTACGTGCATGTCCACCTCTCTCCTATGTTCAAATGTGCATACGTGTCTTTCTTCTAGCTCAGCTCAGTTGCATGCGTGCAGTGGGGTGGGGGTGCTACGGGGCGGCGGCGGCGCAGTACGGGCGGAGGATGGAGGACCCGGAGCCGGGGCGGTGCCGGCGGACGGACGGCAAGAAATGGCGCTGCTCCAGGGAGGCGTACGGCGACTCCAAGTACTGCGAGAAGCACATGCACCGCGGCAAGAGCCGTTCAAGAAAGCCTGTGGAAATGGCGCCCTCCGCCGCCGCCGCCGCCGCCGCCGGCGTCTACCGCCCGTCCGCACTCTCCATCTCGCCGCCGGCGCCCGACGCGGCAAGCTACGGCCGTCTTCCCGACGCCGCCACCTCCGCTCGCGCGCCGACCGATCATGCCGGCGCTCCTCTCCAGCTCCACCTCGACTCCTTCCATGCGTCGACGTCGCCGCCGCCGTCCTACCACAGGTACGCGCACGGCACCCCGCTCTTCCCGGCGTCCAGCTACGGCGGCAACTGGTCCAAGGAGCATTGCCTCACCCTGGGGGGCGCCACCGACCTGAGCCTGGACAAGCCGACCAACCAAGACGCCACGTCGGCGACGACGACGACGGCGGAGAAGCCCTTGCGTCGGTTCTTCGACGATTGGCCGCGCAACGACGACGGGAGAAGGCCGCCGTGGGACGCGACGCAGCTCTCCATCTCCATCCCCGCCGCCGCCTCGCGCTACAACAACGGCGGTACGTGAGTACGTTCCACCACTCATCCATGCACACGACGATGTCTCAGATCTCACCACTGATCGATCGATCGATTCTCGCGTGGCTTCTTTCTTGCATGGCGCGGCGCGAACCGGCCAGGCGACCACCTGCAGACGAGCGAGTGATAATCGGCCGCGTTTGGTTGCTGCAATCCTGGAACGCAACGCAATGGCAGAAGCAGCTTGATGGTTCACAATCTCACACTCAGTTCCAGGCTTCCAGCTCAAGTAGCATCGATCAATCTCTCTACTAGTAGTTGTAGTTTGCATCCTGTCCTTAGTGATTTCTTCCTGTGACATCTTCGTTTAACGAAGTATGAGATGGCATGTTTAACGCTTAAGTATGAGCTACTTGTAGTATCCTCTGTTTCGTTGCTCGTTTTTATTACTCCTGCTACTAGCTCTTGTAACTTCAGTCCGTGAGCACATTTCTCTCGTGGTCTTGTTCGTGAGCTACCTCTGACGGATTGTCACATCTGCATGATTCTTTCCTAGTACTGCCGTCGGCAGATGGGCTCCATAGCTCCCATGATCCATCCGGGGCATCTGGTCAAAGCGTGTCAGGTTAATTAACACGACTGCTCTCGCATGCACGGGCAATGATGCAACTTTCTGTGCGATGTTTGTCTTTCGACGATCATGTGAGATCGTCCATGTTGCAAATCAACACGGATGTTGCCTATTGAAACGCATGAAAGCAGCAGAAAAGTGTAGGATTCTGGCATGAATTGAATTATAAGTGTAAAATAGAGAATTAAAAGATACAAAAAAAGTTTTTTCAAAAAAAATTATACCATTTTTTGGTTAAGTAACTGTGCCTACCATAATCTACTACTTAGTAGCTTGTAGCTGAAAAGAATGGGACTTGTTCAATCCACTGTTACCTTAAAAACTCTTCCATTGTATTCGAAATGGAGTTTGAGTGTACCGTGAACATTATAACTTCGTATCACAACTCAATAGATTTGGCTTGGATATAGAAACTCTGCTTTTACTCCCCTGTCCAGGAATATAATAGAGGTATTTGTACGCAAACAGAAATGACTAAAATTCATTATATTTGCAGGCGGAGGAAGCACCTAGCAATTATTTTTTTCAGAGCTTGGCCTGCCGATGAAACTAGAGCCTGTCTGTGAGCGGAAAAAAAGGGCTTACTAGGGTGTTGCATGTCATTTAAATAATTATAATTTTGTTACAAAAATAAATAAGATAGATTGATACGTACTTTACAATTATATAAGTTAATAAAAAATAAAACTATGAATGCACGTATATTGCTTTAAGTTTAATTTATTATTATTTTTATAACCTGTAGATGTTAAATTTAAATTTGTAAGTTTGTAAAATAATATATCATACATTAATTTAAATTATTATAATAATATATTTTTTATAACTATTTAGATAACATAATATAATAATAATAATAATAATAATAATAAAATATCTCGAAAATTTAAAATCCATTTCTCTCGCTACTTAGTACTACCTGAAACGAATCTCGCCGGCAAACTGATGAGCCTGGGTTCAAAACCCGCACGGATTCTGGCGGAATGCACGTGAGGAGGGTGGTCAAGGCGGCCGACCGGCCAGCCGCCCGCGGTGTGCTTTGCCGTTGTCGCGGTGTGGCTCGAGTAGCTCGGTGTGGTGGTGCCTGCCGTCTCCGCTGGGAGAGAGACACAGGCTATGCTTTGCTTGCTGGATTGCCGTGCAGAGGTGAGGCATCGTTCTGCTGGCGCTGGCAGTCTGTCTGCCTGACGCAGCCTGCCTCGCCATGACCTTGCTTGCTTGATCGGACTTGTTACGTCCCCTCTTTTAGGTGTAGTAAAACTGAAAATTTATTCTAGTACTACGAGTTAAAAAAAAACTGAATACGTATTGGACTCTTTGAATCGAATGATAGAAAAAAAATAGAAACAAAAAACATAGAACCAAAATTGTAGGCTTTCCTTATACTACATGAAAAAAAAGACACAAAACAAGAAGGAAAATCCTTCAATTACACCATATAAAAATTTGGAAAAAAAGTTTTTAAGAGATCTTAACATCTTACTTATTTTACTATGAAATTGACTATAAAAATATAATCCTATGAAAAATTTCTTGCTAACTCTCTCCCAAAATACTTTACTTTTCAACACAAACATAACGTTTGTTTGGATTCGTGTAGAAAGTAAAATCTTTTTAGGACGGAATAAATAAATAAATATATATAATAAAATTGAATCCCACAAAATTTCTTTACCAATCATTCAATTCAAATAACCTTATATCTTATATTTTGGACAGAATTATTGGTACTACTTAAGCATTTTCTGGCCATTGGTTATTTTTATATTAGAGGGAGTACTACTGTGCAAGTAAAAGAAAACTGTTTTTTAATATAAAAACACTTGTCTGTTAGGATATGCCTGCTCTAATGTGTATAGTGGTCTCAAGCCTCCATGTTGAAGCAGCGCCGCCATGGCATCCGGGACTGTGGTCACATGGTGCCTGGGTGTGGCTTGTGCTCGGGGTACCGTAGAGCCCTGGCTCGAAGCCAAGAGATGTAGGTGCCGTAGCCTCACGACGCACTTGGCCAATAGGAAGGAAGAGAAACGGGCAAAAGGAGGTGAGAGAAGGACCTACCAGGCAGTGACCCAAAGAAGATTTGCCGCCGATAAACTCCACCGTGCTGATGACGAGCAGGGCTACTGCCGGTGAACTCGTCCGTGCTGTCAAGCTCCTCAGTGCTGCGAGCTCATCGAATCGAGGTCCAGCTCCACTTAATTGACGCGGCCTCACCGGATTGAGGTCCAGCCCCACTTGATCGACATGGCCTCACCGGAACAGGCCAAAAGCGACGGGACGATGGATATCGGATCGGGCGTACTGAAGCAAGGATGAAGCGAACCCATCGACTAGCTGAGTCGATGAGAGGACATCTCTCTGAATACAGGCGTACATCGGTTGGAAGGCCGATGTGCTTGGCATGATGCTCAAAGAAAATCTCTGAAGATCTGGCACGTATCGGCCGAGCAGCCGATACGCTGTGCATGACATTCCACGTATAGATAACTCATCGGCTAACACTCCGATGAAATGCCGTACAGAAATATATAGACCTAAAGCTCATTCTATTGTCGGCTGCCTTGTAGATCGAATCTAACCGATGCAACACGAGACCGACGATGGCGGAGAAAGCTTGATAGACCGATAGATACTGTATGGACATGATATAATATATCATATCGCCCTAAGAGGTCGAAACTAACCGATGCAGTCTTAAACAGAACGAGACATATTAAGATAGTGGTGGGACTTACCCCTTTGCCGGAGATCGGACCTAACCGATGTAACCCCGCGTTGAGAGCCAGACCCCACCGGTAGAAACCTAGATAAACTAGGGTGGCAATGCGTCGAGGTTGTATTGATCTCCAAATTGATACTTTACATGTCTCCAAGGGTATATTTATATCTCGGGTTTACAGAGTCTGACGTGTTTTCAATAACCATCGAACGTTATTTCCTAACAAAAATAAAGAAAGATATATCTAAATAAGTTAACTAACTAACTAAATCTTCCTATCGATAAGATTTACAAAAGATAAAATGCTCTACCGTGGGTTCCATGGCTCCTCTATAAACTCGGTATTATTTGTACAGTCTTCTATTCTAGGACCGAGTCTTTCATTGCTTTAATTCGATCGGCTTCTTCCCTGTAGTAATCGGACATCTCTTTAGCCGATCGGCTTTTTCCAATCCATCATCGGGCTATTTAAATTTTGGCGTTAACAGGTATATTGTCAATGGGTGATACCCGACTACGGTATTTATACACATATAGTTCGGTTGGTGCCAAAATATTCATGACATAATAGCAAAGAGAGACACAAGAATTTTTATATAGTTTTGACCCTTTATGATGGATAATATGCCTACTAACTATACGGAGTACAAGCTAGAGCAATCTACTCTTCCAGCCGATCCAACTAATATATAGCAACCTTAAGTGACGAGATATAGTCGGTAGCTAGTAGCAAAACATTTTCTTACATCTTGGCTTAATGTGACTTATGTTTGTCTTCTAATTTGATGCCCTTCCCTCCTATGAGAATATTTATACCGACGAATATCCCCTTCTTCAAATATAACTTAAAAAACTTTAATACGATCGGCTAGGTTGATTTGTATCTAAACTTTATAGTCTTGTCTTAACCGGACATAATTTACTTAATCATATGTGTTTCAATCTTTAGGACACATGTCTATATATATATTTATGTATTTAGATATATGATATTTTTAGATATATTTAGATATATAAGATATGTCATATCTAAAACACTCACACATATATATATGTATATAATATATATAGGTCTTTTTAGTTATCATAGTATCAAAATGTGAAAGTTCCACAATATTACATATATGAAGGGACGACACATACAAAATTAGGAGCTGAAATATAAAAAGTCCTAAGCAGTAGTCTTCATTATTGTAGGTGGTGTGGCCATTGTGCAACTTTAGCTCATGTGGCACATGATACCACTAGTTGAGAACACTATATATTAGCCATGTCCTTAGACTACCATTAGTTTCATGTAAAGAAAAACCCTCCCAATTTGAGGGGGAAAAAGAATTTGATCCCTTCAATCCAATTCATCCCCTTACAATGAAGCTGCTCAAATGGGTGCAATCAGTATGTCGGATATCATTTTTTCCTGATCCTGCTAAACAGAGTAGGCACGGATAGTGTGATATACACCTTTATCCTAAAATAACTCTAATTTTCTCCTATCTTTTTTCCCCACAAATAATTCATATTTTAGACAATTATCACATTAGAGTTTGCTAAAGTGGAAGACAAATGCATTAGAATTTATAAAAATAGAGAACAATTACACTGAAGTTTATAAAAGTGGATAACATTGGAGTCTTTTGTCTTTGTATTGATATGTGTGGAATGAATTAAACATAAACTAATTTTAGAATGGGGGTAGTAATACATATGAGCATGGAATGATATTAATCACAAATACGAATAGGTATGTATATATACCTGCTATGAACCATGATATGGTTTAAAGCTAAAACTTGGGCTACTAAATTATTGGTACCTACATCATCCATAAAAAAAACCAACTTCTAAAATTTAAACTTTATCTCAAAATAAATTAACTCGTATATTCTTACCACCATTATTTAATAAATCGAGAAATTTATCTCTTCAAAATCTTTTACCTACCACTAACCAATACTAAAGTAAGGGTATTTTAGCTTTTTTTTCCTTCCTACTAATGTTGCATTGGGATTCTAGGGTCTAGGAATCTTGTTTTTTTACCAAAGGAGTATAGATTAGTAATTTTCCAATGTGCAGTTTGCTATCAAAACTTGCCCACGTTGCCGACATATTGGCAATGGCAAAACTTGTCCACATTTTGACATTGCCAATATTTTAGCATGGTAGAAAACCAAATTGGCCCTAAAATTCCATAGATATTAAGACCATGCTCTTTTTCTGTTTTTTTTAAATTTTAGCACGGATTATTTGCTTTAGGATTCTAAAAATACGATTTCTTCACTGTATTGTTTATTGTTTAGACCACTTTCTCTGTCTAAAAAAGTGACCACTTTCAATTCTTCCAAAATAAATGACCGCTCTAGAGTACTATTTCTCCCACTTTTACAACCTGTCCTTAAATTTCTTCCATCTTGTCCACAGCAACTCTCTTACTCATAAATATCTCTCATTTAATAATAGTCATTTTGATTATTTTCTCCTGTTCATATCTCTCTCCGTAACTTATTTTGAGACAAGTTTTAAAATATTTGTAAAGTTTATTTCTTAAAATATTAATTCATTGCATTAATCAAGTAAAAAATATTGGAGTATTTGTAAAGTTTATTTTTAAAAATATTAATTCTTCGCATTAATTAAGTAAACAATATGCCTGAATGATTGGCTTAAAAATCTCTTTCAAACAGATCTAAGTCAAACTAACAACTACTACTAGTACTGTTGAGCCATAGTAGTATGTAGTATACTGGTGCTATCAAAAAAAAAAGTATATATACTAGTAGTAATTAAATAATAATAGGCCCACGGCCGAGTAGCCCATCTGCCACATGTTCATACGTAGCGCATCTGGGCATGCCAGTGGGCTAGCTGGTTCCCTCCTCGTCCGCCTTTCGGCTCGGCCCATTAACTCCCAGCAGTTGCGTAGTGGCTCTGACGCCGTCACGCCCCGTCATCCTCCTGGAGATCGATCCTTCCTTCCTCCTCATCTTGCAGTCTCCTTCCACCTCCATCTCTGAAATCCTCCGCCCCCGCAAGTGGTCGGAGGAGGGTTCAAGGTGCGGTCTTTCCGCCGGTCGCCGGAGCGGGGCACGCGGTGTTCTGCCGGCCGGTTACCCAATTGGAGGAGTCCTCCCCCAGCCCGGGCAGGGGAGGATTTCGAGTCGGAATCCACAAGATCAGTCCTTCCCGGACTCCCCCCATCGGCCAGGAAGTTTCATCAAAGTCACTCCCCCGCGCGAATCTGACGGGTAGGACGCGGCGCGGCGCAACTCATCGTGGATTTCTCTGTTCCCTCCTTTCGGCGATGGCCACCGCCGAGCAGAAGAAAGGTTCGATCTTTTTCTCGCATCACGTCTCTTTCCTCATCCTCCACCGCCGCCGTTCCTTCTGCTTAATCCTCTCTGTGGTTGCGCAATCGCAGTCGTGGTGCACTTCCGGTCGACCGGCAACGCGCCGCAGCTGAAGCAGTCAAAGTTCAAGGTACGGACTTTCTTGCGCTCTTCTCTTTAATCTTGCTCCATGCCTGCGCGATCCCCCCAAGTTCGATCATCTTCCGCCTATTATTGTTACTGTAATGTAATTTCGCAACAATCTTGTGTTAGAAGAGAATATGTAGCCTGCTAGTCCAGCCTAGGCTGATTAAACCAGCTGATTCAATTACTAGTTAAGAGTTAAGACAGCCACGAAATATCAGTTACTGAACTTTTGGGTAGAGATGAAAGAACTCGTATTTGGGGGACTACGCAACTGTGTTGTAATACCCTACAAAATGTTGTTGGTTGAGGCGGCCTGTAGCAACGTAGCCTTAATTATAGCCATCAGGAGACAAGTTTGTGAAGGGGAAAAGGCGATTGATTGGCTCTTTCAGGTTTTGATTTTTATATATGTCAGTTTCATAGTACCAACGTGTGACGTGCACCAAAAATAAACGTGTTAATTCAGCCAAAGATTTTTCAGAGATAATTCTTAGAGGAACTTAACAATGCTGCCTCAAGAAATTTCGGATCAGGTCATTTCCTGTGGTGCCATCTGGTGTTTCATTTTTTTAGTCTACATACATGCCTTGAGGGTGGTAACATCTAGTTTTGATATGTTCTAGTCTAAATCAGATGCATTAGTATTTTGTAGTTCTAAGGACACAATTTTCTGCTCAAGTTGTAGAAGGCCCTTGTTTAGTGAGTAGATAAATTTCTCTGGAGATCATTAATAATTATTATTCGCAACTTGATATGGCTCCTGCAATTGGAAGCTGGAATTACAGATAGGCTTGCTTTTATATTTTCAGATTGGTGGAAATGAGAAATTTCTGAAGATCATTGACTTTCTTCGCCGACAAATTCACCAAGATACAGTGGTAACAAGCTTGGAAGTTCATCTGGAGTAGAATCAACATGCTTAGAAATTTGTTGATAATTATGTTGTTTTACCTGCAGTTTCTCTATGTGAACAGTGCATTTTCACCAAACCCAGATGAGTTGATAATCGACTTATACAAAGTAAGCTTTGATGTTCATGTTATTTATTCTTACATGTCAATGTACTGCCAAATAATCTTTAGTACTTGAGTGCATTTATCATTTTGAAGAGAAATTCAAAACCATTGCAACCACAAGGCTTGAAGTTAATACAACCAGTAAATTTAGTTTCTGCAAAAGTTATGGTAGTATGAGTAATTATGTAACCTAAAGTTATTCTGATAGCAATGCCACATTTGGCCTATGATTAAAGGACAAACACTAAACATTCATGTTTTGCATCACAGAACTTTGGAATCGATGGGCAGCTGGTGGTTAACTACGCATCATCCATGGCATGGGGCTGAAAGGTGGTACCTGCTGGAGAGGAAACTTCGATTAACATGGAAGAAGCCTTTGTTGTACAAAATTTACTTACTGAAATACTCACTCTTAATGTAAAGCGCTGAGAATTGAACTTCAAAACGAAGCTCTTTCGTATTTGGTACACGTTGATGTCAATAGCAGCAGCGGCAACAGCAGTTTTCCTTGGCTTTTAGCCCCACTGTAAAACTGAGACATCCTGCATTAAAACATCCCAGTGCTTCAGACATCGAATGGATAGCAGTGCTCAAAGAGTCAAAGAGCATCTTTCAGCGTTTGTGTGTTTGTGTGTGCATCAACTGCTACTGGAACATACACCTCTGCTACAGCGAGATGCTTGCTTTCATTTTCTCTTGGTACTATGGGCCCATTCAGATTGCCATTAAAGCTCATGCTATTAAGGGAGCCAACGAGCAGCGTCACTTGAATACTTGATGTCACTTGCCACTTTGGGCGATTGTGAGCAATTGCTTACGGTTGTGCAACTAGCTGCAAAATCGAGTGAGCAAAATGTTGCGGCAGCAGATTTGTCCTCCACGTTGATGCAGCTCTGTCCATGAAACGCAAGCAGGAACAAGAGCGACATGTATTGTCAGTGCCACAGTGCCATTTTTGGTACAGCAAACGTCATGCCGTGGAAACTGAACGGATCCAATCTAATCCATGTCGCTAAGACGCTAACTCGCTATGTTAAGTTGGCATCAACGTACGTATGTCCTGTTTGATGCAGAAAGAAAGAGGACTCAGTAACGATAGAAACGCATAATTCATATGAAAAAGAGTCACTGCTGACCGTCGTATAGATGGCTGAGTTTGATTTTTTTAGCACTGCTATAGGTACTTAAAAAAAACTCTTACAAAATTCTTACTAACAAAACTCTTAAAAGTTATAAAAAGCTAGATTTAATCATAATATGCCACATCAACATTAGTAAAATGTTTTTAACAAATCTTTTGTACGCATAGCTTTTTTCTTTTTTAAAAAAGCAGTGACATATGTACTAAAAAAATCTTACAAAACTCTTATAAATAAAGATCTCAACTGTTTGATTTAATCAGTTTGTGGTTATGAAAAATTAAGATATAATCACAGTGTGCCACGTCAAATTTTGCAAAAGGTTTGTGAGAACCTTTCTGTACGTGTATGTTTTCCTTTTCTTTTTCTTTTTCTTGAGAACTAGGTATAGTCCAAGCATTTTATGTAATTTCACCATAAAAAGAAGCAGTCTAGGACCAGATCGTAAAAACATAGGAATAGAATGCTATGACTACTAAATTCCTACATGAATTAAAAATATAGAAAAATTTTAAAACTGATTGATACACATGAGCATAGGAATTTAGAGTCAAGAAGAAAATATAATATATGACCTTATGCTTATTTTCTTTCAAAATCTATATAGGATTGTTTAATCTATAAAAAATTTAAAGGAAATGATAGGATTCAATCATTTATTTTAAAATTTTTTATAAGAGTTTTTTTTCATAGAATTAAAATCCTTCAAACTTTCTATGTTGTCCTACAAATTAAAGAATTAAAGGGGGTCTTAGTTCGTGTATGATGAGAATTCCCGTACTTAACACACGCACTCACGTGCACACCACATTCACGCTCGTACACATCCACGTGATAGCTATTTTAGTTGCCACAGGATTGAAGAATATAAATTTATGAACTAAGCTTATACGATTATTTGCGTTGACTTTTCGCTTAGTTCTTTCTCTCTCTATCACTCTGTTGGAGCATCAACTGGCGATTGGATGCACCAGTGATGAAGGACCAGCTAGCTGCACGATAAATAGCCATCACTCAAAAAGAAAAAAGAAGTACAAGCTAACCTATACGACACAGATCAACACATGCCAATACCTTTAAAGCATTTAAGCACCTCTCTCTGAGTAACTCGATCATGCTGTTTACTACAAGAGCTGGCCGTATGGCCACAAGTTTGAATTTAGACAATGACTTTTGTACTCCGTTATGCATTTCACAATTTAAAGCTGTAGAAGATGATGAACCGACGGTGATGCACTGAGTAGAGAAATTCTTCTCTTCTTCAAGATGTGTGGGTATGTAGAGTTCTACACTACCAGAATACCGGCTGGCTTGTAAACAGTGTATATGATTTTTGGATGCCGACATTTGTACTCATTTGCTACCTCTTGTAGCCCCTTCCATCGATGAAAAATATTAGTGCTCATTCTTTGGCAAACTCTGGTCTTCTCTTATAATTTTCAGCTTGCTAGATAGTCTAGATTATAAGAATACATAGTTATAGAATGTAGAAAATAAATTAGAAGTTAGAAACTGAAAAATCTAGCTTATGAATTAAAAGCCAGAAGCTGAAAATCTAGCTTTTGTAGATTCTTACTAGCTTACCAGTTAGCTCTCTCATAATCTTAAACCCCCAAATAGGGCCTCTGTATGTTATTCCTCCTCTCACACAAAATTGCACATGTATCCTTATTATGTATTATATACATTTTTTTAAGTTTAAACCCAAAATTCACGTGCGAAATTTCTGTATTACCCATGATCTATTCGATAATAACACCAATGATCATCTACTCTTACACTAATGCTCTCTGCCACATCCTCCCTTGTTTTTCATGATATTAGCCACTTCTAGGCCTGCAAGATAGTTTTCTCGGCCACCGCCCTTTCTCTATTTGTTCCTCAACATCGTATCTGAATTAGTTTATCGCTCATCAAAGTGGCGAAGGCTTATCCAAGAGCACGGAGGAGGAAAAAGGGTAAAATGGAAGTAATATCATAAAACGGCTGTAGAGTAAAATGTTGGCTATTTCCATTTTAGCTAGGCCAAACAATGAATATCGTCGAAAGCGGGCGACAAATTGCAAAAGAATTATCAAGAGCAGGGGCATACAAGTAAAATCATTAATTCTCTCCATCTAACTTACCAAACTGTAGCCGCCAAGCCCCAGCATGAATGACCACAACAATCGTATATAGGGTTAGAGACAAGGGCGGAGGCGGGGGAGAGGCTCGAGCCCCCCTACTCCGCTGGACTCCATAAAGAAAATAATAGAGGGGAGAGAGAAAAAGAGGAAAAAGAAGAAGAAAAGAGGCTGGAGGAGTAAGAAGATGAGTCCTCTTATGGTGAAACCTGGCTCCGCCACTGTTTAGAGATGGTAATCATGGCCACATCGCATGTATAAATACGGCAGCAAGTGGTAGAACGAGAGGCTCTGCAGCACACACAGATCACTCACATTCTCACACCACACAGAGAAGAGAGGGGGAGAATGGGGAGGCGAGCTTGCTGCGCGAAGGAAGGGATGAAGAGAGGGGCATGGACGAGCAAGGAGGACGACCTGCTGGCCTCCTACATCAAGGCACATGGAGAAGGCAAATGGCGAGAGGTCCCCCAACGAGCTGGTGAGCTAGCTAGCTAATCGATCGATCGATTATGATGACGATGATACGCACTTCTGATCTGTGGATGTTGATCAAGCTCCGATCTGATCGATCGATTTGCATGAATTTGTAGGTCTGTGGTGGTGTGGCAAGAGCTGCCGGCTGCGGTGGCTGAACTATCTCCGGCCTAATATCAAGCATGGCAACATCTCCGACGACGACGAGGAGCTCATCGTCAGGCTCCACACCCTCCTCGGCAACAGGTAATCATCCCTTCACGTTTATGTAATTGATTGATTGATTTCACAGCTCCATTCGGGAGCTGCAGGTGCAGTGATCTGATCGATCGTGTATGTGTTGTCAGGTGGTCTCTCATTGCAGGCAGGCTGCCGGGCCGAACAGATAATGAAATCAAGAACTACTGGAACAGCACGCTCAGCCGGAAGGTCGGCGCCGGCGGCGGCAGCAGCAACCGCGGTGGCAGCGTGCCAGACAGCGCCAGAGCCAGGGACGCCCCCGCGGCGACGACGGCGTCAACGTCGTCAAGCTCCGTCTTGCTGGGCCAGCAACAGGCTGACGGTTCCCGCGCCGACACCGACACGGCGGCGGCGACGACCACCGTGTGGGCGCCCAAGGCTGTGCGGTGCACGCGGGGAGTCTTCTTCCACCGGGAAACGGCGCCGACCCCGCCGCCCGTTGAGGCTGCGCCGGCAGGGGAAGGAGACGGGGATGCCTGCAGCGGCAGCAGCTCGGCGACGACGACGTCGATTACGTTCCCGGCGGTCGAGCCGTGCTTCTCCGCCGGCGATGACTGGATGGACGATGTGAGAGCCTTGGCGTCGTTTCTTGACTCCGACGACGCCTGGAACTTGTGTGCATGACACTGGTCAACTATACGTGCGTATCGTATGTACGTGACTACGTGTATGTATGCATGTGTACGTCTCAAAAAATGAATATACAAGTACTCGATCATACAGTCGTGGTTATGCATCAACGCTTTTCTGAAGGAAAACAAATGCACGAACGTGTATCGGTGAATTTTAATTTCACAAGAAAATGAGGTGTATATGTTCTGAGTCCTTGTCATATCGGTGCATTTTAGTTTAGAAAGTTCAACTATAAGTCAAGCTATGAACAAATTTCGTGTATAAATTGTAATTTTGAACAGTAGATTCGTACTTCCATGTGCTTTCCTGCTCAATGAAGTGATTTTGCACAATATTGTTTTCAAAGTTATTACAAATATATTTCTCTAAAAAAAATCAATGGTCAATGTTTTCTAAGGACCTTTTAAAACTAAAATACACCTTGAAAGAAGTGAACAGACATTTTTCAAACAAAAAGGGATACAATCAAATGGAGCCAAATAAATGCAAAGTTTGAGTGAATTTTATGATATTTCAGTTAAATTTCACAACCTCCCAATTTGTTTTGAGGATTCGTGTCCTCGCCCACCACCTCCCAACTCTAGCGAACACGTCTCTTCTCTGGAAAGCATATCAAGGTCTCGAGTCGAAATCCCAAACAACTTTACTAATGATTAATGACTCTCAACGTACTTAAAGGGAAGCCAGGGAGGCAATGATATGACGGCTTAGACGCAAAGCGCCACACGTGAGAGGAGGTGGATACATAGTGAGAACGACAAGAGGTAACTCATTACAAGGCGAAAAGCTGCTAGTGGAGTATAACTAATCAGGCGGCGTGGAAATTAACGCCGGGGGTCTACATGTAGGCGCTGGTACGTACGTGTGAGGTCGATGAGATGTGTGGCGGCGTCGGCGCCGAACTGGGTTGCTTAGGGCTGCGGTGCAAAATAATGTCGATGCATATTGTTTTGTTGGCAACACCGAAAAGGGCATATACGCACACAGCAATGCACGTGTTCGAAGAGCCGTACGTGGGCGATGTCGCCTGGTGCGATCAAATGGAGCAAGGATGACACTGCGTGTCGGATGTGCACGTTGCTCCTGACTGGTGCGTTGCGCTGCCTTGCATCGCTCGACGGCTAAGACCGCGTGCGGTTACTACCTCGCATGCTCCGCTGCCTGTAAATACTGCATGCAAAATGTCATCGCTCCTGCATGTGAGCATGTCGACCGACGGACGGACGGTCGCGATGTTGCAGTCCTGCAGACGGCAGCGGCGGAGTGTATGTGAACATCAAGGGAGCATGCAACGCATTGTCGGCACGACTCCTCTGGCGTGGTCACCAACCAAACAAGTTCATCTCAGGGATGCCTGATCAGGCAGATTTCATCGAAATATCAGGAAACTCTCACACATGCAATTTTTTCAGGCACGTTTCTCAGATCACCAACCAAACAAACCCATAGCCCCAAGATCTAAGTTAAATTCAAGGATATTTAAATGAATATCCAATAATTTTATATAAAAAATAGGTATATATTATGTGCGATTAGTATGTAAATGATACAAAAAAGACCGTATCTTGATGCAAGAAGCAAATAAGATCTTTATAGGCTGAGCCTGACTCCCTCCTCCCTCCTCTCAACGGCCCATTTTGCACAGATCAGATAACAGACAATGTAAGTCACAGCTTTACACACTCCTCCTGGTCTCCCACAGTCATAGGGCTTTGCTTCTTCGTCAAAAATTTTTCAATCCTCAATACACCACAACCCCAACTACCAAAATCACGACGGTTGACAGCAGCAGAGGCGGGCATCAACATGAGGAATAGAGCACACCCCATTGAAGCTAGGAGGTTGTAGTCCCTCGCCCGGTGTGCATGAACCAATACGAACCGAGAAACAGAAACCCTAGCGTGTCGTTGGTGATGAGGGCAAGTTGCAGCAAGCAACGGGTTTCGGTGGCGCAACGTAGGCTGTGCCACGGCAGGCACCAGGCAGGCAGTCATGCCAGTCGTGGCGGCAGATGGGCAGAGCCTAGGACGACCAAAGGTGGCATAGGCGTGGACTCTAGGTGGCGGCTGGCAGCTGGTAAGGGTGAGTGGGCCGATGGTGCTACCGCGTTTGGCGTGCTGGGGTGGGCGAGCTACTTCTGCTTGCTCCGTTTCTCGACTGACGGTTGCTCCAGCCTCCAGTGCTCCTATGCCTCTGCCCTCCTCCTGCTCTGATGATTGCTTTTGCTCAAATGCACACTACTTAGCTAGCTAGGTGCTAATCCTTACTTAGTAAGTGAATCAAACTCAATTGTTGATTTATTCTAGCATTTTTGAGTTATTCACATTTCCACACTTAGGATTTAGCTATTTAGGAAATTAGAGTATATATGCAAGACATCCAATAGTGTAATGGGTAATGGCTTAGTGACTTAGTGCAATTTAGAGAACTTGTATAATGGCTTAGTGTATATGTATGAACTTAAATTTTTTAGAATAGAAGTACGATTTGCTATTGAGGACATCATAACTCATTTTCAAAACATCAAGCATCGCAAAGTTATCATCTAAATATTTCTTATCATTTTACTATGTTTTATCCTTTATATGTTTCATATGTTATCACTTTGATGTGTTTAACTATTATCTCTCACACACACACACACACATATATATATATATATATATATATATATATGTTGAATAATTTTAAGTTGTGATTAATTTTTAATATGTACTTATGTTTAATTTAGTATTATATATGCTATATATATTGTATAATCACTGGTGTTTGAGGTTATATAAGCCAATTATTAGGCTTTTGTGCGTCAAAATTTTTTTTAACCCTTCACATTTCGAATACCCAACTTCTAAATTCTGTAAATTCTGGGCTCGCCCATGGTTCCAGGGTTCGTCGTCTGGATTGTCGCGGTCCACCGCAGTGAAATATCTGATCGAGAGAACCAAAGCGCCCTGCAGTAGAAGCCTCTCCCGCCTTTAGCCGCGCGAGTGAGCTCTCCTCCACCGACGGACCGGGCGAAGCAAAAGCAGTCGGCGCAGCAGTCAGCAAAGAGAAGTAAAGCTGGGTACCACCAAGGGTCCAAAGTGTGTCACGCGACACGCAGGTGCCGCGCGCGGCTGCGGGAAAGCGGGAACCGCGCGGGTCATCGCATGCGAATTATGTATATACAGAGAGAGGTTTAGGGCTATATATATATAATTAAAATATTTTAAAAATATATTTTTGCTTGGAAAATATACAGATATGTACCTAATGTCCTCTACGAGTTTTTTTTTAAACAATGTTATCTCAGAAAACGTAAAATCTAATATGATAACGTTAGCTAGCTCAGGTTGACGGCGGGCCAATAGGGACCAGGAAAATTTGTAGCCAGCCATCATGTTGTTCTAATCAAGGATGCTTTTCCCGTGCCAGTAGTTGCCTTCAAAATGACATAGCAAGCCACGAGATAAAGGAGTAGAGATTATTTTTACTGGTGGTTACCTTGCCCTCACTCCTAGGGCATTTTTCCCTTACACAGCCACCTTAAAATTGTCAGCTCCGCTTGTGAGAGAGAAGGGCCTAAAAGTTTTGCAAGTGATTGTTCCTTTGCCGCTCTTTGTTAAGATGATTTTTTCACTAGCGTATAAATAAGAATTTATCTAAAAGGAAAAAAATAAATATATTTTATTTAGATATTTAATCGTAATGAAAATTTTGTAGTATGTAAAATAGATAATTGAGATGCCTGAATTATTATGTAGAGATTTATTTAGAAAGAAATTATGCAAGAACTCAGTGTTAATATAATAGAAAATCAATACACAATTACAATTAATTAGAGGGTCAAACGATAGATTAATACGTGGACATTATTTAGGTAACAGTGACAAAAACAATATATAGTTAATGAGATATTTACACGTTATGAACATAGATGCAAGAAAACATGTAATCGATAAGACACTAGGTACGCCTATTTAGAATTTATAAAGATCATCATCTATACTCTACTTAGAGTCACACTCATTGCTAGAGGTGCCGACTCTTTGCTCATACTCTATTTTAACTTGTGTTAAATCAAAAGTGACGACAAATTGGCTTATATTAAAATCGGTCTATATTGAAATTGACAAAATTAGTTTATATTAAAATTGGTATTACTTAATTGATTTATATTAAAATTTTATGAAAAAGTGTGGTAAGTTGTGTTTACATTGAGGTTGTGAATATTTGTACCTAAAGAATATTTTTTATATGTGTAGCTATTAAATCCTAGAAAAAGATAAAAACCACTAAAATTTTTTGGAGGAATTTTGGCTAAAAATTGATAAATTAAATTTCATAGGTTGCTACAATAATAAGCTAAAATTGCAAGCAAGCTGGATGCATAGTATGAGCGTGGACTAGCCGAAAGTAGGTTGGTGACAGCACATGAGCAGACTGACGTTGGCTAAAGGAGGCTAAAAGTTCACACGCCGATGGGTTGGGTTGACTTGGTAGGCAAGCTGAGAGTTAATAGGTCGGCGTAATAGGCTGACGGCGCGAAGGTAGCCTAGAATAGGCGTGAGCATGCACAAGAGATATGTGGCTGACAAGCGGACCCAGTGTCGTAGCTAAAGCAGGTACACAGGCTCATCGTGACTAGGTGGGTTTGCTATGATGGAGACGTGGCGCTAGCGGGCACGCAGGAGCAGGAAATCCCAGGGACACGTGTTGTGATGGGATTGGCACGGTGGCGTGGAAACAGTTTACGTGTGGGATTCTTTGTGGAAACGTGTTAGACTCTGTGGTCTATCATGTGTCGGGTGACGTGGCGTAATCTGGAGCGTTGATTTCGAATCCGACAGCTAAGAATAAGCAGAGTAGAGAGTAGTGGTTACAAAATCTTAAGGGTATTTAGGTCTTTTTTATTGGGATTTTCATATTGTTTTTGGATATAAAAAGAGGGTGAGATGTTAGGAATTTTAACAAAGAGAGTTGAGAGTGATTTTGGCGGATTTTTTACAAGCACAATTTTGGTAATAAAGGTAAATATTATAGAAGATTTGTGTGGTAATTAATATATTTCTTGTTTATCTTTGTGCATTCATAGCTATCAATTTTAGATTAATTTATTTTTCTCTATGATTTAGATAATTTTCTTTGATCAAAACTTTAGGTAAGGTGTTTTTCTAGTATTCTAAAAAGTTTGATTAGTTTATTATTTTTAGATCTCGCATTATTAATTAATTAGGGTTTAATAATTTTGGTTAATATTCTATTCAGTAATTTTGTTTCATTAATATCTCAAAATCCCAAAGTTCGATGAAGATGATTCTAGTTGGTTTTTTTAACAATTTTATCTATTTTATTTTGTCAAATTTTTAGGTCGATCGGAGCTACAGATTTATGGTTATAATATATTTAATGATGAAATAGTGGTTTCTCCACATTCTAAAAACATGATTTTTTAGTTTTTGTGATTAGGGGGAAGTGTTAAATTTTATTTTTGACTTCCACAATCATTCATCACCCTTTGATTGTCTATCTTAGTGTAAGTTGATCTTACAAGTGGCATAGAGCAAGATTATTTTATTTTATTATCTTTTCTAATTGATGTTAACCAGTGATTAGAAAATATGTCGATAAATAGTTATTCCAAAAAATCTTATGTTTTTTATGGTGTTTATTTTTATTATTAGAAGGATAAGATGGAGGCATACATTCAAGATCAAGACTTTACGATATGGAAGTAGATCTATAATCTACATCAAGTTCTTGAAAACGATGTAGACATAAAAGTTAACATGCGATAGGTGGAGGCTAACAGAAGGCGAGAAATTTGATTATTCAAGGGGGCTAGAAAGAAGCGACTTAGACCATATGGTGCATCTTAAGTTAGCACATAAGATATGGAGAGCACTTTGTGATTATCACAATGGGTCAAACACAGTAAAAGAGGTACGTCAAGACATGTATAAAAATGAATACATACGTTTTGAGATGAAATCTGGTGAATCCCTTGATGAATTATTTGCTCACTTTAATAAGATTCTTAGTAACTTACATTCTGTTAATGTTATATATTTTAAGACTAAAAATTCTCACTAATTGCTAGTAGCTTTAGATATATATATAGGAGATATATAGGAGATGAATGTAACTTCAATTAGAGAATCTACTAATGTAAGTACACTTATATTAGATATTCTTTATTCTAAATTTAAAACTCATGAGCTAGATATTTTTGCTAGAAAAAATGTGGCTAATAAATCAATAGCTTTAGCAACACAAACTAGTAACTCTATTAGTGATAATGCTTCATCTAGCTATGCTTTGTCTTTGCTAACCAATGAACAACTAGAACAACTTCCTTAAGATGATTTGTCACTTCTCTCCACTTGCTTCACAAGAGCTTTGCCAAATATTCGATACAAAAAGGGAAGAAATAGTAGAGAACATTGGAGATATTTTGAATGAAGCTCGCTTAATTATCTTCGTCTTAAATGTAGAAAATTTGTAGTAAGAATTTCTAAGGATAAAGATAAGGAGGAAGACGAGGTTGAGAGTGACAAGAAGCGAACTCTCAAGAGTATCAACAAGAAGGGCTATTTGAACAAAAGTATAGTGCACCGTGTTCTTTCTATTCTTGAATAGGTAAATGTAAGCGATGTGGACATCAAGAGTAATGATGATATTACTTCCAAAGGCGAAAAAAGCTTGATTGGTCTATATATGATGGCAAGTAGCAGATGTGACATCAATATTGACATTGATAACGATAACGACAATAAGGTAGAAATTTTTTTAGGATGATTTAGCTTGTGCTGTTGAAAAATACAATATTTTATTAGAGAAGAGAGATAAAAAAAGAAAGAAACAAGATGCTTTGGTTAAACAATTAAATGCTAAAATTATAAGACTTAAAACATTAACTACTATAGATGATTCTTACAAATAAAGTGACTTAGTTTATGCTGAATTCACTTCTCTTAGGGATATGCTTGCTTCTATTTTAATGAAACTTAAGTTTAAAAAAGAGAAAAATGATAAACATATTTATGTAGTTAATAAATTTGCTTATTTTGATAATTACAATTATCTTAAGTTGAAGGTGAAAGATGCTAATATTAAAATTAATTAAGTAAAGGATGATCTTGCTACTTATAAGGTTATTTTATACTCTAATTGTGGTAAAAAGCATAAATTTCAGCATATCTCTTGTAAAAATTATGACACTTTTTAAAAGTGTATTGTTTGCTTACAAGGAAAGATGAGAACTAAAAGCTTAAATCAAATTTTGAATTAAAATACTACTTATCAAAAGTTTAAAACATATTTAGATTATGATCCTTATGATTATTCTAAAACTCATACTCCAACTATTGTTAAATCACTTGGTAACGACATAATTAAGATAACTAATGAATCTAAAAAGATAATTTTTAGATCTGGTGGTGTCATATTATCTACTAGCATAATTAGTACATGTGTTGTTTCTATAAATATAATGTAAAGTTAAGTACACTTGTACTCGCTATGATAGAGATGAACATAAAATTAAATTTTGTTTTAGATTTGCTAAGCAACGAATAAGACAAAAGTCTAAAGTATGGTCTAAATTGAGAAAAAGACACACTTTTTGTTCTACTAACATAAGTAATAATAGTCTAAACTTTTGTATAAAAATACTTGTGTTATATCTACGGGTGTGCATTGTGTGTCTCAATATTGAATTTCTGAATGTTATATTGCTAACCCTGGTATAAAGACCTCGACATTGTTTTATCCTATATAAGTACTATCCTATATAAGTACTTTGTGCAAGGAAGTAGAACATTTGGCTAATGGATTCCGGATGTTCATACCACACATTTGATGATGAATTGGTTCTCCTATCTTATAAGAGCATCAAATGTTGAAAAGGTAATTTTTAAAGATGTTTCTATTTCTATAATTGTGGCTATAGGTATAGGTACATATATTTAGAGGGAGAATATTTTTTGTTGATGAAGATGATGAGGATGATGAAGATCAAGCTTTGTTTCCTCCCACACAATCAATTGAATTGGTTCACTTTTGTATCTTACTGCTTTAACACTAAATATACAATTTGCGGTATATTTATGTGCATGATTTCAAACTTTACCACGTGCTTCACATCTTCAAGCAAGTAAGTAGATTCTCAGATATATTCATAGCACTAAATATTTTGGCATATGGCTATCTACATCTTAATATATTACTTTAAGAGTTTTTTTCTAATACTAATTTTAGAGGGTACACACTTGATAGAAAAAGTATTTCTAGTGATTATTTCTTCTAGGTAATTCACTTGTTGCTTGATCATGTAAAAACAATTCTTTGTATCACAATCAACCGCCGAATCTGAGTATATGGCTGCTACTAGTTGTTGTTCTTAAATATTTTAAATACTAGCTATACTTAAAGATTATGGTATTACTTTGGAAAATATTCCACTTTTCTGTAATAATACAAGTGACATTTATTTTGCTAATAACCCAATAAAATACTTTAGGACAAAATATATTGATATTAAATTTCACCTTCTTAGATATCATGTTGAAAAAGGAAATGTGACACTTTATCATATAAATATTGAATATCAATTCGTAGATATTCCCACAAAACATTTAAATTCTTCTTATTTTACTTATCTTTGGAGAGAAATTGTGTTATTCATACTATATGGTTGTTTTGAAGGAGAGCATCAACCTTTTTTAATATATTTTTCTATGTTCTTTATTTGATAAGAAAAAATTATATTAAAAAAACAACGAGCACTACATATGATTTATATGTATTATTTGCAGCCATATTCATATTATAAGGCACAAGTACTTTCCAGTTTCGTGATGCTGTTTTTTTCATGGCTAGCTAAATAGAATTATAACTTGAACTATATCATGATATGATTTAACTTTCTTATCTATTTTGATCTTGTTTTAAATGTGCTAGTATGCTATAAAAAAGAAATATCAGAAAGATCAAAGTTATGTGCTATAAAAAAATATAAAAAAGATCAAGAAAATATGTATTGTTGTACTTCTTTTTAATAAAATTATTTACAATTTACTATTGCACTTTGGTATGAATTTGAAAGAAGTTGTGTATGACTAAAACCTGGTTTTAAGCTTGAAATTGTCAAAAAAAATGCTTTAATGGGTTGAAAAGTAAGTCTGATAGTATATTATTCCCCTCAATTTATATCTTGATTAAAATAAATCAAGTTCTAAAATTGTTAAAATGGCATCAATAAAGTGCAATATGTTAATGATTATAAGTTTTAAAATAGTCAAGTGAAAATAAATTATTAATTGCACTAGATTTTAGTTATGTTTGATTTACATTGCATATATATGGATGTGTAAGTGCAAATTACTTTTAGTATGATATGTGTGGTGCAAATTACTTTTAGTATGATATGTGTGAGCTTGTTTACATTAATAATTTACGGAGCTCATAATCTTAATAATAAAATTAGTGCAAAATTTTTAAAAAACTTTTATGTCTTTATGTATTCTCGATGAATCCATTATCAAAAAGGGGAGAGAGTTTACACATAAATTTTGGGAGGTAATGTCAATGTTCAATATTCTTCATAAGAAGAAGATTATTAAATAAAAATGATAAAAATTACTTTATATTAAAATTGGTGAAATTGGATTACATTGAAATTGTCAAATTAGTTTATATTAAAATTGGCCATGTTTAATTGGTTTATGTTAAAATTGTTTATGAAAATATGTGGTGACCGTGTGTTTACGGTCACATATTCTGTGACTGAAATTTTATTTATTTATGTGTATGTATTAAATGCTAAAAATAGATAAAAAATTATTAAAAAAATTTAGAGAAATTTTGAATGAAAATTCATAAATTAAATTTCAGACATTACTACAGTAACAGACTAAAACTGCAATTAGGCTAGATACATAGCTGGAAGTGGGCTGGTGATGATGTGTGAGCAGGCTAGCGTGGGCCAAACGAGGCTGAAAGTTTGCAGTCCGACAGGTTTGGCTGACTTGGCAAGCAAACCAAAATTTAGCAAGCCGGCTTAACAAGCTGATGGCACAAAGGCGACCCAATAGGCATGAGTACGTGCAGGAGATGTGTAGCTGATAGGTGGGACTGACATGACAGCAAGCTCATGCACACGACAACGTAGTGGCTGACAAGTGGGTCTGGCATGGTAGAGATGTGGTTGTTACGGAATTTTTGCGATGATGTGGAAACAATGTATGAGCAGGATTCTTTGTGAAAACTTATCGGACTCTTTAGTCTACCATGTGTTGGGTGATGTGGCACAATTTAGAGCGTCGATTTTGAATCCGATGGTTGAGAATAAGTAGAGTAGTGGTTATGAATTCTCAAGGGTGTGTAGGTTTTTTCCTTTAGGATTTTTTTGATTACTTTTTGTTGTAAAAAAAGGGTAAGATGTTAGCAATTTTAACCGAGAGAGTTAAGAGAGATTTTGGTAAAATTTTTGTAAGCACAATTTTAGTAATAAAGGTAAAGTTTATGGAAGATTACTATGGTAATTAATCTCTTTTTCTTGTTTATGTTTGTGCATGACTAGTGATCGATTTTTCTTATGTACTGTTCATTTGATTATGAAGTCTGACAATTTGGTTCACCGAAGTCATTTGTACTCCTCCTTCCTCATGTATTGTTTGTTTGATTCTTAAAGAAAAAACTAACAGCCATCAAAGAACCAATGATTGGAGTCAAATATTTGATTTTTGTATCAACCCACTGAATGAAGTTACACATCCTTCTATTGATCTGACAAAGAAAGTATTAGTTCGAAGAATTTTTTTGATAAGTAATAATTTAAAAAATAGAGACATACAATCCATACCTCATAACACTAGTTTGGGCATTGGAAGAATCTCCTCCCATGAGTGTTTAGGTCCCTAGATATAATAAGCTAACATTGATCACCACATATGTAAAATGGACAATCATACTAATGTGGAATTAGCCAAGCCAAAGAATATATTCTCTAGTTCAGATCCTAAGTGAAAGCGGATTTAGCAGCCATTGTTATTTAATCTTATAGGAGATAGACTAAACATATGGTGTGAGATTTAAAAGGGTATCAGTGAGTGAAAAACTTAAGGTTCATCATGCATACGGAAGCCTTATATAGCATTGGTTGTATTATGTGTGAAAAATATGACTAAAAGCGTTAAAAATGACATAACATTCATGCACGGAAAGTGCCTTAGCCTGTTAAAATCCTTTAAACATGACGTAATATTAACACGCCAAAAGTCGGCTATCGCGTTGTGTTGAAAGCAATATGACAGTTACGCGTCAAAAGTTGGCTGGCATCATTCAGCGTTGATTGTAACTTGGTAGTAATTTGTGCACTATAAGGAGTGAAGATGTTGAAAGCTGATTGCCTTATGCTACTAGCAGTCATGCTTGCACAGTAAAGAGTGAAAGCGACATGGCATTAATGCATAGTAAATTATATAGGTACGTAAAGCCGATACATTGAATATAAAGTAGTATAAATAGTAAGTACTACTGGCTCAAGTCCTAGTCTGTACCCCTCTTCGTCCTTCTCTCCTACGCTTGAACATAACCTTGGAAGTAAGTAAGGCAGTCGACTGGGACGCCATGGCTAGCACGACCTACTACATAGGAGTCGAAAAGAGCAGCCTCTTTGTGTGCGATGGTGGAGCTCTTACAAGCTGGGAGTAGTCGAGCACGTCCTAATCTGCTATGAGATCATCATCATCAAAGGAGTTGTGTGCCCATCCAGAGGTGTCTTGCCTAGATCCGCTAGCGGCTGCCAACATGTGTGACGGTGTAGCCTAGAACTCTGTGAGAAAATGGGTTGAGTAATGCAAATTGGAATTTCATAAACCGAATGAAAATATGTACCACACGACAATCCTGAAAACCCTCCTAGAATGAAGTAGAGAGTATGTGTTCCTTATGTTGATTTCTTTGCTTCTTGTGTCGACATCCCTGCTACTAAGGAACCAAGGTACGGTGTAGTGAAAACTACTAAGATTATACTTTATAAATAGCAGCGTCGCATGGCAAGAAAGAAACAATGTATTTGAGCAGTGGATAGTTGAAGTTGCCTATGGGCTATGTCATTGGAGAGTGGACTCCTGTTGTAGCCACCGATATGGGAGAAACCATATCAGCGGCATGATAGATGAGAGCACAAAGGAAAGTGCACATCATGTTGCTCATATTGCCGAAAGTAATCCTTTGCTTATCCTCCATGAGCACAATCCCGACCTCTAAACATCAGCACACAGCCTCCAACCGTCGGCGCTGAACATGAGCGAACTACTCCTGGATGTTATCGTGCCATCTCTGAAGTCCATCAACCAGACCTACTGTGTCACCGTGAAGGGAAGACCAGAAGGTACAAGATGTCCTCAAGCGTAGGGGTCATCTCCTTGCACAGTAGGTGGAATGTATGAGTCTTTGGCCTCCAGTGGTCCACAAGTGCTACGAGAAGAGACCGATCTATGAACCACCACTTCATCGGGTCCTACTCATATGTTGCGGCCTTGATTAATCTACACAATGGAAGGAGGCCAACCTCACATAACCTGCAAAAAAATTGAAATATATGTGTTATCATCCACGAATCATATTTAAAGATATAGCAAACAATGTGGATATCTCTCATATGGCAGGAAAACGGGGGTCCACAAGTAATAGGTGTCACAGAGAGTTGGGAGCATGGCATTCTTGACTGCTGAGAGTTAGGAGTAGTGTGACCAATTGAGGCCAAGGTATAGCAACTCCAATGTTCGGTACACCATGCCTACATTGAAAAAAGTTAGCATAATTATTAAAAATAAAAAAACATAATATACTGTTAATTCAATTGACGAAGAAAATTTTTTAGAGAAAATGGACAACAGTTATCATTACTACAAGACCTAAAGTAAACAATATTACGATATATATAGTGCATGCAGCTTAGAAAAAATGTCATGTCTCTCTAACTACAACAAATTAAGTTATACGTCCACTCTTATAACAATGCCTAGACTTGTACTACATGACTTGTACAATGCCAGGTTGGCGTTGAAGTTGTGCATTCCCCTATGGGGCGTATTCCATCGGCCCCTAATGCTGATAGGGGAGCTTTCACTGCACTCGAAACCTCTGTATCTTTTAGACATTTCATATAATTACGCCTCTCCTGGTCATACTTACTACAACGTTTAAATCTTCCACCTGCTTCGAACTTATCCATATCATTGTGAATCTGTCTAGTCTTACAGTGACCTGCCTTGTCACTCACTTTTGTTTAGGTCCAGAATATAAAAAACCTGACGTTGTTGAGCTATGAATGACCCCACAATACCAAATCCAAATACCTCATCACTCTAACTATGCAAGATACCTTTCTTCCTAAAATAGGAAGGCATTGCAAAATGACAGTCCAGTATTCTATACTCCGAGCTCGTAGTAATAACGTGAGAACAAGACTTGTGGTACAGTCTTGGCTTTTGGTATGAGCATGAGTAGGTCCCATCACCTTCAGGACATATTCTTCCACAACTCTTTTACGGTAGATTCCACGCTTGGCCTTGTCATTATTATGATGAAGAAAATACTATTATCTACCATAGAGGGCCTAGCTATTATTTACCGATCTCTAAAATATTTGGATGTGCTATTTATGATAAATTCAACAATGGTAACATAGCCCTATTACACCACGCATCACTCAGTTGTAAACATTGGCTAAATTAGTGGTCATTATACCAAACCTAGCACTACCGTTGTCATGCAATAAGGCACATTTCTCCTTTGGCTCATTCTCAATCCAGTGCGATAATTTTCTAACCGATGATGCCGACCTCGTTATCACAATATGATCATCACTAAGGAGTGGTGCTATAGGTGTTAGTCTTCTTGACTGTTCATCTATTTATTTCGTTGTTAGCTCATCCAACCTCCTCCAAAGCTCATTGAATTTTTTCTATCAATTTTGGGTACAAAGCTTCTTGAAAAGATTCATAAGGTGTTCGTTCTTTAACTGCTATTAAAAATTAACACCCATATGACACATGTACCATCTGCTAAGAACATTTGGTCACTCTAATGCATACTCCTTCTCCACATTGTCATCCCTCAAGTACTCAATGGCCCATAGAAGGCATACACCTGACTTCATACGCACAACTTTATCCTTTAACTATTTCAAAAATCAGTACCAAATTTTAATGTTCTCGTTTTTAATGAAAGCAAAATCCATGGGTAACACATGATTGTTTCCTTTAATTCTAATTGTTGTCAATATCTGCCTACTGTATTTTCCAGTCAAGAATGTCTTGTCGATACAGAGTATGAGACAACAATACACAAATGCATGAATCCACACACTAAATACAAAGAAAGTCCGTTGAAACACACTTTTGCTAAGGGTGATCAAGTGATGAAAATGATTTGAGGTTGTAGTATCTTCCCAAATTACCCTAAAGAATGTAAGCCGGAAGATAAGGCAAATTATAGTATGAAGTTTTGAATGTGCCAAACCACATCTACACAATCTTTGTTTCATCTGCTATGTCTTCGCATAGGTAATTGTATACTTGAAATTGTCCTCAATGTGCCTGATAATTGACCTTAGTTCATACCCTAGATTGTGCATAACATCGGAGTACTTATCTATTGCATCAAATATAAATGTCATATTTCTTTAGTATTTCTTGACCTGTTGCAAGTAACAATTATGCTTGGTGACAATTGATATCTTTTAGTGATCATTTTATTTACCCTTAAATACATGCAGCCTTCATAGACACCCATAACTCAAGTTCACGCACTTCATTTCGTACACCAACTTTCTTTAACTTCATAACCTAGAACTCCCTCCAAAGTGATATCACCCAATGCTTAACTAGTTTCGTCAATTCCTCTTTATATGCATATTTAACCACCTAAATGATTTTATTCTTTCTATACTCCTATGGCATGTGATATCCTTTAAAAGTTCAGAGAAATACTTATTGGACCATTGTGAAGGATCTAAATTACTGTCTTTCTCGTCCGACGATTTATCATCCCCAGCATGATCATTATCAGAATCTTCGCTATCCATTATCTCAACGATGTTACTAATTTTCTCTTCCTCATCTGCCAATCCTTTAGGCTCCATGTCTCCTCTTCCTCCTCCACCTCTTCCATTTTCTTCTTCTTCTTTATTCTCTTACTCATTTTTCTACAATGTTTCAGCATCACCTCTTATTATATTTGTATAATTTTCTTCTTACATACCTATTAGAATAATGTTGTCTTTCTCATACAGTAACACAACAATGATAAGTGACCAATCTCGTTGCAATACATTTTTCATATACCATCTCTAAGTGAGAGTGGACTCCACCGGTATCAATTCTTAGAAAAAATACATTTAGTTGTATGACTTATTATAACATACACGGTTATTGCGTTGACTTAGATATTGACTTAGAATCTTTGTATTAATTAGTTATATATTGCTGAAAAACTTGTCTCATATGGACTATAACTAATATTCACTCGACCATGAAATAACAGGAATATTATTTTATTTGATATATTTATTAAAAAAAGAATTGAATTAAATAATAAATTAATCATCAGAGTACCGTGCATTCGATATTTTAACACCGATATGTATTTAAACATTATGAACAAAGTTATTTATAGATCTAGAAATAAAACTAACAAACCATATATCTAGCAACGAAACTATTCACGAATATAAAACAATAATAGACACAATGATTTATTTCATTATTAAGAATAAATATTACAAATTATATAAATCTTTTACCTCCATATGAATTCACAAACTAGTAAAGATTTGCCTCCCCTCAACCACGCCTTCCTTTTTGTGTTTTTAGATTAAAATGTTTTTTGGGCGGCTAAGAGGGGGTGTTATACCTAGCTGCCCAAAAACGCCCTTACAGAGGATAAAATTATCATAGGAGAAAAACATCCTAACACAGGACAGCAATGATACCGTCTAAAAACTGACAGGCCCTCCTCCCTCACGTCCCTTACCATAAGAAAAAAGTTCTCGAATAGGACGGCAAATGGGCCGTTTATAAATTTTTTAGTCCTCGCTGATCCATCGGAGTCTAACAAACATTTGCTATATCGGATTTAACATGTATTTTTTTCATAAAAAAACCCACCCAAAGGACATTGGGTGTAGATTTGTAACTTTTTTAAAAAAATTATACGGTGGCTTGCTGAGGTGGATTCGAAGTGCGCTTAAATGATTTGGGGAGGTGGATTAGACTCCCCCGTAAGAGGGAAATGGAATGATTCGGCTTGGGCAGTGGTGGGAAATGGTCCGGGATATGAAACTAGGCATATGAACGAACCCACTGTTTCCTCAAATGTATGTGGTACGTGTTGAAACTTGAAAAACACTGTTCTGGGGAGTAAAAATTCTTAGGATTATCTGATAACCTTATCTGGTGTTCCTCGCAGTTACATTGCACGCATGGTCTATTTCTCCTTTGATTGTCAGCCTAAATTCCAAAGGGTTATGGGGAAGCACCTAGCACCTGTGGTGGACTCCACCCACCACCATGTTTTAAATCCTGTTACCCACACACATAAGTAGACTTTCAATAAAAATTTAATGAGATCATGGATGTTTCGTTGGTTTGTCTCTTTTCATCTCTTTAAATGTGTATTAGGAAACATATTTACAAATATACGAGTGTGGGTATTACATGTACAATGATGTATGTGCGTGTGCACCAACCATTTAATCGAGAAAAAAAACAAAAGGTTATAACAGAGTTGAAATTATCCAAAGTCTATAAAGAAGTAGAATACCCAACTTTCAATTTCAGTGATCCAATGTGGAATACATATTAGGCATAAACTCTCGTTTCCATGCACCGCATATGCTAAAGCATTCTATTGTGATGAAACCGCAGGAGGCTAGGTATGTACAAAGATTTTGAAGAGCTTTCAATACAGACGGCAAGACTAGTCACTAACTGTCAGCCTCCTTGGCCACCATGGGGTATGGTCACCACTCATCAGCTGTTTGCTTCCCACTGTTTATCTGCTTTGGGCAAGAGCAATGGATACTGGATTTGGGCCGACAAAGGTAAGCGCAACTTTTTGGGGCAGAAGGTGGTAGGTGATGGACATCTCCTCGAACAGTTTCTTTAGTTCCATGACGAGCTCAGATCTCCTATTATTCCTCTCTCGGATATTCTGGAAGTTCATCGTATGCTGGACACACAGAGACATGTTGATCTTGTTCACGTCCAAGATATCCTCTAAGTTGACAGTGTGAATAGGGCACCAGTGCGTTGGTTTGCTCTCTATGTACCTGAAAATATAAGGAATTAGTGGATAACTTGGATCAAATGAAACATGCAGTCAACTTCAGATAACATTCGAATGTATAGATATTGGAGTAGATTTTTCTTTAAAAATATTCTAAACAAAATGAAAACAAGACGCTTTAAGAGCTCACCCTTTAATTCTGGACTTCAAAGCTCCAATTCTCTCAATTGAAGTTGAAACATCAATAGAAAAATCAATGGTGTCATACATATTGGGGCTTCGGTAAAAGTTGCTGATTGCCTTTGTTGATAATACAGAGTTTGGGTAATATATTTTCTCGTTGTCATTCTTCAAGAAAATAGTGGTTAATATATTCATTTCTTCGACAACCATCTACCGTCAGCATAGATAAAAGTCAGCATCAGAACTTGATATAAAGATCAATTGAAACAGGTACTGGTAACAGGGTGGTCTAAAACTGACCTGTATTCCATCAATGACACAGCGGTCGCCAACATCAAATGGATGCATGATGAATACAAATATAAGGGCCTCAAATACAGTCTTGCAGGCATTTCCAAATATGAATACCACAACTAGTAGTTGGGACGAGATGACAAGAAGGATCTTTGTTTTCGCGATGCCCATCAACAACAAAGTGATGATAATAATTATAACAATCACTAAAACCCTGATCAGATTGTGAAGTTGCATAACTGCTGTTTTTGTGTCATTCAAAGAATGTGCCAGTGATTTGCGATCGAGGTATGCCTTTACCTGGTGGAAGAAAAAAAATAATCAAGAAAACAAATAGATGAGCATTGGGTACAAATCTAGTCTACCCATGGGGCATCAAGATATATCAGACACATAAGCTCATCCTATATTGCTGTAGAATGTATTACTTTTATTTTCAAAACGTTCGATGAGTTAGCAGAAAAAAATTACTTGTTAGATGCTCAAAAGGAACTAGAAAAGCAGACCACAACCATGTCCAAATTCTACGACTTCAAGTAATGTTTACAACTTGACTGTGTCCCTCAATTGTAGAGTTCTAATCTAGTAGTATTACCGAGGGGCATGTTCACAATTCTGACTGCTACAGACAAAACTCAAAAGGAATATATGAAACATTTGGGCAACCTATATTCAACGATAAAATGACCACTAGGACATACAACGCGTAACATAAATGGAAACAATGTTTGTGTTAGAGCTTTCCATTACCACCCAGTTCTTCAGTGCAGATTTTTTTATCTTCCGGGTTTCAAATGCCCCCTCAAACCTTTGAAGCACCAAATCTACCTCCTCCTCGTTGAAAAATCTTAGCAAATCCACCTCCTCAATGTGCCTGCACCAATAAACAATTGTACAAATTGAAAGATATCCAGACGAACGGGCTACTTTACAATTATGATCTTCTTACTTATAGCCGGATCTTGCGACGTTCTTGAAAATGGCAGATGCAGCTGCCTTTGCCTCCCACTTATTATTTATCTCCTTATCCTTCTGCTCCATACCATCAATATCATCAAAGCTCTCAATAGTATTTGATATTGTTGACAGCCTTGAGCTTCCGATTGCTGCCATCAGCCCTTTCATCGTCCACGCCGACACCTTCTCCTGGCTCATCTTCTTCAGTTTCATTACATCAATCACTTCCGGCGAGCCTTTCTCCTCCTTTGGTTTGGTGAAGCTCACCCGCCCACTACCCTCCCGGCCAATATTTTCTGCCAGCTCCATCACGGGCGGCCCCGACAACGTCTGCAGCACATACTGGTCGAACAGATTTTCCAGAATCCGATCAAAGAACGCCTTCCGGTGGAACGTCGACGCGACCATCTTCATGAGGAAAGTCTTGACCAGCCAAATGACCGAGCCGATGAGCATAGAGGCGAGAAACCTCGAAACATAATTGAGGATTCTGGCCGTCTTGGGCGGTCGACCGATCTCACGGTCGAAGAGCGGTGACCAGGCGATGAGCACGAGTCCGATCCAGAGGCAGACTTGGACGCTCTTCTTGAGGCCGAAGACGAAGTAGAGCACCTTGTTACGGAGCAGGAAGTTGCGCTCGACGAGGAAGACAACGAGCGTGACGACCCACTGGCTGACGAGGTGGCCGGAGAAAACGCAGATCACCATAACGCACCATTTCCAGATCTCAAGGCCCCAAAAGAAACTCCTCTTGAGCGACCGCACCACGAGGCTGACGACAAGCAGCGCGAGGAAGAGGACAAGCACGAGGAGCTCGGCGCCGAGCTTCATCCTGCGGCGGCAGCGAGCCGAGGACATGGACGGGACCTGCTTGGGGTTGGGGAAGACATCCTCCTCCTCGTCGGCGTCACCGGGGGTGTGCGGCGTGGAAGCAGCCGCGGAGCCTGGCCCCCCGCCCCCGCCGCCCGCGGAGGGGTGCACGGGGGAGGCGTGCGAGGAAGGGGTGGAGACGGCAGCGGAGGGCGGGGCGGCGGGCTCGACGAAGCGGGACTTGGGCTTGGTGAGGGATGAACGGCGGCGGAGGAGCGCGGCAGAGGCGGGAGGCAGAGACGGGCGCGAGGAGGGCGCAGGGGGGCTCGAGGCCACGGCGGCGCCCTTCTCGGGGTTTTGGGGAGGTTTTGCGGCCTCGGGCAGCGGCGTCGTCGGCGGCTGCTGCTCGTGACGATGGTTCGGGTGCAGCTGCGGCTGATCGGGCGGGATGAGGAGCACGACGTCCGCATTGGCGGGGGCAGCCGGCTTGGCGTGGTGCGGCGGGTCCATGCGGGCGGAACACGCGTACGCGACCGCGGTCTGGGGTTTGGGGAGGGGAGAGGAGGAAGCGGAGGCGGCGGCGGTGGGCGGCGGAGTGGGAGTGATGGGGCGGGGTGGCGAGGCGTGAGGAACGGGCGGTGGCCATTTTCGAAGTTGGAATAAACGGGTGGAGACGGGGGACGAAAGCTGGCGTGGTGCGCGCACTTTACCCCGGGACCGGTTTTCGGTCGTCTCGCCGTTAATCGGCTCCACCGAAAGGACGAGCTACGTGGTTCGTATCTTCAGCTACAGCTGTGGGTTGCTTCGCAAAACTGACGAAAAACGACCGGTGTTCGCGGTTTTCGGCTAGAATCGGAATTTTGATTCTAAATTGTGTAAAATTCGGAAAAACAATAATTTCGATTGAAATATTGAAAAGAAAAGTTAAAGATGATCCTTGAAACTATGGTATAAAAAAAAGTTAAACCTATATAAATTTTACCACCCCATATATTCTATTATACACGCTTTAACAAAAATTATTAAAAAATTATCAACTAGCATTCAAATTTTAATCTAGTTTTTATCATATACCGTTTTGTTATCATAAATTTTATTAACTCCTATTTTAATTCTTAAACGACTTAGCTTCAGACAAAATATCATAATAAATAAGAATTACGAGTATTAGTGTTGAGAGTTGTTCTAATTAAGAGTTAGATATATATTTTAAAGCTTATTTTGTTTTCTACTTTAAAACTATGAAATTATGGACACTTGATGTTAAATAATTAAGAAGAAAGTAAGTGTATTGGGTCGGCAAGCTAAAACCACATGCCCTTTCCATTACAAATGTTTAAGCCAGCAAGCGCATCTTAAATTATACCCTAGACACTATGTATTAAGATTATTCCTAGGTCTCTCTAATAGAAAGTGCTTTTTGAGGAGAAGGTTTTGACATAATCGAGTAAGAAATAAGAAATTTCTTCTCTAGTGTAAGCATATTCTCTAACTCTTGTTAGAGAAAGTTTTGTATATGAGCATTTGCTAATAACTGTGTGTGTTTTGTTAAACATCGATTCTTCAAGATTAGCACCCCTTTTATTCTACATGGCAAGATAAATATATCTTTTAATAAACGCTGCCACTAAATATATCTCTTGGAGGTGGCCTTATACGATAAGTAGATACCAGTACATGATTCCTCGTCAATCACCACTCTCATCTGAATGGTTTTAGCATGAGATCGTCAAAAAACCCATGTACCTTACATGTTGCCCATATGATGTAATCTACTACACTCTTCCTCTCAGTCTCTTCTTCCAATATGCATGATTTCAACATAAATCTTTACTTATACATGATAACTTATATATTTTTTCCCGGCCATTCCAATGCCAGGGCGTGCTCCTAAAATTTGTGAATATACCACTTTATTAAAAAGCTTGGAGGATTGGATTTGATGGAAACACGCACGACGAGGGGTGCTGCTAAATGTAACTTGATCGTTAATTCCGTCTTGCCCGTCAATTCATGGTTTTCAAAGGCTGAAAGAGAGTCGTTTGATAGGTAACAAGCAAAAGCTAATCCACTATGAACAGCATATTGAATGAAAACTCTTCGGACAGTGAAGATAACTTTGTTTCCTTTTGTCCATCGTGAGAGTAGGTTGATCAATCTTTCCATCTGATGTGTACCCGACCCCGCGACGAACAAAGGCTGCTGTTCCTTTTTTTGGTGGTTCATATCCACGTGTTTACTGCGCGCAGATATAGGTGATCAGATCTTCCACCGTAATAGTAAACCTACTAGCCTGCATTATCGTGGATAAAATCGCTAAAGAAATTTGAGTGCGCAAACGGAAATGCCATGAGAAGCAGACGCTTGGAGCAAGTTTGGCACGGCAGCGATGATCCGTACAAGGCTAGCACAAATGAAACAAGCAGTTGGGAAGCAAGACCTATACTGAAGTCACTAAGCTGGCGACCTTATCAATTGCTGAGAACGATTATTAAGGATATCTTAAGAGGGAGTGGTTGTACGTATAGTAGGAGTATTATAAATTGACCCGATGAACCCTGTTCGCCCAATAAAATCTTGGCGGTTCGTGTGCACTGCGGACGCATGCGTTAAAAGATAAAAGGTATGAATGATAAAATCAACTACTACAATGTTAAATATCTATTTTAAAAAGTTAGCATAAAAAACTTTTATATACATTTTTTAATAAAAAACATTGCATATTGGATCCTGAAAAAATTAATTAGAAAAGCTGTTGGAGACAATTTTAAGATTAAAAGCTATATTGGACAACTGCTGATGATGCTCTCAGCAGGCTAGTTGCAACACTGCATCTTAAATCCTCTAAAAAATCGTTGTCCTGTCATCAAATGCTGTTGGCGGACATTTTTTTTTAGCTGGGCTGTTGGGGGACATTGGGCCTGGTTTGGAGCACTGCTATTCCAAGCCTTACCAAATATAATTGGCAATGGAAAGGTTTAGTATGTCAAATTTTTTGGCAGAGAAGGGTTGTTCGGTTTGTTGCTAAAATTTTGGTATATGTATAGACCTTGGTTATTTTTCTTGCCAATATGGGTAGCAAACCAAATGAACACCTACCTGGCATTGCATTTTTTTTTGGCATTGCTAAGAAGATCAACAAACCAAACAAGTCTACTGTCTCTTAGGATGGCAATAGTATGAACACAATTGTTTCAACTACTGAACATATATGCTGCAATCGCTAACAATCGGTCCAGCCACCATAAAAGATTTCATAGAAATAGAAACAATAATAAATCCCGTGCATGCAAATATGACAAACATGAATGTGCCATGGATTCGAGTCCGACTTAAAGCTTGCACATCAGTCGTTGATGCGGTGGTTGTATGCGTTATAACCAAGTTTTCTAGTCCATCGTCCCAACATATCATCCACTAACATCCTCGCATCAATAGACTGCATCCTATTTATACATACGGTTTTGTACTTAGTTCTGACCAGATTATAGTCACTTTTTAGGACAAATTATACACAAATTGCGTTGTATTGGATTTCTCAATAAAAATATGTCCTTTGTTTTGGTTTTGTAGTGCGTCTATTTAGGCTAGCTCATGTAAACCTCATAGTCCTCCTCTGTTCCTCTCAGCAGTTTCTGATTTATAAATTTATGATGAATAATTGACTTAAAATTTAATTGAATTAGTTTTAAATGACTTTTATCTACATGCGGTTAGATTGGGCCTGGAGGCCGATCAGACCACGGGTGCGTGTAGAAATCAAAAATAGTTAAGTATGAACGGTCAGACTGGGTTAGGGAAGCTGATCGGACTATAGGCATGATGCAGTTGGACCGACCAGCCCAACAGTCTTATTGGCAGACTATAAAGAGAAGTCAGTTTCAAATTGTTTTTATATTTCTCGGTGATTACTTGATAAATAAGTATTATATGTGTTTCATATACGTATATAATATTTATATAACATTTATATACTAATGTGAGTCAAATTGTTTCTTTTTATATGTGTAAGTGAGTCTTGAGTTATTAAGAGTATTATCGTTGATGGACTTAGCGTCGACTTTAGAGAAATTGATATCCGAATGATTCAAAGATCACATGAGATACTAAAGTCTAAAGATCAATGTATATGGAGATAAAAAATAGCATATGACATACAAGAGGTATTATATGTGTTTGAAAAAAGATTGAGCTCGAATTCGTAAAGAGATATGTTGTATATCTGTATAAGAGAGTTTCTATGAAATTATGAGTTCTAGTCCTAGTAAAATTCAGAGTCTTTATGCGCAGCTACCTATAGATATAAATAAAGAGATGGTCTAGCTCTCAAAGTATTATTTTTGAAAAAGAGAAAAAAATAGGTTTAAACTTGAATTGCTAGTTTAGTCGAAAATTGATAGAGGAGTAAATATATCTTGATATAATAAAGTTGATATGATTTTAAAAGTTTTATCAACTTTTGAGATTTTATCGAGATTATTTTTCTTTGGTTACAGACGGTCAGGCTGACATATTAGTGGCAGTTGGAATGATAAAAGTGTGTCGGTCGGACTGATAACAGGAATACGGTCGGATTGATAATATTAAAAAAATCTAAAATTTAGATTAACTTCATAATTAGAAATAACTTTTAATTTCGCTAAAAGTAATAATCCCACCATTTATCTTCTCTCTCTTAGGCTTGGTATTGTATTCGATCCAACAATTTTAACTATAAATTGACATGCCTTTTAGCTAGTGTCCAAATTTTCAGAAATGGGCGAGTCTCATTTTTAACGCATAAAAAAAGATTCAGCCACTAAACGAATGATATGGATGGTGCTTTTGATGAGAGCTCTAAGACAGGGTGTTCAAGGGGTAGAAAGAAGTCAAGAACTACCGAAAGATACAGGTTAGCTTGCCTTAGCTATCGTGGAAGAGCCGCGCTTGTCATTTTAGTGGATTCACAATTTTTTCCCTAACATGTTAGTATGGCCCCAACATCATATATTGATTATTCATGGCCATGACGTAAGACAGACTGATAGTTCCTTTGGATACATGAATTTTGCAGAAATTAGTTCGATCATTATGAAAATCCTCAAGATTTACTTCGATGAAAAGGAGGTGAAGGTTTTGGGTTCCACTTCCATTTCACTAGATTCTGTTCATCGTCATTAACTACTTCTATGCCATCTGTACGAAAATTATGGGTTTAGATTTAAACAATACAATAGCGTCTCTCGATAGCCAACTCATGGGCGATGATAATACAAAATATTCCTAGGTCTTTGGCTTTTGTCAAGCATGTTTGCTAGAATCCACCTTTGGTTTGGTTATTGTGAACCAGTGGACTCCCAAAGCACAGAGCATGTGAACCAGTGGACTCCCAAAGTAATTTTGCACAGAGCAAGATAGACATACAGTTAGATTATACAATACTAGATTTCATAGACAACTCTTACCGATACAGTATATTTAAAAATATAATTAATATATAACTCTTAGCTTATGTTATTTATATATGGTTATATTTCGTATGCAGTTATATCGATTAATCTATGCATTTATAATTTGGATTCACTTGTATCCAATGGTAATTTTTTCTTTGTTTTGTTAATGTGAGGATTTTTAGCCTGAAGTGCGAATATGATAGCCTTTTTAATTTCTTTATAATATAATAGGTAAATAGATAGATTGTGCTTATTTTTAGTTTATTTTACAAATCAAAGACAAATATGTTGTCTAATTATTGTGCCTCTCACAATTACTCTATCTTTTCAGAACAAAATTATTTGTTTGCATCTTAGATCTATTATATAATAAATATTCATTAAATATTTTTCTAGAGAAAATTGGTGGTCCTAGACATCGACATTGACATCGATTATAAATTATAAAAAAATCTTAAAAATTCTAAAAAAACAAAACACACATCCATTTTCACCTAAATTGGTGGTCCTAGCCGTTGGATCGAGTCCGCATGGATGATGGGCCTGAGAGGAAAGGACCCGCGTCGGCTCAGCGCGCACGTTCCGATTTTTTTTTTTTGAGACACGCACGTTCCGACCTGAGCATCCTATTGTTAACCATTAAGCAAAAACAGATCACCCTTAGCCATCATATAAGAGAGAGGTACGGAGAGTCCTGCGTCCATGCATGCAGGCCTTTCATAGCCCAAAAGAACAATGCCGTAGGCACGGGGGCCTCCCCTTTCTATTAGCTGTGGTTAGCACGACTTACAGTTTGGTCAAGCATTGATTGCATTAGTTGATAAATATCCTTCAAACTACTGTAACTTTCGCTTTCAAATTCTGTATCTGATTTCTAATCAATTTGAACTACTGTATTTTTTACAATTAAATCAATAATTTAGAACCCATATCAACTATTTATTGATTATTAAAAAAACACATCTGGGTCACATTCAGATGCTTTGCATGTCATTCAAATAATCATGGAAAATTATGATGAAAATTTATAACATAGATTATGACATCATATATTACTCTACGAACATACAGTATATAAATAAAATATAACATAGGAAAACTGATCAAATGCAACCGAAAAAATCAGTCCTAACAATTATACGTAAACATCCTCTAAAGCTCTCTCGACCCTCTAAATTTTGAAAAAACCTAGAACTTATGAGAAAAATTAAAAACATCTGACATTTAATTCTCGCTTACATCGATGGGTGGAGCAAGCGAAGTGAAAGGACCGCAATTAGCAATTCTTCGCTTTGGACCTAGCGTGGCAGGCATACATTTATAGGAGGACAAAAGTGCATATAGCTAAATGACTCTAACCTATATATGTATGAAAAGAACCCTTACAGACAGAATTAATATCCATTATCTAAAAATATGAAAAGAACCCTGTATTCCTAACAGGAGCCAGCCCCTTTTTTGTCCAGCAAAATGTACCTTCTGGTCCTTCATAGTACTGTGGAAATTATGTGCGATGTGAAAAAAATATGCCTGGCATGCATGTGCATGCACGGATGCATAGGCTAAACATTCAATTAATCCACTCCAGGATCGATTTAATGTGTAATCACATTAAACATCCTGCTCAAAGAACTTCTCTTAAGGCTCCAACTCTAATAAATTAGAGAAATCCTAAAAGTTTAAGAACATGGCAGATTCTACATTCCTAAGAGTTATGGGTATATGTATTTTTTGTGCTATTACAATCCAGCTTCACAGGGATTATAAAAAAAATCACATTATTCGGCTATACCATAAATATCCATCAAAGACCGCCTTATAGGTTAATTTCAATAATATTCTTTAGAAAAAACTGTAGGGTCTAGTTTACTAATGTAAACCTAGAAATAATCGAAAGCTATAAATCCTACGTCTCATCCTATCGCCACGTATATATGTCCCCATATATCCACCAACCACTTAGTTACAACTGCCCGTGAGACACTATTGCGTCAAATTAACTAGCTGAGATCAATCGACTAAATCTGCCACCAAGCTAGAAATTAAGACAAAGGGAACACTAAGCTATGTATAAGTAATGGAATGCCATGGAGCAACAAGTTACCAACAACAAATCCATCTGCGAGTGTTGAGTGGCGCCTCGGTATATGGCAAACTTCAGCTCAATTACGAGGAATGACGAAGCTACCATTATGAAGGAAAATGTGAGCCCATTTGAATTGCCACAAAACCAAATTAGTCAAACCAAAATATTTCTATTAAAAAATCATGGTGTCTCAATTATTCTAAATCATTATAATCTTATTGATTACAATTCTTTGCGACAAAAAATATACTCTTCGTAATTGGAATTCACCAGACAAGAAAATATTATAACCCAATATAATTTAAAATACTATACTCATGCTATAATTATATTTATAGAGTTGTGGTCTTTGTTTAAAATTAAATTTCTTCCCAGAAAACAGTCAAATGTGTTAAGCAATCATTAATATTCGTACTAGCGAGCCTGTAATTGCATAGGTGATTTGTTCTCTTGTATACCAAAATCCCATTAATATTTTAAAATTTTGACAATAAAATATGAAGCTGTTGAAATTCTGAAAAAAAGACAAACATATGCACCCTCTAATACTTAATCTATCCTTTATATGAAAGTCAATGAAAGATTTTCTATCTCTGTTAAGAAAGAAGGACCACCAACCATTTGTTTAAAAGGGAAATCTTTCGATCTTTAGTTTGGACTTAATTTATTAGTCATGTTTTTAAACAAATTAAAATATAATACTTTTATATAAAATGATAACAGAAGTGTACACGCAGTGCTAAGTGTATGTGAGCTCACTCATCTATGCTAAGATGGATTTTGGAGGAAGAGTATTACATGATGTGTTAAATTTATTGTATTAGTATGAGCAAATACTTATTGTATTAATTAACAAATAATTACATTGGAAGCAACTCTATTACATGTCGTAACAATATTTTTTTTCAAAATTGAAGATTCCATGATTTGTAATTTTAGTTTGGGATTTACGGTCCGTGCAACAAAATCATAACCAATGCTAAAACCAATTCCAAATTAATTTTGGAGATGAAGATCATGAATAAAAAATATTTTAAGTAAAAGTCATCCAAAATTAAATATTTACATATTTATGTAAATAAAATTTACAAAACATTAAATAAAATACTTGCGTATTTGTGTGGGCTTCGTTCGTAATTAAAATAAAAGTTATTTACTAAAATATTGAAGTGTCTAAAAGCCGTTCCACCAAACGAGATTACCATGACCCAATCATGACACCAATCATTTATTTTCCTACGATCAAATCAAACAGCACCAATTATGAAACACATATTAATGGACAAAGACATGGAATCGACTAATCTTATCTGATGGACAGATAAAAGCCAAGCATAGGAAAGTAAGCATCTTTGCATAATGTAGTTAATTTGTGTCAAATAGTAACTATGCTGTGTTAATCAAGTAGTAATCAGTGTAATGACTCCTGGTTGATGGGAAATTTTAGCTGCATTTGTTTGAGATTGACATCCCAGGAGACATCACTCTTAGAGAATCTGACACATTCAACGCTGGACAAGAACCTACTATAGTTGACACTGGTACGTCCTGAGCCACCATTTTACTATAAACTTGACTGAAAAATGAAATGGGGATATATAGCATGTCCTCAAATGTGTGATAACAACTTAGTACCATGTTATCTAAGATCATACATTTCAACTACACTAGTAGTAAAGTTATCCGAAGAAGTTTAATTATGTGTGGTACACAATTCATTCATTGTCTGATTGCTTGATAACTGTCGATCGATGTGATACAGATGTTGGACGGATTGGCATTGGAATATGTCATGACATCCGATTTCCAGAATTGGCAATGTTGTATCGATCAAGAGGTAAGCTCCAATAACTAGGGGCTTGTTTGGATAATGGAGACTTGGATCCAAATCCTTGACATCCAAGAAGACCCTTTAGTTGTATTGATTTCAATCAGAAGTCACATCTTATGGTTTCTGACAAACCAGGTGCACACTTGATATGCTATCCTTCTGCATTCAACATGAGCACCGGGCAGCTTCTGTGGGACCTCATGCAGAAGTCCAGGTTCCATCATCTATCTCTTTTCCAGCTATTCAGTTCTATCACCTTTTGTCTGTACATCTTTAGGGACAAGTTCAGAACTTCAGATTGGGATGAATACATTCATTTGTTCAGATTGTTGACTGCAATTTCTTCTTGTTTCCCTCTCTTTTCCGCAGAGCTGTTGACAATCAGGTAATAATCTACATCAGCATATGAGTTCACAGTTCAGCATTTCACTCTTTTACGAGTGCCGTGGATTTCTCATCCATCTGAAAATGGGTGCAAAAGCAACACTGCAATTTTTTTTCTTGTTTTCAGTTGTTTGTGGTGACTTGCTCGCCAGCTAGAGACCCTAATGCGGAATCGGACTACATGATCTGGGGCCATTCAAGTCTCATTGGACCAGTAATAACACCAATGCATCAAAGCTGTTCTTGCACATGCTAATTTGGAATTTTAGATTGAACCGGGATTAGAAGCTTAAATAACTCTGAATTTACAACTCTGCAGTTTGGTGAAGTCATTGCAGCAGCAGGGCACGAGGAAGCAACTGTCATAGGCGAAATCGACCTTTCTATGATCCAAGCTATAAGGTAAAAATACCCTTTTTATTCCCTTTTTTGTTTTCATCTGTGCTTGTTTTTTAATGTCTGATTGATGAGGGAAAATGTATAAAATGTGCAGGGAGAACCTCCCTTTGGAGATGCATAGGAGAGAGGACCTGTACCAATTGGTTGATGTCAGTGGAGAATCTGCATGCGCCGTTTGACCAAATGCACAACTGCAATGAGGTGAAATGGCTTAACAGCCATCGAAATTTCGACCCGCTAGCTGTTTGGGACCGTCACTACATGCCGCTGCTTATTGGTTCAAGCTTTTTTTCTGAAGGATTTCTTTTAGAGTAGTTTTTGAAAGATTATGTAACAAGACTGAACTGTCATAAATAACGCGTAATTTTTTCAGAAAAATAATTATGTTTCTCGCAAGAATATGTTCTATGCTGACAGTCGTGATGCTTATATCAATGGAATTTGGAACAGTAGGAGGAAGGAACAAGGAAAAAAAATGAATTGTTGCAAAAACAATTACAAAAAAAGTTAGAATGGATCATACATCGGCTCAGCCACTAGGGCGCAAAGCTCGCTACACTAGCCCGGCCCATAAAAAATTACCCCTAGACAACTAAATGACGCTTCTACCCCCGTCCACCACGCCCAAATAAAAGAAACTCCGCGCGTTATAACCTATCCCAAGTAGGGGTATAAAAGTAATACCGAAATTACACCCTCCGCGCATTTACCGCTCGCCGTAAAACCCGTGCGCCGCGCCATCGCCCCGTGCAAACCCAACGCGCAATTTCTTTTAAACCAAAAACGTTTTTCCCCCCTTCTCGCGAGTCGCGACCTCCTCTCTTTGAACGGCGCACCGGGCCGAGGCCCCGAGCCCCCAGCCACTCACCCACCCCTCCCGACCAAAACCCACACGCCCTAGCTCGCCACCATCCCCGGGGGCCGCGCTTCGTTTGATGCGATTTCGGCGGCGATCACCACCACCACCACCACGACGCGCTGCTCCTCCGGCGTAGCGGTTCGGGCGATCTCGCGCGGGCCGGGGGCTGGTCCATGGCGGGCGGCGGCGGTGGCGGCGGGGGGAGGCCCACCGAGAAGGCGGCGGCGGCGGTGCGCGGGGGGCAGACGGCGATCCAGTCCACCATCCAGTCTATCAAGGAGGTCGTCGTCGGCCACTCCGACGCCGACATCTACGCCGCCCTCCGCGAGTGCAACATGGACCCCAACGAGACCACGCAGAGACTCCTCAACCAAGGTCGTCATCCCCCCTTACACCCGCCCCCCTCCTGATCTGGCCGCCGACCTAGGGTTTTGCCCGTGTGATGCCCCCTGCATTGGGTCGATGCCACGGCGCGCTCTTTGCGGGGTGCGCTAGGGTTTTGTAGCTGAGGCGATCTGGAGTGGTCGGCGCCGTTGTTGATTTTGCGTTTTATCTGGGGTAGCTAGTTTTATGTTTCTAGGGCTTTATCTGCGCACAAGTGGGCTGGCCTTTTTATGTGATAGATTAGTGATTACAATGGTTTTGATTAATGAAGCGCTTAATCGCACAGATTTATCTCGTACAAGGGTGTCATATCTTATAACAAGGTGTGCGTGGAGGTACTGGTACTTCTAGTGTTTTTACCAAAAGAATTGCATTGCTTAGTACAAGCACTTGATGTTCTTTTCCCCGAATCTTAATCAGTGGGGATATTGCAGGCTACAGACATGTTACATTCAGCTCATTGAATATTTGTGAAGTTACCTTATAATAGATGAAAGATGTTCTTTCTCTATTAGCTATTATCTTCATAGTCATAATTCTTTCCATGGTTTACATTTGCAGATCCATTTCATGAAGTGAAAAGAAAAAGAGACAAGAAAAGAGAGGTATGCATTTGCAGTTTTGGAAAAAAAATGATGTTAATGAGGGTTGGAAAAAGTGTTTTTACGTTTTTCTGGCAGTAGCCCATTAATTTATAGCCAACTTCACATATAGTTTATGCTTGGTAAGCCTTTCTAATAGTGGTAGGACAAATGCTGTTGTGGCAGCAAACTAAATGTAAAATTTGATCATATACCCTCTGTTTAGATGACCCACTTGTCAATAACCTTAGATGACCCTACATGTCATTGGCACAGAAGGGTAAATCCTCAATTTCAATCCAAATGGAGGTTATATGATTAAATATCCATTTACAAAACAAGATGTAACACACCTAAGTATGTGAATTTGATTATCAATGCTAGGTTCACCATAATTTTACAGTGCGCAATTTGAAACTGTGATGGATTCAAAGTCTTCATCTTCCATCTTTTGACACATTGATTTTTCTGGCTCCGTGGTACTGTTTGGTTTTATGTATGCTGTTTTCAATTTTTAAAGCAATATTATGGTGTGTATTGGTGTTTAGCTAACATTTCATTATACTTGCTTTTTTGTTGAAGTTCTCTATGCCCCCGCATGTGAGGTCTTGATCCAACCGTGATGTTTTAACCCACTGCTTAAATTTGCACATTGCTATGGATCACTCTTTTTGATTAGGCATATCTGTTGCTGTTTCAGAGTGATGGCCAGAAAACTGTTGCTGATGCTTCAGCACAAGTTGAGCACAGCTCACAGTGGACGAAGCCACACACACAAAGGGCTGAGAATGACCAAAGAAGAGCTTACAGCCATGTTCAGGCATCTGGTAACACAGTTGAATCCTATCATTTGTATTATTTCTTTGTCATAACTTGTGCAATATTGAGAAAAAAAGTGTGGTTGTAGGCCTAATTGGTTGACATGTGTAGGTCCTAGTCGGGAATTTCGGGTTGTGAGAGACAACAGGCATGGTGTGGTTGAAAACAGACCAGAGCTAGGATACAGAGGTTCACCAAATGTAAAAGTGTCTGATAGGAGGTATGCTTGTCTTATTGTTTGATGACATTTTCCCTTTTGTCCATATTACTTCTGCCACCATATATTGGTTATTTTTTAGGCCTGATCAGAAATCACTCTATGTCTGGGTCAAAGCTTATGTGTGTCATATCATCTGTATATTTATTTGTCATTGTATTTTTTATAATTGATTTATCATTGTAAAGAAGTAACAATGTTCATTAAAAAAATCCTACATTGAAGTAAATGAAGTTATGGTTATACAGTGTTGGTTTGGGCAACACCATAGAGCTCCCTCTGTCCCTAGATATAAGTATTCTAGATATGAATCTGGACAAACATTTGTCCAGATTCATAGCCAAAAGTTGATATATTTTGGGATGGAGAGTTTGTCCAGATTCGTAGCCATAAGTTGCTATATTTTGGGATGGAGGGAGTAGCAAACAACATTAAACCCTTTTTACTTGTATCATTTGTATGGTTAATCTGTTATGCTGTTTTCTCACAATTTATCAGAAATATGCTGTAAGATCCACGATACTGAAAACAATAGCTGTACACATTGAGTTCCTACGTAATAAATGACCAAGTTAGCACTTCCAAGAAAGAGGGAGAACCGTTCAGTTTTCAACCCTCAGACCGATTTAGTTGGTTTTGCGCTGACATGGCATTGATGTTCTATCAATTGATGACATGGCATCCACAGAGTTGCTGATGTCATCTTCATATGCTCATCTTCATCCACAGAGGTATCACTCCACCCATGTTGTCTCAACATAGCAGGTTCCAAGCCCTGATGAAAGAGGAGTGGGTCCCGCTCCTAAAATGTTGTATTAGGCTTGGCAAGCCAATGTAAAAAAACCTAGCTACTCAAATAGAGATGAAATCCAAGAGAACCGTTGGGGCGTAAGCATCTTAATGATGTGCCATATCAGAGCCCAGGCATGGTGTTAAATTTGTAAGGGTCAGGTCGCCACTCTCTTAGTGACATGGCATGTCATAATCTGGACACGGTGTCAAGTGATCAATGATCGGGTTGTTGCTTTCTTGGTGGGGCGCTACATCACCACCCTGTTGTAGTGAAAAATAAGGGATTTCACATCTAACTCAACGGGTGCGAAGCGTAAAGAAGCCAGTTAAGCTAGAATCCATTTAAGTAGTTAGAATGTAGGATCCCGAAAGTTAGTTGATACAATGATTAAGAAACGTGTAAATATCTTATACGTTCAAGAGACAAAATAGATGGGTCACAAGACGGAGAAGGTAGAAAATACTGGCTTTAAGATTTGGTACTCGAGAATAACTGTCAATAGAAATAAAGTAAGAGTTTTGATTGATAAGAGTATTAAGAATGATGTGGTGGAAGTGAGAAGGCAAGGAGATATGATCATCTTAGTTGAGTTTGTCTTTGGTGATGTGATCTTGAACGTAATTAGCACGTATACCTCCAATAGGCCATGATGAGAGTGCAAAGAGGCAGTTTTGAGAAGACTTAGATGGCATGGTTAGAGGTGTACCTATTAGTGAGAAATTTTTCATAGGAGGAGACTTAAATGGTCATGTAGGGTTTTCAAGTGTAGGTTTTAAGGCAACAAATGAAGGCTTTGGGTATGGTAGAAGGAATCAGGAGGAAAGGAGGTCTTGGACTTTACTATAACTTTTGACCTGTTGTTAGCCAACGCTTTATTTAGGAAGAGTCCTATTAGACAATACTCTAATCAGATTGACTTTATACTCACGAAAAGAGAAGACAAACGTCTATGTTTGGATTGTAAGGTAATACAGAGAGTTTTGTTTTTCAATATAAGTTTTTGGTGTCAAAACTTTTAATTTTAGGTGCATGCCCATAGGGATAAACAAGTCAAGATTACAAGGACAAAATAGTGAAAATTGAAAAGAGAAACATTAGTTATCTTCAAGAAAAGAGTTATCGACACAAACATATGGGAAAAGATGGCAACCTATATTCGGAAGGTGGCTTTAGAGTTGTTTAGAGTGATCCAAGGGAGTAGATGTGAACCTAAAGATACTTGGTGGTAGAACAATAAAGTCTAAAGGGCTATTAAGGAGAAGAAAAAATGCTATAGTCTCTTGTACCATGATAGGGGTGTGGATAACATAGAAAAGGTAACAAAGAGGTTCGTAAAACAAGTCGTGAGTGAGGTAAGGGGTAGGCTTACGAGGATCTTTACCAACGATTTAGTGTGAAGGAAAGAGAAAGGCATTTATAGGATGTCTAGGGTTCTTAAGATGAAAACAAGAGACCTCAACCAAGTTAAATACATTAAGAATGAGAGAACTTATCTTAGTAAAGAAGGATGATATCAAATATAAATGATAAGAGTATTTTGACAATTTATTTTATGGTAACAATGAGAACATAAACTTTAGTTAGATGACTCTTTTGATGACACCAACAAGCACTTTGTGTGGAGGATCCAAGAATTTGAGGTTAGAGAGGAATTGAAAATGATAAAGTGGGTAAGACGATGGGTCCTGATGGTATCCCAATTAAGATGTGAAAATGGCTTGAAGATTTAGCTATAGTATGGCTGATCAAGTTGTTCAATCATATTTTTGGGTCGAACAAGATGTCTAAAGAGGTGAGGAAAAATATATCGGTACCGGTTTACAAGAATAAGAGAGATATTCAAAATTATACTAATTATCAAAGAATTAAGTTGAGCTATACTATGAAGCTATGGGAGAGTTATCAAGCATCGTTTAAGAGGAATTAAGAGGAATGACGCGGATCTCTATGAACTAATTTAGTTTTATGTTCAGAAGGTTAGCCTTAGAAGCAATTTTCTTCTGGAGCAATATGGGGAGCAGAAGAAGGACGGCACATGGTTTTCATTGATTTAGAGAAGACTTATAACAAAATAATAAGGAATGCTATGTGGTGAATTTTGGACAAGCATAAAGTTCTAACAAAATTCATTGTTTTCATTTAGAATATTTACAATAATGTTGTGACTAGGGTTCGAACAAGTGATGGGGATACGGATGACTTATATATTAAAATGGGACTACATCAAGGGTTGGCTTTGAGCCCTCATCTTTTTGACATAGTCATGGATGAGGTCACAAGAGACATTTAAGGGGATATCTTTTTATGCATGTGTTTTGCTGACGATGTAGTGCTAGTTGATTAAAGTCAAGTGGAACTAAATAGGAAGTTGAAGTTGTGGTGGTAGATTTTAGAGTCAAAAGGTTTTAGTCTTAGCAGAACTAAAACTGAATATATGATATGTGACTTCGGCAATATTACACATGAGACAGGAAATGTTAGTTTAGAGGGTTCAGTAGTGTCTAAGAAGTATACGTTTCACTATTTGGGATCGATGGTATAGGGAGATGGGATATTGATGAAGATCTTAGATATAGAATCAAAGCAGTGTAGATGAAATGGCGAAAATCATTGGACATTCTCTGTAATAAAAATGTATCTAAAAGCTAAAAGATAAGTTTTTTTATAGAACGACGATTAGATGTGCGATGTTGTATGATATAGAATGTTGATATAAAAAGACATATTTAATAGTTAAATGTTGTGGAGATGCGTATGTTACGTTAGATTTGTGGGCATATAAGAACGAATCGGATTCGAAACGATGATATACATGATAGATTAGAGGTAACACTTATTGAAGAAAAGTTTGTCTAAACCCGTTGAGATGGTTTGGATATATCCAACGGAGGCCTCTAGAGCCACCTATATATAGTGAAATCCTAAAGCGCGACAATAATGATATGGGAGGAGGCAATAAAAAGATATTTAAAATATTTAAATATTTTTGAAGTTTTATTCTTAAATAAGAGTGCATGAAAAATAGATATTTTCGTATTTAAATTTTGATATGTGGTTTCTATTGGGTTTTATTTATTTTTAGTCTATCCTATTTTACTTATAACTGAAAGTCTATGATGATGAAGAAGAAGATTATATATGTACTGCTGCTTTGTTGGCTCTCTGGTGCTTTTTTGCGACCTTTATTTTGCCCTTCTTGGATGCCCTATCTACCTTCTCTTTTCTTGCACCCTAGAATCGATGTAAACCTTTTCAAACTTGATCACCAATATTTTTTGGACCTATTTGGATTTGTTATATGAAAATTATATATTTTATTATATTTTATGTAAAGTTATAAGAAGTATTGTTGAAATTGCGTATCAAAGACCATGAGTCTATGACAAGTAAAAAAGAATGGATGTAGTAATTAGCAAATTTGTTTTACAGCCAGAACTAAAATACTGTACTGGAATCTGTAAATCTTTGCTCACCTAACTAGCCTGTGCATTAAGCATTTGTGCGCCTTAACATTAAAGTAACATTTTGCTTAGTCGGTTGACTTGTTGCTCTGTAGTGTGCTTGTAGTTCAATCTGGTCGGAACCATCCTCCAGCTACAACTTCAGAAGGCCAGATAACTCAAGGTGCAAAACACAGCTATAACTCTGACATACATCAGGTGAAGAGACTGGCTCAGGGCACTGCTCAGAAGTATGTGAAGCCATATTTGAAGAACTCCCAGGATGATCAACACCCTCCTACTTCTGATCCAGCTCATACTCGACCAGGTTTGAAAGCTGCTGAAGGTGCTGTTGGATCCATTCGACACCATTTTGGAGTAATTAATGCAGCGAGGCAGCTTCCTGCCCGTTCAAGTTTTCACTTGCATGTATCAAGTGGTGGTTCTCACGTAAATAATCATCAGAGGGGAAATTTTGTCCCAGGTGGGTCATGTCATTTTATGTCTAAAAACATGCAGCCCATTCCTAGAACTGCTTTAGATTCAGTACATCGTGGCAGATCTTTTGTTGCCTCCATCAGCAAATATCAGCAGGGTCCTGCCAGCAACCAGAAAGGTAACATTCTCAAAAGTTATTTGTGTTGTTCAGTTGGTTAGCAACAGTGTGTCGAAAATGGGCATATTTGTTTTCTATTAGTACTGATATTCAAGATTTGAAGATGCAAAGTTTAACATTTTCCTATATCACATCATAGATTGTTCATTCTTGTTGTTCATTGGATGCTAGGACTTAATTTTGGTTGTTTAGTACTTAGAAGATGAACGATTCGAATCATGATGTAGAAAGAGACAAATTTTAAATCATTTTGATCTTACATGATTCTTTCATATGTTAGCTCATCTGAAATGTCATTTATGAAATGCATTTGGAAAATAATAGGACGAGTATGCATTTCTCTCTATGCCAATATGAAATTTTGGCATTAATTGAGAATGACATAAGTGATGTGGATTTGTTTTGAATCATTGAAGGATAAAAACAAACTTGTTTATATGTATTTCAATTGGCTGTCTTACTGGTCTATTTGTCACTTCATGTTCCCCTCACACTATGCTTTTTACATTGTTTCATAAAAAAATCATTTGAACGGCCAAGAAGTTCATAGCTTACTTCATGTTTTATATTCTCTGATAGCATTCATTGTGAGGCCTGACGTGTGACGTGGTGTTTGGGCCACACCAGTGAAATTCACATTATTCTCTTCTTTTTTGTCTTAAAGCTGACTGTAAATGTGTGATACATGTTCTCTATCTCTCCCCTCTGCAGCCATGCATCCAACTAAGGAGTGGAAGCCAAAATCAACAAATAAGTCTTCCAACACTGATGCTGATAACAATGGGAGAGATGTAATAACACCTTCAGCTAGCAACATTGAAAATTCTAATGTGTTGGATGAGAACGTCTTGTGTGATAAAATCTCTCAAGCTTGCATACATGAGATGGAGCATGTGATTATCCCAGAACATCTCCGTGTACCGGAGTATGAGCAGACGGGATTAAGGTTTGGCAGCTTCCTCGCTGGGTGTGGCGCAGACCAAGTATCAAACTCAGAAAGTCCATCAGAATCTGAAGAACAAGAACAGTTGGGTGTTCCTATGCCAATTGTGTGAATTGCTCATTATTTAACAATATATAGAATAAAGCTACTTAAAAATAAGTACAATCAAGCTTGTTCAATAATTGTGCATGGAATTGACTTATGCACTTTAGCTAAAAATTTGTTCTGTATGCTTCATTTACTTTTCCACCTACTTATAACATCCTATTTCTTAGTATCTTTTTTAGAAATGTGATCATGGTGAAATAGTGAATATTTTGAAACCTACAGTAACTTAATGCAATAGTGCATGATAGTTGATAAAGTAAGGCTCTAATTTAACATGCTATAGCTAAATGTGTTGTGAACTGTTCTGGTCAGAACTGTAAGCATTTCAGCAAATATGGCATTGTCTTATTTTCTTTGTTACATGTAGTGCACAAGAACCAGTTCAACTTGTTGTTCAAGAGGACTCTGCTGGACATGATGAGGTAGATGAGCAAGCAAGATCTTCACAACTCAATCTATCCACATTGACGACCGAGGTTTCCTTGCTGCCATCTGAGGATAGTGTAGAAATGAACGGTGAAGAGGTTGATAATGATGATGGTCTTGGGTTGGTTCAGAATGATACTCCACTTGTACCTGTCGATGGCCAAAATATGCAGAGCGCCTCAAATCTGACCACATTTTCTGTAAGTCAGTGAAGAATATTTAGTTCTACGGAAACACTGCTACCTTTTAGTTTGCTGATTGAGATTTTTGAAGAATTACTTATGCTGGCATTTATTTTAGATTAGTATTTATTACATAGGATAGTGTTGATGCAGTTTTTTTTCAGAGATTCTTGGATCTTTGAATGAGTAAAACTTACTTTTTTTCAGACATATGGTCAGGAAGACCCTAATATGCATCCAACTAATGAGGCACAGTTATACAGTCTAGTGGAACCTAATGTACATCCACAAGTAATGGCATCCCCTTCTCAGGTAAATTTTCCGATGAGTTGCAGTTGTACTTGGATGTCATTGTATGCATATTCGCTTAAAGGAATTCTATAACTTTCTCATTGTCTCTCTTCCTATATGTAAGCAGGGATACCCTTCAGAAAATCCTGAAGCAGATAATGCCATGCAAGTGTTCAGAATACCAGAATCTAATGTACATTCACAAGTACTCCCTTCCACTTCTGAGGTGGCCCTACTTATCAACTCGCAATCAGCCCAGTGTTTACCGTTTCTTCTGTTCTTCCTTTTCCCCATTACCTATTGCCCATCTATCTGTTTGACAAATCCTTGTATTTTTCTCCCAAGTATCATGTTGCGCAGTTCTGCAAATGAATCAAATTTGGTCATATTGCACTTCTTTTATTGGTTTAACCTGCATTGCTTTATAAATGGGGTGGCAAGTCCTCAGATTTTCTTGATATGTTTGGACCTAACCAAGCATAGCTTGTGTTTCCCACCTTAAATAGATGTCAGTAAGATAGGTTCAATTTTAATTGTTCTGCATCATGCCAACAAGGTCATGAGCCTTAAGCTTTTGCTACCTTTGCTTTTTTTCTTAATTAATATTTTTTGTCCTCTCAATCAACATCCAGCATCATTTATTTAACACAATGCCTTGAGGGCAAGTACTATTTGTCTCCTAATGTTATTGTGACATCTGATATTATTCATTTATTCTTCTCTTGCAGCCCCTAAGTTCACAGATCGTGAGCAGCAGCCCTGTTGCTATTTCTCAACAACTGCAACATATGTCCCAGCCGCAACAAGCAGCACAATTATACCCTCCCGTTCATATGCAACATTATCCAAATTTCATGCCATACCGTCATCATATCTATTCTCCAGTTTATGTCCCACCCATGGCTATGCCAAACTTTCCAACAAATATACCTTATCCATCAAATGGAAACAATTATGTTCAGATGCCAGGGGGAGGTTCGCATATAGCAGCAGGTGGCATGAAGTATGGAGTTTCACAATATAAACCTGTTCCAGCTGGTAGCCCATCTGGTTATGGAAATTATACTCATCCAGCTGGTTTTACAATTAGCTCTCCTGGTGTTATTGGAGGTGCTGTTGGTGTCGATGATGTCAATAGGATCAAATACAAGGATAACAACCTTTATGCACCATCGCCACAGGTACAATTTATGGATGACTGAAGTTTGATATGGATTAGCATTATTTATCTGTTTTCTTGCCAAGTACTATTTGCAGTGCATGGCTGTGCTGTCATCCTGCTGTGTCAAAATGGAATATGCACTTATTTTTGGAATACCACCAACCTTACACTCTAATTACTAGGTCATTGTGGTAATTTAATTAGAACATAACTTAGGAATTCTGGTGGACCTCGTCCTTACAGTTCAATGATAGTTCTACTTTATGCTGTTGTGGTTTGCAATATCTCCTATGTGCCTTGCTCCATACACTAATTGGGATGTCTTATACAGGTGGAGACATCTGACATCTGGATTCAGACACCCAGAGAGATGCCTACTTTGCAGTGCCCCCCATATTTCAATTTATCAGGTCAAGCAACATCTGGTGCTTTTATGCCGAATCCTGGGAATGCATCATTCAGTGCTACAGCTCAATCCTCCCATGCGCAGTTCCCAGGCTTATACCATCCACAGCAGCCTTCCTCAATTGTAAGTCCACATCCCATGGTGCATCAACAAGTTCCGTCAGCAATTGGTCCCAATGTTGGAGTAGGTGTGGCTACACCAGCCTCTCAAGTAGGGGCTTATCAGCAACCCCAGCTGGGTCATTGGAGACCTGGCTTTTAAAGGTTTATTAATTATCTGTAATTAGGGGGTCACAAGAGCCTTTATGTAACAAAAGAGGCTACTTTTTAACAGGAAGCACATTTGGTTTTAGTGCAGCTCTTTCTGATCTATTTAAGGTATAACAAGGGTTTTGTTAGCTTTCCCCCCAGGTGAATTCAGTATCCCATCTGAACTGGTTTGATGTAGATTGTGAGCACATTGGCTAAGTTCTTGCAAGAGCACAGAAGTTGAATGCTGTTTTATTCTTTCTTTTCCTAATCTATTTTGCACGTTGATCGTGTTTGAAAATTTAGCAGCTCGTCTCTTGAATAAACAGGTTACTCATCGATGATTTCAATTGAACAATCATCACGTTTTAGAACTTGTTAAACTGTATCGTTATTTTCTATAAATTTTAACTAATCAAGCAGAAATTTATTGATTTATTCCAATACTTAGATGATGAGGTGTAATCAGTTAATCACCATTCCTAGTGAGCAAATGAAATTACCTTTACCCTGCTTGCTATTCAAATTATCTTGATGCTTTTTACTGGATGTTGGAAATGGTTCAGCCAACTTTTATATTGGTCCTGCCGATGTAATTTACTTTGATATGAACAATAATAAAGTTAATTTCCTTGCCGGTTTGATGTCTCTAGGATTTCTACAGAAGCTGTTGTATCAATGCATATGGATTAAAATGCTACTCTAGGTTTATTTTCATTCGGAGCTGTTGATTTTTGTAACTTTCGATATCTACAGTCTAAGGGCATGTTTGGTTGCTTCGCTCAATCTGTGAAACTTTGGTGCTTAATTTCTGTTGCACTCGGAAAGTAAGCTGGGATGAATTCATTAAACTATTTTTGAACCTTCTGTTTCTGTGAAACAAGTGTGATGAATTGATGATATAGGGGTGGTGCAATTTACTCAGCTTGCTAAATCGAGAAATCTGTAGTAAAACCCTTTGCATACATCAGTTCTGGATGAATCTACCGTCAATATAGAACCCTTTCATACATCAATTCTGGATGAATCTAACCATTTTTATTTTCTTGTCACTGACCAGCACTGTTCCAACTTGCAGAATATGGCAAATATAAATCGGTTCATGATAAAAGCTTCATCTTCTTTTCTAATTGTGAATTTTACAATTTTATTTTCACGCTTATCAATTTTTAAACAGTATGTTTCATATAAAAATTATATATAAAATTTTCTTAAAATACTTTTATGGAACAATTTTTTAATTTATAGTAGTTAATTATTTATTTATATATTTAAATAAATATTAAAAATTTAAAAAACTTTCAGTTATCTCAAACGAGTCTAATTATATATATAGCTCGATAAAAGCTTCATGTAGTGATGTAGAAAAAGGTAGTGTTGGATCTAGTCACTTTACTAAGCTCCTATTATTTTCTTATAAATTTTTTATTATCTAATTTTATGTTATATATTTAAGGATATAAACGACTGAATTATAACAAAAGATTAGATAAGAAATTTTTATATAAAAAATTTTATAAAAAACTTGTGAGCTAGACAATCGTGCCCACGAAAAACCAAAACAACGAACTCCAAGCGGTTGCGCGGCCCGCAGGCGGGTCGTGCCGGGTCTGACCATAGCGACATCAAGCCGATTAGAAAATGCCGGCCAGGCCGGGCCGGGCCGGGCCGGTCCGGGTCGAGTCAACGTCGCAGCAGCGCAGCGCGACTCCTCCCACCGCTCGGCGTCGCGACTGACCACGTCCCTGCAGCAGCCGCCGCCGCCGCCATGGGGACCCGGGAGGTGTACGAGGAGAAGCTGCGGAGCGGCGCGCACCTCCAACGTGACCCCAGCCTCGGCTCCGCCGCTGTCCCCGCTGCCTCTCGCTCCGCACCCCCAACTCCTCTGTACCCTCCCTCCTCGTCTCAGGTCGCCGTTTCCACCTCTGACCGTGTTTGTTGTTTGACGGCGCTGCAGGGAGAGGGCGACTGGGCCATCACCTCCGTACTGCACGACGCCACCGCCGTGGTAACGCCCATCTCGTCCCAGTGCTCAGTTTTTCCGGATAGATCCATGTGGCCTCGAGTGCCAACGGAGCGAAAATTGTAGTGGCAGCTAACTTGTGTGTGGTCTTTGGTGTTGCTGTAGGCTGGTTCGGGCGCCGGCGCGATGCTCAGTGCGGTGCACGGGTACAATACAGGTAGCTATCTTGTGTTCGATTTGGGGGTTTCAGGCTTTCAATATAGGTTTCTACGGCTGTTTAGATAGTTACTGGGTTCCCTGAGTTATAAGTTGTTTGCTGGTGGTTTTGGAACAGGGATTCCCTTCGTCCAGAAACATGTGAAGGAGCCCAAGTGGCTGCAACTTCTTGTTGGGGTATGGCTTGAATCAAGTTCATGTGATTCTAGTATGCAAGTACTTCTATTAACTTATTCAGGCATATCTGATCGATAGTGTCACACTTTTGCTGTGCTATGCGAAAAGGTTATGCTAGTCGTAGATTCCAATTTCTGACATGTGTGAATCTTTCATTAAATTGAATGGTAGGATATGTATCCCACAAACTTAACGGTCATTACACAATCAGGTGATCAGAGTGGAGTGTGGTGTCAATTTACCCCAATTAATTTTAAAATAAATCATATAAGCAAATTCTTTTTGTTCACAGTTCAATAGAAGTGTGAAACATGCTATTATTTGGTTAGTTAAATGAGAAATATACTCTGTATTTCCTCCTTATTAAAAAAAACTAAACTGAGCATTCAATTTTGTCTGGTGCAGTTTAGGCATGATTGTATATGCGATTTAGACTATGGTCTGGGCATTTTTTGAATTCAAAATGATTCTTGAGACAAACTATGTTCTTAAATAGTAAAGAAATGGCTGGACAACTGTTCAATGACAGAAAATGTTGAATTGAGGGCATGAATAGGGAGTTTCTACAATTTGGGTATTATGAACTTTTTTGAGAGAATTGGGCATTATGAAGTTGACATTGAAATTTCAGATTGAGTACTATTTTTTCGAATGTGTTATATAATACTTGTGTTAATATGTTTACTATTAGCAATTTGTGCACTTTACAACTAAAGATTGTTCCTATGTATTCATCTAATGATATATATACTTTTTGTCCAGGTGCCTCCATTGCTCTTATTCTCTGGTGCCAGTGCTTTTTTTTGGCAGTAAGGCTTTGCAGTAACTAATCAATAAAAGTTATTCTTGTGATTGATACAAGTAGTACTTGTGAAATTGTGAATACGTGTTAGTTTTATCCCCTCTGTTTTATTAGCTTGTGATGTTTACACTTTACACCGGGTATCCAGTTATGTTATAGAGATTTGTGTATCTATAGGTTAAGCACGAAAAGTCCCTTTCTTCCCCCTTTTTGCCCATGTGCTGGATTATTTTCGTTACAAAACCTCAGTATCTACAAGAATTTTTATGGTCTTTTGGAAAAAAATGCCACACTTGAAATAATGGATCTCACCCTTTATTTAATCGTTTATCTATGGTTGTGGAGCAACAAATAATCCAACCCGACAGACCATGTTATGAGGGTCTCTTGGACTTGACCTAGGAATCATTTCAGACCTGCATTCTCTCGCACATCTAGTAATGAAGTTGTAGCTCACACCATTAGAGGATGATGTGTGAGGACTGTGAAAGTTGCAAAATTACACATTTTTAGTGCAATAGAAAGGAATTTTGTGATCCTGTCAAAGCACTACATGTAGTTTACTAAATTTTATTTTATCAAACGTAAGGCTAATAGCAGAGCAAAATTATCCCAAAAGGCGTAAACTATATCCTGTTTTCTTAAAACCCCTTACCTCCAGTTGTCCCCGCCTAGATGTATTTTAGGTGAACCAGATCTATTATCAAACAATATGGATTATACTAATCTTGCTGGGTTAGAGTTAAGCATTAATCCTGAAAGCGTTCTTCAGGTCAAGTCCAAAAGCATAGTTCCTCCAAAATTTGCCATAATTAATACACTTCTGGAAGCCTAGCTAGAAGCTCAGGCATTATTTGCAAACAACACATTGGCCAACATCAATTGTGTTCGGTATCTACAACAAAATGGGGAGTGAAACTATTGGTCTACTGTAATATAAATCTAGCTAAAGTTTCCAGAGCTATTTATGTTTGGGCAGAGGTGTTTCAGCTGTGCGCGATAGTAAATGGGGCACACTAGCTGGTTAACATCCATTCAGGATGAACACTGCCCGGAACCCACATATGACAGGGCAGGTATTGATGTATTCAGGATCAGACGTTTTATTTTTTCCTACTCCTATTTGATAGTAATATCCTCTCTGCGTCTTGTCTGTACTAAATGGACAGTGAAAAAAAAATATTCCGGAGGCATTTATAGTTCCTGCCATCTGCATCTTCGGAGGGACTAAAAATTTGAGGCTTCTTAATTTGCTAATTTATATGATGAAAAAATTATGGCTTCCTTTGGTTCTTAAGGTGCTCTGTTAATCAACCAGCTCAAGCAAACGATCCGACCAGCATAGTTAGTATTCATGCAGCGTGCAGTGTTCTTGGAATTATCAGTAGTGCCTAAAATGTCTGTTGATCTCTTATTTGTTGCAGCATACGCTCCCAACGTTTGCTCGGCTCACTGTGACATCGTATTATGCCACATCAAGTGCCTCTCACTATGCAGTTTCGCAGATCACCCGCCAGATCGAGAAATCCCATATGTCAAAAACTACTGGGAATTCCAGATGAGTTGTTCGCATTCAATTGTATGCCGCATACTTGTATACGTGCTCTATATATGTGGTTTATAAGCTCATATCGCATCTTTCTAGTTAGCACTACTCTGATAGCTTCGGCATGTTTTGGACACTAAAACCTGTATTTATCATAAAGATACAGATCCCTTCACTCCTCATCCTTCGTTCAGAGTATTTTTCTTCTACTCACTCCGTTTCAATTTATTTGACACCGTTGACTGGTGATGTTTTAACTTTGACCATCATTTACTTCTAAACCATCAAAGTTCAACAAATGGAAATTATATGGTTATGTTTAGCATCTAATATTTGTTGATAATATAGTATATCTTTAAGTATTTATGAACTTGTTGCTAAGATAAGATTGGTTAGCGTTGAGATATGAATACTTCACGACAATTATTTAGAAACAGGGAGTAGCTTTTTATGGCGCCATTACTTTCACATGTGGACAGATGTGAAGAGCGCATATTCTCAGAGGGACGATGAATGGGAAGTGAAAGATGAATCAAACAAAAACTATCACGGTATCACTCAATTGCTGTGATGATCACTTGTTCAGCAACAACAAAAATGCCAGTAGTTTACATCCTGAGTGGATGATCGGTGCACCGTCAAACCAAATACAAGAGAGTTTAATTGCTAAAAATGAGATGCTAACTGGGTGGACGAGCGAGACGGGACAGAACACCGAGCTCCCCAGCCATGTAGTTGTGTGCCCAGATATCGCAGTCCATGTCGAACAGCCCCGGCGGCGCCGGGACATCGCACCGCCGTGTCCACTCTCTCTTCAGCCGCCGATTGCCAAAGTGCCTCTCCCGCCACAGCAAGAACGCCCTCCGCCGCATCCCGCCCGGCGGCACATCGCGTAGGCCGATCAGCCGTCGCACCCTGCGCCGCGCCATGGCATCGACGGTGGTGGCCCGTTTCCTGGAAACCGAAACGGCCGGCTCCGCCGTAGGATCTTCGCCCTCATCAGTGCCGGCCGCGCCACTGTCCTCGTCGGCGTCGGCGTCGCCGGGATCACGGACACGCCGTTGGCGCTTGGCTGAACCTGCGGATCGAAGAGTACTCTCACGTGAGATCAAGGTTATATAGCCCCACCGCACGGGACATGATTTTTTTTAAAAGGCTGGATAAAGGACGAACTGGCTGTTAAATATTTAAGTAGAAAGTGTGAGTGTGTTAAGAACTGAACACAGGGCCTTGGGATTGAAGCCACACACCTCTTACCATTGCACTAGCAAATGCATCTCAACATGATTTTTAAACCTATGTGTGTAAACACCTAATAGACATGAATAATATTATAAAAATTTGAAAAGAATTAACAAGATAGGCTATCATGATACAAGTATATGTATATAAACTTAAAAATTCAGTAGCGGACAAGCGTACAGATGGAGGGCCGCTTTTAAAACCAAACTAATACGACAGAATTACATGAAAAATATTCAACCTCGTTTAGCAATTTTTGATGGAGGACATCAACTTTATGGTTTAGTTTCTGAATATGTCAAAAGTTAATCTCTGAGAAAAAAACACTCTCAAAATATGACTATTTGCCGTTGGACACTGGTATATTACAATATTCATTTTTGATTCAATAGGAGAGAGAAATAATATAAAATATAAAAATGCCCTTGGCCACACATATCGGTTCTCCTATCTCTCTCTTCTTTCTTTTCAGATCAATCAAGGAGTTTTGACGGTTCCGCTGGCAGATGTCATGTAGTTGGATGGTTGCCATATTTAGTGTGACCATGGCCCACATCGTGGTTGAGGCCAAAGATCTGGCAAGCGGGACACTGGTCAGAAATGGGTGACAATATCTAAGAAGTAGGTGGCGACGACACAACCACGCATCTTCCCGTTAGATGCTCTTTCTATCGATTCCACTATCTGCAACCCTTGTCATCACCACCCTATACCAACTCGACCGACAACGTGATCTCCTCACTTCTACCGACCATCATGGTAGAGAGGGATCTAGGACGAGGGTGGCAAACCTGTGATGTCTTGCCTTCACAACTGCTGCCCCGCCTTCTCCAACTCCACTGTTGGCCCCCTTGATGTGGAGCAGGGTGCGTAGCAGCGGTAGCCACATCCAACAGCAACACTTGTGTCATGGTGAATCCTATGGTGCCTAATGTCGTTAATCCATTGACCATAGCGGGGTGCTAGGCTCGACACTAAGATCTCTGCCTCCTCCCTTCCCCAAACGCTCATTTACCAGCCTACTCCTTCCCTATCATATGTTGTGGTCACCACATGGATCCTTGGAAAAGAGAAGAGTGATGAGAGAACTGACATGTGGGGTTATGCGTATTTTGGACCTTTCGCACTATTTTGCTCCTATTCAACTAAAAATAAATATTCTAATAGGTGTAGTATCCATAAGCAAACAACCACGTTTTAAGAGTGTTTTTCTCTAAATATTGACTTTTGTTATGTTCAAAAGCTAAAACCACAAGGTCAATGTCACACCCCGATCTGACACCATCGTGAAACCAGTGTCAAATAGAGCGTGCCACTGAAGATGATGAACCATCCCTAGCGGAACCAAGTGTGTCGATGCCAGTCTCAAGATTCTAAGCTGACACCTACGGTAACAAAACAGTAATAAATAAAAACCTAAATAAATATATTATATCTTATTACCATATCAGGTAGACCTTTGGTAGAAACTCTCAAGAAAAATTGCGATAGTGGAATTTAGCATGGCTAGTATACCAATCCACAGGTAAAGGCTTGAGTAGAGATGAAACCAAACTCTTCAGTATCTTCCACTTGAAAAAACAAAATAGAGAGGGTGAGTACTTTCATACTCACAAGTCACGGAAAACATGAGTATACAAGCTACAAAAGAAGCTAGATTTATTTTATAAATCTTTTGTTTAGAAATATTTCGCAACCCCTAAGTGTGAGTTTCACAACTCATTTAGAAAGAGACTTACCGTCTCGATCCAATACGATTTGCTTTGCAACAACCCAAACATGATAAAAAAAAGTTTTAGTTTTATTAATAGTTTCTTTTCATTTTCTATTTATTCAACAAAACACCGTTTCTTAGGCCATACATATAACTTTTGTCTCACTCCATCTGGAGCTAAACCAACGTCTTTCTTTCTATTGGCTATTTCTCAGAATCACGTCCAAGCTTTAGTTTCCGCTCTTCTCGAGAGGCGTACTCCATGATGCCCTCATGGCATCCCAGGTCACGTAGACCCACTCCTAACCACCAAGGTCATTCATCAGTCACCCTAAATCGACTCTGGTAATGGCTCCTATTCCCTATAAATATTTTTTTTATAAAATATTGATAAATAAATCTATGCTAGGAGAATCACCATACATTCAATCTTAACCGTGAATATGACTATTCGAATAGTTAAAGCTCTGTAGAGTTACACACTTTACCCACATGACACAAAACTGACACTAGATCTTTGTTGGTACCAAAAGTATTAGGTAAGTCTAATACCTTCATCTACTTAGGACATACTAAGGATATTTACTATACCAAACCAATTACCTTAAAAGAGGCTATAAAAACACCCATCTCGGGTAGTAAATATCCACAAACCCATCTCGTTATTCTCAATATTTCACAACTATTGACATACAATATTTCTATGTGCTAGCTAATTACTTAGCTAAGAGCATCCCCATAAATACTCATGTAGTCATACGGTAAGATATTTAGATAGAATTCCCTAAGAAATCGGTCCTTATATATGATTACAAAACCAAGCCACACATGTGAGATTCTACATTGAGTTTTCGCAAACCTTTTCTCTTTTGCAACCCACTGACTATACGAATTGGATTTTCGCAAAAGTTTCACAACCCAACTTTTCCATAACAACGAACAACAATGTAAGATAGGGTAGTGGTATTCCCACTCAAGAAACGAGAATTTGCAAGCACCGAAAGTAATACAACTATTAGGTTGGTCCGTCGATTGTGCACAAACCGAGTCCGATCAATTTAATCGTCTATGCTAAGCATGTAATTTTATAAATAATTATATTTTATAAATTAGGATCAATATGATTAAGGATGATTTGCGATGCTCTTGGTCGATGAGAAATTCTTTAGAGTCGATGTCCAAGAGTTTTTCGGTGGCGAACTACGCACGAAACGAGAGAAAACCCCAATAAAACCCTAAAAATATATTAAAATAATAAATAAATAATATTAACATTGGATAAATCTCATTTTTAGAAAAATTCTAGAAGTTAAACGGAGTTAATCAGAGTTACGGTTGAAAAGATATGAATTTTAGAAGATTATCTAAATTTATAATTTTTTAAAAAAGAATAAATCACTGAAAAATTGAAAGAAATATTCTCATGTAATATTCTCTTGAGGGGGAGCACGTATCAGAGAAATGTTGTTTTGAGAGAGATAAAGTGGATCTTAGAAAGCTGGTGGACCGAAATGTACCTTGCCTGTGGGGCTTGGTTAGCAGCTTAGCCAGGTGGCTGACAAGTAGGCTAGAGTGGGGCGATAGGTAGTAAGAGTGTGTGCGGATGTGGCGCAGGTGGGCATTTGTGGGATGGAGATGGGGTTTGTACGTGGGTTGGCTGGCACGACCCAAGTAGAAAAGATAGGAAAAGGAGATGCCTTGGACCAATAGGGTGGTTGGGCTACAGGGAGGAGAGGAGGCCGAGTGAGAGAGAAATGGTAGGGTATGATGGCCCAAATTAATATTTAGTCTTTCAATTTTTCAGAGATTTTTATGTTTGGATTTTTGAAGGGATTTTGGTGGATTTGAAATGAGTTTGAATTTGAACTCAGTATTTTATTGGAGAATTTATAGGAGGAATTCAAGTAGATTTATTTTAGAGGATTTTGGAGTGGAGTTGATATACATATTGGATTCAAATTCAATTGTTAGATTGAAAGAGATTAGAAGAATTTTCGGATGAGAGGTTGATTAAATCAACATAGAATTCGAATTATAGACATAAATCTTTAGCACATAATACAAGAACCAAGCTTTTAAAACTATAATTTTTTAAAATAGATTTTAATGGCTAAAATCAGGTGTTACAGTCACAATATTCTACATCAAAATTTGCTTTTAAATTTCGACAAACTAGCAAACCGAACTATCCTGAAACCTTCTAACTTGGGCTTAGGCCCAGGACTACTAGAAGGCCCACAGCCCACCTACAGTACGTAGAAATCTTGTACTCACCGAGGTTAGTCGTCGTTTACAACTTCACAGTTAATCGACACATTATTAACTCTTTCGGGTCAGTGAAAGCGCGTATATCAATATATGTAGTCACGCACATGTACCTTTATGTCCTATTCAATCAACGCATCAATTTTGGAATCTGTTGTCTCCGTTTAATTTATGCCAGATCGATCGATCGACGCTATATATCCATCACGGTACGCGCATTAGCTGCCCGTCACAATTAATTCCACTCGGTTTCTGGTAAATATGGGTGTGTGCATCGAGCAGCATAAGTCGTCTCCTGGTACATAAGTATATATGTGCGCCACATTCGTGCATGCATGAGCTGTTAGATTGGAAATTTGAGATCGCGATCGATATATTCATGAGCGTACGCGTCCGTACGTATTATGAGCATCCATCAAGCACGTAAATTTTATAGGCATATTGTTGAACAGTATAGTATGGGAGGAGAGATGCACTGCGTAATGTGCGATTTTATTGAGCCCCATGAGTGGTGTATATATAAAGTACAATGTATAAGAAAGAGGAAGAAATACTACAATACACATCAATACTATTCTAATAACTTTTTAACTACTATATACTCTAACATCCTCTTGCAATCCCAGCAATCCCAGCAGGAGCAACGCAATCACTTATATTGGAGAAGAAATTAACATGAAGACTCAATAATGGTAGCCCTTTGTGCAATTGTCGAGATAGTTGAAACGAAGAATGTAATGGAGGCAGGGTTGGTGAAATCTTGTGCAGAGTAGTCGTGGTCGATGTCGTCGAAGTTAGGAATGCTGATGACAAGGTACCCGAGCTAAGGTGCACCATATGGTGTGGTCACATGCACGCAAGATGGTGCTATGGATCATGGTGTGTGAGGATGTGCTAAGGATGAAGATGTGATGCGATTGCAACGATCATTGGGGAACATGATGCCAAAGAGCCAACGCAGGAACTATGGAGGATGAGATGTTACGCCAAGTTTGCTAAGCCCAAGGATAACTCAGGATGAACGTGCGCAGGTGATATTGCTAGTAGCGTGGGTGAGACAAGAGAACACTATGAACCTTGTGACATGTCAGAGGGACCAACAAACAAGGCCTCTGAAATGGTTACGATGTGCAGAGCAGCATAGAGAATAAAGTGCCAGTGTTGCCCGTAGTTTTTGGGGTAGGACAAATGTAGTTGAAGGAGAGACAACGCTAGCAACGAGGTGTAGTGGACGAAGATGAAGTAGCAGGACCAACGGCCTGAATGGCAATGTCGGTAGCCAATGCAGAGGTAGCAGGATCCCCAACCTAGAGCTATAACAGTGGTAGCTTGAAGAACACATAGGGCGACGCTCGAAGTAGGCAAAGAAGAATTCAACAGTTGAGGACTACTACAGATGACGGGATGTCGATGTGTGAACGACAATGAAGACAACGAGAGTGGTGATGATGTGGCCCGAGAGGGACGACCCATTTGTAGCTCCATGTTGATACATCAATGGGAGAACACAAGCAGCAACACCGCAGTCCAAGAGGACAACATAGTGAAGGCCAAAGCTATAGGCATGGTAGACCTATTCAATCCGTCTCATAGAAGTATGTCACAAACAAGCGCTCAATTAGGTGATTAGGTCAATTACGTATAGTACGACACAGAAGTGATGACACCACGAGGATCGGAGTTGATGGTGGTGATGTTAGGGACAACCAAAGCAGTGTAGATGATGATGAACGACGTAGGTGACGTAAATATGTCTCCTCCCCACGTGAGATGATCAGGAGAGCAGAGGAGTCAAAGGGGAATGCACGTGGCCAGCTAGAGAGAAGAGGTGGTGATGATGAGAGGTAGAGGTCTAATCGGCTCTAGGTGGCTAGAGGAGGAAACCCGATGGGGTCACTGGTGGAATGGCGGTCGTTCTAGAGGTGTCGCAAGGAGGGTCCTCACCCCTAAGGCATTCACCCACCAGATGGGGTGCAAGGAGAGGGCCATCCCTAGCGACAGTGAAGAGGAATCCCCAATCAGTGGCACCCTAGGTGAAGGTTGGTGTAGAGAAGGTCGAGCGAAGTGGAGGCGGAGACGCAGAGGTTGACAGGGCTGCCAGGGACGTGGGAAGGCGTAGATCTGAATGTCGGGCTTGACGAGAATCCTCGCGGCGGCAGCGCTAGAGATGGAGATGTTCCCCTTGGGTCGATGGTGAACTCCAAACGACGTGGATGTGTCATAGCTCGAGACGAGGCTGGCGGTGGCGCCATGGAGATGAGGACGGGGCTTCTTGACCAAAGTTGACAAGGATGTGGCACAGAGGAGAGCTGTAGGCCTCAATGACGGTGCTCAGGGGTGGAGTTTCCAAGGTAGAAGACGACGGTGACCACAACCTCCATAAGGGACTAGGTGATCCCAATGATGGTGGCCTGCAGTCGTGCAGATTAGGTAGAGACTCCGCTGTGGAGTGCAGGGGGCAGCCTAGCGCTGTGGATAAGTGTGAGCAAGGCCGCCGATGACATCAAGAAGTGTGTGTTACTAATATTGGTTGACGATGCGACTGACCAACAACAAGAAAAAAAGGTGGCCAGCCCCGAAGATGAAGATCAATCCCTCTTGGACCGATGCATGGTGACCAAGAAAACAAGAACAAATTAGGTGGCTGCCACTGGGAGATCGATCCCTCTTGAGGATAACAGTGTGGAAGCGTGAGCGGTGGCAGCCCTAGATTGCCTGCTCTGATACATATTGAATAGTAGATGAAGAGAAATGTACCATACAATGTGAGATTTTTATTGTGCCCCAAAAGGGTATATATATAAAGCACTATGGATAAGAAAAATGATATAGCAAGGAAAAGTCAATTCTATTGCAGCATCTTTCTAATTATTCTATATTTTTACACAATATATTATCTATCTTAAAATATATTTTAAGTATTTCTAGCTTCGAGCATTTTTTTATGCATGCCTGATGTCATCTCTCAGTGCACGTACTCTTACTGTCTTGTGTAGTATTTAGTCCTATTAGTCTTTACTGACTTGTACGCGATACAGTTTTACGAGGCAGGCACAAGTATGCATGTTACCGATCGTGCAATGTTAATAATGAACCGTATATATGCAGTCAGCTCAGTGGCAGTTAAGTTTATAGACTTTTGGAGACCCGCGACCGCGACTGGCACTACCGAGTTACCGATGGAGAATTGGAGAGCCAAACCAGCGTGTGATGTCGACGGTACGTTTCAGCGAAAATCATGCTCCATACTCCCAGGAAAAAGCTGCCGGAGACACCGAGCATCTCCGCTTGTCTCTCTGGGATCTTTCGCGCTAATTATATAACCACATACGGGTATGCACTAGAATTCCGATCGATTCAGTTATGTCTGGTAAGACAAAATAACTAAAAAATAATTTACAGATAAGTCTTTTATACATATATTGTTATGGATTTAAAACCTAGGGATGAAAATATACGACAATAACCCCCTCCAAAATATCAAAACTTAATTGCAGCTAATAAATTTTTGTGTATATTAGGATATATATATGTAGTGTGTGTGTGTGTGGTGGTTTGTAGTAGTAGTATTGTCTGTCTTATAAAGATTTTACTTTTCTACGTAAATATGAAATCACAAATAATACACTTTCATGTAGAAAAAGTAAAGTCTTCGTGGTTTAGGATTTATATAAAAAAGTAAAATATCTGTGGTGAGACGGAGATATTAGTACGTAGCTTGCGTTACAGCTGCTCATCACTGTCCAATCGATCCCTGCTTAACTGTGACTGATCACAGACAATCTAATTAAGCTAGGTATAGTAGTTATTATAGGTTTGTACTAGTAGACATACATACTCCTGTTGAGATGCAGCGAGCAGTGGATGGAGATCGTTGTGTACACATGGTTAGCTATCCTCCAATTCAGCTATGGAGCGACTTTTTTTTTCCCCGACCGGTACTTGGGCGTGTCAGGCCCTTTCCACCCTGACAAAGTAGCGTACTTACGTACTACGTGTAGCCGTGTACGCGGTACGCCAGAAGGCCTGTGCAGCATTCAGTTCCAGTTTAACTCGTGCTTGCATCGTCCATTGGGTTCTGTTAACAGTAAATTAAAAAAAAACACCCATGCCCTATTATCGAGGTTACATAAAAACCCTTAATATTATGACTAGTTACTACTAACACAATACAAATGGTTCCAATGGTTCTAATTTTTGATAAAAATCTATCTCTTTATATGTTGAGAATATATTTATTTAAATTTTTAAAAGATGGTGTGCATATAAAATTTCTAATTATTATTTTTTGATTATTAAAGTTGTTGATTTAATTCTTAATATTGTTTTATGTGTGCTAAAACTAATCATTAATATTCGAATAAGAGTGAGAATTTATAAAACATTTAGACTATTAAACCTGGTTAGGTGCCACAGTTTCTAGAATTTTTTTTGCACGTTTGACCGTAAGATGGGGGGTTTTCTAAAATGCATTCTTCTCCTTAATTAATGTGCCATTTTTTTAAAAAAAAATGGAAATATGTGGCTTATCAGAATTGAAACAAGGTTGAACTGTACCGGTAAACTCACGAAATTCATCATATATTTATAGAGGTTAATATATACCTTGGTGATGCTTCATGGTATAAATTCAGTAACATAGTAATGCTTGTGTTACATACGTAAGGTCAGCAATGTCATACCTGTGAGCTACAGGCGGACGCAGGGGGCCTCCCGGGTATTAACTTGAATACCCAAAAATTGTTGAACATAATTCGATATGTATAGGTGTGTGTATATATATATATATTACATATGTATATGCTTTCCTAAGTCTAATGTATACTTCATTCTTGGTAATTTTTTTTCAATAGATTCACTCATTCTCCCAACATTATTTTGTTTTCATGTGATGAATTTTATCGGTAATTGTTAAGTGAATATCGAGCCTTAAAATTCTGCCTCCGTCAGTGAGCTGTACATATAGAATGTGGTCCTTCGTTGAACAACAAAACAGGAGAAAATAATGGCACCCAGTAGCAACTTGAATTTCCTCAATAATGTGGAGGACCCGGCCGGTTCCCCGGCCGATTATTGCAGTACTGACCTTCATATCATTGCACGTGAAAGTTCGAGATGAAAAAAAAGTCGTGGAAAAGACCAGCGCTAGCACGCAGGAAAAGCGAGAAAGACAAGCTATCTAACATACCCCATCCATCAACACTGCAAACTGTCGACGACGCAGCATGCATGCATGCAACAGCAAGCAGAGCCCACACAAAGATGAAAGCTGAGGCGACCTAAACAGAATCATTGTCAAGAGATCGTGGACATGCAGAGAATGAGAGAATTGTGGTATATGCTCCGATCGTATATTTTATTTTTTAAGTTACATTTTAAACTTCTTAATATTTGATCAAGTTTATAAAAAATACAAACATCTACAGTACTAATCTAATGATAAATATATTTTGATAGTATATTTATTATATTTGTTTTAGAAACTTTGTGAAATTTGATGTAGAAAAAAAATCAAAATAACTTGTAATATAAAATGGATGAAGAATATCACAATATCGGAGGAGTTCATCGATTGGGACTTTTTTTCCTCATAAGAAAGGTCCCCTCATTTCTTATATATTATTAAAATATTTATGAAGTTTTTTGAAAAGAGTTGACAAGACATATCAATACATGATATATTGCTCACACAAACACTGCAAGTTGTAACATGATACTCCAATACGTGTACTATTTATAATAATATTTATTTTTTTAACTTTGTATAAGTCAAACTTAAATGTTTATAAAGTAATATATCACATGTCAATCTATCTTATTTTTTTTTAAAAAAATTATAACTATTGAATAACATGCAACAAAGAGAGAGACATATCTTTAAGACAGAAAATACTTTTTACCTTGAGTTCGGAGCAATGCAAAGGTTGAAGCTTTGTCTTAACCAATAATCATTTCGTAAGTGTCCCTCCTGCACTGGGGCCTAGCTAGTTCATGGTTAGCAGTACTATGATGCAAATTAAGCACAGCCAGGGCAGAGGTCACTAGAGGAGAGGAGTTCAGAGCAATGTAAAGGTTGAAGCTGTGTTAATTAGTCATCGATCGCCTTTCATAAGTGACGTCCCTCCCTGCACAGGGGCCTAGCTAGCTAGTGCATGGCTAACGTGATTATCAGGCACATTATTACATTAAGCACAAGGCCAGGCCAGAGGACAGAGGAGGAGGAAGACCACTTGTGTCCACCATGGGTGTGCCCTATGGGCATGCACAGAGACGCCCAGCTGCCTAGCTAATTGCTAGCTCGATCCCATCCATCAAGAACCTGCCTAGCTCGCCAATTCGTCATGGTCACGACTCCCTCCGTAAAAAAAAAATAATCTGATGATGAATTAGGCTATGTTTAGATTTATCTTTAAAAATTCGTTTTTTAATAGAGGGTGTAGTAATCCTAGAGAGAGATAGGAGTCATGCATATGGATCATCACAAAGCATGATATATATAGGAGTACATTATATATACTTGATACCACTACTCAAACTAGTGCTGTAATCTCTTGTGCCGGTACTATGCAGCCAAACTGTATCGAGTTTAGCCAAGTTTGAGTATCTCGTATATACCATTGTTGATTTACACACACACAGAGAGAAAGAGAGAGGTACCAGTGTCATGTAAAATATCTCAGTGTTGTCAAAGTGGAGTAACATCGTCTTGACATGCTTCACTTACGTTTATGTGTCTCTACAAGTATATATACGTCCAATACTACACGCTGATACAGTGGTACTGGTATACATCAATACTATAATTAATATACCATTCTACAGGTTCGTTCATGAGGAAAATTTATAAAAAAACTTCTTTTATTCTAAAATAAAAAACATTTTTGATTATTTAGCAGTGATTAATGTTAAGAAAAAAGACACCGGGCTTGTTCGGTACTGCCTGCTCTCGCCGCTTCGGCTATGGTAGTTGTAGATGCCTGCAGCTCGTTTGAACGGCCACAGCCACAGCCGCTGCAGCAGCCAGCGCATCCGAACACAGCATAAAAGGATAGGCGGGGTAAGATGAACAAGGATTTTTTACACCTAGGTACAATTGCACCTATTATTTGCATATTTAGTTATAGAAAATTTTGAAAACACCATTAATAGTGTTGATTAGTATGTTTTAAGTCTATATATAAATATGCAAAGCTAGATTCGATCTACAACTAGAGAAACAAAAATAATAAAACCATATATCAAATAATACTTGTGCAGTACAAATAAAATTTGTCATTTTTATTTCTTGATATATATATATATTAAATTTTGACTTATATGTTTATACAGTAGCTTATAGCATTATAGTCCACTTATCAAATTTTATGAAATGTTTTATAATGATTTAAATCATAGACATACATGATTGCACGTAGGTGAAAAAAACTTTTTGGGGTAAGATGAAAAAAAATTAAATGAAAAACGATTGATGTGACAAGTAATAATATTAATAGTGATAGAAATGTTTATATCACGGAATAAGATTTGAATAATAGTAATTGAGTACACTATATGAGTATATATAATTTGATGTGCAAAAATGCAAATGGATCGGGGAATTGATGCACCCTGACACTCTGACTGGCTACCGATACTTGAGTCTACGGGTACGTCACAGCCACAGGCAGACAACTCACGTACTGTTGGTCTCTGATCTGCTCCTCTCCACTCACCTCTCGAGCGATCACCATAAAACCCACACCAACCCTCGCGCTCAGTTCACCAATCTGCACACTGCAGCTGTAGAGAGAAGATCAGTGCAGCTTGATCGTCTACATGGCCACGCCGCATGGCACGCACGGCGATGGTGTCGCCGCCTCGACGGTGCAGCCGCCAGACGCCACCATCCGCCTCTTCGGCCGCGACGTCTCCAACGACGACGCTGTCGACGGCCAGCTGCTGCCCAAGGGGCTGGAGGGGGAGGAGGAGGCCGGCGGTGCTGCTGTCACGTCAGATGGGGGCGGCGTCGGCGGCCGCGCGGCGGCGGAGGAGGAGCAGACGAGGAGGTTCGAGTGCCACTACTGCTGCCGCAACTTCCCGACGTCGCAGGCGCTGGGCGGCCACCAGAACGCGCACAAGCGGGAGCGCCAGCACGCGCGTCGTGCGCACCTCGAGGCGTCCCTCGCCGCGCACTACCTTGATCCGGCCCACGTCTACGGCGCCCTCTTCGGCTACGGCCACCACGCCGCCGCCGTGTCGCCGCCGCAGTACCCGGTGTGGGCAGGCTCCGCCGTGCCTGGACTGTACGCCTCCATGGCGCGGCCAGCCTACGGTAGTGGCGTGGACGTGGCGGGGATGTGGAGGCCGTCACCGACGATGGGGGATGGTGGTGCTTTTGGTGCGGCGGCCTGTCGGCACGGCGAGGCGAAGACGGCAGCGTTGGTGAGATGCCGAGAGGTTGCGGGTAAGGATGACAAGGTGGTCATGAGTGTTGTGACGTCACTGCCTTCGCGGCCGTCGTGCCTGTCCGGGCTGCCGGCGCCGGAGAAGATAGGTAGGTCTGAGCTAGGACAAGATCAGGGGGTTGTGAGCTTGGAACTCCGTCTGTAGTTCAATTAACTTGATTAGGTTAATCGCCACGTTCTCTTTAATTTTCCTCCTAACGGAGGGTTTTTTCCCTTTGATTTGCTTCTTGTGTGTTAGCGTGTGGCTTTTGTCAGCACTACTAAATGTATAATGCTTACTATCGCGTATCGTGTAGATGAAAAATTCTTTAATTTAAGTAAACTAAATTATAATATTATTTCTCTTATCTTATCGTATTTACTATTAGCTGTCTATATTTTTTTTATCAAACTAATTTGTTGGATACGATTGAGATACTCCTAGTCCTATCCATACTTGAAAAAAAACCTACCTCTAAAAAACCAGCGAAATCAAAAAATACACGGTAATCATTAGCACATAAAGACTAACCCCATATATTCCAGTTTTAGAAAAAAAAGAGAGAAGATCTATTTATAGAAATAATATTTAACAAGGTTTTAAGTAAAAGACAGAACAAAGAACAAACTAATCTCCTTTCTAAGTATTTTATTCCCACCATCAAGCTAAAAAGACTCGTAACAAAATAATTTTCGTTAAGCAAGTAAGCAACTACTAAACCTGGTTCTTCTGGTCTCCACCCCCGGGAATCGCACTTCAAACAGTTTGTTCTAACGAAAACCAGACCACATTACACGCCCACAACGCTAGGCAAAACATCTCACAACTCTCCATTTTCTTGGTTCATCTACTGTAGTCTTCTACCATTGAAGTGCCATCCAGATCTCGAGCACTTTCATTTTCAACCTGCCTTAGCAATTGCGCCTCCATAACTTTCATCATCTTCCCTCCGAATTCTATAAGATAGCCCAAGATTCAATCCAGTAACATATATATTATATCGAATTTTATAGGACCATGTGAAAAATCTAAAAAATAGAGTTTATTTTAATGCAAACAATGTTTCTAGTTTTCCAAATTGCTCGAAGTGCCTGCGATTAATAGTGGATCGATGTTGATCCCTGATCACTGGGGCTTGCTTCAGTACTCGAAGAGGCCTTTGTGAGATTATATCTCAAATATACAACTATGTAGTCCCTCTTTTATGAATTAACCAATATTATAGTTAAATTAAGATTACAATTAAAATTTATAGATTATAATAAGTTCTTTAATATATATTTATCGTAATTTAGACTGCTACGAAATTTACTCATTCTTCTATCAGTATTTAAAAAATATACATAAGCTACAATCTTTATAATTCATACTTTTTTAACTACTATTTTCGTTCTAAAATATAATAATTTTAGATAGAGAGTAGTTCAATACCTCTAAAAAAGCAAGCAAAAAGAGTCGAAAAACCAACCAAAAATGGTTTTCCTTTATCATCTCCTTCCTTTTTACCATTCTGGAAATAAAAAAACTCCTCTTCAAAGCCACGCTTAAAATGCGAGAGGCCGGAAGCGCGCAACCGCACCACGCACGCCGGTGCACGAGTCGACGGCCGAGACGAAGCCAGAGCCGCACGCGCGCGGGCGTCGTCGTCTCCGGTCCATCCATCAAATGCAGGCCGTGCCGGCGCCTCCCGCGCGCCGCTAGGTCTCGGCCTGCCGCCTGCATGCGGCGGTGCTGGTGACCCATGGCGTCGCGCCACCGGAGGGCTTTCCCACGGCTCTCGTCGGCGGGGAAGGCGGCCGGGCCCGTGGCCGAGTCGGCCAAGGAGAGCGTCGCCGTCACCGTTCGCTTCCGTCCCCTCAGGTTTGGGGTTGGCCGCAATTGATTGTTTGGGTTTGGAATTTGGGCAATGTGGATTGATTTGGGCGGTGTTTTTTTGGTGCGTGTAAAAGCTCGCGGGAGGTTAGTCGAGGGGAGGAGATCGCGTGGTACGCGGACGGTGAAACCATCGTGCGGAGCGAGCAGAATCCCAACATTGCGTATGCCTACGGTATGTTGTTGTTTTGGTATGGGGGTGATTGGTCGCAATTATGCTATTTGAAAATGGAGTAACTACTTTTTCCTGATGTATATCAATGTGGAATTTACCGAATTTAACAGGGAAATGTGGCTTTTTGTTGAGGCGGTAGAAGTAGATTGAGCAATTGTTCAATTCAATAAATTACCGGAGATGTGGTGCCGTGCACCGGCTTGTGGGAGGAAGTAATAACTAATGTATTAGACTAGTTTATGGGCAACAATTGTGGTCTTCGTCATTCATGCTCGATAAATGCATTAACTTGGGTATTTTGTACTGCTTGATTGTGGTTTGATTACACGAGCTAATACTTGAACTATTACATTTCCATGCAAGGCATTGACTTATTTGACTGTATTGCTGTAACAACACAAATAAAATGTTCTAATGATTGAGTTGACATGCATATTGGGGGTTAAACTTGCCTAAACACTGTAATTTTAGGCTGTTTCTTTCCATATCACATCCTATGAAGAAAATTTCAAAGATAAACCAGAAACAGTGCATTCTCACACGCAATGGAATTTTCCAACTTGCACATTTTCATGATTGTAGTTATCTAACTTTCTCAGTAAAAATACAAGGAACTCATGTTTTCCCTTTGCATATTCTCAATAAGTTTCATCTAAATTGTATTTCTTGAATTTGTTTGGTTACACTTAATGCTTTACAGTAGCAAAATTAGGAGCCCTGATGTGCTTTGAATTTCATCTTCAACTCACAGTACGTAACACATGAAACTTACATCAAACCCACCTAGATATATAATATTTTAGGTAACTATGTTCAATGAAAAGATAAAATACTTCCTTTTGAAGTAATTAAGAGAGGAGCACCCATAAGACTAACAACTAACAGTCCTTTTCAATTTTATCTTTCCATTATCAAACTCTAATACAAAATTTCTTATCCAGATCGAGTCTTTGGACCAATGACAACAACACACCACATATATGATGTTTCGACTCAATATGTTGTTAGTGGTGCCATGGAGGGAATAAATGGTATTGATGTTTTGTTCTCTTATTCCTATATTCTTTTGATTTTTTAATGGTTACAAGAAGGGAGAATCATTGTTGCTATCTTAGCAGACTTGGAAATGATCCAGTAGTTTATTTGAGTCTACAAAATGTTCAATATATGTTGGGAACATAACTGAAGGTTCTGCGATTTGGGAAAAAAATTGATCCATGCGAAAGTACATTTATAGTATTGATCTTCAGTGGTGAAAGATGTCACTACTTTTTATTGCTTCTATTGTTTGGGCTGGATGACAAACTTGTACTTCTTGTTCTGTCACAGGTACAATATTTGCATATGGGGTTACAAGCAGTGGAAAGACACATACAATGCATGTAAGAACATATGGATCAAGGAACTTGCTTTTAATACTTCTGTTTTCAATGAACATGGCAGTTAATGACTAATTCATTGGAGTATGCCTCATAAATTATATGGAAGTCATCCAAAATTTTTCTGGGTAATATGAATATATGATCCCAGCTTTGTGCTGAGAACTAAAGCTTGTCTGTAAACTAGAATGCAATCTAGATTAGCATTACCTTCCATTTCCATTGCAAGTTCAACAGGCCTTTAATTTATTTTTACTTGACAATACATCAGAAATGCGCACTACTACTGTTATCCTGTAGAATTAGTTTTCTTCCAAATAATCTGGTTATATGTTGTACCATTGATCCTTTCACTGAAGCACGATAATTTTCATCTCTTTCTAAGCTTGCATTAGGGTGTATTTTTCTTTACTTTTACTAATAAACTGTAATGCTTACATATTATAGAAACCTTTTGATTTCCTAAGTTCTTCATCTACACTTATTTTATGAGCAGGGTGATCAAAGATCCCCAGGGATAATACCTTTGGCTGTGAAGGACATTTTTAATATAATACAAGAGGTAGTCTTTGGTAACCATACCTATGACTTGTTCACCATAATTCAATCGAGTCTTTGTCATGGCATGATCTATGGATTTTTTTCTTATGTTTCTACTAATGTTTCCCTTGTAGACCTCAAACCGAGAGTTCCTCCTTCGTGTATCATACTTGGAAATATATAACGAGGTTTATCATCCCCATTTGTGTATTTTCTGTCATCATGATAATTTTAATTCTAAGTAGATCCTACGTTTGTACCTTCTGATTGTTTTCATGAGACAAACATCTAACCATAGTTCATATTTAAAAATATCAACTACAGAAAAGAGAGAAAATAGCATAGCCATCTGCAATTTGGACCTTAAGTGAAGACTGTAATCCTTTTTGGGGTAAATAAGCAACAATTTGTAGCCAGAGTTGCTTCGTGCAATTGGCAAACTAACTACCCCTGCATGCCTGGCTTACTTACATTTTGTGCCAAAAAAAAGAAGCTTGGAGTTGCATATTGTTATGTATGAATACTTTTTTTTTTAAAAAAATGAATGCTGTATTATTTATGTTGAGTTGGGCCTGTCGTTCTGAACTAATCAACTTACATAATCTTGCATACTGCTCGTTCTATATTGTATTAATTAGAGATATTCACTTATTATAGGTTGTCAATGATCTACTGAATCCTTCAGGGCAGAACTTACGGATTAGGGAGGATCTCCAGGTATGGAAAACTTCCTTTGTTAAGTAATGAAGTCTTTGTCATACCACTTAGTCTTAGTCTTCACAATCTGTTGTACACTTTTACTTAGACAATTACTGGTTGCTATACTTTGGGATTGTTTCCATCTACAAAGCGTGGATACTTCAGAAAACTCACGTATTAGTATCTGATAACACCGGCATTTTCTTGATTAAAAAAGAAAGAGCGAGAGAAAATAAACCTTGTAGCATAGTCAAGGAGGGAACATTAAGGTCCAGATGCAGGCTTTGTGATAATATTATTGTCTTATTGATTGTAGCTACTCTTAACTTAAGTCACATATATAACAACAACAATAATAATAAAGTCTTTCAGTCCCAAGTAAGTTGGTGTAGCTTAGAGTTAAAATCCAACAAAAGACTTAAATCACGGTTCAAACACGTCAATAATTGTTTTTTAAGCACTTCGATTCAAGTATAGATCTTTAGATATATCCTAATCTTTTAAATCTTTTCTTATGCCTCTCTCTGTTAATTTCGATCTTTTTTTATCTTTCCTTATATTATTATCTTGACTTATGATTCTATAGTGTATTGATGCCTTTGGGGGTCTTTTTTAAACACGGCCAAACCACTTCAACCGGTGTTAGATAAGTTTTTCCTCAATTGGTGCTACCCTAGCCGATTACATATATCCTCGTTCTGTACTTAATCCATTCTTATATGACCACAAATCCAGTGTAACATACATATTTTCGTAACACTTAGTTGTTGAACATGTCGTCTTTTTTAGACCAACATTCTGTCCTATACAGCATAGCAGGTATAATCGTCGTTTTATAAAACTTGTCTTTTAGCTTCTGTTGTATCCTCTTATCACAGATGATGTCAGATGCTTGGCACCACTTCATCTAATCTATTTTGATTCTATGGCTAACGCTTGCATCAATATTCCCATCCATCTGTAATATCAATCTGGGGTGTGAAATGGTGTATTTCTTATGTACTACTTGGCCTTCTAAACTTACATTACCCTCCTCGTGTACGATGGTGCCAAAGTCACATTTCAAGTATTCAGTTTTAGTTCTATTTACTTTAAAACCTTTGGACTTAAGAGTTTACTGTCATAACTTTAGTTTCCTATTTACTTTCACTCGACTTTCATCAACTAACACTATATCATCTATAAAGAACATATACAAAGAGATATCCTCTTGTATATTTCTTATAATCTTATTCATTATTAAGGTAAAAAGGTATGGGCGCAAGGCTGATCCTTGATGTAGTCATATTTTAATCGGGAAGTAATCTATATTACCATTATTTGTTCGAAAACTAATCATATCATTGTTGTATATATCATTGATGAAAGAGACATTCTTTGTTACAACTTTATGTTTGTCCAAAGCCTATCACATAACATTTCTTGCTTCTTGTTATAAACCTTCTCCAAGTTAATAAAAAATATATGTAGGTTCTTTTGCTCTATAAATCGCTCTATAACTTGTATTATTAAAAAATTACTTTTACGGTTGACTTTTCGGGCATGAAATCAAATTGGCTCATAGAGATTCACATCATTCCTATCAAACAGTGCTCGTTAAATCTCTTGCATAGCTTTATAGTGTGGCTCATCAAATTAATTTTTCAGTAATTAGTACAACTTTAAATATCTCCCTATTCTTATAGATTGGTACCAATGTATCTCTTCCACTTTTTAGGTATCATGTTCGATTGAATTAAGTCACATACATTTTAGTGTATTAGTGTATTATGGCATTTCTTATTTTTATTATATATATATTATTATTTTAATTTTAATAATTGCATATATATACAAGCACAACAGCCTATTGAGGTTTTGCGGGGAAGGGGGTATTTGGTATCATTTATCTGTATCAGCATATCCTAGCACCATAGGTCTCCAAAATAGTATTGTCTATTGTTCACATGAATGCAAATTGTTAAGTAGTGATTTGCAAGTTTTATAGGTCCAAATTAGGACATAATTGAGTTTATTCCTTCAGAGTTTCCCAATATAGAAATCACTTGATGGAGGAATAACTATCGGATTTGATTTCATGTCTGATAACACATAAGCTGTGAATAGTTGAATTCAATGTATTATTGTTTTGAACTACGTTGCTGATTATTCTTGAGTTTTGTTTATTACATCTTAGGGAACATTTGTTGAGGGGATAAAGGAAGAAGTAGTGTTATCTCCTGTACATGCTTTGTCCCTTATTGCTGCTGGAGAAGGTTTGTTTTTTCCTCTAAGATTTTATATGTCTGTTATGCACATTTGTTAACATGATTGATTGTCAAGGATAATCTATAATTCAAAAACTTTTCTTTTTAGTAGATACCAAACAAACCATCATGTTACGAATAGTTTACTTGGAGACCATCTTTTAGCTGCTATAGGGTTATTGTGAAATACTAGTCATTAGAGCTTAGTGTATGTGTAGTTTGTGATGAATCAACCCATATACAACTATGATGGGTAGTTTATATGAACTGCAAACATGCTACTTTATTTTTACTTTGGATGAAGGGTTACATCTTGCATTGACATTATTAAAGGGAATGAATTTTTTAAAGAGATAACTAAATGGATCATTGCTCAGTGCTAAAAGCGTAAAAGGTCACTTAACTGCATCTAAGTTAATTGCTTTATCGTACCTAGTGAAATTTCTGTTTCACGTGGTACAATTAGTACCTGCCACACGTGGAATTCAGTGCAACAATTGAATTTAACAGCCAGGCAGACATTGGGCTAACGCTAGTATTGTCATCCCTAACTAAGGATCTTATCACTTGAATAAGTTTTCATCCCTACAGTTAATTTTCTTTTGTTAGTTGTTTTTTAGGAGGTGGCAGGCATATAAGGTCACTATGTTTGGTTTGTGAGGTCAACCAAGAGATTGTTTTGTAGTCTACTCTTTCAGTTTTCTTCTCTGAACACTTGAACTTGATCTTGTTGCCATCATGGCATTGACCGAGCTCAGGGATTCGAATTCTCATTCTCCAATTCATCATAATTATCCTATTCACTAACTTACCAGTGACATGCTGTTGGAGTAAAGCCAGGAGGCCTGTGCCTCCAAGCATGTGGATCCCTTCTTGGCGCCACAAGCTCAGAGTCAATGATCTCCATTCTCTTTGCCTTTTCTAGAGCAGTAGCGATCTGTCAAAAAACATATCGGTGTTCTCATTGAACTTAGCCTCTTGTGCAGCAAGCAGGCCCTTGAGGGCTTCTTTGTTGTGAATACCTCACATAATGTTCTGGTACCAAGTTGTCAGGGGCCTAGGTTAGGTGCCTGTTCGCTCCGGATCCTGCGCGCCCGGCGTGAACATGCCGACGCCTGGGAGGTCTGTTTAGCTCCAGTGCAGGCCGGTCGACTTTTCTTCGTGGCTCGAGGTACGCGCGCTGGGGCCCATGAGGTTCGCTAGGCTCCGACGTGACGGTGCGGGTGTGCCAGTCAATTTGACCTTGCAATTGACAAGGAGGTGAGGCGAACGGGTCAGTCGGACGATAGGTTGATATGAGCTCTCGCTATCAGCTAGCCGCAAATAGGATCGAGGTGGTTATCGGCCGCGTCCGAATGGTTCCTGCTATCGGCTGGTCGCCGATAGGAATCAAGACGCTCTTCCATCGGCTAGGGAACCGATGAAGGCCCGCGTCGAGAGCCAGACCCCGTCGGTAGAAATCTAGATGAACTAGGGTGACGATACGCCGAAATAATATTGATTGAAAGATGTCTTCATACATGTTTCCAGGGGGTCTATATTTATACTCTGGGTTAAAAAGTCTGATGTGTTTACAGCAATCGTCGGACATTATTTCCTAACAAAAATAAAGAAAAAATATTTCTAAGAAAGTTAACTAAACTAATTAAATCTTTCTATCCATATAAGATATGATTTATATAGATAGGATACCCTGCCATGAGTTCTATGGCTCCTCCTTAAACTCGGTCTCATTTGGATAGTCTTTTATTTTTAGACCGAATCTTTCCCTGCTCTATTCGATCGGCTTCCTCCCTATAGCAACCGGACTTTTATTTTTCAATCTTTCTATGGGCTTTTTAAATTTTAGCGTTAACAGTGCCCCTAACTTCAAGAGATAGATGAGAGAACAGAGAAAGGAAGTGAGAAGTTAAATTTTTATTATTGTTCCACAAACACCATCAGCAGGGACTCAAATAGGCAGCACGGCTGTGATTTTAACTGACCAGCTAACAATATCCTATCATAATATAGCAAGTTGATAACAACTGGACTGCTGGACTTATGTCTTGACTAAATCAACCTTGTTGATCCCCCTTCTGGTGCAAAGGCTTTTGATCCTGGACCAATTACTTTGTGGGCTGCTGATACTGAATTCCCTGTATGACACATGCTTGATATTTATTGAACATATATGCAAACTGATTGCCAGTTCAAATGCACCTTTGTATATGTGTAATTTATCTTGTTAGTATCTGGTGCTTCATATTTTGTTGGGTCTGTACTATTTGGCATATTCTTCAAGTTACATTCAATTGTGGATCAATGCACCTAAATTTATTATTGTGCTTGGTCTATATTTTCAGAGCATAGACATGTTGGATCCACTAACTTCAATCTGCTAAGTAGCAGAAGCCATACGATTTTCACACTGGTAATGGGAGAGAATTGTTTCTGTTTGTACTTAAAAGAAAAAAATGTGAATCCCTCTATTTGATGCGTATATATCTCTTTTGAGATTAATGCATGTAAGTCAACTACCAGCATTTGACATTGTGAGTGCATATTTTATATGATCCAATTGATTTTTCATGCAGACAATAGAGAGTAGCCCGTGTGGTCAGTCTAACGAAGGGGAAGCAATTACCTTCTCTCAGCTGGTGGGATAATAATCTTCTCTTCCCCTTTTATTCTTAGGCCATCACTCTTACTACTAAAATGATATACCCATATGTTGCACACCTGCATTCCAAATCTATCTGTTTATTTAATTCATTATTTGAATTTTATGTGTATTCATGCCACCAAAACACAATGACTTCTTAGTTTTCTTACTCATTTGCAGAACCTCATCGACCTGGCCGGTTCTGAGAGTTCAAGGGTTGAAACTACAGGAGTACACCGGAAAGAAGGGTCTTATATCAATAAAAGCTTGCTGACTCTTGGAACGGTGGTCCTCATTCATATAATCAGCACTCGATGATATAAATTTCCATTAGTATTGAAATGTAGACATGCTGTATTCATGCTACTAAGATTCTGTAAGCCTAGCCATTTCATTGCTTCTGCAGTGCGCGTGTAGACTATGGCTTTGTGAGTTTGGACTCTAAATCCTTTCTAAATTTCTGATCCCACAACCCACAGTTATACTTTCTGCATGCAGTAACTGCTCATTTCACTTACTGGAGATATTTTAAAATTTTCAAATATAATAAAAGGTGGGTAGAAGTTAGAACTGAGGGAAAGAAGACAATACAGTTTCTTGAGTTTATTCATTTCATGTGATTTTGCCCAGTGATAGGTGCTTCCCTTCATTTATTTGCAAGAAGTTGAAGTTATCCATTTTTTTGACTAAAATAAGTTAGTTTGTATATTTCAGGTGATATCAAAACTAACTGATGAGAAAGCTACTCATATTCCATTCCGAGATTCAAAATTAACGCGGTTGTTAAAGTCATCCTTGAGTGGTCAAGGACGTGTTTCTGTAAATTTCTCAGGGCACTACTTACAAGTCAAAATCTATTCATTATTTTATGAAATCTTTGCATTAAATTTTTTTTGGTGCAGCTAATTTGCACAGTTACTCCAGCATCAAGCAATTCTGAAGAGACACATAATACATTAAAATTTGCGCACCGTGCAAAGCGCATTGAGATCCAAGCAACGCAAAATAAGGTGCATATGCTTATTCATCAGATTTTTTCCCAGTGTTTAATCGGATGTAAGATATTTTCTTATTATTGCAAATTTACATTAATGAATTTCAGATTATGGATGCAAGATCTTTAATCAAGAAATACCAAAATGAAATTCATCGACTAAAGGAAGAACTTGAACAGATGAGGAGTATTCTTATTGGAACCCCTTTAGAATATACCATTCAAAAAAACATCATTTGTTGGAAACAAAAGGTGATTTTGGACTAATTGCATTATCAGTGCTTCATGGTTTTGTTGGTATTCACTTTACTCATTATCTTTGAAAGAAAATGTTAGCATATTCGTTGCCACTACTTGGGTGCATTATGCCTTTATTATAATCACCTATGATGCATTCATGGTTCATTGGTGGATTCTAAATTACTAATGCAAGTTCATCACATGGAAAGCTAGAAGACGGTAATGTCAAGCTTCAATCTAGACTGGAAGAAGAAGAAGAAGCTAAAGCTGCTTTGCTTGAGAGGATAGAACGTCTAACAAAACTAATTCTGGTTTCCACAAAGGCAAGTCAGACTACTAAATCGTCTCAACATCCTGGCCCAAGGCGAAGACGTTCTTTTGGTGAAGAGGAGGTCTGATCACTAAGATAATTTTACTAAATGCTATAATTCACATGAGCTTGTATTTATATTTTAAATACGTGTATTATGTATATTAGATTTAGTACCTCAAGTTCTTTAAAGTTTATGAGCTGCCTAAAACTGCAGCTCGCATATCTCCCATTTGAAAGGCAAGACATCATACTGGATAATGAAAGCAAGATGTTTGTTCCTATCGAAGGATTTGGTGAAACATTTAAAAGCTCCCCCAAGGAGGAGACAAAAAACCACAAAGGGCTCCTTAACTGGCTGAAACTACAGGTATGCTCACGAAAATGATGTTTAATCCACTTCATTTTAAACAATTTATATCATAGTGAAGAGTTGTATCATTTCCCCCCTTTTTGAATTACTTGCCATGCCTCATGTATCACTTATATCAAGCTACAAAGGTTTCAGATATATGGTTACTTTAAGGAATGTGGGGGGTTGAGTCATATATTCACATCCTCATTGATGTCGCTAACTTCCATTATGGCAATCGTCTACTATGGTAGTGTAGCCTTGCATGTAATAGCCATATTCCATGGCAAAATATGCATATACATCATCTGTTTCTAAATGAAGATGTAAGTTGAATTCTTTAAATGTTCTTTACAGATTTGTACTCTGTTTTAGAGATCCAAAATAGAATGACTGAGTTTGCTTTTGTTTGTTAGAATTCTACCTCTTCCTGACCATTTTGTGATTCTGACTGCATGCAGAAGTGTGATAGTGGTTCTACTAACCTGACAAGTTCCGGTGGTGAAAACCCTAGTTCGACCAAATCATTAACTGCCCTTTCCACACCTCTGGGCATAGGATCTTTTAATGCCCCATCAGAACAAAGGATGTCAGATTATATGCTTGCTGAGAATGTACCAGCTAATCTGTTATGTGTTGGCCATGGACAATTTCCTTCTGACAACCTTCCTGTCCATGAAACACCTTTGGTATGAGATTTGGGCACAATGTTCTTTCAATTTGTTGCTTGCCACCTAACGTTGATTTCTCATTAGCTGGACATAATTGCTAGGCCAAAAATGTATACAATCTGGTACTGATGTTCCTGTAGGAACTTTTATTTTCAACTAAACATGATTTGCTTTTTATCAAAATTTTGCTCTTTATCTCACACTAGGGAAGGAATAAGTCAACCAACAATGTGTACCACCTATTTGTAATCAGAGTAGGACTAAACTGAAAATTAGAAATTTTGCTATCGTGCATTCATAAAAACAATCCACCATTTGTTATAATTTTTTGAAAACATATTCATTTTTTTTGTTAACAATGAGCGTAGATGTGTTCTCTGTATATGCAAATCAGAATGAATGGTCAAAGTTCCAGTTAGAGTGAGAAAGAGAAGGTTGAGTACGAGTAATGGAACAGTATCACGGCAACAGTCTGCGATTTAGATTAATTAATTGATAGATGTACATTCTATTATGAACGTCTGAGCAGACATCTGTAAAAAATAGTGATGGCATGATTTTTTTATGTCAAATGATAACAGGCCAGTACAAAAACTTCAGACTATGTTGATATATTGAGAGAGCAATTCAATATTTTATCAGGGGAGGTTGCACTCCATCAAAGTGTTTTCAAGTGCTTATCAGAGGAAGCTGGGAAAAGCGCAATGAATCAACAGATTGAGGTAATCTTTCCAATCTCCACTAGTGTGCTCTATGATATATTATTATAACCACTCTTGTTTTTTAAAATGTGTTTTTATCTATGTTAAGTTGGAAATGAAGGTGGTCAATGATGAGATTAAGCTCAACAAGCAGCAAATGGTGTCTTTAGAAATGCTAATTTCTCATTCAATGTTAGATAGTCAAGGCAACAACACAACAACATCAAAACATTTTAGAAATCCAGTAAAACCAGAAATTAAGGTTCAGGCACGAAAATAGCTATTTTTTATACACTCCTATTCAAGAATAAAATTTTGAGAATATTTTAATATTTCAAGTCTTTTTTATTTCATTCTCCCATGTTAATTTTGGCATTTCCTTTTCTCTTTTCATATTATTGTCATGTCTTAGGATTATATTATGTACGGGTACTTCTAGAGGTCTCTGTTGGATATGTCCAAATCATCTCAACTAATATTAGATAAACTTTTTTTAATTGGTGCTATCTCTAGCCTATGACGTATGTTATCGTTTTAGATCTGATCCATTCTTTTATGTCTATAAATCCAACGCAATATACGTATTCTCATAATATTTAACTATTGAATATATTATCTTTTTATATATTAACATTCTGCACCATATAACATCGTAGGTATAATCACTATTCTATAAAACTTGTCTTTTAACTTTTATGTTACCTTCTTATCATAGAGAATGTTCGATAGTTTTCGTCGTTTCATCTACCCCACTTTAATTTCATAGCTAACATCTTTATCAATATCTTCACCCCTCTGTAATATTGATTTCAGATAGCGAAAGATATCCTTCTTAAACGCTACTTGACCGTCCAAACTAATATTTCTCATCTCATATATAGTAGTGTCGAAGTCACATCTTATATATTTAGTTTTACTTTTGCTGAGCCTAAAACCTTTTGACTCTAGAGTAAGTCGCTACAACTCCATCTTCCTATTTATTACTGCTCGATTTTCATCGACTACCACTACATCGTTAGTGAAAAGTATACACCAAGAGATATCCCCTTTTATGTCCCTAATGACCTCATCCATAACTATGTTAAAAAAATAGAAGCTCAAAGCTGATCCTTGATACAATCATATTTTAATCAAAAAGTCATCTGTATACCCATTACTTGTTTGAACCCTAGTTACAACATTGTTGTACATATCCTTAGTGAGAGCAACAAACTTTATTAGAATTTTGTGCTTGTCCAAAATGCACCATATAATATTTTTTGGTATTTTATTATAAGTCCTCTTTAAGTTAATGAAAATCATGTGTAGATTTTTCTTCTGTTTTCTATGTCACTCTATAATGTCTTATTAAGGAAATTACTTCTATGCTTAATTTTTTGATATGAAACCAAATTGATTTATAAAAATCTACGTCATTACTCTCAAATGATGCTCCATAACTCATTTTCGTAGCTTCATAGTATAGCTCATCAAATTAATTACTTAGTAATTAGTACAATTTTGAATATCTCTCTTATTCTTGTAGACCGGTACCAATATACTTCTTCTTCACTCTTCAGGCATCTTGTTCGACTAATATACTTCTTCTTCATTCAATGTTAGATAGTCAAGGCAAGCATGATAATTTAAAACTCTCAGTGGTAATATTTTTCTGCACTCAAGTGTGGTTTCCATCTTTGTGTTCTTTTTATTTGACTTTATACATATCATATTGTTACATTGGTTGTGGCGTTTTGCAGCCTTGCATTGACATACCTAAGCAACTCATTGAGAAAGCATTTGAACTTGATGTAAACGAATTGTTCTTTTACTCATCTATTCTCTTTGCAGTGAGCTTCATGCTCCTTGTTGCTGGTAACATCAAGGCATTGTATTTTCCTCTTAATGGAAAGATGTGTTATTCTAAAAAAAAGCATTAGGAAAATGGAATGGGCACTGAAGATAAGGTGCTTTCAAGAATGAGGTTTGTGGTTCTTGGGGGGCAAAGTGGTAATGCAAGTACTCCAAGGATCTGCATTGATGAAAAATCATAGCATTTCAAATTTCCATGATAGATCCTTTCCATTTATAGTGGCACAATATTGTCGTACTCCTATGCCACATAGTATCAACAACATGACGTGGTATTATTGGCATGAGAGCACTAAAAACTAGAATTTTCAGTGTTTCACACAGTGATGGTTGTGATGTACTGATGTTTTCTCAAACAGAATCGAGAATTTTATTTTCCTTCAACAAGATGAGAGCAGTCACAAATCTGGTTGTTAATGCTGTAAACATTGATTGATTGTGGGTTTGAGGACTGAGGATAGGGTACTTTCCTTATGCTTGGCCGCTTTAGCTGCCAAGGCTGCAAAGTATGGTAGATACTCTCTTTAAATTATATATCTGTTTGACCCGTAGGAGATGCAACCCCTGATGTATAGGTTGGGTGTTTTGACCACTAAGAAACCTCTCTGTTATTAAGTAGATTATCCTAGTACTCTTATCTTATCTAATTGGTTAAAGGCATAAGAAAATTGTAACAAGCAGCATAATTATTTGCCGACTGTTTCTTATCTCTTGCCACCCAGCCCACCATTGGAGTCTTCAGTTTTCAGTGCTTACATCTGCAATGCACTGCTTGCCACAAGCCAAAAGCCCATAGCATCTAAAGATTGAACAGCTCATTTCTCATTTAGATCTTCAATAGGCTACAAGTTTAGGCACATGAGTTTTGCTATTGAATATTGTTTCCCTGTTGTTGAATGTGTTGCAGAGTCAGTTTGTGTCTCCATTAACAGCCCTTTTTCTTTAATTACTGAAGGTAAAAACAACAGATAACAGAATAATGAAAGACCGGCTCAAACAAAAGGTAATGATTGTAAAGTTTGTGGAGCAAGAAAAAGCTTGTATTACTTATAACTTTCCCTGTTTGTTATCAGGCAAGTGAATGCCAAGAACTTCAAGAAGCAGTTGCTGACTTGAAAGGACAGCTTTCCCAAGATCTTGAAGCTAATGTTCTGTTGTCGGAAAGAATCACATTTGAACAAAACACAGACGTCCATGAAGCTGGACTGCAAGCTCAGAAAGGAAAGTCATTTCCCAGATATGTATCTGATGAATTTCTGCAAAAGTCATTACAGGTTTGTCTTTTCTCTGCACCCTAGGCTTGCAATCCTGCTTCCTTCCATTCTAACTTAAAACCAGTGATATTTATATTGTTCTAAAACTTTACTGAACCCCAGGGGTAAATTCGAGCTTGTAGCCAGGCGCTTGACACATATACACTCTTTGTACTTAGACCGTTGTCCTGTCGTGATGATATATGCCTACCCCCTATTTTGGTGCTGATAATTGGTAACAATGCTGTTTGTTTTCCTCTGGGATGATATGGGAATTGGTGCTTCAAAATGAAGGCACTGGAAGCTGATATTTGTGGGAAGGTTTTATCATGAAAATGTGGTAGTGTCTAATATATGGTAATGTGGTGTACAGCGTGTGATAAGACTTAATAAAAAGAGCTTTGCTCAGATTGATATACTTAGTTTTGATGCACAACATGTTCCTCTAATCTTGCCAAATTTTTGTCGCATTATTTATTTTCCATTTACATGACTACTTTAATTTAATTATTTCACTCAATAACCAACCTTTTCTTGAGGTGGTGAGTGCACTTAATTAATGTAGTCATCTTAATGCTCACAACACGTAAGGCCCTACCGCCCTAGGCCATGTGTTCAAATCCTGAAAAATCATAGTGGAAAGCTTTACAAATAAACCAACCAAATGTCTGGTGGGATGCTAACTCTTGTCATCAACCAGAGATAAGGTGCTACACTGTTGGATAATGCTACTTGTATTACCTAGAATGGTGCTCTTATGTTACTCATTTTCTCTCCAGGCAGAGATTGATGAACTGAAGCAGAAGGTATCTGAACTCACTGAAGCCAAAACTCAACTAGATTCTCGTAATCAGAAGCTTCTAGAGGAAAGCAAATGTGCCAAAGGCCTTGCCTCAGCTACCAGTGTTGAGTTGAAGGCACTATCTGTAAAAGTCACCAAACTGAAGAAGCAGAACGAGAGGCTTGCTAGTGAGTTGGGATCAGGAAGAAACTTAACTCAAAAAAGAGTAAGCCATGGTCCGAGGGGCGCTAGGAGGGAAAGCAACATTAAATGGTATGAACCAGCTAACAGAAGAGACATGAATACATGCTCCGGAAGGGAACAAGCTCTGGAGGTCATGCTGATGGAGAAGGACCAAAGACAAGCAGAGCTTCGTACGAAAATTGAGGAGTCAAAAAAGAAGGAAGCCTTCCTGGAGGGGGAGCTCGCCAATATGTGGGCTGTACTGGAAAACTTGAAGAAAGTTGGAGGAACGGACCAAGAAGATTTCGATGCCAAATATAATGGATCATGGGCCTGAAGCCCTGAAGCGAATCATGGTAGAAAACAATCGTCTAATCGTCTGCTCTTCAGCAATGCGCTTTTCTTGCTGGGTGAGATACTGATATTTTTGTATATAAGCAGCTGTACCAGGGTTCTGTTCCTGTCTCTGAAGTTTGCTGTCTGTATATTCCTGAAATAAGCTTCCAGCGCGAATTAGTGTTTGTTGCTGGTATATTCACTGCTAACTGCTCCCTATATGCAAAATAGTGCAAATTATTTATTTGACTGTTCATCTTGTCTTGCGTTTTCAGTCTCTTTCACTAGGTTGCGTGAGCATGATATAATCCAACCAGATCTGGGCTTTGGAAAAATGCTAGACTAGACACATGGTTTAACATTTGCCACGTTTTTTTGTTTCTTTTTCATTGAGGTCACGTTTTCGTTTTTCTTGTTCTGGTAACAGAATGCATTTATGATCATGTTTCTGAATTTTTTTGTGGTTATTCTGGGTTGGTTTAGTTGCAAAGTTTGATACAGTAGAGATGTTTGGTTCGGTGCCTAATTATGCCAATGTGACTACGTAGGTAATACCAGAATTTTGGTAGGAAGAAACTTTGATAGCCTTCTTTACCCGTGCCATCTCTTCTTGGTCATCAGATGCATTAATGCTGAGCTTTTCCGTGGTGGCGATCATCAATCTTGCAGAAAGTGAAGCGAACGATCGATCTCGTCCTGTCGATCATATTGCCCAATTTTGTCAACTTTTTTGCAGGCACCGGCCGGCTCGTGCGAGGTGCAGTACAGCACACTGTAGAACAGTTTAAGGCGTCAGCACGTACTCCCTCTATAAAAAAAAAAGTACTGATAGAATTGGAGAGTCGGTCGGTTTATAAAAAAAGTCTGATTGATATAGAAAAAGAATCGATCGGATAGATTGATGATAGATTCGATTCAGTAAAAAGACGAAAAGTTATTCAGATAAGACTGATGAGGAGAAGTTGTGTAAATCATGATAAGATACTTTTATTACTATAGAATATAATAAATCTAATTAGTTAAATTAGTTTTGTTAACTTATTAGAGATAGTTTTCTTTAGGAATTAATGTCCGGAGGTTATCTGTAACCACGTCGGATTGTTATAACTTTAGGATATAACTATAGATCCCATGAAAACTTATGAATTATCTTTCGATCAATACAATTTTAACGTAGCACCACCCTAGTTCATCTAGTTTTTATTGACGGGTTCTGACTTTCGACGTGGGCTGCATTGGTTAAATCCGATCTCTAGCGAAGAAGTAAGCCCCATCACTATTATGATGTATTCGTTCTGTCTAAGACTGCATCGGTTAGATCCGATCTCTTAGTTTGGTCAGGTGTATCACATCATGTTCGCGTGGTTTATTGGCTTATCGAGATTTCTTTACTACCATCAGTTTTGTACTGTATCGGTTAGGTCCGATAGACTGCTGATAATAGATTGAACCATAGATCAATAGGTCTTTACACGAATGTTTCATCGGAGCGGCTAGTTGATGAGTTATCCACACATTGAGCCTTACGCCTAGTGTATCGGTTTCTCAGCCGATATACATATATTTTTAGATGACTCCTCTCATTGGCTCGCTGAGCTAATGGGTTCATCCATTCCTTCCTTCCACACATCCGATCTAGCCTATATGTTCAGAAGATCAGATCTCACTCCTTACTATTTATCATATATTTTATTCGAAGCATCATCAGCTTTATAGCCGATGGATCCTTTATATTATTTAGAGCGCCATTGTATATTCTATTCAGAGCACTATTGGTTTTGCAGTTGATGGGTCCTTTATATTACCGTATATGCCTTTGTTAGCTTTTTAGCCGATAAATGAGCGCTATAGTTTATCGACAACCAGCTGATAAGAGGATTCCGTATGCTACTCATTGACCACTCTATTTTAGGAGCGCCATCGGATCTGTAGCCGATGTGTCCTTTATCCTATTTCTTATTATCTATCTATGTCTTCATTGACTTTTCAGCCGATAGACGAGTGTTATCTTATTGACTATTCTATTTCAGAACGTCATCGACTCTACAATCGATGTATCTTTTATTTACTTCGTCGATATCTGCCTATGCCTTTTATTAGCTTTCTAGCTAATGGACGAGCCCTTTAGCCCCTATTGGTAACCAGCTGATAGTAAAAGTATATTGAACGCAGTTGATATTTATCTCAACCCTATCAGCGATCAGTCAATGTATGAGTTCGTATCGGTCGATTGGCTCGTGGACTTATTGGATTATCTTCTTGTCAATTACAGGGTCAAATTGATTGGTATGTTTGCAACTCCAACAACACCGATGAAAGAGATCTTAAAGCCAAATAACCTGCACTGGAACCAAGCAGACCTTTCAGGCCTCGCCATATTCGCGTGCCATTGTATCGGACCTATATCGGTGAACACGGAGAACCGATTTGGTAACACTTTTATACGTAAATCCAGATATATAACTATCTAAAATACTTTATTTTTATATACGAATCTAAATCTAAACGTATACAACGTAAAGTCTCATCTTTTTGGACGGAGGATATAGACAATTGCTTTTGGACAAAAGATCGATAGTATATATGCCTTTGGGCAACCAAAAGTCTTTCACTTAATTGACTTACCTACGATCATGCGTTGTAACATCTGGCTCAGATGTGGCTGAGCAGCAGAGTTCAGCTCGCAGCCTCGCAGCGCTGTGTTCTTCAAACATGACGACACTGGCACTTCCAGTCCGGAACAGTGAAACGTGATCACGACACGCATTTTTATCTGTTGCAGTGAAACGTGATCACGACATTGGTTTAGTTGCAAGTGACAGAACGGCAGGAATCACTTCGGTTACATCAATTTGCTGCTGACTATTTTAGCCTTTGCTGTTAGCATGTTACTTTTGCCGGTTTATAAAGTTAATTTCTCCTTTTTCAAATAATTTATATTAGTACTGTTCAACTTTAAGCTTTGATTATTTCTTTTTTCAACATAAATTTTATAAATACTTGAAAATTTGTTATATGTGTATAGTATCATGAATATAACCATACGACTTTCATTCATCGTAATATAATTATTTAAAGTTTTGCTTGTCAGATGACAGTAGTTACGCTCCTAATTTTTGGAGGAATTTTGTGAAATTGAATTGATTACTATAAAAATCCTGTAAAATTTATGTGTTCCAAAAGAATCCCTTAACTATGACAGTTGTGCAGTTTGTGGGCCTAACGATTGTACCACAGAGTATAATACACTATACGTACACTAATAACACTGCTCTTTAAGGATCAAACGGAAGTCACTAATGAGCTATTGTAACTAAAATAATCAGTGTATAGTAATGATGAAACAAAGTGCATAATTATTCTCCCGAAGAATGGAAGCTCCATCCGATGACAAAGATTGTCATCACCTAAAGTACAACACAGCATTTACATATACACGACTATGATCACACACACAATGGCAAGCCGAGCCCACTTTATGACGAGCACTATCGACGACGGCGAAGCCAGGATGGAGATCACTGACATTTGCATGGTCGGCGCCACCCGTCGAGCAGCCATTGGTGGCACGTCAGCATCGTCGTCAAGGAATGGAATCCCCGGCTCTCATCTCAAGCAAAGCTACCTCCTTTCCATCGCTTCCGCCTTCTACGCCATCATCATCTTCTTCTTCCTTCTGCAATCTCCTCTATATAAACCCCATCGTCTCCATGAGCTCAAGCATGTGTAGCAGTAGAGCTTGCTGATAATTAAGCAACACAAGAAAAAGATTCAAGCACAGTTAAGATAATTCAGAAAAGAAGCTCCTTTTTTTGGTAGGAGTGATTGATTCTTGATCGAGCATGAGCATGGAGAGCAGCTTCGGCTACTATTCCTACTACAACCAGCCGACGCCGTACTACTACGGGTATGCAAAGCCGGCGAGAGCCGGCGGCGGCGGCTTCGCGTCGCAGCGACCGTCGGCGCACGTGTTCTTCCTCCTCGCGACGCTCCTGCTCGTCGCCATGTCCACGCTGTACTCGCGGTGCGAGGAGGCGGTGGAGAGCCTGCTCGACCAGCTCTGGGTCTTCCTCATCCTGTCCCCGCTACTGCTCATCGTCGGCGTTCAGATATGGACCGCGAGCACCGCCGCCGACCGGCGTGGTGGAGGCCTTATGTACCTCCTCGCGCAGCTGATGGGGGACGGCGACCAATATTGCTACGCGCGTTGGTACGGCGGCGGCGCGTCGTCGTCGTCGTCGCCGTGGGGCGTGGCGCTGGTGCTCGTGCTCGTGCTGTTCTTGGTGTCGTACCAGCCGTCGTTCCAGAACTGGTGGTTCCCGCTGCTCAGCCGGCGATGAAAATTGCAAGCTCATGCATGTAAAACATAGTGAAAAACTGAAAATATAGTAGAAACCTCTTGGTTAGCGACGAGCTATGTTGAGCAGACGGCATTTGAGTGCCGTGTTAATCCCTAAAATTAACTGTTTCTTCTTCAGCCGTAGTAATTAAATCCAATTTACCTGTGACTTTTAACTGAATTTCTGTTACTGATATAGTCTCCCTGTTTTTAAAAAGATGACGTTGTTGACTTTTGGCATACGTTTAATCACTCATTTTATTAAATGAATCATGTAACTTATCATTTATTTATTTTTTAAAGATTTGATTAATTATTAAAAATTATTTTAAACATAATTTATATTTTTTATATATTTATATAAAATCTTTAAATAAGATAAATAGTTAAATATATATTTAAGAGTCAACGTTATCTAAGCTGGTTTCGACTCATTTCCTCCATCTATTCCGACTTTTTTGCAAACTGCATAGAATGCAACTCTGTTATCAATGAGTCATTGTAAATCAACTACTTCTGTGACACAAAGTAGTCACTGACAAGTATAATTATGTGTCTGTGGTTTTTCAAACATCACCCTCCTATTTATTTAATTTATTTATCCATCTATCATACTTTAATTTATTTACTATTGTTCTTAAGCATATATATATATATATATACAGTGACAACTCAAGACATGGTTACGTTTGTTAACGTCATTGCATTTGTTGTTTGATGCTGATTTATGACAAACTCCCTACAATAGTACAAAAGATGTACTGCTACTTTATAAATGTATGTGGATGGGGTTGGGATTGGATACAGAATAATGGAATAATCCTGATCCTCCATCTCTTCTCTATCCCTATAACAATTCCACCTCTTTATACATAGCCGAATCCAACACACATGACAAGAGTATGTGAAAGTATGGATAAGGTGAGTGAACAAAGCAAATATAAGTGAGAGTTTCCAAGGAGAGCACCACGGAAAGTTAGATAACCAGAAAGCAGTGGCATATCTAATTTCTAGAGCCTGATCAAACGCATTTGCAAACAATTGTAGACGTCATTTTTTTTCTACAAACACTCAAAAGCTTTAGCACAGAATGTCTCATCCCAAATGACCCATTTGTAACGAGTCTTAATGCCTCGTCATAGATAGCCTCATCTCTAATGCCTCGTATCGAGGCCCGTTAAAGGTGAGATAGTATAAGACCAAATTAATGACGAGCCACTATATAAAACCGATAGAAAATGAGGTCAGCTCATCTCTAACAGGTTCATTTAGACAAACGATCACATGTAAGCTTTTATCTATGATATTTATTTAATTTAAATTTATTATAAGTGAGGGTTTAATACTTGCAATGGTTTCTTAGTATAGTCTAACAAAGATGTTGCTTGTCCTGTGACATGTGTCCACCTCTACGGCACGTCACAGATGTTTTGACCACACCTCTAGCGTTTAGTATGTAGGCAATTGACACATGTTGCCTACATTTTATATATATCTTTATTGATGTATTTATTGGCCAACCCACTTATATATTATTTATTTTTAGGTAGGAGGCTAAGGAGGGTGAATCTTTGTCTTAATATTAAGAGGTTAAATAAAAAATAAGCTAAACTTGGGCTTATAGTATTATAGTTTATTCATCTAAACTAATTTTATTATATATGTGTAGATTGATTGTAGTTGGATATATAATATTAACCGTTTAAGCTAGAAGTTTAGAAATGGATTAATTGAATTCTTAAATGCTATGGAGGATGATAAGAGGAGGAGCAAGTAATATGTGGTTCGTGAATAAAAATAAAGAATTGTCGGGATTAACAATATTATTGATGAGGACGATTACAATAAGTACGTCTAAGTTATTGGCCAAGAAGCTCATCTTGAAAAAATTCAATAAGATGACAGGACTGTTTATGCATGTGTGGACCTTGACGAAAGAATTCTTATCTAACAATATGTGTAGGTAAAGTATAAGTTGGGTCCGAAGAGTCATTTTAATGTGATGTGAAATATATGGCTTTTTGTGTAATTTAAAATAAATTTAAATTCCAATGAGATTATCGGAATTACAAATGCACTATGGTCAACATCTAGTCAAAGTTAGTAACATTCATAATTGCAAATGAGAAATGAATTTGATGGACTTTAGGTTATGATAGTTTTAGTAAAGGACTCGTCATAGGTAACTTACTTATGATGGGTGTTATTGTATAGCCCGTCATAGATAAGTTACTTATGATAGGTTATATTGCACGGTTCGTCATAGAGAAGTTACTAGTGATAGGTTATATTGCACGGTCTGTCACAAGTCGAAACTCCGTGACCGGTTTTATTGCATGTCCCATCACAGGTAAGTTACCTGTGACGGATTTTATTGCACGGTCCGTCAAAGGTAATCCAAAAGCATTTTTTAAAGTATCTTGATTCAAGCAAAGTCACACATGCATATCTAAGGCACCGACACCCTTGTCCTAGAGCTCGATCTCTACTCACGCCGCCATCACCGCTGCTGCCATGCCCTCTCATTGTCCCCGAGCTCTCAAAGCCCGCCATTGCGCCGTCGGCTCCAAGCACTCCCATCATTTGGGAGCCTATGGAGCCCACCACTACATCACGGTTGCCGCCGACCTCGAGCACCACCATGATATCCTCGAGCTCCCCAAGCTCGTAACTGTGCCGTTGCTGCCTCCACCGTACTCGAGCGTTGTCCGCGACCTCCCCAAGCCCACCACTCCGCCACTGTCACCACCGTCCTCAAGCACCGCCACGGTTGAACTATCTATGATTTAGCTTCACTTTTTTTCTGCCACATATGGTATGTTGCAACATTTTTATGTTATCTTTATGATTTTTAGTTTATTAACTAATATGATTTTTAGTGAATTTTTTAGCTATACTACTACCTATGATTTTAGGTTTTTTTTGTTAATTAATTATCTTTCATTTTTGGTGATTTCTTAGTTAATTAACTAGTGTGATTTTGTATTTACTAAACTAATGTAGTCAACGATTTTAAGGTATAAGTTGAAATATAAGAAGCAAAAATGTCCAAGAGTGTCCATGAAACTGAAACCTCAGCCGGAACCTGCACAATGACATCAGGTCAAAACCCTAGAACTTAGAACCGATTACCTAAATATAGAATGACAATAACCGAGGTGGATGTTTCTAGAAGACCAACAGGGTTATGAAGTGTGATCGGCCCATTCGGGAATAATTGTGAAGTTGTCGCGCGATAGTACTTGGCATTCTTCACGTGAACATCAAGAAGGTCCTCAAAAGCGAGAAAGAGGAAACTTGAGCTAGACTTAAGGAAAAGTTCAATTATCCGGAGAAAGCGGAGACAAGACTTAAGCGATGCGCGCTATCGAAGATGGACCGAGCATGGAAGAACTTTAAGTTCAAGCTTGTCAACGAGTTTGTCATCCTCGGAAAACCGCACACCATACGCGGAATACCCACATATAACTGAGACAGTGTAGGAGCAATTCTGCAATCTGAAGACCTCTAAAGAGTTCCAAGCAATAAGATAGGCTCATCGGCAGTTGCAAGCTAGGAATGAGCACCTGCACCGACTCGGGATGGTGGGATATTTCGGGAGGGCATAGATTTGGGCCAAGGAGGATGAAGCTGCAATAGTGGCAAACACCCCTTCCATGTTCCCTGATATGTCTAAAGAACACGCTCAGAATTAGGCTTGAGCACGGGGCAGGGACAATCCTAATGGGTCTGTCTCCTTTCCTAATGAAGCTGATGGAGCAGTGTACCAGAGACTCATAAATATTATTACTCATGAATCTTGAATGAACTTTCTGCTTAATTAAAAACTTTACTCTAACTCTTGTTATTTTTGTCATGTAAATGAAATTTATTGGTTCACAATCTTCACAAAGCAAGGTTGAGTCAGCCCCATAGAAGCGTGAGGATGATGTCCTCACACAACCGCTCAACAACCCTGAATATCCAGGGCAAACCAAAGGTATAGGCACATAAGTGACTTGGAAGTATGGGTTGTCCTAATACAGTGCGTAATACAAGAAACAATGGGTCTCAAAGGAAGAGGAGGCCTGTCTCAAGGAACAGCTATAGGACGAGGTGAAGGCTGAGCTTGGCAAGAAGTTCGATGCCAAGCTTCGAAAAGTGGTGTAACATTTGAGGATTGAGATGCAGGCGAATCAAGCTAGAGCACCTCAAGCAGCGTATTTGACCAATCCAACTCATGTGGACGCTATCCCAACTCAATGACGTAGCAGTTGTGCATCGACAGAGATGGTACCTAAGCATTCCACTTCATGCGCAATCAACCATATAGAGGTAATAAGGTAGTACTACTTAAATAGGCTCGTATTTGAAGTATGGATATGCTAATATTCTACGATCAACATGTAGGATACAACCAGGTGCATCCTCCAAGTTAGGGTCACTCCAACATTCTGTGTTGATGCTGTCGAGAGAATAGTTTATAAACCATCACAAACAAAGAAGGTGCACGGCGCAGACTTAGTCAATGGTTATGCCAAAGTCAATATCAACCAAGTCAATGATATCTAGGTGCAATATCCATTTGTAATCTTGCCAAATGATGAGATCTTGACTCTTGGTGCTACAAGCAAAACCTTCATCCAATGGCCCAAGAGAGATATTATAGTCAAGTTAACTCCTCTTCAAGCTCAGCCTACTAATACATCTCCTCCATCTCAGAAGACTCAACTTTCGATATAGTCTCCATGTGGTCCTGCAATGATGAAACCAGCAAATGTTTGGGCTGCCATAATAGACTTGGATGATATACTAGCTAGCCTATCTTTGATTAAGATTTTCCCAAGTTCAATATTTTCCCAGCACAGAAAAGAAGCCAATGTGGAAGGAGAAATGAAAAGGGCAAGCAAAAGAAGTCCTTGGCCCCTTGACAACTTCAGCTAACTCAATTTGTGAGGCATGCCCTTGGTGGAGGATAATTTGTTACGACAAATGGTTAGTGCCTATCGAGAACTACACATATACTATATGAAGATGACCAACCCCAAGAGAAAGCAACGAGAGAACTCAATAGTTGGACATCATAGTCCTAAGCCATTCCTATCTAGTACAGCTTATGTTATTGTGGGCTTCAATGACCTCTTCGATCTTTATAAGCTACGAGCGATGGACACGGGTCTTCGTAAGTGCTACTTGTTCTAAGTGCACATGAACCTACTTTATTTCACAAATACTCATGTTTAAATCCTAACTAATATGAGCATGGTTACATGTTATGTTGGAAAGAAGCCCGTAGGTCGGGCTACCGGGTTGGTTTCCTTGATCTATCTGTGATCAATGAGACCAACCTGAATACTAGTACCAGTGATGTCATCGAGTACTTAAACTATTGCTTGTAAGCCCACCAAGGCAAGGAATACTAATGTTAGTGCATAATCAATAGTAACGGTCTTACAATTTTAAGTTTTCACTTTTTTCATTACATCATATTAGTATTTTTGTAGACATTGGGTTCCTTATAGATACATTATCATGTAGGTGACATTGGGTTCTCTTGGTAGTAGTGCCAAAATGGAATAAGGTTTACTACCATAACTCCAACCGTAGCGGACCATACAATTTCAAGCCTCTGACTGTCTCAATAGACGCCACATGGGCACCTTACGTATAGAAAGGAGACATGCACATAGAGAAGAAGCAAACCCTCCATCACCATAAGGACTTCCAATATACATAACAGGTCGACGATCAATGTGGCTTTTATATCTAACATAATATGGCTACTTTGATGAGATAGGTGACCAACTATGATCCTAAGGTTTGTACTTATATGTATACGTTATTTTTACTTTTCATTGTCATGAATTAACTATGTATCACTATAGAGACAAATAGGTGGAACATCCGTCAAATCGACCTAGCGCACAACCACTTTTATCCTCTAGAAAATCATTAGCCTAAAAGTGATGTTTCGGATTAAGTAAAATGAAAGTGAATGTGTCTTGTACAATGACCAATGTTAACTATTTGATAATTATACCATACTCTTTATATTGGTATTTATGTATTTATCTATGTATGTGCTTGTGTATATATGTCCTTGTTTGTTAAATGATCACAAAATATGCTATTTATAAAAAAAATCCATATGTTATATTAAAAAAATGTCACCTAAAATATAAAAATCCACAATATATTATTTAATTCTTTTTTTTCTAGTTTTTAACGTTCTTCAAGGTGGCATATACATGGATATGAGTAATTTTATAGATTCAAATAAAAATTATAGCTACATGTGATTTTCAAAAATTAATATATATATATGTTACTAAATATCTGACTGTGAATATATAAGGAATATATATATATATGACAATATCAATACATCACTTTTATGGAATTTTAGATGCTTAATTATATCAATGTTACTATTCTAGGAATATATATGCTATCTATTTTTCAAAGGTATGACTAGCAATTCCTAAGGTGTCATTGTCAGGTTTCAAGCGAAACCCTTCATAGGTGAGCACTATTTGTGATAGGTTTTAAATAAGACCGATTATAGGTGACTAGTTATGACAGGTGCTAATCTACATCGTTACAGGTGACTAAGTCATCTCTGACGAATTATAAAATACACATGTCAGAGATAGACTATATTTAATGGGTCATAATTAGAATCACACGTCTGGAGTATCTCATATAGTTAAAATGGCTGTAAGAGCTATGCTATCTTTTATGAGTCGTAAGTGTAATCAGGTTACCTTATTTGTGATGATTTTTTTATAGTGCGTCATAGATAATCTTAGCTCTGACATGTCTTAACCTATAATAAGTGACGTGAAGTATTATTGTCACTCATCTATAATGATGATTAAATCCATCAGAGATAAGGGTTTAGAGTTATTATAGATGAGCGGATCAAACGTAGTAGTGTTTGTATGTCACTGTATTAGATGAGAAGAAAATACATTTACAAACATCCGTGCTATGCTAGCAGCCAGCGCCAGGGGGGCAGGGGAGTACACAAGCTAGTATGATACTACGAAAATGTTACAAAAACCCCAAGAGAGAAACAGAAGGACGGGTTTCAAGTGGAGAATTCTACACGTAGAAGCGCCCCTAGAAGCCGCGCACTAGCCTCCGTCCAGAGACGGGCTTCACATCAACCACGACTTGAACCGGCGCTAGCGCTCTGTCAAAAACATTAACATTTCGCTCCTTCCACAAGCTCCAGATGTTGTCGAACACGTGACCACCAATCCACCTAGATATTGTGACATGACGGTGGGGCGAGGGCGAGGCCGGCGGCAGCCAGCATTTTCCTCCAGACTTGCCATGAGTTGAAGTCGTTGAACACTAGAAATACTGGGCAATATTATAGCAGTGTGATCCGCTGCGAGCCCAGCCCTCTCCAAAAGTGTTAGTGCTATAGACGAAATTGTCGTACTTTTCCTGGTAAGCTTTAGTTTTTAGGTAAATTAATTGGTACATACAACTCAATATGATATGGGAACAAAATCACGATGTTTCTAGTTTAAATCTTGATCGACGCAATTTATCAAACTTCTGGATGAACCTTGGCACATGCCGAAAGGGACCAAGAATGTTCTAGATAAAAAAATTCTTTGTTCTGCATTATCTAGAATCTTCTTTCGTTGGCAACAAAACGCCCTTCTCCCAATAGATACAAAGAAGCTACTGTCGCCATCTTGGGCTTTCTTTTTTTTTCTGCCGAAATACAAAAGACAGCTCGGTATTCCTGTTGCTACTAGATATGATTAAATCAGCCCACAAAGCAGAAAATGAATGTTTTGATTCTCAAATATACTCTTGCTCTATCAGTTATGAATCTATATACGAAGAGTAGCTAGTAAGTATGCTTGGCTTGAAGTAGCATCACCATGCGATAATGTTCTAGATTTTGGAGCCTTGGAAGATTAATTCTATCACGTCTAACTGAGCTTGAGATACCATGACAATTATACAGAGTAAAATTAACTTTGGCTTCATAATCACACAAGAGATATGTTTATCTCAAAACTTTTGTCGTTTCTTTATTATGAGATACTATATAGCAAGTTGATTAATCAAATTAGCATCCAAGATTACACAAGCATGCAAAGGAGATAGATATAGCCAGACTAAAGGAAGGAAGAATATTCTAACTTTTGTCAACAATTTGGTGCCGTCTCTCCTCTCTTTCGGCTCTGCTTGATAGGTGACTAAAGTGGCTTTCTGCGCTAATCATACGTGTGGGGCTCTCACCACACGTTCCACCCTGATCCCAGATATTCCACTTTCTTGTGTGTGATGACTCATGATATAATATAATCTCTCTTGATATAATACAATTCAAGGAATTACACTATATGACAGTGACAGTAATACTGAGTACAGTTAAAAAAATTCAAGTCCAAAGGGGAAAAAACCTCAGTTAAGTCTGCAGTCGGATGGTGGTGGTGGTGGTGGTAGTTGACCATAATTATTATACACAAGGAAAGAAATGAATGAATGAATTAAAATGTTCCATGATCATGTGGGGCTCGTACCTTAAAATCATTCGATCTCCCCAGGATTTGGTACTGCTCCTGCACTTACACCTGCGCGCGCTCTCACGTGCATGCACATATACATATCGCTGGAGAGGCTAATCTATACGGTTAAATTCCCTGCCGCCGTACGCTTCATCAGGTAGGTGGTCACGTCGCGCAACGACGGCCCAAGCCACTAGCCAATGTAGGCGAGCTGGCCTTTTTTTCTCCTCCCCGTTTCGGACCGCAGGCTGGTACGCCGGTGGAGCGCGCGCGGCAGATGCGGCCCAAAGTACGCGAAGCCACCGAGTTTGGGGGGATTTTTTGGTGGATGTCTCGCCTGCGGGCGCATGATTTCCTCCTGTTCGCTCACGCTGCCGCGATCTGCCAATCCCACGGCTGAGCAGCCATCCCTGCACAGCGCCCGTCCGTCCCTTTCCTTCCCCCGCGTGATTCCCATTCTTTCCGAGCAAAACACGCGTGGTCAGATCCATCATGGCCTAGGACCGTGATCTGTCACAGTACCGTGCCGGGTTGAGCTCGCTCGGTTAATGCGCTGGTTGCTAGCTGCTGATGGTTGGTCGGCCGGCCGTTCCGGCGCACGAACAGGCACATGCATGCCAACGCACAGCCAAACCTGCATTTTGCCGTGCACCGAAAACGCAGCGACCGAGCGAGTTGTTTTACTCGCTAGCAGCAGCAACGGAAGGGGAGGCTGGCGGAAGTTGGTAAGTTGGCCGCTTCTGCTGCTGCTGCTTTGCTCAATCAATCGACACGGTAAGTGGTCAGGGTTGGCGACTGACTGGGACTGACTGGTTGGCTAACTGTGTCTCGTATTTGTCGGCTTCAGGGTCATCCCATAGAGACAAGTAGCGTCCGTGCACCTAGAGGGGCGGGTACTGCGCGAGGCTAGTTTCACCGAGTTTACTCCAAATTTCGTTGTCAAACACCATGATGGTGTTGATATGGTGGCCCTTATTAGGCCCCCATCGAAACAGCCGATTTGTGAAGAATTTTTTTTATAAGATTTAAACCTATAGAAAATTTTCCTACTTGTCCATTTGAAAATGAGAATTGGAGCTTTCCAAATCCCATGAGATTTCTAATGATTGATTCAATACATATAGATTTTAGAGGAAAGAAATTTTTATAAGATTTAAACCTATAGCAATTTTTCATATTTGTCTCTTTAAAAATGAAGGACTGAAACTTTCCAAATCTCATGAGATTCATAATAAACGATTCAATGCATATAGATTTTGGACGAAGTCAGTAGAAACTCTAAATTAGAAATCCAATTTATGTGTTTTTCTTGTGGTCTGTTCAAACATTTATGTGTTTAGCAATAGTATGCTTTGCACTTGTATTCCAATTAAAATTTTGTGTTTTTCTATTTCTCCGTTTTCCCATCAGAAAGTCTATTGAACGAGATCAAATTCTACAACGGGATAGTCAATGAGTGTTGCTTGAGTCAAGTTCCCCGCACACAAAAACCGAACAACGAGTTTGGTCCTTCGTCGTGCATTGCACTCAACCATCCAACCTACGCCCCACACCCACGTCCTGCTGCATAGAGTTAGGAGTAACGCCTGAGCTACTTCTTTGCATGGTAATCCTCTCACACAGACAGTCAATAGAGTATCCGATTGATATAGGAAAATAGTCGATCACACGGATTGCTTATAGATTTGGTTTAGTCATATTATGTAGATGGAATCAAAAGATAAAAAGTTATGCAAATAAAACCAAGTCTAAGAATGAGCTGTGGAAACCATAGTAGAATACTTTATCTCTATATAATATATATAGACAAATTTAATTAGTTTTTTTTAACTTTTTAGATATAGTTTTTTTTATATTTAGTAAATAACGTTCGAAGATTATACATAACCGCGTCAAACTTTTATAACTTCAGGATATAAATATAGACCCACTGGGACCTTGTAAATTATCTCTCGATCAATACAACTTCAGCGCATCGCCACTCTATTTCATTTAGTTTTTTATCGGTGGGTTTTGGCTCTCGACGCGGACCAGCATCGTTTAAGTCCGACCTTCAATAAAGGGTTAAGTCCCACTATTATCTTGACGTATCCGTTCTGTCTAAGGCTACATCGGTTAGATCTAATCTCTTAGTCCGATCGGGTGCATCACATCACGTTCGCGTGGTTATATCGGCTTATCGAGCTTTCTCTATTGACATCGGTCACGTGCTGCATCGGTTAAGCCTGACCTACTAGACCGCTGATAGTAGATTGAGCCGTAGGTCAATAAGATTTTACATGAATGTTTTATCGAAGTGCCAGCCGATGAGTTATTCATATATTGAGCCTCACACATAGTGTATCGACTTCTTAGTCGATATATATATATCTTCAGAGAATTTCTCTCAATGACTCAGCTAGCCGATGGGTTTGTCTGTTCATCCGTGTGTTCAATCTAGTCTCCGTCGTCTTTGTATCATTAGCCTCAGCCTCATATTATCTCAGTTTGGTCTAATCTATTGAGACTAGCTCTAACAATACCGTCACAGTGGTCACTAGGTCTTGTACTTTCACAAGATTGGGTCTCACTCCTTACTATTTATAGTATATTCTATTCGGATCGCCATTGTTTTTGCATCCGATGAGTCATTTATCTTATTCAGAGTGTCACCACATATTCTATTCGGACCGTCATCGGCTTTGTAGTCGATGGGTCCTTTATATTATTCGGAGCACCACTCTATTCTAGAGCGCCATCAGCTCTACAACCGATGTGTCTCTTATCCCATTTCTTACTACCTAACTATGTCTTTATCGGCTTTCTAGCCAATAAATGAGTATTATATATTCTATTGGCAACCAGCCGATAGAAGGATTTCATATACATACTTATTGACTATTTTATTCTAGAATGTCATCGGCTCTACAGCTGATGTGTCTTTTATTCTCTTCGTCGCCATTTACCTATGCCTTTATCGGCTTTCTAGCTTATGGATGAGTACTTTAGTCTCTATCGGCAACCAGTCGATAGCAGGAGTACATCAGCCGCAGCCGATGTTTATATCAACTCTATCAGCGACCAGCCAATAGTAGAAGTTCATATTGACCTATTAGCCGATTGACTTATCGGTTTATCTCCTTATCAATTGCAAGGTCAAATTGACTGGCACGCCTATAACTCCAGCAACCCTGACGAAGGGATCCTGAAACCAAAGGACATGCACTAGAGCCAAGCAGATCTCTCAGGCCTCGGCATGTTCGTGCATGTCCACCATCGGCGAACACGGAGGACCAATTCGGCGTGAACATTCTTTTGGCATGCCTGGTGGGATTCGAACCCACAATCATCTGATTAGAAGTCAGGATTTCATTCATCGACCAGAGGGACACAGTTTTAATTAATATGTCGGGAAAAGATGTTGATGTCAAGACACTCTCATCCGATGAAGACATTGATAAAGATATTATTATTTTGATCGCATTGAAAGATCTGAATGATGAGCAGAGGCAGCAGGTGGAGCAATTTGTGAAAAATTTTGAGAGATAGTGTTTGCAATCCTTTTGTATGACGCAAGATGGTCCAATCTAGAAGAATCCATTCCTAAGACCAACTCTGATTGGTGAACCAACTCAACTTACAGCTTCAAGCCCACACAAATCCATCCAGGAACTAGTTGATGAAGCTATATGTCACGTGCTGAATGATCATTTTGAAGGGTTGACAAGTATGCATCAGGACTTGATAATGAGAAGAGTGAATGGATTATATTCTTAAGAGCCACCAGTTCATACATCAGTAGATATTGGTCCATAGATGCCAATGTTCAATTGGTTTGATGGCTATATTTAGCTCGAGGAGCAACACGATAAAGACGATTAGTGAACTGCCAAAATATCCAAAGTGATGAATGAATAGTTTAGCTTGAAATCAAAGGGGGAGAATTCCATATCCTGAGTGGTTTGATAGAGTACCGTTACTACACCAATATATGATGCCAAACTTCTCTAAGTTTTTGAGTTAACAAAACATGTCAACAGTTGAACACGTTTGCCGATTCTTAGTTCAGTGCGAACAACATCAGCAGAAAAAACTTTGAGAGTAAGGTTGTTTCCATTGTCACTATCTGAATCAGCTTTCAATTGGTTTTCATCATTGCCACCAAGTTCAATCAGAGGATGAGTCGATCTAGAAGAATAATTTCATAAACACTTCTTTGTGGGGGATCCATGAGATGTGGCTCACAAATTTGATATCGGTAAAACATAGGAAGGATGAATCCGTTTTGCAATATATTCAAAGATTCCGTAATGTATGGAGTGGATGCTACAGCTTAGACTTAAGCGATGAACAGTTAGCAGAGTTGGTCTTTCAAGGATTATTGAAGCGCATCAGAAGAATGTTTTTCTCCTTGGAGTTTGACAACTTAGCACAATTGATGCAAACTATATCGGTTCATGAAAGCCGATTGTAAGAAGCAATGATGGAGATTTCAGAGTCGTGGGAGCCTGAGGAAGATAATTTTGAAGCATGATTTCTTATACTTCGAAATTGGGGGGCGTGTGTTGGCACCAAATTTTGGTAAGTTCATAGATAGGATTGGAGAGTCGATCGGTTTATGAAAAGAGTATGATTGATATAGGAAAAGAGCTGATTGGACAGATTGAGAATGGATTCGGTTCAATCAAAAGACAAAAGGTTATATAGATGAGATCACATCTGAGGAGGAGCCGTGAAAGCCACGATAGGATACTTTATCTGTATAGAATATATCTTGTAAGATATACAAGTTTAATTAGTTTTGTTAACTTCTTAGAGATAATTTTTTTATATGTTTAGGAAGTAACATCTAAAGATTGTCTGTAATCGCATTATACTTTTATAACTCCAGAGTATAAATATAGACCCCCTATGGCCTTTTAAATTATCTGTCGATCAATACAACTTCGGCTTATGGCCTCTCTAGTTCATCTAGGTTTTTACCAGTGGGTTCTGGCTCTCGACACAAGGCTGCATTAGTTATATCTAATCTTTGACGAAGAGGTAAGTCCCGCCACTATCTTGGTGTATATGTTTTGTTTAAGGTTACATCGGTTAGGTTCGATCTCTTAATCTGATCGGGTGCATCACATTATGTTCGCATGGTTCTATCGGCTTATCGAGCTTTCTTTGCTACCATCGGTCTTATGCTACATCAGCTAGACCTGACCTACTAGACTGTTGATAGTAGATTGAGCCATAGGTCGATAGGAATTTACGCAAACGTTTCATCAGAGTGGCCAACTGATGAGTTATCCACACATTGAGCCTCACGTCTAATGTATCAGCTTCTCAGCCGATATATATATATATATTCAGAGAATTCCTCTCAATGACTCAGCTAGCCGATGGGCTCGTCCGTTCCTTCTATTCGTGCATTTGATCTAGTCTTCATCATCTCTGTGCCGTTACTCTCAGTCTTATACTATCTCAGTTTGGTCCGATCTATCGAGGCCGGCTCTAACGGTACCGTTATAATGATCACTGGGTCTCGTACTTTTAGGAGATCGGATCTCGCTCCTATCTGTTCATTGCATATTCTATTCGGAGTACCATCGGCTTTGCAGCCGATAGATCCTTCATCTTATTCAGAGTGTCATCGGCTTTGCAGCCAATTGGTCCTTTATCTTATTTGGATTACCACTTTATTCCAGAGCGCCATTAGCTCTAATCCGATGTGTCTTTTATCCTATTCTTTGCTACCTACATATGCCTTCATCGGCTTTCTAGCCAATGAGCGAGTGTTACACCTTTTATTGGCAATTAGCCAATAGCAGGAGTCCACATATATGCTTATTAACTATTCGATTCTAGAATATCATCGGCTCTATAACTGATGTATTTTTTATTTCTTTTGTCGTCATCTACATACGCCTTCATCGGCTTTTTAGCCTATGGATGAGTACTTCAGCCCCTATCGGTAAACAGCCAATAGCAGGAGTACATCAAACGCAGCTGATGTTTATATTAACACTATTGGTGACTAGCCAATAGCAGGAGTTCATACCGACCTACTGGTCGATTAGCTCATCGGTTTATCTTTTGTCATTTGTAGGGTTAAATTAATTGCTACGCCTACAACTCCAGCAACCCCGACGAAGGGATCTTAAAGCCAAAGTAGATTTCTCAGGTCTCGGTGTGTTCGCGCATCGGATCTCCATCGGCAAACACGGAGGAACTATTTAGCGTGAACACTACTATATAGAGCCTATTGCATGGAGGGTGCTAGTGCTAGAGCCTACTCCATGAGTTGGGGGCCACGCTTGTGGCTATGCCTTTAGACCACACTTGACTTGGTCTAGGTTGATGGCATAACTATTTTAAGTCTAAATTTTTAATATTAGAGATAGGTATATTTATCTATTAAAACAATGCACTTATATGCAAAAGTTGTTGTTTTACATGTATAGTGATCTAAGCACAAGTATGATATGTAAGCATCTTTAATTTGATATCAAAGATAGTACCATATGATATCTTAGGTATGTATGATGATATTGTTACATATAACAATGATAATACTTATGTAGTTATCATGACGATATATGTTAGGTATCAGTAATAATACCTATAGGTATCGACAATAATGCTCGATACATATAAGTATAAGTATGATACCTATAGGAACCGATGATAATATCTTATACATACATATACTGTCGATGATACCTATAGATATTAGATATCGACAATAATACCTATTGGTACCAGCTTCCAACAATGATACCTTATACATGATATATACATGTACTGCTGATGATACTTATAATTAGTAGGTATCAACATTGATAGCTAAGGATGATAGCTGATACTAATAAGGCGGTAGTAGCTCTCTTTCGTTAGTACTTTGTTCTTCTCTTGCATGTTTTTTCTCTTATTTTCTATTTTTTCTATGAAAAAGTTGCTATCTTGGGGTTCGTTGTGGAGGTGTGTAGAGGACTTCACAGAATATAAGAGACGTGGGACCCACCCAATGCATGCACGTCTGTCAACATAAGTCACAAGCACACGCTACACACTAAAGTTGTGTTATCTATCCCGTCCATCAACATGAAACCGTGTTGTGTATCCTCTTTTCTAATCCTGTGTTTGAAAGGAGCAAAATTAAAAAGTTTGATAATATTTGCCTTTTTATGCATACAACATTTAAGCATTGAGAAAAGAAGGCGATTGTGAGAGGGATTGATCGGCGGCACAATTGTAGCAGCGGCGACAACAACCTCGTCGTGGGCTTTAGTAGCAGCAACGATGGCACATGGATGTCTCTTTGGGCAAATCCAACATTTTGTGCACAGCTCTACAAGATATGCGCGGCATTGGCTTCCTCAGCGGACTAACCAATGTTGACCAATGACCACTATTCGTGACGGTGTCTTCATCTTTAGTTAGGGCTTTCCACACCAACGTACTAAAGTCATCTTTGCTTTGATTAATAGCTTGTCTATTCTTCAAAACGGACCCTATGGATTGTGGGTGTTTCTATTAGCTTGTTCATAATACTATCATCATAGGGTAGTATGTCTAAAGAAGGTTATAGTTCTGATTTTCATAGTTGATAGAAATTAGGCTAAGACTATGAGGCATACATGTATTGGCTCAGAATAAGGGATAGCAATACTGGAGGAATTTGATTAGGTGATACTCTTTGAGTATTAATCCCTTGATTCCAGAGTTAAATTCTTAGGTCTGATCTTAATCGGCTATACTTGATAATGATAATTTGTTTTTCTGTTAAAAGCATCTGGAGTTTAAGGATTTTCTATATAGGATGAAAACATATGATATGATCTTTGCTGATTAGATCATGGCAATAACGACATATAATACATTGTTTCAAGAGGGTCTTTTGTGCCATCCAAATAGCTGATTTGGTGAAGTGTGAGAATGAAGATAGTTGTGGTCGTTTGTAGTTGTAGTTAGTTATAGCGTGATATTTATAATGCTATTTTTTTATTTAATAATCATAGATTGTATGTCCTATCTAAATCTATTTAGAGTTTTTTTTAGAAAAATCTACTTAGAGTTTGGAAGTGTCTTGAAGTAATTGAATGATGTTGATATAATTGTCTAGCTTAAATTATCTTGTAAAATTTTAAAAATTAAGAAAAGAAGGTGATCGAGCGTGTACTTGTTGCAAGTTACAGCCATGTTACCAGTGCCACGAAGAAAAATGTGCTGAGTGTAATGATGGAACTCTCGTTTTTTTCTACGCAGAATACGAACACCCGTTTACGTAAGCAATGACTTATGAAACACTCATGCTGACTCGACGTGGATAAAGATTTGCGAAATATTTTCTCGAGTACCATTTGACTCTTAACTTATGGGTACACGAAATTTTATAAGTTGGACTCAGTTTTTTCGAGTTTTTGTGGTCGCAGAAACTGGTAGTGGTAGGCTGGTAGCACGTGTAGTCGTGTACGTGCGTAACGTTAACGTGCCAGTAGCAAAGATGAGTCAGAACGGAAATTTTTCTAGCACGGCTCCGTTCCGGGGATTTTTTTTTTCATAATTTGTCATCCTAGTGAAATTTTATCTCTTACTGATACGTAAAGATTAAAATAATAAATTATAAGTCACTCACACATATAAAAATAACATAAAATCAAATATCCCCGTTCGAGGCCGAGGCTAACAGAAGAAGCCGGAGCGGCGCGGTACGGCACGGCCGACCCGGCCGAAACCCCGAAAGATTCCCAAACCCAACCTGTACGCGCTCTCTATTCTCCTATTCTGATCCACAACACCACGCCGCCGCCACCACCTACCCACCAGCCACCACCACCACCCCACCAAAATAATTCCAACTCCAACTACTCCTTCCTCCTGGCCTCCGCTGCGAGCGATCGCACCGGTTAGCACGGTCCCCAACTCATAAAGAGTTGCAGAAACAGCTTTGCAGTTTTCCCAAGCAGTGGAGAATGTAGAATTTGGACTTTCTCCTCCTTGGCATGGCATGATATAATTCATCATTATAGCTGTTGGCAAGTATGCTTTTCGAGCATTTAATGCCCAGATATATGATTGCCATTTTGCTTTTCTCTTACAGCATTACTTATTGGTTTAACATATATGATATTACCACCATCGTTTTTCTTTGTTGACCTGAGTAGGATTTAATTTGATCGACACTATCTGCAGGCCACAGGTGGTGGAGCATATAAATTTACTGAAGATTTTCGTGAGAAATTAGGAGTTTGTCTTGACAAGGTTGATGAAATGTATAGTGTTGCTTCTGCAGCAAACTTTTTTGTTGCAGGTCAGTCATATGCATCTTGACCACTCCGTAGGTTCTCATTCTCAGTTTGTATTTTGGATGCGTCCACTAAATTCTTAGAAAATTGCAGGCAATTCTAATATTTTTTTCTTATTTTGAGATTGCTTTCGGATTTAGCATATTAAAGGTTGCACTTCTTCCTATACTAGATCAAATGGGCTACTATAATGAACCGTGCCTTATTGGCTTACATGCCGATGGCTTAGCCTAGACATGACCCATAGAGGTATCGGACCGTTATGTGTAGGTATGGGCCTAAGCCTGAGTGTGGCCCAAAATGTTAAAAATAGAAAAAATTTAGAAAAAAACAAATGCTTAAATAGTATTCGTGTTGGGCTATGCCAGCACATTGGGCTGGGGCGATAGCCCAAGCACAGCACACCCTAGCGGTCCATGCCGGCACGACCCATGGCCAAACGATACATGCTATGTCTAAACCATGAACAATGCCTCTATGTCCGAGCCAGCCCGGTTATGCACGGCACATTTGGAGTCAATACTTCTTCCTTGTGATACCTATATGAAAATGTCATACAATGCAGCTTATACAAACATGTTTTTATCAAGTTTAATGTAGATGACTAGAAATAGGAAATTTGAAAGGGTAACTGGGACACATATTGGTCGCAGAACAATGTTTGGTTTAGCAAAACTTTTAACAGGATGTAAGAGGTAATTCCCCTACATTTATGTCATATATTGTCTTGGCTGTTTTTTCCTTACTGATATGGTATAATTCTCTTAGTTATGATGAGTTCTGGAAATTAAGCCAGAAAGGGGACAATTTTGTTCTTGATCTAATTGTGAAGGATATGCGGGGAACTGGTTTGCCAGAAGGTTTGCCCTTATCCTTTTCTTGTTTTATTTGATTAACCAAGTCCTCTTTTCTAGCAACTTTAATTTTCACTTTTCTGGCAGGCCAGTTGTGCTTTTGCTTCCAGGCTAACTCTGCCAAACTTAAATTGTTTTCATTTATACAAAAAGTATTTTTTAAGCATCACTAACAAAGCAGTATGGCTGCTAGGATTATTATAATTATTTATGAATATTTATCTTCACCTATCTTCTAAGTTTTTAAGTGTCGATCCTTTCATTTCATTTCATCATTGAATAGTTGTCCATATGGATGATCGATTAATCCCTTTTATATGTTCCAGCACGGACTTTCTACTTCAACTCTTGCTTCTAGCTTTGGGAAAGTTACTACTTCTAAGAAAAAGTTAACAGATTACAGACCTGAAGATCTAGCGTCAACATTGTTGAGTGCCTTTACCTATAATATTGCACGAGTGAGTTTTTGTTCAATCTTTCTTCATGTTATTAATTTATTACAGATTACGTTGGAAGTGGGTAATGTAAGATAGAGGAGCTTAGTTGATTCTCTTGGCTACTTAATTGGCTGTTTGCATCTATGGTACAACCATACTAGTTAGCATCACTTTCTTGAAAGAAATTACCTTGGAATATGCAGTAATAGTTTGGAATAAGAACAGCACAGTAGCCAACGCTTTCTTCTGAACCTAGTCAGGGATAAAAGAAACATGTTGAACTTAAGAATGTTTCAGCAGAAAGAAATCTAGGCAAACGATCTTCTGATAGCCTAGCTCAGTTAATATGCTCAGACCACCAAAGTTCAAGTCCTCGCCGAGGCGAATTTGGATGCCTACTATTTCTTCTTAATTGAAAAAGCCTCCTAGTTCCTCCTAGGTTGGTCTTATAAAAAACTTTATCAAAAACAACACTTGTTTACCTTTCACCTTATGCTGCTGTTCAATTTGTTACCATGTTTTCAGTTATTGGTTTTGGTGGAGATAATTATGGTATTTGTCCTACAGATTTCCTTCCTTGTTGCATCAATCTTGGGTCTCAGAAGAGTATTCTTTGGTGGATCTTATATACGTGGACATAAGAGCAAGCTGGAAAATATTTCTTATGCAATTGACTTCTGGTAATTACTTGACACTTACTAAATTTTAAGTGTATCAATGTGGATTTACAATTTTTTTCACAAGAGGTATAGAAAACCATATATTCATAATTGCAGTATTCCATTTTTTGTGACTTCATTACTTTCTTTACCATTATAAAGATTCTGCAACAAATTCCTTTGGGTTTATTCATACTTCCTTTTTACTCTTTGTTGCTGTATCTATGTTAAAAACAATATTAACATGTGAGGTCTGTTATTCAGGTCGCAGAGTCAAATGAAAGCTGTCTTCTTGCAACATGAAGGGTATTTAGGAGCTCTTGGTGCCTTGATGAGTTATGGTGATCCTGGAGATAAAAACATGAACCTTGAGGAAACAAAAGAGGAGGTAAGAAAATACTTCAACCATATTTATCATTGTCCTGCCACTTGAAAAGAAAGAAAAAATTTGGCTCTTATGTTTTATGTTTTATCTAGGAAAAAAAGCTTATGCACTACTAGATACAAATTACACATTCTAAAATAATTCACAAGTTGCGGTGTTATCTGCACCAGTCCATTTGCAGCACATGTCCTTCTTAAAATGTTCGAATTTTGCAAAAGGTGTTACCCGCATATCAAATTATCTTATACCATAAATAAGATCAAAACAAAAAAATGGTAATAGATGTTGCATGCAGATGCAAATAAGCACTTCAACACTTAAAAAATGTGTTTATGTAGTTAGGATAATTTATAATTCCAAACTAAAATGTGGGAGTTTCCTGTGCTCTACTTTATGTTGCTATAGGAGAACATCCATGAGTCAGCAGAACCTGTTGATGGGACATCGGCTGATGAACATAATGATGGCAACATATTTCCTTATCTCCTTGTTAATATTGGATCGGGTGTCAGCATGATAGAGGTTTGTCAATACACAGCTTCTCATTGCATCTAGCATTATATTTACAGGATGGTTAAAAGAGGCCTTGTTTTGTGAGGGAGGTAATTGGTAGTGGGAAGTTTGAGAGAATTATAGGATCCCACCTATGTGGGGGCACTATCCTTGGTCTTGCGAGGCTTTTGACTGGTTGTTCAAGGTACTGTTCAGTATTCATTATGCTTTGTTTATTTGTAGTTTTACAGGGATTTTATTTCATGACGATTAATCACAATTGTTTGTTATTAGTTATGATGAATTCTTGGAGTTGAGCCAGAGAGGCAATAATTTAGCTGTTGATTTGGCTGTTGGTGACATATATGGGGAGAATGGTTAGCCAAAGGTATATATCCATACTCTGAAAAAGGAGTCCTTTTGTGTGAAACGTCCCGTGTGAAATCATTACAAAATTAAGCAACTAACTTACTAAAAATACATTTTTTAACCATTTTTGGGTATCTCAAGTTCTTTGGTGGAGTATCCATAGGCCGGTTAGCAAATGTTAGCATATATTTTTACTGCCTGACATTTTATTTCCATGTAATATGCAATTGACCTTAATGATTTTTTTTGTTACATTACTCTAGTGATGTAAAGTCACAATGTCCACTGATTCTGGATTCTCTTTACGTTAGATTGGTCTTCCTGAATCCACTACTGCTGCTAGCTTTGGAAAAGTGAGTTCAAGTAGACTTTCGGAATACAAAGTAGAGGATCTTGCGGCAGCTCTATTGAATTCTTTCACCTACAACATTGGGCAGGTATTTCCATATTCGGTGTTACTATGTGCCATTCACCAATAACATGCTGACCATATTGTCTCTTTTAGATAGCCTACTTTGTGGCTAATCTTTCTGGTCTGAAGAGAATTTTCTTCCGAGGTGCTTATGTCTGTGGTCATGAGAAAACTATGGACTAGATTTCCCGTTCCCTCTAGTATTGGTAAGAAAGTTCCTTAGCATTATGTAATGCGCAGTTCAATATGATTGACTGACTGTTACTAGTTGATTACATCTTTTCTTTCCTAGGTCCAAAGGCCAAGTTCAAACAACATTTCTATGTCATGAGGGATTCTTGGGAACCCTAGGTGCTTTTGGAGTTATGAAAACATGGGGATTGACGGCTTGGCATCACATGATGTCATAAGGGAGGTCTTGCTTGGTGCTCCTTACACTGGGCAGCTTCCATCTTTTCCCCTGACTCAACAAAAGGACAATGTAAGTGATAATGATATGGTTAGCTGCGTAGTTTAATTACCCTAGTTTTTCCTTCAAGAGTGCAAACCTTACTACTCTCTTTTGTTTTGTGCTGTTCTTAGGGAGAAGATATGACCTTTCAAGGGGAAGTAGAACGGCTTCGACATGACAATGCTTTGCTCAACTCTGAGCTTGAACGGTTGCAAAGGGAGAATGCAGAGCTCAAAGCGAAGCTGGTAAAATCTGGCAAACCAAATACCTTGTAAATCATTAAAAACAAGGATGTCATAGTGAAGCATAAATCCATAACAAGAAGAGGGTGTTTGAGGGCAATAGTCCAATGGCTTGTTATGGAGATCGGAGAGGCTGTTCAACCACCCTAGTCCCGACCACATGGTTCAAGTCTAATGAACAATTCAGGTAGGGCCTAAATTTTTTTAGAGATTGAGGTGTATGATCCACAAACAGCCTGAACTTCTTGTAACCTGTAACAGTTTTGGCAGTGGTTCTAGTTCAAACGTTATTTATAGAGAAGTGTGCTCACAGGTAGTTACCCAATTAGCATTGCTCAGACATATTGAGCTCCTGCTGTATACAGTATTTATTTATTTTTCTTTAGTTGTTTTTGTTGGTGTAACCACCTTCTGTTGTCATGTATCTTGTCAATATGAAGCAGTCATAAAGGATAAATATATGTAGTGTCTATGTATATTTGTGGAGATTTCCGTATTCTCGTCAAAAACAGTGTAGTAATGTTTATGATATTTGTCGAACAACGATTATCTTATTACCGTATTAAACCAAATTCCAAGTAAATACAGCTCCCAGTGCCCGCATCAGCAATGGATTAACTTATTACCGTATTAAACCAAATTCAAGGTAAATACAGTTCCCAGTACCACAGCTCCCGTACCAGAATCAATAATGGATTATCTTATTACCGTCATTATCCTCATTATTGTAAAATCTAGAAATAAAATCTAATAAAAATCATAAATCAAGATTTAGCAGTTGTTTTCATGAAGGACAAAATTTTAAAAATATTTTAACATCTTAATTTATATTTATTGACTATTTCTATATTAATTTTGATATTTCTCTATCCTCTACGTCGTTTTTAAAAGTTTTTCGTTCAATATGTCTAAGATGTTTGATAAAATTTTCTTTAATTGCGCTATCACTAGCGTATATCATTATTTTAGATCCAATTTATTTTTATATATTAATAAATCTAACACAATATACGTATCTCTATAAGACTTAATTATTGAATATGCCATATCAACAATCTGCACCATATAACATCATATAGGTCTAATCATTATCATAGAAAATATTCGATGATTTTCACTATTTCATCCGTTTAATTCTATAGCTAATATTTTTATTAATATCTTTATATATCTGTAACATTGATTTTATTGTAATTGCATAGTTCATGTTGACTTGTAATAATAAGAGATCAGGACGCATGCCCAGTTATCACTAGTAAACCAATTTGCTGGTCAAATGTTTATGTGATCCATGCATATTTCTGTAGCTCTTCTCAAAATCTCTCACGGTCATGGTAGTATATGAGCCATCATATAACACCGCAAATCTAATCGTTATTTTATAAAAATTGCCTTTTAGTATCTTCTAATCACATAGAATATCTATAGAATATTTAATGTTTTTCGCTATTTTATCCATCTCACTTTAATTCTATCTTATCAATTTTAAATAATAGAAGATATTCTTTTTAAGCACTACTTCTGTAAACTAATATTTTCCATAACGCTAAAGCCACATTTCATTGTGAAATATTATCCAAATTCAAGGTAAATACAGCTCCCAGTACCCACATCAATAATGTCTAGTGAAACAAGATTGTGAAAAATTGTAAAGACTTTGTATTCATCACAACAAAATTATTGGCATAAAGGTACACTCCAACTCTGAAAATGTATCACAAATAAAAAGTTGCATTGAAAGCACGTGGTAGTGAAGATGTAGAGTCACGAGTGTATGACTTCACTCATCAGGTTTTAAATCATAGTGTCTATAAATATTAAATACATGTGAGTTTTTAACAGAAATTTAGTGAGATTAGAGATATACCGTTGGTTCTTGTCTCTTTAAACATATATTAGGAATAGCACATTCGTGTGTGTTAATCGCAAAAAAAAAGAAAAAAAGCGCAACTCTGAAAAGTGAACCTCAAAAATATAAATGAAAAGGTGCAACTCAGAAAAAAAAAACGGTGCAACGCTGAAAGTGTACCTCCAAAGAATAAAAAGGAAACGACGCCTGAGAGATTCGAACTCTCGCGGGGAAACCCCATGTACTTAGCAGGCACACGCCTTAACCACTCGGCCAAAGCGTCGTCTCTGCTAAGATGCCAAAGCATTCATATATTATCGGTCTCGTATACTGAATGTTCAATATTAGTTCTTCTGACGTGACTAGAACCGACCACTTTTCATTAAGCGAGACATGAAGATATCTGAATCTGATCAGATATCCATCTCTCTCCTGGCTGCACTAGAAGAAATGCAGACGCTAGCTAGCTGGTTTATGTACAGGTGCATGTATATACCTTGTACAAACAGCTAGCAAAATGGGCTTGAGAAGCAAGCATGACACTGACGTTATAAGCCACTGAACACTTGCTTGGCTTGCAAGGGCTAACTTGCCTTGTGGATTGGAGCCGCGTCCAGATAACCTCCTGGCCGCCACGTGAACTCACGTTGTCCTGCCGTTGGGTTTTTGTTCATTCTAAGCTCCAAACCTCCAGCACAACATGAAAAGCTCAAAAACGTACCATTTCCTTGGCCAATTTCAGCTTCCTTTTGAGTGAGGATTAACGGTTAGCCACAAGACGATGTGAGAATAATGACTTCGAAGTGGCTCAATGCATGGCGAATAGCATGCCACCTGTCATTAACTTTCCAAACCAAGCAAAGTACATGTCCTCACACATTGACGCATGTTAGTCCCTATGTGGACTTAGCTTTAACTTATAAACACCGAAATTTTGAACCGCCCCACCTCTAATTGTACTGCTGTTTAAAAAATACTCATTGTTCTAATTAAAGTTGTGTCGACTCTATGATTAAATTTTTTAATACTTCCTCCGTTCATAAATACAAAGTATTCTTGGGTTCAAATTTTATTGATAGATATACTCCATCTTATCAAAAAAATATAAAGACACAGAGAATATGAATCTGAATAAGTGATTGTCTATATTCATAGTCCAGTATTATTATATTATTTTACGGAGAAAGTAAGAGATTATTCCGAGTAAGGCACCACACATATCCTGACAAATCTCATTGATGGCCTGGATAACCTGCCATTAATCTCTAGCATGCGGCAATCAAAACTTGTCCACCTCCACCGGCAAATAACCTGGCATGAAATCTCTACTATGATCAGACAGAATGAATGTTTATGGCACTAGGACGCTAGCTGAAGTTCAGATAACGTAACAAAACGTAGTCTTGCACCTCCTTTTCTCCTTCCACCACAAACCGAAGCCAAGCACTGCCACCGCGTGTATCTGGATTCTGGAATCCAGCACACTTCACCGGTTGCGTGAAAGCCTCACTCCAATCCAAGGCTCAAGCTCTATATAAACCAAACCCAAGAACTCGACCAAATCGACAAGCTTATACACGAAGAAGAAAACATTCTCATTCTCTCTCTCTTAGATCGTAAGCTACAGTGATCGATCTGCTACACTCCACGGCATCATCGTCTAGCCGGGTGATCGGTCGAGCAAGTTAGTAAATAATGGTCGACATGGCGGAGGCGGTGGTGTACATCTCGCTGGAGCTCGCCGGGGCGCTGGCCTAGGTGGCCGTGTTCGCGCTTGTGCAGGCGCTGGTGTACCTCCTCCTGCGCAAGTCGTCGGGCGTCTTCTCCCCGGACAGGGCGGCGAGGTCCCTCAGCTTCCGGCCGATGCGGAGCATGAGCGTCCGCCGCTTTCTGGCCACGCTTTCCGACGACCCCGTCGGCGCCGGTGCTGGCGCAACGCGGGCCTGACATTGCCGAGTAGAATTTAGTTTTAGTGTTTTACTGATTAATTATAGCTGATGCCAGTAGTATGCATCCTTCATGACTATTGTGAAGTAGGAATTCTATGGCTTTCGAAAAGAAAATATTGTGAAGTAGTAGGAATTCTTCAAAATCAGAAAAAAAAAGAGATAAATCTATCGTAGATGTGTGGTGTGTGCTGTTTATGATATAGTTTGTCTTTGTACAAATTAAATTAATTGGACTGAATTTGAAGGCTAAGTGATACTGATATAGTTTGGTTTTACACATGGTAAATTTTGCATAATTTTCGTGGGCAGACATGAGCGGCAACGTGGGCACCTAGCCTCTGAATCGTGTCGAACTGCCTCCCGCAGTGCAGCAGGGATCGCACGTGTACCGCAGCGTCCGCAGGCCGAGAACTTGGCCTTGCTCTCTGGCAGCCGGCGGCGGCGGCGGTGGCGCTGCGCCTTGGTCGGCGACGACGACCTCATGATCATTGGTAAGAGGGAGGGGAGGAGGATTGGCTGCCGACGCCACGTTGGCGATGGACGACACCTGCATTGCGATTAATCTGCAGCTCCACCAGGGCTTGCTCCAAAGAAATCACGATCGATTAATATAAGCGATGATCAACCAAAGTCTTTTAGATTTGAGGCCCAAACTACCCGAACCTATTTTCACATAATTTTTTATTTATATATTTTTATTAAAATATTTTTAAAAATATTTTTTAAAAAAATTACATATTTTATGGAGGTTTTTTTTAATAAAAAACGCCCTCACAGTACATAAAATCTGATATGATAAATATCTATAGCCTCCATTAATAGTGGGCCAGTGAAGGATAGGAACTTTACATGCGGCATCGATCAATTAAAAAAATAGGTGCATATAATCCATACCTCATGAGATTAATTTAGATATTGAAAAAGTCTCCTTCTATGAGTATTGGGTTCTCAAAATGTTATAAGCTGGCATTGATCACTTCACCGTATATACAGAATGGACGGTAATACTAAGATAGAATTAGTCAAGCTAAAATATCTCTTCTCCAGTTTACATCCTTAGTGAAAGTATGTTTAGTAGTTATTGTTCTTTAATGACATAGGAGATAGAGCAAATGGATGGTGTGGGATTTGCAGGGGAATCAGTGAGAGAAAAACATAAGGTTCATCAAGCATACAGAGGTCTTATATAGTGTGGATTGTGTTAGGTGTGGAAGACATGACTGAACGCATTAAAAACAATGTGACATTCGCAAGTGGAAAGTGCCCTACTTGTAAAAATCCGTTGAACGCGACATGATATTAACACACCAAAAGTTAGTCATCAGGTTATGTTGAAAGTGACGTGATGATCACACATCAAAAGTTGGCTATTAGATTGTGTTGAAAACAATGTGACGATCACGCGTCCAAAGTTGGTTAGCATCACTAAGTATTGATTGTGACTTGACACTAAAAGTTTGTTGTTATATGCTATAGATAGTCATACGCGTATAATAAAGAGTGGAAGTGATATAGTATTAATGCATAGTAAATAATATAGGTATGTAAAGCCAAAATAGTGAATACAAAATAGTATAAATAGTAAGTATAAATGGCACAATGTACTATTTGCTTGGGGCTTGCCATCTATCCCTCTTTGTCCTACCCTATGCTCGCACGTGACCTTGTGAGTAGGTGAGGCTGTTAGCTGGGACACCACACCTAGCACGGACCTGCTGCACAAAAGTCAAAGCATACAGCTCGTGTGTGCGGTGGTAGAGTTCCTGCAAGTTAGGAGGAGCCGAGCACATCCTGATCTACCATGCGGTCATCATGATCGAAAGAGTCATACGTCTATTAAGAGGTGGCTTACCTATATCTGCCCACGACTGCGGAGATCTATAGCGGTGTAGCCTGAAACCTTATGAGAAAAATGGTTGAGGAATACAAAATCAAATAGTAATATGTATTGTGTTGCAAACATGAAAAACCTTGTGTAGACATTCCCGCTCTTTATGTTGATGTCTATGTTCCATGTGTCAATGCCCCCACTCCCTGTGTTGACGTCCTCGCTACAGAGGAAGCAAGGTACGGCGTAGCAAAACTATAAAAATTATACTTTATTAACAACAGCGTCACATAACAAAAAGAAAACAATATATTTAAGAGGCGAATAGTCAAAGTTACCTATGGGCTGCATTTCTATAGAGCGGACTCCTGCTGCTGTCATTGCTATGGGAGGAACCACATCAACGCAAGATAGGTGAGAGAATGGAGGATAATATGCATCGTGTTACGCATCCTACCAAAGGTAATCCTCTGCTTGTCCTCTATCAGCACAACCCCGACTTTCAATCATCGGTACATAGCCTCAAGCTCGTAGTCAAGTTGTTGTGTAGCATTGACCTATTTGATATGACGTGTACCTACACATCATCGTCAACTTGCTAAGATATGGAAGATTGATTGACTCATAGCACAGAAAAAATCCTGGTCACGATATCTAGGGTATGCATCTCGCACACCGACTACGTATAGTTACGGAGCACCGAGAGTAAACTCTTGCCGAAGTGATACCATCTAGTGCTTAATTGCTTTCGTCAATTTCTGTGTATGCATATTTAGTCCATTGAATGATCCTGTTCTCATTGTACTCCTATGACATGTGATGTCCCTTAGAAATAACAAGTTCAGATAAGTTCTTATTGGACCATTATAAGGGATTTACATTACTGTCCTCCTCGTCCGAAGATTTATCATCCTTTGTATGGTCATTATCAGAATCTTTCATATCTATTACCTCAATGATGGTGTTGTTTAACTCTTTCTCGTTTAACAATTCTCTTAACTCCTTGTCTTCTTCTCCTCCTTCTTCTTGGTGCTCTGACCTATTTCCCTTCACTGTTTCAGTATCACCTCCTGTTATATTTGTACTTTCTTTGTCTTGCACGGTCATTGAAATAGTGTTGTTATTCTCGTACACTAATATAAGAATGCTATGTGGCCAACCTCGTTAAAATGCATTCTTCATATACCATCTCCAAGTGGTACTGGAATACACCAACATCAATTTGTAGAAAAACCTTCGGTTGATCAGCTCACTGTGACATACACGGTTATTGCGTTAACCTGGGGTTGATTTGAAAATCTCATATTAACCAATTGTACACTGCTGAAAACTTCTCTTAGCTAGCCTTTCAATATCATTAAGAGTTGAACTGAGCTCTCATATATTTATACCTAATATTCTCTCGACCATGATATAACCAAAATACCACTTTATTTGATATATCTGTTTATGAAAAAATAGAGTTGAACTAACTAAGAAATTAATCATCACATCTAGTACCATGTATTCGATATTTTAGCACCGATATATTTTCAAACATTACGAACGAAACTATCTATAAATTTAGGAACAAAACTATTAAACCATGAGTTTAGAAACAAAACTATTTACGGACCTAGAACAATATTACACGTACTTACTTTATTTTATCACTAAGAATAAATATTATAAAGGGTATAAATTTTTTACCTCTATAAGAATCTACAAGCCAGCAAGGCTTCGTCGCTTTTCTTTGCCTCTCCTCAACCCTCTCTTCTCTTTGTTTTAGTATTTTTTGGATTAAAATAGATTTTTAGCTAGCTGACAGGAGTTTTATAGGCAGCTGCCAAAAAATGCCTTAATAAAGGGCGGCAAGGGGGCCTCTTGTAAAATTATCAGACCCCCTCTCCTCTCACGAGCGGACTTGGCAATTTTGCAGGTGATCCTCTAAGAGAAAACACCCTAACAAAGGGTGGCAAAAAGGTTACCTGTAAAAACAGCATACCCCCGTCCTCCCTCCGCACTCTGTGTGGCATTTTACAGGCAGCTCTCAACCGTGGAAAAAAAATGTTCTTAGAATGGCAATGGGACCGCTTGTAAATTTCGTAGCCCCCTACTGGCCTACTGTTAACAAGACCAATAGACATTTGCTACGCTGAATTTAATGCATTCTGAGTAGGTGTTTCTAATAATCTAGATGTATAAGTTTTTTAGATAAATATATATATATTAAGTATTTTAATTAAAAATATATTTAAAAAGTCCTTGCTAGATAGGTCCTAAATGGGTCATAAAGCCTAATTCAAGCGCTATCCTAGCTCTCTTACCTGACACACATTGAAAAAAAAGTTCATTTTAAATTTCTTAGCTATTAGCCTAGTTTGATTTATGGTCATCAACCATAAAATCTCATTCATCTATTAAATTTGAATCAATTTAGCTTTCTAGAGAGGGTTTTGATAGTAGTTTTATTTTACGTGACAATTTATTCAATAAAAAAATTAAAAGTACAGACATGGTGCTTATGTGGGATAGTCAGCCAAATATAGTAAGACCCATATGTCGGTGGCCACTCATCCTCCATCTCTCTCTTCTCCTCTTTTATCCTCTTCTAGTTGATAAGGAGGCCAAATGCCACCGCCGCTTTTCATTGACGAGTGCATGGGGAGCTCACTGAGACGAGCCCAGGTAGAGGTCATCTTTTCCCCTTGCTAGGCACCTCTGTATAAGGCAAATCAACATTGACTTCGCAAGCCTCTTTAGATCGACTGAGGCTTGCTCTTCATCGTCGGTGAACCCTTGTGTGTGTGCACGCTAAGGAAGATGAGGAGACAATTGATAATAAGCGTGAGGGTGATGCAGTGGCTGGGTGGTGGCCGATGAGACGGTTACACGGTGTCCTAGGCTCTAGCTAGTCAGATAGGATGGAGCTCGATAAGGTGGTGGAGGGCCAACATGACGACAGTAGCAATAATCGTGGCCACTCTGCCACTCCTCCATCACTTTCCCCTCTGTAGCAACAAGTGCACCGCCAACACCGTAGTAGCAACGTGTCACCATTCTGCTGCTCCTTGTCCTCAATCGTCATTGCCTTGTCGCCAACCCTTTTCTCCTCCCTCTCTTCCCTGCTACCATCCTCCCTCTCCTCCCTATGGCATGGCTTCGGGCAAATCTAAACTTATGTTGCCAACCGACCCCGAGCTTCTCTATGTTGGGTTTCTTCCGATTGCCAGCACCACCACATGAATCCCTACCACCATGCTCAACCTTGTCCATTGCCGCTGCGCTCGGCCTCGGCCACCGTCGCTATCCTCCCATCCATAGACGCACATTGTGAGGGATGTGGAATTTGGGTTGAGAGATGGTACAAGAAGAAGATAGAAGATGAAGGGGAAGAGAGGACTAACTGACAAACAGACCTATATATGCTGACTCACTAGACATCAAAATATCATTTCAATCTAAACTACTTTATAAACTAGCCTTATATATTCGGTTTATAGTTGATGAATATAAATAAAATTAGTCAGATATCAAGATGGACTTTTTGACTTTTGTAAACTTGCAAGGATGCCATTTTGCATTGAGAGGAGTGTCTGCATCACGTATACACTGTATACGCGTAACGAAAGACATGCCACGCTGGCACACTACATTCCCCTCCCCTCTGTCGCGTAACGAAAAGTTGGAGAGAGTGAGTAATTGCGAATGGTCCCTGGCCGGCATTGCCCAACCAAGAGAGAACATGACGTCCCCACAGCCCTCTGCCGCAGGTCAACATCGCACTAAAAACCATACACTTCTCCGTCAAACAGTACTGGCAGTACGCTTCCAGAACCCAATTTTTTTAGCCATCACGCAGAAACCGCGCATCGCTGGGGTGGAAATGGGGAATATCACTCGACCGTATATGGGTGTCTCGCCATCGGGTCGCGCGCACCACCTCCCGGAACCGACGCGCCCGCGCGGCGAGAAGATGGGCAGTGAGGTGGGAGCGGCATGTGGCGCGCGCTCCCAATGCTGAGCCGGCAAGTGCACTGCAAATGCCGCGTTCGGGCTAAGGCCCTCCACAATGTGCCAGTGAAGCAATTTTTTTTGCCTCACGGTAAGAAATAGGTATCGAACTCTCTCACTTACAAAGTAATAAAATTAGCACCACAGCTATCTATAGATATAGAACCCACACCCGAATAAAATATCGCTACCCTTCATCTCCATCTGTTTCTTTCACGTGAGAAAAAAAATCCTCTTCCTCTTTCCTCCCTCCATCTTCAGCAACATAAAATTCTCCTCATGATTACGTTGTGTCCCAGAATAAGCTACTTTGTTGTCCTAATCTTATGGCATCTGAAGAGACATGTTACACATCGGAAGGAGGTAGACCGATAACAGAGGCACCATGGGAAAGTGCTTGATGATGAATGCGCCAAGATAAAGTAGCCGACGAATGGCAGCGATGGGCAATTCATGGCTCGGCAACAGTAGGAAGTCTATGCATAAGCCACGATGCTTCTTCGATTCATGTGTGTCATGTGTGCTATCGGCAACGAGAGGGCTACCACCGTCGCATGGCGGATCTACGCGGTTAGGCCCGATCCATGCTCTAGCCTGGTACGTGAGCGCTCTTCTTGTTGATGTCGCCATGTAGCAGGTTTCTAAGTCCTGACTATTGGGGTGAATGATGCTGACTATTGAGGTGAATGACGCTAACATAGAAGGCACCATCGAAGGTACTACTTGTGTAGTCAGATGGTTGTTTTATAAATTACTTTGGTTTTTTGAGATATATGGATATAGCAAAGCACGGAGTGTCAAATCAATATGAAGTATGTTTATTAAAAATAAAGTATAAATGAATAATTTGAGTCTGGAGAGAACACAACATGACATGTTTGTGATTATATAAAAAAATAACCTAACATGTTACATTTTCACTACTACACCTTGATAATGATAGAGTGCATACATTATAATATAAACATTTGATGTCAAACTAAATAAGTCTAAGCTTGACCCCCACCAAAGTATGCTCAACCAAGTCCGCCTTAAGACAACAATGCATATCTCGATCCTAGATATCTTCGTCTATCTCTAGAACCCTAGAAAATCTATGAATTGGTCCATTTCCATATCCTAACAATGGTGTGTATGAGCTACCTACATCGTACTCATGCTCATAGTTATCATCATAGCGAACACCTGAAAGAATCCTTTTCATCCTCCACAATCATGTTATGCAATATAGTACAAGCATAAATGATTTGATCACACTTGCCACATACGTGTTGGGCTTCGTAGATATTAATGTCAAAATTTGGTAAGCTCACAAATAGATTCGGTTATAGATAGAGAACCGATCGGATTATAGAAAGAGACTGATTGATAGATGGAAAGAGCCAATCGGATAGAAGATGTATTCAGTTCAATCGATAGGTAGAGGATTATCTAGATGAGACCGAATCTAGGAAGAAATCGTGGAAACCACGGTAGAGTGGTTCTGTATCTATAAGATGTCTCTTGTAATTAGGCAAGAGTAGTTAATTTTGTTAATTTCTTAGAGATAGTTTTTTGTTCTATTGAGGAAATAATGTCTAATGGTTGTTTGTAATCATGTCGGACTCGTGTAATTCTGGGGTATAAATACAAACCCACAGGGACCTTATAATCTATCTCCACAGATTAATACAACTTCGGCGCATTGCCACCCTAGTTCATCTAGATTTTTCTCGATGGGTTTTGACCCTCGACACGAGGCACATTGGTTAAGTCTGATCTCTAGCGAAGGGGTAAGTCCTGCCATTATCTTGATATATCTGCTCAGTCTAAGGCTTCATCGATTGGATCCAACCTCTTAGTCCGATCGGATATATCACATCATGTTCACGTGGGATCTATCGGCTTATCGAGCTCCTTTTATCATCATCAGTCTTAAACTGCATCGATTAGATCCGACCTTCTAGATTACTGATAGTAGATTAAGTCTTAAGCCGTTGTGTCTTTATGTGACGTTTCATCGAAGTAGCCAGCCAAAGAGTTACATTTACACTAAGCTTCATGCTTAACATATCGGCTTTTCAGCTGATATTCATAGATCATCCATGATTAATCTACTAGCGATCGATTTAATTTTATTAGATCTAGCATTATACTATCTCGGTTAGATCCGATTTATCAATGTTGTATTTGATAAGTTTAGTATCATGATCTAGCAAGTTTCCTTTCTCCCATCGGCTCAACTAGCTGATGAGTTTACCTATTTATATCATATTCCTATGCTTACATCGAACTCACAGCTAGTTTATATCGTTAGTACAACTGATCTAGTTTCTGTTGCTCTGGTGCTGTTAGCTTCAACTATATATTGTCTCGGTTTAGTCCGATGCTAGTTTTGACAGTACGGTCATCGGTGGTTGTTATGTCTTATTTTTTCAAAAGACAAGACTTTGCTTTTTAGTACTTATTGTCTATTTTATTTAGAGCATTATTGTCTCTATAGCCGATGTGTTTACAATTTTATTTCTCGCTATTTGCTTATGTCATCATCGGCTTTCTAGCCAATATATAAGTGCTACAACCCTTATAGGCAACCAGTAAATAGTAGAAATTCATATCAACCTATCGGTCGATTGGTTTATCGATCTCATTTTTCTATCATTTTGTTAATTGCAGAGTCAAATTGACTGACACACTTATAAATCTCGAGTGTAGTACCTACACTGGAGCTAAACATATCTCCTAGGCCTTCGCGTATGTAGGTATATTGCATCGAACCTCTATCGACGAACACGCTCTCGGCTGGCAATGTGTGTGTGAGTTCAGATCTCAAATAGTTTTGTATGTATGTTTGTGCCCCGCTCCCATACTTTTTGACATCGGATGAAGTTGGCATCACTCCAAGCACACACTGTGGAGGGCCTAAGGCCCCGCCCTGGTACATTTTACCCTTTTTTTTCGGTGATCTAGTAGTGATGGTGGGTCGCTACTCGGCTCGGTTCAAAAAAGCTGTACGCTGGCAAGCTCTCTACTCACCTGCAGGCCCCCCGCCCGGCTGCTGCTGACACACAGTGGGCACGCAACGCTACGGCACTACCTGCGAAAGTTTGGCCAGCTCTCGTCACGATCGGCATCTATCATCTGGGGATTAATTCCTAGGCCATAAGTTCTCTAAACTAGCAACGACTTGGATTTATTTGTGTCGGTATACTGTATTGTGCGTTCCAAGTAATCAACTTCTCTTTTGTCTCACAAGATTCTCCCATCTTTTGCTCATCGTCAGTGCGAGATCGAAATCGATCACCAGTTCTCGCTTTAAAGCCATGGATCGATCGATCACAGTTCAGAGATCACTCAGCAATGGTGCAACACAGCTCCATGATCACATGAACCCATTCATAGCTCCCACATATAAGCCACCTCCTTTTATCCCTACGCTCATGTCGTCGCATGGCATCGAGCAATTAGCTGGGGAGCTTTGCTCGTTTGCTTTACCTTTACAATACTTACCATACTCGCAAAGCCACCATTAAAGCGCCACGCCCTTACCTTGCTTCAATCGTACTCCATGAATCTACATCTTTAGTGTAGCGATAGTACAAAACTCTTTTGCCTTGGGATGCTAAATTATCATGATTATGCCCCTTTTTTTCAGCGGAGGAATCATGGTTAACTTTGTGGAAATTTCAGAAATAACTAACTGTAATTTATGGTGATTCTTCAGTGATTTCTCCCTGGGAAAACATGGCAGGCAATTGCATTAGTTTAGTAATTGAAAAATGCCAGACAATTGCATTAGTTTGTGTAATTACAAAACGTGAAGGGTCATGTCGTTTAATTAGTTATCTCAAGAGTCAAGACGAAATTAAGATTGAGTCGTTATTTCAGGACATAATTAAGATTGAGACACTTTAAAAGATGCAATATTTGGAAAGCAGCCGCTCACCAAAACACTGTACCGGGCCACACAAACAGTCACAGATCGAGCAGCGTTTTAATTCGTGATATAAAGGGTACTGTCTCTGCATGGGTGCCGGCATGCATCATATCCTGTCCAGGAAGATGTTGTCTAATTAGTGTTAGTTAAGCGCTTATCATGAGCTGAGCTTTATATGGATCAGAGGGCAGCTGCATTCCAGTAGCATGTGGTTTGCAAAGAATGTTCTTGACTATAACTTATTATATATTCCCATCGTTATATATTAATATATAGTAATTACTATTACGGTTAGACACCACATAATGCTAAAGTATATTTTGGAGTAATTAACTAATGTTGTTTCTAGTGATCATGATCCAATGAAGCAGTATAATTATCAACTGCTAGTATTAACCTCTCTTGAAATATAATAAACTATTACTACGGTTAGACATTACATACAACTGCAATCTTCATAGGCCATTTCACCCAAAACTTCTGCATACCGTACATCTGATCTGACGCAGAACTTGTGTGCCAATTTTGATAGTGGCAAACATGAGTAGTAGAAATCTGCCGAATTGCTCCACCGAATTGAATGAAAGAGTGGCGTTTCCGTGTAGCAACAATACAGTGGAGTCAAACCGTGCGCCCACTCAAATCTGAGTGAGTTCGTACCTAATAGCGTCATTTTTCTTCTTTGCAATACTACGTTCTTTCCGTGCACGTTTTTATCATCTCGGCGCTTCTAGACAGCAACCTAATTCGAAGTCCATTAGATAATATTTTATTAGAGAATTACTTGTCACAAAATCAGTTTCATAATATGTTACTTCTTGCATTTCATAGTATAAGTTGTTTTGAATTTTTTTCAAAGAAGTTTAACTAAATTTATAGAAAAACGTAGCAACATTTTTAATATAAAATAATTTTACTATAAAGATATATTAATATTTTATCCAATAAAACTAATTTGATATTATAGATATTGCTATATTTCCCTATAAAATTAGTTAAATTTAAAGGAGTTTGACTTTAATATGAAATGGAGGGTAACTAGTACTATAAATAGCATGCTTCAGTTATTTAATATTCCACTGTAAAAATTTACTTAATGTTCTCTCAATCGCAAATGTCTACTATCAATTTTAATTTTGAGATATCAAGCTTTCACAATATGTTCGTAAAATAATCCAGTCATGTAGCATTGAATTTATATCATTAGCTAGCTCTATAATCAAAAGTACTTTACTACTGATATCCTATATTTAAAGCTAACTGTTGCTTTACCAAAATTCATCCATTTTGATCAAGACTTATTTAAGTTTATCTAAGTTTATAAAAAATAACAACATTCAAAACACATTAGTTTCATTAAATCTTGATTAAATATATTTTGATGTTGTATTTGTTTTGGGTTGAAAATAGTGTTATATTTTTTATAAAGTTAATCAAACACAAAAAATTAACTTTTAAAAAAATTAAAATAGTTTATAATATAAAACGGATGAATATATATTTCATGAACATACGGAGTAGTAGCCAAATTTGTCTCGGAGATACACGTTTGGCTGGGGATGTTGTGAACTTGTGATATAGTACCCTTCGCATTTTTTGGTACTAATATATAATGTTTCATTCGCTTTCTAATATTAAATCAGTCCGTACGCTTTTGGACCGGGGTCTCCCAAAGTCCAGCTTCACCAACGCTAGCTTTCTTTTTGCAGAGGAACAAGAACGAGAACACACAGCATGCATGCACGGACGTGGCAAAGTAATGTCGCGAACTCTCAATCGCACTAGTGTAAATCGAGACTTGTTTGTCAAACGAGCACAGTAACGCGAAATCCACGGGAAAACCACAACCTCTCGCTTCGAATTGCGTTGTCTAGAAGCGTTCACGTTCATTTCACATGTCATGGCGTGTAAGACCACGACAAACAAACAAACTAGCTTGCAAAGTGCAAACATAAACAGATTCTGGCATGCTTTGATTGGTGATTGCAATTCAAACGGAATGGATTTTCTAGCTTGTAAATTCTTTTAATTTTTCCCTTGAAAAACACCTATTTTTATAAAATTATTATATTCTCCAGTTCAACGATATAATGATGTTTAGAGCTTTTAAAATGATTAAAATTGAAAGAAATAAGGGTTATGATTAGTTAAGATAAATAGTTAGGTAAAAAAATTAAATAGGGTAGGGTTATGATTGGTTTAGATGAGAGTAGATAAGAATATCCTTATATATTTTTATAAATTTTAAACTCTATGGCTGCGTTTCTTTGTATGGTTGAAATCTTAACACATAATTAATTAAATATTAATTTAAAAAAATAAAAAATAGATTAATATGATTTTTTCAAGTCACTTTTATATAATTTTTTTTAAAAAAACACTACTTTAGAAAGCGTGTATGTGAAAGGGGAGAAACGTAATCATCCTAAATTTGCCTACATTCTGGAAGGAGTTTTTTTTTTGAAGGAGTGTTTTTTTTTTGGTAGAGCTGCATACCAGCTTGTTCGGAAGTCCTATGTAGCTTCGCTGCGGCGGTGCAGGGCACAAAGCATCGTTGTGCTGCCTTGCTGCTGCAGCCCGCGCAAACCGCAGCAAAGAGCCGAACAACCCCTAAATCGAAATTATACCTAAAATTATCAGGTATTTCGGTTTGAAATTGATATCGCTGTAATGCAAACAAAGGTATTAAATTTCCATGATACCAAAATTTTGGTAAGATTAATGCCATCAATATAAATTCTTGGAATTGTTGAAAAAACATTTTAGTGGAAAACTTTCAAATATTAGTAACTATACTATAATTTTAACTTTTGATTTCTATAAAATCAGATAGTTTTGAGATTTGTGTAGAGAGAAGAAAAAAAATTCAAATAGTATAGAGATTTATATAGGGAGAAGGAAAAAATCGAACACATATTTAATACTTAAATATACATAAGTTAATACGGTATATATATAGTGTAATTATATTATAATATAAAATTATATTATAGCTATTTAAAAAGCCTCGTCACATTTTCAGCCCATAAATTCGGGTAAAACCAACGTCTGCTGTTTGCTACCAAAATGAGCATCCGTCAAAATCTCGGTACTGCCAAAATTTGATTCCAATAAGATAGTATTTTTTTAAAAAAAACTTAACCGGTCAGCAATATGATTACTCCTATGTCCTTGTGTAATAATACATCATGCATTTCTTCTGCTTCCTTTGTTACTCATGCCGCTGCACCTGGCAGGCAGATACCACAAAACTTTTTGTCAAATGAAGCTACCGATGCCTATAAACCGAAAGGAAGACGTGCTAAACCGTATCCAAATTCAGTTGGGTTAATCGTCAGGCATTGCAGCTCGCGCCACGTGGACTCGAGCTCGCCGTGAGCGATGGCGGCTGAACGAAGGGAGAGACCAGAGTGTCTGTTCACTGCTGCTGTACACGCATGGCACGTGTCATGCACGCACGCTATGCTATTGTAGATGCACATGCCGTAAGCGCCTTTTTTTTTATATATTTCACACAAGACGCACACGCCACACATGCGAGTGTGTTCACTGACATACGCTTGAAGGGACGGACATCAGCGATATATCTTGGACTTATTAAATTTTTATTGAACTAACGTGTTATTAATTTGGTATGATACGTGTGCGCGTGTTATTTTTATTGGATGTACTAGAGGATTCCCCATGTTACAGCGGTAAGCAAGAAAGTCTTTACGGTGTTTTACATTTGGAAGGGAACAACTCTTTACTAAAAAAAATAAAATAGTGATGCAAGCTTCGTACCATGGTTACTATCGATTGTAAGGAAAAGAAGTAGCATACTGACATCTATATATGGGAGTAATGACATTAAGAAATACAAGAAACATAACTTAAGACATGAAATAATGGTTGGGATTGAACTGGATAAATCTAACTGTTAATGTTTTATGTTTTCTAAGTGATGTGGCTCGATGCATGTTGAAGTGCATGTTAGCTTACGTAAAAAACTTCAAAAACTATATTTAAATTTGACTTATTACTATATTAATATTCTATTGTATAAAATACTTAAGTCAGAAAATATGTCCATTTAATTAAGGTTAAGACATACAATAAAAAATATATCAACTACTTTGACCATGCTTGACAGCAATAATCAAACAAGGAAACCACATATTTTTTTCTATGGTCTCTTGTTCCTCAAACAAAGTCTTAAATTGGAGTTTCTCCTTTGACCAAATCTTGACTCAGTTGAACAAAAAGATTCAGATGCAAGTTACTGACCCCATGCAAAATCTAAACAATTTTAGCGGCTGATTAGTTAGTTCTCCCCCCTCTTAAAATCCTAAAGCCACCCATTCACCTACCCACAACCTCCTTCCCCTCCACTTCTATTACTACTCAATTCACTACCCATCTGCTGCTCCTCCGCCACCGCCACTGCCGCGGTGGCTCGCCGTCGCCGGCCACCTCCACCACTTCCCCCCGGCTGTACAGACGCCGCCGCCAGGCCGTGAGACGCTAGCCTCCGGCCTGTCGGCGCGGGAGAATGAAGGGCCTGTGGAAGCAGAGCGGCCTGGCAGGCCTGGCGTGCGCGGACGTCGGCAGCCTCGGCGCGGCGGCGGCGGGGCGGTCCTCCCGGCGGTGCGCGAGGCTCGTGGTGTACGGGTTCGCCGTCGCCTTCGCGGCATTCACCGCGTACGTGGCCTTCTCCTCCTCCTCCTCGCCTCCCGCCGGCGAGGGGGCGGCGGGAGGGGCCTCGTGGTTCGGCGGCGTGTACGCGTCCACGGCGCCGTACCGCGTGCAGGTGTCCGGATTCTTCTCTTCCATCTTCCCCACCAACTCCTCCACCCCCGCGCCGGAAGAGCCGCCGCGCCGCGGCGGCGGATCGAGCGAGGGAAGCGGTCAGGTGAGCAGCCATGGGATCGATGAACAGGCGCGGGTGGGCAGCGGGGCATTAAACAGTAGTTCTCCTTCCTCTGCGTCTAGTAAGCAGTTGGGAAATGGAGGTGGTGCGCCAAGCAACAATGCTGGTGGTGGGAGTGCACCTCCGCCTGCCAATTTGGCAGGAATAGGCACTCCACCAGCAAAGGCAAGCGGCAGTGATGGAGGCGAAGCTCCGGCAAATAATTCCACAAGCGGCGGCGCGCCGGCAAGTAGCGCGGTGGATCAGAGTAGCCCGGCCGGAGATGGGCGTGGATCCCCAATCACAGCCAGTAGCTCTGCCGGAAAATCATCCTCAGTGAAGGCCAGCGTGGAGGGTGTAGATAAGTCCAATAAGCAATCGGGAAGCGGAAGTGAAACCCCGAGCAATGATGATGCTGTTTCTGATCAGAAGGGCAGCACGGCGAAGGCCGAGACCAAAGCTGCAGTTGGAGCATCCAGTGATAATTCTACTGGAACTGGCAATTTAGCGAAGGTTGATGCTAACAGTAGATCTAATAACAGTACAGGAAGTGGAAGTGGTGTTGCAAGTAGTGTTTCATCTGCTGTAAATAGCACAGCAGTGAAGGCTGATGAAACAGACGCAGTCGTTGCCACAGGTACTGATTCTGACGGAAGTGTCTCAGCTATGAAGGCTAATTTGAATAATGGATCAGATGCTCAATCAGGGAGTGGGAGTGGAGATGCCAACCTTGCATCAGATGCAACCCTTAGCCTGGCGAAGGGAAATGCTAAAGATGGCGGAGCTGATACAAATAAAGCGAGTGGGAATGTGTCTTCAGCTAGTAATCAGACTGCTAGTTCTGCAATGGTAGGAAAGAAAGAGTGTGGATCCCCAAGCAAGAACCAGACACCTGTAGCATCAACAAATTCGAAGAATCAGAACCTGACTAGTGACGGAGTTGCTTCTGGTGGAAGTGGTGGTACAACTAGTAAGCAGAAGGAAACAACTTTGCAGGGTAGTGTTGGGTCATCAAAGGATCATCCTGCCCAAGAAATCAACTCAAAAACTGGGAACTACAGCGAAGTGCTGGTGAAGGGGAATGCATCATCAACAAAACAGCCTGACAAACAGGTTGACTGGATCAAGGAGATGTCAAGCTGTGATCTGTTCCACGGGAATTGGGTTCGGGATGACTCGTATCCTCTATATTCTGAGGGATCATGTCCTCACATTGATGAGCCCTTCGACTGCTATCTCAATGGCCGGCCAGATCAAGCCTACCAGAAGCTTCGATGGAAACCTAGCGGATGTAGCATCCCAAGGTGAGGAAAAGCTACTAGAACAGACAACCAATTTTGGTGAATTTTTATTTCATCTTAGTGCGTAACATGCCTAATTATATTCTTGTTGTATTAGATTGAATCCAACTGATATGTTGGAGAGGCTCAGGGGAAAAAGACTGGTTTTTGTTGGCGATTCACTGAATAGGAACATGTGGGAATCCCTGGTCTGCATCTTAAGGAACTCTGTCAAGGACAAGAAGAAGGTTTTTGAGGCATCTGGTAGGCATGAGTTTAAGACTGAGGGCTCATACTCTTTCCTGTTCACGGTATGTATTTTCCAGCTTGGATTGATTCTGTTTTACTATATGCACCCATTTCGGAAATTGGAAGTGTTGCTTAGTGCAAATTCTTGTCATTTAGGACTATAACTGCAGCGTGGAGTTCTTCCGCTCTCCTTTCTTAGTCCAAGAATGGGAGATGAAAGTAAGCAATGGAAAGAAAAAAGAAACTCTTAGGCTTGACATAGTTGAGCAATCATCACCAAAGTATAAGGATGCAAATTTTCTAATTTTCAATACTGGGCATTGGTGGACACATGAGAAAACTTCTCTAGGGTAACTTATCTTGATATCTTCAACTGCTATTTGGTTGGATAATCATCTCTATTTCATTCTTCTTGTTGAACATTAAGTTATGTTCTATGTGCCACAGGAAGGATTACTATCAGGAAGGTAATCACGTATATAGTGAGCTCAATGTTGTGGATGCCTTTCACAAAGCTCTTGTCACCTGGTCCAGGTGGATTGATGCCAATGTAAATCCCAAGAAAACGACTGTGTTGTTCAGAGGCTATTCCGCATCTCATTTCAGGCATGTATTGCCCTTTCTGTTTTGCGAATTACCAAATGCTAATTTGATGGATCTCAACTGAACTAATATTTTGTTGTGTTCTCAACTATGCAGTGGTGGACAATGGAATTCAGGTGGTAGCTGTGACAGAGAGACAGAACCAATAATAAATGAACAGTACCTTTCAACCTACCCACCAAAGATGAGCATTTTAGAGGATGTGATTCACAAGATGAAAACACCAGTTGTTTACTTGAACATAACAAGAATGACTGACTATAGAAAGGATGCACACCCTTCAATCTATCGCAAAAGGAACTTGACTGAGGAGGAGAGAAGATCGCCGGAGAGATACCAGGACTGCAGCCACTGGTGCCTTCCTGGGGTACCAGATTCCTGGAACGAGTTGCTTTATGCCCAGCTTTTGATCAAACAGCATCAAATGCTCCAACAATAAAGACAAGTATGGGGTTTTCTGGATGGGGGTGCGTGTATATTGAACTGTTCTCCATGATAATAATCAACACGATCATCAAAGTACGGTCGATAGAGACCTAGGGATTTTGAAATCCCTATAGAGAGTAAAGTTGCCAGTTGGTGAGATCTACCAATACGCACACAAATTCTTGGGTTAGAGACTTCTAGGACTTCATATTGTAAAGTTCATGTGTAGTGCTAATGAGTAATAAACAATAGTATAGATGTGACGATATAAAATTTCTTCCCTTTTTGGCAGTTCCTTTTGTATTTAAGGATATACAATATACTCTCTTCTGTGAGTTTATCATGAACCTCATATGCCACGTAACAACGAACAGCCTTAACAGATGAGATGCTACACTGCCACTTGATCACATTTCAATTTTCGAAGGTTAATGTGGAGGTGAGGTGAAACTGCATAACTGCTTATTGGATTGTAAAAACATCGTGTTCATTTCCTAGCATCGACATCTTATGATGGCGTTTTATTTTGTCAAATCTGAAACATAGAGACCTCATACACCAGTGTTTTTGTCGAAGTGAAATGCGAATTTTGAGTATCTCATAAGCCAAGAATGTATCCTGCAATGGTGTGTCAACTGTCGACCAACTGCTGGTGCTGGAAACAATTAGGCCTTAATCAACTTCTTGAGTTTGCCGACATTTTCCTACAGTTAAGCTGTCCATGTGGGGATCTTCCAGCTTGCAGCCTTTGAGGATTGAGGCTTGTAAAACTGTTAGTCGTAGTGCCCATGTTTGCATCAACCAGTTTATTTTAAGCAAATATGCAGGTGACTTTCTCATTTCCCCTCGTAGCATTCTGGAACTGGAAGTTGTATTGTGTATGTAGCAGAAGGCTTTTCTTGGGGCAATTGGAGCAAGCTGTGCTCAGGTCTAATTCTGCATTTCTGCGTGCCTATTGTGTGCTTGAGGTCTCTACTCTCTACACGATATTTTGTGTGCATCTTGCGAATTCGAGTAGATGAGAATGGAGGCTATTTCTTAGTTCTGTTGCGCTCAAAGAGGCAGCGACGTTCATCAACAAGACAACAACCCAGCTTATCCTGAACTAACCCGTCAGCCGTCAGTTTGTGCAACCGCAAAAGTAGTGTAGTCGACATTTTTTTTATTTATATATATTTTGTATTAAATATTTATATAAATATATTTTCGTTTGAAAAATTTACAAATATATACCAACTTCCTTTATTAGGTTTTTTTTTAAAAAAAATACCGTTTTATAGGATGTGAAATATAACATGGCAAACATCCGCTACCCCATTAACAACCATTAGAAAAATTTTAGGCGGTCCACTTATAGCCCTAGTCGAGATTGTTTTTTTCCCACGGTAGAGGCTAACTATACAATACCGCGATATGGTGCATGAGGGAGGAGGGAGGCCTACCGTTTTTGCGGTCGGTCTCTTGTCGTCCTCGGCTTGGGTAGTTTTTTTGCCTGCAGGGGGCCGCCTGCAAAATTTTAGGTCAACCCGTGAGAGGGGAGAGGTCTGATAATTTTGTAAGCAGCTCTCTTGCTGCTATCAGAAAAAAGAGAAGAGAGGGTTAAGCGGAGGTGAAGGTAAGCGGCGAAGCCATGCTTGCTTATGAATTCGTATGGAGATAAAAGATTTATATCATTTATAATATTTATTCTCAGTGATGAAACGAAGTAGTATGTATAGTATCGTTCTAGATTTGTAAATAGTTTCATTCATATAACCATAGATAATTTCATTCGTAATATTTGAATATATATCGATATTAAAATATTGAATGTATGGTATTAGATGTGACGATTAATTATTGAATGTATGGTATTAGATGTGACGATTAATTTCTTACTTAGTTAACTCTACTTTTTTATAAATAGATATGTTAAATAAAATAGTATTTTAGTTATATCATAGTCGAGAGACATATGGAATAGATTTATTAGAGCTAAGTTCAACTCTTAATGGCCTTGAAAGGATAACTGAGACAAGTTTTCTAATACTGTACAATTAGTTACGAGACTTTCGAATCAACTTAGGTCAACGCAATAACTATGTATATCGTAGTGAGCTGGATAATTGAAGGTTTTTTTCTAGAAATTGATGCTAGTAGATTCCATTACGTACGTGGAAAATGCATTACAGTAAGGTCAGCCACCTAGTATTCTTATGTCAATATAAAAAAAGACAACACTGTTTCAATAACCATACAATATGAAGAGAGTTTAAGTATAATAAAAAGTGATACTGAAATAATGGAGAAAAATGAGTTAGAGTACTAGTAAGGAGGAGGAGGAGGAGAAAGGAAGCCTAGAGGACCAACAAATGAGGGAGAGAGAAACAACACAATCATTGAGGTAATGCATAAGAAAGATTTTGATTTTGATAACGAGTATGCATATGATGATGAATTATCGGATGAGAAAGTTGGTAATGTAAATCACTCATAATGGTTCAATAAGGACTTATCTAGACTTATTATCTCTAAGGAGAATCACTTGTCATAGGAGTACAAGGGTAAATGGAATAATTACTAGAATGTGTCAATCATTTACTGTAATGTGTCAATCATTTACTAGAATGTGTCAATCATCATCAAGTATAATTATCACTTATAAGGGGTCAAGAAATTTCATAGAAAGATAACATTTCCATTTATTGCAATAGAGATATACTTCGATGATATGTATGAAAGTGTATTTAGGTCCCATAGTGTATTTTGAGTGATAGATGATAAGAAATTAGGGAGCTAATATATTGTAATTAAGAATATCACAGTATTTCGCCTAGTGAAAGATTGTTTTGTTTAAAAGAAGAATCCAATGAAGGATGGAAAAGAAATAAAAAGAAGAAGGGAGACTTAAAGCGATGAAAATGTAATTTTATTATTTCTTGAGTCATTAGGATAAGTCGAACTATTAACAGCAGCTCGAAAAATAAGTGCTCAATAAAATTTCTAAGTCTAGATGAGTGAATACTCGTACCACGTACACTTGGGGTTTTGTTTTTTCTTTTCCAGTGTTTCGGATGTTTGTGTCTAGGTTTTGTGGAAACTTATAGACAAGTTTCTTTGTCAAATAGAGAAATCAGCTCGGAGTCTTTGGATATTTTGGCCGGAGTCTCCGGACTGAGCTCTCTATTTGGTAGAGAGGCCTATCCAAAGTCTCTGAAAGTTTAGACCAGACACTTCGAACCTCTTCTCCTCGAAGCTAAGTGTTGTCTAGAGTTTTCGGACTGTTTGGTTGGAGTCTCCGGACTGAGCTCTCTGTATAAGCTAAAAGGCATGTCTGGATACTTCGAAGTTTGAATTCTGTAAGTAACGGCTAGCTTTGAGAGGAATAGATATTTAATCCTACCAACCCTCCTCTTTAGGGATTGGTTGCTCATTCATTTCTACACTACTTTTAAGAGCTTTCTAGAGGTTCCTCATTTCACTCTCTTGGATCTTGAGTTTAATCTACCCTTTAAATGTGTTTTTTGGTGATTTGTGAGAAATCGAATCTTGGGATTTGAGTGAGTACTTGTGGATCAACACTAGCGAAGACTCAAGCTTGTTACTCTTGAAGAATCATTTCCTAAATGACTAGGCGTTGCTCTCGAGGATTCAATGTGTGAAATGCCTAGGACATTTGTGAAGGTATTTCTCATCTCCGCAAGGAAAGAAGTATATTAGTGAGTACTTGAGTTCTTTCTTAGAAGTTGGTTTGGTAGAGCAAACTCCATAGAAAGCAAGAGCACGGTGTTCTAGTGGAGGCCTTGGTGGTTGTCTTGGATTAAGTGATATGCTTTGGTAAGAGCTTCAAGGCTAAACTAGTTTCTAGGGTTGAACTTGGTGAGACAAGAGATCGAAAGAGATCTGGCTCTTTAGAGTTTCTCAACAGAGACGTAGAATCGGTTGATCTAAACTTTGGTAAAAAATTGCTTGTTTCCTAATATCCCATTACCTTTTATATTTCCTATGATTTTATTTCCTTGCTTCCTCTCTAACCTTTAGGATTTGCCTCCTTTGAGTGTCGCTTGTACATTTTGAAGGTGGTCCAGAATCTCCAGACTATACAACCGGAGACTCTAGACTAGTCTCTTCTTTTGACAAAAAGATCGGTCTGGAAACTCTAAACTATAGGACTGGATACTCCAAAGGGAAGTCTAATTTCTGCTACTAGTTTATTTCAGATTTAAAAGTTTATACATTTACCCCTCCTCTGTGCGACTTAAGATCCTTTTAATGTATAACCTAGGATATAGACCAACATCAATTATCAGGCACATTAAGGATAAATTAAAGTACCAAATTACCAATATGAAGTCATGGAGGGTGAAACAAAAGATTGTGGACATAAGGTTTGGTACATTCAAAATTTCATATGATAATTTATGTTGTCTTCTAGCTTACATTCTTCAGAGGAATCTAGGGAGCTACTATAACCTCAAATCACTCTCATCACTTGACCATCCTCAGTAAAGTATGCTTCAATGAGTTTTCTTCATATTAAGTACATGCATTCACATATTTTTGCATTGACACCCTATACTTTGCATCGACGAAACATTCCTAACTGAAAAGTATATAAGATAAATATTGGTAGCAATTAGAGTTGATTTGAAAAATTAGATATTACTCGTGCCTTTCGCTTTTGTTGAGAGCGAGAACACTAAAAGTTTGTTCTGGTTTCTAAAGCGGGTAAAGGATACAGTTGTACGTATGAGGCTAGGTGTATGCCTTATACATGACTGTCACGTCGATTTTCGATGGGCTATTGAGTATTTAAGATATAGTAACGTGGAGAATGAATATGTACAATAGTGGTCAGATGTTCGTAGTAGATGATGAATGCGTCATATGGATGCTAATTTCTATAAACAGTTCAAGAACAAATATCTTATGGATCTTTTCAATAGTCTCTGTGTCCAAAATCAATAGAAGAAATTAAATGAGTTTTTGAGAAGGTTAGATGAGCTAACAATGAAACAAATAGATAAGTAGTTCAGAAGGTCGACAAAGCTCTCGAAGCTCTAAGACCACTCCTAGTGATGATCACATTGTGAGAAGGAGGTCGGTATATTAGGTTAGAAAATTTTTACACTGGATTAAGAATGAGCCGAAGGAGAAATATACTTTATTGTATGATGATAGTGATGCTAGGTTTGGTATAACGATCACCAATTTGGCTAAAATTTACAACTGGGTGATACGTGGTGTAAGAGGGCTACCGCTTATTGCCATTATTAAGTTTATCATGCATGTCACATGTAAATATTTTAGAAATCGGTACAAATCAATTATACCCTATATGGCAAAAAATGGTATTTTCTTTAGTACGATGATGATGAAATACTTGAAAAAAACATAAAAAGAACTAAGAGTATCAAGTTGTACCTCAAGATATACAGTAGTACAGATTCAAAATCTTGTGTGCTGAAAAAGCCAAATATAGAATCTAACATAAGAGAGTTATGTAAGAGTGTATCCTAAAGAATGATGAGGCCTACTTGTTCTCATACCAAAAGCCAAGGCCATACCATAAGCCATGTTCTTATGTATTGCCACGAGCTCTAAGTGTGGGATAATGGACCTTCATCATGTATCACCTTATTTTAGGAAGAAAGCTATTTTCCATGCCTAGAGTGATGAGGAATTTGGTTTCGGTATTACAGGATCTTTCAGAGTTTAACAACCTTAATTTTTTTACATTCCAAACCCAACGAAAATGAGGGGTAAGACAGGTCGCCATAAGACTAGACAGATTTGTAATGAAATGGATGAGTTCGAAGTAGGCGGAAGGTTCAAACGTTGTAGCAAGTGTGACCCAGAGAGACATACTTAAAAGAAGTGTTCAAAAGATACAGAGTTTTCGAGTGAGGTGAAAGCTCCTCTATCACGAGTAGGGGCTGATGGAAGACGTCCCATAAGGGAAGGCACCACTTTAAAATCAACCTGGTCTAGGCATTATCATGTACATGTTGGTTAAATCATATAGTGTAAGTATATATATTATTGTAAGAGTAGATATGTACTTAAGGTCTCGTAATTTAGAGACTCGTGAATATTTTTTTATAAGTTGTATGAAGTATATATATCATAATATTATTTACTTTGGTGCTTATAGGAATGGTAACTGTTGTTCGTTTTCTCTCACAAAAATTTATCATCAATTATATGAACTATATATTATTTTTTTTATTTTCAATAATCGTGTTGGAAATGTAGTTCCTCCGATAGCGGTAGCTGCGTCTTTTAATTAATGGTGTAATGATTTTTTAGCATTAATGCTGATTTATTACGCATCTCAATTATTTTTTTATGTACTCATAAATTTTCTTTACAATTAAATCTCTAAATAAAAATAGATTTATTTAAAATCTTTTTTTTCTTTTGGATATATCTACAGTAGGGAGAAAACACCCTAACAGAGGGCAGCAAGAGGATCGTCTGTAAAATTTTCAAGTATCTCCCGTATCTCCCCTCCCACGAGGGGGCTTGGCAATTTTATAAGCGGTCCCTCTAGGATAAAAAAGCAGCCAAGCATAGGACGGAAAGGGGCCACTTGTAAAAAGGGTATACCCCATCTACCCTTGCGCATCCTATCGTAATATTTTACAGGTGGCCCCCTACTGTGGGAAAAAATACTCTTGGCTAGAGTGGTAGAGAGCCATTTATAAATTTTCTAGCCCCCCGTTGGCTCGTTGTTAATAGGGCAACAAGCATTTTTCATGTCAGATTTTATGCCTTATAAGGATACATTTTTTAAAATATATATATATTCCAGAGGGCGTTAGGGGTATAGATCTATAATTTTTTAAAAAAATATATATCTTTATAAATATTGTAATAAAAAATATAAATATAAAAAAATAATGTAGTTAATAGGTTCAGCGAAACCTAAGGGAGTGCAATATTGTTGGGCCAGAGAGTGTAGGAGAACCTTTGTGGATGAAGTCCATATTACCTTCGTCAACTGTAGGCCGAGTCTAATCCCCTTCCTTAACCACAAAACTAGGTAAAACACATCCTTCAATTATCAATACTAGTTCAATTTGCCTCCTCGAGTGGTTTTGAATGTGATTTTATCCTACATAGTGCCACTTAGACTGAGTAGGGCCCACCTATCATTGAGCCTTCACAATTTTCTCCACGTTTTCTTTCTCCCTATCCTCTTATCTCAACTAGACTTGCGACATCCTCATTCCCCAATCACTACTATCGAACTCCCTAACATTCCCCTTCTTCGTCGACAACAACGGAGGAGGCCATGCCTCTGTGAAGGTGGCAAAAGAAGGAGGGGGATCTCATACCTACATCCTTCTCCACCTTCACTGTCGCCACCGCAACCTCTATCCTCACTAACACCCAGCTCCTATAGATCTGCCTCTTGTGATGAGAACTTGAGCACCTTGTGCGTGGCGATGGCAGTGGGTGTGAAGCTCAAGCTCAATGAGGTGGTAAAGGACCAGAGCGACAATGCAACCCCTAGAGGGAGAAGTCGGTGCCCTGTGACACGAGGAGCTTGGCGTCACCATCGACATACATGCATACCTTGTAGCCCTGCCCAGCTCGAGCTTGCCAGTCCATCCATGGGAAGAAGGCACGGTGGTTGGATCGAGGCCATCCCGAAAAAAGCGATAGAAATCGGCGGCAATAAGGAAGGGAGACAGGCGAAGGACCACTTTAATAGATTGAGCCCAACACACAATGTCATGGCTTCCGATAAGGACCCTCACGCCTCGAAACCTTACCATCTCCTCCTTAAGCGATTGACCTGCTCAAGCTTGAGCTACTTCTCTTCTATTACCTCCCGAGCAATATCCACCTAATCTATGACTGCCAACACTTTTCCATGTGCCGCCGCCGTGCTGGCATACCCTCTGCTCTAGCCTAGGCACCACGGTCCTCTACTCAAGATTCCTAGCCGTATAGGTCGGAGGAGTAAAGGGGAGATGGTATGTAGGTCATTGTTTTTTCTTTTTTAATGACATCCTCATTGACATTAACGTGATGCAATGTTAGCACAAATTGATCAGTCAACATACCACAAAGGACAAAATCAAGATAAAAAGAGGTAAATTGATGGTATTGATAGTTGAAAAATATGTTTTATCTGGTTTTGCGGTTGGCAGAGGGAAATTGGACTAGGCCTATACTTTAGGGAGGTAGGACGGACTTTTATCAACCTTTGCTGTAATTAACAAGGCCCATCAAAGCCTTGTTCTCAGTCCTCTTATCAATTTCCATTTCCTTTCTACATTTTAACAGTTTTTTTTTTTTTTTTTGCGCGGAGTAACAATCCTTTTCGATTAGATGAACACTCACACATGGCACACCACAGAACACACGGATATACCCGCGTGTGCATTCCTCAACATATGCTCAAAATATGAAGGCTAGTTGTAAATCTTTGAGCTGAGTAAGCTCCTATTAATTAAAAGCATTGCCTGCATGTGAGTTAAACCTGGTGGGTGCAGTCATTAATTTGTCCACGCCTCTAATGCTTTTCGGAGAATAGCTAGCCAATTTAATCCGACATTAGCAATTTACTCGTCTCTAAAATAACCTTAGCCAATGAATAGTTGTGCCTACGATGCATGGACCATAAAGGTCTGGTGTCCTAGCTTGTGGCTAGGTGAAAAAGGACATGTAACTGTGGGAACATTTGGCTTCAAACAAAATTGCCCTTAGTCACTCAAAGATACATCAAGGTTCTTCCACACTATTCTGGCTGCGAACTTTGATACCGAATTTTGTTTCTTTATGATATAATCATGTAATATTGGCTACCATTAGGGAAAACTTGTCAATACATGTCTTCCAGCAGACGCCATTACCATTTAGGGTGTGCTCGTTTTATATCACAGGAGGCAAATTATGTGCGGATTATTTACGCTTGAAAACATGATTTCTTAAAAAAAGACCATTTATATCATCATTGCTTGGTAACTTTACTACCTTTATTTCAATTTACAAATCTCACACTAAATAAGTAGGTGCGACAGATTATATTATTACCCCTATTAATTACATTCTAATTATTTTTTTAAAAAACAAACATTAAAATTTCTTTTATTGTGAGAAGAACTTGTACTATGACTACATTGATAAAGATAAAAAGGGAAAGACACCTCTAAAAATACTTACTAATATGAGAATGATAAGTATATGAAAAAAAACTAAATACTATAATAGAATGACAAGTAAAGTAAAGCGGGATGAGCAATTTTTTTTTACTTTACACTATGTTATGTAATATAGTTAATTTATCGCTAGAAGCAGCTGTCTATAATCCATCCAATCAATTCGTAAGGAACACACCCTTAACCTCGTCTCCCTAAAAGAAAAGCTCCCACGTGTAACTTGTTGGACATCACGTTTAACAATCGTCTAAACTGAAAATCACCTGATTAAAATGGCCAGGCTAATTAAGCCACAGCGTTAGCCAGGGATGGCCCTAGTTATGGAATCGCCCATTACCTCTGCAAGGTTCTGCCGGTTGTCCAGACTCTGCAGAAGAGAGATTGAATTCTTCGAGCCCCCGCACCCCCCACCATGCCGGCCAAAAGCTGGATGCATCGACCACACGTCCCTGACCCTGACACTACCCAAATTTGCTTTACGTCCCTGTTTGTTCCCATCCTCCCACTGCTAAATCTGACTAATCACCGCCCCACAGCCCCCACCTGATCTGACTGTTCGTTCCATGCATGATCCACACATCCCATACTTACCAAACAAAAGAAGATGGAGAAGATACCCATCGTGTTAACGCCCCAAAAAATAGTCATTAACATCAGAAGCAACCATTCTATGATCAACTTGATGTAGCCATGGCTTAGATTTCACGCTAGTGCCATAGAAACTGAGATGTGAACTAGTTTATGCGGAAATATGATAATTTCAGTACTTAACTATCTCCTAACATTTGACGGCATAATTACCATTCAAAAAATTGACAAAGCGGCTCACTCTACAAATTGCCATTGATGAACTTAAATTATACAAAATATTATCCTACAAGTATTTTTATCTCTTTTTTATCACCATTTTTAGGTTTTCATCCATACATCTCTGTTAAGTCTTCTTAAAAAAAATCATTTTGTCCTTTGAATTTGATAAATACCATCATACTAAATTATACCCTTAAAAATCTCATAAATTATTGAAAGGGAAAAGATGTTTGCATATTTTCAAATTCTATATAATGGTCTTAACGAAGGTTTTTTAAGGGTAAAATGGCCATTTAATTTTAAAAAAAACTTAAGGAAGGTCTTTAGAAAGTGGAAAGAAAGGTTAAAAACACTAGTATGAGATGACATTTTATAAAACTCATATTTATCAATAGCAATTTATAGAACTAGTCACAAAATTTGTATTTGCTAATAGCAGTTTGTAGGTGCTTACCAATAATAAAATATAGGAGTAGAATTTTTCCTACGGTTCGGTTGAATCGTAGCCAGAATCCTTAGAACCCCGTGACAGTTGCTAGCGTCCTGCTTAAAGGTCTTAGCCATCGCCCGTTCGGTTTTTACCATGGATTTTGGATTTTTCACTATCATACTTATCGATCTTCTAAATAATACGTTTCGTGAAAAAAATATACAAAAATTTCTCATCTAATTTTTCTAAAACAAAATTTTAATTTATAGTAGTTAATTTAATCGTTTATATTTTCAGTTATCGAAATATCATAAAATTAGATAATTTAAAAAAGAAAATAACAGCCCATCATCTCCTAACATTTGATTGCATGTCCTCTTCACTGGATACATAGGCTATTAATTGACCAACCAACATGTACACTGCCAGATTGAAACGAGGCATTTCATCATGCATCTCCCTAAGCTAACTGCACAGGGCGTTACGCATGCGAACACAAACCGGTGCCATCGATCACGGGGGACGACGCAGACGAGGATCCGGCCCGGCCGATCCGAGCCGTCCGTTCCTCGATCGGACGGCCGGTGATGTGCTGTAAGAACACCGGAGACATGTGAATGCCATGCCAAAGCCAGACAGTGCTGACAACTGCACCATCTACTAGTATTCTAATTTACCTGGTTTCCCCATAAATAAATGCAGGCATGATGAGCCATAAAAATCACACCATGAACCAAAGAACCAAAAGCTCCCTTCCTTTCATTTGCACCATCCCCAAATCTCCTCCTCCATTGCCCTCTCTCCCTCTCTCTCTCTCTCTCTCTCTGTTTGTCTTTCTCTCTCATCCATGAGGATCAGGAGGAGGCCACAGTCTTCTTTCTCATTGCAGAGCTCAGATCCATCCACATCCACTGCACCCCAAACGCCACAGAATGCGGCAGCAAGAAACCGGGAGTGGATGCAGGGAGTGAAGGAGGGTGATGTTGGGAGGAGGCTGCACCATGCAAATGTGGATCTTGGCAAGAAATCTGGGGTGGCCAGGCGCCTTGCATTGCAGCAGGTACGCATTGCTCTAGCTGCAGATTTCGTTCGGTCGTCTTGGTTCTTGCACTCTTGGATCGGATGGCTAGATCTAGTTAAATCAAAAGCTCTTGTCTTTGGCTTCAACTCTCCCAGGACAATGGAGTGGATTGCAGCAACAGCAAGAGAACGGGTGCAGAACAAGGAGCTGCTGAAGATGTTCACAGGAGGTATGGACACTGAAGAACTACTGCAAAATGCAAAACGAACAACTCTGTTAAATTTGACTGAAACAACACTACAATAGATGCACATTCCATCAGGTTACTGCTCCCATTTAATTATTAGTGTTGCTTTTTCTTTGTTCCTACTGTTTCATAGTGAGCGATGCAATTGTAAATTGTTTCAGTAGTACACTCCCCTGTCAGACAGAACGGCCTGTAGGCATGTCCACCCATGCATGATGCATCCAGCCATGATAATTCCATTTAGGCCATTTCTTGTTGGAGCCGATTTTTTGGTCTGTTTCGACCAATCAGGCTCGCACGCATGACAGCCTGTTTGGTTTTGGTTGTATCCTTGTGTGATCTAGCTTGGCACCTAGTGAGCTGGGCACAAGAAAGTCCAGTGGCAATGCACTGGATCGCCACCTGTATTTTGATCACATTTTGATCAGTTTTGGTCATGGTTTGTTTGTTTGTCTGTTTGCTTGTGCGAGTGATGCGTTTTGTGCTTTGCATTGCAGTGTGGTGAATGTGCATCGTCGCGGTTGGGACGACGAGAAGGAGAGTGTGCCGTGCACCGGCGGCGAGGTGAGCGGCAAGTCCGAGGTGGCAGCAGGGGAGCCAGCAGTGGCAGTTAGCAATGGCGTGGCGGTGGCGCCCGTTGCACCGACCGTGATGGTGGCTGTAAAGGAGGAGAGGAGTGTCGGCAATGGCGGTGGCGGGGCCAAGAAACGGCGCGGTGGCCCGGCGGTGCTGATGGAGGGGTCACGGTGCAGCCGCGTGAACGGCCGCGGGTGGCGGTGCAGCCAGCCGACGCTCGTCGGCTACGCGCTCTGCGAGCACCACCTCGGCAAGGGCAGGATGCGGAGCGTCACCGGCGGAGGACGCGGCGGTGCCAGCCAACTTGGGCGCACCGAGCACAGGCCGGCGGCGAGGATCCCAGCCGCGGCGCCGCCCAAGGCCGACGAGCCGGGCCTGGGACGCTGCTAAGGCGAACACAAGGTCGCGCGCGCGCCATTGCGACGGAAACGCAGCATTGTTGAGGTACATTTTGGTCGGCGGTGTGGATTCTTGCCGTGACCTTTAATGTCGGCGGTGGCAATGAACTGGTCAAAATTTTCACCGTGATTTCCGAGTAAATAGTGGCAGAAGAAAAGATTGCAAGTTGCAGCTGAGATCGAAGGGTACTACTCTGAAGGGGTAAACAGTACGGACCTTTGGTTTGGGGGCCTTTTGGTCTGGTCGTCAAGGGCAGCAATGGAAAAGCGCTCGAATCCGGTGATGCGGTGAGCAACTTGGTTGGCGTGGCCTGCATTTTAGTCCCGGTTCCCAAACCGTGCGTGCCGATTGCACCAAACGAAACGCTCTGCCTGCGTACGCGGGATCGCGAGCGTGGCGTGCGACAAAAAACGGAGGCGGGGGCGGGGGCGGGCTAAGCTCTCTTTTAGAACGGGGTGACTCCGCGCGGAGTAGCGGGCCGTGCCGCCGTGGGGAGCGCGGTTGGGTTGCTGTTGTCAGATATTGGCCCAGATCTCTGATTACTAGTTCCACCGTCCACACGGTCTCATTTCAGCCCAGAGGCCCGGACCTGATAGGAAAAGGAATTTGGAGAAATCAATGCATCGATCCCAATTTTCTTGCTTAGCTTCTTGCGCTTCGGTCTACTATACCTGTAGACGTATAATAACTTTCTGAACTGATCCAAAGGATCTCGGACGATGGTGTCGGAAGACATCCGATTACTATTATGATTCTCACACCGCGATCATCATTGGCATCACAAATCACTATCGTTACGAAAATGAAAAGCCAACACCTTCCAAGTTCCTGAAAAACGACACTATTTGCTAGTAGATTTTAGGCATATGAATATTCACCTAAATTGATGTAATTTTGTTGTTAAATATAGTTTTGCTTCTTTTAAAGTTCAAATATTTTTACATGTAATTTTATAATTTTTTTATGAATTATATTTTTTTCTAGGTTAGAATAATTTATTGTTCAATCTCTTGTCTGGAGTTTGTTTAAATTAGTACGAACCAGTGAAAACCATTGGATTGTTATCAAGAGATAATTTAGTTGTCTAAAATCAAGACAGTCCGATGTTTACAAATACTCCCTCCGTCTACAGGAATATAAGTATGAGCGTATATACATGGATAGTGGTATCCTTAAGCGGATTGAAAAACGGGTGTGAATGGTGTGCAGATGTGAATGTGGAGTCGATTGTTTCGAACGATGGACATGATGCAGAGCTGATGTGAACTCAGCTCAGAAACAAATTATCAAATGTAACGTGTATACATAATCGATATAGCATTAACATTAAGTAATGAATACAAGGGCAATAATATAACAATAACATTATAGGCACATGAAAAACATCACACATCACTATATATCACATTAACTAATTAACGTGCCCATTATTCATTTGTACAAACAAACTAGTCACAATGACATACAGTAAGTTCACAAATGATATTCAATTATCCATACAGATTAGTACTACTAAACAAGTTATAAGTATGAAATAACAATATATAGCAAAACCCAATGGCAAAGATCTGGAGTCGTACAGCTGGTTGGTGTGAGCTAGAGAGTAGAGAGAATCAGGTAGAGTTAATAAATTAGATCAAGTTGAATAGATTCATATCAAATAGGCACAGCTACATACCCTAAAAAATCAAATTATCTGTTAAACTGTCTACCAGATAATCCTTTTAAAATATCAGATAATCCATATCCACTATATATTATATCACATTCACATCCACATGCTATTATCCGCATCTGAATTCGTACTCACCAGATATTTATAAACCCTTACTATATCTACTTCGGACGGATTTAAAACGAATCGAATTAGATAATATCCAATCCGTTTTCACCCTATGAATATGCCACACACTCCAGTTAGCACTCACGTGATACAACCTAAACAACATCTTGCACTCCAAACACACTACGGATTCTTTAGATGTCATTCTAACCAAACATCATCTTGGATTATTTAGGTCCACGTGATTCAACCACACACTCCACTTAGCACTCACTCATCTAGGTCCAACTCAACCCGATGGCTACCAAACTGGTCCTACATAGATTGGATTACAGAACATGAAAAGGGTGGAGGATACATCTTTCCACATTGATGTTACATAGCATTCTTTAGAATTGAGGAGTCGTGGCTAAATATTGCAATCTTCAATACATTCTTACAAAAATCGGAGAGGGATGAAATTAAACCACGAGTAACAATTTCATAACAGAGAGAACTACCTCAAAAACCCCTTCCTTTTTCCATCTAAAGTTTTTAGGGAACCTTTTTCCATATGTACATCAGGTCATCAGCATCTATATCTCATTCTATACGGAGGGAACTCAAATCAGTGAATCTGCGGCAAAACCGGCAGGACCAAAAATAATAGACCACTTCCCTACACACGAAATGGTGGGATGGCTAGAGTCCGCTGTGTATATCCAACTATGTATACGCCAATCCTGTACATGGTGCTATAAGATGTACGTCTGTACATCGGAAAATTATCAACCTGATTTCTAGCGCATCTTTAACATCTCAGCTCTCTTCTGTCGCCTTTTCCGATACCTCCATGCGACTTGGATGCGATTTGCTGCAAGGCTCCTCCAGTACGGTGATTCATACCTGTTTTCAAGTTTATTAAAGCATCTAGCTAGATTTGCATGGATCTCAAAGCAACTGAGGGTTAAATAATGCTCATTCACCACATGAATCATGCTTTGGATGCACAAATAATTGCAGATAGGAGCATACAAGCAGCTCAAAATATTTCCATTGACAAACTAATTAATCCGTTTCACAATATCTGTCTATTATCCCACCATGCGCACTTATCTATGAAGTAGAAAATCTAATAAAAAGATAATGAGAAAAGATGATGGATACCTCTGCAATAGAACCAGCTTACCTCTTTCAAAGCATTTAGTTTGTTAGGGGCATATAATGAACATGTCTAAAAAAACCACGTCTTAGTATCCTCAGTGGATAAATATTTTGTAATGGTTGCTCGCTGGAAAATGGACAAATATACATAATTCGTAAGCCTACCATTATTACACAATTCCTCTCACAAATTGATAATAGAACATGAAAATTATGTAGGAAAAATCTTTGATTTGATTTATTTCGTAGATTAATATTGGTTCCCCTCAACCTAATACTACTAGTAATTAAGTACTTTGTTTTGAGATTCATAAACTTTTCTAGTAAAGTTATAATTTGCTCGGGTGTTTGCTTACCTAATTGTACCTAGCACATGAGGGTTGCGAAAGAATCTCGAAAATTGTGAAGTCACTTCTTCCAAATCACGTGCTTGCAGCACAAAAGCTTCAACATTTGTTAAACATCTGACAGTATGTATAGCCACCAAACGAATGCCATGCAACTTCATCTTCCCACTATCTGATATAGTATGACGGTAGCAGTTTTGATCATATAACCAAGAGAGATACCAGAAGGCACGAGCAGTCAAGATAGTGTAAAATTTGCATACCTCTATTCGCTGAAGATTGTTCCAAGTACCAGGAAAGGAGTTCCTCACCACATACATCTCCTTCTTGCAAGGGAGACTTATTTCCATCTGCACTGATGCTTTCCAGTCTACCCCTGACTACAAAAACCATCTTTTCAACAGGACCGCCCTGATAAAGAATGTCACTTCCACTAATATACAAGTTCTGCCTTAGCTTGTCACATATCGCATCCCAGATTGCATTGTCCATCAGGTTAAACAGCCGAACCTAAAATAGATGGTGAAAGAAGGAAACTGCAAGTTAAAGTTCCGTCAAGTTCCAAATAATAATTGCATAGAATTTTTTTCACAGCATGCAAAAATGACAAAGTAGTTGAACAGAAAACATATTCGATGTAACTAGATTTGGACCATTGCAGTGCATTGGCATCATGAGATCAACTGAATGATGTCACAGTAACCCAATGATATTGGCAACGAAACTTATTCGGATAACAAGTGTGCAGCCATGCATTGCTAGTACAGTGTGGGGACCGTAATGGACAAGTGCTGACTTGTCATTACTCTTAAAAGGAAAACAGAGTCCTCGCAAAAAGAAAGCAAAACAGAGGAAATTATTAAGCATATACACATCACAAAACTACCAGTACAAACACAAAGCTTGCCATCTCATTTCGTAAAGAAAAATGCAAAAGAAAACATCCACACAGAACCAAAAATTTACACCTGGGTACCACTACCACCTAGACCAACTTGGTCCACAGGAAGTTTGTTTTCAGTCCTTTCCTGTCTAGGGATTCACTCTGAGTCAAACCACTACCAGGAACTCATCCCAGTACCTGGTTAAGTTGTCACTACATGAAATAATTGTCTGAAAGACGAGAAGCAATGCCAAATGGGATATATCCTGGCTATCATGACAAGTTGCATTAATAAAAAAAATGCACCCAACCAGTATCAACTAATTGAAGAGGTATGGAAGGAAAATGGTTGCAAAGACACAAGAAACAAACTTTCTTAAGGAACCCAAAGAAATGGCAGTGTATGTCCCTTTGAATATGTTCTGGCAAATTGCTCAAAATATCTTCTTCATTCACTCCTCTAGTAGCTACCCAGCTGAACCTCTCAGCAGATCTAACCCTCCTGCATATTCACAAAGCTTAAGGCGTTCTCACCTTGTGGCATATAAATTTGGGGTTTGTTACTGATGTGTCAGTACTTACTATAGCTAGATGATAACAAAACATTTGCATTAGTACTAACATGAAGAAAAATTGGTACTATCTCCATTCACGAATAAAATTCATATTTACTAACCATTATATCTTTTGCTTGCAATATTAGCCATTCTACATTATCAAGGTATGTACGTGCACAGTCCAGCATTTATCTCTGATACTCATCCATTCCCTTTTTTCAAAATAGTTATTAAAAGAAGGTAATGGTAGCAGTTTTCACCATTTCAATTCTTAGTCACATTTTAAATTGGAATGAAGTTCATTTTACCCCACTCAAGGCCTGAAACCGGACATTTCACTAGGTAAACAGATCTAGTAGGAAATAACATCTTTATCAGGTAATATGATGTTTACTTCTCTAATAATGTGAAAGGAAAGAGAATAAAAAGGGTCGGTTTCCTCATATCTCAGTTATTTGATTTGGAAGATATAAGACCTTCTCAGATCTTCTGGCAGTCGCCTATGACTCATCCACTGTTCAACATCATGCCTTCTCAGCTGCATCTCTAGTCTCCTGCAAAAGAGATATATGCTCTTTGGAGCATTAGTTATCGTACTTCTTTAGGATAAGGCACTACCAGTGCAGCACAGTTGCATTTATTCAAACTGATTGTTGTTACTATTTGTGTTCTGTTCAATTTTTGTGCCTATATGTAACATAATGTACATGTGCATATACTAGCCCATTGGCATCTCATCAATACACTTCATATAGGATAAACTTGTGGTACAATTGCATACCTTTTCACAATAGCTTGGAGAAAATTCTGCATGGACCCTATGAGTAATGCGAAAAGCAACAACCCCAGTCCAAGAATAGCCATAGTGAAAAGTACTTCCCATGGAAGGTAACTTGGGATCAAATTGCCAGCCAAAGTACTTATTTGCTGCATCGGATAATTGAAGAAAATAAGCATATAAAAGAAGAAAAAAAAGCTGAACCAGAAGTGAGCATCAGTGGCCTATTGCTTTGTGTAAAAAACTAGATATTTAGGAAGGAGGTAGGGACTTTTTATCCTTTCCATATACAGATGAATATGACTGGTTAGATTACCATATCTGCATAATTGTATGGGTACCACCTATCGACCCACTTAACTAATCAACTAAAAATGTAGTGCAACATAGAAAAAAGCATATTTAGTTGATTTAGTTGAGAGTGAACAAATGGATACCCATACAATGACCCACTCTATCCTTAACCATATGGATAAAAAATAACAAATTAATTTCCTATGAAGAGAGTTACCTGAAATCTCCAAAATAGTGAATATATATAACGTTCAAGTCCAGGTTCTGTGGTTAGCAATACTGCCTGTTGGTAGATGCCATAAGAGAAATAGCCATTTTTAGTATCAAAACAGCCAATTAAGTCTGAGTTGCTCGACCACTCGGTCCTATTTATTCTATTAATTCCACAATCTGTGAATTCATTACAGAATCCTTTTGATATGTTTGATGCAGCACAAGCATCCTGTAGACATTGATTAACCCTCTGCAACAAAACATGAGTGAATATAAGATATTATAATTTTTATACCTGATAACTTCAATCATCAAATAAAACAAGAAAACAAGTCAATAAAGTGCGCAATCATGCACATGAGAATATATCCCAAGTGATTTTTTTAGTTGGATGTTGGGCGAAAACAGATATGATATTGTAACACCCTGAGTCCTCAACCTTTGGTCTGGCATGGTAAGTTTATACTGTGATCTAGTACCTGTTGGCCCAGATCAGTGCAGAAATGTAACATCGATCAATCAACTTTATGTTTAATGTGCTAATGACAACCCCAAAATCACACAATAGAGAATATAATCTTGAAAAAGATAACAGAACCTACTGATACCCAATAAAATGTATACTGTTCCAACACTGAATCGGGGAAATTACTGAACCTCCTTTCCAAATCCAATCTGAATGGGGTTGGGCAGTTGGGAAGTATCAGATTGATTGCATCCTTAGCTATATACCATATGGAATTGTCATAAAGAAGAGACTAACCTGTAGTCCGAAGAGGTACCAACATGAACCAACAACATGCCCTGCCAGAACAAACATTAGAAGATTAATCACAAAGTTAGACCATGCTGACTCAAAAATGAATCCATTTGTAGATTGACCACCAAGCAGTGGCACAAATCTTACAATACGTTGCACGTACTGAAGAACTGTAGCACGCAATAAATTCTTTGCATAGTTTGCACTTGATACTCCCGCATAGTTAGGGATAACTAGCAATATCATAACCTGCATCAAGGATGAACAGAATAATCAAAGATGGCAAGACATATATGACAAAGTAATCTCTGAAAAACAGGAGTCTCTTTCAAAGAATGTACTAAGAAATTAGTCTGTAGAACTCTGTAACTTTTCTAGCTTAGACCAGACCACTTCAAAAATATATAGCTCTGGTAGATTTGCTTGAACACTTGCTAGGAATAATCATTCATTGTATTCATTGAAGAAATGTAGAAAAACTACCTTACATTCTACACTGTTAATTACACAAAGTTCTTTAGTTTCTCACACAACAGTGTCAGAAGCCTCTTAGTACTTCAAATGTGCAATGCCAAACGGCAAAACATTCATCTTTACTTATGAAAATTCAGGCCAACTACCTGTGATATATTTACCAGGACCAGTATGAACAACAAAAACTAATGGGTTCTCAAAGAAATAGAATAATGATAACAAGAGGAAGAATGGAAAAAAGAAAAATGCTGTAAACCCATGGGGTCACATAATTCAAACGTGCTCCACTTTCTACTATGGGAAACATAGGTCAAAGTGAAGAAAGAATACAATACCTGAGGGAGTGGAAGAACAACAAATAAGTCGAATACAAAAAACCCACGAAGATAGCACATAGCAATTTTCTTTGGCTCATCAACCAAATCTCCAGTTCCCACTACTCTTGACTCCAGTGCTACGTATGCTAGCCTGAACTGCAAAAGAGATTCACTTAATGTTTGAGCATTTTTTACAGGGAATATTTAATGTATGAGCATGATGCCTTTTCTTGGATTTGTAATATAAAGACATCTTGGATTCGTAATATAAACAAAATGCCACAAAGTTTGTAAAATAAAAAACTACTATCATGAAAAAGAAGAAACTAAACATAAAGTAGATTTCCATATTTCCTGATACCTAACAACAGAAGGAAAACCTCTACTACAGAAATTATTACTTCATGGAATCATGGTAAACAACATATGGTAAACATTAAATAGCCTGGCACCCTAACTTTAAGAAATTTCTTTAAAACTAAGGGCATGTGCAGTTTTTTGCTCAACAAGCCAAGCTATAATGTAGGTGCACCCAAAACCTGAGCAAATCTAAAAGGTGTGTATTTGGCTAATCATATAAAATTAAAAGAATAAAACAATCATCTCACTTAAGAATTCAGTTGAGCTGCATATTCATTTAAATGGAAAAGTATAAATAGAATAAATTACATGTTAATATATCACCTGAAGAAGCATGTGTAAAAAATAAATGGAGTCAGTCACACTTCTTCCAACAGCTAATGCTATAGCAAAATTCCAGTTGAACACTATACAATTGTAATCCTGAACCACACAAAAATAAATATACACAAGTACATATCTATAGTTAAATTGGATCCTTTCTCTGTAATACAATTTTATATAAAAATAGTTGTAAGGATAGGAACAATTGAGATGAACTATTATGGTTGATCTTATGGCATTAGCCCACATGTTCAAACTGTATTAGTGGCTTGACCATCGCACTTCACACAGACTAATAGTAGTGAGCATGTTTATGTTAGAGCCATTGTGGATGTAAGTCTGCAACATTTGATATTGAGGAAAGGAATGAACATGTAAAGGATAGCCTCAGTACATTTTTTCATATAAGGGTTGATGAACTTGTACCCTTACCTTATCTACTGACAATAGGAAGAAAAGCAGAGGGTCGTTGAATATGGCTAGCAAGCATGATATCACAAAAAACTGGTTCCACCGATGAACAGCCTTATCATGTGGCTTCATAATTGGAATGTATGAAAGGTAGTGCCCGGTTTTCTTCTTCCATCGATACCATAGTCATAAAGAATATTGCAAAACTTCAATAATAAATGAAATATATTAAAAGCACATTCATCAGTAGAGAGATGTACAGAAACATGAACAAATTTGAGTAACAAACACTCCATGAAATTGCAAAAAAAAAATCCATAACCATAATAATAAGCATAGGAATGATTGTGTTTTTAATGGTGCAATCCCTAGTGCGGCAGCTGTTATTCAAACAGTGGCTAATGAAAGTGCACTTTGGTGCTTGGCTGGAGCCTCAAAGCTCCAAGAGTTGTTTGTTAGGTCAATAGCCCTTGCGTCCTAGGGAGGTCGTCTGATGTACGACATGCTGGTGTTTGGGTGTGGGGGTTTTCCTAAATTCTCTTTGTTTTTTTCTCTTGCTTAATGAAATGATACGCATAACAACAACAACAACAACAATAATAATACAGTGATATAATTTCAAGTCTAATAATTTGCGTAGAAGAATGTCATTTGTAAAATTTGCAGCCTTGTGATCAAACACCACTTGAATTTAATAAATTCTGGGGGATATGCTTCAGTTTTATGTTTTAACATCTATGAAAGAGGCAACATGAGAAGTGTTTAATGGGACATTTAGTTTGAGGAATCTGTTGGTCAATTAACCATTGGATCATAACCGAAACCTAGCCACTTGCTTGGTTCGAGGAATAGAATCGGTTGGTACATAACCCCTTCATCCCTCAAAACATATGATTGATAGAAAAATAAGGAATAGGAACATCCCTCCAAAACCATGTGATGACCCTATAATTGCTAACTCATCATAGGATGGTTTAATATGTCAAACCAAATAGATCCTTTATAACTAAAATATTCCACAGCTAAAGCACGAAAATATAATATAAGTATGAAAAAGTTGTTTCCTTAAAGGTTGCACAGAAGGAATCAAAAGTCGATCAGGTGATTTATCAACATCTAAAATTTAACTATTATAATAAAGCAACCAAATAGTTTTGAAGATCTCACTTAATATAGAGCTCCTAGCCAGGCCACCACATAAATCAATATTCTTATGCTTTTTTCAAAAGGAAATGTGTTTGAAAGGAGGTGACAAGTCACCGGTGTTCACAGCTGAGAATATCACCTTGTTATCAAACGGGGCTGAACTTCTCTGGAAATGCCTTTTGGTTTTACAAGCACGAGGACAGTCAACACAATCAGGATTGTCACACTGTCACAGAGGCTCAGAGTACATCATCAGGTATTTGTTATTCAGAACATGCTGGTCATAAGGCAGCCTATCAAGCATGTCTTTGTTTCCTGATGGAATAGCCACGAATGTATACTGAGTTGATGTCAGGGTGAAAATAGGACCACTATGGGATATGATTGAGTCTTCATATATATCATCCGTGACAGGTATACGCATCGATACACTTCTAGTAGGATATCTTTGTAACTCTAGCATTGGAACATCATCTCTCTCCTGACCAGACATTTCCTTACAGTGCAGCCAGCATCCACTGCATTAGATGGCATTACGTTAAGTGCTGAAGTAGATAAGTAAAATGATCTCTGGTACGAGCAAATAAAGTATAATATTCTCATATGCAAAAGGCATACAATTCCATTTAAAAGATTTACTCCAATAAGTATTCCTACAAGCAAATTCTTGCTCTATTTCAGTCCCACTTGACAACAGTAATTCATGTTTTTAAAAAACTTTTTCAGCAAAAGGTATTAAATACAAGGGACACCATCCATGCTCTAGCATTCTTGGGCCTACTTGCTAGAAAAGACTAACAAGTAAGGTTGGTTATCCAATTTGCTTGAATCTACAGTAAGGCCCAAGAAAGGGATAACTATAATAACCTAAAGCAAAATATAAAAAAGGAGTAAACGCTAAGTATATATGTCATTTAATCTCATAAAAAGAACATTCGGAGAAACTGAAAACTGTCTACATAAACCATAATAATGATGGACACAAAAAAAAACTCACGAAATTCAGTTTTACTTCATCAGATGAAATCTGCAACAGCCAAAAGGCACTCCATCCCAAACAGTTCTTATATCAAGAAGACTTAACTGAATGCTTAGCTGAAAGCACACATACAGTAACTCAAACTATACAAACGCGCTAATCGAACAAATATTCATGCAAAACAGGTAGAAGAGGCACAAATACCTATCAGGATATGCAAGAACCAATCCAGAACGGAGAGATACAGGGCTATTTATTAGAAGAGTATCATCTCCGAGAGACCGAGAGACGGAGACTTCAGACTTGACTAATCTCACCGCAAACAATTGCAGGCGAATTCGACAGCAAGTACTACAAAGCTGCGCAGATACAGAGCACGAGGTGTTAGCTTGATAGCACGGCAAGGGCAAGCAGCAACTAGAAAATGAAAAATAAGAGCATTCACCCCCTTGCGTTTGACTACGCATTGAAATCGATATAGTGTTAGACTTATGATTTTGGCCCGTGCGGTCTGTCGGCCCACTCAGCCTATACACTGTGGACACATATATATATACTCCGTCCGTGCGCTTGCATTGCGCTATGCAAACCCTAATCCCCTTTCTCATTGTTTCATGGTATTAGAGCGAGTGCAGCAGAGCGCGCGATTCGATCTCCTCGCCGCTCAATCCCTCGCCAATTCCGCGCCAGTAGGCTTGCCGCCACTCGATCTAGCCACACACGCACACCACATCGTTGGTGGTGCTGCCGCCGCTGAGATCTTGCCAAGCCCTCCTCGCCACCCTCTATCCACCGACACGGTTTGTCGTCGCTGTCGTTGAAGAGTGTGGCTAAATCCATGGCTTCTAACAATCCCGCAGAGCAAATCGGCCTGCAACGCAAGGTCGCCGAGGATCGCAAAGTCGCTGTTGTAGCCTATGAGGCCAAGAATGCAGCTGTGCACATGCAAGTCCTTGCTATCCTCAATATCAAGTTCCTTGTCCCGATGACACTAGATCGAGCCGCCAACAACTACAGTCAGTTGCGCACTCTCTTTCTCGTCGTCTTAGGAAAATACGCCCTCACCGACCACATTCTCACCGACATCAACAACTCCGATCGTTTGGCGTGGGTGCAGATGGACTGCACAGTCCTAACCTAGATCTACGGCACCATCACCGCCGATGTTCAGCAGGCGGTAATGCTCCGCAATCCCTCTGCTCGCACAGCCTGGTCCGTCCTCGAGTCTGAGTTTCTCGGCCAGCGCAAGTCGTGCACACTCTTTCTCTCTGCCGAGTTCTGCACCGTCAGACAAGGCACAACCTCCATCATTGACTTCTGTCGTCGCCTTGAGACGATGGCCAGCGCGCTCTTGGAGTTCGAGGACCCAGTCGGCGACCGAACCCTTGTGCTGACTCTCCTCCGGGGACTCAATGGCAAGTTTCGCCATATGATCTCCAACCTAAAGATGCAGCGGTCTTTTCCCACCTTTGATGAAGCACGAACACTACTGCTTCTCGAGATCGACATCGACGATGTCATCGACGATGCCACACCCACTGCCTTTGTTGCCTCTCATTAATGCCTCCCAGGCGAGGCAGTCGGGGTAGGCTCTAGATGAGGCAACCATAGGAGCTACACCAGCACTCGCCCTTCCAATTGTCGTCATGGTCGCGGTGGCAAACATGGACCCCATCATGGCACCACCTCCTTCCCCCCCCCCCCGGGCCTCGTCCTAGCGGTCGCCCTCCTAGAGCCCCCTTCCTCAATCCCTAGGCTAGAACAATGCAGCTGTGGCCGCACCCCTACGGTCCCAGCCGCGCTCCAGGGGCACCACCACGCCTGCCCGCCTCGCCGTTCAAGCATCAAGCCGCCTTCACCGCCTTACCCTACCCTCTCTACTACAACATGCTGCCAAGCTTCAGCCCTCCACCAGGTTTCATCCCCGGCGGCATGATCTCATCGCCGCTAGGCTCCGTGTGCTAGGGTCCTCCCTCACCGCCTGGATTTGCCTATGGAGCGCCGCCCGCTTCTCCGCCAGCATTCGGTGCTCTCTCGGCCTTCGGGACTGCATCACCGGCCCCATTGGCGACGCAGCCTGGGTCCTGGAACCCAATGACCGGCCCTTCATGGGATCAAACCTCCCTCGTCAGCAACTTCAACACACTCTCCCTGACTCTGCCGATCTCCAACGAGTGGTTTGTCTACTCTAGTTCCGACTCACACATGGCTAATACCGCCGATATACTCACTTCCTCTCATCATCCTTCCCCTCTACACCCTTCATCAATTGTCGTAGGCAATGGATCACTCCTCCCTGTCACTGCTGTCGGTTCATCCACCATTCCCACACCACAGCGATCCCTAGTCCTCTCTAATGTTCTAGTAGCACCTAGCATCATCAAAAACTTAATGTATGTTTGTCATTTCACTATCGATAATAATTGCTCCATTGAGTTTGATCCTTTTGGCCTCTCTGTGAAGGATTTTTGCAAACTCGGCGCGTGATCACCAGGTGCAGTAGCACGGGAGATCTCTACCCGTTCCTTCCATCCACTGCCACTTCACCAGCGCTCACCACCACCACATGCTCCACTATCTAGCATTGTCGTCTTAATCATCTTGGATCTGATGCCTTGTCCTAGCTTATAAACACTTAAGCTATCTCATGTAATAAACGTACCTCTGCTCGTATTTGTCACGCTTGTCAATTGGGACATCACATGCGCCTTCCTTTCAGTCGCTCTACTTCTCGTGCACTTCATCCTTTTGACCTTATACACTGTGATTTTTGGTCCTCACTGTGGTCAGCATGTCGGGTTATAAGTATTACCTCGTTGTACTCAATGATTGTACTCATTATGCTTGGACCTTTCCCCTTCGTGTCAAATCTGATATCTTTAAAGTCTTATCAAACTTTTTCTCTTATGTGCGCACTCAGATCAATGCTGCTATGAAGTAAATCCAGTGCGACAATGGTTGCGAATTCGACCATTCCTCCGCTCGCACTTTCTTCCTCACCAACGGCGTCATTCTCCATATGTCATGTCCGTACACCTCCCAGCAAAACGGTCGAGTCGAACACATCATTCGTACCATCAACATCATGCGTTCTCTCCTCTTCCAGGCCAGCCTTCCCCCATGTACTGGGCTGACTCCCTCCACACGGCCACCTATCTTCTCAATCTTTATCCCACTACAACTCTCAATGGGCTAACACCTTTCTTTACTTTCCATCGTACCCACCCTTCATACACTCATCTCTATGTCTTTGGCTGCACTTGCTATCCCAACATCTCATCCATTACTCCACATAAACTGTCCCCGCGCTCCTCCTTATGTGTCTTCCTCAGTTACTCCACCGACCACAAGGGTACCGCTGTCTCGACCTCCAATCTAACAAGATTATAATCTTTCGACATGTTGTTTTCGATGAGTCCTTTCCCTTCTCCGCTATGTCCACATCGTCCATTGATCCCACCACTCGATTTCCTAGGCAGTGACGACCACACCCCTTTGCCTATTATACCTCCTACAGCACCTATTGGTACATCCTCCGGAAGCACCTCCCCTAGCGCTATCCGGACGCCACCACCCTCCTCCGCTATAGGATCTACTTCACCTCGGGCTAGTCCTATTGCCCCTGGGGACGCCTCGCCCCAAGTTGTTGACAGCGGCACTACAAGGCTACTCGCCGTACCCACTGCGGCCAACTCCGGTTGCCCTCGGTATGCAACCAGCCGCACCGCTGCCACTATTTCGCAGCCCATCGTGCCTATTTCCAACATGCACAACATGCGCACCCGAGCTAAATCCGGTTTCATTCAACCTGATGACCACCTCAACCTTAACACGGTGGCTCTCTCTCCACTCCCGAAGTCTTTCAGATCAGCATTGACTAATCCAAATTGGCGTGCTGTCATGCAATCAGAATTTGATGCCATTCAAGCCAATGATACCTGGACACTGGTTCCTTGCCCTCCAGGTGTGAATGTCGTCAAAGGAAAGTGGATTTTCCGTCACAAGTTTCTGTCCGACGAATTCTTGCTCACTACAAAGCGAGGTGGGTTCTCAGGGGTTTTACTCAACGCCCAGACCTTGACTATGATAAGACTTTTAGTCCTATTGTGAAACCCACCAACATTCGTGTGGTGCTCACCCTGACTCACGCACTCATGGCCTATGCACTAACTTGATGTCAAGAACGCTTTCCTGTATGGCACACTAGCACACTGACAGAGATCGTGTACTATGCCCAGTCTTCCGAGTTTGTTGATTCGTCACACCCCGACTACGTCTGCCGCCTAAATCGTTCTCTTTATGGGCTCAAGCATGCCCCTCGCGCGTGGTACAGTCGCTTTGCTTTCCACATCACCTCCCTTGAGTTTGTGAAAGCCAAGTCCGATACTTCACTATTCATTTATCGCTGCGGCGATGATATGGCCTTCTTACTTCTCTATGTTGATGACATCATTCTCACGGCCTCCTCTGAGTGGCTCCTTTAGGAGATTATTTGAGCTCTTCGACGGGAGTTCTCTATGTGTCGCCGCCAAAAATCCCGCGACCAGGAAGGGATGGCGGCTCGATCACGCGAAGGCCTGGAAGGTCTGCTTATCTCCAATACAGGTCCTTAAGCCTCGAGATTCGCAAACGTGCCAGTCAATTTGACCCTGCAATTGACAAGGAAGTGAGACGAGCGAATCCGATACAGGCGCTCGCTATCGGCTGGCTGCCGATAGGATCGGGACGCTCCTCGATCGGCTGGGGAGCCGATGTGGACAGGTGTCGATGAGGGGTCGACCGCAGAGCCGATGGAGGAACCAGGGTGTGCTCAGAGGATGGCGAGACGCACGGGATCCCTCTGAACAGCCGAACAGTGATTCATTGGCTGGAAAAACCGATGAATACGTATGCGGCCTAGGCAAAGATTAGCACAAGAAGGCACGGGCTGCAAAGCCGATGCCGCTCCGGATATGACAGCAAGAAACCCGTCGCCCACCGTGGTAGCGCCATCAACACCGAGCCTCGAAGATCGGACCTAACCGAGACAGTACGTGGCCGGGGCCAGTAGCGATGATACGGAGGATGCCGGATCGGCTATGCCGTAGCAAGATAGGAACGAACCCATCGGCTAGCTGAGCCGATGAGGGGACGCCTCTCTAAAGACGGGTGCGTATCGGCTGGGGGACCGATACGTTTGGTGTTACGCGTCATGAGACGCCTCTAAAGGCTGATGCGTATCGGTCGAGGGGCCGATGCGCTGGGCATGAAGCTCAGAGCATGAATAACTCATCGGCTAGCAATCCGATGATACACCATGCAGAAGACTATAGGCCTGAAGTTCGATCTACCGTCGGCAGCTCCGTAGGTCGGATCTAACCGATGCAGCACGAAACTAACGATGGCAGAGGGAGCTTAACGGGCCGATAGGTCCAGCACGGACGTAATGCGATACATCCGATCGGCCTAAGAGGTCGGACCTAACCGATGCAGCCTCAGACAGAGCAGGACATATCGGGATGGTGGTGGGACTTACCCCTTCGCCGGAGATCGGACTTGGTCGAGAGCCAAAACCTGCCGGTAAAATCTAGATGAACTAGAGTAGCGATGTGCCGAATTTGTATATGATCGAGAGATATCTTACATGTTTTCAGTGGGTCTATATTTATATCCTGGATTTACAGATAGAGTCCGATGCGTCTACGACCATTGGACATTATTTTCTAGTAAGAACAAAGTAAAATATTTCTAAAGAAGTTAACTAACCAGCTAAACCTTCCTAATTAAGTAAGGTTACAATTTACAAAAACAAACATCCTGCCGTGGAGTCCACGGCTCTTCCGCAAACCCAGTTTCATCTGAATAATCTTCCAATTTGTAACCGAGTCTTCCTTTACTGCAACCTGATCGGCTTCTCCACTGTAGCTATCGGACTTTCTTTTAGTCAAGCCGATCCTTTTCCTTCCTTTCCTCAGGCTTCTCGGACCTGATCCCGATTGGACAATCCCCTGTATTCAAGCCGATCCAATCTTCTACTAATCTGATCGGTTTTTCTACAGTTCTCCATCGACCGATGACTGCATTAAACCCTCCATTGGACCTCTCAGCCGATCGGCTTCAGCACCATCGGATCGTCCAGATTTTGGCATTAACACTATGACAGATATGGGACTACTTCATCACTTGCTGGGCATCACTATTAACCGGCTGGACAACACTCTGATTCTCTCACAGCGATAGTACATACTAGATATTCTAGATCGCACTGGTATGTGGGACTGCAAGCCCAGCAACACGCTAGTGGACACTTGATCCAAGCTGTCCAAAAACGAAGACTATATACTAGATCCTTCACACTACAAGAGCATTGCAGTTGCGCTCTAGTATCTCACTTTTACCCGACCTGACATTGCCTATGCTGTTCAGCAGATCTGTCTACATATGCATGATTCTCGAGAGCCCCATCTTGCCGCCATGAAGCGGATACTGAGATATCTCCGAGGTACTTTGGATCACGGTGTCCATCTTTCCCGTACCGCTCTGATTGACCTCACGGTATACATTGATGCTGATTGGACCGGCTGCTCCGACACTCGCAAATCCACCTCCGGATATGCGGTTTTCCTTAGCGACAATCTCATCTCTTGGTCGTCCAAACGCCAGCCCACCGTATCACGCTCCAACGCCGAAGCTAAGTACCGCGTGGTGGCAAATAGTGCCACGAAAGCCTACTGGTTACGTCAGCTCCTTCAGGAGCTCCATTGTCCAATTCGTCATGCCACCATCGTATATTGTGACAACATCAGCATCATCTACCTCTCCACCAACCCCGTATAGCATCAGCGAACCAAGCATGTCAAGATCGACCAACACTTCATACGTGAGCGTGTCACCCTCAGCGAAGTTCGAGTTCTCCACATCCCCACCTCATCATAATACGTCGACATCTTCACCAAGGGACTGCCAACTCCTATCTTCACCGAGTTTAGGTTTAGTCTGAATGTCCGTTGTAGTCTCAGTTCTGACTCCGGGGGCGTGTTAGACTTATGATTTTGGCCTGTGTGGCCTGTCGACTTACCCTAATCCCCTTTCTCAGTGTTTCATATAGGAATCTAGAAATGGCTAGAAAATATCAACGCTAGGAAATCCATCTGAAGAGGCGGATTAAGCATCACCGCCTGAAAAAAAAATATTAGTACGGAAAATTACTCCACGATGTTCATCTGCTAACCAACCACCCGCCATCACCATGGTTGCAGCTTTCTGAAGCTCTGAAAGAACGAATCTAGAAGGCAAAAAAAAAAGTTTAAAAAAGGGCCGAGAACTTATTCGGGAAGCGAGAAAAAAGCAACGAATTCTTCCCCCAAAAAACAAACCAAATGCGTCGCTTCTCCTCCCGCTAGATAAATGCGCAAAGAAATTCGAGAAGAAGGGTTGAGTTCTAAACCCTTCTCCAATCGCCGTACACTGACTAAATTATCGCCAAACAACTAACAAAAACTTCAGAATCAAACCCCCAACAAATTTGGGAGAAAAAAATCGCCTCTCCACTTCTTGGCTCCCCTAGTTAGGATCCTCAACTCGTTCGGCGGGAAGCATCCCCCCCCCCCCCCCACACACACACACAAAATATAAATAAAAGCGAGGGCCAGGGAAGAATGCATCACCTCGTTGATCCGTCGCGCGGCACCACGAGGAGACGGCGGCGGAGGAGGAGGATGAGAGCCCCGCCGCTACCGAGCCATGCACCGGGAGGGAGACGAACTCGAGGGCGCGCCGCGAAGAAGCTTCGCTCTCGCTCTGGCTCTCCGCTTCGCGCCGTTGAGAAGAAAGCGAGTGGGGTGGAGGAGCGAACTAGTCTCGCGACGAGTCGTCCCCGCAGTTCGACGTCCCACTTGTACGGAATCCGGGCCCACACGTCAGTGGTTATCCATACTTGCCGGTGTTCGCCTTCGCTTGCCACGTGCTCGTATTCGTCACACCGTCGCTCTTCGGTCTTCACAAACGTATGGATCAAAATAGGGATTTTTTTTATCCCAAAAAAGTTTTTTTTAATACTCCCTCGTATGTCACTAAAATTTATCATTCTCTTATTATTTACCTATATTTTTTTAACGAACAGACAATACCAATTTCATTAAACATAATAGGACTAAAATGTATTTACAGATATAAATATCAAAGCAAAATTATACCAAGGATGTTCTTTGCAAGTCTCTTATTTACCAGTTTTTTATTAAACGAGTCATCGAGTATGTTCAATTATTCAAAGCATAAATTTTACAAAACAAAATTGGTTCAAATTAATATGGCTTAGGTGCAGTCGTGCTAGGATGCCATTCTAGCGTGACCAAAGAGTAATTTCAGGGTTAAGGAGACCACTAGAGCCGTGAAAGTCTCCATAGTTACTACTACCTGTTTGGTTTGTTAGCAAAATGACTTTACCAATAAATGAAGGGTGATGTATGCTTTATTTAAAACCTTATCGATTTTTCTGTACGGTGATGTTTATAGTATAACAGAGATATTCTGGATTGTGCTATTGATAAGTAATCGGTTCTATGAATATCATAACTCCTATCAAATAACATCACACAAAACGTGCTTTTCCCTTTTTCTATGGTTGTCAATTGACCTCCCTTGACCATATAAAAAAGTCCATTTTACCCCTAAAATACATTGAGTACTCCATGATCATGATATTGTACTGAAAATAAAATAGACATTTTGCATAGGATTAACGGAGGTCAACTAAGAGTTAATTGACATTAATGACAAAAAATATTTTATTCAACTTAGGTTCTAAGTAAATGGGTAAAAACTCTCTTTGTTTTTTATAAACACACTTCTTAAATTGTTAAATGGTGTGTTTTTTGAAAAAAAATATATATCTAAAAGTTTCTTTAAAAAATCATATTAATCTATTTTTTTCAAATTTGCAAGAACTAATATTTAATTAATTATTTGTTAATAAGTCTCTTCGTTTTACGTTATTATCTTCATTTTTCTCTTAACCCATTCACTCACCAAACAAAGCCAAAACATAGCACTATCCATATAAAATGGATAAAAAAAACATTGCACTGTAGAAGAGGTTATGAGTACAATGACGCTTAATATCTCGTTTAGACGAATGATATGGAATTGAAATAATTTAGTCCAACAACTTTGTCATGGTTACATGAAAATGATTACTTTGTATGATCATTGCATAGAAGTGGTAGTTTTCTTTTGCTCTATGTACATAGCGGTAATAGACTCTAATCTGAGGATTCCCAAATGATAATATGAAAGTTAACAGTTCCACTTAAAATTAAAGTTTTTATGTGGTTTCTTCGAGTAATCTTAACAAAAGATAATCTTGATAAAAAGAACTAGGGAGACAATTGATTTTGTTTTTATAACACGCAAGAAATAATTCAACACCTAATTTTTTTAATTGTTATACTGTCCCTTTTTGTATGACAATGGATTTGCTTTCAATATTCCTCCTCCCCAAAATGCAAAAAAATGGTAATTGGCATAGGGGAGTATTTAGACCCATAAATTTGGTTTTATTTAGTGCCAGTGCAGTATATTGATTGATTTGACATTTCTAAAATGATAAAATATCTGATAACAACAAAATTGTCTAACCCCATATACGTCATCTTTATGTATTTCTGTTGACTCCAATATTAATATATAATATTACCATAGAAGAAGAAGTATTATATTATACACAGTAGTACTACACTCTAAAAATCAGTTACCAAAGTCTCTTATTTCATTATGATGATGCAACACATATAGGCTTACATGAGAATCTTTGTGGTTTTTTAGTGCTTGTTTTGTTGACTTCCAAACATTACCACACATACTTGCCAAATATTACCAAAGGCGTGGCTAACAATTTGATGGCCACATCTTAGACGAAGTTTGAGAAAAAAAATAAGTCTATGGCATGTGGTCCAAGAGTAAGAAAACTGTGGTATGCCACAACAAAACAAATAACTACCTAACAAAGTATGGCGAAATTTGGCAAAATGTAGTAGCCATCCAAACAAACCCTTAGGCTTTTAACTGTTTTCTTACTATTTTACAATAATTGGGAACATTTTCTATTACTCTTTATTTTTTAAAAATTTTATTAAAAAGTATGTCTTATGGCAAAGGCCAAGGTTGTAAAACAATTTTATTATTAAAAAAAGTTAAAATGTAGAATATCTCTATAATTTGTTAAGGTTATAGATGACAGTAAACTTCCTGTACAATACGTTCGCACACGATTAGTGTATTCGTAGAAAAAATGGGAACAAACCAAACATCCCCTAAATCCCATGAAACTATTTCTGGAGGAGAGAATGAAGTGAATAGAGGATAATTAACTTCTTTTGGAATGCCATAATATTCAGAGGAATAAGTTTCAAGTCTCATAGAGATTGAAAAAAAATACATGTTCTAAAAGAGGCCTAAATAGGGAGTGTCATGCTTTTTGTCCCAATTCTTCCATTGACTAGAAAATACTATGTTGTCTGCATAAATCAGAAGACAGATCGCACGTACTTATCCAACTCGCTGCTTATAATATTTTGATCCTAGGCTCAACTCACATAGCTTCTAGATTTCTAGTTCTTTAACCGATTTTGGGCTAGCAAAGCATCTATTCCGATCTCTGACCTAGTCTGTGGCTTGTGACTGAAATGGAGGTTTCTACCAAATGCTCTATGTTGTCTGCACGAATTAGAAGACAAATGGGAGTATTTATCCTATTCAGTGCCTAAAATGCGTTGAGACAGATTCTAGTTCTTCAACCGATTTTGGGCCAGCACTGATCACTGACTCAGCCTGTGACTTGTGACTGAAATAGAGAGGTTTCTTATGTGGTCCATCGCCCTTACGTACACGTTATTCAAACTTGGAACAGCTTGATTTGGACATATCACACCATGGGTCTTACAAACATTCTCTGTACAAAGGCACATGAATGTGCATACTGCTTTTTTCATTCTTTGAGTTTTTCCCTTCAAGTCCTCTGGATCAACTGAACATTGTATGAGCCATAGTCAATTCAGATTAGCATTCAAAGTTCAACAGGAACATTGGAAAGAGCAAGATAATTAACAAACTCTTTCTTTCTGTAGTTAGTGGGAGGGGGTTGTCGTTAATCACAAGCTGGCCGACCCTTAAGTTTGAGGTTGTTCTTGTTCAGATACCATACCTCAATCATAGGAATTGTTAATGTAACTTTATCGATACAGCGACTAAAGCGTAGATTAGATGCTAGTAATGATCTTCTGAAAATATTAGATGCCAATAATGACCGTGCGATTCAGCCGGACGGTAGGACCCATGTTTGGTATAGATGTCTCCATGGTATACACTAAAAGAGTAACTCCTCAAGCTTTTAGATGAATTCGATAGTATCACTTAATGTTAACCGTATCATCTCTTATGTTTTCAATAATGATCTTTACAAGGCACAAATTTGCTTGAAATCATCCCAATCCAAAAAAAAGATCACTTTTTTTTTGGGAATCAGCTGTAATAGGATGCTTTGCCATTTGTATCCACAAGAAATTCCTTGCATACAGTATCTTAGTAAACCTTTACTTGTACAGTTTATTAGGCATTTCTGGGTGCACAATTATTGATTAGTTAACTAGCTAACTAACCTCCCTCAGTAGTATCATGGATGATACTGCCGAAAGGGCGTTCCCTTTCTGTGTCCTATTCTCTTTATTCGGTCTTCAGACTTCAGTTATACTTGTATCAGTCACTCTGAACTCTGAACCCTATATATAGGATCATCTCGTTGATCACACTTTGAATCAGGTAACTAAGTATAGCGTAGAATACTTTGGTATACTGAACACACACTACTGTCAGTCTCACATATACATCGATCTCCATGGAGGCACAGGCACCCACCGCCGGCGGTGGCCACGACGATGGGGAGAAAAGGCCGTGGTGCCACCGCCGCGGCTATTTCCGGAATCACATTCTGAAGCGTTTTCTGTGTTGCCTCTGCTGTTTCAGGTGCTCGGATAGCGAGTGATTACCAACGCTAAGTATCAATCATCAGTACGAGTCATCATCTTATTGCCTCTACTTAGTAGTGTTTTCCTTACTGTTGTCAGAATTACTTGTACTACCAGAGATTGCATGGTGTCCGGCATATATGTTAGCTGTTGTGTCCTGCATGCTGTGGCATGGGATGATGGGTATCTTCACCAAAAACAGCAACTGATGTCCAGCTGATTACACCCTTTTCCCCCTTTATGCTGCTATAGTAATGTGGTCTTTTTTTAGGCAAGCTATGAAGTTGTAATGTGATCTGAATATGCACGTTGTCTTTACTACATTCTTCTGCCTGATACCATGAGGATACTGTTTGCTCAGACGAAGAATATCTCTTCAGGATTAGCACTTTCGGCGTCAATATATATTATAGATGACCAAATTGCCTCTTCGATATGGCCAGACATAGACATAGCAAAAGCACTACCCGACATGCCATGTTGATAAGGCCTATGGACTTGATTATTGGCCTAAACATGGTATACCGTGCTTAAAATCGGACCATACTAGCCTAGCTAGCACAATTAGCTTGTCATGCTAACCCGTAGCCCAAAACAACACAGCTCATTTTACTTCATTCAACTTCAACACTAGCATTTATAAAATGATTTAATCAGCAATTCAACACTAAAAGATATATACATCCACCTATCAATATTTAGAATTACATATATTCAATTAACATTCTAAATCATTCAACTGCAACAGTTAGGATGGGGTTCTTATTTCCCTCACCCATCATGCCAACTCTATGTAGACTGGGTTGAGCCGTGTCATCCGACGTGACTAAAAAGCAATTTAAACACGACACTATTTAATAGGCTAGGCCGGCCCAAACACATATCCTACAGGGCTATGCCATGCTTAGGTTAGACAAAAAAATCTCAGGTCAATGGGCTATTGGTTTCTGGATATCATAATATATATATACCTTTTTCTGCCAGGAGATTCTGCAAGTAGTACCATAGGGCCAACTGGATTCATCTCAACAACAAATTAAAAGAAGATGTAAGTCACAAATTAAGAATACTCGGCAGCTGGGCCAACTTCTGGGTTCTGTTCCATGACATCTATATTATTACAAAGCCATAAATTGCAATCTTTTTTTTAAAAAAAGCATTACTTGCAAGCTCGTACTGGTCCTAAGAGGGCACAAATTACTCGTTAGGTTGCACTGACATAAACTGAAAAAAGGTAAAATCCAGCGGCCCATCTAGCATACTAGAATTCCTCATATAAACCACAAACTAATCCACGCAAAATTTAATTCCATTATCTGAAAAAATCCACCCAAAATTGCTAAACATGGCGACTTTGGGAAGGAACCATGGAATTGTACTGTACAATACACCAGTCAAAATGTAATAGGGAATTTAATCTGATCCTGTTTCAAATAAGACTTGCTAGTAAGTACAAAGCACTACTGGCTAGCACAATCAGGTCCTTGTCTTGAGACTTCGTTATTGCCATGAGGCAATGCATCCATAGGTACGTCTCAACTAAACACGGCTTGGGCGCTACACGTAATCACACGCGTACGATGAGCCGCCATGGATCATGCATGACGTCTACTGGGCTCGTCAATTAGGACGAGTTCTTTTCCATATGATTGAATTAAATTGTTCATACGAGATAAATTATTAGTGTATAATTAATTATATTTTTTTAAAAAAATTCTATAGAAAAAATATTTGAAGAAATCAAATAAACTTATTTTTTAAATTTAAAATAATTAATATGTAATTAATCATGGGCTAATAATTTAGCTTTATTTTACGTAAACAATTACATTCAGTCCAAACTGCTCTAAACAAATTACCCTTGCCACAAACAAGCAGGGGAAATGATTCTGCCGCATGAACGCAGGAGGATGCTGAGATGCACTGGGGGAAGAAAGCGATCGCTAGGCACGGGACGAAACTGAAGGGAGACATCACATCGACGATGCCGGGAGGGAACTGCAGGGGCATTTCTCTGCTCAGACATTCGCATGTTTTGTGGTCTTGGAGCACTTAAAAACTGATACAAAATCTGTGTACGCTTTGCAAATATATGTTATTTACCGAATATCAAAAATATGATGGCAGAGTGTATGAGTATATCTACCGGTGACCATGAATATAATATACACATATTCGCTTTCAATGAAAATGTAGGAATATACACATATACTCACTCTATTAAGATAAATCTTATCTAGATTTATAAGATTTATAGACAGAAGTTGATTCGTTTTTTTTTGACGGATAGAGATATGTGTAAAATCATGTTGTTTGAATTTTTTTTATAATATCTAGAGCGTGTGACTTTGACCATAACATTTGTATTAGAATAAGGTTACAAGATTATGAAAGTAATTTTTGAGTAGATGTACTTATTGCATTTTTATATTTTAAATTTTATCTGACACTCCAAGTTTAGAAGTTCGTCTGATCAAAGTTAAATGTCATATATGTGTGATTGAAAAGAGTAATTTCTAAGGACTTCTTAAAAATCAGTTCAAGTTTTGAACGAATTGGCAGAAAAGAACCCCGCATCGGGCTATATGTGAACAGAGAGTTGCTTCTAGACGACAGGCCATAAATTTATGCTACTACGAGGTAACAGAAAAATCCTAAAATTGGAGTGGTGAGCCTGTGAAGCGTGGAACACATGTGGTGCTGCTAAAGAGTAAGCCACCACGAAGTTCCATCTTGATTCGTGTGAGGCCCGCAGGTGGACCGTGAGCGACACGGTGACAGGGATACCGCCGTCACGTCCCACGCCGCCGGTCAGTGACTGCAGGCTCTAGGCCTCTAGCTAATCGCGCGCCATTACAATATATTCATCTCAAAATATACAGTAGTTATTATTGGATTAGATATAATTTAATATTATAAATCTCGTATTATTAGGTTATATACTTAGATTAGTATATTTTAAAACGAATGAAAGTAATCGCAATGCGTCTTATCATCACGATCATGGTGCAGTCATCAGCTGCAGGAACATTCTGAGAACCTGGCAGAAAACTCAGATTGCTCATCATCATCAGTTGGGCGTTCGACGTCATACTCGTCATTGGGAAATTCCTGTGAAATTCTGGCGTGAGGGTCGGGTCACTCGTCCACACTCGCAAGCAGGAAAACCAAGAATATATGGGAGTACGATGCCATTGGTCTTGTAGCAAAACCATGGGTTTCTCTTCTTTCCCTTGTTTCCCCCTCCGTTTAATTTCGTTTTCTTTCATGACTGAACTACTAGGTGGAAAAGTCAAGTCGTCGTTGAGGAAGGCATACAGCATTGCAGCCAATATCTATCTATCTATCTAGTATATTTTGTGGTGACGATGTATTTGTTGGTACTTTACCTGTGCAGATGTATTTGTTGGTTCTTCCGTTCATGCGCGTGGTCCATAAAGAGTTCACAGTACGTTGCAGACACACAGTCACACACACATTCTCTCCCTGGCAATCGGGCACTAGCATCAATGTTTCAAATCAAATTTTAACTTTTTTAAAGAAAGCTTTCCTGAAGAAATCTATGACAGACCTCGTTATATTACAGACATAGCAGCTGCAGCTTCATATATACTCCTAGTAGTTAAGTGGTTTGTTTTTATTTCTAGATGATGTTTTCTCTTTCTTTTTAATGTCATCGACAAAGTCATCAAATTATTTTTTTAAAAAAAATAGTATGAAAGATCAATATGCAATACTCTCTATTCTAAACTATATATCTTTTTAAAATTTAAAGTTTGTTTCAGAAAATAAACATTTCTAACATTATTTACTATTTATCTGATCCTATCAATTACTTTACATTCAAATATCTTCCTATCTTACCCTCAATTACTCTCTTATCTCCAATTATCATCATTTATTAAGAGGCATCAAAATCGTTTCTCCTCAACATTAATCTCTACTAAACAATCTAAAAATAATTATATTTTAAAATAGAATGAGTATATCACTCCACAAATATATATAAGTTTAAATTTAAAATAACAAAAAATAACAGATAATATGGTGTGTATTTGTTGTGTATGCTTTTTTTAACTAAATTCAACCTATCCGGATAAAAAAGATAACAAATACGATTTAAATTTTCATATTTGGAAAGTGATATGCTAATTACAAGTTGATCTATCGTATAAAAAAATTAACTTCTAAATGACTTTTTGGTGACATGCAAAAACGATGTTATCGAAGGGCAAAAATGCTTCCATATAGTACTTGAGTTTTAGCAACCGAATCAAACTACTGGTCGATACACTACGCGTTTGCGCTGACGAGTCGCATTGTAAACTCTTAAAAATACGTGGCACTACACGCTGACAGAGAAAAGGTACTACCAACGTCGATTGAGTGGGCCCACCTGTCAGAAATAAGCAAGCCGCACACGCTATCCCGACCGAGTGACAGGGACCTAAGCTACGTCGCGATCGGGGCACATGCATCCATATCGCTCAAGTTTATACAGAGAGAGGCAGCAGCATGCACGATCCTCTAAACACACTGCAACCACAATCTGTCCAGATCTCTAAAGCAAGAGAAAACAAAAGGGAACAATGCGTCCAGAGATTTCATTTCTTACCGCGTTTCGACGACGGGAGAGAAACACGATGGAAAGGAGGACGAACGGGAGTGAGCACGATACCGTCGATGATACGCGGTTTGGTCCTGCATGACACCCAATTATAAACCTCAGTACTTATCCATTCCTCTCGGCACATCTCAGTTTTTTTTTTCACGACGTACATATATGCATCGCGCATGCATGACGACGCATCAGCTAGCAATTTGCTACTGATTTAAACTGAAGTTGGTGTATAGCATCGTGCCTATGTATGTCGTGCGTGTATATATGCTTTAACCTGATTGGTTGTCACGTAGGACACGTATGCATGTGACATGTCGTACCGTGCATATATGACCGACTGCGCCATGTTAGGACGTGACAGGCAGTCGTGCGTGTATGATGTACTGAACACTTGCAACCCAAGCACCCAACGTGTATCCATGCATATGCACCAGGCGTCCATGCTCCAGGTCTGCTAAATTAGCCCAAGTTAGGGTAGCTAACTCCGGCCCGCCGTTCGTTGCAAAGCCAAAACTTTCGGCCGGCCGGCCGGTCAGGCGGCGCCGCTGATATAAATACTTACCAAGGCTGGCGCCATAAGCCCCTCCTCGCTCTCGTTTTAGCCTTGGCCCTTGCCGTCCCTGAGCCACTGCATCACTGCGAGTTAGCTCAAGCTACGTACTGGCGGCGCTCGCCGGCCGGTCACCCGCTGATCGATCGATCACACATCTCGCCGACGCTAGCTCACCGGCCGTGTCCGTCTGCAACCTCGCTGCCTGATCACTACGGATCAGTGCTCAGCCTTGTTGCCATGGCTCCGCAGCAGCAGCAGCAGCCACGTCGAGTCGCGCCGCGGTACGTGCCGAGGAGGGGGATGGTCCTCAAGAGCGTGTTTAGGGTCCTCTTCTCGTGGCTCCTCCGCCGCCGCCGCCATCTCCACGGCCGGCGCGCCGTGCCTCACCGACCAGGACAACGCCGGCGTCACGGCGGCCGCGTCGGCGTCGTCGAACCTGCCCCAGAGCCGAACGCCGCGGCCTAGCACGCGCCCACGGCCCACTCCCGACCCGAGCTGCATGTGCCACAACTTGGCTAGCTACTACACACTACTATATAGCGAGTTTTCCTGGCCGGTTGTTTTCCTGTGGTTTTCTCAGTCCAGCTCGATCGCTTGAACAAGAAAGGTGTTTAACTTGAACTTTTAATTCTCTCCTCTGTGCTGATAAAACTGCAGTTCATCAAGTAAACCCTGTAAGAAAAAGAAAAGGGTCAAGTAGAACACACTGCCGCGTGGAATCCAGGCTAAGGTCCGCGTGGAGATCCAGGCTAAGGTCCACGGTGGAGAGTGATCAAGTAATGGTTGGGATTGATCAGATGGTGGTGTGGTCGTCCTCTGGCTGGCCTATCTAGCTTCTTTACTGAAACTGTGCTGGTCAACGTTAATTATTGTTCTTTCACTGGTTATTAGTTGATTTGTTCGTTGATTATATCCCTACGTTGATTTTTATAGGTCATACCTTTGATTTTTTTAATAAATAAACGTGTAGATTTTGACCAGCAATTGATGAGTCAAATTACAAGTGATTTTTTAAATTAAAAGTAAATTCAATTAAAAATTACAAATTTAGTGTATAGAAGCTATACTAATAGATAAATATTTTAAAATTGCTTCACAAAATATTTTTTTACAACTATTAGTAAATAAAATTTATGAAAAAAAATCAATGGTCAAAATCTGGTCTCAAAGACTTTCTAGGAAGCAAAATATGTCCTATAGAAATCAACGGAGACGGTATATAACTGGATGGATTGGTCTGGATACTCCCTTGAGACAAGATGTCGTTGTAATAATGTAACATGTGGTACGTGTTGTTTTCCTTCCAAGAAAGCCCCATCAAATGTAATTTGGTCACCCTTGGTGTTGATATGTGAATGATATATGTATTGTTTCGTTCTTGATGGATATTCAGTAGTCGCAATATATTGAATAATGCAAATGACTCTTATTGAATTTACATCAAAATACTTCTACAATAAATTGCATTGTGCACCATCTAAATTGTTTTAGTTTTAAATACACTATTTAATTTTGCACCGAGATGAAGCAAAAATAGTCAAGTTTCTTTGACCAAGTTTATATAAAAAATATATTAATATTTTTAACATAAAACAAACATGCTATAAAAATATATTCAATGTTAAATTTAATAAAACTAATTTGATTTTATAAATATTACTATATTTTTTATATAAATATAATGAAACTTAAAAAAATTCACTAAGAAAAAAATTAAAGTGACTATTAATATGAAAATATGAAATAGATGAAGTACCCATTTTTGCATCCCAATGTTGGGCCATGCTTGTTAGGATGCAAAAACATTGGGAAGGTGAAAGGTAAATTTTATTTTGCTACACTCTAGGGAAAAAAATCACCAGAGACAATTACTCCTTTTAGTCTCCTAGCAAAAAAAAAACTTCACATATTTTCGGAAAATCAGAACACCAATGTCAAATGCTTAAACAGCCACCGAGGTGAGCCCAAGATTTGTACAGGGCTTAGTTGGGCCGTATAAATGTGGGCCTGGCTATAGATCAGACAACGCAGATGCATATTTCTCCCTCACCTATTGATTACCTCTCTCAATTATAAAGGTTTTGATAGTGATTTAGCCTTACACGGCACTGATGTGACATTACAACAAGAAAAAAAACCTATAGTGGGACCCATACGTAAATGACCCACCACTCTCATTTGTCCTCTCTTAGCTCTCTTCACCGACGCTATGGTGGCTTCTCGATGTGCCCTCTCCCCTCTCTCCTCGCTTTCCTATCTATCACACAACACAACGTGGCGGTGTGAATAGAGATGATGGCTCGACAATGATGATAAGTGGTGGGCTGGTGGCAGCGGCAGACAAGCTCTACAAAGGAGTACTCAAGGCAAAGCTCGACAATTGCCCTTGACGCACCTATCCTCCTTAATACTTGATGGAAGGAGTATGGGAAGTAGGAGAGCTTGAGGATGCAAGGAGCTAGAGCTCAATGGGATGGCGGTGAGCTTGTAGACTACTGCTCCAGAATGAAAAGGAGCAAGGCTTAGGGAGGAGGGCGTAGAGCACATGGTCTAGCTGCCTTTTGCTAACCAGTGTCTCAATTGGGTGTCGCCGACATAGTACTGCACCAAGACTCGGTACATGCATTGCCGCACATTGCGCTAGCCATGTTATCTCCGCTACTAGCCGCATTATCTTCGTTGCTCCCTCACACTCCCTATCACTACGGCCTCAAAGTTGAGTGCTGCCATCATTGAGCTAAGGTTGTCACTACTGCTTATTCCATAGAGAATCATGCCCTCTGCGTCTCATCCACCGCTCACTCGGATAACCCGTGCCGCTGCCCTCTCGGGGACATCAAGGAGTCATGCCCACCGAAACTCGTGGGCATCAATTGGACCGGGTAGAGCCGACGGAGATCCGATCCGATGCAAACACGCTGGGGCCTAGGAGGTTTGCTTAGCTTCCGTGCAGGCCCTTTGACTCATTGAGATGCACTCCCGATGGTCCCATCATGTGTGGTGAAAATATGTTTGCGCCGGAACTCGCGAGGACAGATCGGACCAGGCAGAGCTGACGAAGGTCCGATCTGATGTGAACGCGCGAACACACCGAGGCTTGGGAGGTCTTATTTGCTCCTATGCATATCCTTCGGCTTTGTTAGATGGCGTGTACTCCCGATGGTCCTTCCACTTCGTTAGTTGGTTCGAGAGTGCGCTAAGGTCCTTTGGCTTAGTTGTGCCCTCATCGGGACGATAGAGATACGGACGTGACAGTCAATTTGACCATGCAATTGACAAAGAGATAACGAGAATGGGTCAATCAGACGATGGGTCGATATAAACTCTTGCTATTGATTGGCTGTCGATATGATTGAGATAGTCATCGACTACGTCTGACATGCTCCTGCTATCGACTGATTCTCGATAGGGACTGAAACACTCTTCCATCGGCTGGGAAGCCAATAAAGGCGTAAGCAGATGGCGACAAAGGGAATGAAAGATACACCGGCTATAGAGCCAATGTCACTCCGGATATAACGAAGGCGTAACGCTGGTCTATCGGCTGCAAAGCCAATGAAGGCATAAAAAGATATTTAAAGAATAAGATAACGATTCCATCAGCTATAAAGCCGATAGTACTCTGGAATAGGGTATTCAAAGAATAACACGCGGGATCCTCTTATCAGCTGGTTGCTAATAGAGGCTATAGTGCTCGTTCATCGGCTAGAAAAACAATAAAGGCATATATAGATTGACAAGGAATAATATAAAAGATCTATGGGCTGCAAAGCCGATGGCACTTCGAATATAATGTTTGATAAATAAGAAGCGAGGCCTGATCCTCCGAAAGTACGAGACTCAGTGACTACTATGATGGTACCATTAGAGTCAGCCTCTATAAATCAAATCAAACCGAGATAGTATGAGACTGAGGCTAATGGCAACGAGACGGCAGACGCTAGATCAAACAAGTGGGTGGAAGGAAAGAGCAAACCCATCAGCTAGTTGAGCCGATGAGAGAAGATCTATAAAGATAAGTGTGTATTGATTGAGAAGCCGATACACTAGACGTGAGATTCATGAGAAATCATTGAAAACATATGTGTAACGGCTAATGAGCCAATACACTGGGCATGATGCTTGATGTATAGATAACTCATCGGTTAGCTACTCCAATAAAAAGCTGAGTAAAGGTCCATTGACTTAGCCTTAATCTACTATCAGCAGTTTAATAGGTCAAACCTAATCGATGCAGCATGAGACTGATGATGGTAAAAAGATCTTGATAAGCCGATAAATCCCACGTGAACATGATGTGGTATATTTGATCGGACTAAGAGGTTGAACCTAACCGATGTAGTTTTAGACAGAGTGAATACACTAGGATAATGGCGGGACTTACCCCTTCACCATAGTTCGGACCTAGCTGATGCAGCCCCGCGTCAAGAGACAGAACCCGCTGATAAAAAACCTAAGCAAGCTAGAGTGGAGATGCGTCAAAGATGTATTATCTGATAGATGATTTACAAGCTTTTAGGGGGTCTATATTTATACCATAGTATTACAAGAGTCTAATGCGATTACAACAACTATTAGATGTTATTTCCTAAAAACATAAAAGGAAAATATCTCTAAGAAGTTAACGAAACTAACTAAAACTGCCTCTACCCTACCGTGGCTTCCACGGCTCCTCCTTAGATTCAGTCTAATCTGGATAATCTTTTATATTTAACTAAACAAAATCCTTCCTTGATCCATCCGATCGATGCTTTCCCTGTATCAATTCAACACTTCCCAATAGGTCAATCGGCTCTCCAATCTATCCACATAGCTTACCAAATTTTGGTGCAAACAGGATTCTAATGGAGATTTTGTTTTTATTTTTGTTTGTAATACCATGTAAGCACCAAATAGATGTCATGTTAGCATAGGTTATGTTACGACCTCGGGTCATGAACAAGAGAGTAAGGATAGGTGGCGGAAAGGGTTTTCCCCCAGCAATCTTTGTTGAGTGAAATTGAGCAAATACAAAAGGTTCACCACTGCGATATGCACTTCAATGTAATATGAGTCTTACAGTTGGCTTTGCTCGACTTTTATAGCCTTGGAACTACATAGAGAAGTTATATGATTACCCCTCAAAAGGCGGGAGATAATAAGTACAACATGATAAACAACCTAGCCTCCTAAACCACAGCTATGAGTTTGCACCTGCACTTGATGGCTGGTCCACCGACATCTTAGAAACCATATTCTCTCAATATGGTGTAATGGATATGACTCCACTTCGGGCCATGTACCAAATACCCCCTCTATGAGATCACCTGAGCGGCCACTATTTCAACTTGCCTTGTGACCGAGAAGTCATTTCTCCCTACACTCAACAGAAGCCATCATGGATATAATAATGTGCTATTTTCCCTATGTGCATGGTGCAAGATGCCATCTTCCTATGTGCATAGTGGCCCAAAAAGTGTTGACTAATATATGCAACCGCCCTAAGAAAAACCGTGATTGAGTTGCCAAGCTTGAAGGAGATAGAATCGCCTTGTGCCATCGAATTGATGAGCTTAATCAATAGAAAGAGAAAGACAATAGGTTGAGAATGTTGATGAGGAAAGAGAGAGATGAAGCTATCTTGTCAACCAGAATAAAGAATAGTGATGCTGAGCGTATCCTGGATGAAAATGCTAAGCTGCATCAGCACAATAGCTCCCTTGAAGCTAAAATGAGTTCTCTTCATGAAAATGTACCAATCAAGAATCTCTTATTGAAGAACAAGATATGGTGCTCAAAAACTGCAATGCACAGGTACTTGTTAGCTATTACAAAGTGAAAGACACACTGGAGAAACTTGAAGCCGAATCGACTCTACTTGTGCCGGTTTATCTGAGCTTGCTAATTGGCTTGGGGAGGCAAGTGCTGGACTTGACATTGGCATCCCATAATTCATATCAAGGTGGTGAAAATTTGGCATCCTTGTACTCGAGTGGCTCTGGACAACTTGGCTCATTAAATGACACTATTTTGGTTCTGCTAGTGGACCTAGGCTGATTTTGATCCCGTAAAGAGATTGTGGACCCTGCTATTCATGCCTTTCAAAGTTTATATTGGGCTCAGTAGGGGTACAATGATGCGTTAATGTCTGTATGGGCTGCCCTTGCCTAGGATGACATGACGAAAATTGTCAAGATTAGCCAAGATGAGCAAACCAAAAACCAAGTTGTCCCAAATCGTCAGGTGTGAGCTTAATTCAAGGGTTGTCTTGCTTGGAATGATGTTCAAAACTTCTCCTTCCGAAGTCAAAAACTGCATGCTTCGTGCGTAGTTTGTAATACTTAGATTATTTTACCTATGATGACTTGAATTGCTTATGTTCATGCACTATTTCATATACTTGTTGTTTTGGGATGTAGGTTGTTTTTTGCTAAAAATGACAGTTGGCCAGTCAAAAAACATGTTAAACTATACGTTGAAGCATGTTATTTATTGGCCTTTCTAAAATCTTTCTGTCTTAGAGGCATATTTGTCAGATGAGGAAATTGATGATGTGCATTGCGACAGTGTGCATATGTTCACTTATCGGTTTCTACACTAGCACCAAGAACATACTCAAGGTAGGTTTAGAGATTTCATGCTCGAATTTCACCACCGTATAAATGCTCATTTCTTAAATAGCATGAATTTCTAGAATTCTTTTAAGCCTTCCTCTAGGCAACAAACTATTGGCGCTAGAAAATATTCCCTTATTGCAATAGAAGAAGATGTTTTTCTCCTTAATGTTTTTTTCGATTCCTTAGAATAAACTTCACCTCTTGTACTTGTAACATGTACTTGAACTAAATATGTGCAAAATGCTCTCTACCTACCCGAATAAACCATAGTTCATGTTGGCTATTGTTCCTCTAATTGTTTTCTCCTGACCAAATTTGAAATGGCATATTCACTTAAGGTAGGACACTTATTCCCTTTATGCCTAGGCGTCAACATCCATCAGAGCTCACCATCCTCCTTGCCTCAAAAAATGGCTATAGGAAAACATGCGAATGAATTTGAGCTTCTCAGGATCAATATTGTTTTGATTTGGTGCATTTCATCCTAGCGCCCAAACTTAGGATAATTTGATCATAGGCATCAACATGCGTCAGAGCTCATCGTTCTCCATACCTCAAAAAATGGCGCTAGGAGAACATGCACATATTTTGAGTTTCTTAGGCTCAAAATTGTTTTGTTTTGGTACATTTCAACATAGCGCCCAAACTTAGGATAATATGAGCGTAGGTGTTAACATGTGTCAAAGCTCATCATCCCCCTTACCTAAAAATGGTGGTAGGAGAACATGCGAGCATTTTGAGCTTCTTAGGCTTAAAATTGTTTCGATTTGGCGCATCACATATCCCCATGTTTTGTATATGTCCCATTTTTTTATTATCTTTTGGCATTCTGGTTTATACTTTGATTGAACAAAGTGCATGTTACCTTTTGTCATTTTATCTTATACTATGGCTAGTTGGAGTGTTTGTTGTCTTTTGGCATTCAAGTTTATACTCCAGATGGGTATAGTGTTAACGCCAAAATTTGAAAAGCCTAGGGAAAAATTAGAAAAAGATCAGCGTAAGTAAAGAAGAGTCCGGTTGCTACAGGGAGGAAGCTGATCAAACGAAGTATGGAAAGATTCGATCCAAGAATAGAATGTTATCCAAATGAGATTGAGTTTGAGGAGCCGTGGAACTCACGGCAGGGTATTCTATCGATGTAAATCGTATCTTATATGGATATGAAGGTTTAGTTAATTTAGTTAACTTTCTTAAAGATATTTTTCTTTATCTTTGTTAGGAAATAATGTCCGATGGTTGTTGTAAACGCGTTGGACTTTATAAACCCAGGGTATAAATATAGACCCCCTGGAAACATGTATCAAGTCATCTTTCAATCAATACTACTTTGGCACATCGCCACCCTAGTTCATCTAGATTTCTACCGGTAGGGTCTGGCTCTCGACGCGGGGTTGCATCAGTTAATTTTGATCTCCGACGAAGGGGTAAGTTCTGCCACTATCCCAATATGTCTTGCTTTGTCTAAGACTGCATCGGTTAGGTTCGACTTAGGCCGATTGGATGTATCGCATCATGTCAGGTGCAGGGTCTATCGGCCTATCAATCTCTCTTCACCGTCATCGATCTTGTACTGCATCAGTTAGGTTCGACCTACGAGGTTGTCGACGGTAGATTGAGCTTTAGGCCCATAGGTCTTTGTACAGTATTTTATCGGAGTGTTAGCCGATGAGTTATCTATACATTGAGTAACACGCCTAGTGTATCGGCTCCTCAGCCGATACACACCAGTCTTCAGATACTTCCCTTGAGCGCTATGCCAAACGCATCGGCCTTCCAGCCAGTGCGTGCTTGTCTTCAGAAAGACGTCCTTTCATCGGCTTAGCTAGCTGATGGGTTCGCTTTGCCCTTACTTCAGCACAACCGATCCGGCGTCCACCGTCCCGTTACCGTTGGTCTCAGTCTCGTACTGTCTCGGTTAGGTCCAATCTTTGAGATTCGGTGCTAGCAGTGTCATCACAACGGGCGACAGGTCTCGTGCTGTCATATCCAGAGCGGCATCGACTTTGCAGCCGGTGTCTTTTATACGATTCCTTGCCAGTTCGCATATGCCTTCATCGGCTTTTCAACCGATGAACGAGCGGTACAGCTTCCATCGGCAACTAGGAGAGATCCCTCATGCTTTTCTATTCTTTAAATACCCTTCAGTGCTTCCATTGGCTTTGCGGCCGATGGATCAGGATCTCGCTCTCGCTACATCCGGAGCCATCACATCCTTCATCGACATCTGCCTATGCCTTCATCGGCTTCCCAGCTGATGGAAGAGTGTCCCAATACCTATCGGTGATTAGCCGATAGCAAGAGCTATCCGGATATGTCCAATGACCAACTCGATCCTATCGGCAGCCAGCCAATAGCGAGAGCTCGTATCGGCATATCATCCGACTGACCCGTTCACCTCACCTCTTTGTCAATTGCAGGGTCAAATTGGCTGGCACGCCCGTATGTGCCCCGACGCGCGTATCTCGAGCCATGAAGAGAAGCTGACCAGCCTATACTGGAGCTAAGCAGACCTTCTAGGCATCGGCGTGTTCGCGTCGGGTGCGAGAGATCCGGTGCAAACACATAGTGCATGTCACCTTTTGGCATGAGCATAGTGCATGTTGCCTTTTAGCATTCGAGTGTATACTTCGACTTGGCAAAGTGCATATTGCCTTTTGGCATCCTAGCTTATAGACATGAAAACGAGACATTCGAACATGCTTGATTTTTTTATATAGGTTTAGGCCTCCACTATGGATAATAACTCTACATTCTGTTTATATATATATATATATATATATATAGAATGTAAAGAATATATAACAAGCTTGAAAGCCACTTCATGTGAACACTATACATTGGAGATCTCTTTTTTACACATATAACTTCTTGAAAGAAAGAGCATTCCACGTATGCTACATCTCTGTTCTATCCATTTCTACCAACTTGAAGGAGCATGTAGGTGTTTGCTCCTTGACCACAAATAGTCCCTCCCATTTTGATTAGAGATTTCCTATAGAAACTTTATTTAACACCTTTTCAAGCACCAGATCTCCTTTCTTTATGCACATTGGTCTCACTTTGTTATTGTAGTATTTCTTTGTATTGTCCACATATTTCGCCATTTTGTGCAATGCCTCAACCTTCACTTGATCCAATTCATCCAAAGAAACTTCTCTTACTTCTTTGTCCTACAGCTCAAAAATCACTCGAGGCGATAATGTGCCTATCTCACTAGGCATCATTGCCTCATCTCCATATACTAGTCTAAATGGCATCATTCTGGTTGCTCACACAACCATCGTTCATAATGCCCATAATACCGAAAGCATATACTCTAGTCGCTTCCCTTTTGGTTGACTTTGCAATCTTTTCTTTATTGCCTTAACTATCTTGCCATTTGCCTTCTCTATTACACCATTTGCTTGTGGATAGCCAACCAAAGCAAAATTTATCTTCAGATCGAGTCCTTGCTGCATTTCGTTAACCATGCCTGACTCAAACTGTTTTCCATTGTCACAAACAATCTCACTTTGTATGCCAAAATGGTATATGATATTATTCCACAAGAATTTTTACACTGCTGCAGATGTGATTTTCAATACTACTTCTACTTCTATCCATCTTGAAAAATAATTGATTGCTACAATGACAAAGTAGAGGTCATCCTTTGCCCTTGGCAATGGTCCAACTTTGTCAATTCCCTACCTACAGAATGGCTATGTAGGGGAAATTGGTTGCATTTCACTTAGTTGAGCCTTTGCAATGGGACCATACATTTAGCATGCTTTACATGTCCTTATGTACCTTTCCATGTCCTTCACAATGGTGGGCCAATATATAATTTGCTTTATCACTTTAGCTACCAGTGACCACGGCGCTTGATGTGCATCCTTCATGGATTTCTAGCACCATTGACATTCCTTCCTCTTTCGTCACGCACTTCAATAATGGTGCGGCAACTCCACTATTGTACAATTATCCATTTACCATTTTGTACTTCTTGGACATTAGCTATATCCATTTTGCTTCTACCTCATTGTCCGAGATATTTCCACTTAACAAATAGGTCTCTCCAATCAGCTTCCCTTTGTTGTATGCACATTACATTTTCCCTCTTTGATGTACTTGATTTGCTCAAAATGTCAAAAACATGTTTTCGAGTGATTGTCTAAAATCAACGACTTTAGCCAACTCGTTAGCGTCATTGTTTTCTTCCCTTGGAATTGCTTTGACTGTTACGCTCAAGAAATATTTTTTATTGTTTCTTACTTCTTGCAAATATTGTTGTATTACGTCATCTTTTGCTTCAAACGTCTTAGCAAAATGTTCAGCTATCAGTTTTGAGTTTGTTCATATTATTAATCTTTGAGCCCCTAGTGCTCTTGCCTTCTTCATGGCTAGTAGTATTCTCTCATATTCGGCTATGTTGTCGGTTGTTGAAAATAACAATTGTACCGAATATCTCAATGTTTGTCTCATTGATGTTTCTATGATTGTGGAAGCCTATGCTCCATTGGCATTCTATGATCTGTCTAATAATATGATCCATGGCTTTTCATCTAACACTTTTCTTTCTACCTCTCTAAAAGTCTATTTCACTACTGACCAATAATTGTGACTTTATGACTGTTCTTGCTACATTCTTCTGGTCAAATGGTACCAGTTCCATTGCTCATTTTGCTATCCTACACCTACCACTTCCTTGTTCGTTAAAAATTCTCTAATTGGATATGATGATAGTACTATAATCTCATGTACTAGAAAGTAATGTTTGAGTTTTTAAGATGCCATAACTATAGCATAAATCAACTTCTCAATTTCTGAATATCTCATTTTTTCTCCTTGCAAAGATTTTGATATGAAGTATATTGGCATTTGCTTCTCTTCTTATTCTTGTACCAAGACTGCACTTATTGTGGCCGGTACAGCCGCTACATATAGTAATAAGACTTGTCCTAGTTTTGGACTTACAAGTGTTGGCATATTCTACAGATACTGCCTCAAGTTATCAAATGCTTCTTGGTACTTTGTCATACACTCGAATTTTGCTACCCCTCAAAATATCTTGAAGAATGCTAGCCCCTTTTTGGCTAATCATGCAAGGAATCTATTTAATGATACTATTCTTCATGCTAGACGTTGGATTTCTCAAGCATTCTTTGGTGGCTCCATTTGTGGTATGGCATCATCTTATCTAGATTAGCTTCTATGCCTCTTTTGATCACAAGGAAACCCAAAAGCTTTCCTACTTATACCTCAAACACACTTTTTTGGGCTCAGTTTTACTATGGCATTATGCAAGCTGTCAAATGTCTCTTGCAAGTCACTTCCATGTGTTCTTGTTTTTTTTCTCTTCACCACTATGTCATTTACATATGCCTCAATATTTCTTCCTAATTGACTTATTAGCACTTTGCATATGGGACTTGTAAATATTTCTCCTGCATTCTTCAAGCTAAAAGGCATTCTTATGAAACAATATGTTTCAAATGGGGTTATGAACAACGTTTTCTCTGTGTCTTTCTGCATCATGAAGACTTGATGATACCCTAAATATCTATCCAAAAAACTCATCAATTCACATCCTACCATTGAGTCTACCAGTTGGTCTATTCTTGGTAATGAAAAATCATCTTTTAGACATGCTTTATTCAAATATGTGAAGTCAATGCACATTCTCCACTTTCTATTTTTCTTGTTAACTAGAATTGGATTAGCTAACCACTTAGGATGTTTCACCTTCCTTATGACTTTTTCCTTGAGCAATTTCTCCAATTATATATTTACTGCAACCTATCTATCAACTGACATCTTTCTTAGTTTTTGCTTCCTTGTCTTGTGATCAATTCTCACTGCTAATTCATATTAGATAAGGTTTCTATCAACTCCTATGAGCTCTTCTAGCGACTATGCAAAAACATCCATATTCGCCTTAACCACTTTTAATATTTCTTCTTAATCTTATTTTACGAGATGTTCTCCCAACATCACATATCTTTCTTGCCTTATTGGATCTATTGGCACTTTCTTAGTTTTCCCTTCAGGCACTAGTTTCTGCGCTTTGCTATATCTACCTTGGGGTTTTTGCTCTACTACATGTATTCCCTTCTGGTTAGGTGTTTCAATCAACTCAAACTTTCTTGCTACTAGCTGACTCCCTTTGATCATTATGACACCTGCCATTCTAGGTAGCTTTATACAAATGTAGTTGTGCGGATGACTGCTTCAAACATATTATACATGATCTACCCAATATTGTATTGTACTGATATGGCATATCTATCGCATTGAAAATTATCACTTTAGATATTGAGTTTCTTCTGTCTCCGATTATCACTTACCAATTGATTTTGCCAATTGCATTGACATTTTAACCCCCAAAACATTGTAATGATATTTTCGCTTTGGTTAAACTGTCCATAGGTATTTGCATCTTCTTGAAGGCATCTAGGAAGAAGACATCCACCGAGCTTCCTCCATCTACCAAAACCTGGTAAACTTCACATTGTGCTATGTTCATAGAGATCACTAGAGGATCCTGATGCGGAAATAGAATTTCCACAATTTTTTTAGGCCCAAAAGATATTACAACATTTGAGTATGTTGGTTTGCTAGTCTGATAACAAGTTCTCACATGATTTATTTGTCTTACATAAGCTTTCCTTTCCCTCTTGGACTCTACTCCAAATGAGAAGCCCCTAGTTATGGCATTTGTCACTATTTTTGGTATTTCTTCTATTGCTTTCACAATGACTATTGGTGTTGCTTCTATGAGATTTCGAGCATTTTGTTGTTGCCTTCTACCTTTTGTTTGTTTTTATATTCTTGAGCTTGTTTGACCTATATACATGATATCGTTCTACATTCTTCTATGGTATGGTTCACTTTGTTCATGCAATTGGTAATATTTATTGGACTCAAATTGATTTTTCCCTCTGTTATGCCTTCTATCTTGACTTTTTCATGCATTATGTGGCATCCAATTGTTGCAGAAAGGCAGACTTTCCTCTTTCACAAAGTTCACTTGCTTCTTGTTCTCATATTTTACTTTTTCCATGGTTTGTGATTCTATTCTTCATAACTTTCCTTATGTGCCACATTGTGTTGCTTAGTTTTCAAGATCTTTTTGTTGAGCATTGCGGCTTCTTTAGCATCCATCCTTAAGTCATATTCCTCCCCCTTGGCTAAGCTTTCCATTCTCTAAAACAATTCATTTGTTGTACCTAGTCAATATTTGGAGAGATCGAACCTAATGGGTCCTTTCAACAATTCCCTTTTGGATGTCATTATGATTATAGCATCATTAGCCTTCTTGATTCGATACTAAACTCTCAAAAACATCAACATGAATTATCTTATCATTTTTCCTAGTAATTGCTCACTGCGTATAAGTCATCTAGCTCTTTTAGCTCATCATAAGCTCCAATGAACTCTATCTAGAAAGTATCCTCATATATTCCCAGGAGTATATATACCCCCTCCAACATGGTGGGAAGCATTTTTTCCTTAGTTGTGTCATCTTCTCTGGCTGCTTCAACTGTATTTTCAGACACTTTTAAATACTCATTTGGATCAGTATCCCCTTTATACTTTGTGATGTTGGGCAACTTGAATTTGGGTAGACATGGTGCTATTTTTAAGCTTGGGCTTAGTGAACTCTTGTCACTAGTAGTTCAAGTCCCTTGTACTTGTTACGACTAATACAAGTTAGTAGCTTAGGTGGATATTGGGAATTGTGCTGTGAACTTGGAGTGTTTTGGTATTTAGCTTATGGGCTGGTGGAGTTTGGTTTTAGCTACTGTGGTGCATATTGCATATTGGCTTGTTGTTGCTAAGAATTGTTGCAAATTCTCCATTTGATGTGTTGTTAGTTGTGTTGGGTAGTAATAGCTTTCTTACATTAGATTTTTGCCATTTGAGGGCACTAAAAACTAGGTTGGTACATAATAACTGAGCAGGGCATATCCATGTTGCATATTCAAACCGGGCCCTATTAGAATGTTTAAAACATGAGGTTGTTGTGTGGCTTATTGCTGGCATGTAGAAAATTGTGAGGTATTTGGTTAATTTGAGTTTGGAGGCGAGTTTGAGGTATTTGGTTGGTTTGAATTGCGGTTGTGGGTTTAAGGTATTTCTTTGGTTTGAGTTGGGTGGTGGGTTGATGTAACACCCCAATTTTTGCTTAGCTGTTAAAAGTAATTTTAATAAAAATCATAATTTTAAAAAATTTGGTTCTTTGTATGTATTATGTGCTAAAGATCTCATTTTCCATCATCTTTTAAGATCCAAAAAAATTATGACCCAAAGATCTCTGTCCAAAATTAGAATCCTGAGGTTCAACTTTAAACCAACCCCTCCTCGAAAAATTCATTCTAAATTCTCTTAGTTTGACAATCGAATTTGAATCTAATTTAAGATATCGACTCCACTTCAAAAAACCTCTCAACTAAATCTCCTTGATTCCCTTCCATAGATTCTCCAAGAAAATTCTAAGTTCAAATTTAAACTTCTTTCAAACCAACTAAAAATTTCCTCAAAAATTTTATTCTAAAAATCCTTCGAAAAAGTGGAAAACCTCCTGTTAATTTGGATCGCCTTCCCCTCAGCCCAACCCCCTCTCTTTTCCCTCGGCCCAACCACCAACCGGCCTAGTTCCTTCTCCCTCCCGCCTAGCTTTCTCCCTCCTCTTGGGTTGCACCCGAGGTTAGCTCAAGGCCATCCCTCTATCTTCTTCACCTTCCCATGCCTGAGTCGGCCCATGGCCTAGCTCTCCTCACCCCTGCACATGTCCACTCTGTCATCACCATGCGCACGCCCGCTGCCTATCGTGCCCTATGGGCCCTGCTTGCCAGTCACACCACTATGCCATGTGTGCCTGCTTCACACATGCCTACACACTTGTCCCTATTCCCGCACCATGCTAGCACCCACGTAAGCTGTTAGGCAAAATACCAAACTGCTAGCTGACACACCGATGCCCGTTCTCGTGCACCTTGACCTCGTCCCACGCATTGCGCGCCCCCACCACAGCCCTACTACTCTAGTCCACCACATCGTCGCTGTGAATCTTGTTGGGTGCCCTCCTCTACGTGTGGTTGCATCACATTGCCGCACCAAGCGTGGTCCCCGCCTCTACGAATCGCGCCACGCCAAGCACGTCCCTCCCCGGCATGAATCTGGTCGACGCGTTATGTTGTGCCATGCCAAGTTCACCCCTCGCCGCTATGAATCCCATTGGGTGTCTTCCCTACCTCATGCAGTCACATCCATCCTCGCCAGTCCTACGTCCCTCGCCTCTTGTCACCTCCACGCTGTGCTCGATCGCCTATAAGAGGCGCCAGTGAGCCCCTCCCCATGCGCCACTCCTCATCTCTCTCTCTCTTACCTATAGCTTCCTCTCCTCCTCTACTCAAGCCACCACCACAGTGCTGTTGAGCTTCCCTCCAGTAGCGACATCATCGTCGATGATCACTGCCTACCGTGCTAGTCACCCCCAAAGCGTCACTGCTGCTCTCGTCATGTCATACCTTGTGCACTCGCTGCAAGGAGGAAGGAAACAATGAGAACGCGAATAACAAGAAGAGAAGAAAAAAAGGAAAAAATATTAAGAAAAGCAAGTAGGACCCACGTGGGACCCATCCTTTCTAGCCAACCCTATGGACCTAGTCTATCGTAGAACCATCTCTCTCCCCTCACAGACATCGGGGCCCCAAATGTTAATCCAAGGAATATTATTGGGAATATTATTTTTGTAATTCTTTTTACTTTCTAGAAAATCCTTTAAACTTTAAAATTTCATTTCTTTTTATCCATAACTCCATTTGACCTTATTTCAGTCCTAAAATTTTTCTAAAATTCTCTTCTACGCAATGGCACTATTTTTTTTGTGTTATGTTACTTTTAATGGTACTTCTTATAATATTTCTATTTCTAACGTGTAGAGGTCATGACCGAAGGAGTATTCGCGCCAAATTTCATTGCACTAGTAACCACCACGCACCAGGGCAAGCCATTCTTGAATATTTTGAACCTATATTTACAAATTACTTTGTTTATAAAGATGCATTGTTATATTACACTTTAGTTATGTTTGGCCTCGATTTATGTGAAACCGACAGGCCTACCCAATAATCGTATTTTTATTATATAAAATATTGGTGACTCCATCCTTATTAACCCCACCTAATAATCAACAGTATTGTCATCTCTTAAATGTGATTATCGAGATAGTTGCTTAGCATACATACGGTTATGATGTTGTATGAGAACTTGGGACTTCTAAATATTTACTTAAAAATCTGATGTGATGTCGATTTATTTGTAAAATAAAAATGGTTTGTATTGCATGGATAGTGCGAAGTCTGTGCCTTCGTGGCTTAGCTACGTATTATCATTAAGAACCGATTTATTTAGAAAATTCATCCAAGCATATTATAGTATAACCACATGGGTGTTATGTGATATCCCTAGCTAAGTAATTAGCTATCACATAGAAATCTTGTATGTCAATAGTTGTAGGAGATAAAGAGATAGGATTGTAGATCATTAGTACCCAAGATAGGTATTATCCTAGCTTCGCGTGAGGCGACTAGTTAGATATAGGAGACATCAGTGGTGTATCCTAAGTAGATGATGACATGAGACTTGCCTAATACTCGATTTGATATATTCAACCCAACTATGTGACATGAGGTATCCATGGGTTAGTTTTAAAAAAGCCTTACAGTGAACCCTCCTTTACCAACCACGTTTGATCGGCACGTGTTGAGTAAAGCGAGAAAATAATGACATGTGGGTAAACAATACAACCTCTGTAGAAATTAGCTAAACTGTTTAAATAGTTATGCCCATAGTTTTGGGTGAATGTGAAGTGTTTCTCATAACGTAGTTTTGTTTTTACCAAAGTTTTGTGAACATGATTATTGGGATGGGAATTGTTTTCAGAGTTTGCCTATGTGGCAGACGGTCGACCTTCGTAATAGAGAACAAGTCTGTGTGACCTAGGATGTCTTGTGGCACTATAGTGCCATAGTGTCGAGAAGACGAGTGTGTGCTGTGATGAGAAAGTGAAAAGAAGCTAATTAAGAAGAAGATGAGGAAATGTTTAGAATTTTGTTATCGCTTATAAACACTATGATAACTTATTGCAAAGCAAATTGTGAAATGAATCGAGATGTGATCTTTTAAAGAAAAGACTGCTTTCGCAAATAAAAACCTTAACCTTCCTTGTTAGGCCAAAACATGTCATCTTTCCCTCTAGCTTACTGAATACATAAAGTATTCATCCTTGCTTATATATATGTATAGAGTTTGGAGAAGACGGCGTCAAACCGTTCGCTGAGGAGTTCCTCTAGGAGCAGGAGGAGTATCAAAACTTTTAGGGTTTCAGACCTAGTTATCTAAACCATACCTGTGGAATAAACTAATTTCATAGGTGTTGTGTCTAATACTTAGCTGCTTAATTTGCTTTCCACTATTAGCTTCTGCTTAGTCATCATTGTTACTTTTCCTTTCTGTATAGTGTTGTCTATCTAGGGTTTGTCCATGATGACAAATTATATAAGAACTACTCCTAGTGATGTAATAAAAGTTAGTTATTTTTTATTCTACTATTATTTTGTGTACCAATTTATGTATTCTAGGACTGTTAAAATATTCATAGGTAATTAAGTTGATACATGGCCTATATTAGCCCATGCTTTATGGTTAGCAGAGTTTGGGGTGTCACAGTTGAGGTGTTTGATTAGTTTGAGGTGTTTGGTTGATTTGAGGTAGGTGGCAGGTTTGAGCCACTTGGTTGTCCCCCAAGCATTCCTCTCTAAGATGATTCCAATATAGCACCAATAGGTCGGTTCTCCCCTGAAGTTTGTGTCATTTGGCTTTGCAAATTTCTTAACCACTGCAATTCCCTTTGCATCCCCTTATATTGTTCTCGATTGACCATGAGAGCTCCTTGTGTTTTTACCATTTTAGCTAAATTCATTTCATTCATTCGTATGACACCTCCCGTCATTCCTTTAGCTATCCCCACTTCTACATCTTCATTGTTCACATTCATGGTGTTTTCTACTCCACCACGGGCTCCATTTCTTTGTTCTTCCATATCTGTCCTTCCACTGGAGTTACCAACTAGTCTCGATTGTTTGAATGTGTAACTATACCTTATCGAAACTGTTCTTGTCCTTTGCGGCCTAGGGTGTATTTACCTTCCAAATTCACCTCCTAGAGATTTACATCCCCACCAACGTCACCACTATTATAACCTTAGGTCATGAACAAAAGAGTAGGGACAGGTGGCGGAAAAGGGTTTTCCCTCTCCTACTATTGTTGAGTGAAATCAAACAAGTATGAAAGGTTTACCACTAAAATATTCACTTCAATGTAATCTGAGTCTTAAAATAGGTTTTGTCTGGCTTTTATAACCTTAAAAGTATATAGTGAAGTTACATGATTGCCTCTAAAAGGTGGAAAATAATAAAAACAATATGTTAAACAACCTAGCCTCTTGGACCACAACTATGAGCTGACACCTACACTTGATGACTGGTCCCCTAACATCTTAGAAGCTATATTCTCTTAGCATGGCATAACGGATACGACTCCGCTTTGGGCCATGTACCGAATAATCCCTCTATGTGACCACCCGAGAGGCCACCATTTTGACACGCCTTGTGATCGAAAAGACATTTCTCTCTACGCTCAACAAAAACAATCATGATATAATAATATACCACTTTCCCTATGCAATGGTGCAAGATGGAAGATGTGCAAAGTGCAACATACATCTTATGCATTTTTGGTTGGATAGGGGTAAGTTAGGAATCCTGCACTAATAGGTTGACCTGGTCAACACTCCACAGGGTAAAACCAGTGCCTAAATCACCAAGAGGTAAATTGAATTGATCGATGATGATGGAGTATTTGTATTTGGTTTTGTGGTTGAGAAACCAAAATCAAACAATGGCTATAGTTAAGGGAGGCACAATGGACTTTTTCCCTGATAATATGTGGAATGATGAATGACTGATGAGCCCAAAGCTCATAACTTTACTAATCTGGGCCCGTTTATAGACAATTCAGAAAAACATTTTACTCCGGAAATTCTATTTATGTTTTCCTTATGTAAGTGAGACATCAAAGATAATACGATTACAATAATGGAGAAATTTTGGTCACATTTGAAGATTATACTAACCATGTAGTTAATTATCATGCAAATAAAAGTGAGCTGCTCTGTAATGACTACTGACCACTTGCTGGTTCAGCTGCAGGCCTCAATTCAACAACCAATCTTCAGAGTATCAACGGCCTGCTAATGCAATGGCTAGCTAGCTATTTCACATGCCAACACTAAACTCTGGTGATCTATCTTACCTTTAATAAATGTGAAACGGACAAGAAGAACTGATTACTCCTAGTAAAATCAAATGATTGCACAAAAGACAGGACCAAAGGGTCAATTTTTTGCCATAAATATGGCGCCTTAAAAATGCATCTATAGTTCATTGATGTTGAGCTTACAGGCTTAAAAGCGAGGTCATTGTCTCTGGAGTTGGTCACTAGTCGGCCAGCTCTTGATTATCATGCAGTCAGCACCCAACTAGGGCTCAAGACAGCAACCAGAATCAATGAAGTTTTTGTCAGTGCTATAGGACATATGAAAGCTTCAGACAACAACAATATGCTACTCATCAACAATTACAATAAATATATATACTACTGCTACCACAATTCAACGTTGATCGCAGCAAGAACAATAAAACTATATATATCATGAATGTATTAATGGTAAAAGGCATTATGATTGTATCATTATGAGTTCCTTAAAAGAAATACCCTTCTTCTTGATTGTGTGTTTGATGGATTCTCCGATTGATTTCCTTATGGTATACGGCACGTCTCTCCCATGAATGAGAGAGGCCAAGCCCCGTACCCAGATAGCTATACTACCTGCAGGCTGGCCTGATCAGTCAAGTGGCCATAATGCAAAAGTCATTCAGTGATTACTTCACTGATTTTCACAAAAACGTATGGTCAGCACAAAGGCTGAAGATATACTACTACGATTCAAACATTTCTGAAACTATCAACTCATATTGGCTCCACAACGATTTGCAAGGCCGTGCATGCGTTCGTTTACACATTGAGCCATTCAAGAATATCAAAAAAAACAGAGAGAGAGAACAGCTCCCTTTGTTTCTTCTTACTTCCTTCTCTGTTTCTTCTTCCCATTGCAATTCATCAATGAAACCTGCAGGGAATCTGATGGATGACTTAAATTAACAACATTGAAGCCCTCATATGGATGGCATAAATGCCCTCCATTTACTAGGATCAAATGCACATTTATTTGCAAGGGAGTTATTTCTAGCTCATCATCGCACAACAACCTACTGGGATCGATAGATAGATGAGCTAGCTCGAAATATTGCAAAAGCTATAGCTAGCCTCCTCTCCATCTCTCCCTCTCTAATGGCCACTGTCCTCGTGCACCCTGTCCGGTCCGGCCAGCTAACTTGCCAATGCCATGTGTCCACTCATCTCGTACTGTCTTTTTCCCCTGTCCAATTAATTTAATTTGCTGGCTTTATTATTTTGTATGCCATTCTTAATTATGAACCAACGAAACATATACCCTCTGTTGAGCATTTCTGGAATTTTTATAGGAGATGGTTGAAACTAAGTATATATAATTAGCTAATATAAGAAGGTATATAGAGAAATTAAATAAAAGATTTTTATGATTTAATTAATATAAGAAATTAGGTAAAGAAATTACTATATTTTAGAATAAATTCTAAACGTTCTAAACGTCCAAAGAACGGAGTGATTATCAATTAGTAGCAGCTGGTCATGCAATTTTCCTCTCCCTCTGTCTTCTTCCTTGAGCTTCTTGGCTATAGAAGATGTTTGTTGCTACTTAAATTATGTTGATGGTGGTTGGATGCTATTGTTGAGACGGCATGGCATGTGTATCTTTTTTGCAACGACAATGACATCGCAGATGGCTTTCGTTTGGTATGTACTCCGTTTGCCCTGTCTTTTTGTTGGAAAACGCTACACTCTAAAACAAAATATTCCACACAGAACACCAGAAGAGTCCCTCATACTGTTGGTGCAGAGGCCAGGGACCATAGTATCTACACTCATACATATTCCATTTTCAGCTTGACCAACTTGAGTACTTACGTTGACCAGGGCTGCCTTAGGTGGTCAACTTTCGGTTCTTTTAACACTGGTGTATTTGAAACTGAGCGGTAAATTAGCATATAATGAATTTAGTATTAATTTTGAAAAACTTAAAAATAAATTAATATGATTTTTAAGTGAATTTTCTATAGATTTTTTAAAAAAAAACATATTGTTTAACAATTCGAAAGGCGTGTGCGTGAAAAACGAGTGAGAGAAGTTGGTAAGAGATAAAATGGAAAGCAGCCCTGGGACAAAATGGAAAAAAAATGATACAATTTGCGAAGTGTACAACTATGGGAACTTGAGAAGATAATTAATTTTCAACAAGGACATTAGTATGGAATGTCACTTGCATATGTGTGAGGTGCAATGTACGTAAAATTCATCAATCTTTGATTGGTAAATATTAATTCCCTTCCAAGAACAATATTGGGAAATGGTGCTTTGTGCGAAGTGATTCGTGTGGGCTAGGGATATAGGACGACCAAGAGCATCTCATGAGCCTATACAAATTGAACTTGTGGGAATTGATTATGTGGGTCTTAAATTATAACAGACAGGTTAAATAACAGAACTGCTATAACGATGCAACTCTTGTTTTTAAAAATGCAATTGGTCATGAAATTCAGCTGGTTTTGGAAGCTGAGATGCTAAGTTGCAAAAGGGAAGAAATAAGGGACGACGCGACACTTGGCGTGCCGCGATTGGTGCAGTTCAGGGCAGGACTGAGCAAGAGCAACTCATTAGCCTGCGCAGAATGAGCTGGGAGGAGTTAAGGGCGTGCCATCGGATCACAGCTCGCCCATTTTCCAGCGAAATTGTTCATCACCCGGGACCATTTCGTACATTTATATGTACATATTATATGTGTGCATCCATCCATCGCCAACTAGTATCATTAGTCCAAGATTGGATGGGTCCAAATAAGCTGGCAGCCGGCTTGATCAGGAGCAACCTTTACTGTTTAATATGCCATTCCACTGCATGCATTAGATGGCCCAGCATTTCAAGCCCTCAGAAGGTAGTGAACTCTTTAATAATCCTCTCTTCCTACTGCTTTGGAGTCCTGCATGCATGAATGAGACATTGCCATTGACCAATCCTTGCATTATACTCCGTGTTACTTTAGGAAAAAGAAGTCATCGGCAGATTTTTTTTCCCTGTCAACTACTATCTTTGTTTACAAATACTCACGTGGACACTTCGTGATGTCAAGTATTTCTGGTCTGAGGAAGAACTTGCAGGTTTTGACTTCAACCAATCAAGCTTTGACCCAACAATAAACTATCTAATTATATTGTAATATAAACATGGTACAATTAGATTTGTAGAAAATTATACTTTACTAATATTTTACACAAGTAGCTAATCACATATGTGACAATCATATATATATATCAAAACTAACAATTGTGAATAAAATTATTATTTTTCCCTAAATGTCTCGTGAGTAATGGAAGACCTCTCGTCCATATGGCACGATGTATTCCTGTTTTTGCAGGAGAGGTAATGCAAGTGGAATATTAATAGCTTTGGTAATGTAAATGATTGACGACCAAAGAGTAAGAAATCAGAAAAACAACAATATTGCCCAGAATTTCACAAAATTCTAACTAAGAACACAATACCGTCCATGCAATTTATCCTTTTTAATATATTGTCATAACTACCAACCAATTAAAAATTCCTAATCCATGGAAAATTGGATCCTCGGATCTAGAAACACGCATACATTTTGCTATATATATATATATATATATATATATTACTCCTTTTATTCTAGATTATAAGTCATTTTGACTTTTGGTCAAAGTTAAACTACTTTAAATAAATTTATAGAAATAATAATAATATTTTTAACACAAAATAAATATAATATAATATATATTTAATTATATATTTAATAAAACTAATTTGGTGTTGAGATGTTGGTATATTTATCTATAAATTTGATTAAATTTGAAATAGTTTAACTTTAACCAAAGTCAAAACAACTTATAATTTAATAAAACGGAGGGAGTACATTATTTTGGGATGGTGAATGGAAGCCAGCTAAGTCGGCTCTTATTGACTCAGCTGCAACCAAATTTGAATTTTGAAAATTGGTTTTAAAGTTGATTTTTATGTTTTGATGATAACCTATTTTTCACGCTTGCCAACAATAAAGATAAAAAAAGCTCTACTAAAAATTTATTTTTGGTTGCTTATTATATTAAACAAATTCCCACATAATCAGATCAAAAGAGAAATATGCGTTGTTTAATTGTACAGAAAATATAGTTGTACGTGCATAAATAGAGGGTCAGTGGTGGGGCTATCAACGCCATGCCCGGACGACTAATAGTGTGTCTCCGCGATTAACTAGTTTTTGCAGACAACGATGGTTGTTTATAGTGGAGGCGGTAGTGGCGGAGCCTAGGCGGGCGCCCGACCCTGTCTAGGATAGAGTTGTACAGCGAATAGGATTGTATTTCAAAGTAGCCTCCTACAGTTGCGCGAGAAATTTGAGTAGTTGGGCGACTAATTTCACACGCTTATATCCTAAAAGCTGATTAGGTGCATATTGAGGGCCAAGTACTACACGTGCGTTCTCTTCGCATAAGCAAGCACCTGCCGCCGGCAACCAGCTGTGTGTCTGCGTTGCAAGACAGCGGCGAGAGAGGGGGCTTCTGCCGCCTCTCTGGGGGTGGGCCCCACGTGGCGGCCAACAGGTACGTACGGGCCGACTCCTCACCGGGCCGTCGCGATCGGTCGCTGACCCGTGGGCCCCCGGCTCTCGTCACGAGGCCAGCATGTCCTGGTATATATACAACCACGCGGGCCGCCGCTCGTCGGCATTTATGCTTAGGTTATCCGTGCCGTCGCCGAATAGTGTTGTAGTTGGAGCCTCGAATGACCGATGATCGATGCCTCGCATTGCATCGCCATTACTCTCGATGGTCTATTCCTTCCTATTTATCTCTCTTGTTGAGCACACAATATAATATATACTACTAGTACGGGTTAGATCTTTTTTTTATGATGATGGTCGATAAGCTTGCTGATCAATTATGGCGCCGTCGTCGTTCCGAAGGAAGAAGGAATGGTCAAGATACTCAAAGACAGGGGCATGACAACAAACATGATTAATAATTTGATAGTAACACTGGGAAGTAAATGACGAGAGGATTACATTTAGGCCTGAAATAGAGCAGCAGCAGTAGCAGCCGAGCAAGCGATTGAGCCACTGGTACGCTTAAATTTCAGCTAAGGAACACTTTTTTTATGGCATTATTCCGTATAGCGTTTCTAGCTCTATACATATATATACATGCATACTACTACTACTACAAGTAGTGCAATTCGCGGGGCATTTAAGAACACGGACAAAAATTTGGGCCAGAAAGCACTGATAAGATGGGCAGGGATAATGACAACTACGAGCTCTACGCTGTTGCAACAGTATGGCAAATTTAAGGCCTCATTCAATACTGTCGTACACATATTCTCCAAACAAAAACCAACCCAAAAACCCCTCCAAAAAAGATGGCTCCCCGGAGAAGCTCACAAAAAAAATCATCTCTCAAACCCACAAATTTAGCCAAACTACCACCTAGCAACTCCTACATATACACACAACTCTTCCCCTCTCTTCAAGTAGTATTTGACAAGGCACACTTCATCCTGCTGCTCATATACTTCTCATTTGATCATGATGTGGTGCAGCCATTAGCATTACCTAGCAGGAGACAGAGACAGAGAGAGATGGAGAAGAGAGAGAGGTCTGCAGAGATGAGGAGCTAGCTAAGCTATAGGTAGCTGGCTGGGGCAGTGAGAGTGTGCATTCGTGCGCGTGTGCAAGCTAAGCTCGAGCTGGTGTACTTAGTTAAGCCGCGATCTAGAGTAGGTCGAGACTTATTTGGTCCCGGGCTGGGGCCGGAGGCGATCGGCCGGTCAGCCAGTCAGCCAGCCAGCCGCCCGGCCGCCCGGCCGGCCTGGCCTGCGTTGCCCTGGCCTCCCTGGCGCCTCTCATGAAATGCGGGAAACATTTCGGCAGCAGGCGCAGCTACCGTCCATCAATGGCGCACTTATGTGAGCTGCCCCAGAATCACAGTGCCATTCAAACTCTCCTCCTACAATCCCATCTGGGCCGTCCCATCTCTCGATCCGACGGTCCAAAAACACATCCAACCGATTCGAATCAATTGAGCTACTTGCCTAGCATGATGCAAATAAGAAGTGCTAGCTACTTGTGTGTGTGTCTATCAATCTATCTATATATATTTAGTGTGTGTGTGTATCTAATGTACACCCGTTTGCACCCAGGTAGAACTCAGCCTCCCAGAGTCCCACGCGCATGTATCTTCTGGGAGATTATAACAGGCGTAATGGTGTATCTTAAATATAGTAATAAATTCATTTTTTCCAAATCACACCAATAAAAAGGCAGGTGAGGTTACATCCTCCAATAATTATGTTGCTCTTTCCTAATTTTCTCAAGCACGATCTATTAGCCACGTCCAGTTAGATCGATTCCTCTCATTTTCTCCGGTAACGAAGGCCATGGCACCGCTGCTCCTGCGCACCGCTCTACTCCCTCCCACCGACCGGCCGCTGTGACGGAAGAAAACCGGTGCCGGCGCTAGTGGAGCACGAGCACGTCTCAAGCGGAGGATGGACACGGCGACCGATCTGGTGCAGATGTCATCGGCAGCTGGATCTGGCCGTCTTCTTCGAACTGCAGCCGACGGACTCCTGCTTGGACACCGGCGTGGATGGGGGCGACGACGGTCACCACGGAGGGTGATTGCCGCCGGTGACCTCCCTGAGCAGGAGCAGATCCGGCGGCGGCTTCCTCGTCTTCCTAACGTGAAGATCCAACAGGTGTGAGGTGCGTCATCAATCAGTCCACCGGAGAGCAGCAATGGTCGGCGCCGGAACCGGTGAGCTGTGAGTCGGAGGCGCCAGACTCAGGCGCACAGGGGGACGGCGGCGTAGTGTACTGTACACATCCGGCGACGAGCGCGGCGAGGAGGACAGCGACCCCGGCTGGCTCGTCGCCCCTCCCGTGCAGATCGGAGCGCTCCTCCACTATCCTCCATCAGAGATGGCGGGTCCGGTCACCGTGTGCGTGCTGTGGCCTAAATTTGTCTGCCGGCCAAATCTGTTGTGCCGCCGACGGGCGGCGGGAACCTGGGGAGGCGGTGATGGCGTCTCAATCCACCGCCCGTGACTGTCACCCTCATCCTCAGTGCGGACGTCGCCGGTGGTCATTCCCAGGGCTCGTAGCATCCTGGAGGAATAGCTAGACGTTGTCCAAGCTCTGCCCATTTCCCCCTGATTTTTTGGTTTTTTATTTGGTATTGTTTCGAAATTATTTTTTATGAGAAGTGGATGAATTGTGGTTTTTTGACGGATTGGATTGTTACGATTGTTTAATCCGTCATTACGATTACAATTTCTAATATTGTTTCAAAAAAAACAATTACTATACTATTGCTTGAAAAAATCGGTTACTATTGTTACGAAAAAATTAGTTTCTATTGTTTCAAAAAAATCAATTAATGTACTATTGTTACGAAAAAAACTAATTACTAATGTTACGGTAAAAATGCATACCATTATGAGAAAAAAAATTAACATGAATTACCTATTTCATAATTATTACCATGAATAAATCATGTCCAATTATGACAGCAAATTGTAAATCTCATACTTCCAATTATAATTATTGCCATTCATACATCACATAATCATCGAAACTAATAAATATAAATATATATGATGGGTTGTTCGATTGCAATTGTATTAATATAACTGGGTTGTTTCCATTTCAATTGCGATGTTAACAACTCCAATATTTACTAATTACAAAAGTTACGATATGTACTTGTGTAAATTTTGGAATTGAAGAACATGACATTTTGAAAAATATGATTTTTAGTCGAACCTAACTTGTGTAAATGTTAACGGTCCTAACTTGTCAAAAAATGCAACTAAATGCAATTTGATAGTTGCGGTTGTTTAACATTTACAAAATTTATGATAGTTACGATGATTGGCGGACCAGCGGCCGTGGATAATTTTCATATTTCCCAAAGTACTGAAATGTTTTTTAAATTTCAGATCTTACGAAATAGTGGCAGGGAAAAATCAGCGGTCTTAATTAAGGCAATATTTCATAATTACAACTTTTATTTATGGAAATGAATAGTTAGCCCAACTAATTATTGCAACGAATAATCAGCGTGCTTAATTAAGGCAATAAAACAATTACCTGCCGTATGTACTCATTATCGCATCTAATTATCACAGGTAATCCATGAGATTTACGATCGTTTGGATGGTTGATGACACACGTGGCTTACGCGTGGCCGTGGGTGCAGCACCCGGGTTCAGAATAAGCTCTTTTTGTGTGTGTGTGTGTGTGTGTATGACGCCGCAGATAGGTTCGTTCCGTTGCGGCGATGACAAAAATCGGCAATGATAGTATAAGAGGAAAATAATAGTGATAATGATAATAAGAGGAAGAGGAGGAAGAACAGAAATGGGAAGCAGTAATAAGAGGGCCCAGAAAAGGGAGGCAGGAGCATGAACGCATCATCCAGCATTACCACCACTCTCTGTTTGCTTTTCTCTTTCCATTTATAACAGAAATGAATGTTCATCGAAGGCTTTACATTAATGGACAGAAGTCAATACCCGAACCATTCATCCTCTGCTGCTACACCAGCGACAACGGCAAGGTGACAAGGATGGGGTGATTATATCAAAACGGAACAAATCCGTCTTTGTGGCGAAAGATCAGAAAAAAAGAATGCAGAAACCCAGAAAAAACAACGGTCAAATGGTGGTGTGGTGGTGTGTTTGGTGGTTACAACAAGAGGAAAAGTGACAAGCATGGTGCGTTCTTGACTCCCTCGTTCTGAAAGCCTTCTGTTGATTGGTTGATTGATGATGATATCCTGATGGCTGATTGACTTTGACTGACTTGCATAAATGCCTAAGAGCGATCGAAAAACTCCGCATAAAATTCCTGCAATCTGATGAAAGAGGAGGGAAAAAATATGCAAAAAATGCAACGAAAACCTAAGCAAGAGTTATTTTTGAACGATGCATGGATGGATCGATCATGACTGGGTGGATGGATGCATGGATGGATGGGGAAAGAGAGAGTTGCATCAGCTTCAGATGCAGCAGCAGCAGCAGGTGGAGTCCATGAATGCGAGCATTCAACGCACCAACCAACTCTCTCACGTCAGATGAAATGACGAAGCGGGGTGCATTGCAATGGCGAGCGAGCTAAGCTGGCTAGCTCGGTGGTGGTGGTGGAGGAGGCGATGATGGAGATGGACGGGATCAGGGGTGGCCATGGGCAGAGCAGTTGAGTGCGGCCTTGATCTGCTCGACGGTGGTGGTGATGAGCCCGTTGACGGTGGCGACGGACTCGGCGTTGAGCTTGGACGACGGCAGGCTGCTGACGAGGATCTGGAACGCGACGGTGACGACGGAGCCGCCGCGCGGGGCGGCGAGCGACCCTGCGCTGCTGGTGGACGCCCCCGCCGCCGACCCCGGGCGGCCGTCGGGGAGGATGGTGAACCCCGACGGCAGCAGCGGGATGCTCGACGGGTCCTCCCCGCTCATCACCACGTTCGCCGCCGGGATGTCGATCGGCGAGTACACCACCAGCGACCCCGACGCGTCCGTGCAGCTCTCCTGCAGGATCAGCATGCTGTTCTGGCTCGCATTCAAGCCCTGCAACGCCATTAACGTCGATCGCATTAACTCGCGTCGCCCGCAGCATCATGCATTCCGAGGTTAAGGAGATCGATTATGGAGGATGTTAATTAGGCCAATTACTCTTAGGAGGGTGATGCAGTTGCCCGGGTTGGAGCCGTTGGGGATGCGCGACACTTCCTGGACTTGATTGCCGTGCGACAGGACGTCCCACTGCATCAACAGTGGCGGGCGCAGTGAGAGGTGAGTGAGTGACATCAACAAGACGATCGATGGCGTGTCGGGGGCGGAGACGATGGATGGCTGACCTGGGAGCGGGTGTTCTCGTCGCGGACGAAGGCGAAGACGTGGTCGCAGGGGACGGGGAGCCAGATGGAGGTGGCGGCGCTGAGGACGACGCCGTTGGGCTGGCCGGGGTCGGTGCTCCGGTGCATGGTGACGCGGACGCTCACCTCGTTGGAACCCGACAGCGTCGTCCACTGGTGCATCTGCGACGCACCCAGGCTCGAGCAGAAGCTGTTCACCATGCGCTGCGACAGCTTCATCATGCTGCTCTTCCCCTCCGGCGTCACTGCCATTGCCACGGCGAACGCGAGAATTCAATGTCATGTCATGCGTGGCGAGATGTAGAAGACATTGTGAATGTGTCGAACGCTCGACGGGTGCGTGGCGTACATACCTCCGGCGATGTGGTGCGGCACGCCGAGCGCGACGAGGGAGGCGTAGCGCTCGCACGCGCGCTGGAGCGCGGCGAGCCATCGGTGCGCGCCGAACGCGGCGCCGCTGAGCACGAGGTCACGGTAGAGCACGTTGATTGGGTTCTTCTCCTCCACCTCCATGTGTTCGACCCAGGTCATCTGCATGCGTGCGGCACGGCACACGAGCGAGTGCGACGTCAGAGACGGAAAGAACGAAACGCTATTGGCCAATGCAAGAGGGGACACGACGGCACGGGTAATTCGTGGAACTACCTTGGAGTAGCCATTCGCCATGTCAGCGATGAGGCACCCCGACGGGAGACGGCGGGTGCGCGGCGGCGGCGCTCCGAAGTGGGCGTCGCGCTGCAGGTCGACGGACACGTCGGCGATGGCCCATAGCCCCTGCTCGATCTGCCGGCAGTAGCGGACGAAGCTCACCTCCCGGGTTGGGACGGCCGGCGTCATGATGTGCAGCTCCTCATACATCTACATCAACACAACATCACATAGATAGATGCAATGTTCATATAGAGTATCGAAATGGAAACAATCACAGACAATTTGTTCGATTGATATGCAATGGCAATGTGGTTACCAGAATCAAGGACTCGCTCCTCCCACCCATGCCATTCACAAGGACATCAATGGTGTGAGCTTTGGACACGATGCTAGGGAAGAACTCCATCCACTTGTTCTGCAGTAGCAATCAATCAGCAAAGTTCTACGTTTTTATGAATGAACTCATGGGACAGAAATGGATGTCTCACCGTGTCCATGAACACGTCGGCGAGAGCGACGGCGCTCATGAGCACGAGGCCGGACTCGCGGGACCCCTCGATGTTGATGCTGGGCGCGCGGTACGAACCACCGGGCTTGGAGAAGATGATGTCGTAGGTGTCGACGATGAGCGTCTCGCTGGTGTCACCGCCGGACACGCCGCCGCCGGGGCTCTTGGCCCAGATGTGGTCGCCCGCCTGCGCGAGGCGAATCAGCTCGTCCATGGCGCGCGTGGCCATCTCGGCCATCATGGGGCGCTCCATGTCCGACACGGGCGCCGGGAGCTGGAACGGGATACCCGACGAGCCGCCGCTGAGGAGGTCCAGGTCCAGCGACGGGCCGACCAGCCCGGGCCCGCTCATCCCTCCGACGGACAGGTCCAGCGACGAGACGGACAGCGGCGTCGCCGGCGGCAGCTGCGTGAACGGCCGGCCGAGGTACTTGGACGTCAGGTTCGACACGCGGTCCAGCTGCTCGCACGTACGCCGGCCGCCGGCGAACAACCAGCAAATCATCATCAGAAACATGAAGCAAACAACCAAACACCTATCATATGCACCAGCAAAGCAAAGCGCGACGTCGTCGTCGTCGTCGTCGGCGGCGGCGGCCATTACCTCTTCCTTGAGACGGGCGTTCTCCATGCGAAGCTTCTGCTCGTCGAAGTAGTCCTCGCCGACGGGAGGACCGCCGCAGGTGGGGCAGATGACGTTCTTGAGCGCCTCCCGGATGGCGATGTTCTCGCACCGGATCTTGTCGTTCTCCGCCCGGAGGAAGCAGTTGTCCGCCCGCTCATGCTGCGCCTGCAACGCCCCATCGAACACAAGATCCTCACATCAGAAACCCACCCCAAGAAGGAAGCGAGCAACCCGGCTGCCGGAATCCATGGCGATCGAGAAGCGAGAAATTATCCTTACCTTCATCTGGGTCCGGCGGTTCTGGAACCAGAACTTGATCTGCCTCGGCTCCAGGCCGAGCTCCCGGCTGAGCTGCGCCCGCTGGTTCTCATCGGGGTGGGGGCACTCCTTGAACATCCTGCACGGCACGGAAACACACATCGCTGCATCCTCCATCACGACGCCTCCATGGCGGACGGCCAAGAACACATCGAACAAACTAGAAGAAAACAAATTAAAAAGCGAAACGCGTACGCCTCGAGTTGCTGAATCTGGCGAGGGGTGTGGCGGTGGTAGCGCTTGCGGCGGCGCTGGCTGTCGGAGCCCTCAGGTTCGTCGCCGAAATCCATGGCCGCCGCCGACTCCTCCTCCCTACTCCCCAAACCTACCAGCTACCTCTCTTCCTCTCTCTCGCAACACCAGCCAACAGGAGGAATAAGAGATCGATCGATCTTTGCACTGTGCTTGATCTGGCGTCCCCTCGGCACCTATTTATACAAGAATTCCCAACTCACATCGATCCAAAACAGGAAGGAATTTGCAAGCTCCTCGTCTCATCCATCCCTACTGATTCATTCCACCCCTGTTGCCAATCTTGCTCGCGCTTATCACTCTGTCTCCTCCCTCCTCCTCCTGCATGCAGAAACGCACACACTTATCTCTCCCCTGTATCCTCTTTTGCTAGCTACTACTCCCTCCCTTCGTTTCTGGACTGTTCGTGCCAATCTTTCTCCTGCTGCTGCTGCTCCTCTCGTAGAGGAGGAGGAGAGAGAGGACAAGAAGAAGAAGGAGAAGAGAGAGAGTATGAGTGGTGTTAGTAGTAGTAGCAGCGCTAGCGGCAGTAGTGCAGTCGCAGCAGCAGCAGTAGTAACCGGTGCGAAATAAGGGCCGAGGTTTTTAAACACGGCGCCCGTCGAGGCCATGACCACTCTCCTCTCTCTACAGTGCCCTCTGGTGGGTTTGGATGGGAACAGCTGGAGCCATTTAAGGCCAAACGGGTCGGGTTTCCGCCGCGAAGACGCGCCCGCCCCCTCCGCCTCTGCGCGCGCCCGCAATGCGAGAGGCCGGAAACCGCTCCTCCATGGCTCCATCCCCATGCCCGTCTCTGTACTTCTATTTCTGGGAGGAGGTTGCCTGTACACGTTGTGTCAAAAAAATGCCGTATATATTTTAAAAAAAAAATATGAGATTCACATAATTAAGAAACAAGAGACATTGTCATGCTCTGCTTCTGTGCGCGTTAGCTGATGCAGTCTATAATAAATTGGATATGGTTGATGTGTAAATAATGTTGGATATAGAGTATGATGGTTAAAGATGGAATCATCGAATTGAGTTATAGCTAGTTTGAATAAATTTAAATTATAGCTAAATAAATAATGTTAATTAACATAACACATTAATAATAGATTTATAAAGGTTAATTTTGTCAAAAAATATTTTTTAAATTATAACGTAAAAAACATTAGTTATGAGAATTTTTTAAAACATAATATAAAAAGACAGAGTTTTATAAATTATAAGATAAAATTAAGAAAGGAGACAATGTGATGCTATGCTTGTGTGATAAATGATGCAATAGCGGTGTTTTTTTTTTAAGTCTATGATGATCCGTGTGTGGGTAATGTTGAAGGGATCAAATGGACTTATAATGTTAAGTATATTAAATGAGAGGATGTATTAATAGAGTTATGAGATTTTTGTCAAAACTATAACGTAAAATACAGCCATGAGTTTTTTTTTTCAAAATTGCAATGTAAAAAGATGTATTTATAATTCCATGAGGATTTTTTCAAAATTGTAAATACAGATAGAATTATAAGAATTTTTCAAAACATAATGAAAAAGATGTATTAATAGAGCATGAGGGTTTTAGAAAATTGTTACATAAAAGATGTATTAATAAATCAATGATAATTTTCAAAATTGTAACGTTGAAGTTGTATGGATAAATACATATTAATAGATCCAGGTTCTTAAAATTATAACATACAAATGGAGTAAGGATTGTTATGAGATGATGTTATTGATGTTTTGTATGTTTTTATTTTACACGCATATATCTATATCTATAAGTTTGATAAAGGGTTTTTCATGCATTTACATTTCTAAATATCTAGTTCTATGCACCTATAAGTTTGGTGGATGATTCTATTAACATAAATATATTAGATGGTGGCATGTCAAAAGTCCTGACGTTACTAATATAACCTCTGTATGCCTTCATTCTACATATCAACTCCTGTGCTTCTAGAAGCTTGGTGGATGATCATGTGATCTAAACAAGCAGTTGGATGAGATTATGCTTAAAGTTGTGACATTACTAACCTTCATGTGTTTTCTCTACACATCTAGTCTCCTCCATCTATAAGTTTGGTGTATGTTTGGACAATTCTTGTACTATAAATATGGACGACATAAGACAAAACTATGTTAGCAAAGATTGTTAGTTCATTAGAAATTCTAGCCTTTAAAAATGTATGGAATAATTATTACCATTTATTTGGTCAGATTGGTTTATGATGGGTAGGAATGAACTGACAACTGAACACCAAACACAAACGTAGAACCAAAGACAGAACAAACTAAGGAGATCGGTTATTACAATCTCATAACTAACATAAATATGTAGTTATAAAGAGCACAGTTAATCCATTTTTGATTTACGCAACATTATAATGTGTTGGTTTTACATATTTAGCATGATTTTTTGACCAAACTACTGGAGGGAGGCCCCTTCAGTTATATTCAGCATAGCTTATCATTGAATATTAAAACAGCGAAAGAATGTTACTATGTTAGAAATGTGTAGCCTGTAAAAATGTGTGGAAAGTTTCATAAAAAAATGCTTGGAACGATTATACTTTCTGATTATTAAATATGAAAAATCCATGTGAGATTTATTTTGAATATATTATTTCAAATGATTTTAGTGTTGCAATCAAGATGTTTTGTGTTCTTTACAAGTACAGGACTTGGAACATATTATAATTAAATATATTAAATTTTACACAATTCTCAGGATAATTGGAGATGTAGTTATGGTAGCTTTCTGACAAATTTATTCTAAACTAAGACATTAAGTATTTTTTTTCTCATACACATTTTTAATTATTTTTTTAGAACTAGTAATGGTAGTTCAAGGGTTGGGATTTTGGTTGTTTTGATCTGTTCCTTTGGTAAAAAAAAAATCAGTTTTCCAAACATGTTCACCAAAATTACATATATAAAAACTAAAATAATTTGGTAAAGTTTTTTTGCTATTATTTTTTACTCGCTTTTGTATGGGCAGTGGAGAAACAATCCACCAAAACAAATTGAGCAAGGAACTAAGCCATCAAGCAATTGGCTAACAGAGAGAACAATATGAACTCACAGTTAGTAATAGCAAGATGGAAGATGCTGAATTAGAGACCTCGCAAAGCACTCATACCATGCCACCTTGCTGAACAATGGACCTCATGCACGCATTGATCAACACCTCCCATAGCAGTCACTGGTACCTCTCACACATGGAAAGGGCGTGCGATGCACTTGATAGTGATGGGTTTGGATGGTGAGTACGAAATATATAGTGGAGGATCAAGTGAGAAGATAGGCATCGGTTGCTTGGCATGCGCATTCTCAGGGCGTTTCAGCAGCGTTACTTTATTACCGTCAACTAAATTTAGCAAAAGCATAACCTAAAGACTGGATAAACTGAGGATTTTTTTTACTAATTGGTTTTGGAATAATATAAGCCCGCTTCTAGCGAATGCTATTTGAAAGATTATTTTCTAAAGCTAAAATTTATATATTTAAGGTTTTATAGTTTTGTGTCTACAAAAATATACTGTGGATCCTTTCCTACAATCTCAATTAAAAATTATCTATTCACCTATATTAAGTAGAATATATCAATTATAATTTTTGGAATACTTATTTACTTTAAAAAATCTTGAAATATTTTTCACCATGTTGCAGGTCATCCATCTCCCTCCCCTCCCCTCCCCACTCCTATTGGGTTTGGATGCAACCAGAAAAACCCATTTGGGTCAAAAAAAGTGCTATTATTTTAAAGATATTTTTCCCTCTATATTCATAAATGACTCCAAAGATATTGTTTCCGTTATGATTTGTGTGAGATGTGGCTCTATACTAATCATTTTGTAATCTTTGGAATAAATTTAATAGGCATTAATCTGTTACTTATGTATTGATCTGGAACTAAGTACGGGTGTTAACGCCATGGTTGAGCGTTAGCCATACATCATCTTTTTTTTATTCTAAAATTAGTAAAGTTCAATGATCTAGAACATTAGCCACTACATCGTCTTTTTTATAAAAAAACATAGAAAAGTTGAATGATCTGTAACTTTGGCAACTACATCGTATTATCTGAATGATCTGTAACTTTAGCAACTACATCGTATTATCTTTATTCTAAACTTAGCAAAGTTATATAGAACGTTAGCCATTGCCTCATCTTATTTTTATTCTAAAGTAAGCAAACTTACGTGAGTAATTGTCAATGTATATATTTGTGCGATCAGTCTAGATTTGGTGACGTATTATGGTAGATATGGCTTGTTCCAAGTTTACTTATGTACCTTTTCATATTCAATTGCACAGAGATGTACATGTTAGTCTATGTATGGGGAATTTCAAATATCTTACATGATTTGGTTTTGTTTTTTTTAAATGCCATTATGCTTGGATGAAATTATTATGAAAAAATACAGTCATTTATAGTTATTATTTTTAATGAAAATGCGATGGTTAAGAAGGTTTTCTACATTGCATGTTCTAGAGGGGAGATTCCATGTGCTTGTTTGCACTGTTGCATGATGTATGATTCTTGCAGCGTTAGCTAGTTGGTGGCAATGGTATTTATCTACAGTTTGTGGCATTTGGAATTAATACATGTGTGATATCTTTTATACTTTCCCGTAAACGAATATCTTTATACTTTATAATGTATAATATTGATGAGTTAACTCCACTTATTACCACTTGATTCAATTTTGAGTTACTTAGCCTGATGATAATATTGTGTAGGTCAATTGATATTATTTTCTAAGAATTAATAAGACCAAGATTTAGATATTAGGACATGTACATGGAGAATGGTTTATTAATAGAATCTAGTTCCACACCTTCAAGATGGATAATTTCTATAGCATAAACATGCAATTAATTATACGATAGCATGTTTAATCATTGCTGAATATATCTATCTAGTCATTAGCAATATTAGTTAGGAGAAAAATCGACATTATACATAGTGATTGTAGAACAAACCTTTTGTAGTATATAGAACCATATAATATTATCTTAATATTGAGCCGTTAAATGTGAACAAACAGTTATCAATAAATTTGAAGCATTAATCTACCTGTCTTTATAATCTAGAAAATCACTATGCTTAGATGGTTGTTTCTGAAAGTGGTGTTGTCATGAATCTTTTCATGTAGTTAATATGTATTTGTGCTGCGATGTGTGTCCTTGGTTTTATTGTTTCCATTTATTAAAGTGTTATCTTTCTCTTTTTTTAAGTTGTATTCAAATACTTCGTTTGATCATGAAAACATATCGTTTTGGACATTGATATGGTCTTTAAAATATATGTTTGATCACTAATTTAATGTTGTTGCAAAATATTTAAAGAACTAGATAAAATTATAATACTGTAAAAGTATTTTGGGGATAAATCTTAACTTTTATACATCCATTTTAAGTATTTTGGAAGATATTGATGTTCAGATCCAAGATGACATGTTTTCATGACCAAAAGGAGTAATAGGTTATGATTTGGTAATTCACTAAGCACTTTTTGGTACTTAGGATACTCTTTATAGGAAAATATATATTGCAACCTTGTGCTGTTGCAACTTGTCAGAAGTATTCCAACATCTCCCCTTGTGCTATTGCAATTGCGGAGTTATCTCGTCAAAGTTATGGAAGGTCGCGGATGTAGTCTAGGTAGAGTCATCGGAAATGATGACGATGGTAATGCAGAGGAGCAAGTAATCTTTGATGCTATGGTGCTGCATGCTTGATTGAACCCGTGAAGAAATTTGCAGAACAAGATGCAGCGAATGGTTGGTGTTGCAGAGTTGGAACGAAGCCTACCAATGGAGGATGTGCTTGAAGTATGCGTATATATTTATGTACTCTTATGTAAGATAGCAAAAGGTTCAATACAGATTAAACAAAGTGCTATCAAAGCAGTCATATGTAACTATACTAATTGACACTTCATAATAGTTTCTATATTAACTATAAAAATTTGATCATTGATTAGATGCATCATATTATCATGGGTCACGTTAAAAACCCATCTATTTTGTATGCGGTGGGAATTGAGACCAAACTAAATACAAGTTATTTTTTTATTGATTCTAAATTTAAGATTTATTGAAATATGAAAATGCTACAACTAACACTTTAAACCGAGTACAACTCGATCAAATCATGAAAAATCTCTTTTAATATTTTTATGGGACTGCCTCATTCCTCTAAAATTTATCAAATACAACTACAACACGATTATAATATAATTAATTACGACGTAACTTGATGTAATTCTTATCTAATTACATAAACCTGTCGTAGCTAGGTGGGAGAGGCGTACACACGAGATCCTCATGCCATGGGGTTGAGTCCCTGCACACGCATGTGATTTTTGTTTTCCCGCCTAGAACAAATCTTGGCGCGCATCCAATGGTAAAAATAATCGATAGATTTTTTTTTCAAAGTTTGAGCTGAATGATAGTAAATCCGTATTTTTAAATATCAACAACAATACCCGTACAATACACACGGGATGACGGCCAAGTATGTATAATGACCCGTAGGAGCAATATAACGGTCAAAACAAAACAAGCATTTGCATCACATAAGTGACGATATATCGAGCAGCTAATTGAAACACTACATGCATGTATGCATACAGATGCAGTTGCTTCAGAGGTCGGTAGTGATCAGAGAGAGGCAGTACGGAACAACCTCCTTGCTCGACTACTGACCTCACTACACGAACCCTACTACGAGAGAAAAAGCGTACAACATGGTAGCTACTCATCAGAGAGACAGCTGAGGCACTGACCCATCAGCAGTTGATCAGCTCCAAGGCTCCATCCCCATTCTACCCGGAACCGGAAGCAAGCAGCGTGGCCGGTGGCGATCGAGCGATGGATCACCAGAGATCGATCGATTCATCCTCCCGGCTATAGCTAGCTGACCACGGCCGGTTACGGTTAGCCGCCATGCAGGCGGAGGCGACGTTGGCACCACCCGGGTTGGGCGTTTCGGGAAGCGGATTTAGCGAGAGGGTAGTGCCGTGCTGGGCTTCGTGGGGCGCAGCAGCAGGAGGCAAAGCAGATCGATATTCTTGCCGTTTCCAGCCGGCGATTCGATCGATCGGCAGCGCGCGCGCCCATCCCCTGTCCTTCCCGAAGCTAGCCCCTCTTCGCTTCGGCAAAATGGGCACGGACACCGCAAAAATGTCCTTTGTCCACACTGCCAAGATAGAAAGGCATGTGTGTGCGAGCTTGCCTGCTGAAACATATATACGCCGAGTTAAATCTGTCTCGCCCAGTCATGCTGTTTGCCCGGAATTACAAAGCCGCCTTGGCACTTAGCCCAGCATTGCACAGCTGCCCCCATCTCGATGCAAAACAACTACGTACTGATCTATACTAGCTAAAGGTGAATTCACAGCCAGGTTGGTGCAGTGGCCGGCAACGAGCAGACTAACCTGTGCGGCCTGCTAGTGCTCGGTGCAAACTGCAAACTGAAACGATCGGAGCGGAAGAAGATTGTCACGTGGCAAGGTGTGCCACCGGGAGGCGGCTGCCGGCTGGGACAGCAGCCAGTCGAGCATGCTAGGGCCCATTGCGCATCAGACCGCTGTGAGGGGCCCGCTGGGGATTCAAGTAAGCGGGCCCCGCGGCCGTACGTACGCTCTCCTCGTCGAGATACTCCTCGTCTCCTCTCCGCTAGCTCATCGGCTCTTCGCTAGGCTAGCTGTGAGCGCCAGCGACTCGCCTCGTCTCCGTGTCCGCGTCGGGATTTTCTGCATTCTCGCCTCTTACTTGTCGGTATCTGAAGACGAGAGAGAGAGCGCGCGCTTTGGCCCGGATCCCATTAACGCGCGCCACCAACCTCACTCCAAGTCGATCGGCATGCATATCCTGGAAGGCTGGAACTCGTCTGAAGAGGACCTTTGGCCTCAGTGATAGTATGGGATACAGACGAAATACGTAGGTTGATACGCGTATGAAATTTCAATGGAACATCAGCAAACGGATATAGTACTCCGTATAAAATGCTACTCCTACAAAGATGATAATCATTTTCCGTGCTTGTCAAATCTTTAGTACCATACCGCTGATCAAATGGCGTGGGCAGCAGCAGAAATACGCGCTTGTCGTCAACTCCTACCCGGGGCTCGGTGGCATGGGCCTTTGACTCTAGCTTGTGGAGGGCGAAGAGTTGGTAAGGTGTGGGCTGTGTTTGGGCGAGGCCCACGCCGGAGTTGGAATTGGCTGCGCGGTCACAAAACACGCTGGCTTCGGCCACAATTGGCCTGAAAAATCTACGGCGTGGGGTTAATCAGGCATGGGGAAATCCAGCCGAGCCCGGTTACGCGAAAATGATTGTTTTCTCGGTTACAAGAAAAAACACACATAAACAACAATGTTCATGTACATCTGGCACACACATGAGTAATATGCTCAAAAGAACAAGTTAACGGTGATACCAAATAAGTTAACATGAAAAATACACGACGCACAAACTTCTCCTGTACATCACATGCACCCTTAACACATTCTAAATCCCCAATCTCACCAAAATCATATTTAAAAACAATTTCACATGAGTAAAATAGACACTATAATTTAAATCTCGATGCGCCTGCTATGCTTCTTCGACCGAGAGAACTATTGCCAACTGGTTTATAGCGGCATCTCAAAGTTTGAGCGCTCTCATTAAATGTAGTCATCTTGCACCAATGCGTTGGTAGCCAACACACTTTCTACATTATATATTTTTAATTAACTTTTCTGGATAGTGATATTACCACTAGGATATAATTTTCTTCGATTACATAAAAATACACGACGCACATACCACTTCTCATGTACTGCACCCTTCGCATAGTCCCAAAGAGAGTCAATGATAAATCCCCAATCTCGCCAAATCCTATTTAAAAACAAATTCACATGATTAAATAGATAATTTAAATTGATGAATAGAGTCCATAACTTTATTATAAGCGCGACTGCTATGCTTTTCATCTGAGAAAACTATTGCCAACTGGCTTATAGCGGCATCAAGTTTAGCATTCTCTTTAATGCACCACTGCGTTGGTAGTCAACACACTTTCTACATTATATATTTTTAATTAATTTTTCTGGAAATTTGCATGTCCTAAAGCCTCCACTAATTAATATCTTATTTGGATAGGTAAAAAATCTGGCACATTCACGGATGTGGATCGGGATTCTAGTTCAAAATTCTAATCCGCACTCGTGGACGAATCAGCATTGAAGTCCTTCCAGACATGGTGTTCGTGCTCAATCTCGGCGCGAGCACGTCGACACCTGAGAGCTCTCTTTAGCTTTAGTGCAGTTTGATTGGCTTTTCTTTGTGGCTCGAGGTGTGCACGTCAGGACCCGTAGGGTTCGGTTGGCTTTGGCACGACGGTGCAGGTGCGAGCGTACCAGTCAATTTGACTCTTTAATTAACAAGAAGGTGAGGCAAACGGGTCAGTCGGGCCGATACGAGCCCTCGCTATCGGCTGGCTACCGATAAGATCGAGTTGGTCATCGGCCACGTCCGGATGGCTCTTGCTATCGGCTGATAACTGATAGGAATCAAAACGCTCTTCTATCGGCTGAAGAACCGACGAAGACGTAGACAGATATCGACGAAGGATATGATGGTTTCAGGTGTAGCGAAAGCGAGACCCTAATCCATCGACCACAGAGTCGATGGAGGAACATGATCGTACTCAGAGATGTAGCAAGGCGAGCGGGATCCCTCAACGAAACCTGTCACGGTCGTTCATCAGCTGAAAAACCGACGAAAGCATATGCGAAGTGGCAAAAAATCATATAGAAGGCATGGGCTACAAAGCCGATGCCTTTTCGGAGATAGCAACATGAGACCCATCGCCCGTCGTGGCGACGCCACTGGCACTGAATCTCGAAAATTGGATTTAACCGAGACAGTACGAGAACGAGGCCAAAGGCAACAGGACGGTGGACGCTGGATCGGACGTGCTGAAGCAAGAGTGAAGCGAACCCATCAGCTAGCTGAGCCGATGAGAGGACGTCTCTCTGAAGACAGGCGCGTATCGGCTGAAAAGCTGACGCGCTTGGCGTTGCACTCAAAAAGAAAGTCTCTGCAGACCTGGTACGCATCGGTCGAGGAGCCGATACACTGAGCGTGACGCTCAATGTATAGATAACTCATCAACTAGCATTCTGATGAAACGCCGTACAGAGACCTATAGACCTAAAGCTCATTCTACCGTCGGCGGTCTCGTAGGTCGAATCTAACCGATGCAGCACGAGATTGATGACGGCGAAGAGAGCTTGATAGACCGATAGATACTGTACGGACGTGATACGATACATCCTATCGGTCTAAGGGGTCGAACCTAACCGATACAGTCTTAGACAGAGCGAGACATATCGAGATAGTGGTGAGACTTACCCTTTATCGGATATCGGACCTAACTGATATAGCCCCGTGTCGAGAGCCAGACCTCACCGGTAAAAATCTATATGAACTAGGGTGGCGATGCGTCGAGGTTGGGTTGATGGAAAGATTTATTCTTACATATTTTCAAGAGGTATATATTTATATCTTAGGTTTACAGAGTCCGACATGTTTACAACAACCATCAGACGTTATTTCCTAACAAAAATAAAAAAATATTTCTTGTTATGAACCACGATCTTATCTGAATAATCTTCTATTCAAATATCGAGTTTTTTCTTTTTTAATCCAATCGGCTTCTTCACTATAGGAATCGGACACTTCTGCGCTCAAGTCGATTGTCTTTCCAACCTATCGCTCTGGGATTTTCAAATTTGCCCCGCTAAATTATGAAAATTATTCTGATGTGGTTCGAAAGAAAGAAAGAATAATCTGTGAACTACTTGGACCTTCTAGATTGATTTTTGGCCACCGAGACAAAGAGAGGCGTGTGGCACAGCCCACCCTGAGCCCACGCTCTGTCCTAGCGAAGACACGCTAGTCTCCGGACTCTGCACGTTCCACGCGTACAACTAATTCTCAACGGACTCACCCCCAACTTCCTACTGCTATAAAAACAGAGAACCTAGGTGCTGTTCTATCATCTTAATTTCGCATAAGCTTTTTTTTATAACATGTATACATCAAAATTTTATTTCTACAAATAATTCCTAATAGGATCCTCGTAGCTTACAATAAACAGATTAACAATAAAAAAAAGGGCAAGTTTTGAGAACAAATCAAATTATAGTTACCGGAGATGATCATTTATCAAGAACAGCACCATCTCGAAACAATTTGAGAAAAGCACAAGGGATGAACCAATGCCAAAGAAAAAAGATAGTAGTTTGTAACACAACGGTGATACCAATTAATGTACTGATTTATTGGTACGTAATCTGTGCAAAGCGTGCGTACAAGTTGACTGCCGCAGCCAACAGAGGTGCAAGGCAACTGAAACCGAAATGAATCCGTGCTAAGCTGTGAAACCATACGGTGTTTATATATACGGTGTTTATATATATATATATATATATATATATATATATATATATATGTTATCATGAAAAATTGACAAAAAAATCTCTAAATTAGGTTTAGAAATTGAGAACGACTAATATAGGTTATATTATAATATTTACATTAAAAAACGATTTATTCGGTCTAATAATGGACGTTAACATTAATCAATAACGAGGACAGAACTATACTTGCGCGGTCAGGATGTTAAGTGAGAAGATGTAACTGAAGTCAGGATAATTGAAGGTTAATCTTACTCAACGATAAACCGGAACTAAACTCAAGGGAGGTAGGGTTTAACACAGTTAAAGATATCAAGTGATAAGGTTGGATATAAGATAGCATATTGTAGATGAATACCGTATGAGATCTTTGTAAGTTAAGTGTATAAGCGTTAAAAATTCGAGAATAAGAAGAAAAGAGAGAGGAAGGTAGTCCAAGTCAGGCGTCCCAGTTGGCCTCCTTTTTCCTCCTCACTGGCTCGACCCAACATGCCAAGGCGACCCGTAGCAGCATGTGGCTTGCGAGGCACGTGGCAGCCTAGGAGGCACCGCGCTATGGTGGCTCGATAGACACAAGGCACGCACATGGACAAGCATGGGCATACGAGCAGCGAAGTGGCATTGGCCTAACGGGCGACAACAGCACGCAAGGCGGCCCAACAAGCAAGCACACGTGTGCGCGGCAACAAAAGCGCACATGGGCTCTCAAGAGCGCACGAGTGCGTGCGCAGGTAGGCATGGCTGCACGGGATCCCTCTCAGGACACGTGACATCATTGTATTGGCACGAGTGGCGTGATCAGTAGTAGCAGTGAAATCCTATGTGGCTGGAGGTCCATATTTGTGGTCTTCTATGTGGCAGTCTACATGTCACAATCTAACGTGTTTTCTTCGGTTACAAGAATCAGATCAAGAGGTAAAATTGCACCTGAGTAAAAGTTTTATCCTAGCGATATTTTTTAGTGATTTTCCAGTCTTCGTAAGCCTATGCAAAAAGAAGCATAGGTAAGGAAAAGTTTTGCACCTTTGAGCATATTTGAAGGGAATTTGAGAAAGAATTAAAGAGAGGTAATGAAAGTTTTGTAAGAAAGATAAAAGAATGTTTGGAGAGTTTTATTTAGAATTTTTTAAGAGAATTTTATAATCTTCATAAATATATTTTAATCAATAAAATAATATTTATTTTGAACCAATTTGTTGTTTCAATTTAAATTCCGTAATTTAAATTTTCTTCCCTCTTTCTGTATACTTATATAGTATATAGTATGAGTTTCTTTTAGTTCTTGACTTGTCTTATAATAAAAATAGAATCATTCTCTATATTATTTAGAGTAAAAATCCGAGAGGATGAAGTCGCTAAAAAAATGTTGTCTTTTTATGTAGCATTTAGGTTTTGTGATAGCTATCTAATGATTTATGATAGGGTTAACCCTCGAGTGATGCTGAGTACACCTAAAAATCTAACTTTTTTATACATGTTCTAAGTTATTAAGATTTTGATAACAAAACAAGTTAAATTTTTACGGGTATTTTGAGAAAAAGATAAATGTCTCTATATTCACCCTCTTGTACATAGCATTATTAGCAGCTTACCGCTAATCAAGCTTGTTGCGCACCAGCACAAATACGTGGTTCTACGCCTAGCAGCTCGCCGGGCTCAGTTGCATGGGCCTGTAACTCCAGCTTTGGGAGGGTAAAGGGCTGGTATATGGCTGTTGCTTGGTTGGGGTGAAAAACCATGTCAAGGGGATAGGACTCCCTCTACAGAAGAGGTAAGAAGAAGTTTGCATTAGTCCTCAACAGCCCAGCCACATCGACTGGGTGGGTGCAATGTTTGGTGTAACCTGAAGCCCGAAGGGGTTGGGGGTTCCACCGCTAGTGTTGGAGCGTGGATTCTCTTTGCCTCACATTAAGCCCCTGTACCAACTCTTTTTTTCTTCTTTTTTTCATTCCCTCTTTTCTAAAGAACTTTGTTATTCATCACTACTTACCACAAATCTAATTAATCTGAAGCAAAAGTTTTAAAAATTTAAATTATTCATCACTACTTATCACAAATCTACTTAATCTCAAGCAAAAGTTTTAGAGTTTTAAATTTGAACGCTAATGTGGTGGCGAGTTTTCGTCACTACGTAAAAATCTATCTCAAGCAAAAATTGTAAAATTTGAGCGCCTATGTGATGGGAGTTTATAAGTGTTTTGGGTTTTTCACGTGTTCTTATGATTTTTTGGCCTCCCCCCTCCCCTGGAACTCATAACAAAAGAAAAAGGAAAACATGTGGACAGACTGTTGTCTCCATTTCCTTCTACTAGAAAAATACTCTTCTACACGACAGAATATGAACATGCTTGAATAAGTGCGACCCATTAATGCATACTTAAAAACGACATGCTAGTGGAGAATCCCTCGCCTCTCACTAAACTGCTATTAAAAATGCACGTGTATACACAATTATGAGCATTAGGGTTTAAACACGGATGGGAGAAATCATGCAATCATGGAATCTACCACCAAAATTTTAGTGTTTTCTAATATATAATGTAAGTTATTTTTCAGGCCTTCTAAGTCATGGGATTTTCAAATCAATTCCTACAGGGAAGAGTCACTATGGATGTCTTTAGTTTAAAGAAAAGTTTTCCCTTCCATATGAAACTGTGGCAAAACACTTGAAAAATAACATCAACTCTAACTTTTTGTTTTCTTTCATATGCGAAGAGCTAATAAATGATGTAATTTGTTGCCCTCTTACTGATGGAGATCGCCCTACCGCTAGAGCTCACTCTGTTTCATTGCTCATCGCTACAGCTCCAACTCTGTCTCCCATAGCCAAAGCAAGTATAGATAGCCAAATAGGCCGTACTTGCATGGGCTGTTCCAGGCATGAGCTTACTATGAATGGCTAGTTTGGTAGTGGGTCGTGTCGTGTTTGGGTCAAGACCGCAGCATGGCGGGTCAGCATGGCATAGCTCGGCTACTGTAGCAGCTGGCCAAGCACGAGAATGGTCTGATCAGCTCATCGATTTTTTTCTTTATTTTTTTCCTCTTTTTTCGTATTTTTATTTTTTTTCACATAACTCATAATTGGTCCATGAGCCTCTATCCTTAATAGATAGTGGCATCATATCGCTACAGTAATCATACCTTAATGGATCGTGTCATAGTAGGCCATGGGCTATGCTAGCCCGATCGGTCCATCTGATCGTCTATACAACTAAGAGCTCATCCCACACCACAAAACAAACTCACGCGGCTGCATCGGTGCCTTGGTGGAGTAGCACTAGCTCTTGCTACACCGTTATCTCTTGGCCCACCATGTAGACTCTAATGATGTAGAACAAGGTCTAGGGCAGTGGCAACATGTGCAAGAGTTGAGAGAGAGTTGAAGTTTTTGGAGACGATAGATTATTGTTTATATTTCATGAAGATGAGATGTGAAAAGAGAGAATCGAATGAGATATGAAAAGGAAATTGTCAGTGGTTCGATAGTTTATTCCCTAAAATTTCTCTGTTTTCCAAATATTGTTATATCATTCGCTATTTTATACCTATATTCTATATGTTTTTTCTTTTTTATTTTTCTTTGTGTGTTTTATTTTTCTAAAAGTTTGAATTAGGAAAGTGTGTTTGCAAACTGCATGGTCTTTTGGAACAAAAGAAAAATGAAAAATAGAAGAACTTTGGAGGACTAGATTTTTATGGAAAAAAAATCTTATGTGGCCGTTTGGAACACAATCCTTTGATATTCCTACTCATGGGAATTGTTATGCAGCTTATGCCACCATGAGGAGCAGGGTTTGATACTTGGCTTGGGAGCCTTTGTTTTGTTTTTGTGCCAATGTGAAAAGAAGGCCTTTGAAATTCCTACTATTGGAAATTGTTGTGCCATCCTGATGAGTAGGGTACGATGCTTCATACTTGGCTTGGAATCCGTTGTCTCTGTAAGTGCCAACGGAAAAAAAAGGCCTTTGAATTCCTACTCATAGAAATCATTATGCCACTCTGACAAGTAGGGTTCGATACTTGGCTTGGGAGCCTTTATTTTGTTCCTTTAAGTGCCAATGCGAAAAAAAGACCTTTAAAATTATTACTCATGAGAATTGTAATGACACTTTGACGAGTAGGGTTAGACACTTGCCTTGGAGTCTTTGTTTTTTTAAGTGCCAAAGGAAAAAAAGGCATATGATAGGTCTAACCAACGATGACAGGCCAACCATGCCAACAGACCATCCATGAGGTTGTTACTACTGACATGGAGGTCATGGCAGCTCACATAAGATCCCAACGCCAAATTAGGTAGTACTGAGATGTACTTCGACACATTCTTTAGTGGGGTTAAAGTAAAGAACTATTTTTAGAATAAGTTTACTGGAGGGTCAAAAATAGTAGAAGAGCTACGATGCCAAAATTACTTAGAAGGATAGAACTCTTATGAATAAGATGTACCAATGTGTAGAACTAGGACCGATAAGATGAGATACAAACGAAATAAGTTGATACGTGTATAAAATTTCAAAGGAAAGGTAGCCAACAACCAAGAATATATAAAGTGGATTAGGTTGATGCGTGAATAAAATTTCAAAGGGAAGGTAGCCAACAACCAAGAATATATAAAGCAAATTGAGCGTAGACCAGTTATTTAGGCTTATTACAATAAAATCTGTCCACTCAGGTTTAAGGACTTAACACGGGTGTTTGTATTTATGGCTAATTATGCTTTTATTTATAGGTGATGATCCATCAACAACTAGACGTCTGTGGTGACTTATCAATCTTAAGATATACCTATGCAGTCTTCAAGGGTACTTAGTAGTATATATGTATGTCCATAGAGATGAGTATTTGGCACATATATAAGCACCTTTCAAAAAAAAGCAGTAAGCATTTTTTTATTTTCATGCTATAAGCCCATCATTTAGTAAAACTTGTAGTTCAAACAACATGGGAGGCAGCAGAAATATGCACTTATCATCAACCTACCCACCAGGCTTGGTTGCATGGGCCTAACACTCTAGCTTGTGGAGGGTAGTAAGTTGGTACATTGGCAATGTCAGTGTTTTAGATATAAAATACCATACATATGTATATATAATATAGTAGAGTATCATGTATCGTATTCTATATAAAAACAAATCCTATAGATATAGTCTGGAGTAGATAATTAAAGTGTCTCCAAGAATAAAAAAGATACAGTCCTACTTAGATTCTATCAAGACTATTCAGATGATATTCATAGTTACCAATCTGATTCTACTTAGACAAGATAACTAAGAGTATAAATATATGACCCTCAGGAGGGACGAGGACAAGATCTCACCTAAGATAAGCAAAAGCCACCACAAACCACATATCTGATCTCGTCAAGTTAATATTATGCAAGCCAAACTCCTACTTAGCCATCGACCGCCATACTAAGCATTATGTTAATGTTATGGTAGATTAAATTATAATTTCTTTCTTATGCTTTGTATTTGTAAAATTGATATAGAGAAAACCACCTGATTAAACATGAGTAACACTATTACCTCTAAGAAGTTTGAACTTTTTATCGTCATTTGTATCTTTATATCATCTTTACCCTTATACCTATAAATAATATATATATTATATACTATTGATAACCCGTTGGTCCGAGGCTGGCTGAGAGAGCCTCATTCTTAGTGAAACACGCAAGAATTGGCCGAAAACGAGCATGGGGTTAATCAGTCATGGGGCAGCCCACCTCCGAGCCCTGAAACTAGAGTTTGTGATTGTGTTGTGTTGCTCCCGTTTTAATTTGCTGACCGCTCGTACCAACTCTCTTTTTTTTAATTTGGATGGTCTAAGATACAATAAATAGGTTGACAATAAACAAAAAGTTAGTTTTGAGCCGAAATAAAATTATAAATCAGTCACCGTGGAACAAATTTGATAAAGGCACAAGTGTTGTTGAACCAATGCATAAAAATATTGTGTACTGCAGTGCGTAGAATCTCGTTTGGGCTGTCATACATTCTTACTAGGCCATATTTGAGACATGGTTTACAAAAGCGAGAATTAACTGCTTGGTTATCATGGCTATTGAATTTTAGCAAGCCGATCAGCATTTAAACCAGATGAAATTCATTTTTTTAGATTTGTCCTAATTTCACAGTTTTGTTGATAGCCACTTGGTTATCGTGGCTATGGATGAAACCCCCAGAGAACAATTTTCGACGACTAATCACGTTTGTAAATTCTGGTTTGAACCACGACCTCCGTCAATAGGCTGGTTTGGTACTAAATCGATTCATGTGGGTCATTAAAAGATAAAACATCCAACTAAGTCATGCATGCAAGGCAATAAGGAAAATAGAGGAAGAGAGGAAAAAAGCCTACCATGCTAAGATCATGTTTAGTACCATACCGCTAACCAAATCTAGTGTGTACCAGCATAAATGTTCACAGCTGTGCTAAACGGCCCGTCAACCTCTGTAACGCGGGCCTGAAAGTCCAGCTATAGGAGGGAAAGGGTTGGTATACGGTGTGGCAACCCGGCCGAAGCCTTGGGAAAAGGCAGCATGTTCTCTGCTTGCTTTGATTATTAATAAATCGATCCCAATAAAATAGATGATAATTACTCATTTTTCTCTCCTTTTGGTCTTACTCTTTTTTCTTCTGTTTTAGCGAAATGAGTTTGCTTTTTTTAATCAAATGAATTTCTATAGTTGCCCATGTCACTTCTTAGTCGCCCCTAGGGACTATTTTAACTCAGAACTTGAGAATTATGCGGGGCAAAATAAAATATTAGGACCAAAATGATGCTAAAGAAAGTTCTACATATCAAATTGGTTTTTCACTGCTTTTATGATTGCCGGTACATACCTCAAATCTATTTAAAGCAATGGTTTTTTTAATTTGAATGCTCAAGCGGTGAAGAATCTGTAAGTTAACAAATGTTGCTTAGAAAACTGCCCAAACAAAATATTACGCTAGTTGAACATCCATTTCTAGGGAAAATGTATAAGCATCCAATTTGCCCCCCATAGAATAGTTTTTTACCCTTCTTTATTTTAAGAAGAGATCCTTCTATGAATAACAAGAAGAACGTGACCATGCTTCCAAAACATTTTTTTTCTCAAATCAACCATTGCCTACCATCTTCCAATCTAAAATATAATCCATCCATTCTAAAAGGTATATTTTCGATATTTTCTAGTTATGTATCTAAATGAATAAAAAAATGTCTAATACATAAAAAAACTTATATTTTTAGATGAGATGAGTAAGTCATTTTGGCCTTGTTTAGCCAATAACTAGCTTAAAAAATTGGTATATCATCTATATTCAATATTAAATATTATATCGTATAATAGAGAGATAAGACAATAATTTTTTAAATGTGTATGAAAAGATGTTATTGGTAGTAAGATATGGATTTTAACCTTAGGATCAGTATGCAGCCTTAGGAGTAATATCCTGTTTGTCTCTCTCATAACCATCTATTTCATCTACTCACTAGAAATCAACACAGCAACAGATTTATTGTACCTGCTCAAACAGAGTCTTTAAAAACCGTACATGCGGTCCCTCAAATTCCAGACTCCGAACCGGAGCCTTCTTTTTTTTTCACTTTTTAACCAACTCATTATCTGGCTCCAAATCAGATCTACCTCGACAAGTCCACAAGCAAATCTAACCACAAACCTCCACATAGAAGTACTACATGTACATCCATCCCAACAAAAAAGTAACCGTTGCCTTTTCCCGATTTCAATTCTCTTCGCCGAGATCCATAATAAAAACGAACTTTTCTCTTCGCCGAGATCATAATAAAAACGAAAGCGGCCGAAAAGTGCCCCCGTTTCAAGCCGCGTCGGGCGTTTTCGATTCGAGCCGAGCGCGTGGTGTGGGGGAAAGAAAAAAAAAAGGAAGGCAGGAGACGAGGAGGAGATCGGCGCGAGATTCATGGTAGTATCTGAGATCGGGGATCTTCCTCCCGGGAGCCCAGATCATCTCCGCCTCTTTCCATCTTAGAGATTTGGTGTTTCTGATCTATGTGGTGGTGGTGTTGGCGCGTGCAGGACAAGGTTGAAGCGCCGGCAGCGGCAGAGGCGGCGGATGAGGATGATGGTGGTGTCGGCGGGGAAGAGAGGGATCTGTGGCCGGTGGAGGCGCTGCCGGAGCCCGCTGATGACGCCGGCCCCGTTGGGTGGCCCATGCCGGAGTTCTGCCCTCTCACGGTGAATCAGCGCTCGCATCTCCTCACGCGCTTCTCTTTCCCCCCTTGCGCTTTGTGGAATTGAATCTCAAGAGGTGGTTGCTCGTCTCGACGGTTTGATCAGATCGATGGGGCGGTGAAGGAGTCGTTCTTGGAGGCCCTGCGGAAGGACCCGGCGGAGCAGGCGCTGTGGGACGCGGAGGCGGCGGAGGAGGCGCGGAGTCCGGAGTCGCGGCCGTCGAGCAGCAAGCGCCAGCGCGCCGGCACCACCTCGCCGCTGCAGCCGTCGTCGTCATCCAGAAGCCCGTACCGCAACATCCTGCAGGTGTTCCAGCAGTGCAAGCAGGACGTCGCCTAAGTGAAGGAAGACGACGACCTCCACAACCACAGGAGAACACCTGCCGTGCAAGCAGGACGTCGCCTGAGCGGAGGAAGACGACGACCTCCACATACACAGGAGAGCACAGTACAGGCCGCGACATCCCGGCTTAATTTTTCTCATTTTTTTAGGTCATCTTTTTTTCTCACTTGGTTACGTGAAAATAATGCATGATTACTTGCTTGGCATGTATGGATCAATCGATTCAGTTCAGTGAGTTTACAATTAGCTCTGATGTAAGAGTGGATAGGAAGCTTTATGCTTGTGTAAAGATCATGAGATACAATTAAATCACGCCATAAAAAATTAGATTCATTTGTAGTGATAATATCCTTGCTGCTACTTAGATTAGATGTTAATTTCAACATTTGCAGTGATAATTGTAAGTGCAGATTTTTGCCGGGATGAAAGCAAGTTTTCTTTTCATGCAAATAACAAAATGTTTTATTGACTACAAAGGGCCTCTGTTACGAACATTTGGCTATATGATGGACTGGTGTACAAGATATACATCCATCTCAAGTCGCCAGTTTGGCCAAAATAACCATATCTAAGATCTTGACTTCATATGTGTCATCAAGCTTCACAATGCCGTCAGAACCATCTATACCTATGAGCTTTCCGGTGTATCCACGGAAATTGCCATTCATTATCTTGATCTTGTCGCTCTTCTTTGGCCGAATGACCTCGAGCTCATTTGGAAGAACCGTCACAATGTCTCCGTTGCCTGATGACCCAAGTGCAATGCGACAAGATCCATCCTGCAAGTTTAGATGCCCGGTGGCATCAGGCATCAGCTCACGAGACAGGCAGAATTGCAGAGAAACAGTGCAGTGCCAAATACATACCGCGAGAACTTCCCTCATCACACCAGGACCATCATCGCCTGCCCTTAACACATTAACCAAAACATCTGGCAACAGCCAGTTACCTTCCCCTTCACCACCTGTAGACATTTTGACATTTGATTAAAGGTGCTTGCATCTGCAGTTTCTGAGTTACCCAGATAGCGGCACAATACATAGGAGCTTTATGGATGCAACAGTGGAAACAAGAGCAGACCTATTATAGGTGACATTATATCCATTCCAACATTGCCTGGAGTCATCGGTTGACCACCAGGTGTACCAGGAAGGTACGAGACTGAATTCGGTGTCATTGGTTGACCTACAGGAGTGGAAGGCACATATGGGCTTGGAGCATTTCCTGGGACAATGGAAAAAAAATTTGAACAAAAAAATTGATGCATTACAGCACGATCGTATCAGTTTATAATAAAAAGAAATCCAAATATCTTCTACCATAGTTGCTCTCCCTGGGAGTTGGAGCGTCATTATAGCTAACTCCTGGTGTATTTGCCCACCCTGATCCAGGTGTGGGTGCTTCATATGGCCGAGCCGGTGGAGTTCCTGGCTGAAAATTTTAACACACAACAAATACAAGCTTTATAATCTGATGCAAACAGGTTCTAAAAATGAATAATAAACTGACCACAAAAACCTAACCTGGTAAGCTGGACTGCTTCCCCAGGTAGCAGGATTTCCTTCTTCCCAGTTATCCCTGGTAAATTACCAAAAAGATACGACCAACATTAAGAATGAGCGCAAAATATTAAGTATGGAATACAAAAGCAACATGATGACAGCTATTTATTCTGCCAAGCAACCAGATATATCCATTAATCAGAACATCAGATATAGAGAAGATGTACAACCTCGGAGGGCTCATAGGAGCCCAAGCACGACTGCGCATAGGAGTCCGCATGCCATCGTGTATTGGGGTCGCTGTAGAGAACAGATGAACTTGTTACCATCCAAAAATTTTGATGGGAGAATGCAGAAACACAAAAGATGAGAATTGAGAGGTGCCAATGAATAGCACAGATTATGCAGCATTGGCTTTGCATGCATGTAGTCTCTGTTCAGAGACTCGTAATAAAAAATAAAATATTAGCTTTCCATACACAAGCTCCTGCCCATGCCTGCTAAGGTGGTTATATTTGCTCATAATAGCTACTCAAATGCAATAGCCATTGCTCATTTAACTAGGTAGTACTAAATTACCCGCACTTCCTCATCTTGCTGAGGATTAGTTGTCTGCCATGACAAGCATGGGGGCATAAAACCAATCCTTGTATGGTCGGATTTATTGGATTGAACAAAATGAATGGTCCATAGAAATTGATTGGTGCATAAGAAAGTTATAAAATAAACAGCACAGAAGCAGCAATAAACAATTAGATTGTATTCTCTCAATGATATGAACTCTATGGCTGGGCATTAGCAATTATAGGAAAGACCTTGCAGATGAATCATGGTGACAACAAATTCAAATGTTATGGCTAAACAGTTGAATATGAGGATAAAGGCAAACGAACCTCCAGGGTCCCGCATTGGTGTCTGGTATGGATGAAGTGGTGTTCGGGATGGGTGCATTGGAGTTTCACCACCCAATGAGTAACGAGGTTCACTGGCAATATAACCCATGTCAGCAAATAAAATTGAACAGTTACCCAAATGAAACAGTGGGGATTACCGGAATGGTGTTGCAACAGCAGGTGTGTCAGCAATATCATCTCTCTTAACTGTGTTTTTATAGTGATGTTAGACCTTCAATACATGAGAAGTCAGAACAGAAAATAATAATAATATTGTTCACCTGTCACAATCTTCATTAACGAATCAAGCTCAACACGCACAAGCACGCCAGTCAGCTCTTTAACACGGCCACGGTACCCCTTGTACGGACCAGATTTAATTTTAATACATTTGCCCACCAATGCATCATGCCCTCTACCACCACGACCACCACCTCCAAACCTTCCACCATCTGCTTTAAAGAAGTCTATATTACTATACCACAGGTAGGTTAAATAAAGCTCAAGCTATTGTCTAGATAAAGCAAGAGCTGCTTGAAAATATGTAGATTGCTGGATCGCATCATGACCAGGCAAAAGAAGTAACAAAGTTTACAGTTCATATGAGGTCCTCTTGGTGGCAGCCTTCCTGGTGATTGCAAAATGCTTGCTGGAGATCTCAAAGCACCAAGCCTAGGATCTGACATATCCATACCCTGCATAAAAAGACAAATGGAAAGTAAGCAAAGAAAAAAGGCTCAGCATGACTGACCAAGATTAATACAGGTCCAGTACAAACATTTCCACGACGTCCACCATCTGATCCACCAACAAGAAGACAGGACTGTGCTTTTGCACAAATAAAGCCTGCATGCTCAAGGTGGTGCCTATCATAGATAAATAATATCCCCTTATGTATGTGTTCCACTGGTCCTTGTTTTCCCTAATTCAATAAGAATATGAATACAGGCATTACAATTACATAGTCATTTTAAAAGAAACAACATCAAATAAATGCAAAATGGAACACACCTTGCATGCTCCCTCAACTACTCTGACAACATCCTTAGCTGAAATCATATTGTTAGACCAATCTTTTGCAGATGTACGCCGATCAATCTTGCTTTTTATTTCTCTTAATTTTACTAGCACAACTTCTGGTCTATCCGGTACTCCTTTCAGAACCTAAAGATTATACGTGTAAATATTTTGTGGACTTTAATGTGCCATCAAACTTAAAACAACACTTACCTGAAACGCCTCGGTTTCCACCCTTATAATTACCCCGAATGATAAGTTGCTGAAAAGTGTTTAGAAGAAATTAGGGTGCACAGTGTAGTTAAGCTATGGTTATGATCATTTGTAAAGGTGACTTACTCCAAAAGAACAAGATCATGCAGCTCATAATCACCAATTCTGGTTATTCCCATTGTGATCTCAGAGCTCTCCACAACATGGTCCGCAAAAACACGTATCTGTGGTATCATGTCACAGTTAAAATAAATTATATCTACAGATCATGTGGGTATTTTCTATTAGGTCATCATTAGTCTGGTATGAAAAGGCTCACATGTTCTTTTGTCGTGTCAGATAAAATAATCAGGACATGCCCTTCCACTTTAACAACCATTCCTGTCGCGCCTTCTTGAACACCTGATACCACTTTAACATGATCTCCGGGTTTAAAATACTTGCAAAGCTCTTTCTCATTGAAGGCTAATGTTTTCTGTAAGTACAAAAGCTAATTAATTAATTAACCAGACAGAACTATTCCAAGAAAATTGAAAGTAACATTGATATTTGAAGTTGCAAGCAAGTACCGGTAGATCAGATATTTTTGGTCTAATGTGGACAGTCTCATCCTCTACTTTCTCAACCCAACCCTCCAAATTTTTCAGATCACCTTTGATAACAATGACAGCATCACCCTTCATAAAGTGCCCCTTTTTCCTACTAGCAAAAAGCGTGGATAAGCTAGACATATCCCCATTCATGTCATCGCCAGGTTTTCTGAACTTCTCCAGTTCATCAAATGTTGGCTGAATATTCTGTGTGCTGATTGATTTTATTGAGACTGTTTTATATAAGAAGCCATCTTTGAACATTAAACCATCAATCATCTCAAAGTACTCCCCAGAATCTTTATCCCTCCTCCGTTCCACACGAATGTGCATCTCCCTGATTGCAGGGGAGTTAGCAAGCAATAATAAAAAAAGGGAGGGAAATAATACATGATGACAGGGATGAAAAAAATCACCTGGCCTCATCAATATTAAAGAAACGTGGTGGTGGAACAAAGGCTTTCTTCTTCACAACCTCCCTCCCTTCCTGAAAGTAAAGCGTTTCAGTTTATAACATGCTGTTTGGAACATACAGTCAAACAATCAATAGCAAACCTAAGAAATTGAGACAAACCTAATGTATATGAACCATCAAAAATATCCAGGCTAACTAGGACAGAAGCATTAAACAAAAGCAAAGGATGTTCAGAAACATAGTTCTGTAACATACCAGTTTACTAGCCAAAGCTTGTAAATCTATTCTAGGGATCAGCTTCACAGTAACTCTTTGGCGCACATTGTCAACATCGACAACCTGTAAACACAATCTTGTCAGTTTTCTTGAAAATGTATGCCGAGAATAATGTCAATATTTGGAAAAAAAATATATCAAAGCATACCTTAGCAAGGTCACCTTTATATACACCCAGCTTCATTCGAACCCAAGCATCCCTCGAAAGATCAACAGATTTGCTCTCCACAGAGAGGACATCTGCCATTTCTTTTATAGGAACTAATGTTATTTTTGCTGAAGCATAAATGTTTCGTAGACCTTTGCAAGCCTGCATAAACAGAGTTTAGTAGGGATGCACTTTCGAATGATATAAATTGTTAAACATATGCATACCTCCTTGACATGGGCCTCCTTCTCCGCTTCAACATAAATATAATTTTTTAGATGGTCTAGTGCGACAACTGACTTTATCTGGAGATCTGACCTATCAATGAACTTTTGCATTAGGCAAATTGCTGTCTCCCTCTCATGACCAATCTGAAGAAAAAATTATGTATTAGAAAAGTTAACATAATTGTAACTAGAATAAGATAGTGGAAGGTTAGATAAGCTACGGAATGACCCTACTGCACATTTCACCATCCAGAGCTTTGGATCCTTTACTGATGGCAAGAGAGCTTGCTGCTCCACTTCTGCAGCTTCCTCACTATACTCAATATGAGTAGATCTTGCATATCTCTCCCTTACTTGCCTTTCAATTTCATCAATATCCTCTTCCTCATCCCTCATAGGCATTGAACGATGCCTTGAGCCCCTAACAACATCCTCATCTGGGAGATCAGCCCCAGCATCATTGATGAAATCTGGAAAAAAAAGGAAACAAAGCAGACATAAAGGCATTAGAGAAATAACCTTGATTTTCTCACTTCGTAAACTCACTCAGAACTAAGTGAACCACAACTTCCAAACAGTGGTGCAACAACAAGGGAAAAACAGTGTCAAAATTTTACCGCTACCATCAGTAACGGCCATCACCAGAATTCTGCACAAATCTCCTTCTATATTATTATTAATTTTCTTAAAGAAATACTAAGGATCCTCCAATCCTCAGGAAGCAGTACCATGGCAAATCAATCAACTTTACTGTCTAAACCTCTAAAATATGTATATGTTTCTATCAAGTAATCAAAAGAATACCACTAGTACTATCTGCTCCAAAACACTCAACTAATGCAATCAAATCAGTTTTTAAGAGTTGAAATCGCTTGCAGTTACCAGCAGTCCGTCAACCATAAATATAATTATGATCAGAGTTTATGTACCAACAATCCAGGACTTTAACTCATTCAGCATGCTGATCAGTAAAATACCTGGCAGCTAACAAACCACCACTTCTCAGTCACAATTCATCGCCTAAGAGCACAAGTAAACCTGAGTAAGTCTATATTAACATAAGGGCAGAAAATAACATAAAATCTGTTGTTTTCCAGCTTCTATATCAAATCTGCGTATCCAGTAACTACTATCACATCAGTATTTCTACGCATCCTTCACTAACTGCTATAGAATCATACAGAGTAAAGTTTATGGATCCTACCTGGGGCATAAAGCGGCCTAAAAACTTCTAATTTCTCAATTATCCCCAAAATCCAGCTCTGGAAACCAACCCAATTAGGTTCAGATCACGCAAAATGGCAGAACAAGTCCGAAGTAAAGCATCGCGAGAGAATCCAACAGCGAAAGCACTCACCGTCCTCGCCTTCGCCTTCGTCCTCCTCCTCCTCGTCGTCATCCACCTGCGCCTCCTCGTCGAAGAACCCGCGCACCCCGCCGCCACCCTTCTTCTTCGGCCGCCCCCCGCCATCCTCGTCGTCGTCATCCTCCTCGTCATCCTCGATGGCGGAGTCGTCGATGAAGTTGTCCTCTCGCGACCGCTTCCTGCCTCCCACTCCGCCGCCGCCGCCCCCGCCGCGGGTGCGGGAGGCCTTCCCCCCGCCCCTCGCCTCCTCCTCGTAGTCGCCCTCGTCCTCCTCCTCATCCTCCAGGTCGTACGCCTCCTCCTCGTCCTCCTCCACCTCGTCGTCCTCGTCGTCGCGGCCGCGGCGAGCCATGGATTTTCGGTGGCTAGGTTTTCGTCGAGCGCTCGCGGGAGAGAGAGGAACTCGGGCGAGAGTCGGGTGCGGAGGCGGAGGGGCGAGGGCGGGGTGTAGTACGGACCGACCCCCGCGAGGGTTCCAGCGATTCGGGCCGAGACGATCCTGGCCGTTGGATAAAACTGGATCGGGCATTTGGCAATGGTTAGTTTTCGGTTTTTCCCTTCTCGACAGACTGTCGAGATATCGGCGGCTGGGATACAGCAAGGCAGCGTTCTGCACACATGGAAAAGAGTGAAAAAGTTATTCATTTTTTTATAAGCACGTATTTTAAATTACTAAATGGCGTGTTTATATAAAAAATTATTAAAAAGTTACTTTAAAATCATATTAATTTATTTTTAAAATTTAAAATTATTAATACTTAATTAATCATACGTCAATAACTCATATCATTTTACTTATCTTCTTTTCCTCCCTCTCAAACTCAGCCTAAAAGCTCAATGTGCTGCAAATAATTTTTCTACTCCCTCTGTCTCTGAATATAAGAGATTTTAGAGATGAATTTGAATAAATTTGTATTAAGATTCATCTTTAAAATGTATTTGGATTCATCTTCAAAATACATTAAAGGAGTATAATATTAACTATTTTGGTTTGGTAATGAAATAGACCTTATCAGTTTTTGGTAAGGTAGATGTATTTGATGTTCTTTGTTATGTTACTTAAATAGTTGAAAATATAAGTGTATATTAATTTAATTTATTTCATAAATAAATTATGACATCACATATATTGACTAGACTAACAGTATATATGAACAAATCTAAAGGTGCATGGATGTCACGTGGTACTGAATGGTGACAATGATGCGCAGTGCTCGATCGTAGAGGAGGATGAGCCATGATGGACGAACAACAAGCAATTGCGCGTAGTATTGTATAGAGGTGGCAGCTCACTATTTATAGAAATATTAGGACACGTGATCAGGACGTCTGTAAGATTAACTTGTAACCAAAGCCAATTTTAGCAAATCATTTAAGTGCATATCGCATGCATATGCCGCTTGGCAAAGCAAACAAGTGCACGGGTGTTTCTTTAGTTATCTCTCACACCACCATCGCTTAAGTGGCTAGGAGAACATTACCCTTATAAAAAGATCTCTCTGCTAAAATTAGTAAAATAGGGCTAAAGTTCACATGTATGTCTATCATAAAGTGGGTCTTTGTGATTTTCTTATGAATTATTATTTAAATGGGTGTTAGCTCACATAACAATTCCAATAGGAATTATCAAATTTTATATAATGAAGGAGGTATATAAAGTGTGTTTGATTTGTTATAGTACTTACCAAATTTTGAAAAGACGGTCAATGACAATAAACCAATTAAATACACATGTACTTTTCCCATTTTAGCTTGATATATGGCAGTCTATTGCAAGTAAGCAAAATTAGGTGTTCTAAATCTAAGATTCCTTCAAACACTTCAAGCTGAGATTTAAAAGTCTAATATGTTTTAAGCTGAAATTTGATCCAAGACTTTTACATTTCCTCTAAGCCGGAGCCTAGCATAAGCAAAGCCTAACACTGTCTAATTTTGGACACTAAAAATATTTTTTTTACATTCTAATATAAAAAATTTTGCATTAAACAACAAATAAAATCACTTCAAGCATACTAAAATAACCCTAGTGCTGATTTTGTTCAAGAGAGGATCAAGATCTAGTAAGGTTGGAATAGCTCTTGCAATGATAGGCAGAGATAATATTGTAGCAGATAGGAGAGATCTCATACCGGTAGGAAAATTTTAGTAGTGAACTACCATTATAGAGGCTAGCTCTAGATTGGGCAAAGAGGCTAAGATCCGATGGCAACATGAGAGATTGGCTTCTTGTATTGAGCCATTAACTAATAAAAGGATGTCTAAGGGCCCATGACAAATGCAGCTATCGACATTGGTTGGGTGCCTAGCAAATGGTACTCGAGTAGGATCTAACAACAAACATTAGGAGGAAGCTTCTAGCAATGCACAATTAGTTGAGATGAGCTTCACTTGGAAATTGGGGATAGGGATCTAGGGTGTCCTTTTATATAGCAAAAATTAGTTTCTAGGCGATTAACTAGACATGTGTACAATATCTTAGGCAATGATGGTTTTATAACTATATAAAATCAAATCTTGATACTAGCCCTTTTTTCCTTAGGATTTATTTTTAGGCATGATACTTAATCCACATAGTAAGTCTAGCTCGACCTGATAAATCGGGTTGGGCCACTAGGGTATGTGCTCTCGGACAGGTGTACTTATAGCTAAGCCCATCATTTGGACCGGTAAGAGCATCTCTAAGTCCTTCTTTTAATGAAATGAACACATATCTTTTTGTGGGAAAAAAAAGAGCATCTATAAGAGAGAGAGTAACTATTCCACTCTCCTAAAATAAACATGTTCAAAAAACGAGCTTTAACAGACTCTCCAAATAAGTTACTATGCTATCTGACTTGCCAAAACCGGAGCTGCCCAGATGGGTTCCCAAATTTGGACATCGGATTTGGCTCTCCATCCCATTTTTCTACTGGAATATAAGGAGTTTTGTTGGGTGTGTTGAAGTATATTGTAGTATGTAAAAATATGGAGATGAAACTATTCATTGAGATATGGAAAGTGTTGAAATACACAAGGAAAATAGAGATGGAATCTTATGGAGAGGATCTCCATATAAAGATATGGAGAGACAGATTTAGCCATATGTTGGAGATGCTTTTAAAGCTGATCGGTTGTTTACGCTATCAATTCTATCAGTTTTTGTCAGTTTTTAGGGTAAAGATGAATAATGTGGTGATTTGTTTTGGTTGTCATAGCATTATTTCAGATCTTCCAGGGTCATTTTTTTTCTGGATTTGGCAAATATCTGAAAATGGGCCATTCTCCGGCCCAACTTATCATCAGACTTACTAGGCTTCAAAATTTGACAGGATCACAGGACAGGTCAACCAGTACCGGCCCAACTATCCTGAGCTTGCTCCATACCTACATGTCTTGTGCGTGCATTTGGGATTGCTTCTACTGTTCTACAGTCATCTCGTCCGATTAATCTAGCCTTCGAGCTCCTCGAGATGCTTGCAGCCTTGCAGCACTATCATTCGTTTGTTCCCTCCGTTCTTAAATTATTTTAGAGAAATTAATGATAGAGAAAAAAAATACTATAATAGTTCTTATTGATAGAGAAGGGAGACTGTTAAGGACAAATTAAAAACAAATTAAATAGAAGGTGAGTGATAGGACATATAATTATATACTTATATTATTATTAGATAAAATTTAAATCTATATCTTTTACGGAGAGAATATCAGCTTTGATTCTGTTATCTTTCGAAACACGAAAGTATGGAGCCCTACCACGTAACAAGCGGTCGCGTGGCAACATGATGGTGATTATAGACGGGGTAACATGATAAATCCCATCGGACACGTTCCATTAGTACCTCATCGAGCACCATATCTGAGACTTCACTGCGTCAGCGTTACCTTGAGCTACTTTGATTTGAAGCGGAGACTGTACGTATAGAAACCTTGACATTGTACCACTCCTACAGTCCTACTTACTACAGTTTTCTACGCTGCTCGGTGTTTGCATTGCATCCGTGAGACCGTGATCCGTCCACCGGTCGCTCGCCCGGAGAAACGGCGTGCCTCTCGGCGCTCGCAGAGTCGCAGGACGGCAGCCCATGTCCCGCCGAATCGCGCGTACCCCATCCACGGGCGGGGCGTCGGCGCCGTGGGCCGCGCCGGAACAGCGGTCGGTAGTAGTAGGCCGGTCCCGTCGCGAGACGGCCGTTGCGTGGCGCTCGTCATCGTCACCTAGTAAAATTATTAGGTTTAGACATATCCAATTTTGAGAGGTATAGGCATAGTGAAAAAATTAGAATATATGTATAGTCATTTAGTATATTAAATTTATATCGAATAAATTTGAACAAATTCAAGAAATTTAAATTACAACATAGGTATAGACGTAATAAAAGCTAGTATACCATAAGGATTTATAAAAAAATACATGTATAAGCATTTTAAAATTTAAGTCATAAAAATAATTATATTAAACTTAAAATTTAATTATATCATATTATATTAAACTTATATTATCATATGTATAGAAAAATTAGTATAGTTAAATTTAAGTATGGCGTAAGCATAATAAATTTAAACAGTCAATAAAATTAAAATTATAATATATACATAATTAAAATTAATATACATATGCTATAATAAAATTTAGTGTCGGTATAGCTGGTGTTAGGGGTTTTTTTAAAAAAATATTTATAAAATAAGTTTTAAAAAGAGTCTGAAATGGAAAAAATCGTGCGCGGTCATGCGGGCGGCGTCCGCGACAAGATCATGCGTCACGCAGCCCATGTGCGGTTGCCGTGTGTTGGGCGATTTTTCTCGGTCGCTCGCGGCCTCGCGCCACGCGACGGCCCCGGTTCCGGTTCCACCGTTCCACGCGCGCATGATTTGCCCCCGAATTCGCCGCCGCCGTCCCACGGCTGCCCCCGCCCGCGGCTCACGCGGTTTTTCTCTACATCGTTTCGCTCTGGGGTTCGGTCACGGTGGCTGGATTGGATCCATCGCGTCTGATACTTGTTTCATATTTGTGTGCCGGCTTTTAGGCAGGCTGGGCGTGTGTGGATGACGAAACACTGGAATGGTGAAAAGGGACAGTGGCATGTAGACTAGAGTACGGGCGCTGGGAAGAGGATATAGGAGATAACTGTCTTTTTTGAGATTGTAGATTTGTAGGCCTATAGTTTGGTTGCTTTCATCATCATCATGATCATAGTGTATGCTTGTACGTCTTGATTATTCACCAACCTCATGAGAATGGTGTCGGTGGAGTCGCGTGGATGGACCACTTCACTGTCAGCAACGCATTAGCGGAGGTGCAGATAAGGGCAAGACGCAAGAACGTACATGTATCGAGAGAAATCAATGCCTGACTAGAAGCCTCCAATAGCCCCAAAAGGTCGTTCTCGAGTTGAAATCTATCAACCTCAATCTCGTTTCATCTCTGCATGCCTGTTTGGATTGATCGACTTCACCGACCGATTTCACCCGACAATTAGTAGCAACCATAGGAGTTGAGGTAACGATAACAAAAAACGGGTTGGCAATGGCCAGTCTCCAAATGTCGAATGACAACTAGGGCGTTTCGAATTTTTTTTCGATGTCTCGACGTAGATTGTGATTCCAATATTCCAACATTACACAAAGAAGGAACTCCTCGTGTTCTTTTCTAATTTTAGATTTTCATTTACACGTCTTTTAAGTTTTTTAATGGTACGTTACGATCAAAAAATTTTATAAGATACTTTCTTACAACAACTTTTTAACTGAATAACATAATTTATATATTTATATCCTTAACTAGCTATAAAAAATCAGTCTTGATGTCCTAGCCTTGGTGAAGTAAAGCACAAGTAGATAGACAATTACTGGTTTCAAAATTGGCGTCAGCAATAGACATAAGCTTGTATTACTACAAGCATTAATCGGCAAGCATCTAGAAGAGACCCTCCGGTCCTCCGCTGCTATCTGTTTCAATTAACCTTATGTGTGAAGACATTACAAACCAACCGATTCGTCCCAATGTATCTATGTACTTAGTCCCACTTGTTGCAGCCCACTGGGAAGCAAATGATCTATCACAGCGGTAATGTGTCCTTGCTTGGACGTAAATCGAAAGTTCTTTTTCTTTTGAAAGATCGTAAATCCAAAGTTTTAAAATTCACACTACCAACTCTTTTCTGCCACTAGAATGGACCGTCAGCTTCCTGCCACGCATTGCACATGTAGACATGCTCTGGACCGACCCACTAGAAAAGGTGCAGTCCACCCGGGCCACCCTGCCTCAAGACTGAAGTACTGAACTGCTGGCCACCGTGCCCTCCGTACTTTCAGAGCACGTATCAATTATACCATGTCGTCGCTGCCCTCTCCTATAATTAGCCCCCAAACTTGGGCTCCGTACCCCGATCAAACTCCCTTCCACATGCCCACATGCGCAGCGTACCGCTGTTTGCGCTGCCACCGGCGGTTCGCTCAGTCGCCTCCTCAGCCACCGCGGGGCCAAACGCCGCGCCACCGGTCGGGTCGACTCAGGGTCAGGGGCCGAAACGTACACTGGCGCACACAGCGCGGCGTACGCCGAGTCGGCCCCCACGCAGCGCGCGGGCCTCGCGCTCGCGGCGAGCGATTCGCCAGCGCGCCGCCGAGGAAGCGCAGCCGCACGCTTGCGGTTCGGCGGAGGTGGCGCAAACGGACGGGGCGAGCTGACGAGGACTGCGACGGGACGATGTCCCCTGCGTGCTCATCCATTGCTCCAGCCAAATAATCCTTGGTCGTCAAACGCGACGGGGCCGACAGGGACGTCAGTAGCTGGTACAGGGTTTTTTGCTTCGACCGCTAGAAAAACTCGCGCACAGCACATCGGTACATTTACGTACCCTGTGTCCGTGGATTGAGACTAATTGGGCTTTGCCCTTGCCGATTTATGGTCGATATGTTCGATGGTTGTCTTGTGAGAACCGAGCGTACGAATCTTAAAATGTTTTTTCGTAAAAAAGGAAAAGTTTAATTTATATCCTACATAAGTTTAAAAATTATCACCAAACACTAAAACTGGACATTATGCGCCCTTCTTTTAATTTACCAGATGTCATGTTAGTCCTATATATAATTTTTATTTAAATTATTGAAAAATTAAGGATAGATGGGGACAATTTTTAGACTACTATATATAAAAAAGTTTAAGACGTAAACTAAACTTCCATTTTAAAAAAAGTGGAGGCAAGGGAAATCATGCGTTTACGCAAGATTATGATGAAATTCAAGTGCAGCTGGTTACTTTTACTAATTCAAAAATTATCATGCATAATGGTTTCGACGATTGCTTGAGATGCTTCTCCGAAATTATCATACGTACCACTTCTATGATCTTTCCTCCACATACATCAACGAATATTCTGAGTCCTTTTTTATGCGTAATTGCCACATGGCTCTGATCACCAATAAATTGTTTCTTACCCGATACATCAACTACTTAAAACTGAAGGCGGCTAATCCCATTTAGAACATGAATCGCCATTAAATCATATATAATTCAAGTTTTATAAGCTATTGCAAGGTGAGCGATGCTTGTCTTTCTTTTTGCCATAAGCTCCAAAACTCTTCTGCAAAAAAATACACCTGCGCCGACCTTTTCTCTTCACCTGTTCACCAGGAAAAAAAAAAGTGACAATGATTCTGCCGAAGAATATTCTCTTGAATGTGCGCATCTGTACTTGCTTCCTTCCCGCCATTAGTTTAACGCAAACACGCACGATCCGCCCCACCCCTACCAGTTCCAGGGCACCTATTCCTCCCCTAGGCTTTTTAGTGGGGGGCACTGGTGTTTTTTGTGTGGACGCAGATTTTATTCAAAGGATAAATTAAATCGATCATTCGTTGATATTTCATTGAACCATCTTTAGAATATTGGCCGGCATAAACCAATCATTGGTTGATATATCATTGACGTTTACAATTCAATTGGTGATCTAATTAACTTGATTTTTGGTAGAGCTACAGCTCCTGGATTACTCCATAACATGGAGTCGGTGGGAAAAAAATAAAGTGGTTTTTAAGACAATATTTTAAGTAAAAAGTTATATATAGCTTAATAGCTATCTATCTACACTAATTGCTTACTCCAAGTAAAATCCACATGTTAAAAAAACTTACGAATTGTAACCGTTAATCAGTTAAATAAACACATGCAGCTGAAAATAACATATGACTATCTAAATTTACCTATTCCAAAATTTAATACTGCTTATTTCAAACTTTTGAAATTAACAAATATAAAGTTCTACCCATCTTGGACTCTAAATTTAGTATTTCCTTTTGTTAATTTAGTTCACAAAATTAGGAAATTTATAAGTAGCAAGTTGCAACCGATGTGGATTCTTACTTTAATCTAAAACATTGTAATTCAAAAAATAGCAACATATTTAATTAGCATATAGTTAAAGTTTTAATAATAATAATAATAATAATAATAATAATAATAATAATAATAATAATAATAATAATAATAATAATAATAATAATAATAGCACGTGCAACACATAGATTAACAACTAGTATAAATAATTGGACTCATCCAAACAACTGCACCCTAGCTACATTTTTTTAGCTACAGTTGTGCCAAACAAGCTTATACCATTCCACTGCTTTACTTTTTCTTCAAAAGGGAATAATGCTACACCACGTAACATTCTAAGTGATATCCGCTACGGTATTATAGATATAGGGTTCAGCTGATACTAAGATATCCATAAGACGATAATAAAAAAAGACGCAAATATTTTTCTACATGTTTGCCTTCGATGTGAGTAACAGTCATATTCCTGTTTACATGTATTTGGTGAATCAAACCATATAGAGTATAAGGCGGACACAATCTACTCTATCTAGTCTATCCAACTAGTATGTAGCAACCTATACAATGGGGTATAGTCAGCAAGATAACTCTGTAAATCTTGGCTCAATATGGCTTATGTTTGGCTCGAGATTAGATCCACTCCCCTCCTGAGAAATTATTGTATTTATACCGATAGATGCCCCTTTCTTTTAAGTATAACTTAAAAAACTACTTGGGTAATATAGCCGAATAGGTTGATTTGTTCTCATATCAGAATCTGCAGTCTTGCCTTATCCATAATTGGTTTCCTTTCTCAATCTTATGCACTTTCATCTTTAAAGACACATGTTCGTATATGTATAGGTATGCGGTATTTTCAAACATGTTTAGTTCAGATATATGAGGTATGCCGTATCTAGAATACTGACAGTAGCCCTCGACCTCTATGCAAATTCTCTTCTAACATTTTCATCCCGCGTACTTCAAAAACCATGTTATCAATAATATGAGCTTAGTCAGAAAGTGTTCCTGACTAAGTTAAGATGCAAGAACACTATTATGCCATATGAGTACAAACATGGTGTTGTTAGAATTTAAATTTGGATAGAGGTTAATATGAACGCATTCTATAATCCCGTAGAGAATAATGCCACTTTTCTCAAAATACAAACAACCACTATACATCTATAAATTTTAGTGATGAGATCTATTTAGGTTTTGTTTGCCATTCCAAACTTCAACCCTTCGTCTTCATAGCACCAAGTCCTCATAACCGATAAACCCTAAGTTCCTCACAACTTGCTTCATCACCACCTCCATGGATCTCCCATACTCGAATGTGGATTCGGCAACAATGAAGAAGCTATAGGCAAAGGGATCTATTCCTGGCCATGGCACCATGCCCAGGAACGAAGGAGGTACACATCCCAAATCTATTACTGGCTTTATCTTGACTATTGGCACTTTCTACTAGTGTGGATTCATCCCTCATGCTTTTTAATTTCTATCAAACATTCTCGACTTCTATGGAATCTAGCTCCTACATCTTAACCCCAACTCCATAGCCTTTCTTAGTGTTTTTGCCCACCTATGCAAAGTGTACATAAGTATTACCCTCTTCTTGATATATGGAGGCATTTCTATAAACTTCAAGTTATGCGGCAATCGAGAACTACAAGTCACTGTGGTTTCCAAATCCACAATAGACTCAAGGAATCAAATATTTCAATCACTACTCATAACTTCAAAAAGGATTGGTGCCAGAGTTGGTTCTATCTAGAACACACAGCTAAATCCGACAACCTAGACATCCCCAATGAGGAGCTAGTAAATATAGTTGTTTGGAATGAACCCATAGCCAAATCCCCCTCTCTTTAAACCTTTATTGACAAGATCTATGAGTGTAGAGTTTAGGGCTTAACGGTGTACAAGGTTGTCGAAGATTTTGTGCGTCGTCAAATGCAACCTTTGCAACGTCATTCTCACCCCGCATTTTTATACTTGAAGGACAAGGACGCATCCCGAATGTCATGCTAGGTTATGTAGTACGCCATTTCATCTCAAACTCTACACTTTTGTGCTGAGAAATAACCCTTTATTTCTAACATTTATGGTGCAGAGCTTGATGATGCGGTAATCCAGGACCGCGTCAAGAAGGTGGTGATAGACTCAGCGAGTGCAACCGAGAATGTTCCCACTCCTATCTACGATCTTCAGACACCAAGCGAGATAAAGTCGTCAACGTAAGTCCTTCCTTATTAGTTTTCCAACTCCTCATTTTTCACCATTATAGGCAACATAGAACTTATGTACTAACATTATTATGACCTTCCATTGGTCGACACTGTTGGCCCCTTAGTGGATCACTAGTTCTCCGTCGAAGATAAAGCAGTAGTAGAGTAGGCAACGGCCACGGTGACCGAATATGCAAAGTTTGCCCCTAGTATCATGGCTGGTAGCAACAGTTCTCGAAAGATAAAAGTGTTGGTGCCATTCGGCGATGCTGCCAAAGCCACTTGCTAGATAACAATACATTTTTTACTAGTCTGGAAAATACATACTGAGTAGGAATTTTATTTTGACAGACTAGGGGATATAACTTATCTTCCTTATCAACGTCTCTAGACCTCCACTCTAACTTAGGGACGCTGCACGTTGCTTTGCCCCAGGGACAATGCCCAAACCAGGTAAGCAAGTATTCAACTTTGTCAATTTTGAATATTTGACTAGTCTTCTGACGTTGAGTCTTTTTTAGCTCCACTCCTACCATCTTGGATCAATAGTTTGAGAAAGAGGAGGCGATAGACTTTGAAGCCCCCATCTTCCTCGCCCTGAAGTCCCCCAGTCCTTTTCCACCACTCCTTTCAAGATCTGCCTCCGCCGCTGGTCTCCAAACGACGAGGACCAGTGACATCTATCTACAGGGGTGCATGTTGTCCCTGTGTCAATAAATAGTGGTCCAAGCCAATGTCATTGATAAGGAGATGGCCAAGCTTCAAAGAGAGCTTACTGATGCGCGAAAGCACATTAACAAGCTTGAAGGAGCTCTTGCGACAACTACTAGCGACAACACCACCCTTCGCTTCTTGGTGCAAGAAAACAAAGTCATTCGCAAGGCAGGAGAGAATGTGCTGGAGGAGGTGAAAGAGAAGAGGATAATCTCTGAGAAGAGCTTAAGGCGTACTACTCGTCCTTGAGTGATGCAACCCTTAAGCTAGGGCACCAAGTCCTGCCACCACTGTTTGACGATGAGTTCATAGTGATGACATCACTAGATATCCTCATCGAGAAGCTCCATCAATTCCCCACTAAAGTCTTCGCACAAAGTGTGGAGGATGCTCGCATGGTCATGTAAACCGCTATCGGGCACACCCTTGCTTGTGTCTTGCTCTATCATCCTAAGGCAAATGTGAATGAGATAATAAAAAATGGCTTGTCCAAGGATAAGCGAGACGAACTAATCGTGCAAGTGGACTCCGTGAACTAGGCGATGGTGGACCTCTATTCGGATCTGTAATTTTTCATTTGCTTTTCCAACTCTTTTTTGACAAAGACAATATCAAGCCATACTTACTCAAGCGTGTAGTTTTATTATATAAGTTAAATGGTTTTCTTCCTTCACACTGTTGTCGGTTTACTTCATCATAGTGAGGAAGAAGAAATCGCAATGGCCGACTAGTAGCGTGGTCAAGGCACCACGCAAGTAGACAAATTTGATAAGCCTCCAGCCAATTCTTCCCTGGATCTAGTCGTTTCTCGCCGTGTAAAGGAGCTAGAAGTGTGCATCAAGTTTCTCGAGAAGGACCTTGTCGATATGTCTTTTGTCCGCACATATATTTCCTTATTTATCTCCGTGTTAGGTGACCAACCTAGCTCTTTATGAGTGACAGACATCACTTACTCTAAAGTAGCTCACAATCGCGAGAACGAGAAACTAGAGAAAAGACTAAAGCTAGAGAAGTCAAAGACCGACCTCCAAATTTTTGCCAAAAACTAGGAAATGGAACTCTTCAAGAATAGAGACATCTGGTTTCAGACTTATTTGGAGAACTCCTACAAACTTCTTCACGTAGCCTGCTAAGAATTCTATATTGATCATTTAGAGCCAATCAAAAGTCTTTAGGGATATTTAGACTAGATCAAGGAGACCAGCGACGTTCTCGTTAGACTTTCTTGTCAAATCAATGAACATTAGAGAGTTGAATCCCAACATTCACGTCGATTCGGGGGAGTCCATGTTCTGACCTTCCTAAAGGACCAACATCCAAACTTAAATCTAGAATTCTTTAACTTAGACTTCATATATTCTTGGAGGTCACCTACCAAATTCAACACATTAGCCTAATCCTTTAGTAGCCTTGTGGACAAGGTATTTAGGATAGTCCAATAGCAGTGGTCAGCTTGGTTGGGCATTCTTACGGAGGGAGAACTTTATGTAGAAAAATATTAGTATTTGTAATATATACAATCCCTAAATCTATATTGAATTGACAAAGCAAGTATGAGGAAAAAATGCACATGTTTTAATTATCAATTTTATTTACATTAACAAAGTACTCAAAGCTTTATTGGATACTCCCCTAGTCCTCAACTGTTTTATTGAAAATTGTATTTCTAAGAAGACATGCATACTTCACTCCACTGTAGTCTAAAACTAAAATACCCCTAGTCCTTGGTTGGAAGTTTGAACTTTGTCGGACTTATAGCCTATGCATGCATTATCATGAGGCGCGAAACTCCTCCTATTCCCTGATTGACTAGAAATATAGAGCGCCCTCTACCTATGATCAGCTAGAGAGCGTATACAGGGTATAGAAGTTGTGTAGCCTGGTTGAAGATTGAGTGACTATGAGAAACATAATTTTGAGGAACATCAACTACTTTATTATGTATATAGGACAAAAAGATATACACATAAAAACCTTATGTATAGGGCCAACTAAATGTAGAATTTACGTAGCTGATTGATGTTCCAATAATTGGATAATTTGTAGCCTCACTGTGTGCAATTTTGTATGCTCCTTGTCAAAGTACTCGTACCACCTCGTAGAAACCCTCTCACTTTAGCGAGAGTTTATTTTTACCAGCTTGGCTTTGTACTCCCCTGAGAATGAAGTCACCTACATCAAAGGCGCTAGCTCAAACATATTTTTGGTAATATCAACGAAGGGCTTGCTGATATCATGCCACCCTAATGGTAACATGCTCTCAGTGCTCCTTAAGCAGGTTGACGTCATCTGTATGCCATTCATCTTGTTCCTCGTTGGACTAAATTTCTACTCAAGTAGAAACTTGGCATCGCTCAGTTGGGAGCATAGCCTTGGCTCCATATACAAGAAAGAAAGGAGTCTCCCTTGTAGCCACTGTCAGCATTATTTATGCAACTCATAGTGCTGATTGAAGCTCATCAGCCTTGCGACAATCACATGCCATCAGCCGGTCGTATACCATGGTCTTTATGCCTTGTAGTAATCTTGAAAATCTCTACATCTAAATTGAGAGCCAGTGTCCATCAGTATATAGTGAATAGGGATACCTTTCATGAATTTGATGCCATTCTCAGTCTTTGTTTCCTATACAAGCATCGCTTCTATCCACTTAGTGAACTTATCGATTGTCACGAACAGGAGCTTTTGATCACCGTATTGCGTCAGAGGGAATGGTCCTAGGATGTTCGGCCCCTAGTACGAGAAGATCCAGGATAGGGGTATCGTCTATAGGGCTTCTGTTAGCATTTTGCTATGCTTGCTGTGGAATTGACAGGCTTTACAAAGACGAATCAAGTCATAAGCATCTTGTAAGGTGGTTGTCAAAAAAAACCTTATCAGAAGGCTTTTTAGAGTAGTGTTCATCCTACAGTATGATTTTTGCATATTTCCTCATGAATGTCGTGAAGTAGTTTGATGCCATCTTCTCGAGAAACACATTTTGGCAATACTCCGTTGAGTGATCACTTGTATACCTCTTCTCTAATTATATAGTAGAACTTTGATTGGTGGGCCAACTTTTCTACTGTGATATTGTCGTCGAGAGTTGTATTCAATAATAGGTATGACCGTATAGAAGTTCTCTAGTCATTGTCCGTATCAATGTTGGCATTGGCATCATCTATCTTGTTGACGTCTGTGGGAGATGTAGCCCCTGTGCCGTTGTCAACAACTGACTATATGTACATGTTGTCGATGTCATTTACATAAGGTTTTGTCAAAACTTCTAGCAAAATATCAGGTTCAGTGGTTCATGTCTAGAAGCATGTTTGACGAGTTCTTCGGCACCAAAATTGTCATTTCGATAAATGTGACGAACTTCAATTTTGTTGAAACGTCATTTCGTCTTTCTCATATCTACCAAGTATTTTGTCAACTCCATGTTTGAACACTGCTACTCCTTGTGCATTTGATTGGCGACTAGCTATGAGTCTTTTCTAACAGTTAGTCATTTTATTCCAAGTATATTGGTTACTCGGAGTCTTGCTAGGAGAGCTTTGTACTCAGTGGTGTTGTTAGAAGCCTTGAAGTCAAGTTGTATTGTATACTTGAGTTTTTTTTCCTATTGGTGATGTTAGTATGACACCAGCCCAAGTGCCTCATCTATTCATCGCTCTATCATAAGTCATAATCTAGGTTTTATTAAGCGTATCATTGATCTTGGTTTCCATCGCAGTGGTCCATTTAGCAATAAAATTAGCTAAATCTTAGGACTTTATAGTTGTACGAGGAACAAAATTAACGTTGAATTAGCTAAGCTCTATGATCTACTTGGTAATGCGTCTAGCCACTTCCTTTCTTTAAACCACTTCTCCAACTAGGAAGAAAGAGATGACTTCTTGTGGGCTTGAAAGTAGTGGCACAACTTTCTCGATGTCATGAGAACTGCGTAGTGCAACTTCTAAATCTAGGGGTATTTTGTCTTAGCATCGTGAAATACTTTGCTGATATAGTAGATTGGTCATTGTATACTATCTCGTTTGACAAGAATAACAGTATTGACTGAGTAGGATGTAGCTATAATGTAGAGGAATAATTTCTCCCAAGTTTGGGGGCGACAAGGATGGGTGGGTTTGAGAGGTACATTTTGAGTTTGAGAAAAACCTTCATGGCATCTTGGGTCCACTCAAATTTATCGTGCTTCTTCAAGAGGTTGAAAAAAGACATTTCTTTTTCTCCCATCCATGCCACGAATTTGCTTAAAGTGGCCATGCACCTTATTAGCTTCTGCATCTCTTTGAGTCTTATTGGTGATTTTATTTCCTTGGTTGTCTTGATCTTCTTAGGATTTGTCTCAATTCCCCTGCCCTAGACAAGGAAGCCAAGTAGTTTTCTTGATGATACTCCAAACGTACACTTCTCCGGGTTTATCTTTAGCCTGTGTTTACAAAAATTACGGAATGTTTTCTTAAGATCTTTGATTAAGCGATCGTGTGTCTTGGTCTTGATAATGACGTTGTCTACGTATGCTTCAACGTTTCATTTGAGTTAAGATTAAAAAGCGTTTTGAACTTCTCATTGATAAGTAGCTCTAGTGTTTTTTTAATTCAAAATGCATTTTGACGTGGTAGAATATACCATATGGGGTTAAAAAAGATGATTTTTCCTCATCCTTTCTAGCCATGTTAATATGATGATAGTCAAGGTAAGTGTCGAGGAAACTTAACAATTCACATCCAATTATCAAATCGATTAGTTAGTTTATCTTAGGAAGTGGAAAATGATCCTTTGTATGTGTCTTATTGAGGTTGCTAAAATCCATACACATCCATCATTTGTCGTTCGCCTTTCGCACCATAACTAGATTTGCTAGCCACTTAGGCTATAGAACTTCTTTGAAGAAGCCTACCTTCTAGAGCGTGTCCATCTCCTCCTAAATAGCTTCCTTCCGATCGGGCGTGAATCTTTATAGTTTCTGTTTGACTAATTTTACATTCGGTCAAATCATCAACTTGTGCTCAATCACTTCCTTGGAGACCCTGGACATGTCGGATGGTTGCTAGACAAAAATGTCCGCATTTATCTAGAGAAAAGAGATGGACTCGAGTTCCTATTTTTTCTCAAGTCTTGCCTAGGTCTTGACTTTCTTCTCAGGGTTAGAGTCAAAGAGTGGTACCACCTTTATAGCATCATTAGGCTTCAAAGAAACCTTTGGTTTACTATGCTTTCGACAAGGTTCTTCTGTAGCGGACGGGCATAGAGTTTGATCGACCATGTTAAGCCTATTTTTATCGCACTACATAACTATTTTAGCATTTTCGAGGATGGTAATAATTCCTTAGGTCCTAGAATCTTAACAAACTGGTACGCGTAGTAAGACATTGCCATGAATTTTGGCAATATGGTACGTCCAAGGATTGTGTTGTATGCCGTATCAAAGTTGGCAACGTCAAACATAATCTTCTCGTCTGGAAGTTGTTGGGGGCACTAAACGTAACTAGCAACATGATCTCTCCTAGTGGCTTTGAAGACGACTCTGGTGTGATCCCGTGGAACGGCTTATATGAAGGTTTGAGCTCGATTCGAGGGATCCCCATAGCTTCGAGTGCGCTGACAAAAAGTAGATTAATAAAGCTACTCACATCTATCATGATGCGGATAATCGTAATATTCTTGATAGTGGGCTCAACCACTATAGGATATTGGCCAGGGGTGGCGTAAATGGTTAGGAGGTCATTAGCCAAGAACGCTACAACTTGATATGACCACTATAGCCTTGTCACCTATCCTCGAGACATAAATCATACTTCACGTTTAACCTTCTTGTACTCTATTTTGGAAGAATATAAATTCAAACCGCTAACGATATGAGCCACCATGAGATCGGGAAGAGGGTAACCATCATCCTCGTCAGATGACATGGTGATGAAATCCTTTTTCTCGACCACATGAACTCTCTGGTCAAGAGGTAGAGCCATCTAGTGAGCATCTCCTTCTAGAAAACTTGGTAATTGGCCAGAGAGTAAGAGCTTGTTCTATGGATCAGGAACTACCTTCGACCTAGTCTTTCACCCTAGGATTCATAACACTATGGTTATTGAGGTGCTCGTTCTGCAATGAGCACCTCCTCTTTCACCTTGTGCTTTCTTTTCCATCTTTTCTTCTTGGGCTGGTCTAGGTCTTTGGGGGTACTCGCATCCTTTTTCTTCATAGAGGTCTTGTTGTCCATCATCTTTCATTTTTCTTGCTTTGCTAAAGAGCTTTGTCTGTGAGAACACTTTATTCAGCGGTAAATAATTTTATTGTCATAGTTACTTATCTTATAGCCAATTCCTATATCATCCATTAATCTTAGATGACAAACTTGAATGGTTTAATGATAGATTTGTCGGTGATCTATGGGATTATATTACAACATTCATTGAAGCACCATATAAAGTCCCGTAGAGTCTCCTCATCCTTCTGTCTCGTAGCATGTAAATCATTCTCGATAGTGTGCTTCTTGTAAGTGATTTGGAAGTTCGCTACAAATTGCTTGCAGAAATTATCCCAAGACGCAATTGAGAACATGCAGAGGTGGATGAGTCATGATCTCGTGAATTCCTTGAGCGCTGTGAGTAGATAATTTATCATTGTGTTTTCATCTGCTTCAGCCGTGTTCAAGACTGTAGAGTAGACCTAGAGAAATTTCTCAAGATATGGCTTTCATTGTACTTCTCCACTAGGCTAGGTCAAAATTTAAATGACCACCTCACTTCTATGAGAGCATGAGTAAACGCTGCATAACCTCCGTCTGGTTAAAAAGAATAATGACATTTGTTGTATTGAGGATATCTCTGAGTGCCTAGGTCTGACAAAAGTGATGATGATGAGGATAATGATGAGCCACTGGATAAGTTGTCGTGGTTTAATTCTCGAGAAGGCCATTATCGGTCATCACAATCACGACACCGATGTGGCGATCAAGAACTTTGTCCATTATGCCTGCTACTTCGTCGATCCTTCTCTAGGCGGGTTTTTCATAGATGCATGCAACATTTTTTGGTTTTCAGGCCACTAGTGGTTGCTTGCCCCATTCGGTGTATCCGAACTAAGAAACGGAAGAAAGCGAAACCTGTTGTGAGTGTAGTTTGAGTGTTTGCACTTCTCACAGGTCAATTATTTTATCCATAGAGTGTTGTGTCAGAGATAATCCTTAATTAATTGAAATTTACTTCTTCTGTCGTATAATATAAGAATTTCTAGCATTTAAATCTTGTCCTAAAATATAATTTTTTTAATCCCATTAATCACATTTTATTCAATTTATTCCCATCTTACCCCATTTATCCTACTTCCTCCATCTTTCATTTATTGAGGACACTAAATCTTTTTTTCTTAAAATTAATATATGCTAAACAACCCAAAAAAATACGGGAGTATATCACTATGGAACACAACAGAAAACACAAACTGTCGGTTCACTATTCACAGGCAAATAAAGCTTCAATGGTTAATTAGCTATGGATTTTTTTCCCTTTTTCATTCTAATTTGTATTGTTGTGCGCTTTGCAGCTCGTTAGCTTATACGGCATAAGCAAATTTTAAATTTTAAAACTTAATTTTAAATTAGCTTAGGTTTGTTTTATTGTTTTCTATTTTTCAGTCTGAGCTTTAAAACAGCTAAGAATAAAAGTGTAAAAATCATGCCCCAAAATTACTTTTCATTGCTTCATGTACGAGTCATGGTTTATAAGTTATAGAAAAAAAATAAAATTCTCAGCCCTTGAAATCGGATTGGATATGATCCTGGCATTTCCGTATCCTATTCCGCATTTCTTTTTGAATTTGAAAGATAGTACCGGATTATCTATCACTTATCTCATATTTTTTCTCTAAATCAGGAACAAATATCTATTTATATTAATCAGTGTTTTAGAAAAACTTCAAATAAAATATATAATATTATGAGCTCGTAAAATAACGATTAACCAATCTTTTATAATATTTATAAGTCAACTCATAATAAATTTTATTATTTGATTATAAGGTACATGCGGACGGATACAACTCCTATATTTTTTTAAGAGGTTTGAATAGTATTGATTATCTAGTTTTCTTTTACGTAGTCTTTCCACGAGGCTCAGGTTGGACGGGCGGGAAACACCCGTTCTATTTTCACCCCTATCTATCCCGGTCAAATAGGTCTGATTCACAACTTTTTTTTTTCTGTTTCAAGGCTGATTCATTAACAACGTGCTTAGATTCGAGAATACACGTAGAAGACGTCCAGGAGTGACACTGTGACACCATGAATTAATCATACGTAAAAGAAACATTAGAGTCCTAATTGAACAAAACAATAGATCGGTTCAATTTGAAAAGCATGATTTAGTCTACTATCAAACCTGGAGCCTGAACATTGAAAAGCCTGATGGATCGAGTGACATCACAAACCTGGAGCCTGAACATTGAAAGGATCTATGAACGAATTTAACACAAGATTCATTAGGACTATTTGGCAGAACTTGTTACGCGATCATTTCAAACATCTTCAGGCACTTCAACTTGGGAGAGTCGGCAACGTCAAGCAGACCCAATCAAATGGTTCGAGATTTACCTTAAAAACGTTGTTCACCAGCAAAGCAAAACGTAACATGGCTGATATTGCAAAATAATAAAAGTAAGTACCACAAAAGTATTCACAGTTTAATCAAACTATTATAAAACAATATAACATAAAACTATATAACCTTGATAACTCCAGTGGAATGTTAATGTTAAGGATGTAAACTCTAAAATTTGTATTTTTTAATCTCTAAAGTGATAACTTTATTATTAATATGTAATTTTGTGATATTTTATCTTAAATTTTTAGTTTGTGATACATCGTCTTAATTATGTAGTTTTGTGATAATTTTTATAAAGTATATGTAATTTTCTGAAATTTATGCAGACATGCACAAGGTGTTTTGATTTATGAAAAGAATTTCCATTTGCCCCAAATTAAGTTTGTTATCCATTTGTTTTACACCTGACCCTAGGTTAGAATGGTTTTGATCATTCAGCACATGCTTGGTGACATACCGGATATTATGCCCCATCATCTTAAAAAATGACAGATTTGCCGACACCTTTTTTCTTTCATCAGAGAACAAGAACTCAAACAGACAATTGGATATACTGAGCACCCTTAATTGCTTGTGATATTGTTCCCTGTATCCTACTGCAACTAAGTTCAATAAATTAAAGACGGCATTTCTTATGGAGGAATTAGTATTCCACAACAAAAAAGCGATAAATAATTGTCCTCCGATTTCATCGAAACTAAAAACAGATGAAATTTACTTGTCCCCGCAAAGGGCTACAAGAAGGTCAAGAAAATAAACAAATAAAACTATTATCCCTTGCCGGGTTTAGCTTGTACGGACACGTTAAGCTTGCCAGGCAAGGCATGACATTAGCGAAATAAGTTGTATCGTAATGGTCGTCAAAGCTTAACTTTTTCTACTCTGGGTACCATCAAACCTTGTTTGTATCCGTGTAAGATTAATTAGCGCGATCGATAACCGTGGTAGTATCCGCGCGATTTGACCTTAAGGAAGGAGTAATATATGTGAAAAAACTTTAACTTGTCCAGAGATAATAATGTAATCAATGTTGACATATAAATAATTTAACAGCATGCATGACATAAGGTCAAAAAGTCAGAAAGGGAGACTAATTACACAACTAATTTTCATCTGAAAAAACATATAATACACAACTAACATATATTTGCCTGATCTTTCTGACCTAATCCACAAACACAAACCAATGGTAATTAAGCTGAAGGATAAGGCAAGAAGAAACTGGCCACGGGAAGCTTCCAGGACCGGAGAGATTCTCAGATCCACGAGGTCAAGTTTCTAGATCCAAATTGAAGGGGGAGGGTCCAACCTAGACAAACAATCCAGCAGCCGTCAAGGCGCCGCTGTTGCCTGTTGGTTTCGGTCGCTTGGACCATAGGACGCACGACGCCGACGAAGACGTCGCTCCACAGCAGCCGTTTCGACGCACGCAGCGCCCACGTACGTCGCCAGCGTGCACGTCAAAAACGTCGGGCTGGACCCCGGCCGGATCATACACCACCACGTACGTGTATATTCGATAATACGCTTTGGATCACTTTTCCAGCCTTTGGTATATGCTACCTCTTAAATATAGGACAAAATCTATTTTTAAGCTCTTAATTTAACTCAAAGTATATTTTCATCCTAAACTTACATAACTGGACACATGACACTTTTACTCGTTCTATATTTGGCTTATAACTTTGACAACTATTTTTATACTAGTATATAGTAGTGTAAAAGTATTTATAAATATTTATAAAGAAAAATTTTCAAGCTAAATATTTTAAGATCTAATAGTGGTCAAAGTTAAAAAATTTGACATAATAAATTCAATATTTTTATATATTTTAAAAGAAAAGGAATATATATAAAAAGATTGAATGTCAGAAAATTAAATAACCTGATGTTTTAAGAGTTGTTTTTAGTGAAACCAACGCCTTAGATGTCAAAACGTCTAAGCCATATGTCATGTGCCCATAGAGCAATTTTCGTTTGACTTATGATAGTGTAATTTGCATACTTTTTTTTTATATTGTGGCAAGGTTTTATGATGATCACTTAAGTATAATTTAAAAACCACATAATTGGTTACGCGGATGAATGAGTATGTGACGATGTAGTTCTAAAATTTTTGCTATGATATTATCAGCCCAACGATTTTTTATTCATCACGACAGAACGATAATATTTTTTTCCCTTATGTTTCTTGGTTTACAGTATGGGTTCAAAGTCAAATCTCTCCTTTTCCTCATTCGATATGCAAGATGCCCTTGGTAATCTGTGGGTACAGGGTACATGCGTATATCAGTGCAACGCCCGCCATATGGTCCATTTCTCCATTGGTCCAGGGAGAGAGGTGAACGACCAGGTTCACCACGGCTGGCTGGCTGCAAGCGTGCGCGTGACCGAGAGAAAAAAGGCCGACAATAACCGTGCAATTGGGGTTGCTGCCACTCGTTGGGCGTGCACTAATGACTTGGGGGAGGGGTCATGGTGTCAAGCAGATGCTAGCCAAGAAAAATGGCTCTATCCAAAACGTGATGATGACCATCGATGCCTCCCTTGAAAAAATTGTGTTGACCATTCTCCGTGTGGACCAGTGTTTCTGTAAAAAGTGCGTGGTAATTGTATAGTCAAGTACATGGCATGTTTAGTTTAATTTGTTACGCAGTTAGAGGGTTATATTTATAATACACCTTTTATAAATATTCCATGTTTAGAAAAATATATGATTAAAATTTTGAAACTTTATTATCAAATGATCAGTAAAAAAATATGTACATAGTTATTTTTAAAATATTACCATAATATCATAATCTTATTATATTTACAAACTTATTTTAATATAAAATTGATGTTTAAAGTTTTAAAATTTTGACTGAATATTATTTTAAATATTAAATATTTATGACCAGAGAGTAGCTAGGTGAGAGATGGTTTTGGTTGGAGAAAGCACAAATCAAAATGTGGAAAGCTAGCTGTGGAGGAAAATTATGTAAAGATAAAAAGTCTTCACAGATAAATATAGCCTTTGATCTTCATTTCTTTTAAAAAAATCGTAATGATCTTGGAGTTGAGATGTTTGGCATGTTTGTAATAGAGCAGCATATGTATCTACACTGTCATTTGAATCTAAGTTCACAGTAACTTAGGTACTCTCAATCGACCCACAAAACATCTTTATTGAAATTATTCAAAAATAATTTTGTAGCATATACACCGTTGTCTTTCATCGACCCAAGAAAACATAATCAAAATTCAGTACACTCGTTGAAGAAATAAATTCAGCTAAGAAACAAAATAAAAACAGTGAAATTTTTCACGGTAATCTGACTGTTTTTTATGTAAATTGACTTTGTTTTCTCCTTGTCATTGTATTCCTTCTCTCTTTTTTTTTTTTTGGGGGGGGGGAGCAATTGTATTCCTTTCAAACCTTATGGACCGATGGTCCTTTTTGTTTTCATAATTATCAACAACATTGTTTATCACACTTGTTTCAAATTTATTCTTTAACTTTCTGGAACGAGTTCGGTGGTTGCGAACACCTCATGTTATGTGTTTCCAGGACCACATAAGCTGTTCTCATGGGAGCATGGACATAAGTTCACACCACTAGCAATAGGATGCACACACCATGTATGAAAATAGTTGTGACATCTGTTGGAATTTGCAAATGGACTAAGCGCTATATAAAGAATAATTTCTAAAAAATCGTAAAGATAAAGAATTGCATGTGAACAACATTTAGTATTATCGTACTATTTATAAAAAAAGACCTCCTTAGTGTTCTCCTAACTACTTAAATCATAAATAGTGAAGATAACTAGCGAAATATACACGCTTGCTCGGTCATCTTGCTTCACTGGTCAGGTCAGGCAGCACACGTACGCAACATACACATAAGTGGTCCATTACCAAAATTGGTCCATCAAAATTAGGTTCTCATGCTTGCACAAATATGGTTTTTTTTAGTTTTATTTTACTACATCCAATGGTGTGTAGACGTGGTTTTTTTATAATTTTGTTTTATTGCATCCAACGGTTAATCTGTTTTTTACGTTAGAGTGGCGTGGAGTTCGGATAGGTTACATGTAAACTATCTAGTTTGGTTACGCTTTATGGAGATCTTACAAGCGTTCTGATCGTGCATCCTTTCTATTGATACACACAGAAACAATCTAGGATTTGCCACCTTTTCTATATTGTACCTTCGCACGTCACCTATTTCATCCTACTCTTCGGCGTGCACCGGTGGATCAAGAAAACAAATCTCTAGAATCTCGTCCTCGTGAAGTCTTGCACTAGGAGAGAGCGAATAAGCTTTTTGAAAAGCGCTTCATGCGACTACTCGCTAATCGTCCACTACGACTCGTCTTACTCTTCAGTCAACTACGACACATTGTCATTATCGTTCTATACTGTATGTCATTCATGTGATACTGGCTACTGCTATTAATGCTTTAGAATAGGATCATCGGTACGTGTACATAGTATTTTTTATATTTAATTTATTCATATTGACTACTGTTGTATACATGTTTAAATCAGATAATATAATTATATTACTTTATGTGATTGATATCATAATTTATTTATAAATTAAATTAAATATACGCACATTTATATCTTTAACAATATATGTTTGCAGCGATAAACTAGCCTCATGCGCTAATATATCAGAGAAAACACTAGTATAGCCCTCGTAGAAAAAAGAGGAAACTCATTGTATAGCCATGAAAGCCAGCCCAATCCCTTCTATACCTTTTAATTTTGCACGATCTCTTCTATACCCATCAGTTTTATCGTTGATCCTTCCATGCCTATAACGTTAGGTATCCGTCTGGTTTGTGAGTACATGTGGTTGTTAGCATGTCAGTATTTTCAAGAAAGACTGAAATGCCCATAGAAACCCTAGTATCTCTAGGTTGATTGAATCAATTCAGCATTATTCCCATTTCACTCCCCACTCGTGCGGCGGCTGCACGTTGCCATCGGGCTCCGAGTTCCCCTCGTCCCCAGCGGCGGCTGGTCCCCTCGGCCTGAGTGGCGGCTGCGGCTGCTCTCATCGGCCCCTGAGCCCCCACTCCGGCGTCTCCTGTCCCCCGCGTCGACCGCCTGCCCGAGGGTCTCCGAGCTCCTATTCAAGCGGTGGCGTTGCTCCCGTTGATGGCAGCTCCTGTCCCCCGCTCCGGCAGCCTCGTCGCCCGTCGACCTAGGAGCGGTTGTTCCCCGCACCGGTCGCCCTCTTCACCCAAGAGCCTCCGAGCTCCTGTACTAGCGGCGGCGTTGCTCCTCTCAGCGGCGGCTCCTGTCTCCCGTGCCGGTGGCCTCAGAGCTGCTATTCCACGCGCTGGCCGCCCTCATCGCCTAAGGGTCTTCGAGCTCCTGTCTCGGCGGCGGTGCTCCCATCAACCCGATCCGCAGCGGTACAACTACAGCGGTGTCGACCACTCACTCGTCACCATGTACATCCTCCATCCCCTTCCCGCTCTGGTTCATGTATAGGCCTCCGAGCTCCCTTTTCTGGCAGTTCCATACCACCAAGCCCCTATTTAAGTAGTGATCATTTCTTTCTTCTTTTTTCTTAGGTTGATTTGTGCATTTCTTTTTCTTGTTGATGAGAGTTGCTCGTTAATTATGTACTGCAATGTTTTATATAGATGCTTGTTCTTTTCTTCCTATCGATTTGTGCTACCGGTACTTCTCACATTTTCTCTTTATGGATGTCGCTGGTGTCTTGCATGTATTTATCAAAGATCCATTGTCCTATTATATATATATATATTAAAAATCTATTGAATAATGTAACAAAAGTTTAATGTATTGCATTTGTTTTTCAAAATTTATGTTAATTTTTTATGCACTAATCATTTACTCTAATTAGTCTCTGAAAATTCTCATCAGTACCCTGGCCCTAGATTTCCGATACGACGAGGAAAATAACCTTGTTTAACCTGAATTGGATATCTCGCATAAGTAATCGAAGGAAGACGCGCTCTTTTTTTTCAGGAAATCCCAACAAAAAATACACACTACTCCCTCTTCTATATTGAATCGGTCATAACCACTGTCTATATTCCACAAAATAAAATATTACATTATAAGTAAGCACTAATGAATAGGTCTACAATTCCATAGAAAGACACATACTATGCACACAAACATAAACCATACATAATACCGCTCCATCTATAAAATTATGGTTGTAATAATTACACACAAGTATTTAAGATAAGAGCGCAAGTGTGTTAATGGGACCGCTATTGATAGAGTGGGCTCCTCGTATATGTGAAGGTAAGATGTGTATTTCACATTAATAACACAGGCTCACATGACTTTCATTATTGTGTGGAAGTAGAGATTAGGAAGAGTAGCCCTTGCTTAAAGAAAAAAAGATAATATCTTATTATATTTTATAGCCTCAATTGGTACTTCCGTAGAAGAAACTTCTATTTGTTAATAATAAATTAAAAAGTGTTAGCCATTTTTTAAGAAAAGTTCACTAGTTTTGCACAAAAAACAGCATATCAACTAAATCATCCTTATAACCAGAATATTTTTTATTATAAGAACTTTTTCAAACAATTATAGCACCAATCTATTCACTATCTTATAAAATCGAGTCATACGATTTATTCAACTAACCACCTATAATTTTTAAATTCATATATCTTCATATTAAACACTTCTTATCCCAAAAATTCACCTTTCTCCGTCAATCATCATCACACCCCGTCAAACCTCTTCCACCTCTCTACTCAAACTTTTCCTCCTCTAGTTCCTGTCGACCTTCCATATAAATAACCGGCCTTCCCATTATGGTCAGGCCACAGCGCTCATTCCCTCTGCGCACACAAAACCACCGTCTCCCTCCCTCGAATTTACGATTATGCCCTCCGCCCGCCGTGCGAGCGAAGCCATGAAGCTGGAGGTCATGCCGAAGCAGAGGGCCATGGAGGCCGAGCAGAGGGAGGAGGCCATGGAGATGAGAGGACTTGAGCTGTGGAGGCACGAGAAGCCGTCCATGGTTTTCCTCCCGCCGCCGATGCCGATACCGTTGCCGCTGGCGGTGTGCGACGAGGAGGCGGGGACGCTGGTGCCGCCGCTTAACTTCGCGATGGTCGACGACGGCATCTTCCGCTCCGGCTTCCCCGCGGCGGCCAACTTCCCGTTCCTCAAGTCGCTCAACCTCCGCTCCATCGTGTGAGGATTTTTTTTCTCTAGCCCGTCGTTTGCATCTGGTGGGGTGGGGTGTGGGTTGCGTGCGTGCTTGCTAGCTGCAGGGCCCTGCAGTGTGTGGTGCGTGTTCGTTCGTGTGGTTCTGACGACGTACGTCCTTGGGGCTCAGGTACCTGTGCCCGGAGCCTTACCCGGAGACGAACGCGGAGTTCCTCGCCATAAACGGGATCAAGCTCCACCAGTTCGGAATCGAAGGGCGCAAGGTAAACGAAACATGGAAGATTTGAGCTTTTCTCTACCGAATTCCCTGTTGCCTTTCCTTGTCAAAGCGATTCTTACCAGAATCACATCGGTGGGATAAAGAGTATAAAACCGACTGCTTTCGGTAACATACATGGCATGATTTCCAAGAAAGGACGCAGTTGATCATTCGCGTTGTCCATCTTAGATTGGTAGTGCTGCCACTGGGGTGATTTGGGGGAGAATTCGGTGTCTACTCAGTTATTTATCATCAACTGACTTTCCAAAAAGGGTCCTTCCATCTCTACGCCTAGGCTCTTGTTTGTGCTACCTTGGGGAATTTTTATTATCTAAAAAGGAGCTGCTGAATTTTCAAAGTTCAGGCCGAATCGGCAGTGGTCCCGGTCAGCATTGTTAATCAAGCCAGCTGTGCGGCTGATTTTAAACAATTCTTTTTCCATTATTCCGATTTTTTATTGGCGTGATCCTGTAATTGCAAGGCTATTAGTGATTGTGCATCATCACTTTTTGCAGAGGGCATCTTCTCTGTTCAGGAGGGAGCTGCCTATTCGTTTCTTTTCTTTGTTCTCTTTCTTGTTTGAATGATTTTATCACTGTTTCTGATAAGTAGGTAAATCCTGGAATTACTCTGATACAGGAATTTCCTTGTTCAGACTTCAGTGTGAGCAGCTTAGGTTCCTATTCATGTCCTATATATCTCACCGTCCTGTTCATACACTATGCTCTTTAGAACTTTGTTGGTTTTTGTTGGCAGCTTTAATGATCCCAACAGTACGGACAATTCTAGCTAACGTTATGGTTCTTTCAATTATGTTAAATATGCATTATTGAAAAAAAGGCAGTTTTTGAAAGTTTTATGAATTTAAAATCCTGTCAAAGTTGTTTGAATAAACTTCTTGGTCAATGCAGAATTTTGAGGAGTTCTGTATATGCAGCCTAATCCACATTGGGCTTACTAAGCTATCAAAAGTAACTGCAGATAATGCCCATTTACTTAGCTGCTTGAGGCAAGTTGCATGTAATGGAGTTGTAGTTTTCTTCTACGCAGATGGCACCTAAGAATAAATATAATAGAATGCATGCCTGTATCCACATATTCCTCTGTCGAATATCTTGTTTGGTTGTTTGCTGGACCTATCTTGTTTCGTTGTTGATGGGAGCACTGACGATCTGGATCTGCCTCAGTTTTTCGAGAACTGTAAGTTTGTGCTAGACACAAAAATCGGCAGATGAAGTTCAGCCTGGACAACAAACTTGATAATTCTTACTGGAGAGATCTGATTTTCATTTTGGCACTATGTTTGCCATTAATTTATCAGTTGGATCACCTCACATGCGTGTGATCGTCAAGCTGCAATGGATCTGAGCACTGAGAATAACTTTCGCTTTATTGCATGCTGTACTGTCAACACATGGCTTCCATACATTCCCCAATTTATTTCATGCTGTACTGCCAACACATGGCTTCCATACGTTCCCCAATTTTCCATTAAAGTGGCTGTGAATTTTGTCTGTGTGTCTTGGTTGATGTCATGGCTGAATATGTACCTTCATCAAACATATGTTTACGCCACATGTAGAAGGCCCAATAAAATTGTCAATATGTAAAACTGCATAATTTTGTCAACATTTTTACAAGAAGATTCAGAAAGCGTCTTAGCTGAAAAGTTTTTGTACAGCTTTACTTGTGGATGTTTTAGAGTTATTATTTTCTTATTTACTAATTTACAATTTGGTTATGCGCTACTAATGAAATATGCCCCAATTGGGCAAATATGTATTCAGTTATCTTTCAGATTTTCATAGTGCCATTGAATTTGTTGTTGTTGATTTTCTTTGGGACTGGTCAAGATCAGTTGTAGTGTTTGATTTTTTTTCACCATTCATGCTTTAGCTCTATGCTATAAATTCTCAAAAGGGAATGTCCCATTTATTCTATATTGTTTTGTTCAATCTTTGACATCATCGATGACATAATCTGAAGTTGAGTAGATTGTCATTTATATGAACCGGTGACCTGGTGGTGTATGAGTCATAGTTGATGTCCATAATCCACGGTTTGGTTTGTGTTGGCACCGTCTGACCATTTTTGCAGAAGTCATGAGCAGGAATTGGCAAAAGAATTCTTGATGCGTGGCCAATAGGATGGTTGACCTCATTCCAAATCCTACTCTATTTTCGTGAGAAAAACTATGACATCTCTTAGATTTGGCAAAGTTGCTGTTTTAATCCATTAAAAATATAGTCCCTATTGCTGCAAACCACTTAAGGAAGGAAACCAGGGGACTGGTGAACAGTTCATTATCAGAGTTTTCTAGGAATTGATCATCTTGTATTTCTTCTGACTTGTGTTGACCTTGGTGCATTTTTCTCCAGTCATATGGCCCAATTTCAGTGGGTTATGACAAATTGAGAATATGCTTTTGTACCAGTGTGCTTCAGCAATTCTTTGTATTCTGTTCTTTTATTTTCCAACTTGTTACTTGCTCCTGACAGTTGTCAAAAAATCTTATGTAATATATTTAGGATTATGTAACTATGCACAGCATATATCACTTATAAATATGATTCTTCACAACAATTCGTTATGCATCACTGTTTTTATCTGAAAAACCTGATATCTCCACAGCTGATTACTGATAGCATCTGAACTACTGTTGCTACAGGAACCATTCGTCAACATCCCTGACGACAAAATTCGAGAGGCGCTCAAAGTTGTCCTAGGTACTTCGTTTATATAACTCTGCACACATCACACACTTGCATCACAACATTTCAGATCTCTGACTCCTGTTGTTTGCCTTAATCCAGACGTAAGAAACCAACCTCTGCTCATTCACTGCAAGAGAGGCAAGGTAAGCTTAATCATTTCCCATACTAAACTCTGCAACTGCTGCCAAATCTTCCAAAGCAAGAACTTTCTGCTCCTAAAACTGACTGCTCCAATGTTTTCTCATCTTCAGCACCGCACTGGCTGCGTCGTCGGGTGCTTGAGGAAGCTTCAGAAATGGTGCTTGTCTTCCGTTTTCGACGAGTACCAGCGCTTCGCCGCAGCGAAGGCGAGGAGCACTGATCAGAGATTCATGGAGCTGTTCGACATCTCGAGCTTGAAGCACCTGACATCTTCACATTCTTAATCAAAGGGCGAGCGATCGATCATTCGCTCGCTCTGTCTCCTCCTCCCAAAGTCCTAGCAAATCCCACAAACCTATCTTCTTCCTGCAGCTACTGAATCGATTCAGCAGTGAATAATTTTGGAACCCGTAGAATGAACCCGTAAAAAGGATATGTTTGTACTTTGAGTTGAGAGTTCTAGTTTCTCCTGCTTAGCTCCCTTCAGATCCTAAGAACCAGACAGTTGTGGCTAGGATTGCAAGAGGTTTTTCCCCCTTTTTTCTTGGTAACTCTTGCGAGGAATTCACCATTGTTTTCGGGTACTGAAGTTGTACTCGTGCAGCATTGCTCGGCGGGAAAGAACTTTCTCTTGATGCAAAAGAAAGCTTGGCTTTGCTCTTCATGTACATTAACCACAAAATTTCAGCGCTATAATTTGCTAAATTGGGCTGAAATTTCCAGCAAAATATTTGGTCGCATGAATGTCAAAATAGATTTTCGGGTACATGAAAACCCTAGCCTCATTTCACCATTTCCACTATAATAAACTATAACATTTATTAACGGCTAAAAAATAATTTATAAGTAAAAATATTATATATATACTTAGCAATTTAAAATTAAATACTAAAAAATAAACTACGATTAAAAATTTTAAAATTTTTAAAATTTGAATTTTGACTGATGGTTATAAGCAAAAGGGCAACGATGGGTGCAAATTAATCATCAGAGGGGCTAATCAAATAATTAACTGAAGATTATGAAGAAGTTGCAGCTAATAGTGAGGCTGAATCTTCTTGACCGGACCGACTCAGCTAGCCAAACCAATACCAGATCCAACTCTATTGCCAGACCAGACAGGTGGGCCATGAATCATTTTCATGGCCCACAAGTAAGAGTAACAGACGCACTAATCACGAGATGTTTTGGTCTCGCCGTCCCCGCACAGGAGGGCACAAATTCCAACGGCAGACAGACTCCTCGCGAGGTGTCCCCTCCTTTTCTCCTGTGTATGACATGATGGGCCTACTAAATCCGGCCCCACCTGTCATTGACCTCTGTGGCACCGGGTCTTCCACCTACTCTTCCCGAGTTCACGCTTCACAGTGAGAACGGAGAAGCGCCGGACGGCAGAAGCCTCGCTCGAGCTCCTCCCCCGCTACGCTGCTCTCGAAACAAAACTCAAACCCTAAACCCCTCGAGCTCCAATGGCGGCGGTGTCCTTCGCGGCGGCGCTGGTGGTGGTGATCCTCGCGGCGGCGGTGCGCGGCGCGGCGGGGAAGACGACGATCGAGCCGTGCGCTGGGGCGGACACGTGCACGGCGCTGCTGGGTTACTCGCTCTACGCGGACATGAAGGTGTCGGAGGTGGCGGCGCTGTTCGGCGCCGACCCGAGGGCGCTGCTCGCGGCGAACGCCCTGGAGTTCGCCTCCCCCGGCGCCGCCAACCGCATCCTCCCTGCGGGGCTCCCCCTCCGCGTGCCCACCCTGTGCGCCTGCTCCGACGGCGTCCGCAAGTCCATCGCCGTCCGCTACTCCGCGCGCCCTGCCGACACGCTGGCCTCCGTCTCCGACGTCGTATTCGCCGGGCTCGCCTCCGCCGACCAGATCCGCACCGCCAACGGGCTCTCCGCCGAGGACCCCGACGCGCCGCTCGACCCTGGGGTGACGCTCGTCATCCCGCTCCCCTGCGTCTGCCTTAACTCCACGGACAACAATCTCCCCGCCGTGTACCTCTCCTATGTCGTGCGCGTCGGGGACACCGTGCAATCCATCGCCGCGAGCCACTCCACCACCGTTACAGACATCAGCAATGTGAACGCCATGGGGAGCCCCATTGTCGCACCTGGTGACATCCTTGCAATCCCACTGCCAGGTAGTAAAATAATTCTCCGTTTTAAGACACTAAAATTCGAATATATTCCGTGGCAGTTACAGACAATCCGATGAATTGGGGCAACATTTCACACTTTTTTCTTACTTTTGACTATAAACTCATCTGCTGTGGTAAACTGGTGATATCTGTGTATGCCCAATTCAACAATAATCATATCAGCATTTTCATGCCCTTGTTGATATTGACGAATTGGGTAGGAAAGGCCTGTAAAGTGAAAGTTCTGTAAAGCTGCGATTGATGATAGTTAGGTCATCTTTACTTGGTTAATGTATATATCAACCTGTGGATTTGACAAACTTAGGGTCTGTAAATATTGTGCATATGGTCCACTGTTAAGATATGCCATGCTTGCAATTACTACGTTGTTAGAGATCAATTTTATGTGCTTGTGTGGTACATGTAGGTGGTCTAACATGTTGTGAAAGTGAACTTTGGGTTTGAGTGAATATGATATCCAGTAAATTAGTTAAACGTGCATATTGGATTATTGGGAGGAATTATCAGGGATGGATCCTTGCTTTCATTTTTTAAGGATCTTTTACTTTTGTGAATTGTCCGCTTCTTGCAAATTGCTAAGTACGTTCAAGAGTGATGCTTGAGTTGGATACTAGTTCCTTGTTTCTGCACCTCTGCTGATCAACATGCCATTTCTAATGGTGTCTGTTTTTTTTTTCTTGACTAGCTTGTGCATCAATGTTTCCTAACTCTGCTTCGGACTATGGACTACTTGTGGCAAATGGGACCTATGCACTAACTGCTGGAAACTGTGTGCAGTGCAGTTGTGGACCAGGAGATCTCAAGTAAAGTTATTGCTGCCCTTTCTTGTTCGATGCAATCCTATTGCTTCTATATGTTTTGGAATATAATCCTCATTTTCTCTCTTCCCAGATTGTATTGCACACCAGCTTCATTAACGGCGTCGTGTTCAAGTATGCAGTGCCCCAATAGCAACCTCATGCTTGGCAACGTGACAACCCAATCCACCAGTGGTGGCTGCAATGTCTCGTCTTGCAGCTATGCTGGATCTGTTAATGGAACCATTGCCACGTCGTAAGTAAAACATTCCCAACAAACCCTTTTCATGTTCTTACAATAGTTGATTCTTACCTCTATCTTCTGCATAGGCTATCCTCTGGTCTTCAACCCACATGCCCAGGTAATTACAACATTGTCTTCCTGACATCTCTTCTTATGTGCTGCATATGGAATACTGATGCATCTGAAACACTATCACTTATTTATTTTATCCATCCAGACCCGTCTTCTTTAAAAGACGCACTCAGTATTGTCTGATCAGAAGTGAACACATAATGATACTAAAGAGGAAAAAGAGATTGAACTAAATTAAAATTATTCAATTATGCATCATTGGCATACTTTTAATAATGGTCATTGATCAAGGATCTTATGTTTCTATCCAAGTCATTAAGTGCATTATATTTAAAGGTGAAGAGTGAAAATGCTGCAACTGCTATTGAAGGCACGTTTCTGTAATACCAATTGCAAACAAAGCCACATAAGGTTTTCTTTCATGATGCGTCCTTGAACGAGGAACTAATGATTTTATATGAGTCATTGAATGCATTATATTCATTTCAAGGAAAAGGTGTAGAGTGGCAGCATTTTGCTGTTTCTTATTGAAAGCATGTTTCTGGCATATCATCGACATTACAATTTTAAGCCAAACCACATCAAGCTTTCAGAGGTATGATCAAATCAACACCAAAACCAGACCGAGAAAGCTTTAAACTAACTTGGTATTCAGTTCATTGCAATACACAGAACAATGTAAAATCTACTAACAGCAGAATGCCCCTTCATTTGCCTATTTGCGATGCATCATCAATTACCATATCTATGATCTGATCTATGTTCCTTCTCATTCAACCTGGCAACACAGGAGCACATCAGTTTCCCCCACTGACGGCGACACCCATTGCAGCAAACCAAGGATCATACCTTGCTCCATCACCTTCACCGGGACATGGGGAGGCTGGTGACGATATTCAGGGTTTTCCTGGTTCCAACATTTCTCCGGAAAATGGCCCTTCTGGGAGTGTCTCTCAAGCGGGTTCGGTGAATCGGCCCCACCAAATCGTAGCCCTCATCCTCTTTGTAGCATTGTACTTCCAGATGTGAATTCGTGTGTAGAGTAATTGTTGCTGCCTGTGTGCATTGAACAGGAGGCCCTCAATTGGGCCTGGTGGAACCCTAATGTCAACGTCTTTTTTATCACCCTTGTGGCGTCGGCGCTACACTATATCAATCGACGTTTCTGCCTGGATCGATCTTTCCATCACCAATGGTGGATCGGACGGAATGGTGGAGCCGCAGGTATGGTCGCGGCCTAAGTATTGGTGACCCGAAGGGAACCCCAATGCAGTGCAGCCCATGCAATTCGGCCTAACGTTGATATATAGCCTATTGAGGTCCACATCAACCTGTTCAATAGGATTGCTATCCAATTTTCGAATGGGACTAATGCAGGAGTAGTTTTTTTCTTGCGGCTGGGGCGAGAGAAATGCACAGGGCGATCGTGTAAATGGGATATACTCGGCTACCAGCCCAATACGGCCTACGAGAACCCTCAGATTAAGATCGCGATCCACTTTTTAGTGGGAAGGGCTAATTGCCGCATATGCACTGCTAGCGTATACTTTTTTGAAAACTTTCATTCGAAAACTTTCATCCAGAAAACTTTCATCTACAAAATTTTCAGTCGCAAAACTTTCATCTGGAAACTTTATATCTGAAACTTTTGTGTGGGTCTTACGGGTCAAAAGTGTACGCTAACAGTGCGTATGCGCCAATCTTGATTCTTAGTACGCCTACAAGAAAATCTAGCCATGAGCCCAAAGCAAAAGCATAACTCGCTCCGTGTACGAAGTAAAGAACCAGAGTGATTTTAGGTCCAGCTTGTCAACTCAGTACAACCCACTCGAGCCATAGTAAACCAATTGTAATGATCCAATTTCATGGTGGCCGAATAGAGACCCAAGAGAGCGATCCGTTCAATTGGGACGGGGCTTAGGCCCACGGTATCTGGCATTGCAGACGAGGGTGCTGGCACGAGTCGCTACCTTCTCTGCTCTTGATGACGAGATGACGACAGATTTGACCAGGAGTATATGGCCTTACTACTTCGATCTTGCACTAGTCTTTCCTTTTCTTTTTTTTCCCCATTACACAGAAAATGCATTCATACATACACCACACCCACCGGTGAATATGACTTTTAACATATGTTCAAAGACTCATTAGAGACTAACAATAAATCTCTAATCTTACTATATTCCAAACACAACCATGTGTGCATAATGTTCGAACGCACCAAAATTTGATATGGATTCTTGCATCCACGATTGTATTACCAAACCTTTGATACTTCAGTCCGCTATTCATCTGTTTTTATTTACTTGTCACCGTTTTAACGCTATTTTAACTTTGAACCATTAATATTTTTTAAATTATCATGTTTTGACAAATAAAAATTGCATGATTGTATTGAGCAAGCCACAAGCTTTCATAATATAGTTTATTTTAAAATATTTGTAATTTTTTTGCTAAACTATAAGTGATTAAACTTGGGTATGAATGGTATCCGGAATGGTGGGAGTTTTTTTTAAAGGAACGTGACCTTAAACCTGTTTATCCAATGGTTACGGTGACCTTTTCATTTACAGTTCACTAACCTTACTCTAATCCACCCACCCTACAACGTTTGGTATGGTGGTATATCTTATCAAACCGAACTCGAATCCTCGAGTTTTTTTACATGATGTTTCACCGTCGTTATCTGAAACTCTGCATTAGCTTATCCAACAGCACGTCAGCGAGTGAGCTCTGTTATCTCTGGCAGGATTTGGCCAACCGGGCAGCCAGTGCGTGCCGTTTTGTCCTACTTGCCGGTGACAGATTCGGCCATCTTGTAGTAGTAGTAGTATAAAATAGAAATAGTTGGTCCTCCGGCATGGCCTAACGCACGCGCGGTCGGTGTCGCCGAGTGAATTGGTGATTGGAACGAATTTCGGTGTTTCGGCTCGACCAAAGAATCGTCCACCTCCTAAGGCTCCTAGTCAGTCAGTGGGGAGTTATCAACGCTTTCACATGGAAATGGAGGTGGGCTAACTGCTTAGGTGAGTGCAAATGAAGCAACACTAAGGCAGTGTTTTATACTACAAGTTACTCTTTTGTTTTCGTGCTAAATGATATATTTTTTTATAAAATTATTTTATAGAAAATTACTTTAAAAATCATATTAATTTATTTTAAATTTTTTATTAATTAATATTTAATTAATTATAAGTCACTCTGTTTTGTTTGCGCTAAACAGCAGATCCAAACGAACCTAATCTAAGGTTAGCTGCTACCTGCTAATGATGATGACAAAAAAAAAGTGGGAAAAGGATGTTTTTGGTCCATCATTTTTCTATTTCTCATTTTGGTCCTCACCCCTTTCATCTTTCATCTTCCGGAGGAGATTTAGTCTTTTGAATAGAGTACAAATCGCGAGAAAGAATAGCGTACCGTAATTTTCGGAGTTGCTTTCTAATATCAGATAGAGCTCGCTCCTCGGTTATTGAAACCATCTTGTCATTGCAGTGGTTTGAAGTACAGTCAAAATCTGCTATTATCACTGACATATAGTGCCATAGGAGGATAGGACCACATATCAGTGTAGATTCTTGTCAGTTTGAAGTGAGGGACTATAACATCATTCTATTTTGTTATGAAGTCTAACACACGTATAAACTTGTATGTTAGACCTTCCTCCTTTTCTTTTTAGAAGAAACAAACGAGGTGAAATAACACTAACATGATACGCCTAGGTGGATAATCTAGACGTCCTTGCTTTCTTTTCGCTGACTCGTTTACCATGCAACGACGTTAGGATGGCATCAAGGACAAAACCATATGGTCGAATATATAATTTAGATGGCTTTGACAGTTGCGAGACGAATCTTCTCGGTATTAGAGTTGAAAGACATAAATTAAAAACACATTACAAATAACAAGCTAATTAAACTATTTTACAAAAAAATCTCTCTCATGGTGAAATAAGCCTTCTTTCGGCTACAAATTGTAAAAACTAGTCACTTTGCATTATATCTCATCCAACATCAGCATCTACAATTTACTTGGAATTCTTATTAGCTCTAACTCGTTTTCATTTGAAAATGGTTACTTGGTTAGTACACGTACGCTTTTGCCTTTTTGCACAAAGGGGGGAAAGGGGAGGCTCGTGCCGGAGCTTAACAACTCTTGTTGACTCTGCCTGCCTGCCTCCATGCAACTTCCGGTTGCAGACAAAGACGCTTCCACCTCCAGGTAGTTGATGCTGAAAAGTACATATTACTGGACATTTTATTAAAGGAAAAGTAGTCGTCACGTCAAGATGTTTAGTCCCTCCTTTTCTTTTCAGGATTATGATATTTTCACCTCTAAACATTGTATATTAGTGTAATTTGGTATACCAGTGTTTTTATGTTTGATGTCTCAGCATAACAGATTCAAACCCAATAAAAAAAAGAGTTGGAGGGTTGTATTAGCTTTAACGAACTAACGTAAAAACTTAGCTACTTTTATAAAAATAAAAAAATCCCGTTAAAACGTAAACCTCTAAGCGATGCGATATATTGAAACTCAAATATGATATTAAATAGATAAGAGCTGAGTCATCAGTCCCGTAACGTGATATGTCGTGATTTGGATAGATCAGACTGTCATATCCTTATTGGCGTGCCACATCGACGCCCGAGTATGATGAAAGATGAGCAATGTTTTTCATACCTGACTCGATGGGTGTGAAAGCTAAGGAAGCAAATCGAGCCAACTAAAATTCATTTAGGTAGCAGAAATATTAGGTCATTTATAAATAAGTTAAGAGAGATATTCAACACAGCGGTTAAGAAACGTATAAATATCATGTGAGTGTAAGAGAAAAATGGAAGGATTAGAAATGGAAGCTCTGGTATATACGAACAATTTCAAACAAAAATGAAGTAGGAATTTTGATTGATAAAAACCTCAAAAATAATACGATAGAAGTGAGAAGACAAGATAATAGGATTATCTTAGTAAAAATTATCATTAGTAATAAAATCTTACACATAATTAGTTTATATGTCTCTTGAGTAGGTTAGGATAAGAGTGTTAAATAATATTTTTAGAAAAACTTAAATGACTTGTTATAGTTATATGTAGTGTAATAAGTTTTTTATAGGTGAAGATCTTAATGGTTATATAGATATAATAGATATAGTTTTTTAGTATATGGAGATTTTGGGTATGTTAATAGGAATTATGAGGGAGAGAAAATGTTAAACTTTGCTATAACTTTTATCTAACTATAAGAGATAATCTCATTTCATAAATTTTAGTAGCGGCCAACATTCTACTGGATATTTTTACTGAACATTTAACTAGACATTTTATTAAAAGAAAAGTAGTGGTCACGTCAAGATGGTTAGGTCCCTCATTTTCTTTTCAGGATTATGATATTTTCACCTCTCGTTAAGCAACATTTGGTGTGTACTTTATATTAGTGCAATCATTCACGTAGACCATTCGATTAGGTCAATTATTCAATTCTTGAGATGAAATTCTGTTCAACGGTGTTAATCACCTAAAGATTAACACGAGTATAATTAAAATGTATAAAAAGAACCATGTGATGGTAATAGCTTTTCACATGATAATTGGAGCATGTACGCCATTTAATCAGAAGTCAATGTCAAACAAAAAAAAACTAGATAAATTGAAGTCATATGTTCTCACTGATAGTCTGATACAGTTGTGCACTATGTGTTTCTCATGTTCATCCATCTGTTTTGCACAAGACGGTGTCGGAGATGATGAGTCAAACAACATGCTGTTGCCGTCCTAAGCCAACTTTTGCTACGTTTTTTTAAAGACTTTCGAGCAAAAGTATAGAAGAAAATTGTCTGCAAAAACAGTATATATATTTAGTTGTCTCTTGTTCTTTTTAAGAATGCTGTTACCGACGTTCGCCAAGAAGTAGGCATGGGTGGCACATCACCTAACCAACCAGTACGGTGAATTGTCTGAACTGTTTAATGCCCAAATCCAATCGGATTTAGGCATTTAGCTTGTAATCAGCAAGGTCTTCGTGGACTGAATTATCCACTAGCTTCTTACTATGAGGCAGCAGCTGGTGACGCTGCTGATCTTGATCGCGCTGCCCGCGCGCGCCTTGTCCGCGCCCAGCGCCGGCGTCGTCGTGTCGCTGCTCACGCACGCGGACTCCGGCCGCGGCCTCGCCAGGCCGGAGATGGTGCGGCGCATGGCGCACCGCACCAGGGCGCGCCGGAGGCTGCTGTCGTCGTCGTCGGAGGCGGCAGCGCCGGTGCGGGCCGGGCTCGGCGCCGGCGGCGGGATAGTGACGAACGAGTATCTGGTGCACATGTCCGTCGGCACGCCGCCGCAGCCCGTGGCGCTGACGCTCGACACCGGGAGCGACCTCGTGTGGACGCAGTGCGCACCGTGCCTCGACTGCTTCGAGCAGGGCGTCCCGGTGCTGGACCCCGCGGCGTCGTCCACCTACGCCGCGCTCCCCTGCGACGCGCCCCTGTGCCGCGCGCTCCCGTTCACTTCGTGCGGCGGCCGGAGCTGCGTCTACGTCTACCACTACGGCGACAAGTCGCTCACCGTCGGCCAGCTCGCCGACGACAGCTTCACCTTCGGGTCTAGCAGCGACAATGCCGGTGGCCTCTCCACGAGGCGCTTAACGTTCGGCTGCGGCCACTTCAACAAGGGCATCTTCCTGGCGAACGAGACGGGCATTGCCGGATTCGGCCGGGGACGGTGGTCACTGCCGTCGCAGCTCAACGTCACCAGCTTTTCCTACTGCTTTACCTCCATGTTCGCGTCCAAGAGCAGCGTCGTCACGTTCGGCGCGCCGGCCGAGCTCTACAGCCACGCGCACACCGGCGATGTCCGGACCACCCGGCTCATCAAGAACCCGTCGCAGCCGTCGCTCTACTTCGTCTCGCTGCGTGGCATCTCAGTGGGGACGACGCGGATCCCGGTGCCGGAGTCCCGTCTCCGGTCGTCGACGATCATCGACTCGGGCGCGTCGATCACCACGCTGCCGGAGGACGTGTACGAGGCCGTGAAGGCGGAGTTCGTGGCGCAGGTCGGGCTTCCCGCCGGCGGCGTGGAGGGCTCGGCGCTCGACCTCTGCTTCGCGCTTCCCGTGACGGCGTTCTGGCGGCGCCCCGCCGTGCCTGCGCTGACGCTGCACCTCGACGGCGCCGACTGGGAGCTGCCGCGGGCCAACTACGTGTTCGAGGAGTACGGCACGCGCGTGATGTGCGTCGTGCTCGACGCGGCGCCCGGCGACCAGACCATCATCGGCAACTACCAGCAGCAGAACACGCACGTCGTGTACGACCTCGAGAACGACGTGCTCTCCTTCGCGCCGGCTCACTGCGACAAGCTCGCAGCTTCACTGTAGACTGTAGTGTGTGGTAACTTGTAATTGTAAGAAAACGAAGTAGGGGTCTTTAGTATTACTAATCAGGTGAAAACTGCCCGCTGTACAGCAGTAAAGGTGGAGAATTGAATCAAAAGGGTAACTTTTGGTCGCAATTTGCGTCACTGCCTCCTCTCAAAGAACTAAGCGCAGCTCAGGTGGTTTGTTGCGAGGGTCTTCGCATGGCCTATCCATTTTCAAATCTTAAATCCGGCGTGTTTCTTTTGGGGGGATTTATTCACCCTTTCTTCTTAATTGAGTAAAGCGCATAGCCGTTCTTAAACTTGTTTGATTTTGCCACTTTAGTCCATGTGCTCTCAAAATGAAGAATTAGCACCTTAATCCTATTTTGTTGTCTACCACTGGCCCAAACGAGCACGGACCCACTCCACGCGCCGACGTGGCAATTCCTACGTGGAGCCATAGTGAGCTAACTGGAGGTTATAGTGCAAAGAACCCTTTTGTTTTGGTCGCTCCTCACAACTCACATCCCAACTCCTTTGGGTTTCCTTGGTGTGAGAGGGGTGAGGTGGGTGAGGCGATAATCACCGGCGATCGATGGCTACCGGAGAGAGTTAGAGCCACAAGGGAAGAGAGGTGTGGGAGCGACTCAATTTGGCATAGACGACGAGCTGACGGTGGATGATCAGAAGGAGTTGCTCCTTTCCCTTCCACCAATTAGAGGCGACAAACTCAACCACCCATCCATGAAGACAACGAAATTGAAGGACCTAATGGTGGAGACATTGAATCGGAGCAATTGCAGCCCAGCGAATTGGAGATTGAAGAAGGTGACAGTGAATCAGAGCACGGCAAGGGTTAGGGATTTCAAGGTGACAAGGAGCAATTGGGTGACGGATTGGGGATGCAATGAGGACTAGGAATTTTGAGGGCGGAGTTTGATTTTGATCGTACGTATTTGAGTGGGTATGACTCCGATCAGATCCAATATGGTTCCACGTCAGAATGCTACGTCGGTGTAGAGTGGGTCGATGTCTGTTTGAACAATTAGTGAACACCAAAGTAAGATTAATATGTTAATTCTACATTTTAAGAGTTCAAAAAACCTAAGAGACATAATTACTCTTCTGAAATCGTAATTCGAAGATAAACGGCTCCTCCTGGCTATTCCAGTTTTGCCTGATGAAAGAAACATTGCCTTGTCCCACCATGCCTCATGCTTCATGTTTGTCAAGGGTGATCAAATTAGACACCCATTTAGTTTGTAACTACACTTATGGCAATATCCTCGTTTTATCTCAACCAACACATTGTCAACTTAAAAGGTATAGCACAGTCTTCTTTTTGTTAACCACACTAACAACCTTGGTGTACCAACCAAACAGCCTCTTGGGTATTCTTCTGTTAGTGTGATTGTGTCAACGTACGCGAGATCTGGACCGTCGGCGTGGCTAATGTGACGGCAAATACCTCACCTGCAGTTACAACTTACAACGGAAAGACAGGTTTTCAACGGTGATGAGACTCTTTCAGGTCCATCAGGTGCACTGCCACACAAGTAATTAATTCTGAAGGCTGTATTTAGGAGTCGCAGGAAGTAGGTGAATATGCGCTTCACTTCACTATCTTTGTTGGTAGGTGAATATGATATCTATAATGCATCTCATAGAAGAGTAAAATTTGTGAACAAAATCTTGTCTTCTGCAGCTCAGCTACACAGCCATGATTCTCTCGAATATACATAATGTCAGTTGTGAGTTCACACACAGCTATGACATTTGGGACCATAATCTACAATGTTCAGAGATGTTGACATGGCTTTGCAATGTTTGAAACAAAAGGCAACCATGAATCCTGGAATCAACATTTGTAAGTAGTTAAGAGAAGGCGTCATGCCGTCACAACAGTACCATTCACAGGACATATGGAATCAGCACATACAGTTTTCAGGTGCCATGACAAGCACATTTGGGATCAACGTATAGGCGATTGTTTCACAGCTGAGACTCTTAAGACATGAAGACAATCTTCAACCTTGCAATATGCAATATGCCATGTCCAGGATCAACATCTCATTGGTACCGACTGGTGACCGGTTATATTAACTGGAATAACTTAAATTAAACTATTTATCGACACATTTGATAAGAAAATACTTATGTTTAATGTTGAAATTGTATCTATTGCTATAATTGTGATATACTCGATCTATCCTAAAATATAACTATTTTCTAGACAAGTACTACTCATTCGTTTTAAAATATAAATCATATTTTATTTTATTAGGATAAGACTTTAACCAATAATTAATCTATTAATATATCACATATATGATATAAAATTATAATTATAAGAATGTAACTTCGAATATAAATCTAATAACATTAATTTTATGTCACAAAAAATTATGTTCTAATAGATTAATTTGTTAGTTAAACATATGTCTTACCGAAATAAAATATGCCATATAGGAGTATATATTAATATATCACATGTATATTCCATAATGATTGGATTATGATTATAGCAATCTAATTTGGATGTGTTGGGTCTAAAAAATTTCTAATCTTGCCAAAATTTCTCAACATGGTAAAAAGGGTAAGATTTCGTCAGTATCTATTTGTAAATTGAAAAGATTATATTTTTTAAATATAAGAATATCTAGGTTTAAAATTTGTCACATCTTCACCTGCATTCTAATATTAACTAATCATAACCATTCATCATTCAATTTCTTTATTTACTTTTTTATCTTAACCAATCATGGCCATCCCTTGTCTTAACCTTAATCTTAAAAAAACTCTATATGTCATTATATTTTTAGACGAAAAGAGTATTTGAACATGTAAAAATCAGCAACCAGGCGATTACTGGTTTTGTGAGGGGCCAATTGTACATGAGGGCTGCTGCCATATGGTCATTATGTCATTCTGATGGTATAGTTAATGATTCCAATCACTTTTTAGATCTATATGATGTTTGTCGTTATGCTCGAAGCTCCGCTGCCTCTGTGATCATTCCTCACCATACACTAAGCTCCTTTACCTCCCACAATTCTTTCTTAAGCATGTTATGTTGCTACCTTGTCTTAACTTCTTGCTCATGATTCTATCTCGATATCATGTGGGAGGCGCACTTTATCTTACTAGAGTTATCACCATATCCATGATATCATTTCGGTACCACATGACCTCACCGTAGCCACCTTCTACATATTTGTCTTTTAAAGTGATCTTTAGACTTAGTAAGTGCAGGCTAGAATCTACTGCCTCAAGTACTGAACTAGTTTCTTAATATTGAATGATTATTTCTTTATTAGAGGTCGCCCTTGATACAGCCGCCACATAGGCAATATCTTACATATATCATCACCGATATCTATAGATTTAATCGCTAGTACATAACATATGTTTTTATTGATAAAGATCATTACTAATATCTCATATATATTAACACTGTTATATTACATACATTATAACGACTCCCCTATCCTCCATTACAATGTTGCAGCCCACATCCCCTCAATCTACCGACGTCCCACCACCTTATCGTTTCTACATCCTCTACTCCATCGTCCACTAGATAACCCTAAAAACAGAGAATCAATTGAGGACCCTAGAATTAGAGAACTAGGGCGAAATTTGGACGACGGGGCGTCCAAGGATTTGGCCAAAGCAGCGCTTTGATTTCTCTAGTCATACGTTCTGTATTTTTTTTCTATTTGATATATATGGTCAGTTAATATCATGATATACACATATGGTCTGGTCAGTTAATGCTTCTGCTGTTTGTTTACCTGCTCTTAATCGCTGTTCTCGAATACACAACACTTTCCTGTCATACATGAAAGCTGAACCAGTATAAACAAGGGAGTTGCTCTTTTAAAAACTTTGGCATGGGTTCAGTACAAAGTCACAAGAATTGCATGCCATACATTGACGCAGCAGGTAATCTTCAGAGCACATTGTGCTACTACTATTAATTCACTCATGTTCTGGTTAGCTACCACGAAACTGTCAGCTACAGATGTCGGTGTAACAACACTTTTCTCTCCTCTCTTTAATCATCCACTAATGGCCATTGTTTGTTTTCTTTTACATAACTAAACTAACAATTGCAAATTTGCTAATATACAGAGCATATCTCACAAATTAGCCTTCTAGAAACTAAATCAGTGGATGAAGTCTGAGTGATGTGAGCTTGAGGGATCAAATACTCAAATATTCTGGTCGGAAGCTCAAATCACACTTTGAAGAACTCCAACTGAGCAATTTTTACAACCTTGGCCGACCGTGCCCCTATGGCAAATATCATGGTTACACTGGCCAGCTCCGCTGGTTGCATGTGCTTTCCAAATGGGGAGAGCTTCAAACATTCTCTGGCTATCCACGAAGAAGCCACCTTGGTTGGCTGCTATCCACCAGGTCCTTCTACGTTCTGACTCAATTGCTTCTTTTTCAACAAGGCGCTACGTCGAGTGTAGACAATACTCTTTGGAGGGCGTTGGTTCTGCAATTGAACCTGGTCAGATGTCATAACAATTTGCATGCTTAATGCATCTTATACTGCAACGTCATGTACTTTAAACATCAGCAAATCATATCTGATATCTCATAAAGAGAAGAATGTAAAACCTTCAAATTGTACAAACCTTTTTATCGGATGATTTTGTTTCGCCCTCTTCTGATTTCTGCATAGCAGCAGCTGGTTTCTTCAGAACATTCTTATCAGCAAGTGATTCCCGGTCGTCCAGCTTCTGCTTGTACGATATTGATGATGTTGAACTGTCAGCTGTGTTCCTATCAGCAGCCCTGTTATTGAGAGAGAACCTGACGGTAGGTTTCCTGGAAATAATGCTGTCCACTGTGACATCATCTGATCTTTGCACTATCCCACTATATGAGTTATTGACAGAAGTTGTTGCAGACTCTGAACTTGCTCCAGGTCCAGAACCACAATATGAAGTCCACGTTGATAAGGCAATAGAATTCCTTTTTGCAGCAAGTGTATCATGTCCACATAAAACCAAATCTTTCTGGTATATGAAAAAACAAAATATTACATGGCATTCTTGAGATGAACTTGCAACGGTGATTATGTGAATTGTTTACTTTGAAATGGGATGTCTCTAATTTTCTAGAAAAATCTAAGCAGCAGCATAGCTAACATCATCATTTATTTGTAAAAAAAAATTCTGAGGAAATAAACAAGTAATTCTGGATAAGATTGTAATATTGCCTGGCAAAGTTCAGTTTCCTGGGGAAACAAAGGGGATACAAGAGAAACATAATTAACAGACAATGTACCTTCAATTTTTCTCTTTTCACAATCCTTTCACAAATAAGGCGTAATATTTCCAATTTAACCTGCCACATGAAGGGAAATATTGTGTTAACAGCACATAGATTTCACTGTAAGGAGTTCACCAATTATGACAGTGAATTTTCTCTTTTACTACATAATTTTATACTAGTGATATCTGTCTCTTTTACTACACAATGTTATACTAGTATGTCTGACATTACTTACATCTTTACTTATTATCCTTAATATGGACCTCACACGAATGATACCATCATACTAGTATAGGAAACTAGAAATGACCTAGGAACTCCATTGACTGCAAAGTGAGATCCACTACTCCAATACATAATTTAGGGCAGTATAGCACATTGTCTTTAAGGATTCAACGAATGTAGGCACAGAAAAAACACAGGTTTAATGTATCATGGATTTATGGTCAGTTTCCTAGTTGAGCTATTTTAACAGAGTTGATGAAAATAATAAGTATCAAGACAAGAATTTGTTGGCCTCCTTCAGCCTAACCATATATTCCGATAACCCACAGATGCACATCATAAATTGATCCAATAAATGACAGTAATACCTCAAGCTACCTTCGAATATACATTATTAAACTACAAAAAGCAAACATGTAAACATTTTTTCCTTCATGAAAAAAGCATATTTGTTTCAGACAGCTTCTGACACTACTATTCAAATCTGCTTGTCTTAACCTCTCTATAAATATCCTTAAAAGAAATATTTACAGGGTGCACAGTGAAACAGTTCCATATCCTTAAAAGAAATATTTAAATACAAGAAAGCAGAACCTATAAAATTACACGATGAGAGTGAAACTTTGACCCTTCTCAACAAAGTACGTAACAAGCATTTTACCCTCATTTGTTTCATGTTCTTGACCTCCTCAGGTCCATGTAGTTGTAAGTCAGCCTGTTCAAGTTTTGAAAAAGAGCGCGGATTTAAGGATATGTCAGCATAAGGACAGATATAGAAAATACAATGGCTGCGACTATTTCCTATTGCATTAGAAGATATAAATACAGTTTGTCACTGTTAGGTGGAGCTAAAAACACCATATACCCTCTTAAAAAATTTAAAGCAATCATTAGCTCCTTACCTTTCTTTGCTCAATACCATGCTTGCCACAATATGCTTTATGTCGCAACATACTACCAACTTTTTTTGTATCCATGTAAAAACCAGCATCCCTAGCACATGCAGGATGGAAAGTAATTTGACAGTCCACGGTACTGCACTGTATGGTTGAATGAGAGAAAATTAGCAAGACTGGATTAGTTTGTCTTTTTAATATACATTAACAGGTAGGAAAGTAAGTTAGAAGTTCAAACTAAAAACCTTCAAGCATGCGCCAACATTGTGGTGGCAGATAGAGCATGTCTCCTTATCCTTGGGAAGGCTCTCCTTTAATGGATGGAATAGTCAGAATATTATAGTAAGAAAATCAACAAGAAGATATATTGAAGATAACATTCGGTTATAAATTTATAAAAAAAAACCCAAATGATAATTACAAGCATTTAGAATACTGGAAAGAGATTAGTACCATTCCATCTACTGCATTATATTGTCCCCTTGTGAACGTGCTCTCCAACAGCCACTACAGAAATGTTGACATGCAGATAAGCTAAAGAAAGCAACAACATAAAAACAAATTGACCAATTAAAGTACCTCAGCACAAAAAGCATGAACCCATCGCCCCTTTATTGTTTTTCTAAAAGCACCAGATGTGCCATGGCACAAATCACACTGCGCCAAGCATGGTTTTGCACCTCTGCAATCTGATTGACTGGCAGCGACAGCATCTGATGGCATCTCTTGGCAAAGTTCACACTTCCAGGGGCCTATGGGATTTGTCACACTCCCATAGCAATCCAAGTGCACAGCAGCCTGATAAACATGGGGAGTTAACAAACTGTTGAAGTGCAACATGGAGGAAAAAAATGAAATACAAAGCACCTTGCAGCTGAAGCAGACAAATATCCGGTTCAGTACAGTCTCACATCGCATGCAAATATCACATGGAAGAGCATTTTTCTTGGAAAACTTTGCCAGATCAAAAATGCCAATATTAGCATCTGCTGAGATTTTACTATTTGGCGATGAATCGTTTGCTTGTTGAACGGAAATCAATTGGCTAACTCTTGAAGATCCAGTATTGGATTTTGGAATACTCTGCCAACAAAGAAAATATATAATTGAGTGCACATAATACACAGTCAATTGAAGGAGAACAAGAACAGTATAAACCTCTTGTTTGGGACTATGAACCTCTTGCTTAGCAGTCACTACATCAGGAACAGACTGCAAACAAAGGAAAAATTAAAAAATGAATATGCATAACAGTATAACACACAATCAATTGAACAAACAGAACACAGTATCAACCTCTTTTTTGGCAGATGGTACATTGCATCCTGCTACTTTCCTCACTGGTGCATTTCGTGAGGTAGGTAAAATACAAGGTGCAGCTGCAGCCATGATAGCCTGAGCTTCCTTGTGTCTCCTCTCTATGTTCCCACGTTTCTTGGCTTCCCTTAAGTCACGGAGAAACTGGTTTGCAATGATATGGTCCCATTTTCTCTTATTGAAAGAATCCAAGTCATGAGAAAGACTCTGGACAATCTTGAGTACCAAATCTTCTGCAAAATATAAGTAAGGACTAAAGCATCGATTCAGAAGCAAGAGAAAATCAACTACAGAGTTCATTTTGCAGCAGAAGGGCCATTGGAATAAATAAGACAGCAACCAAAAAGATTTGGTAAAACGAATCAAAAGAATGTTCCCTTACCATATCTCTGCTTTGAATCACCAACATTGTTTAGTAGCCTGGATTGTAGATAAACTATTTCTCCTTCTATTTCATCATGGGGTGAATGCTCCAGAATACCTGATGATTTTGCTCTAGAAACTTGATCTGCTGCAGCTATGTCTACTAGTTCAAGTTCTGTTGATGAGCTACCAACATTTCGATCATGTGGAGCACCGGTTGATTGCTCTACTCCAGTAGTATAAGAGAATGTTAATTTCAACATGCAAATAGAAACAGTAATTGGTAAAACACAATTGACAGAAAGTGGCTAAAAGGAATACCATGACAATATATTGCATGCTTGTTTGGCTTGAAAATATGGTCCCACAAATTCCGCAACTTTTTCTCGATGAATGGATGAACATAACATCGGTAACCATCTTGGCTGCATAGACAAACATGGGATTTGACCGATCAAATTATGTTTGTTCAGAGAGGGGGAAACTCAAGAAAAATATTTTGAACCATACCTAAGAAAACATTGGCCAGAAATGTAATTTTCACCACAATCACCACAATTGTGGAAGCCATTTTCTACTGAATCAGCCCAGTCTTTGTTAGTATTATCGCCCTCTAGACAACAACGATCAAATGAAGAGATGCCTTCCTCCAGCTCTGAGCAAATTTGTGTATCAGTTAAGCTCTTACTCTCACCTGTAAACATAGTACCTATACATAGTACCAGAAGAATCAGAGTCTACTGCAAGAAATAAGTTATACCACCACAACTGAGATAAATTATTTACTAATAACAGTACCATTTTTAATTCTGAGGTGTCAAAATATTGTTCTCTACAAGCTGAATGCCATGCATATGATTTGCCTAATGTTAGCATATCTGATTTACTTAGTTGACACACCATACTGATTTCAAATCATGAATAAATAAAGTACAAGGAATAAATAACAAAACAATTGCATCTTGGCTATTAGCATCAACAATGGTGAATAAGAGAGAAATTTTCACCTATACCACAGATTTTGTCAGCACCAAGTAATACCACAAGATTCTTTCAGTACCACAGCAAGGCAGCATTCCTTCCAAAAAAATATACCACAAATATTGACGGGGGACAAACGATGTTATTTTGTGGACAAAACTGCCCTCACACATGCCCACTGCCACACGCCCAATCACTACCAAAACCCCACAGAGGCGCAATCTTGGACCGCTTTCTTGCCACCCTACACCAGTTTGAGCTTGGCAGGACCCCTCCTCAGGCTCGCAAGTCAAGCAGAACAGAAGACAGACGATAGAGGGAAATTTTGTGCACAAACTAATGTGTTCGTCACCTGTCGATATTTCCAGTATTTTGGAAGAAATGGTACCATACTGTGGTTTTGAGTGGAGGCAGGAGAATCTTGTGGAATCCTTGGTACCGGTGAAATCTTTTGTGGTAGATGAAATTTTCTTGAAGAGATATGCATGTAGGCTACCAAACATTTCATACAATATTTCACCAAATAAACAAAAAAAGCACAGAATTGCCATAGCAATTACTATTAACGTGAATAAGCACTTTCTTTATTCTGATAGTCGACCAGAGAAAAGCTGCTAGTTTTAAATGAACAAGTAGCAAACAAACATCTGCAACCATACTTTTCACACTGATAGTAGTCATACATTCAAATGGATCTAATCTGTTACCTTGTGGTGCCAAAGAACCCTCTTTAGAATACTTCACTTGAACAGAAGGCATGCGAACAGAGTTTTGGAGTAACTTGATTATTTTCAACTTCAGACCAGGGGAGAAGGTCGATGTTTCAGGCTGAAAAAAGATAATCTTGTTTAGGGAAAAAAGGAACTAGGATATAAATACACAACAGTGTGACATTCTGAAACACATTATGCATAGTTTAAAATGATATAAATATTTTGGCTAGTTCTTTCCCCATCTTCTCTAGTTGCACATGCAAAAGAAAACTGCTGACTACTTTAAAGTTTGTTAATGCATCCACCTATGTCAAATCTATAACATACAATTTAATCCACCACCTCAGTTGTGTTTATATTGAATTATAATTACACTTTGTGCTACATGTAAAGAACAAATAGTAGATGTGAAATCTAAACGTGGAAAGAATAATATAACAAATTTTTACAGACCATGTATGTAGCAAAGTTCAATATTGTTAATGCAAAAAAAAAAAATCCTGCTAGCAAGTGTTAAAGCCGTGTTGGATGTCGATATGTACTGCAACACCTAATATACATTCCCAAGTAACTTAGATAGAACAATTTAAGAAGAAATTAAATCTTATATTCCAATTACCACAAGAGCAGCTTCTAAAGATTCTGAAGACACGCCCAATTCTGATTCTATATCACCCACATTAACCATTCCTTGGTCAATTAGCTGTGTAGTTAACACAAACATAAAACCAGTTAAGTATTAACATTTGCATCCAAGTATGGCTTTGTAAGACTAGTAGGTACCTTTCTAAGAGCTGTAGAAACATCACCCGAATTGCTCATAAGATTACTACCTCCTCTAGGTCGATCAACAGCCATATCCGTGATTTGGGTTTCTTGACTTTCCATACTCCTAGCAGTAGATGGTGAAGTGGCCAATTCTGTTGCCTGTTTGTTTAGGCTAGACGAACTAGAGCTAGCAATCGTGCTGTTGGTAAATTTGTCCTTGGTATTGCGTGTAAATCTCAGTTGTTGTTTCTTCTGAGTGACAAGGCTTGCATCATCAAGCTTGATTTGTGAGGTATCCTCTTCAGCAGAGATTTTGTCATTCTGTACTGAGCTAGTTTCTTGGGCCATCGAATGCTTGAAGCAAAATGCCCTCATCTCAACCTACATAGAATAAAAAAAACTAACACAAGCAAAATAACTAATGTAAACAGCATGTACAAGAAGAAAATGGTCTAACATTGGTGTTCCCAGTTTTCCCCCATATCTCCATCTGATGCTTTGACTCTCTTGCACATATAGGATGAAAGCAGGTCCGGCATGCTCCTGAAAAACACATGGGTACATTACTAGTTAGTATCCTAAAAAACCATAGATCATATAGCAACAAACAGTATCGTCTGTGCCTGGTTTATGCAACAGCCAGCAGGGAGACAATAAATTGAGGGGAGAGCATAATAGTAACTTAATGTAACACACTTCCATTATCTACCAGTGAAAAGAGTAATAATTTGGGACATGGTCCACTCGTTGCTCAATTCTGAGATTTTCATCCCAAAAACTATTTGAATAATAAAGAATAGGAATGTTATTGACTTGTCAGGATGTTATCAGAGAACCTTTGTGAGTTTGCATAAAAGGCAAATCTGGATATAATGATATCCAGCAAGAACAGCACCATTTTCATATAATTACTAATTTACTATTTCACAACTTTCAAAGTATAGCTGTCAAACAGACTGAAACTCCACCTAGTCAACTAATTATCATTGTATAATGCATTCATTGATATGACTCCCTTAACCACCACCAAAAGACAAAGGAATATCACACCAAGTGCAAGATGCAACAACCTGATCATTATGTCAAGGTGATATCAAGTATATGCCCACAAAATTAATTTTTGTTCTTTTTACATAAATGCATAAAGGTTTCCTCAAGAAGCAGTAATGATAGAAGGCCTACTATATTGGTGATTTCTCATCACAGGAATCAATAACCAGAAGATCGAAGGCTCATAATAAGTTCATTGATCAGACCAGCCTGAAGAATACACCATACTGATTTAAAATGTGAACTTAAACAATGGAGTAGACACCATATGACACCACAGAGAACTTAAATATCAGTGTATGACCTCAAATTTATAACAGTGACTCATCTACATAAGATTCATATAATAGTAGTAAACCATGCATGGTTCTGCCTAAGTGTTTGGTGCTCTCTCTAATTATCTATGCTGTTAGGGTATCCTGCTATTACAAAACAGTAATGTGACGAAAATACATACCATGGCTACATCGAATGCATGCACCATGCATAACCTTGCACAGACTGCACACCAATTTTGTACGGTTCTCTTGGATGTCTTCTACATTACTGACAGGTTCCATTGAATCCATGTTCTCTACAACAACCTCTGGTGTCCAGAGACTACAAAACAAGTGTACAAATTTTTGGATGCCTCCATCAGTAATTTGATCAGACTCCCTTTTTACAGGCTTCAATGCACCTTTCTCCTTTGGACAAAGCACGCAAGTCATTAAAGCAGTTTTTCCTGCATCACTCCGTGTCTGCCTCCGTGCTGATCTGATACTCTTACACCAGGCACACAACCAAGATTGATCTGGCACAACATGCACGCCATAACATTTCTGGTGCACTGACACCTCACAGCTACCGCAATGTAGCATCCTATTGGAGGATGTACCACTCTCTCTCAAACAACATACATCACAGGTTGTACCAGACTCACCTTCCAAGAGCGGCAGCTGCACAAGCCTCTCTAGCCCAGCATCTGCACCCAACAACTTCCTCTTCTTGTTCGGGCGCTCTGAAGTGAGCACAAATCGGTTTCTTGAACCCAGGAGCCAATGCAATGAAGCATCTGATTCCTTTCTGCCAGGTGGTAAAGCAATGGCATCACTCCTACCGTGATCTTGTTCAATTTCCATCAGCTGCTCTTCCTGCAAAACCACCTCCTGCATATCCTGCTCCCCGTGCTCATCATTAGACCCATTGTTTATGACCAACTCCATATTACCCCCAACAAAATCTGAGCTCTCATGCAAATCTTGTTTGATATGGACTATGTTACTCTCCAACTCATCGTTATCTTTGCCCAAATTTGAGTTCAAATGTGAGCTTTCATCTTCCACAACCATACAAGAAGGGTCGTAATTCTCCCCAAACTCCTTCCCACTGCCCACGAAAGGTACAAGAAAGCATGGATCAAGCCGTCCGTTAAACCCGAGCAATGGTGTCTGCATTACCGCCTCAATATCATCCCAGTTAATCTCCCGGAAATACGGCTCCATCAGGTCCCAAAATTCCTTCGACCCAGAACTTGCTTTCGGCTGCTCTACTGCGGCAACAGCTGCCGCCGCCGCTGCTTCTGGCTGCTGGACCTTCTTGTGCTTCTTGCGGACATCCCCCGCCGCGGCCCATCTGGCGACTCGCGCGGGCAGCAGCGCGTCCCGGCCAGCCGCCTCCTCGCCATCGAACGGCGACCGCAGCGCCAGTGCCTTCCTGGCCTGCTCGTACGGGCCGATGCCGCCGCCTCCCGCCTCCTGGGAGGCCCCGGCGCGGCCGCCGCCGCTCCCCTGCGGCGGCTCATCGTCGCCGGGGTCCCGTGAGGAGGAGGCGGCGTCGGCGTCCGCGGGCGGCGGGGCTCTCCGGCGCGGCGCCACGGCGATCGGTCGGGGTCGGAAAACCTCCAGGGAGAGGGGGGCTAGGGTTTCTCCACTCTGGCCACGATTTTTTTGGGGGGAGTTCAGATCCGCGAGCGCGAGGAAGAGAGAGAGAAAGGGAAGGGGAGAGAGAGACAGATGCGTCTGTAAAGAGAAGGTGAGAGACGCGCACACACACGAAAAAAAATCGAAGCGCCCGTTTGTTAGTGGGCTGGGCCTTCGCGAAACTAGTCGTGCACGCGCCTCATGAATGGCGCCATTTCTCCCCCGAAACGGCTACGCGAACCCCGGATAGCCCCGTACCTCCCACTGCCGTGTGGGTCCCACTTCACAGGCTGGTGTATCGGCGCGCATGGATGACAGGTGGCCCCCGCATGCGCTCTACGTGCCGGCGGGTCTAGCGATCAGTTACCGACTTGGCGCGTGGTGGCCGTTGCGGGGACGTGGGCCCAGCGGGTGGCGGTAGTGGGCGGGGAGGGGAGGGTACACGTACACGGCGCACCACGCCACCCCGACGGTTGGGGCCTTCCTTTCACGTGGACGTAGGACGATGGCAGGTGAGACCCGGCGGCTCCTTCTTTATGGGAGCCGGTGGTCGCTGGCTCACGACTGCACGGTGGCCGCGCCGCCTACTTTCTGACCGAACATATTGGCCAATGGGCTGAGCTCTAGGCTTCAGCACGGAAAAAGTCCATCATACCTCCCTCAACCATGGGTCGAGTTTGATTACCTCCCTTAGCCACAAAACATATCACCTCCCTCAGCTTGGATTTTATCTTATTACAGCCATCAAAAGATAGAAAAAAAAACTAGTGGACCCACGTGTCAAAAGAGCTGTTCTTCCTCCTCTACCATCTCTCTCAGTTCTCTCTCCCGAGGGATGTGGAGACGACGGCCCCGTCTCCTCCACCGCATTAGCCCCGACGAAGCCGCCGTCGGCGCCCTCGTCCACGGCTCCACGGCGTCCTCCTCGCTCCCGCCCCCAACATTGTCCGCACGCACCTGCCGCCTGCTCCCATGCCGATCAAGACGTGGTGGAACAGGAGGAGCTCGATGTGGCGCGGAAGGCGGGGGCCGGGACCGGGGCGGCGGCTGCGCCAGAGGCAGCGCGAGGAGTGCCCATCCCCCGGCGGCGGCAGAGACGTTGGCGGCTGTGTACGTGTGGAGCAAGAATGCGGCAGCAGCTCGAGCCGCGAGGGCGATGGGGCTTGGGGACGCGCGGAGGTCTCCCTTGACCCTCCTCCGCCATCGCCCGCCTTGCCATCGCTGATGAGCAAGGGAGAGGAAGAGAGAGACCATCCCACATCGCGAGGAGGACGACGGCGCCGTCGATCTGGGCCTCCGCGGCCGCCAGCACGTTGACCTTGCTTCTTCTGTTGCTGCGCCGCGTCGTCCATCCCACATCGCGAGGAGGAGGACGGCGCCGCCGATCTGGGCCTCCGCGGCAGCCAGCACGTTGACCCTGCTTCTGCTGCTGCTGCGCCGCGTCGTCGCCAGCAACGCGGCCGCGCACAGGCGCACAGCCGGCGCCCGTGGTGCGGGTGTCCATGGACTGCGTCGTGGTGGGCGGCGGCATCAGCTGGCTCTGCAAATCACTCTCCCCAGAACCTCCCGCCCACAGCCCCGTCTTCACCACTGCCACCTTCCACCTTCCAACGCTGGCGAGGGCAATCGGGATCTAGAGGCCTCCAGCTCTTCCCCGCCGGCTCCTCCGCGGCTCTGCTCCGATTGCCGCATGGGCCTATACTCCGCTCTCCTTCGGCTGGCCAGCCCCGCCTCGCGCTGGCGTTCGCTGTCGAGTCCACCGGCGCTGCTCCGGGGGCACCCATCTCCGGCTCTTCCTCTCGCCGGTTCCAGATTTATGCGCACCTAGGGATGACGGCAGAAGGAGGAGCACCGGCAAGCTCCGCGGCTGCGACGAGGAGAGGCGCAAGGCGCAAGGCGCGGCCGCCGCCGCCTCTGGCGCGCTGACTCCCTCCGGTGTGAGGCAGAGCCGAGGGAGGGAGAGGAACGAGGAAGAGAGTGACGAAGAGAAGGTGAGACCCACAATTTTTTTAATTTTTTTTGTAAGAATAAGACCAAGCGCCATGTTGGCACCATTTGATATACTAAGTTTAACGTGTAACATAGAATAAAATTGTTATTTTAATTATCTAAGAAGTTGATTTTCACTGTTTTTTTAAATAGACGAGAGAGATGATATGCTCGATTTTACTGTTGAGAGGATAAATATCACAAAATTGAGGAAGGATAATATGGATTTTTTCCACTTCAGCACTTATCTCCGTTGGCCAATTGGCTTACTCTAATCCGATTTGGGCCCAGTTCGTGAGCTAAGTAGAAGGTTTTTTATTTAAAAGTAAATATAAATATTATAAAACTATAATTATTTAATTAAAATGAGTATAGCTTTACTCTAACCTTATACGAGATTTCACAAGACTGCACACAATAGCAAATGTTTTATTAAAAAATGTTTTTTGTTTAATTTATGTGTACGATATATGGACTAAATAGTATCCACATGACTATGTGAGTATTGCATATGTGCGTAATCGATATGTGTAGGCATGTTAGACGGATAAAGTTGGGGTACAGTAAAATCATACGCTCTTGTTATGTCTAGCTGAAATTTTAGCGAATTGGTATTCTTAAGTTTACTGTTGTAAAACCGTATAACATAAATTCCAGTAATGCATGAGCATTACAGTGCATGCATGATGCGCGCGCACATCTTGTGATATTGTCAGATCGATGCGCGATCTCACGAGAAACCACTAGAACCATGATAGTAGGTGTGTGTATCACTGTATCATGGAGGACATCGTCATCTTGAAGGCCATCTCCATCGCGGCGGTGGCCGCGGACAGCGCGTCGGCATCCACGGACGACACGCGCGCCTCCCTGTCGAACAGCGCGAGGACGCCGTCGAGCCGCGGCCGTCCACGGCCATGTCGGCGAGCACGCAGAGCTGCTCGAACAGCTCCTCCTTGTGTGCCTGTGCCCGGTCTCTTCCAGTGCTCGTTTTGATGCCAATCTCTAGCCGTAACGTAGATTTATACGTGGTTAATCGAGCATATGTTCTACTCTTGTGGAAGGGGAGATTCGAGCTTGAACAAGTTATTGTTGCGGCGGCTTTCGGTTGCTGGCTTTTTCGTGTGAGCGTACGTGTGAGATGCCAAAAGATCAGGATAACTTGAGCTTAATTAATTAGCGCAGTCTCGCATGCTGTACAGGCATAGTGAGATTTCAGCTACAGACTACAGTATTCAACTAGCCTTTGCTGTTGATTAGCCATGATATTTGAGTTCTGATTGGTTTTTCTTGCTGTCTTGGAATTGCACAGTAGCAGGATTTTAAACTCTCTTGATTGGTCACACGACTGGCAAGGCTTTCGTGTCTGTCGCTGACAGGGCGACATTTTTACGGAGTGATTTTCACATAAAATCCCATGAGTACCAATTTTTTCACGAACTGATTAGAGCAAAACAGTGTCGCGGGAAACAGCCGTATCGACGTTTTCGTCAACTGTGTTATTTATTTAGATGTCTAAAATCCTAAAAAAATATTATTAAAAAATATATATATTCAGATTATAAAATTATGAAGGATGCTATATAGGTACAAACGGATTTCAATAGGCTCGTTCGTTGATATGGCAAACAACGGTAGATCACGTGGACTTTCATATATTACGTGGGCTTACACGTAATTACAGTCAACGTAAAAATAAAAAAATATAATGAACGTAATTATATAATTTGTGGGATCACATAGAGAAAAATAAAAACAAAAAATAACCATGTGACCCTACTAATCCATATAGCAAGCTAGAGTCCATTTAGATCTATATAACATAGACTTAAAAATTAAATTTTAAAAGTTTGAAATGACTTAAAAATTAAATTTTAAAAGTTTGAAATGAGTTGGAGAACATTCGTGTATTTAACTCTTTTTTAATATAATAGCAAAACTATTTACTGGTTAGTTTTTAGTAATTACTATGCCCTTTTTTAATCATATATATATTGTATCATATCACAAGGTAATATTTTTGGATTTTTGCATGACTTTTTTTTCAATATAAACCAACTCTTTCACTATTTGGTGTATAATATTGTATCCTCTCACCTACTCACATCTGCTCACAGCGTTGTGAGCGTGGTCGTTTCCCGAGAAAAACCGGAAAAAAATAACCGTGGCTGTCTACTCAACTGCAGCCAGGAAACAATTAAATAGCTTACCATAGCCTAATATTTTATTGTAAATCACAAATCACCTCACTAATTGAGAAAAAACATAAATATATTATATATTACATATGGTAATATAAAATATGTATGTATATTGCAAATATCAAATTTTTATAGAATTCCAATTAATCATCCATTAGTCATTGAACAATAACCTCTCCATTAGACAACCTTATTCCATTTTCCACAACACTTGAGCAAAATTGACGATAGTAGCCATAAACAAATCATGAAAACTTTTTTCATAGCAAGTTAGCAACCACTTTGCATGGTTGTGTAAAGTCCTTAAATTAGATCCGGTTTTGTGGTACAATAACCTACAACTTAATTACGTAAAAGCTGATTTTATATGGTTGATTTCGGTAAAACTTAGGGTCTCCTTTGGATTGGAGGAAAAAAAGAAGGATTTGAATTCCTATTGATTAAGGTATCATAGAGTGAAAGTGCATCTAGCCCTTCTCATATGTTTTAGATGATAGATGCCAAATATTTAGAGGACTAATGCTTCAAACGAGTTTAAAGTGCAAGATTTAGCATGTATCAATAAGGAAACCACTCTCACAAAAAGAGAGCGTAGGCAAGAGGACTTGAAAACTTTTTTACATTGTTATTTATTTTTTGGAGTCCTATGAACAAGAGGTTTGAATGAAAGACAGTCGTTGTGTCGAAGTGCTCAATTCTCCATTTCTTGATCTTTAGAGAGAGACACTTGCACTTGGGTTTATGGGGTTAATGAGAGAGAAGGCCTCAGGGTGTTTTGTTAAAGCCATTAGATTATTTCTAGTCAGTTTGCTGTGTCTAATAGATAAAATGGACTAGAGAATCTGGTTTTAAGTACCAAAGTCTCTTGTGAATTTTCTTTCTAATAGAGAAAATAGACTAGAGATTTTAGTCCCAGGGACCGGAGTCTCTATCTGGCAAAGCAAATTGATTGAAATCTCTAGTAGGTTTGACTGAACACTCTAGAACCCACCCCCCCTTCACTGCTAAGTGCCAAGTATGGTCGGAGTCTCTGATCCTAGGGCCCAGAGTCTTCGTTGTTTGAATCTATGGGTAGCTGTTAGTTTCGAGAGAGAGTAAGTATTTAACTCTACCCACCCCTACTTTGAGGGGTTGGCTTGCCATAGCTCGTATAGGGTTTTCCATCATTCCTCTCTAGATTCTTGAGCCAAATTTTCTTATGAGTGAATGTTTTGGATATGTAAGTTTATGTGTCATTAATTTGGTTTTGGTGGTTAATGATAAATCTAATTATATTAGACTAATACATTTTATGAGCATTTATTTGTCTAGTCTCATGTGGATATGAAAATGAAAATATGAGAGGTATGTGATAAACTCCTATTGTTCTAAAGTTATCTCTCTTATAGATCCAAAATATAGAATGGACTCATTGATTGACATTTATCATATATATATGTGCATATGTCTATATTCATATTCATACGTGTGCACATATTTACGGGGCTCATTCTATATCTTTCACTTAACTCTAAATGTTTTATATCGGTTGTCATCCATCACCAAAAAAGAAAAAGATCAACAAATCTATGGTTAATAATTTGTCTAATTGTTGTTTTTGTGATTTATGACAAACCGACTTTGTAGGATTGATATTTTTTTCATGAATTGATAAATAGGTTGTCCCTGAACTTCAACTTCATGGGTTGAGATATAAATGTATCTATTGATTATGAACCTTAATCTCAGCAAAGATGAAATGCATAGAGATCAAGATATATGTATTACTATTTCTCTCTATGTACATATGATGTGTTATTAAAATATGTATATAAGACTAATGTTTTATTTGAACCATATCTTATCTAGTCTCTTTACATTAAAAACATGGAGATAATGAAGGTATGTATTTATTGTTATGTCTATATTTTTTATAAATGCCTTCTATTCTTGGATAGAATAACTCTCATTGGTATATCTCTAAATATATATACACTCTTTTTACGTGAATATTTTGTATGTATGCATTTAGGGGGAGTAAATACTATACATATATGTATTTGATCTAAGATATTCACTTATATTTAATTGGATCATTACTTTTAAACATACACGTGAGTATATGATATTTATGGTGTTGATTAATACTCATTAATTTATTAATATCCATTTGTATGCGATCGATTGGTCAATACATGAAAAATGATAACAGGATAATTATGACCAACAATTTTATTGAGCTGAATAAAAGGAGTAGGTCCCAAAAGGAAAAGGTGTTGATTCTCGAGTGAAGTCATGACACCTAAAAACTCAATGTGAAGATATTGAAGATATAGGGTATAAAGTGGCCATCTATAGAAAGATGCTGAATAGCAAGCAATGCTCGAGCGTGATGGATTATGCACTGGTGAAGGGTAAGCAAGGCCTTGGTACCGAGGACCTAAATCCAATGGTAAAGAGCAAGTGAAGCCTTTGTCATGATGAACCATGTGAGGTAGGTTGAAGCTATGAGTAATTCACATCAATCATTTGAATAATCATTTGAAGCAAGGGCTTGGCACCGAAGGACCTAACAATCATTTGAATAATGCAAGATGAGATGAGTGTGGCATTGATACCCTCAAGATTAAGAAGAAAGATGGTGATGTATTTCGATTGGTATTAAAAGGGATGCAACATTGGTGTATATGTGTATGTTTTGGTGCTCAAAGTAACCTATCTGAGTGCTACCTTGAGAGAAACTTAAGTTTTGATCTATCCTTTGAGTGGTTTAGAGCTTTTTTTTTGTTTGGTTGGGTAGCCCTTTGAGTGAACTTTCCATAGAGGCTAAGATAATCAAAAACATATTTTTGAGTAAAGAGTTATGCCTATTTTACCTGAGTAACATCGAAAATTCCGATGTTTTATCCGATATGCTATGACATAATTTTATTAAAAATAATTGAATATCTGATGAGTTGTATCAAAATATCCAATGTGTAAAATCATAGGTTGAGAGCGTTCGGTTGTGACCTTTGGAGTACACTTTGAATAGATTAGAATTTTCGATGTGTGCATAATGGCTAGTTTTGAGAGCTCAGGTATTTAAACCCCTACACCCCTCCTTCAGGAGTTGCAATTTTTGGGCAAAATCTAGACATATCCAAACCCATATAGCTCATTCTCATTCCCCTACTTTTGTGGTATCTCATTATAAGAGGGATTAGAGAAGAGGGGAGAGTTGGATTAAGAGATTGAGAAGTTGAGAGAAAGTGAGCTTCATTCTATTCTTTGAGTATTTGATTTCATTGCAAGTAAATATTCAATTGTGTTTGTTACTCTTAGGTATTGAGGTCTCCTAGACGGCTAGGCGTTATTGATGAGCACCCAAGGTTGTGGTGTGCCACGAGAAGTTTGTAAAGGCTTCGATTTTGCTTCTGCAAGGGAATAAATCAAGAGCAAGATTGAAGAGTGTATTTATGCAACCTCGTGAGAAACTCAGCCTTTCATGGCCTCTAAATGGAGACTAGGATCCCCATTCATAGAGGACTACACATTCATCCCCATTTGTGCAACGCTAAGGTCCTTTCATAGAGGACTTTTGGATTGCAAGAATCATTTGAAGGAAAAACAAAATAAAGATGAGGGAAAATTTCCTTCTATACCAATTCCACAAGAAAATAACAATCCACTGTGAGCTCTACATTTTATTGCATTTGCAACTAACAATTACAAATCCAAGAAGAACCGGAGATTAGGGACAAGAATGGTGAGCTTGAGGAAGAAAGTAATTAGATTGAGCTTGGTGTAGATGACCACAACCTTGGGAACAGCTCGTGCAAGCACCTATGCTACCTCTACTTGCTTGAGATTGTGCCGGTCTACCTCCTCTTGGTCTTCCTTGCAAAGCTCATTTGGTTCCATTTTTTGAGCTTGTTCTGCCACTACTCATGGATGGATATAGAGGATGGTCCTAGTGGGTCATGGCATACCCAAAAAAATACCCTAGCCCAAGACTCATGTATGCAGTAAAAAAATGAGAAAAAGAACTCCTGTGAAGAGAAAAAACTTCCTTATTAATATGTCATAATGCACTTTTAGTCAATTTTATACTTGTATTATATATTGGCATGTTATTTAAAAATATGTAAGTTGGACCACCCATACCCAAAATGCTCAATATGCCACTCCTAATGCTTTCTACTACTTGAGCCTAGCCTATCACTATTGCCCCCTTGCTTATCGAGCTCCTACCGTTTTTTGTTGAAAGTGCATCTAGTCCCTATAGTGAGTTTTAGATGATAGATAATAAGAAAGTTAGAGGACTAATGTGTTTTAATGAGCTAAAGTGCAAAAGTTAGTCATTAGTTAATTAAATTGATAAAAAGAAATACCTACCATAAAAAAAAGGTATTAAAGAGAATTCGATGTGTGCTCTAAATGTATTTTATTTTTCTTGAGTCCAAGAAATGTTGTACTATGAAAAGTGGTTCAAAAATTAGCTCGAGTTGCGAAGCAAGTACCCAATTAGATTTGTTTATTTTTCTTCAGCAAACACTTGCACCACGTGCAACTCTAGGTTTTGGTTTTCTTTAAAGAGGCTTCTGGATATTTTATCTAAATCACCAAACATGTTGTTGGCAAGTTTCCCAACTCGACAGTGAAAGTTGTCCGGAATCTCCGTCCTTAAATAGTGGAGTCTCCATAGAATTTTCTCTGTATGACAATGAGGCTTGTTTGAAGTCTTTGGAGGTTTTGAATGGATACTCAGATTGGCTTTGCTACTTCGGATTCAAGTGTGTCCGAAGCCTTCGGCCCCTAGGGACGGATACTTTGGAGTTTGAATCTGTGAGTAACGGCTAGTTTCATATGGGTTTTGTTTTTAGCTCCACCAAGCGTCCACTTGGGTAAGCGCATGTTCATTCATTTCATCCATACTCTCTATAGTCTTTCTAATGCGTCCTATTTCTGTCTCTTGGTTTCTCCACTAAATTCACCTCTCTGTGAGTGATCTTTTAAAGCTAGTGAGTGAGAGCGTTAGGGATTGAATTAAGCACTTGTGGATTGATGCCCAGTGAGGATTTGCACTTGCTACTCTTAGAGGTTCTCCTTCTAGACGACTAGATGTCGCTAGTGAGAATTCGAGGTTGTGAATCACTTGAAAAAGTTTATGAGGGTTTTCCTACCTCCACAAGGAAAGAGGTAACTATAGTAGATATTGTGCTCGTTCTTAAATATTGATTTTAGTAGAGCAAGCTTCAATGAAAGTGGTAGTATCGTGTTCTAGTGTAGACCTTAGTGGTTGCCTTAGACTTTGTTCTAGACTTGGTAGGAGCTTGATGACCGAATCTCTTCCTAGATTTGAGCTTGATGAGGCTTGGGATTGAGAGTGATTCGGTTCCTTAGAGTCCCTCAATGGAGACGTATGATCTTTTAATCCAAACTTTGGTAAGAAATCTTTTGTTGTTTATGTATTATTTTTTTGCATTTATTTACTATATTTGCATCACCTACAATACCCTTTTCTCTCTAGAGATTGCTCCCTCCACACTCTTTTTGTGAGGGAGTAAAGGAGAATCAGAATGTCTGAATCCTAAAATTGTAGTGTTTGGCCAAGCTTTGCTGTCTAGTAGTGAATCTCAACCGAAATCTCCAGACATTAGGACTAAATACTTTGTAGGAAGTTTTAATTTTCACTATGTGTCTCTTTCAGGTTTTTAGGTGTGCACATTCACAATCCCTTTATGCGACTCAAGGTCCTTTCATGTGCATGCTTGTTTGTGTGCGTGTCACCTCTTGCCTAGTTGAGCTCATAGTGTATCTTCGCCTCTTCCCACATAAGCTCAAACCAGCATTGCCTTCTCCCGCTTGAGCTCTTGGGGCAACGGTGTTACCACTCACCATCTTGCTGCTCGAGACCCTACTACTCACTCGCTTGAGTTCTCACATGGTCACATTGCTACTCAGCTCATCTTGTCTTAGCTATGGGCTTAGGCCCTATTCATGAGAAGATTTTTTCTGAATTATCTTGTTTTGTGATAGTTATTTAAGAGTATAAATAGATGAATTAACTAATATAAAGTTAAAAAAATGCTTTAGAAAAGTATCCTAAGAAACGGTTTTTTTGCACGAAGCATATCATATAGGAGTTTAGGCTGCCACATGTCTCTATCCACCTTCTACCATAGTCCGGCTCAAGCTAAAGTTCTGACACCTAGCTTCTCTGATATATGTGTGCATCAGTAGCGTAGTAAAAAACTGGATCAGACTAGTGATTGAACTGGAAAAAACCAAAACCGCCATCCTTCCCAATCGGTTCACTAAAAAGACTAGCCATGCAATTGAACTAGTGAGAACCGAATGAACCGATCAACTTTACTTGAAAACCGGTGAATTGAGCTGCTCTAAATTGGTGGTTTGAACATAGGTTGGTGGGGTGTGAACCTAGCGCCTCTGCCATGCCATCCTAGTACCTCGCACATGTCGAGTTATGTTGAGTTATAAGAACACATGCATAGTAAATCAAAGTTTTCGGTTAAGCAATGAACCGACGTTTGAACCGTGAGTTGGTGAATCAAGTGCTCAAGCAGTTGGCCGGTCTGTTTTTTTAGTATGATCGGTGGTGACTTGTTCTTTTGTTAATTGTGATTTGTTATAACATGTAACACAGGGAAATTTTGTTAGGATGCTTAAAACTTCTAAAGGATCTAATGTTTTCCCTCCCCTCCCACCAAACACATCTTCATATTCTACCTTCGTTCTCGGATGGATGTCATCCTAGGATATATATGTAGTCAGACTTTGCCTTGAATGATTAATTAATGTAAAAATAATATGATTGGACATGAGAAAACCATATCGACAGATTTGTCATGAAAAACATATATAAAATATTTATATAGTTATATTTTTAATAGCTTTTATAAACCTATGCTACAAGACATATTAGCTTTTTACATAGTTTTCAACATTTGACTATTAATTTATATTATAATAATTATCAACAACTATAAAATTAATATGAAAATATTTTCAAATAATGGTACTACATATATGACACAAAACACATAAACTATTAGCTCAATTATTAGTCAAAATTAAATGTTGACTTTGCAAAAAAACAAGGATGCCTTATATTCAAACAGACAGAGTAGTTAGCAAAAGTAGCCATAAAATATTTGCGTTGGAGACTATGTAGATGTCTAGAATAACATATAAAAAATAGAGGTGATAGATTTTCATATATTTTCCAATCATTCTTCAATGCAACGTCCAAAATGACATGTGCATTTGGGCTCTATTTGTATGTGACAGAGGGTGAAAACAATAGAACAATCATTAAAACTGTTTAGACTGTTTGGATTGTTTGATCTCTATTAATTGTTTAGAGGTTGGAAACAATCTTCCTAAAACTTTTTAGACTGTTTAAAAAACTTAAAAATATATTAATATGATTTTTAAATCAATTTTCTCATAGAATTTTTGTTTATAAAAAATGTACCATTTAGCTTGAAAAACATGTCTATAGAAGAAAAAGAGAGAGTAGAAGATAGGAAAGGAGATTACAGAACACACCCTTAGTTGATTAAAATTGGTTGTCACGGATTTAACAAAGTTTGACACTCTACCAAACATGCCCAAAATTTGAAAGTCAAATGATGGGTGTGTACATTTGTTTCGTTTTGCTACCTACATTACCAAATTTGAGCAATATCAGATACACAGTAATGCAAAAGATCTGTCCTGTGTACTATTGGCAGACAGCAGACTGACCGCTGACGACCTGACGCCTGGTGACGGTAGTTGTACGGTTGGAGTACTAGCTTTGAGTCTTCCGTGGACTGTGGGCTTCGTACGCGAGTCGCACCGCACAGGCGCACGCGCGATAAGCCAGAAACCACTGTACTGCCACAGTTTCCAGCTTCCCACACAGGCTCGGGCGCGACGCCTTCCTCTCCTCCCCCGTCCCCTGGCCGGTTCCTTCCCCTCCCGATTCCCAAATTTCCCAAACGCCCAAAATTTTTTCGAATCGCCCGCCTCCCCGCGCCGCCGATGTCGTCGAGGCGACCATCCGCGCGCGCCGCCGTGGAAGCGGCCGAGGCCGCCGCCACCGCGCCCCTCCTCCACCCGTCCTCTCTCCGCTCCAGCGACATCCGCCGTCCCGCGCGGTCGCCAAACCCTAGCCTCAGCCCGCGCGGCGGCGACCGCGGCTACGCGCCGTCGCGCAAGAGCGAGCGGAAGCGGAAGCCGCGCTCCCTCGCGCTGGCCGTCCACGGGCACGCCTCCTCGTCGGGCGGCGGCGGCGGGGTCGGGGCCCCCGGCGCCGTCCAGAAGCTCTGGAACGACGCCGATGAGGTCGCGCTGCTCACCTGCGCGGTCGCCTTCCGCGCGCGCAACGGGTTCGCGCCCCGCCTCCCGGACATGGGCGCGCTGTTCGAGTCTCTCAAGGGCTCCATTTCCTCCCTCATCAACCAGGCCAAGGTGTACTACAAGCTGAAGCGGATCAAGAGCAAGTTCCTGCACGCCCCGCCGCCCACCACCACCAGCCCGCACGAGCGTCGGGTGCGCGCGCTCTGCGCAGAGCTCTGGGGCGCCGAACTCGCGCCCCCTGCGGAGGATGACGCGGATGCAGAAGAGGCCGAGGAGAGGGATGCTGAAGACGGATACGTCGGTGGGGATCTGGATGTTGCGGTGAGGCTTCCGGTGGTGTCGGAGGTGCTTGGTGACTACTGGAGGAAGAGTAGGCGTGTGCTGTCAGGTGTCTCGCTCGAGAAGGGGTTGGCGCTTATTGGGGCGGAGGGTAGGGCGCTGGAGACCAGGTGGAAGCGGCAGCTTGAAGCAGAGATGCGGACACAGGGGCGCCGGCACGATTTGGCGAAGGAGGTCTGTGCCATGCTTATCGATGCCGTCAGAGGCCTAGGGCCTTAAGTGGGGTACAAATTCCACCGTCCTATGTGCTCTGTGAAAGTGAGCAATTTCTTCTGGACTCTAACTTGCCTTGGATTTATTGCTATTTACCTTTTCTTCGTGCCGTCAATTTAGTGGTGGGATTATGTTACAATTTTTTAAAAATGTACTTGGAAGTTGGCATGTTGTCTTAATTGTTAGGACACAATTTCCTGACCGAGCATGCTTGCATTGGATTACTGTTACAGGGTAGCCTAGTTGTTTGATTTGATTCCCGTCGAACTGTAAGGCACTTAGCCTCATAGGCTTTGATGGTGTTATGGTGCAATAGCTCATTTTGAATTTTCTGGAATATTCTTGATTCTTGATAATTGGCTAGTTATCTGGATTTATAAGTGTTGAAAGGGTAGTTCTCTAGCATGATATGCGTACTAATCTATAGAAAAAATGAATGTTTTCTTTGATTCCTTCTATAGTTTAATTGCTCTAGGAGAGTGGGGGGTATTCATGTTACTTTTTGTGCTCAGCATCAATTTATTCTGTTACGTTGTAGTGTCTTGTTGAAATCTCCATGCATGAAGTATTAAAGCATTGGGACTCAATTTCCGAAATTATCACATATGTTTGGTTTACTCTACTTGGCTACTTGCAAGGTGCAGGTATATTGCCAGCTGGTTTTTTCCATCCTTGTTCTAGCCACAACGGCAAAACAGTCTATTCTCGACATTAACAAAATATAGCATCTTCCCTATAAGCTAGTTTTTTTTTGGGTTTGGTACTGTTGATGGTCTAGAGAAAAGTGAGCGACTTCTTTAGTTTAACTTTCCTTGGATTATTTAGGTTACATTTCCTTCTCGTCTTCAATTTAATATTGGATCAAGTTAAAACATATGTATTTTATTTAAATCATAAGTCAGAAACTAACATAATGTGGTTACTACTGGGGTCTAAATTTTCCATTGCAGTAAAAGTGCTTTCTGTTTTTGTCAAGGGCACCGAGGCCTAGGGTAGCTGGACCTTGGCTACGGAGTTCGTAGTCACGATCCGTGGTTGAGGCGAGGTTTTGCCCCTCAGCACTTAGGTTTGGTTGGAGAAGGAGAGGGAGGAGATTTGGGAAATAGTTCTTGCTTAGCCCCCGAGTGTTCAATTACATGAATATATGGCCAAGGGCCTCAACCGATCAGAGCCAATTGCTCCTAGATTATGGACTAAAAATAGGAAACTAAACTATCCTTCCAAACTTACCCACTGGTGGTTGCCTTGCCGTGCGCGTCGTCGTGCGCGTCCATCGCGCGTGCTGCTCCTTCAGCGGCTCTGCGCACGTCGCGGGCTCGCTGACGCCTGGTGTACGTGCGCCTCCACATGACAGTTTTACTTTTCCTACAAAGTATAACGGCACTGGCAGTTTGGTTTATTTCATGTTGTTGGCTTCTAGTATCGTAAAATCACTCATTTTATTTACTTACTGAAAGAACTAAGCCAGCACATTTTGGCAAAGTCTTGATAGACCAGTTTGGTATTTGAATTTTTAATTATTGAATTTGAAGGTATTGTTTTCTAGCATGACATTTTTTGTTGTATGACCGCTAACCTTCAACACATTGGTAGTGCTAATTATGTTCATTTCTTCCAAATGCCATATTTAAATTAAAATGATGCGTTCTGATAGCTTAGGAGTTGATGTGAATGTATTGCTTTCACTATACGTTGCTTGTATAGTTGCTAGGAGCGCTTATTTAGCCTCCATGTTGGGAAGATTTCCTTTCTAAGGCAAACTAGGATGCCTTCAAATGCTACCCTTTTGGACAATGTTAGACTCGTCCATGCTGTATTACTAAGAGGTGGTGTAAGGCTATTTGCCAATGCCAACCCAGGCAAATGTATCTGGCACTACTGTATTTGATAAAAGGTGCTTTTGCATTGTCATTGGCATGGGCAACGTATTTTATCACCCAGCTTATTAGCTTGAGTGGCAAGCGTCATTGTCCAATCCAAAAGAGTACGCATAACTTTGTGTCTTAAATCTACTGAAATTGATGCTAAATAGTTGATGATAGCACCCTGGCAGCTATACTATATCGTTTATGTTCAGATGCTATGATATTATTGTGATAATTGATATTTGAAGACATAATTTTACGTAGATTTGAACCTTGAGCCTAGCGGTTCTATGGGATATGAATTATGCATAGCCCTATGCATACCCGATATGTTGAACTTCATTTTTTGTTCAAGTAGGGAGGGTTACACATATTCATCTTGTTGCTTCTATGTATAGCCTTGTTGCCATCCAGTAATGGGTTGCTTCTATATATGTGTATGGGTGGACCTGTTTATACTAAACATCCTTGAATCCTGAATGGATCTTTTTTACTTTCACACGTTTGATATTCGTTTTATTGATTTGCTTTAGTCTCAGCCATGCCCATACAAACAATCTTGAGTTAGGCAATTAACTCAAATGTGTGGAGCTGCATAGTAACATAGATACCTAACGTGATTTGAAAGAACATGCAACACTGTGCTGAATGCTTGGGTTTAAGATAGATGGGAATTTTGTTGAAGCAACTTCTATCATGTACAAAGTTGCTTTGTGGCTTCTATTGCATGACCATACCTATTTCCACACGTTCATGCTGTTTTCTTTCCTCTTCTATGTGCCATTTGTTACAACAGCAATTACAACAAGACCTTTTAGTTCTAAGTAAGTTAGAGTAGGCTAGAGTTCAAAGTCTTTCTATTGTGCCATCTGTTACTATGTAATAATTTATTCCTGTTAGCTCCATGGTAATTGTTTTCCCATCATATTTGATATTTGATGGTAGACACTTCTGTGAATGAAAATTTAAAATACCGTATATCAATAGATGTACCATATTTCCATTTTGGTCTCTTGAAGTTCCAACATAAACTGCGCTAATACCTTGTATGAACCTTTGCTCACTATCAGAGCAAATTTAATTCATTAAAGAACATTTCAATGTAGCCTCTAGCCCATCGCAATTCGTACATCGTGCCTTCAATTGTGGCCTCATATGCCTCTGCGTCCTCAATGATGCAAATAGATGGAAAGTGCAAGCTAATTCACTCTTTTGATGTTTGACACTCACATGGTCTTGGATCATTATTTTCTCTGTGCCTTGCATACATCTTGGCTAGGGCTTGATCCCCTGAGTCTTAAGTCACCAGATTGGTTTGGCTTCTACCCTCAAGTCCTGTTTGTAGCATCAATGGAACCTGTATCCCATAAATTAACCACTAATCAAATTATATGTAATATCCTGCTTGGCCAATATGCAAAATAAAATGCCAAAAATGTTAATAGACCAAGTCATATGAACCTAAATTGTGCAACACCCACACGGCTACGCCTATTATAAATATATCATACCAACTAAGTAACTCCATGAATGCCAAGCCAGTCCAACATGATAAATGCAAGTCATGTTTTGTTTATGTTAATGTAGACAAACATGATAAACATAAGGTGAGTCTCGTGCATGCCTGAGAATACAAGATCTAGACATATTATTCCATCTGCCCTATCTCTAGGTGGTCATTAAAATTTGCGTAACCATCATACTTTTTATGTGGTGAAGATGGTTCGTTTCATGTACTAAATAGTTTGCCCAAAACCTTTGGTGTTGAAGGAATATATGAATGTACTAATGCTTCGATGCCCACCCCACCCTACCATGCTCTAGGCCAAGTATGCTTTGACATTGAGTGCCACAGTCCACCTTAGATATGAGGGTTTAAAGAGGTCTAGGTACTTGGGTTAAGCTTTGGCTTGTTTGAAGTTGGGCTGAGACCCTTTCAAGACATTGGGCTTTTGAAGAAGTTGGTGAAGATGGTTTAACTTTGTTGGTTGAAGATTTTGCGTGATGCTTGACCATCTCATGGTCCATCCATTGAATTTGTTCCAAAATTGTTGGGTCCATTTGAATGCAGAAGGATGCACAAGAGCGACATAGCACTGGTTACTCCTTGTTTGGTAGTGATATTATAAATTATCAGTCATAGTAAGATGTATCATGTGCCACATCTGGAACCATGTAAATGAATTTATAAAAAAGGAGTAGCAAGAAATTAAGTAATACTAATAAAGTAGGTGGGAATTATATCGTCAATCATTATACCATTCCTTTATTTGTCCACCAAAAGAAAGTTGTATATATTTTGTTGTTGATATACGAAACATTCCTTTGTGATAAGAGGGTATCTTAGAAGTTAAAAACCAAGTTTTATAGAACGACAATTAGACCTGCTTGCTAGATGGAGCAGAATGTTGGTCTTAAAAAAGACGTCATATTCAATAGTTGAGTGTTGCAGAAATGCATATGCTACGTTAGATTTGTGGTCAAATAAGAATGGATCGAATCTGAAACGAGGAAATACGTGATTAACTAGAGGTAGCACCAATTGAAGAAAAGCTTGTACAACATTGGTTGAGTTGTTTTTACCATGTCCAAAAGATATCCTTAGAGACGCCAGTGCATTGTGGAATCGTAAGTCAAGACAATAAGGTAAAGAGAGGTAGAGAAAGACCAAAATTAATATGGAGATAGATAATAAGAAGAGATTTGAAAGAGTGAAATAGCTGAAGATTTGTACTTAAATAAAAATACTTGAAAAGTAGCTATTGACGTGACTGCACTGTGATTTGAAGATTTTTATTGGGTTTTAACTCTAGTCTACTTGTTTGGAATTAAAAGGCCGGGTTGAGTTGAGATCAGAAAGTGTAGGGAAATGGAGATATTAAACAGGAAGTTGTAAACAATGCTCCAAAATGGATTGCGCTAATTTTTCTGTTGTGAACCGTAAACTGTTAATTCTGTGAATTGTAGGCAGGGTTTGCCTTACTGGGGGAGGAGGGGTTACTGCACCTCAGCGGTAAGCCCAGTAACCATGCGGTTACTGCAGTGAACAGTGGAAAAACTGGATGGCTTTACCAAAAATTCTTTTTTTAGCTTGGTGGGGTTACCTGGCCCTCGCCATCCTAGCAGTAAGCCCTGTTACTGTGGTAACTGGTGGTAAGAGAAACCCTGATTGTAGGTACTTCTGCATTTATTGGAACTATCCACTCAATTTCATATATGCTCAGCTTAGCTAATTGCCATGCTCCATAAGTTGTGTTAAAGAACCTTTGGAAAATAATTTTGATGCTTTTGAAAAGACTACCTAATGCATCGAAAGCAAGATTTGCATGGCACTATATTTTCTGCTGCATTTTGTTGTGCTTGATGTGCAACTGTTTGTTCATTGTTTTCTGTTACATTGGATTGTTGCATACTCGCATTTTCTTTACTAATGCTAGCTATACTAAGCACGTTACACTGAACCAACATTTGGGTGAATTTTGGTAAATGCTGTCTGCTAGATGGTAATGAATGCTGACAAGACACGAAAAAAAGGTTTGGTCTTTGTGCTAAGACTGCTCATGATCGAGGGGAATAAATGACTAGAATAGCATGTGTCACTGAAAAGAGATCCCATGCACCACTTGGCAGCCTCGCATTGGATATTAGTTCTGATTTGCACCTCATCATGACAAATAACCACGATCTCTAATGTAGCCTTAGCTTTATGTACATGAATTCCATGTTAGCTTTCTGTCAGTGGATACAAGCTAAGTTTTGTTATTTGTAGAACCTTTTATTGCAGTATCACAGCATTTGAAACCCATGCATCATTGTCATTTGTGTCTACGAGACTATGACAGTTTTCTTAATTTGTCATTTCCTAGTAATAAAATTAGCATTGGGAAGATAACCTAATGCTTTGCTGCCATTGTAGTATAGGATGTTGCGTATTAACAGTGGGGCCCTAATAACTTTCAGACTTTACTGTCCATTGGCCAATTGGTGGCATGCTACAAACTTTTGCCCTACACCATGTTAGGCTGTCGATACAGTATCTTGCAACCCTCATGGGGTTTGTTTCTTCAGAAAGTTCATGTTATACTTGCCCTATAGCTGCTGCAGGTTTTGTGTATGCTGCTCAATTCTATGTACAACCAGATCACTGAAGACATGCAGAGTCCATTGCCCTTATTTCATGTTTTATTCTCATCTCAGTTTTGGTATTCTACTATGTATCTCGTAGGGTTACCAAGTCTTCCGAAACTTCTATTTTGGAGAATCATTTTGTTATACCTTTTGAATGTTTACATCGTACTAAAGTTAATTTCCTGATGCAGGTGCATTTTGGTGGAGTAAATAGCTGGATACGTAGGTGCGATGTCCATTTTGTAGGCTGATCAACCCATCCTATACTTGGTTGCTGACTGACAAGGCCCTAAACACGTTGTGGTGTGCTGCACGGATTGCACGACTCTGTTGTGCCAAATTTATGCCTAATTCGGTGGAACTTAGTTGGTGATCGTGTCAGACACTAGGTCTGGAGGAACTTATTTTGTTAACCTGCCAGCTTTAGTTCTAAGAGATGCAAAGGAAGCTTGCCCCTCATGATCATGGCAGCTCTCATGTAAATCATTTGCTAACTTCTGTTACGTCGCTAAATGTATTTTGAACTGTCCAAAATACTATGCTACTCCTATCTCTGCCTTATTCGAACTGTCTTGTCTGAAGTGTTGTGGCCTGTTTGGATCTATGCCACTTTTTTTTTTTTGCATTGGCCATTGGCAACAGTTTTTGGCAAAGTTGTTTGGATTGTTGCCAAAAATTTGGCAAGATTGACTATATTTTAATTTGTATTGCTATCAAGGGGAAACCAAATAAATTGGCATGCAAATCCAATGAGTACTATTAGGCACGGTTAAATTAAGCTACAAACCAAACAAGCCTGATACACTGGATCAGTATACTTTGATTTGCCTATCTGCATATCGAGGGGGTCGTCGGAAAACTGTCCGTTTGTTCCAACGCGATTTTAAGTCAAAATTTTCACAATAACCTATAATTACCAGGTTTAATAGTGCACTAACAGGGTGGCGGCCTGGACTTTTACAGAAATCCCCTCCCTTGGATATCAAATAATATTTGTGATCCTGATACTTTTGTCAAAACGATCCTTTCTCTCGGCTCGCAGGTTCTTCAGCTGCAAGCGCCGACCAACCGCCCCGGTGGTCGTCGGCGGAGGCGCCCGATGGCCTCCGCCGCCGTCGCATCCGCCGGCGAAGCGCGGACCTGGCACACAGCACTCCAAAACCTACTCTAAAATTCGGTGGCCTCGCCCTTCTCTCCGCCCTCTCCTTGCGCTCCTCCGCTGCCGTCCTCCTCTGCACTCTCCCCTCACGAGGCGACTAACCTCACAGAGACGGCCGCGGGATGTCCCCTGCGCCGGAGCCGAAGATAACTCTGCGCTGCCTTTGCCACCTGGTAAATTGTAATGGTACTGTGCTTCCACTTGGTCGAGATCTTATTTCAGGCGAGGATGATTTGCTTTAGGTTTGGAGTTTGTAATACTAGTCTTAATCGTTATGTCGGGAGATCATTAGCACGAAGAGTAATAACATTTTTAGTCCTCGTTACTTTGAACCCTAATATTTGGTTACAGATCATGCTGCAACCCAACCTGGCATTTTAAATTGTATTTGTTGATCATTGTGACTGGTAAATTGAAACTGTTGGCTTCAATTTTCCGTTTGTTTGTCTGCTGGAAGCTTACGTACTAATTTTCTGATAATCTGCTACTGTAGATCCTGATGTGATGCGCAGAACTAATATGAAGATTGACTCTTCTTGTTTGCTGGCAAGGTGGCAACTTTGAAATTTGAAATTAATAAACAAGAAATTGTGCTTGGCTTGAAGTCTCAATTTTAATAATTTCATAATTTAGTAACTTTGGAATTCAGAATTAACAAATACCAGATTGTACTTATGTCTTAATTTTAGTATTTTGTTAACTAATTAATTATAAATTCGAAAGTAATTGTTATCAAATTTTAGCTCACATGAACTCTTCTTTTAATTCAAACGATTATAATTTGGTTCGTCCTAGATAAATGGCTAGATCTATTCAGTTCCTTTGATTAATAGATGGTGGAAGTGCAAAAAGGTGACACAACCTGGTCCAAGCCACTAGCTCCTCTGGCAGTTAGCAGCGCATGCTGTTATGTGTAGGGTCTTTACAGAAACCAGACCGAGTCTCAGCGTACCACATCTTCCAATCCAAGCATGGTATCATGGCCTGATTATATCCATAAGCACAGTGGCCAATCATGGAGATCGATCGACTAGCTCGAATATATATCGAGTATGTATGTACTATCCCTACATATGCGTGGCCAGAAGAAACCCAAGCCCCACCAATAATGTACTCCTATATGTAGATCAACTCGTGGCTACAAGCCTACAACTGACAAAAATTTTCTTGGCATGTACTCTAGTTAGATTAGGTTTGTACTTAGAAAAGAGGATAAACGAGCTTATATAGATTGGCCTTTTTTAGTGCATGTTCATAAGAATAAATAAGTAAAAATTACAAGAACCAAGTTGTATAAATTAAAAAGAAAAATATCAAATATCTTTAAGAAAAATATTATCAAAGAGTACTCTTAAAAAAAAAGACGATACAAATACATATGAAAGATTACTTTAGAAGTGTTTAAAGTGGCAAAAAGAGTGGATGCAAAACTAAAGACTCTTGTTGGTATAATGAAAATATGCAAAGAGCTATTAAGAAGAAAAAATAATGCTATAAACGCTTGTACCATGATTGAAGTGAGAATAACATGGAGAAGTATAAGATGACAAAGAAGACCATAAAATGAGCTGTGAGTAAGACAAAGGAATGGCCTTTCGATGATCTGTATCACTATTTGAGAACAAAAGAATGAGAGAAGAACATCTTTCAAATAGCTATAACTCATGATAGGAAGAAGAAAGAATTCTATCAAGTTAAGTGTATTAATGACGAGAGAGAACATCTCTTGGTGAAGGAGGATGAGATTAAACATAGATGATAAGAGTATTTTGACAATTTATTCAATGATGGGAACGAGGACACCATCATTCAGTTAGACGACTTATCGGATGACACTAATATGAGCTTTGTGCAAATGATCTAAAAATTTAAGATTAGAAAAGTTTTAAGAAGGATGAAATGGGTAAGACGATAGGACCTGATGGTATTCCAATCAAGATGTGGAGATGTCTTGGAGATATAGCTATAGTATGGCTAGCTAATTTGTTTAACAATATTTTTTAATCGAACACGATATCTAAGAACTGGAGAAGAAGTATATTGGTACCAATATATAAGAATAAGAGAGATATCCAAAGTTATACTAATTATTAGAAAATTAAGTTGATGAGCCACACTATGAAGATATGTGAGGGAGTTATCGAACACCGTTTGAGATGAACGACACAAATCTCTATGAACTAATTTAGTTTTATGTACAAAAGATCAATCATAGAAGCAATTTTTTTAATAAGACAAGTTATAAAGCAGTTTAAAGAGTAGAAGTATAACCTACATATAGTTTTTATTAATTTAGAAAAGACTTATGATAAGTTACCAATAAATATTATGTGGTGATATTTGGATATATATAAAGTCTCAATAAATTATATTTCTCTTATCAAGATTATGTAAAACAATGACATGACTAGTGCTTAAATAAATGATGGTAACACATGTTACTTCTTGATTAAAATATAACTATATTAGAAATCAGTCTTGAGCACATACCTCTTTATATTAGTAATGGATGAGGTTATAAAAAAAAACATACAAGAGATATCCTTGGTATATGCTCTTTACATATGATATAATATTAATTGATAAGTGTCGTGCAAGAGTAAATAGAAAACTAGAGTTGTAGCAGCAGATTCTTGAGTCCAAAAGTTTTAGAGTAAGCAGAACTAAAATTAAATACTTGAGATGTGACTTTGACACTATTACATACAAGAAGAAAGATATGAGTTTATGAGGCCAAGTAGTATCTAAGAAGAACACTTTTCGATATTTAGGATTGATACTACAGTTAGATAAAGGTATTGATACGGACGTTAGCTATAGAATCAAAACGGCCTGGTTGAAGTGGCGTTAAGCATCTAACATTCTTTGTAATAAGAGAGTATCGTAGAAGCTAAAATGCAAGTTTTATAGAATGACGATTACACCTGCTATGCTATATGGGACATAATATTAGTCTACAAAAAATATCATGTTTAACAGCTAAGTGTTGTATAAATATATATGCTACGTTAGATTCGTGATCTTATAAGAATGGATTGAGTCCAAAACGACGATATACGTGATCTGAGGTAGCACCAATTAAAAAAAATTTATCTAACATTAGTTGAGGTGATTTGATCATGTTCAAAAGAGACCCTGAGAGGCACTAGTATATTGTAGAATCCTAAGTTAAAATAATAATGTAAAAAGAGGTAAAGAAATATCAAAATTAATATAGAGAGAAACAATAAAAAAAATTAAAAGAGTGAAATATATATTTAAATAAAATTACTTGAAAAGCAAATATTAACGTGATTGAACAAGGTTTTTTTAGTTTCAACTCTAGCATACCTTAAATTACTTAGAACTAAAAAGATGTGTTGAATTGAGTTGATCTTAGTGGCTTATGCCCTATAAATACTCCAATGTGCAATGCTAAATAGTTAGTCATGATGATTGTGAACAGCATGAATTGCTTGCCATCACTGTTCCTTGCACTAACGCCACTACAGAGTCTGGAATTTGTGGTTCTTGTTAGTTGTCAATCACTTCTAGACGATTCTTCATCTGTATACTCATATAGCCTTTTTTTAAAAAGATGAATAATCATATACGCTTTTGTAGTGAAAATGGTGATGATCTTCTTCTAGCTACGTTGGTTGGTTGATCTGGGTAGCCAATGGTTTTCACGGTCACTGTCAACTGTCAAGTGTGACTAGAGCAAGGCATTGCAGAATATGGAAAACAAATGTCTTGATATGATTGGCGTCTAATTATTTACTGATCATGTTATGTAGTTCAGAGTCTTCAGAGGCACACCATTATCGGTTTTTCTCACTAACTATTTCGGGACATATGTATGTAGCTCGAAGGTTGAGCCACAAATCTAGAGTCAATTGGCAAGACAGAGTTTGTGTTGTTGGCTGATAAGTACAATTGTTTTGTCACGACAGTTGAAAATGTGTAACACTCTGTTTGTTCCATATCCTTGCTACAGACAGATTATTCAGAGTATTTTTCATATGTAGCACGTTGCTTCAAATTCAGCATTTCAGCTATTGATTTACCTGATAAATGTGATAGACAGCTTTATGAATTCTCAGGTTTCAACTTCTGAATACCGTCATGCCCCCTTTCCAACCGAAAGGAGTTTGTCAGCAGCATAGCATTCAGCAAGCATCTTGGCTTTAAAAGACTAATAGCATCGATCTGATCTAAACTTCTTTTGCTCGTGCCGTTTCTAGGATAGAATGTGCATTCATCTTCAGATTCATCACGAAGGATAAGAATGTTTGGTGAGGTGCACAATTCAGATTACTGGTTGTCTAGCATAGGCCTATAGGAAACAAGTTCGGCTGGCAACCTGCAAGAATACCAATTCAAAGCAAACTCCCATCGATCAATCAGCATCGTTCCATCAATTATCGTAGTGTGGTGATGTTAAAACAGGAGCAAATACAGTTAACATTGGTGACAAAAAATATGGTACGATTCTTCTTGGTCAGCACCTATCATCTGCACCTAACATGCATCCAGAACAGATGGCAAAGAATCGAAGCCGCAAGAGGAACACCAATTTATTCATAGGATAACTTAAGAATGTTCTGTTATATATTTCCTATGGTCTTGTGGTTGCCTACTCCTCGTCCAATTTACACACATCTTGCAAGTTGCAACTAACATAATGCTTACTCCAAGACCAGAGGTCTCTGGACTCTAGAGGTCAACAAATTAGATATAGATCCATGCAGAAGTTTCTGAATTCTGATTCTGACGATGCCTCTTTGTGCGCAGGAAGAGGAGGGGAGGATTCAGGGATGGATATTATCATTCATGGATGCAAATCCTAACAAGAACGCACCATGCATCGGCGACGCATCAGCATGCACTAACTTTAATTGCCAAGGCCCTAGTTGATTGCTGCCACCATCACTTGTTGGAATTATTTTTGTTAGGTGAATTATTCACACGACCGTTGCCTTGCTTGCTCCTCACATTGCGAAAAGAACCATCCCTCCAATGCAAATGAACTGCTCATCTCTTTAGATAGATGCATACTTAAAGCAAAATGAGTGTTTCCGTGTGTGATACAAAAAGATATGGTTAAGACATGATATGGATTACTTAGCTCTGGTGGTTGTGAATTTGTGATGCCTCTCTCCAAAAGTTGTTATGTGCGTCAGACAAGTGTGTTGTCTGTTTCTTGATTGCGAAGGAGGCTATGATACTGTAGCCATCTTTTTTTTTCGCTGCTTCAATAAAATTTGTTTATCAAAGGCTCATTGAGAGCTCCTCTGTTGGGGGAATGAATTATTTGTGGATGCCCATTATTGCACCGAGACAAAAAGGTACTATCTGGAGTATGCTTACTGTTATGCACTGGATCGAATAAAAAGTTCAGATATCTCCATACCTCCGTATCCACCTCCATTCCCTCCATTCTCTGTTGCCCCCCTGAGACGCCCTCCGTTTCATATCGATGCACTGAACATATGCATCACAAATTCACCCGTTTTTGTTTTGTTATTGCTACTGATCATGACCAGACACAGTGACACAAATTTTAGTCTTTTTTTTCTTCCTAAAATGGCAAAATGCCTCCTAAGTGGATGGAATATTTTTTGATCAGTTCTTGTTGTTTGATCTATGCTTATAAACCATGTAAATATGAACTAAACAACAAAAAGAACAAAACTTTTATACATGTGTTCTCAGTGATTTAAAGTCAATGTCAATAACTAGACTATAGTAAAAAAAACCTCAGAATCTTAAAATTAGCTATAGCTACAAGACAAGACAACAAGTAAACAATAAAAGATAAAACAATACCTTGAAACCATGTGCCCTTGTTCTTCTTTAAAAAAAGAAGGTCATGGTATCAACTAAAAAAAGGGAGGAACACTATTTACATTTTTACAAGTGTCATATTTCATGCTTTTGATTGACTTATTCATCAATTTGTTGAGAGGTTCAGATCGCAAGAAACTGCCAATAAAAAAGAACACACCAATTATCAGACTTTCTGTTGATGGTTGTATTATGCCACCAGAAACCGGCCGGTCTACGGTTGTTTTCTATCTTTGGAGAAAGAAGGGCCAAAAAAACTCCTCGTCATTTTGCACCTTTGAAAAAAAAGGGTACACAAAATTTCAGAGACTCTCTCTTTTATTATTTTTGAAATGGGGATTGGTGAACGAGGAGGAGAAATGTTACTGTATTTCCTCTCAAGACAAGAGGAAAAAAAAACAGACAGGTTGCTGTGTTGTTTTCCTGCGCATGCATGGTGGTTGCAGATGTGCACACCTGTCCATAAGTGACAACATGAAGCATGACATGGGCTTTTCTATTGAGGTGACTTATACGGGTGTATGCATATGGTGTGCGAAGTACGATAAAATAGTAATAAGATTATTGTTTTTTGAGTTTATGGTGAAAAGCCAAAAGGAGAGTTACGACCGAGAGTGATTTTCGAACGAAATTCAACGGGAATATATAAAAGAGTCGCATGCTATTGCATTCTGACAAGTAAACTACAAATCAAAATATTTGAAAACGTAAATTAGAAACTGTTTGAGCTTGTTGACAATGCCAAAACTGTTTGAGCAAGTGTATAAGAGGGGCTAGGAGATCTTTGGTATTATGGACAGAAATTTCTACAATAACCTCTGCCCACCATTTCAGCTAGCTTAACAAAATCTGTCTAGCTTCCATTTAGAAGTTTTTCAAGCTCCTATTAAGAAACCAAAACAGCTGTAATATTAGAAACTCACAAACAATGATCTATCATGGATGTGCTAGTTGTCAGTCAGCATCAGTTTACCACTCACTTTCCTTCCAGCAGAGAGAGATGTTCCAGCTCGAGGAGCAACTTCTAAAAATCGTCAGAATTGAAATTAATTAAGGACTGGTCGCGTCGGATCGCGCGTGTGACGTGACCATGCCGACGTCTAGTATGTCTAATTAGCTCCAGTGTAGGTCTATCGGCTTCTCTCCGTGACTCGAGGTACGCGTGTCGAGACCTGAGAGGTCCACGTAGCTCCGATGTGGGTCCCTCCGTCATGAAGGTGTAGGTGCCGGCGTGCCAGTCAATTTGATCTTATAATTGACAAGGAGGTAAGACGAACAAGTCAATCGGACGATGAGCTGATACAATGTCTCGCTGTCGGCTGGCTACTAATAGGATCGAGTTGGTCATCGATCGTGTCCGGATGCCTTCTGCTATCGGCTGATCGTTTATAGGGATTGGGACGCTCTTCCATCGGCTAGAGAGCCAATGAAGATATAGACGAATGTCGACGAAGGATGCGATGGCTCCGGGTATAGCAAAAGCGAGATCCTGATCCATCGGCTGCAGAGCCAATGGAGGCACCAAAGGGTATTCAAATAATAGAAAAACACGCGGGATCTCTCCTGGTTGCTAATAGAAGCTGTAGCGCCCATTCATCCGTTGGAAAGCCGATGAAGTCATATATGAAGGAATAGTATAAAAGATACACCAGCTGCAAAACCAATGCTGCTCCGGATATGGTGGGCGATAAACTAAGGAGCGGGGCCTGATCCTCCCACAACATGAGACCCATTGCCCATTGTGACGCCGCCGCTAGCACCGATCTCAAAGATTGGACCTAATTGAGATAGTAAAAGACTGAGGCCAACGACAAAGGGACGGCGAACGCCAGATCGGTCGTACTGAAAGAAGGGTAGAGCGAACCTATCGGCTAATTGAGCCGATGAGAGGACACATCTGAAGATATGCGTGCATCGATCGAAAGGCCGATGCAGAAGGTGTGACGTTTGATGGAAGTCTCTGAAAATGGGTGTGTATTGGCTAAGGAGCCGATATGTTGGACGTGTTGCTTAAGATATAGATAAACTCATAGGCTAACCACTCCGACGAAACACCGGACAGAGACCTACAAGCCTATGGCTCAATCTACTATCGGTTGCCTTGTAGGTCAAACCTAACTGATACAGCACTGGACCGACGACAGCAAAGAGTGCTTGGTAAACCGATAGATCCTACATGGACGTGATGTGATATACTCGATCTAACTAAGAGGTCGAAACTAACTGATGTAGCCTTAGAGAGAGCAAGATATATCGTGATAATGGCGGTAGTTACCCTTTCGTCGAAGATCAAACTTAACCGATACAACCCCACGTCGAGAGTTAGAAACCACCGATAAAAACCTAGATAAATTATGGTAGCGATACACTAAAGTTGTATTGATCGAAGAATATCTTATAGGTTTTCAGGGGTCTATATTTATACCCTGACATTACAGAGTCTAACACGGTTACAACAACCATCAGACATTATTTCCTTAAAAAATATAAAAGAAAAATATCTATAAGAAAGTTAAGTGAAGTACTAAATATTCATAACATTCCTATCAATATAAGATATGATTTATATAAATAAATTATCTTGTCGTGAGGTCCATAGCTCCTTCTTAGACTCAGCCTCATTTGGATAGTCTCTCGAATTATTACTCGCTTCGTTCGATCGGTTTTTTTTCTATAACAATCGGATTCTTTTTTAAACCAATCGTCTTTTCAATCTATTTTTGGTAAAATATTTTTATAGTCTTAGCACCGTGTGAAAAATTTGTTCGGGCTCAAGGAACATCAGGTCACACGAAAACACTCCTTTTAAAAAAAATATGTTTACATGTGGCTAGTCGCCTGAAAAATGGTTGAATTTTTGTAACCAACGCATATTATTGGCACTTGAAAAGATGAATTTTTGTAGGCGGTCGCAAATATATATTTGCTTGCAGCTTCTTTCTCTCCCTCCCCAAGACTTTTCTCATTTTTGGCCTCCTCTTTCTTGGAGAAAAAAAAAGAAAGATATAGGGTATGGTTTGGATCTTGAATTTTTTTGATAGATTTTATTCTTTAGGATTAGTGCACCATCTTCCTATTATCTTTGATGATTTTATTTTTTTTAAATTTAAGCATTTGTTTGTAAGAAATAAAAAGAAAATAGTGTTTTTAATAGTTTCATGAATTTAGATTATAATTCTATGTCAACTTGGGGTAATTTTTTTTACAAATTCTTCTTAAGTAGTATTTTCTCACAAAATAATTATGATTTTTATTGTAATTAGTATCTCTAATGAATGATAGATAAGTTGAGTGGGTCTCTCTCTAAACCCTACTTTAGTCTTTGCAAAATGCTATATTAACAAATTAAAAGTAATTCACAATTATAATAAAGAAAAAATGTTATTTAAATTAGGCATAAATTGCATATTATATTATAGTTTGTATTTACATATGGATAGACAAAAATGGATGTATAAGACGTCAAGATTTCAATAGTCATTTTTTAACGAGTTATCAAAATTCATTAAAGTTGTGAAGAAGCATGGTATGAGCAAGATAAAGAAAAAAAATAAAAATATGTTATCCATGCTTGAACTCGAAAAACAAGAAAACATGCACAAAGGAGATTTGTAATTTGATAAATTATGCGAATGTATAAAATTTATATACCATGTATGTGAAAATATATAAGAATTATATTCAAATATAAATTTATTATATGAATTACAATTAAAAGGAAAAAGTATAGTGCGCATTTTCGCAGGTGGCGCACAACGTCCCATGCCTGTAATAATTCCTCCTATAAGATGTGTGGAGCGAAAAAATTTTTATGTTTCACATGTCAAACCCTAGTATTGTGTTACCAAGCAGCTAAAATTCAAACCTCCCAGCATGTGCCGCCACCCTGCATGCTAGCCTCCATCCTTCGGCCACATTGCCGCCACCATCGCTCCCCGTACACGATGTCGATCAATGCTACAGAGCCTCCTCACCCCAACATAGACCATCTCCACAGCCCTCGGTCTCCCCTCCATCGCCGCTCAACCTCATCATCCCCGTCACCCTCAGCCTTGTCATCCTCGGCCATGTCATCCTCACTGCCCTTGGCCTCCCCTCCACTATCGCTTAGCCTTCCTTGCTTTGACCTCGAAGAAGAAAACAAGGTGATCATAATATTCCTTTAAGGTTTATGTTTATGTTTAATTTCCTAAAAAAATATTTTTATGTTTAACACATACATGTTTTTAATGATCATTATTTATGTGATTGTGCTCTAATGGGTGTGGAATCTGATGCAGTATGTACGAAGGGGAGGTGCTTGTTTTGTTCTCGATGCATATTCAGAACGGCTAGACATATTAGTTTTGCATTGATAGATTTATTGTAAAATATTGCTAATCATGTCTCTAAAGATATACACAACAACATTCCTCAAATCGAGTATTGTTTTTAAACATTACAATCTTATACATAATTAGCTAATTAATGTGTCATAAAATCTTTCAATTAACTTGTTCAAAGGGTGCAGATCCCAAGCTTTGGTTATATCATAGGGATTATATGGTTAAATATTATATTTAATAGATGTATTATTGTTAAATACTTAAATATTTTTTTATTTGACATATGTGTAGATACCTAGAATTAATGACAAAAATAATATACTCGATGAAAAATTAAGAACATGATGAGGCATTTGTCATTTTATTTACCGTGAGATCTACTATGTTCGCGGAGAGTTCTTAAAAAAATTATAAAGTCCTATAAATTCTTGTTTTATCATTCTGTAGAGCTATAAAAAATATAAAGTAGGACGTTCTATCCTTTCTATAAATATATAATAATAATAATGTACATGAATTCGGATAAATTTTAGTTAATAAATAAATTTTATAGACGACCTATGTGCCGTCAACAAAGATTATCTGACCTATACGCTGCCTAAAAAATACATTGAGCAGGCGGGTAGGAGCCTCCTAGAAAAATCATTGTTATAGGCGTATAGTCACAAATTATTCCTCTGGTCAGTCATCTGTAAAGAAAAGTTTAGTCTGCCTCTAAAAAGGTTTTTGGGACTAGTGCTGGTTCAACTAACATAAACAAACTGTTTGTGTTTGAACGCCTGCATTTTGCAGAAATGAATCCTAACTCTTTGCAAACCTGCATATTAAAACAACTATGCAATCTCCATATCGTTTTTGTCATCTAGTAATTGACCCTCCCAAATTAAAATTGAACGGGCATGCCTGCGTCTTTGCTTACCAACTAAGTCGCCGTAGTGGCACATACATTTCAGGCTATTCATCGATTGATAATATAGCTGGGCAGATTGGTATTTTATTTCACACTGGCCAGCCGGACACCTCTTCTCTCCATTGTTGCAGGTTCAGGAAGCAGTGGGCAATATGCAGCCAGGGACCTGTCCCCTTCACTCGGAAGTGGATCCATTGCGTAGATGTGCACGTTCATTTTTTTCTCGAATATTATAACTTGTGAAATCCGATACCCCAACGTCGTTGGTGCACGAGGAACGTCCGATCGTCCATCCATCCATCAATTGCGGTGCACACACGGGTATAAACGTGGGAGGTTTGATCATATCCATTAGTTATGGAATTATTATTATTATTTAAACTTTTTATTTTTTCATTACGTGATAAACACACGCGTACACACCATTACACATACCACCATACTCGCACACCCACCGATACACCTTTCAACCAGAGACAAAAACCAACGGTATGATCTTATTGATTTTTTTTAAAAAAATAAACTCAGATTAATATTTATAGACATTAGGATTTAAATCTTAGTGGTGAAGTGCTGCAACCACAACTTCACCACCACACATCATGTGCTTTTCCCTATTTTTTTAATTTTAGGAATGAACTATTTCAAAAATTATTTCCACGACTGAATTTTTGGACTCACAATTCCGTTTGAAGTGGCTAAACAACGCTATACAACGCTTATAATTTGCCCACTCCTCATGACATCATTGTTTTAGATCTAGAAATAAAGTTTTAGAGTAGTTTAGTTTTAAAATTAAAAGTAGTTTCAAAAAAAAAATAAAAAATCGTAGTTATGGGCGTATGCAATCTCACCTCTCAATATGAATTTATCGTGCTTCACTGGTTAATCCCTAACAATCTGTATCACTTGAGCATGTTGTTAGTTGTAGGTGTGTCTCCTGCGTAATCCAAAAAAACAAAAGATTCACACGAATTCACTCTCCGGATTGGGATTGTCTCTCCAAGCTGCAGGCAGATCTAACAGAGCTTGATATGGCCGCCACTTTAGCTAGGTAGCTACTCTAGCTCGCAGTTGGCCGCACGTCAGCAGAGCTATGCCCGGATACATGGATGGTCCAACATCAGGACAAACGCTACGCCGTGCGGGGCCCACCACGCCACGCCACCGTGTGTCCTGCACGCTGAGCTGGCTCCCGCATGCAGCGCGCGCTATAAATACGCGGCTCCCCGAGCTCTCACTTCGTCGCCGCAGCTTGCCAGAGCTGGAAAGATCAGCAGCTACCGGTAGCTCGCCGGAGCTCGTGACCCAGGCCGACCACCGCCGCCGCACGCACGCACGCATCCTCACCGTGTGTACGTCGGAGAGAGGAGTGTTATCAGGTGTTCGACCGGCGCCATGGGAGTGGGGCGAGTGCTGAGCGACGCGAAGCCGTACGCGGCTATGGTGCTGCTGCAGGTGGGGTTCGCCGGCATGTACATCGTCGCCGTCGCTTCCCTCAAGCGCGGCATGAGCCACTACGTCCTCGTCGTCTACCGCAACCTCGTCGCCACCGTCCTCATGGCCCCCTTCGCCCTCCTCTGCGAGAGGTATGTGACCAACTAATTAACCATTAACCAACACATTAACACACACGCATGTTCACGTACGTACGCATGGAATAATTAACTGCATCTATGCATGCCCATATAAAGCATTACGTGCAGAGAAACTAACCCCGGCTGCATGCCATACATGCTGACACTAAGCCGGATTTGGCTCCCGTTTTTGTCGGTAAACAAATCACTGGTGTTTGGAATCACCAGCTAGCTGATCAGAACCTATGGGCACGTTTGGATCTCAGGCTAGAGTGTTCCTAGCCTTGCTTGGCAATACTTGGTATTTGGTAACAAGGGAAAAAAGCTAGCTTTGCTGGGCAAAAAAATTGGTTTGGGCAAGGATTCGCTTGCCCACTGAGGAGAGCGGAATCGGCTCTCCTCCGACGGCAAGACGCGAAGCTGCTGCATCCGTGCGTTGAGTCTCACGTTATCAGCCAGCAACCGCTCCTATAGGTAAAAGAACCAAACAAAAGATCTTGCTCTCGTGAGCGATAGGCCACCTGAGCTAGCACCGTCTTGCCTAGCTAAGCAAACTGGGTTAAGGAACCAAACACGCCCTATACTGCCCACTAATAGTACTACTCCATACTAATGCAGACATGGTAACATGATGTTGATGGGTTGATGTATTCGTGCATCCGTTCATGCATGTGCACTACACTGGTGCAACCTCCACATTACATAACCATGTGGTAGTAGTAGTGACAGAATCCGCCAAAAATTAATCAATTAATCCGGGGAAAAGGTAGCCTATTATTCCAGACTGTTTTAGAGCCAGAGAGAGTAGGTATATTTACTCCAGCAAAATGAGCATGTGACACCCCGGCAACCTAGCTTTAACGGTCGTGCGTGTAACCGCGCTTAGGCATCAGTTTTGACTGATTAAATCAATTGCTTGCATGACAGTACATTCAAGAAACGTGCACACACTAGCTGACACACTCAGAAAAAAAAAAGGATCATCAGACATCAGCTTGCTTGATTATGTTAACTGTTAACTACTCATTTATGTCAAATGGTTAACTGCATGTTCTAAAATTTGATCTCTTCTACATTTCAGGGGAGTGAGGCCCAAGATGACAGTGAGAATCTTCCTCAAGATCATGGGGCTTGCCATTCTTGAGTATGAGCCCAATAATGCCAATTCAATTCCTTTCTAGTACAACAAAATCAATCTTCCAATATGCACATCAAGTAATTAAACACAAGAATGATTAATTAACACTCTGCTTGTGTTCTATCTCAGGCCTGTGCTTGATCAGAACATGTGCTACATGGGCGCGAAGCTGACCTCCGCCGGCTTCGCCTCCGCGCTCGTCAACATCCTCCCCGCCGTCACCTTCTTCATGGCCGTCCTCCTCAGGATGGAGAGGGTGATGCTCCGGAGCCTGCACAGCCAGGCCAAGATCGTCGGCACGGTCTGCACGGTGGCCGGCGCCGTGCTGATGATCCTGTACCACGGCCCGGCGGTGCAGTTCCCGTGGTCGAGGGGCGGCCACCACGCCGCCGCCGCCGCCGCCGCCGCCGCCGCCGGCTCCGCCGGCTCCTGGCTTTACGGCACCATCATGATCGTCGCCAGCTGCGTCTGCTGGTCGGGCTTCTTCATCCTCCAGTCCAACACGCTACAGAGCTACCCCGCCGAGCTGTCCCTGACGGCGCTCATCTGCGTGCTCGGCTCGGCCATGAGCGGCGCCGTCGCGCTCGTGGCGGAGCGCCACGACATGACCGCTTGGGTCATCGGCTTCGACACCCGCCTCTTCACAGTCGTCTACTCGGTAAGCTCAAGCTGCCCAGTTAATCAAACCATCGGAATCTTTAGCCATTGACGCATCTCTCGTTCTCTAATCACGATGAATATTGCAGGGCATAGTGTGCTCCGGCGTGGCCTACTACGTGCAGGGGCTCGTGACGAGGGCGCGCGGGCCGGTGTTCGTGACGGCGTTCCAGCCGCTCTGCATGATGATCACCGCCGTCTTGGGCTCCATCATTCTCAAAGAAGAGATCACTCTAGGAAGGTAATTAATCACCTCAATTAACTATAGTAATCAACTAGTTAATCTAATTCAACTAATTAATCTACTTTTAGTTGAGGACTAATTGCGCTTTTGGAGATTCCAGTGCGATTGGCGCAGTGATCATAGTGGTGGGGCTCTACGCGCTCATCTGGGGCAAGGACGGCGACCACGCCGGCAACGGCAGACTACAGGCTACCGCCGCCGTCCCGGATAAGGACCTGCCCTTAACCACGCTGCAGGCCAACGGCGACGGCGACTGCAAGCATGTGCTCGCCGGCGGTGGAGTACTTGTCGCCGACGTCGAGATGCTGGCAGTGAAGGATGTCTACTAGTCTCAGCTGACTGATCTCTGTATGTGTGTGCACTCATTGATCTCCTCAATATCGTGTGAGACGGTGTTTTTTCTGTGTTAATTTGAGAGGTAATTAAGATGTCTAGATTATTGATTAGCCGTGGGAGTTAATGATGGATAAGATATGTAGTTACGTACGCAGTGTTATATAGGTAGCGCTGCGTCACGTACACTGCAATCGTGGAGACGGAATATCGATTAGTATTGTGTCCAACTAGCTAACTACTTTTGCGAAATAAGTTTTGTTCTATCTTAATTTTGCATTGTGTGATACTCCTCTATAGCGCAACACTTGATTCATACGCACAAGGCACAAGGTAGATAGCATGCTTTAAACAGAATCGAGTCGCATCGATCCCAATTGACGGGTGTACTTGAATCTGCATCGAATATGTGTCACGATCTGCCTTTTTTTTAACGAGAGGTCGCTAGCTATAGTTAACCTCGCTGCCTCTCTTTCCGGCGTGCATAATTCAGGGATTTAGCCTAGTGCAGGATGACGCTGATCGAACAATATTTCAGCATGGATCCTTGTCTTGAGCTAGTAGTTAATTACCTAATATAATCTTATTAAAGTAATCAATCTACTTTTGCTAAAGACATGGATAATGATAGCCTAAAAGTAGCTCACCTTTGTGGTGAGGGATTAATCACGAAAATAGAATGACGTCCTCCGTATCAAGATATAGTTTTTTTCTAGTATTTAAATTTGTCTTAAAATACAACTAATATATCTATTTTTTATCTCAACTAATCACAACCATACATCATTTATTTTTACGATAAGTCTATTTAACATCTCTCAACTCTTCGCTTTATCTAAAACACACTCTCAAACTTTAAAAACGGATATTTAATACCCAATGTATCAAAATAGAACACTCTGTACCTCCTAAAGTAATTTAGGTTAGTTTTAGTACAATTGGACGCCACCTCTACAAATAATCCATATCAGTAGAGGGGGCTTACCGATTAGTGCCACCCTATCTTTTTCTTCCTTCCCTTTCTCTCTCCCCCTCCCTCCTTGATAAGCTCAACGGAGCAACCAAAGCTATCGGCAAGCTATCTCTGTCCTAGTCTCCATCACTCCTATTACCTCTGCCCTAGATGAGCTCTCTCCCTTCGCTCTCCTATCAAGGATTGGTCCTCCTTCACGACATATGGAGGCGACCAAGGGACAAGGTGAAGGCAGTGGCAAACGGTTGTGGAGGGGAGCCGTGGCCATAGCGAGGAAGAAGGCCCAATAGCGCCGTTGGAGAAGAGGATAGGGAGGTGGGTGCCGATAGTGTGGCAGTGTAGCTAGAAGTGGTAGGGGTTGGAAGCTCAACGTTAACCACCTAGGAGAGACAGAGCTCACCAAATCCCCTCAACTACCGCCCAAATCTGACCAAGGCTTGTGAGTGAAGCATCTAAGGGATGTGAAAGGACATGGAGCTTGGCGGTAGCAACACAGCTGGTTGACGGTCATGTTGCTCCTCCACATCGAGCTTCTCTCTTCGTTGAGCACCTCCTTCTCCGAGCGGTGACTGACCACCAAGCTGTCAGTGATCTCCTCGATCTATCCTAGCCCATTTGTCATCACGCCGCCTAGCCTCCATCATGGCACCGTGCTACCCCTCTCCTCCTTCCTGTGCTTAGAGAAGACAGGGTCAACGGCGAACTCCACACAATTGGGGTGGTGTGGAGCTCCGTGCTCCCCAGCGCCATTGTCCTCATTGAAGTTAGAGAGGTCAGCTATAGGCTGAACCCGAGGAGACCGCTGCCATCGCTCTTTTGGTCGAGCTAGGCACACACTAAGTCCGCGTAGCAAGTTTGTCATTGGTGAGGGAGAGTGAGCGAGGAGAAAGAGAGAGAAGAGGGAGTAGCACTAACATACGAACCTAACCCATAATTATATTATTTATTGCAAAAACAAGGTAAAAGCTTTTGGTTTTAATAATTTAGAGTATCAAATATTCAGTTTTTAAGTTTGAGGGTATATTTTAGACAAAGCAAAGAGTTAGGGTATATAATATACTTATCCATTTATTTTTTTACCTATTTTATTTTCTCAATAAATTATCATCATTTTTTATTTTAACCTTAATCTCTTAAAAAAATAACATACAGAGAAGAGTACAAGAAAGCTTACAAAAAAAGACTATCTTAAACCGCCGAAGCTGCAATCTGTTAATCTCCTGCATAAGTGGGCTGCAGGCCTAACTAACACGAATTCCCCGGAGACTCCTCGGCTCAAATCCTTCGAGCAGCGAAAAGCCCAATTGCTATCGTCACGTGGGGGCCCATCCCCAGGCCAGAGCCGGAAACCAAGCCCGTGAGCGTGGGGGACCCACCTATCAGATTCCGAGGGAATTTCTTCATGTGCCCCCCTCAGGAAAGCTACAAAACTCCACGACGCCCCTCCCTCCCCCGCACGCCATTACTCGTGCGCTCGTTTTAGTCCAAGCTCCCCACGACTCCCCGCGACCGGAGGGGCAGGCAGAGAGAGAGAGAGAGAGAGAGAGAGAGACAGAGACAGAGACAGAGGCATCTAGATCGGCGGTGACGATGGCGATGGCGGCCTCGTGGGCGATGGTAGTGGTGGCGTTGGCGCTGCTGCTGGGCGGCGCGGAGGCGGTGTGGCTCGACCTGCCGCCGACGGGGACCAAGTGCGTCTCCGAGGAGATCCAACCCAACGTGGTGGTGCTCGCCGACTACGCCCTCATGTACGAGTCCCACCCCACCGGGCACCCCACCGTCGCCGTGAAGGTAACCCCCGCGGGCTCGATGTCCCCTCTTCCCTCCTCGTCTTCGCTTGGGGCGCGGGGGTTTTTGTGTTCGTGTCTTGGTTCTTGATCTGGATCGATGAATTGAGGAGTTTTGGGATCTCAGTGTGGCCGCTATGTTGTTCTGACTTTTTCTTTTGTGCGAATTAAACTTTAGTTAGTAGATTGGCGTTTTTTTGAGACGAAATTGCTCGTGGTGATAATTCGGACGAATTGAGTTGGGTATTCAGGTGTAAGAACAAGAAAGTGTATTCACACATAATCCGAAGCAAAATATATCTATCCTAAGTTAAAAAAGCGCAAATTTTATGGTTATTGAGTAGATGGTCTAGGTTGGAATTCTCTCATCTCCGGTGGGAGCAGTACCTGACATTGGGCAGTTCATAAAAACTATCTAATGCATGTCTCAGGGTAGTGCCAGCCTTTCAATGTACACCCGTGAGATATATTGGTGTACATGATACAAATTAGCTCAGATTCCACTTGCTCCGCGCTTCAGATGGGGATAGCTCTTTAATTTTAGATTCCCTATGCAGGATTGCGGTCTCCTAAGTAACTTTACATGCAAGATTTCACTTTTTCCACCTGTTATTGAAAGTTATAAAATACCATGCTTGTAGATACCGATACTATAAATAACGAATTGGGGATACTTGCATCAAGGTCAAACAAATGTGTGATTGTTTTTTATTCACAATTAATGTTGTGACTAGGCATTACCAATAACTTTTGGGATTAACTGCAATGCCAATATTTATGTATCATAGATTGTGCAATCAAGGACTATGTGCTAGTCGCAAACATGTTAGTCCAATCCGTAGTTATTTTCGTTAATCATGATGCATTGGAAAAGACAAGCCTTACATGTTATTTTTTTCAGAAATCAGGTTTGCAAGGAAGCAAATTTAAATTATGGTGACTGATAAATGAGTTTATTATTGCTTACTTTTTCTTTCTCTCCACCAAGTATCATGATTCATTTCAAATCAACTTATCTTTTCCTAGAATAATGTGTGCTGCTGCAAACCTATTTGTCTTGCACATAGATATAACCATCATGTTTAATAGTGTCTCTTCATGTTGTATATCTATGAGCACAGTGGCCTTTTGGCTTCATTACTGAAATACTATAACCTCAAATGCTTGTGATTTGTTTAGGTTACCTCACCATATGGCAATACCGTACATCACAATGAAAATGCCATAACGGGTCAGTTTGCATTTACAACTTCAGAAGCTGGAAATTACCTTGCATGCTTCTGGCTAGACAGTCTGGAGAAAGGATCAGGAACATCACTAAATCTCGATTGGAAGATAGGGATTGCGGCAAAAGATTGGGACACTGTTGCCAAGAAGGAAAAAATTGAGGTGTGGCTATGGATTAATCATATACTATATCCCTGCGCTCATGTTAAGCATTATTTTGTTTCCTTTTCTTTTTCTGTTTTTCTTATCTGAATTTTCTTTGACCAGGGTGTAGAATTAGAGCTCAGGAAACTTGAAGCTGCAGTGGAGTCCATTCATCATAATTTATTATATCTCAAAGCAAGGTGAATTTTTATTACTCTAATCTACTAGAACCGATATTTGAATATGTAGATAATTTTACTGATTCCTACTGCAAACAAGATACTAGTTGGGAGTAGTAATGCAATCGTGGGAGTAGAACAGTCAAGTTTGAGCTTTATCAGCATGGAAAAGCAGCACATCAGATCATGTCTTTTCTCCCCTAAAAAATGAATTGCTGTCCTTGAATTTTGTCGTGGACTTGCCATAGCGTATGGTGATCCAGGGAACACAAAATTATTGCTGTAGTTTGTCCTGCATAGTATTGGAATCGGCATGCATGATCCAATCTGTCTTTACAGGGAAGCGGAGATGCGGACAGTGAGTGAGAAAACGAATGCTAGGGTCGCCTGGTTTAGCATCTTGTCACTGGGAGTCTGCATCGTGGTGTCCGTTTTGCAGTTGTGGCATCTCCAAGGTTTCTTCAGGAAGAAGAAGCTCATCTAAACTGATCACTTGTTTGATATGTGTACTCCAGTGTTAACTTACCTTAGGAGAAAGTGAGAGTTTTTGCCATATTTATTTCGAACAGCTCATGTGATGGACAGATACAGTTGGTTGATACTCTATACATGAATTCAATAGCAAGCAACATGTACTGTGTTCAGAATTGGTTCTGGAATTATTCAGCTGACGTGGATGATCTATATGCTGAAACTCTCAATGCCTACTCATTTATCTGAAAGCTTCTGGTGCGATTGAAATTTGAAAACGACAAATTCCATCTAAATTCGAAATTAATCTCTCTTTTTTTGAGAAACAGAGTTTGGGCTTCTTTTGGTCTGGTTGGGCCTCTGTTGAACAGGTCATGCCACGTCAGACTTCACCGGACGCACGACTGTTCCGACTCAATTGACATCTGGTTGCAGCCAACAACAGTGAAGCTCAAGCCACGCTCCACCTCACGATGCCTCCTCTCAGGCGGCGCCGCCACCACCGCCGCCTCCTCGCCGTCGTTCTCCTCCTCCTCTCCGTCCTCTCGCACACGGCAGACGCTTTCACCGAACTCGAGTCCGTCCAAATCGGGCGCTTCCAGAACTTCCTCCGCATCCGGACCGCCCACCCGTCGCCGGACTACGCGGGCGCCGCCGCCTTCCTCCTCCCCTACGCCGCGTCGCTCGGCCTCCGCACCGCCACGCTCCACTTCACCCCCTGCAAGTCGAAGCCGCTCCTCCTCCTCTCGTTGCCGGGCACCGACCCGTCCCTTCCCTCCGTCCTCCTCAACTCCCACCTCGACTCCGTCCCCGCGGAGCCCGAGCACTGGCTCCACCCGCCCTTCGCCGCGCACCGTGACCCCTCCAGCGGCCGCGTCTACGCCCGCGGCGCGCAGGACGACAAGTGCCTTCCCATCCAGTACCTCGAAGCCATCCGCGGCCTCCGCGCCGCCGGATTCGCCCCTACCCGCACCCTCCACATCTCTCTTGTCCCCGACGAGGAGATCGGCGGGGCCGACGGCTTCGAAAAGTTCGCCCAATCGGAGGAGTTCCGCGCCCTCAATGTCGGATTCATGCTCGACGAAGGGCAGGCGTCGCTGACGGATGAATTTAGGGTTTTCTATGGGGATAGGCTGGTGTGGAGGCTCATCGTGAAGGTTACCGGCGCGCCTGGCCACGGTTCGAAGTTGTTCGACGGCGCTGCCGTGGAGAATTTGATGGATTGTATGGAGACCATTGCTGGGTTCAGGGATGCACAATTCGGGATGGTGAAGGCTGGGAAGAGAGGTCCTGGAGAGGTGATGTCTGTAAACCCTGTGTACATGAAGGCTGGCACACCGAGCCCCACGGTAAGAACAATGCTACTGAGTACTAACCATATTTATTAGCTCAGGAGAAGATAGTGCAATAGTTGTGACTTGCAAGGAACTAAATTCTAGTTTTGAGATGGTCAGACAACATTATCGACTTCACCTTAAAGCCAAGATAGGCGACATATTCCAAAATTGAAATCCACAAATTTGCTTCTGATTCTTCCTGCAATAGTGTGCTAGGAATTATGATCAACTTTATTGCCTTGATAATAGGTTGCAGGGTATTAGTTAATTACATTGTCTATTGCTATACCTGTATCTGCTGCTTCAAGTTAGTGTTCAAAGCATATGCTTTTACATCTTTACTATGTTTTAACACGGAGAGGTAATGTTATCACCACGCTAAGTTGTAGAGTTAGTCAACTCCCTATCTCAAATGAACAAATGGTCAATCATAAGCATGCATTGGAAAGGAGATAGTCAAACTTAAGTAGTAGGGCTTGGGAAGTATACTGCTTTTTATGCACTAACCATTCATACCTGATAAGCATGAAGGCTGAAGCAAAAATACCAACTTGCTTCCCTTTGTTTTTTTTTTTTGATAGAATGGTTAAGGGAGAATTTCTATAATTGTTCTTGTAAAGGTTAAGCACACTCACATGTCCATCATTGCAGTGTCAAATATGTGGCTTTGTCAACAATCTGTATGCATTTATTTCTGCTGAGACTACTTTTGATGAAATTTAACCTATTGAAATTAGTGGCAAAAATGTAGAGTTTGTCCTTGAGCCAGAAACAAGTGGCCATAGTTGATTATCATCTCCTTTCGTTGATTTTGGTCCCATGGTCTGTTACTTCTGTTCATTTCCATGCCTTTGTTGCTTTCTTTACAACAATGGGAAAAACTTGCATGAAGTTCTGCAGTTTGATTGAACTTTGCTCATTTTCATCTGTCAATGTTGCATGCAACAATTGAAGTGCAAGGGTTGGATGTTGATACTTGTCACAACTCTTTTTTGTGTGTGATAAATCCTTTGACTGTGGGTATGACATGTTTCTAGCTACATTTACTTAATCTTTGATTAGCATTTAGAAGAATCCAATATAGCCGATGCCACTAGCTTGTAGATATATACTTGTCATGCAAGGGGTTCAATAGAAGAAGATGGCAGAGGATGTGAAATTGGTCAGAACATACCAGACTAAATCTGTGATTACATAGATCATGATCATTGAAGTAGAGTTGAAGGGCCATCCCAATACGATATGTATTATATTTTGGTACCATTTTTTTTCTTTTGAATGTGAGTGGCGATCAATTAATCATATACATGTCTCCTGAAATTAGCAGTGCCTCACGTCTCAAATAATTGCATTTGATCTAGAACTATCTTATAGACTTATACATACGAAGATTGCATCTAAGTCCGACATTCCCACTATCATTATACGACCCTCCCTTTATTTCATGAACTGTTCGTTTTACTACATTTGGCTGCACATTGTATGTGGCACTAATTTTTTGTACTGCTAACAACTTTCTCTGGGCACCAACTATCAATTTTAGCTCGAGGTATCTATTACCTACTATCAAGGTAAAATAACAAAGTTCTAGTGACGATGATGGCATGCACTGAATTCAGCATCAGCATACAGTTTATTTATTTGGGCTTTCAAGTATCTAAGGGCAAATTGATGCAGGGTTTTGTGATGAATATGCAACCCTCAGAAGCAGAAGTGGGTTTTGATTTGCGCCTTCCTCCAACTGAAGACGTTGAAGATATCATAAGAAGAATCAAAGAAGAATGGGCACCAGCTCATAAAAACTTGACCTACAAGGTGAAATTGGTGCAGTTTTATGCTGTTAACAGAAAATAACTTAAACTCTGTATCAAGAAGCATCATGTATTGCTGAAATGGCCGACCTCCCGAATTTTACTGTGTACAGCTGATGATTAAAGGACCAATGCACGATTTGGCAGGACGTCCCATAGTCACCCCAACCAATGCATCAAACACTTGGTGGTCTGTATTTGAACAGGCTATCACATCTGCAGGTGGAAAGCTAGGTAAGCCTGAGATTTTATCTTCAACCACAGATTCACGCTTCATCAGGCAGTTAGGCATTCCAGCCCTTGGGTTTTCTCCAATGACAAACACTCCAATATTACTTCATGACAATAATGAGGTAATCGATCTTGGCTTGCTGTTGTTTATTCTTAAACATAATGTGATGCTCATGCCAAGTGATGTCTCAAACTTTGCAGTTTCTGGAGGATAAAGTATTCCTAAGGGGCATCGAAGTGTGTGAACATATTATTAGAGCACTGAGCTCCTTTAATGGTTGATTCATAACAGGAAACTGCTGTTGCATAAAGTGTACCATTGATGTATTTTCATCTCATGCCACAAAACTGGAGTTGCATGAGAAACCACCCTCAAGCTACAGTTTTGTCAGAATTGGTTCAGGCCCAACCAACCATACCATAATAAACATATTGGGAATAGGGATAATTGTAAATCTGCTGAACATGCTACTTTTAATGATTGTGTAAGCAGATTAATTTGTACAGACACTTGGATTTATGAAGTATGAACTGCAACAATATGACACTTGCGGCATCCTTTGAAAAGGATGATTTTTGAAGGATTTTCACGGGAATTAAACTAGTCATGTGAAAATCAAAGATCCTTCCAAATGAGCCTTAGTCCACGGCTTGACTGGCGTTACCACTATCAGCCTGTAATTCCGCGGGTTTCATCTGTTTTATGGGAACTTCTGCATTTTCTTTCTTTGCAGATTGCACTGTCTTGGATAACTTGGAAGCTTAAACACACGATGCAATTAGGAGTATTATTTGGTGAACATATTTCACGTTGAAACAACTGTGACCTGTCAGTTGACGCGACGAAATTCGAGATTTCGAATGGCATGCTGGTGATCATGAACTAGATACTCTTCCCCACTGTGAGTTGGAACTGCTCAAGCCGCTGGACCAGAACTACGCATCATTCGTTCAGATCATGATCAGCAGCACGTCGTTAACGCGTCAGACCATCATCATTCTGTCAGTTAGAAAACGAGACGATATGTATATATATATATATATGCTTGTACTTTTTAGGCCAAAAAGGACTCTACCCATGTGGATGAATAGTCTCTACCTTTTCGTTTCTTTGAGGAACATTAACCTAGCTTGGCCATGGCGGCAGGAAGCTTCTTTGCTTCTTCCTAATCCTGCCCATCCACTGCACTGTCTCCTGCACCCAATGCATTCCAGCTGCTCGCCTGACGAGCTGTGAAAGATACCACGCAAAAAAGAAAAAAAAAAGTTTAACAACTATTCGCGCTGTCCAATCGCCCCGGTTTGACGAACTAACGGAAAGAACACAAAATAAAACTGACAATTTTTTTTGTTCTCACTGGCTGTGTGTCACACCTGCATCATCACATCGATCAGGCATCGTTTCTGCGAACTAGGCTGTAAAAACGCGTCTCAGTGTGGGCCACGATGAGACGCAACTGACTGGGCACTGATTTGGGCTTAGTTTGCTTTCTAATGCGTGATTTGTTACTTTTTTAAGGATTTTTTTGACGTCAGACACCGGTTTATTGCGAAAAATCTCTGGCAAAGTGTTCATCTGGCAACTTGGCAAGTGGAGATGCATGTCACATGCAAAGCTAGCGCCGTACGTAGAGAAAATGAAACAGACTACTAACAGAGTGCCTGCCTTTCTGAACTTGGCATGCGTTCAGATTCGTACATACTGAAAGGTATCGGGCTAAACTAGCAGTGAAGTCAATAAATTGTCGATTATGCGTACATAGCTGCATTAACATTAGTCTCTCCATTTGTTTCATAAGTAACGTGATGTGGTTAAAAGCCACAGGGGTGATGTTGAGAGGGAGAAACATTTTGTGTGGGTACAAACTAGCGTGAAGTCTGAAGCATTTGACATAAGTTTCATCCCACAATCACCTTGCCGACCAACTAATGCATGCATATGTTAGGCGATCAAGGATCCTTATGCATTTTCCTTTTTTTCAGGCACAGACACACTTTGGGTTCACAAATGACTTTAAACATTTAAACTTTAATCAACTACTCTCTCCGTCACAAGTATAAAAATTCCAGCACGTTTCGAGAGAAATTACACTTAATATAAGGTGAAATCACTTTTATATCCTTGGTTGAATTCACGTGATTTGCTGGACGGATGAACTGTCTAGTATGAAAGGGGTATACTATCTTTGCAAGTAAAAAGTGCGTTACTGACGTACATCATGTGAAGCTATATCTTAATTTGCCTTTGGGACGTTGCTTACGCGAATCGGGGGAGTATAGCACAGGGTAAGTAACTATCGTCGGCAGGTTTCACTTCCGCTCGCATCTAGCACCATTTTTGCTACCTACACCCACGCTGCTACTGCTGCGTAACGCGGCTTCGGACGCCGCCCCCATCCGAATCCCACCCACCCCTTCCCCTTCCCCTTCCCTGCACCCTTCACTCCTTCAGTGCAGCTAGCTCTCGCCCCCTGGTGTCATACTCTCTCATCCCACCAGAATCACTCGGATTCGTACGGGTTTTCCCCTGTCCATGTCCGTGCTGACGCCCTATGCCGCCGGGATCCATGAAGTTGCCACCCTTCCAAAACGTAAGCATCGACGCAACATGTACAAGTTAGTAATATTTATATTTATTTATGTTTATATTTTGGAATGGATGAGGAGTTTTTATTTGGAATTTGAGGTGGCAGCCTTGTGGATTCCGGCGACATATGATATACATAAGCAACGTGGGAGCTTTGTATATTCTAGCGACATACGAGAAATATTTTTATTTTAAAACGAAGGGATTATATTTCTCCACTACTACGCTAGCTCCGACGCATGTTAAGCTGCCAGCCTACAGCTGCTGCTGTGTCCTCTACGTGTGAATTCCCACTGCTGTTCATTGGCCGAAATGAACAGCAGCAGGCAGGCAGCCGCGTCGTCTCCCCAAAACATTGTTTACGCATGTCGTGATCTAACGCGCGGTCCATTCGTCGGCAGGTTGTTACAGCTGGGAGCGACTAAACTAATCACAAACGCTAATGCAACGGCCGGTTAAGTTGCAAGATTATTGTTTAACTAGTACAGTTTTAATGACCAAAGTGTCAGTTCCTACTTCGCTCTGAGTTTAAGCAAGCCTCAACGCATGGCGGCACATGACAGCGATTGACCTAGGAGAGCATAGTACACGGCTACGCGCAGCCGTTTACCAATCTGCATGTAGCATCATTGGCAAAAAGGGACAGTTCCATGGCCGGCCGTCAGCATGAGCAGATGAGCTTAATCTATTCCTAGTGACAGCTTGGTGTTGTTGACACTTGACACGCACTAATTAGCCGTAGCCAGATGTGCGTACTACGTAAGAGTCTCATTACAATAAGCCACATTAAGTCTAATCACCCTATTATTAATTTCTCCATTACTTTATATGCTAGTACTGTACACGTCTACTGTGCCTACACAAACATTGATCGATCGATCAAGTCTAACACACAGGATGCTTCCTGGTTTATTTCCCTCTCCATTATTGCCAATTAAACGTCGTACGAGTGTACGATTCGGAATGGAGATCACATTAATTATTTGTCACACTATCTCCTTGATGTGAACAAAATAGCTAGCTCTATTCAACTAATTAACAATTGGTAATAAACAATCACATGATAAAGTCACACACGACATTAGGACAGTTTCTGACATGTAATGTAGTACCCTATAAATAGAGGAAGGAAGACACATCGAAGTGTCAAGCACGCCACACAATGAGCATCACCGACAGCAAGACACAGCCAAGCACAACAAGATCACTTGCGTTTGAAGCTATCAACATCAGCTGGGACGTCAGATAAGCAAGCGATAGCCATGGTGAAGACGGCGGCGAGCAATGGTGCGGCGGCGAGGGCGTACAAGGGGGTGCGGATGCGGAGCTGGGGCTCGTGGGTGTCGGAGATCAGGGCGCCGAACCAGAAGACGCGGATATGGCTGGGATCCTACTCCACCGCCGAGGCCGCGGCGCGCGCCTACGACGCCGCCCTGCTCTGCCTCAAGGGCTCCGCCGCCGCCGACCTCAACTTCCCCGTGCACCTCCCGTTCGACCTCCCCGCCGCCGCCATGTCGCCCAAGTCCATCCAGCGCGTCGCCGCCGCCGCCGCCGCCGCAGCCAATGCCAGAAGCAGCGGCAGCAGCGACGCCGTCTTCGCTAGTGTCAACGACGACAGCGGAAGCTCCAGCGAGGCCAGCACCCCGGCCTGCAGCTCCAGCAATGCGGCCTCGCCGGTGAGCTCCCCTGAGATGGTCATCAGCGACGACGTGGACTACAGCTTGCTCGCCGACATCGAGGCGTTCTTCCAGTCGCCCAAGTGCATGGAGTACGCCATGATGGACCCGTGCAGCGCGTTCTTTGCGCCGGCGGCGCCGATGGCGATGGAGGAGGAGTGCTGCTGGGAGGAGGAAGGCGACATGGCGCTCTGGAGCTTCTCTCTGGACTGAAGTGGAGTCAAAGAGGAAAGAAACAATTAAGCAAACGGACTAGTTAATCGTTAATCAAGTAATCAGAGCTAGCCATGCATGGTATGGTATTATATATATACAGTTAATTTAATTTCATATATATGATGATACTTTGATTCGATGTAGACATGTAATAAGCTAATGAAGCATTGTAGAGCTCTCATGAAGCTACATGTTTTAAGGCAGCATCCATGGAGTTAACCTCCTTACAACTGTATATATGAAAAACAAGAACATTATGGCATTTCACGCAATGTTTCTACCTTTTCTTTTAAAAGTAACTAGCACGTTTCCCACGCAATGTTGCGTGGAGCTAGATTTTAAAAGAATTTGATTTGGTATATTCTTCTATTTTCATAGTTTCAAGATACAACCTAAGATCAAAGTACAATTGAATTTAATATATAACTATTAGCTTCTATAGATATAATTATAATTTCTATATAGATAAATTTTAAAAGTAGATAATTAGACGTTATATATAGTTAGTTTTGCATATAGTTGTTTTGTATTCAACTATATCAATTAGTTTTGTAATTATGATCGGGACCTGCTTCAATGGCATTTTTTTACCACTAAAATAAACAATACTGTATAAGTAAATATGGTAGATAGATTTACAGCAGTGCAGATGATCTATGCTAGTCGATAGGTTAACTACATTATTAACGTTAAAATTTAGACAGCTCGATAATGCATTGAAAAATGCCGATCAGTTGTGTGATCGTTACGATAAAGAAGCCGATTGAGTTAAAGAAAGGGAAGACTCGATTTCATAATAGAAGAGTATCTAGATAAGATTGTGTTTAAGAAGTAGCCATGGTTTATGATAGGATAATCTATTCTATCTTATATGGATAGATAGTTAACTTATTTAGAGATATTTTCTTTTATTTTTGTTAGAAAATGTCGGACTCTGTAAACTTAGGTTATAAATATAGAACCTCTGGAAAATTTGTAATAATCATCAACTCTCAGATCAATACAACCTCGACGCATCGTCACTCTAATTTATCTAGGTTTCTACCGATAAGGTTTGGCTCTTGACGCAGGGCTACATCGGTTAGATCTGATCTCTGGCAAAGGGGTAAGTCTCGCTACTATCTCGATATGTTTCGTTCTGTCTAAGACTTCATCGGTTAGCTTCGACCTCTTAGACCGATAGAATATATTGCATCACGTCTGTACGATATCTATCGGTCTATCAAGTTCTCTCCGCTGTCGTCAGTCTCATGCTATATCGGTTAGATCCGACCTACGAGGGCGCCGACGGTAGAATGAATTTTAGGCCTATAGGTCTCTGTATGGTGTTTTCATCGGAGTGTTAGCCGAAACATCACGCCTAGCGTATCGGCCTCTCGGCCGATACGCACCAGGTCTTCAGAGACTTTCCTTCGAACGTCACGTCAAGCGTATCGGTCTTCCAGCCAATGCGCGCCTGTCTCCAAAGAGACGTCCACTTATCGGCTCAGCTAGCTGATAGGTTCGTTTCGCTCTTACTTCAGCACGTCCAATCTGGTGTCCACCGTCCCGTTGTTATTGACCTCGTTCTCGTACTGTCTCGGTTAGGTTCGATCTTTGAGATTCGATGCTAGCAGCGTCATCACGGTGGGTGACGGGTCTCATGCTGCCATCTCTATCCTGTGCCTCCATCGGCTTTACGGTCGATGGATCAGAATCTCACGCTCGCAACACCCGAAGGCATCCTATCCTTCATCGACATCCGTCTACGTCTACATTAGCTCCCCAGTTGATGGAAGGACATCCTGATTCTTATCGGCGACCAGCCGATAGCGAGGAACCATCCGAACACGGCCGATGACTAACTCGATTCTATTAGCAGCTAGCCGATAGAGAGAGCTCGTATCGGTCCATCGTTCGACTAACCCATTTGCCTCACCTCCTTGTCAATTGCAGGGTCAAATTGACTGGCACGTCCGCACCCGTACTGTCGCGTTGAAGCCAACATGAAATCCACAGGCCCCGGCACACGTACCTTAAGCCACGAAGAGAAGCCGACCGACCTGCACTGGAGTTAAGCAGACCTCTCAGGCGTTGACGTACTCGCGCCAGATCCGGTGCGAACAGGTATCGGCAATAGTATTGTGTATACGATTTGTTGGCTCTTATACACGCGCACACAAACATATTTTTATACAGGATCTGTCTAAAATTACAACTTTTATGTCATGTTTGACTTACGCTATATATATATATGGAGGAGAAGCTCTCTAAAGCTAACTGACTATCTCGCCGAGCTTGAAGTGAGTTGTGCCGGTGGTCGTCGACTCCGTTCTCTGCTCCAATTGTCCATGTTGCGCACACGAGGCCACAATCCAATTTTCAGTAGGCTGAAATAGACGGCAGATCATAATAAATTCATACCGGACAAAATCTTTTGTGCCTAGAGAACCAGAAATACACTGATATCCATTTGAGTGGACTGTTCTGTGCGGCAGATCAGGGACGAAATCCAAATTGTAGCAGGCCCTACTGGATCGCAAACTTTCTACCCATGCAGAATTTGGTGGGCCAAATTAGGCCGTGAAATCTGTCAGCGAACCAGACTCGAGTGGGCTAAAAAATGGCGGGTCCAATTCATTATGTTGTATTTTTGTTCGTTCTGTACATTTTTGGTGGGCCCATTTTGATTGCTAGTCATTGGTAGCGGCCCAAATTCTGGTTGGCCTACATGAGCCGATTCATCTATCGTAGAACCAGTCTGAAACGGGCCGGGTATTTGTGGGCCAATATTGCTATCTTGTACGGTGTGTACATTTCTTTTTTTAAAAAGTCTATTTTTTTCGAATCTAATTTACCTCTCTTAACTATAAAATCCTTGACTATAAAACTGGATACAAAGTCTTCCTCAATATCAATATCGGTATATTTTACCTCCTTGAGTGGTTTTAACGGTGGTTTAATCCAATGTGGCATTGGTGATTAAGGTCCTTGGTCCTTCTCTGCTTGGACTCCCTTCTCCACATCAAATCACTGCGCTCTCCTACTGCCACGCTATGGTCATCATCAAGGCCCCATCTCCACCATCTTTAGCTCACCCCCAACTTCTAGCCCATCGCTGGTGGGCTGACCTAAGGCACGTTGCCTTGGGGCATCTCTGCACAGGCTCTTTCCTCCCTTTTCTTTACTCTTCTCCATGGCAGCGAGTTCAAGCTTGAATGGCATTTTTGACCAAACACAACTGCACAACCCCATGGGGGCTTTCCACCACCAATCATCGCTTTGCTGCCTTTATCGCCACCTCATCAAGCAGCCTACCATTGCCACCGTTCCTTAATTAAAGGAAGAGGAGGGAGGGGAGAGAAAAAAAGACAAGGAAGAAGAGAGAAGGTAGGGTGAGATGGCCACAATATTTCTTTTTTTAGTTTGTTTTCTTATGCCTCACAGCGGTGCTCATTATTTTTTTAATTTTTTTTGTTAATATAAAATTTTCATGTAAGTGATATGTCAGAATGCATAAAATCTAGATTAACATGTATACCACTTGTGGTGCAATAAGCCGGTTTGAGACGATATACCCGGTTGCATACATATTCGATCCATAGTTGAGGGAGCTTGTTTGGACTTTTTCCTTTACGTTTGGACCCCATTTGGATCGTTATTATTGGTGGGTCTTGTTGGGCCTTCCATTATGTCCGGATGGGCCCACGGGGAAGAGGCACTCGAACGCTGGGGAGACGGCCGTGTTCTATTCCGGCGATCGGAGGCCAGAGAGCTCCACCGGCGGTTGATCCACCATCTCCACTGTGGTAAAAGGAGCCCTCTCCTTCGGCTCATTGCAGTGAGCCAGCGAGTACATCGCGCGAGGTGCGTACGTGTCAAAGCTAGCTGAAGTCCATTTTACACTTTGATACACGACGTTACTTCTATTGGAATATATACATAAATTTTTACAGGAATTCATAAAATATTAACAGGGATCAATTTTATTTCTATACAATAGGAATCGGAAATACTTTCAGTTCCATTCCGTGCTTTATTTTTTTTCCGTGAATTAATTTCCACGAGCGCCATATACACGTACGAAGCGAAGAGTGGTGAAGTGGTTAGTGGTGTGCTTCATGGAGGCCAGGTGCGGATCCAACGTGGGTGCTAGGAGGCTTGATCCTCCTCACCCCGTCGGCACGTGTCTTTTTTTTTTTTTACCATAGATGAGAGCTTAGGGGTGCCGATGTATTATTATCCAGTTTAAACCACCAATTCTTTTTTTTTTCTGGGGCGGATGAGCTAAGCTATCAGCTGCCGGAACGAACCGCCGACGATGGCGCCGATCCTGGTGGCGTTCACGTAGTCCTGCGGCGCGTGCGGCGGCAAGCCGGCGAACACCAGCAGGCCGATCACCCTCGCCGCCCTCATCAGCGACCCGTCCGCGTACTCCTTCCCTTCCACGTACCTGATGGCGAACCCCCGCACCAGCTCCAGAGCCGCGTTCACGTGCCTGGGCACGTAGTTCGCCCACGACAAGTGGTAGTTCTTGTCCGGCTCCTCCTCCATCGCTCGCGCTCTATACAAGCTGTCGATGTAGATGCACTTGCCGAGGTGCTTGAACTCGAAGTCGGCGTCGTCGTAGGGCAAGCGTGGTACGACGTCGTTGCAGTACACGAACCGGAAGTACTTCTTCTTCAGGCGGCTGCTCGTCTCGAACCAGCGGCGGAGCCCCGCGTCGCCGACGCGGGGCTGGCCGTAGGTGTACACGCCGTCCAGCCTGTCCAGCACGCCGTCCGCGCCGTGCAGCTCCAGGATGACCAGGAACAGCACGGCGAGGGCGCCGCCGAGGCTGTGGCCCGTGACGACAAACCTGGCGCGCGGGTTGTCGGTGAGGAACCTGTCCAGGCGGGCGCGGACGGCGTAGTAGGCGAACCTCCTCTTTCCGCTGCCCGCCGGCTCCGGCGCCGCCGCCGTCTGCTTGTTATCGATCTCCGCCGGCCAGCCGACGCTCTTGTCGGCGTAGTTCTTCTGCAGGCCCAGCGCCTTCATGAAGCCGCCGTGGACCTTGCCCACCTCCGGGATCTCGTACCACGGGATGTCCACGTCCGTGCTCCACTGCTCCATGTCGAACGGTCGCGTGCCGCGGAACGCCACCACCACGAGCTCGGCGTTCTCCGGCTTGTCGGCGAACACGAACGCCTGGGTCGTGTTATCATATTGGAATTCTGAACCAGGAGAAATTACAAGACGCATTAGTTTACTCATAATTATTTGACCACTAATCAATTGTGCATAGCACGCATTAACTCTGTCATTAATACTATCAAAATCTGCTCTTGATCTTACCATTCCAACAGTTGAAGAACTCCAAGAATTTCATCTGCAGAATCATGGACATGGGAAGTCGAGAAGAGATGCTGTTAAGCACTACAAGGACGTTTTATACTCTCTTTTGTATAAGTTGCAAGAATTTTTACAAGCATTCGAACTACAAACTAACCTGCCAACGGTTTTCGACGACGTCTCTGATGACGACTTCGGTCTCGTAGGCTAATTTCGAAGCCATGATGCAGAGAGCTGCGTGGTAATTGCTATCCCCTGGCTTAATCTTCTTGTCCAGATCGACCCTCGTGTCGAGAAGTCCAATGAACGATCGGTAGCTGGGTGAATTTCTGTCCGGAGTTATCACCTTCCCTGCAATGTAAATTGTCAATCTCACGGTATTGTTCCTGTCTGAAAAATCACTGTCATTACCTATTATGTGTTTTGTGAGACTCTTTTGAATTTCTTGTGATACATATCGAATTGACAATGAAAATCACTGTCAATACCTAATTAGTGGCGTGTTTTGTGACAACTCTTTTGAATCTCTTGTGATACATGTCAAATTGATAATGAAAATCACTGCCAGATGTATTTTGTGAAGACTCTTTTGAATTTGTTGTGGTACGTGTCGAATTGACAATGATAAGGGGTGTATCTAGCTACCAGATGATTGTTGCGGCCGATGGGTATGACAAGAAGGGATCAAGCTAATGATCATATTTAATTTAGTTTCTTTAAGGATTTAATCAACCCCTATAACACAATATAAGAAGCTAATGTAATGTAAATAGGGATGAGCGTGGGTCGGTCATGGGGTTATCGGTGGCTGGGTCTAGTTTAAATAAATTTTATTTTTTAAAATGAAACTAGAGCCGGTTGGTCATGCATAGTCCGTAGTCCTAACTCGTGCCTATCCTAAATGTACATTATCCTTAAACTAGGGGATTTATCATACCATTTTGCAATAAAAATATAATTGGTTTTGATATACAACTTTTATATATTTTATATTCCTACAAATATATATGTTTCTATATGAACTAAAAATACAATTGTATTTTATATATGACTCTTAAAAAATAATTAGATTATATATATAAATATTTTCTTTTCTGTTATTTTAGAAGTAGAATTGCATTTGATATATAACTCTTAACTTCTCGATATAACCCAATATGGATAAAATCTTTTTCTTTTTTTCTATTAATATGATAATTTCTAACCTATAATATGATGATTTTTTAAGCTATCTTTATAATATAATAAATCCTCTCTATGCCAGATTAATGAGTTTTGACCAGAATGCCAGGAGTGTACATGATTAATGAGTTTTGATCAGAAACATGTTAGATATCTCCAAGCCGGTTTATGTGTGACCTAATTGAATTGTTGTTTATGACCTTTGCATCAACATTATAATTAGCATGCATAAATAATCATATACTGCTGTACTGATTACCAAAATCCAAGCCCACATTGTATGCTTGTTTGTTTATAAGCTGCTGGTAAAATTTAAATCTTCAAATTTAATTTGCTTATTGGTTTCAAAATTAACCATGCATGCAGGCTAATTAAACTGCAGCTACCATGCAGAGCATATATTTTTTCCCGATTACCCAACAGAGCATTTCTGATAAGCATGTGGACGCTGCCGCCATTGTGGAAGACGAGGTTCATCCAGTACTCGACGGCACGACCGACCCTTTCCGTGAACCCCTTCAGCTTCCGCAGCAGCATCTGCAAGAGGGAGACGAGGTAGATGATGATCCAGTGGAATGGCTTGTCGTCGGAGACCTTCTCCGGCGGCCGCCTCAGTGGCACCATGGAGGTGCTGAAGATGATCAGATCCCGGAGGCCATCCATGCCGCCGATCGATCCACCGGTCGCCGTACGTCGACAAGAATCTACTAGCTAGCTAGCTCGGTCGTAAATCTTATGAACAATGCAGAGGTTGAAGAACTCAACAGGGCCAGCAGGCCTATTATATAGGAGCTAGTGGGTAGGATTGATGAATTAAGACAGACCGTCCTCGCGGACAAGGTATTACTAGTAAACGGCGATTAACTAGTCGTCATAAGTTAATTAGTGATGGATAGTTTAATACTCTATTTGCTATTTGCTTTTAAATGCATTTGGCTTTTTGTATATATATATATATATAATGTTCGATCGTTCATTTGTTTTAAAATATAGTGTAAATATGTAAAAATATAAGTTTATGGAACGAATGACCAAATTAAGAGTTAATAACATCGTAAATTTAAAAATGGAGATACTAATCTGTGTATTAGCGCTTTGTAAGGAGTATAGCCACACCCCATTCACGCAGGGCCGAAGCCGTGTTATTGCACGCAAAGGAGAGTCCGAATCGTCCCGTCTGGTTGCTTTGCCCCGGCTGCATGTCGACTTAAGGTGCCCTAGCAATCTTATGGCGTTCAAGCATTTATTCGATCTTTCACTAGGGTTCTTGGTGATCGAATATAGTAAAGTTGATACTGCTGCTTACATACGACAGGATTAGGATCTTTTTAAAATTATTTTTTTCCGTGAGAAATCGACTTATATATAGTACTTAACCGGGGCTATGGACTGACTGAGCTGCTCCAGCTTTCATGCAAATAAATTATGCACACTGACCCCTAAACACTCTGTCGTTGTAAATGAAATGGATGAGTCTAAACACTCTACTCCCCCGTCTAAAAATACAATACAAGACTTAGTCGCTTCAGTTCTATAATACTTATTATTATTATTTTAGATAATGCTGAGTTTAAATTTTTAAAAACTATAAATAAATTTTAAAATATTTATTTTATAATATATAAATTAATCTTAAAAATACTTCAAAAATTCATGTATTTATTAATATTTCTATATATATTATAACAGAAAATAATGATTAAAGTTGTTTTTTAAAGATGATGTACTTCTACAAAATATCAAGTATTATTAATCGTAGAGAGTATACACTTTTTGAAGAGATTAAGGTTGAAATAAAGAATAATTATAATTGGTTGAAATGGAAAAGTTTATGAAGAAATTAAATGGGAAAATGTTTGAGATGAGGTGGTAGGAGGAGAAGCAGATAAATTTAAATTCTAAGAAGTATCTCCTTGTACTGTTGTCCACGATTATTTTGTCTAGTACGGATTTGACTATACCTAAGCTGTTGGTGTAAAGACAAGAATATGCAAATCCTCACGCATAGAAAAGACAATTATTCTAATACAGCTTTAGAGCTCTAAGATGTATAACTTTTATATAGAAGTATGATCGCGATAATTCTTAAACGATAATAAGAAAAGAACATGCCTGTACTCTGAGTTTTTTTAAACCATCGACCATGCATTCTCACTGTCAAGTTGGCATTTCTTTACTTCAATACGTGGTAGTTCCAGCAACAAAATGGAGACAAAAACGGCTATGTGTACTCGTTCTAAGCTACTCCCTCCGTTTCACATTGCTATAGCAAAAAACAGACAAAATAAGGGGTTACAGAAAATTACATGGTTACCCTTTCGCAGGCGAAACTGCTGCATTTATTGTACTTCATTAGCTGCAAGGCAATTCCAAAACTCTGCATGCAGTATGCTTAGATTGTATCAATGAAAGGTGGCAGGGCCAAATTACCTCTAAAAATGTATTGGAATGTAAAAATGTCAGAAAATTTGAATGCTAGAGCAACAATCTTTGTGAGATAGAGGGAGTATTTTTTAGCCTATAGTAACATTTAATTGATGATTCATAGTCCCTAAAAGCAAAATGTATAAGCAAAGCTGATGTAGATTTTTTTAAAAGACAGAGTGGCACGAATATCCTCAAAATAACTATGTGAGATGAACAGTTTATGGATAAGTCCAAAGAATATATAGTGTCTTCCAAATATAAAAATTAGGGCAAATCTAAGTCTTTATCATCCATGATGCCTAGCACTACAGTAAGTAAATAATAGTGGTTGAACTGTGGTTGTTCAGTCAACAAAAAATAATTATAAAGCTAGTGGGACCTGCCTATAAGAGTCATGCATAAAAATTTATTAGTAATTTTCAAACAAATTTGTGCATTTAATTCTCATTTAGAAATCAACCGAGATACATAAATTAAAATTTTAATATACAAATCCAATATAAACATAAACATTAAATACTTATAAAAGTGGCACTTGGTCCTCGCAAAGAAGAAACAACAATAAAAAGATAATTTAGTGATGCTTCAATTCTACTCATAGCTCAACTAGTGTATAAGCCTAAAATACCACCATGACATTGTAAAGGGGGAAATTATAAGACTCTTTACATAATACACCTAACCGAATAGATACAGGTCAAGTCCTAGTAAAGGTGACCCAATGTCTAAGCTAAAGAAACTCTTAGCTTTAAATAGACTTAATACTGTTATGCAGAACTTATGTCTACCATTGTGGATTTATTGACATTACTATCAACAAAATATGCCATGACACCTACTCCTAGAACATGCTATACTACATATACATCCATTATCTATTTTAGCTTGTGGTTAGTACAGTAGATGCTTCACAATACTAACTCGTAAACCAGTCCTTAATTGTCATGAGTAGAATCATTACAACTATATACTAACAACCTATATTGGTTAAGTTTTAGTTGAAAATTATTAATTAACATGACCAACTGTTGTGAGCTAGCATTAATTGATCATAATTAAGTATAAGCGAGGTATCGGTTTGGTTATTCTATAAATGATTCTAGAGTTTCTAATTATACGTAAGCAATTATATTTAATATCTAGCCATACTAATATAATGTCTTAGCTAGTCCAAAATTATATCCTAAGGCAAGAAGGAATAAGGTAATTAATACAAATTATTCATAAAAAAGAACTTATATTCATATCACCCAATGACATTCTAAAATAAATACACATTTAAAGTAAAGTAGGAATTTAAATATAGCTTCAACATACTCAAAGGAATTTTAGATCTGCATGACTTGCCTTGCTATAAAAAGATCTTCAATTAGTCTTCCAAAACTCTTTTGACAAACTCGCGTACCTTCAAAACGATAAAAACTACAAGCTAGCATGCAAAATAAAAAAAATACTAATAAAAAACATAAGAACGGTACATAAAAGTAAACAAACATATAGCTCTTGATTTTTGATGAATTATGAGACTTAGACGATCTCATTTCGAGTTTGTATGAGTTAGTTATGAATTTTACAAAATTTAATCCAATTAAAGCCCATTTAAAAGTATTACATATATTTCTTACGCTATTTATAAATATTTTACTAAAGGAAAAGATCGATTAAAATGTCAGCCAGGGGAAAGGATGGCTGAGGTCATTGACAAAAGGAACTCTCATGTCAAAGAGAGAAGATCCTGTCTACGTTGGATTGTGTTCATAGTGGCAGTCCACTAAAGATCGATGGTCTAGATCTAATATAAGAGTATGGATGGCTCAGATTGTCTCTAGTCAGATACACCATGCGGGATGCCATGCAAGTGGCCATGTGGGACAGAGAGGACAACGTGGTGGCTAACAAGGTGACTATGCAGATGGCCACGTTAGCTTGACGTCTGACCGGCTCGGATGCGATGGCACATGGCAAAAGATGGGGTGACGGCAGGAACGAAGTGCACCATGATGATGAGCACAAGACAACAAACCTTACTACCCAAACACAATGAGAAATGGCGGCAAAACGAGGACGTCAATAGGCTTCAAGCGACAGTGCCCTCGGGTTGACGGTGACGAGTAGCTTCTAGCGAGCTTTGGCTTTGGGGAGCAAGCAGCCGGGTTCTTCTTGATGCTGATGTATCAAAGGAGGAGACAATGAGGCTTGACGACAATGCAAACGGTGGCACAAGATGGCTAGAGATTGGCGGTGATGGTAGAGAGAGAAAGGTAAGCGAAGAGCAATGACTAGAGCTAGAGGAGCTTAGGATAGAGGTGTAAACAAGAAAGGAGAGGACGACCAATCTATTTATAGGCCCATGAGGGAGAATTTGAGCCTAGAACGATGGGATTAGGCATCGGAAGAGATAGGGTTTATCCCGGGTTCATTAGAAACGGATAGGGCTCGATTCCATGTCAAATCCACGTGGTTTAGCTTCAAAACATAGGGAAATAGAAGAGCAAATTGAGGAGATTGAAACACCTTGACCAATTTTGGAAGGAACCTGATTTCACATGGGAAGACGACGACGTGCAGGCTTGGGAGACCGGCTGGAGGTTGAAGATGTGCATGACATGTGGGCCCACATGTCAGCAGGAGAAGGTGGTGGGCTACGCTAGCTAGGCCAACGGCCTTGCGGGCTGGTGCTTGTGACTTGGGCTAGCTCATAGGTAGGCCGGTAGGCTAACATGGAAGACTAGGTTGATGTAGGAGGCGAGCCATGTTGGACGGAAGAGCGAGCTGGGCCAGATGATGGGCCATGGCCTTGTGAGAGGGGGTAGATCAAGGAGAGATGAGGTAGACCGGCTTGGCAGACCGTGGGAAGGAGGAGGATGGGCCAAGGCCAAAGAGAGGGAAGAAGGAAGAGAAGTAGGCTAAAAATGGCCTAGAGGTCAGAGAGGAGTTTTATTTTTGTTTTTATTTAGTTTTAATTTTGTTTTTCAATTTAAATAATTACTAAAATAATCTTTGTATTATTAAAATTACTTCTTGAGTTCTAAAAAAATCCAACAAAATTCGAGAGAATGTAATTAATCCAGGAGAATTTAAGAAAAACACTCTAAGGCTTGATTTATTAAGAAAATATTTCCCACATTAACTTCGCCTTTTAAGTTACTTGCACTTTAATATAAATTCTAGAAATAATTTATTAAAAGAATATCGACAATCAGTCAGGGAAAAAAAATAAAAAAGTGTGACCTACATGTTCCCTCTCTCCTCGCTTTTCCGTCTCAGATGCACACACTCTCTTGCTCAGTGTTGTAAACGAATGTACCTAGCAAGTCACACTGACAGCGATGAGCCAATGAGGAGTGGGTTAGGACCAAGTGTAGCTTGAGTAGGTTCGATGATCCTCGAGCTTGAGATCTAGGTGATGGGAGCTCAATGAAGACGACCAATGGTGGGAGCTTGGGAGGCGCAATGACCAACGACACCTTTGGAGAGGCCAACGACATGATGTGCTCTTAGATGTCCTAATCTTTTGATGATAGGTGGATAACTTCGATTGAAAGGATATGACGTTGACGATCTAACTACACGGTCTAAGGACGTTACACCTTAGTGACCAATACACCAACTCCAGAAGTTGTTTGTGATCTTGATGAAGCACGATCAACCAAACCACGATGGTAACTATTCCTACAAACAATCAAGAATTAGCAAGAACAAGTTGAAATAAGCAAATCTAATAATTCACAAAGGTGGGGTTCCAAAGACAAGTAATCAAGCGATCTAGCCAGCCATGCAATTATAGGATGAAGTAGCAATGGCTAAATTTCGATCTAGCAAAACCCGAACAAAACCTAAGAGGTTGGCAGAGTATTTATATAGGAAAAAGGAGGTAGGGACATATCACACCCCAATATGACATTACTACAAAGGCAGCGTTGGATAGAACATATTGTTGAGGATGATGAACCATCCCTTGTGGAACTACGATTATCATCAGTACCATTCTTAGGATTCTAAGCTGGTACCCACGGTAATAAAATAGGAATCGCTGCATAGCTAACTGAATTCATAATATATTATACCTTGTTGCATCCTCGGGTAGACCCCGAGAGGCAACCTTCAAGCAAAAAACAACAACAGTGGAATTTTATGTGGCTAGCACATCAATCCACAGGTAGTGGCTCGGATCTAGGGGTGAAACCCAAAACCTTCAACATCTTTAGAGTGAACTTGACGAATGAGAGAGAAAAATAACAAAAATAGAGGGTGAGTAGTTTCGTACTCGTAAATTATGAGAAATATGGTTATGCAAGCTACAAAAGGATGCTAGAATTATTTCACAATCTTTTTTTTCAAACCATTTTTTCAAAAGATTCTAAGTGTGGGTTTCTATAAAATTTTTGGAAGGAGACTCTTTGTTTTGATTTGGTTGCTAGTTGCTTTGCAACAACTCAAGCAAAGAGAACATGACTTTTGATTTATTATTAGTTTATTTTCACTTTCCAGCTCTTTCAACAAACATCGTTCCTTACGTCATTCATAGCATTGTTGCCTTGCTCCATATAAAGTCATCCATCACCTTCTTAACCTTCGACTTCTTCTCATAGCCACCAAAGCCCTATTCCTACTCTATGATACTATTGCGGCATCTCGGGTCAGACATACCTGTTTTCGATCATTTAGGTCATCCATCAATCACACAGACTAACTCTGATAACGGTTCCCAATTTCACAAAAAAAAAATTCAAAGCTATTCGCTCTCATGGGGAAGATCGGACCAGGTGGAGAGGTATGCTAAGAGGGCAACGAGTGTGAACCGATGGAGGTCCGATACGATGGCACGTGAACATACCGAGGCCTAGGAGATCTGTTTAGCTCTAGTGCAGGTCCTTTGGCTTAAGGCCCCTTCGTCGGGGTTGCTGTAGTTACAGGCATGCCAGTCAATTTGACCCTGCAATTGACAAGGAGATAAATTAATGATTCAGTAGGCCGATGGGCCGATATAAACTCCTGCTATCCACTAATCGCCGATAGGGTTGAGATAGTCATCTGCTGTATCTGATGCACTCCTGCTATCGACTGGTTGCCAATAGGGGCTAAAGCATTCGTCCATCGATTGGAAAGCTGATAAAAGTGTAGGCAGATGGCAACAAAGAGAATAAAAGATACATCAGTTGTAGAGCCAATGACGTTCTGGAATAGAGTAGTCAATAAGCATGTATATGGACTCCTATTGATTGGTTGCCGATAAAGGGTGTAACACTTGTTCATTGGCTGAAAAGCCGATGAAGGCATAGGAAGATAGCAAGGAATATGATAAAGGACACATCGGCTGCATTGCTAATGATGCTCCGAGAATGTGCGATGACACTCTGAATAGAATATACAATGAATAGTAAGGAGTGAGACCCAATCTTCCAAAGATACAAAAGGCTAGATCGGACGCGTGGACGGAAGGAACGAGTGAACCCATCGGTTAGCTGAGCTGATGAGAGAAATTATCTGAAGATATATGTATATTGGCTAAAAAATCAATACACTAGGCATGAGGTTTAATGTGTGGATAACTTATCGGCTGGCCACTCTGATGAAATGTTTGCGTAAAGATCTATCGACCTATGACTCAATCTACTATCAACGGTCTAGTAGATCAAATCTAACCAATGCAGCACGGGACTGATGGTAGTAGAGAGAGCTCGATAAGCCGATAGAACCACACGAACATGATGTAATGCACCCGATCGGACTAAGAGATTGGACCTAACCGATACAGCCTTAGATAGAACGGATACACCAAGATAGTGGCGGGACTTACTCCTTCATTGGAGATCGTACTTAGCTGATGTAGACTCATGTCAAGAGCTAGAATCCATTGGTAAAAACCCAGATAAACTACAGTGGCGAAGCGCCGAGATTGTATTTGATTTGTGATGAATATCTTACAAGGTTTTAGAAAGTCTATATTTATACCCTACAGTTACAAGAGTCTAACGCAGTTACAAATAAACTCCAGACATTATTTCCTAAACATAAAAATAAAATATCTCTAAAAAGTTAACTAGACTAATTAAACTTGTTATCTTACAAGATTTATTTTATAGAGATAAAGTACCCTGTTGTGGTTTTCATGGCTTCTCCTCAGACTAATTCTCAGCTGGATAACTTTCCATTTTTGGTTAGATCAAATCCATCCTCAATCCATTCGATCGGCTTCTCATAGTATCAATTAGACTTTTTCCATAAGCCAATCGACTCTCTAATTCTGTCTACGGGGCTTACCAAATTTTGGTATAAACAAAAGCACAAGCAAACAAATTTACACTAGAAGAATCACCATGCATTCACCCATGACCATGGGTATGACTGGACAGTGTTGGAAGTTTGTGACAATACTTTTTTAAACAAGGCTTAGGGTCACCTATGCCAATTAAATGGGTCTAAAGTAATTTGCTCGGTTAGGTTCAATTACTACTCGAGCTCATCTATCAAGACAAAACAATCAAATTAGTATTAGACTCTCCTTGCCTAGGATCATAGGGCACCTAGCAATATCTCATAATATCTCAGGGAATCCATATTAACATTCTTCTTACACCATGTTGTACACCCTGAGCATTCTTTTCTCCTATTACACAAGTTTCCCAAAATCGATTAATTACTTAGCTAGGAGTGCCCCACAACACTCATGTGGTCATACTATAAGATGCTCAGATATAATTCCCTAAGAAATCAATACTTACATATGAATACGGAAAACATGCCACAAAGGCAAGAATTCGAATCACAACTTTCACAAACATCCTTTTTTATTTTACAAATCTCACCGATATCAAATGTCAAGTTTCGTAAACAAGTTTACATCCCATTTTTCCCAAGTCAATAAACCAAGTGATATTTCATGTGAGTGTTGGTATTTATGCCCATAGGACACAAACACTAAGGCATCATGAAGGTGTAGCTACAATGAAGTAGATGAACAACATCTTATAGGTAATTATGCAACTAATAGGCTGATCCGTTGGTTATTTGAACCGAGGCCAAACAAATTAAAGTGTTCACTAATCATGTGTCACACCCTATCCTGGCACTATCATACATATAGTGCCAAGGAGGGTATGCTGTAGGGGAACGACAAATCTACTCTTGTGAAATTGCAATGCCGGTACTAGTCCCAGGATACAGATATTGATAACCACGGTAATAAAGATGAATAATTGCAATGCTAATAATAGATTATACCTTTATGATGAAACTTTGAGTAATCCTAAAGTAGCAACCTTTAATCAAAAGCAACAACAATGGAACTTTAGCGTAGCTAGACACCAATTCATGGGCAACGGCTTAGGTATAGAGATGAAACCTAACCTTCTCCATCTTTAACTTGGTCTCAGAAAAGGAAAAAAACAATAACAGTGAAGGTGAGTACTTTCGTACTCTACAAGCCATTGAAAAAAATAAAAAAAATGCAAGTTTCAAAGGAAGATTGGGTTCATTTTACAAAACATTTATTTTAAAACACTTTCCAAAACTCTAAGTGTGGGTTTTTTTATAAAACCTTTAGAAGGAGACTTAACATCATATCTAACTACGAGTTGCTTTGCGATAACTCAAGCGAAGGAGTCAAATTTTAGTTTTATTCATTTTATTCTCTTTTCCTATATTAGTTTCTTTTTACTGTCTTAGTATATCTCCATTAGTTATCTTAAACTCACATCTCCTCATGGGACTTTTCATCCCAATCTTATTTCTTAGGTCCTCTGAGGTGTTTGTATCCTATAGCACTCCACTTATACTTGGAAAGTCTACTCTATGATGCTATTATGACATCTTGGGTCACACTGATCCTTTTCAAACCACTTAGGTTATCCATCAGTCATACAAACCGACTCTAGCAGCGGGTCCCATCCCACAAATTAGTTTTGCAAAGCATAAGTAGATAGATCTATGAATGAGAATCACCTCATATTCGCCTTTGACCATAGACATGGCTGTTTAAATAATTTAGCTAAATTTTATAAAGGATGTATGCTTTACCCACATGGCATGAATCTTACACCAAGTACTGGCTAGTACTAGAAATTCGTGACAAGGCATTTTCAAAACTATTCCACAAAAACCCCATGCCACATAGTTGGTTGAGTTCACGACAAGCATCAGGCAAGGTCACCCATTGTCTACTCAGGGTACACCATAGATTCTCCACCTATCAGTACCGTAACACCACAATAGAGGCCAGTGCTATGAAGGGCTGATCTCAAAACACAAAGCCACGTCTTTTTATCTTTATTGTTCCACAACCACTGGCATACAAGATAATTATGAACTAACAATTTACTTATCTAGGGGTATCCCACAATAACTGTATAGTCGCACTATAAAAATACTTAAATAGAATTCTCAAAGGAATCAATCCTTATATGTGAATATAAAACCAAGCCACATAGGTGAGATTCTGCATAGTGAACTTTTGTGAAACATTTTTAACTTTTCAACTCTCCGACACCAAGTGCTGGGTTTTTGCAAAACAATTTCTAAACCCATTTTTTCACAAGTTGACATACAATTATGTATTGTGGGAGTTTGACTAGTACCCATGCCTAGGGGCATGGATAACGAGCTTCCTCTTTGGTGGAGCAATTTGTAACAACCTATGAAAAGTAAAGCAACTACTAGCTAGGTGCATCGATCATGCAAATCAAGACCGATCGAATTAACGTGTACACTAAACATGTAATTTTGAAATCAACGCATTTTATAATCTAGGAGCAATAATCAAAGAATTGTTTGCCTTACCATTGATCTTGGAGAAAACTGTATCTGTTAAACCTTCAGAATGTTAGCTATGGGCTCAACAAGAGAAAACCACCCAAAACCCTACAGAGGAAATAATAACTATTACAAACTAATAGTGCTATTAGATAGAGTTCAATTTTGAAAGATTTTGGTGAAAGATTCACTGGATTCTTATTTAAAATGAGTGAGATATAAGCTCTCAAAGTTTCAAATTTAATTAAATCAAATTCATCGAAAAAACCACTGAGAGGCATTTTTCTTTTTCTGACCAAATTATTTTTGTCAAGGAAAAAGTTGTTTCACTGGCTGGTGGGTCGAACACTAATTTATTTATTAAAAATTTTATTTTCCAAAGGAAAAAGGTTAAAAGCTATTGACAGGTGGAGCCTAGGTCAACTATGACCAGGTCAAACTTGACCATCAAATGGCCTAGGCCCACACGTAGTGACACAAACTTTAATTAGTGTTTTAATCATATTTTTAACAAATTGAGCCTACTTGTCATTGAGTGGTTAGGAGGGGATTTGAGGTGGTCATTATTGTGCAACAAGGATTAATGAGGTGGGCCGGTGTAGGACCCACGGTCGGGCCCACCTTTTCCCTTCTTCTTTTCTTTTTGTCCTCCTTCTTGCTTCTTTCTTCTTTGCTACTCTTTCTAGCATACGTGTGCAAGCGCACGATGGTGGCGAGCGCAGGGCTACCAAGGGCATGAATAGGGTCACCAAGATCCTCCACTGTGAACCCAATGGCGGCGAGGCGGTAGGGTGGCATGCACAATCATGTGAGGCTAGGAGGCTAGGGCAGATGTGCGGTGGTTTGGCTGGAAGAGATGGTGGCAAGCTAAGGCTTGGTTGGCTGAAGCTTGGGACAGCTGGTGAGAGGTTAGTAAGGATGTCTTCCATCTGCATGCGACGTTAGGGCAGGTGTGACGAGCGGTCGAGGCTATGAGGCCGAGTGTGGCAACATGGTAGTTTGGGCGAAGAGGGGTGCCGATGAAGCGGTAGTTGGATGATGGAGCAAATGCTGGTGACGGGCCTTTGAGGTCATAGGTGCATGACGGAGGGGTGCAAGGTGGCTAGTGGCAAAAGTGGTAGACGTGGAAGTGGGGCTTTAGGCGGTCATGGTGGCAGTAGAGCGGAGCTCCACTTTCCAGCAAAATTCGTCGTCACAATTGCAAAGTCGGCTGGCATGAAGGTCAAAAGTGGTTCTTCGTGGTAAGGGGAAGTCTTCCCCTTATTTGCATCGCTTGGAGCAAGGCTAAGGTTGTTCGGTCTTAGCGGTCCGTGACAAGGCGAGACGGTGGGGCTGCTACGGTGACGAGCTCCGGTGGTTCACAGCCAAATTGGGTCGGGCGCTGGGGTCCTGTTGACGCCAAAATTTGGTAAGCCTAGGGAAAGATTGGAAAAATGATCGGTTTAGTAAAGAAGAGTCTGATTGCTATAGGGAAGAAGCCGATCGAAGGAAGCGGGGAAGGATTTGGTCCAATTATAAAAGACTATCCAAATAAGGCTGAGTCTGAGGAGGAGCCGTGTAACTCACAGCTAGGAAATTTATCTATGTAAATCGTATCTTATAATAGGAATATTTAGTTAGTTCAGTTAAATTCCTTAGAGATATTTTTCTTCTATATTTTTTAGGAAATAACGTCCGATGCTTGTTGTAGCCATGTCGGACTCTATAATGCCAGGGTATAAATATAGACCTCCTATAAGCCTGTAAGATATCAATCAATCGATCAATACAACTTTGGCGCATCGCCACCCTAACTTGTCTAGGTTTTTACCGGTGGGGTCTGGCTCTCGACGCGGGGTTTCATCGGTTATGTTCGATCTCTGGTGAAGGGGTAACTCTCGCTACTATTCCAATATATCTTGCTCTGTCTAAGACTGCATCGGTTAAGTTCGACTTCTTAGTCAGATCGAGCGTACCACATCACATCCGTGCGAGATCTATCGATTTACCAAGCTCTTTTTGTCGTCGTCGGTCCCGTGCTACATTGGTTAGGTTCGACCTATGAGACTGCCAACAGTAGATTTGAGCCGTAGGCTTGTAGGTCTCTGTCCTGCGTTTTTATCGCAGTGGTTAGCCGATGAGTTATCTATACCTTGAGCAACACGCCCAGCGTATCGGCTCCTCGGCCAATACGCACCCATCTTCCGAGACTTCTATTGAACGTCACGCCTGGTGCATCGGCCTTCCGATTTACCAAGCTCTCTCTACCATCGTCCGTCTCATGCTGCATCGGTTAGGTTTGACCTACGAGGCTACCAATAGTAGATTAAGCCGTAAGCTTGAAGGTCTCTGCCTGGCATTTTATCAGAGTGTTTAGCCAATGAGTTATCCATACCTTGAGCAACGCGCCCAGCGTATCGCCTTCTCAGTCGATACACATATGTCTTCAGAAGACTTCCATCGACCGTCACGCCTAGTGCATCGGCCTTTCGGTCGATGCAGGCATACTTTCAGAGATGTTTTCTTACTGTACGCTCTGTTCCATCTATGGATACATCGGTTAGGTTCGACCTCTTAGTCGGATCATGCGTACCTCATCACATCCATGTGAGGCACATCGGCGTGTCGGTCTCCCTCCTCCGTCCATGGTCTCGTACTGCATCAGTTAGGTTCGACCTACAAGATCGGTGGCAGTGGTTTGAGCTAGCGCTCCGGCGGGCCTTCGCGCGGTGTCTTGTTGAAGTAAGTAGCCGACGAGTTATACTTAACGTAGGCCCCACATCCGTCTCACGTATCGTCTAACCATCGATCCTCTAGAGGTCGATTCGGACACGTTGGGCGTTTCTTGGTACTGACTTGGTTCGGTCTGATCTTCCAGGGATCACATCTGACGTGACCGATGTTGAGATCTAGTGGGTCTCGTTCCCCATCGGCTCTAGCGACCGATGGGTTTAAGTGTAAGCATGTGTCAAACGTTTGGCCCTTAGGTAGCCGATGACCTCGCCTTTTCCTCCCTCATCGTCACGTTCGGTCTAGGCCTCCGTCATCTCCGTGTTGTTAGTCCCCGGCCTCATATTGTCTCGGTTTGGTCTGATCTATCGAGGCTAGTCCTAACGACGCCATTACCTCGGTCCCTAGCCCACGTGGCTTCGCATGGGATCAAGCCTTGCTCCGCGCTTTGGATGTCATGGAGCGTCATCGGCTGTTTGGTCGATAGGTCCTCTAGAATATTATACGCGTCTATCTCTCACGCCTCCATCGGCTATTCAACCGATACTTGAGCGCTGCTTTCCCTACTGACACCCAGCCGATAGGGGGAGCCAGACAGGCCTATCGGCCGATCGGTTCATGGGTCTCATCATCTCTTCTTGTCAGTTACAGGGTCAAATTGACTGGCACACTCTCGAATCTCGAAGCTTAAGGACGTGCACTGGAGCTAAGTAGATCTCCTAGCCCTTTGAGTGACCGAGCCACCGTCTCTTCCCGATCAAACCTCTGTTTGGTCCGATCGAACCTTCTCCTGTGAGGTTTGGCAGCGAGCAGGTCCATGAAGGGAAAGTAATGTGCAGGTGTGGTGGCTTACCGTGTGGTGGCCTGGTTGCGAAGAACGACTGGTCGTAGTTGTGGTTGCGTGTGGGCAGGGCGCGGTGGTCACTAGTGGATACACACGCCTTACCTAGATAAGTTGATTACAGGGGCTATCTTATGGCCTTCCTAGCTATGGTGCAACAACTAGAGCACGGAGAGGAGGAAGATGGTGAAGAAGCTCACCTTTGTGGTAGTCGGGTAGCGACGCAATTGAGCGATGGGGCAACAATATTACAGGCGATGAGGTTTGGGTTGTGGCCAGTCGAGATTGTGATTCAGCCTCAATCATGGCAGTGGCATCCTCGGCTCTGGTCTTCACGTGCAGATCATCCTAGGTTCTTGGCCAGTGTGAGGCAATAACAACCGCCCTTCCTCGTTCTGGCTTGGTCAAGGCTTGGCTTGGGCGTAGGAGTTGCACTTTTTCAATGAGGTTCTCGGTTCTACTTTTTTAGCATGCTCAAGGAGATGTGGCTGGTAAAGGCAAGGGCCCAGGTTGGCTTGTAGGCTTGACTATTTGTGGCTACACAATTGATGGTAAGATGAGTGGAAAGAGGAAACCAGCCGGGCATTACAATTTGTAGCCACGACCAGCTGCTTGCTAGCTTGGCCAGGAAACTGATGGCGTAGGAAGGCTAGCAGGGAGGCACATAAGCCGTATGTGGTGATGTGGACTTCGTCCTTTCCTCCTGCTCTACATAATGTGGGACCGGGTGAGTCGTCATTGCCAATAGCTGGCATCTTAGCGGCGAGCAAAGTGCATGGGACTGTTGCAGGACGCTGTCATTTCATGAGTGGCTGCGGTGTATGGCTAAGGTGCAACATATTGGCAGGACGCTAGGGGCAATGACGCAACCAGCGCGGCACGGTCGTGCGGCTGGGCAATGGGCGGCTAGCTCCAGCATGGCTGTGGGTGAGCAAGGTGGGCCAGTGGTTGGCTTGGCTTGAAAATGGGCCGACTGGGTAGGTTACCAAACTTCTAGGTTGGGAGGTCGGGAAGGGAAGGGAATGGCATGGTCTTCCTAGTTTAGTTGGGCCGAACATGCAAATAGGCTGATGTCCTGGAAGGGGAGATGATGGTTGGGCTGGCTGAGAGTAGTAAGAAATGGGCTGGTTTGGCTGTGGCCTAAGTAGTAAGGGAGAAATGGAAAATGAGATAGGGTGAGTTGGTCTCGAGAGAGGGAGAATGATAAGGCGGTCCAGTCATACAGTAATCTTTTAGATTTTCCCAAGATCTCATAATTAGAAATTTGAAGGTATTCAAAAAGGAATTTTGAATTTTAATTTTTATATTTTAGTTCATAAAATTTCATTGAATTAAAAGAAACCTAATAGAGTGAGTGTTCGAATTAGATTTGATATTTTAGAGGATTTAGGTAGACATAAATTAATAGATTTTGCTTTTATTTTATAAAATACCAATATTAATTCATAATCATGGTTGTTAAATAACTTTTTAATTTAAATTTAGAACTTGGATGTATCTGGGTAGATTTATATGGATTTGGGCTTTTGAGAATAATTGGTAAAGAATGGAATGAATAGATAACTAAGACGATCTAGATGGGATATGAATTTGAGAGGTGAGTTTTGATAAATCTCTTGATAGTGATTTAGGTTGTAATTTGAATTCTAAAATTTCAATATATAGACTTTTATTTGGATGAGGATTTCTGGCTAGAAGTTTTTAGGATTTTAGGAATAATTTAATTTGTATAGTGATATTAAATTTTCCAGTAGACTAAAATGGAAGGGAGTAAGGAGAAAGTTTGATTAAGATAAGAATGAAATTTTGGCAAAATCAAACATACGAATCGAATGTGTGGATCTCAATGACTTTTTTTGATACGAGAGGGTTTTTAATGAATTTTTAGAACGACTTAGGAGAGGATTTGAATGTCAAAATTCAATTGTAGAAATTTAAATTGAACGAACTAGCTGCACAAGATTTAGAGTTTACAATGAATAATTTAATTGAAATCTTGCCATTAGATCCTTAATACACAAGCAAAGAACCATTTCTTTCAGAACTAAAATTTTATTAAAAATAGTTTTCAACAGTTAAATAGAAATTGAAGTGGTACATTATGCAAGTTGGCAATCAAGACATTTATGAAAATAGATAAAATATGGTCATGGGTGACTTGCCCTTCAAATCCTCCATAAATTCTTGTGCACGATGAAAATCCAAAACATCACTGCATCAACACGAAACAAAAACCCACAAAAATCCTACGAAGCATATAATAAATATTATAACTAACATTTGATAGACTTAGATGGGTCAAACGGAATTACGGTTGAATTTCTTAAAAATTTCTTTAAAGGATTTTCTGAAAAAAGAGATAGAGTATTTTGGGTGGGTCCCACCTGTCACTGGCATCGTGGGGAAGAAGAGGGTTGTCTTCTTCCTCAGCTCGCGGCTGGCCGGGCGCGAGCGGGGGGTGCCGGCGATGCCGTGAGCACACCATGGCGGCGGCTCATAGTGAGTGAAAGAGAGCGCACCGGGAGAGGTGGAAAAGAGAAAAACCGAGAGGGAGAGAGACTGAAATGGCGCGGTGGTGGGGATGAACTAGCCGGCGGCCGGTCAGCTGGCGGTGCATACAAATACGCGGCGAAGGACGATGGCGCAACACGGCTTGCGGGAGGGACGAGAGCGACGGGGCGGCGAAGAGGGATGGGCGGGGTGTCTTGGCAAGAAAGAGGAAAGGGATGGGACGCGCCTGGATGACGTGACGCAACACGTATGCGGAAATCCCCGGTCGTGGCATGGACTTCAAGGTTGCGGCATCAGATTCCGAGGCCGGGTCGGCTCTGGACTCCGAGGATGGTGATGCGACGAGTCGACAATGACGCGACGCGGAGGGCGTGGCTCCCGGGGCGACGACGCGGCGTCGAAGCATCGCGACGAGCGCAGCGTCGAGCTTCACGCCGGTTGACCGATGGAGAGGAGGAGAGAAGCGGCGAAAAGAGTGGAGGAAGAGCGGAGCTCAACGCGGCACGTCGTGGGAGGGGGGGTGCGCCGCACTAGAACAGGGCAGCGGCGCATGGGTGAGAGGCAGGGGTGCGGCTGCCTGGCGAGGCATTTCGCTTAACAGCTGGTGTGCGCGCGTGCTCCGGCTCGAGGGACGGGCGACTGTGCGGCGCCTGCGGGATTGCCGGCTAACAGGCGGGGCCCGTGCGGGTGGCAAAGCAGCGAGCGCTCACGCAGGAGCGACAGCGGTGGACACGTGCGGGAGTAGAGGGAGAATCCGGCCGTTGGCTGGTGAAGAGGTGCGCGGCCTAAAAAGGAAGAGGAGAGAAGGGAAGGGGAAGAAGGCCGGGCCGGTGGGGAGAGCTGGGCCAACGCGGGAAGGATAAGGGAAGAAGGAGAAGGAAGAGGAGGCTTGGGCCGGAAGGAGGAAAGGAAGGGAAATGCCTATGGTGAATAGTTTTTCTTGTCTTTTACTTGGGAGTTTAAGAGTAAGGATTAGATAAGATCTTGAAGGAGAAATTGAATTACGATTTGAGTTTAAATTTGATATTGGAAAAATAAAATTTCAAGGAATTCGAGGAATAGAATAGGAAGCGGGTGTTTGAATATTTTCGAGATAAATTAGATGTTTGAGAGGATTTAGAGAACAAGGGAAAAGGAGTTTGAATATTTGTATCAAATTTCTAGACATGGATTTTTTATGAATCTAAATTATTTGGAGAGATTAAGGAAGGGAGTTGGGGAGTTTGTGAAGGACTTTTGGAATTAAAAAATTAAGGACTTGGAATGAATTTTGGAGGAATTTTTAAAGAAGAGGTTGATTTTAAAATTTAAACCTTAAGATTCAAACTTTTGGATAGAGACTTTTAGTTTGAGATTTTTTGAGGTCACAAGAAATGATTGAAGTTTGAGACCATGGCACCTAATACACGCAAGAAACCAAAAATTTCAACTTAGGATTTTATTAACATAATTTTTCATAGCTACATAAAAACCTGGGTGTTACATGACGATACAAACCCTACATCATATAAACCTATAGCCCTATGTGGAGGGACTTAGTTTTCTAAAATAGGACATTAGAGAATGAGGACGACATGTAGGACGTGGCACGCCGCCTTTAGATCGTAGGGCCCATGTGGAGGCGTTGTAGTAAAGTCAAACTTAGTTTTTTGAAATAAGCCGACACTCTTTTGTTAATTGCGATCAACTCCGAGTAAATTTAGAGATAAGGCCAAATCCGTTGGAAAGAGCAATCCGAGACTTTTTTCCACTAGGTACGTTGAAATGAACTTTTAGATTAACGGGTATTCTCGATTTAATTTGGGGCTGTACAGAAGGCTAAACTGGAGTCTCCTACCTCATATTTTTTAAGTTTTACGTGTCTTATCAATGATTACTGATCACAATAAAATCATCACAAGTAGTATCCCACTCTATAATCATGCTTATATGACTCTAAAAATAAATTCGACGAACGAGCTTAAGTGATTAGTCCTCACTTAGTCCTTATGTCACCGGTTCTCATCTGGATTTGACGTGGTTGTATCCATGGGGAGCTCGAGATCCTCGCTGCCGTGGAGGCGATGACGGAGAGGCCCAGGGCGACAATGACGCCCGGGAGGTGGCGACGGCGGCCTCCAACTGCTTAGTTCTCTACCGCCACCAGCTCGCCGCCGTCCCTGCCAGCGCCGGCGGCTGCTCCAAGTCGTGCCGGCTGGTGCTGCTTCGTCACGCCAGATCAAGGGCGCCATCCAGAGCTCGAGCTTGTCCGTTGTGGAGAAGAGAGGGGAAAGGGGAGGAAGAAGGCAGATAGAGGAGAGTAGCTGCACTGTTGCAACCTGCCCCTTCCTCCGGCGGGGCTCGAGCGGTTTGTTGCCCTTGTTGCTACCTCCATTTGCACACACCAGACTCGTCGCCCGTCGCCCGTCGCCCGCTGCTTCCCTTCCTGCGCCATCGCTGTCAGGCCTTGGCCTCGTTCGCCGCCGCTGCCGTCGCAAGGAGATAAGGGGCACGGAGAGAGAGAAAGGAGCCGCGTGAGAGGATAAGAGAGAGAAAGGAGCCGGCTGAGAGGATAAGGATGGAACTGACACATATGGCCCCATAGAAATCTCACTATATTTTTATTTTTCTGTGTTATAATGTTTAAGTAGATTCTATATAACATAAAAGCCAAATCAACAACTAATTTTAATAGTTAAAAAATATTCTATAATCCACTTTATGGTTAAGAAATGTGAATAAAATTAAGGTACGGATTTTTTTCCAATTGGGAACGGAAACGATGCTTCCCCGTCAGCCGCGAGCCTGCGAGAAGACAGAAGAGGGAAGCGCCGTGATTGAACTGCCCGCGCTGGGGTCGAGCCTCAATCGCGTTCTCGCGATCCTCGGTCGGCCCCAGTGTCCATCACGCCGTGCTACGTTCGCAATCGTGGCTCACTGTGAGGAGCATTTCGCAGTGAGAAGTTTAGCCAAGCTGTAACCTGAGTTTGATTCTCGTAGACACAAATTCTGATTCTTTTGTTTGTACTCCATCCATTACTTCTCTGTTTGCTTCCTGTTCGACCGCATCACTACCTCTATACAATAAACATATTCGATACATGTCTACGTCCTTGCTTTATACAGATATAATCATATAAATATACTACATTAGTGTGCCCACTTTTATTTCTCCTGTGTATATGTACAGTAGTTCACCGGCCGCCTTGCAGCGAGCTGGCCGACATGGTGCCGCCGGCGGAGGACGACGTCGTGGAGGACACCACCGACCCGAAGAGATCGGCCGACGAGCCAGTGCAGGAGAAGATGACCGCCGGCGTAGCATCCTCTTGCAATGTCTCCTCGCCGTCCAGATACCGGCACACCTGCCTCATGCTGGGCCTCGCCTCCTGCCGAGCTTGGCTGCACATCAGCCCAAGCGACAGCACCAGCCTCGCCTCCTCCTCGTCGTAGCACCCCTCCAGCCTCGGGTCCACGGCTCGCAGCAGGTCGCCGCCGCCGTCGTTGAGCGCGCGGTCTCGCACCCACCGCACCAGAAGCACGTCGGTGTCCGCCCCCGCCGCCGACTCGATAGGGCGGCGCCCGCAGGCCACCTCGAGGAGCAGCGCGCCGAAGGAGAACACGTCGGTGGCCGTCGTGGCGCGGCTGGTGACGGTGAGCTCGGGCGCCATGTAGCCCAGCGTGCCGGCCACCCGCGTCGTCGCCGGGGTCGCGCCGTGCTCGTAGAGGCGCGCGAGGCCGAAGTCGCCGAGCCGGGCGCCGCCCTTGTCGTCGGCGCCGAGGAGCACATTGTTGGCCTTCACGTCGCGGTGCACCACCACGTGCTCCCACTCCTCGTGCAGGTAGAGCAGGCCATGGGCGACGCCCTTGAGGATGGCGAACCGCTGCGCCCACGTCAGGAGCGGCGGCGGCGCTTTCACCCCTTCCGTGGCTGCCGCCGTCGTCGTCGAGCCGAACAGCCGCGCGTCGAGGCTGCCGCCGGGCATGAACTCGTAGACGAGGAGCAGGTCCTGGTCGTGCTTGCACCACCCGCGAAGCTCGACCAGGTTGCGGTGGCGCATCCGCCCGAGGCTGGCGATCTCGGCGACAAACTCCCTCATCCCTTGCTTCGTACCATTCGAGATCCTCTTGATCGCCACCGTCTCGCCGGAGCGGTGCCGGAGCACGCCTTTGTACACCTGACCGAAGCCGCCGGCGCCGAGAAGCTCGCTCTCCTTGAACCCCTTGGTCGCCTTGTAGAGCTCCCTGTACGGGAACCTGTGAGGGTGCTCCAACTCCCACTCCTCCGGTGTGTCGGCGAGCGCCGCCCTTCGCCGGAGCCAGAGCACCGCAACAATCGCCGCAGTGATCAGAGTGAGTGTTCCTGCACAGGCCACCGCGGCGAACTTGATGATGAGGATCTTGGGCGGCGGCGTGCTCTGCTTCGGAACTTTGGGAAGCCGCCGGAGATCGATGGATTGCGCGAGTCCATTAGTCCGGAAGCTCCAGGCCAAGATGTAGTGCGAGCTCGCCAGCTTCCCCGTCGCCGACGAGAAGCCGACGTACATGTTCTCCTTAAAGATCGACAAAAGTTCGAGCTTCGTGGAGATGAGCGGCCGGCCAGGCCGATCTGTCACCGTCACCGGCGCGACGGTGACGTTGAGGATGCCGCTGCTGCCGTCGTAGTCAATCCACGCCTGGATTGGCTGCGCGTTCTCCAGCTGCACGTTTACCTTCGTGTTCCCGCCGCCAATGTAGTACGCCGCCGGCTCCGACAAGTTCGACACGAGGCTGTTTAGGTCGACGCCGACGTGGTTGCCGTTCGTGTCGTTCATCTCCATGTCCATCACCGTGTCGAACTCGATGGCGAACACATGGTTGGACGCCTTCCCGTTGGTGTTCGGCCCGAGGACGCCGAGGTAGATCTCGGGGGACGCGCCGGGGAGCACGGTGGACGGCGCCACCACGAACGCGAGGCCATGGCCGCCGCCGCTCCCGATGGTCACGATGTCGAGGATGAAGGCCGTGCTGAAGGACGACACCGCACCCCCTCCTCCCCCGCGGCCGTCAAGAAACCGCACCGGAGAGCCGTAGAACGCGTGGCCAACGAGGCGGTTGCTGCCGTTGGTGAGCTGCAGCGCGCCGCCGTGCAGCACCGACGCCGACCCGTCCAGGCTCAGGTTCGCCGCGTGTTGAAACCCTTGGTAGATGAAGTCCACGCCGCCACCGCCGTCGTCGGCCGAGGAAGAACGCGACGAAACGACGATCACGACGAACAACAGCACGGAGAGATACAGAACGGCATGGCATGTGAGCATCCTGATCGATCAAACACCTCCAAGAAAGCTCAAATGGCGAAGAAATGGAAGCGAGATCGAACTGAAAGTGAGCTAAGCTGTTGTGTGGTTTGGCCGAACTCCATGACTTGAGAGTTGACTGTTCTTCTAGTGGAGACTGTATAGGTGGCCCCACCTGTTCATTAAGCATAATGCATTGACTGACTCCATATGGTCTCAGCCACTCAGATCTCACCAATCATCATGTCATTCTCATTGGCAAACCAAGAGCTATCATGGTGACGATAGAGTGGCACCGAAGGTAGACAACCTAGTCCATCAGTCAGTCAATATGGAAATTTGATTTGATAGGAGTGAGATCAAGAACGCAAAGATGATGGAATACTCGTGAATTCGCAAAAATTTCTGGGATGTTTTCGCTTAAAAGAAGAATAAGAACATGTTCCGTAGGCAATTCTTGTGTATGATGGAACACAAGAATTGCATCTATTAGAAGAAGGGAGTGAATTGTATGATTGAAAGAAACTAATTGTTTTTATAAAATGAAACCTCATAAAATTACGATATAATACTATATACCTACCTTGGCCAAAATGGATTCTTATTTTCCTATTGCCTCTTGCCACTGTTCCTACCACATGGGTCTACACTTCCTCCAAGCCAGCCACTAGACAACGCGCTACTAGCTTGCTGTCATGGGCTCAATAACAAAGATGACTTGTAAAGTCTATTGTGAAGATCTTTTCACACGGTATTGCTACCGCATGTTATAATAAAGATTGGTTGAAATTGAATCATTCTCTTTCCCATTTATCTCTACACAATTTTCCTTCGTATACATTGGCTCTTACACACATGACTTGTAAAGCCTGATATGAAAATCTCTCTACACGGTGTTTATCTATTGTGTGTCACATTATGTTCATCCTCGTTGTCTAATATTCTTGACCATTCTGGATCTCGGTTCCCCAAAGCATAATCTTGATGCTACCGTTGAGTCATGTTGACCATAAAATCTCCTAACTCTAATCCCATCTTATCACATGATATTTCGACTGTGCTAGACTTATACTTCTCTATGATTGAAGTCCTGTTACTATTGATCAATCAAGATTGATCTATTGTCATCTACACAGATAAGATAACTATTTTAGAACACCTGATGTTAGCTATACACACAATTACATTAACACTATAAATATTTTTAAACCAATTTTTATAAAATAAATTATTTATAAAGTCAATTATTTATTATAAAATATTAATTAATGATTTCACGCATTGTCTTTAAGCTCCCGTTCTTATTGGTGGATGCAAATATAAGAATTCAGAATGTCAAACTCGTTGTCCACTTTAATTGTCGGCCTAACCCAAAAACACGCTTTCGTGGCAAGTGTTGTTCCCATTTCATTTTCTTGCAGCTCCGTAGATAAAGAAATTCAGAATGTCAAACTCGTTGTCCACTTTAATTGTCGGCCTAACCCAAAAACACGCTTTCGTGGCAAGTGTTGTTCCCATTTCATTTTCTTGCAGCTCCGTAGATTAAGATCGATAATCAAAGAACCGTGTAAATTAATGACGCGGAGTTGCGATCAAATTGTCAGAATCTCGTCTTTATAAGGTAGTACTGCACTGCTACTCTTTTCGGTCTTCAAAAGTGAATACATGTTCCACACTACATGAATTTTCTCTCCTTTTGTAGAGCCAATATAGTATATATACTGCTGCACAGGTATACATATGAATGTTAGGTATACTTTGTCAATCTATATGGGCCTAGAAATTTTACAGTGGTATCTAATAATAGAATAAGTAGATATGGACATAAGGTTACTTGAATGAATAAGATAAAACATTTAGATCGATTTTTACTACCACTATAAATATTGTCTTGTGCGTTTTAAACAAAGAAAGAAATGAAGAAGAAACAAGCTGCCACCACGAAAAAGGAATGGATCATCGCCGTGACATTAACGCTGCCGCCGGCGACGTCGTCGTCGTCTGTTTCACTCTCGCTCTGGCCATGGCCATTCTCCCGACTGTTCACGTCCGGCAGGAGTGCGATTGCCAGCAGAGCAATAGGATCCCAGGCGGCCATGGCCGGGCGTGGCGGCTGAGCCGGCTCTCCCACCCGGCCGCCTCCATCACCACCTCTGCTGCCCAGAGATTCGCCGTCCGGCATCGGCACCTCCTGCCGGCAGACGGGGCAGGCGTTGTGCAGCCGGAGCCACGGCACGATGCAGTCGGAGTGGTACGCGTGATTGCACGGCAGCTCGCGCGCGGCCTCTTCGACCTCGAACTCCTCCTTGTAGACGGGGCACTCCGATCCGCCGTCGGCAGGCAGGTGGTCCTGCGAGATGTACACCGTCGGGAGAGACTCGATGGTCCAGCGGCGTGGGCCCTATTACGGCAGGAACGGCGGCTGGAAGAACTGGTCCTCGGTCGGCGAGTACACCGCCCTCACGCGCGGCACCGGCAGGTCGATCTCGTGGAGGAACCGGCCGAAGCAGCGCGGGCAGTAGACGTCGGACGTGGCCGACGGGACGACGACCTGCAGCGCGCGGCGGCACACGTAGCACCAGTACAGGTTCCACCTCCACCGCCGCACGCCGCTGCCGTTCCCGCCCGTCGACATGACACGCTATGGCACCCGCCTTGCGGAGAGAGGCGAGGTTGCATTGGATTATAAGACGATTAACGGATCGAATAGAGGTTTGTTCGAGTGAGATGTCAGGTGAGTAACCTTCTCGCCGGCGGGCGGGACGGAATGATTTCTCCGGCGAGATGAATAGGATTCTGCCTTGTGATCGAGGTGGTCTCCCGCGTGGACGGCAGGGCCTGGGCCGGAGGATGGTGGACTGAGTGTTTGAGTTTGGGCCGCAAATATTTGTAAGCTCCAGCTGATGCTCGGCTCAATATCGAGCCGAGCCTATCTACTTTGATTCTGGAAGCCGCAGCTGCCTTTTATTACCACGCACCACCACCTTACGGTCCCATTCATCAAATCGACGCGAACGCGAGAGCAAGGAGAGCCCGAAATCTCGATGGCGGCGTCAGCGGTGGCGCTCTCCAACCGCTTTTGTGAGTCACTTCGGCCGAGCTTCCTGTCGACGGTAGGGGCGAGGCTGTACTTTACTGGCGACGCCTCTGCCCGCCTTTCAGCCTTACACATCGGCGGCAGCACCAATCGAGATCTAAGTGCTCAGGGAGAAGATTGAGATGTACTCGCTATCATTTATGCCACCTGCACGGCTGAAGACATCACCACCTATAGCCTCACCCACATGGCAGTCACGCTGCTCGACCTCGTCAAGTGAAACCCAGTTGCCAAGAAGCCTAAGATTTAGATATGAAAATTGGTTTGTTGTGGCACACTAAACTACGCCAATCTATAATAGGCATAGGCTGGAGGTCATGGAACATAAAACACTAAGAGTAAATCGACTGATATGAACCACAAGCTTGCTTTGGAAATTAGTCCTGAAATCTAGAGAAGTCATACTCGATTTGCTCCTGAAAGTAGCCCTCGATAGAGGCATCGATATATTCCTCCTTCAGTTCTATATAAATATATAATAGTAAGGATGAGTACTTTGTGTGTAGTCATTAAGTAGGGGAAAGTATGATATGCAAGGCCATAGATAAGGTTGGATAAATGTTTATTTTCAAACCAACAAGATTTTTAAATGGTAGTTTATAAAACATCAGTGAATCAAGTTTTAGTTTTAGAATGAGGCTCACACCTCGCTCCATTCTAAAGTTGCTTTGTAACAACCTATCACATAATCATAAGTGAAAAGTCTCTTTTAAACCTTGACATCTCAACACCTAAAGTAAAAATACCACCAAGCCATTTTTGCTCATAATCGGCCATTTTGGCTCTTAGCCTTCTCAGCATACCAACCCGGCCATCTTAGCCAAATCATAATTTGGTGCCAACTGACACCCCAAATCACATAGACTTATTTCCAATCATAAAGGATGGCCGTTCACTACAAAGGCAAACTCTAAGTAACGACAACCCATCCTATAAATCTTTTTAACAAAACATTTACTTAGAAACAAAATTATGTTATGAGAAACACCTCACATCCGCCTATGATCGTAGGCATAGATGTTTAAACAGTTTAACTAAACTCTGTAGAGTTTGCATGATTTAACCATACACCATAAACATCCCATTTTGCCCAAAGCATGTGGATCAGACTTGACCAACAAAGGGGAGTTCACTGCAAGGCTTTTCCATAACCAAACCATAGGCATCCTATATCACACAGTTGGACTACTCTTTGAAACCAAGTAATAGGCTAGCCTTAGACCCTCCTTATAGCACTATCCACATCTTACGGTTAAGACAAACCCCCATACAGGAGAATGACTTTGTCTCCTTATCCTGACGTTGCTTAACTGTTAACATGCAAAACACAAATGTTTTAGTTACTTATTTTGCCAGGGACATCCCATTCTACCTGTATGGTCGTATTGTTTTATACTTAGATAAATTTCCTAAAGGGATTAATCCTTATGGATGGTGCGTAGTCAAGCCACCAAGGTACTAACTTTCGCATTATCAAGTTTTTATAAAATATTTTTTACTTTGAACTAAGCCGACATCTCACTAGGTTTTTAGATAAATGAGTGATGGTGAATACCCAAGTTTTTTTTTCCATTCGATTGTACAACCATAACTATATGCTTTCTATCCCGGTATGGTAGTTATTGGTGAGTATATGTTAAAGTTAAATGTTGAGTCCTATATAAGTGCAGCTACTGGGAGGAACAACGATTCAAATATGAATCATGGATGAACAGTAAATAAAGTGCATCCTAATCATGCAATTTTACAAACAAAATACTTAATTAAAATACATGTGCAAGAAGTATTCTAGGGGCTTGCCTTGGTCCACAACGGTTATCAGAGTGTCAAACTTCCACGTGAACCCTCCGTCGGTCTCGAGCTCTATATGCGAGAAAACAAACAACACATAACTATAGGCTAAAAAATGAACACATAAAATATAGTGCCATTGAATAGATGAGGATTTTAGAAGAATTTTAGGACTTAATGAGGTCAAACGGAGTCATGGGTAAAAAGATATGGATTTTTGAAGTTTATAGGATTTTTTGAAGGGATAAATAATTTAACAAAAATGAATGGAATATTCAGGAAGAAACGGAGTAGAAAGAAGGGCTGCTACCTTCCGCAAGTGAGAGCAGGGTGACGGCGACAACAAAGTGGAGGAGGTGTTTTGGAAGATGGATTAGTTGTTTAGGGGGTAAGAAGATGGTTTCAGGAATGTTGGACGAGTGAGATGATGTCTAGATGGGTGGTTTTTATAGTTATTTCTCACTGCCTAGAAGATGATGAGCGCGCTTGCGGTGCCACGAATTGCACAAGGTATTCAAGTGGCCTTTCACGGTCATCGCGATGGGATGCAGTGCTGTTTGCCATCAACATGACTCGACCAGTTATCGCTTGTGTCGGATTGGACGTGAGCCCGAATAAATCATTGAGCATGCCTACTATTACTTGCTTTGTATGTGCATGCATGCATAGGGCTGTAGCTTGGCCGGTCTTTAGGGGCTTTGGACAGGAGCTAGCAAGGAGATGGTGGCTACTGATGGCTAGTCCATTATGGTTAATGCATGCATGCATGCTTTTGGGCTGTATCTACTTTGCCTGCCTTTTTGTATGTGTAGAGCTTCATGTGTGACAACTCCTAGCAATTGATGCCTAGCATATATACTGACTACAAGGCTAGGTTGCTGCACTACAGCTTGTCTTTTGTGCATGCACGAGAAAGAGAGATGATGGCTTGTGTGGGTGTGCTTCGGCCTGTGACGTAGCTGAGAGACTACCTACATGGTTGTTTTGCTGCTTGTGTCTATCGTGAACGAAAGTATCATATGCATGTGTAGCTTCTCAAGTAAAAAGATGGATAAAGGCACGTGCATCAATTTGCTAGAGACAAAAATAGATGGTTGAGGCTACGCTTTTGACAAAAAAACGATTGCGACATTGTTCAAAAAGATGGAAGATGGAACGCTGGGAAATCCTTCTTTTGCTATTTTGCCTACACATGATTCCTCAAGGGAAAGGATGGATTCATATTAATTAGGCTAGAGACAAATGATGAATAATTTGGTTGATGTAAAGATAAAGAGGAAAACTGAGGGATATTTTTTTAAAATAGGATAGGGAGCATTTCTCGGTCGGTCGTGGTCTAAAAATAAAATTTAAATTTTCAAGAGATTTCATTTGGCACGGTAAACTAAAAATTTAACCAATGAAATTTTTTAGAGGAATACATGATTAAATGACACTATTAATAATTTTTTAAAAAAATATTTTTAGAAAATAGCGGGTATTACATCTGTGCGCAGCTTTACATACTTGTTCGGACTAGGGTAGACTTTTGGTAGATCCTCGAGCGTGTGATTGAGTTCAAAGTGATTAGCATTGTTGAAAATCTATTTTCTATAGATTTCCGATTGCTATGCCCATTGGTTGTTGCTCTAGTTGGTGTGTTGTAGATTTACAGTAAATTTTGTTACAAGACACTTAAAGTTTGTATAATTTTCTAGTGGATATCGTAAAAACGTGTCAAAGCTGAAAGATGTTTCTAAAAACTGGTAATTTACTAAAAGACACCATGGCTATTATTTCATTATTTTTAGTATAATATTAGAGACGAACCATGTTGAAATGATGAATTTGCCTTTATTTGAATTGGTTTGGTCACTGATTTAGATCCTCTCCTTGGATTCCTTTCAATTTCTCTCTCCAATTATTAGTTTTTAGTTGTTTCCTTCAGCCGTGGCATATTTTCATGATGTCTATTAGCAAATTACATAATTTTTTAATATTATATAGTAAAATTTATTTAAATTTACTAATGTTTGTTATTGTTGAATCCATTATCATAGGATAATTGATTTGAGGATTAGAGGATGTGAGTTTTTCTAGTTCTTGTACATGATTAAATCTGAAATGGTAATAGTGAATTCATCGATTACCATCTATTGATATGTTCTTGAGACCTCCCCGGCTTCTAAGGTAGTATTTCAGTGTGTTTAACATGATCATGTTGTGTCACACTTCAAAGTATAATGCCTGCTTTTGTACGTTACTATGTATATCGTTACAAGGTATATATTGTTTCATTGAATTATCTTAAGAATATGATCATTTTAACACGATGTTTCTGTAAACATTACCAGATCGATCGACCCAGCAAAGTATGAGAGCATCACATCTGGGTTTGGAATATTGGCTAAGGAGCAAGGAGTCATGGGCTGGGTGCCCACTCTTCTTGGTTACAGTGCTAAGGGCGCCTGCAAGTTTGGGTTTTATGAATTCGTTAAGAAGTACTACTCAGACATTGCAGGCCTGAGTATGCTTAGAAATATAAGACGCTGATATACCTTGCTGGGTCTGCTTCCGCGGAGGTCATTGCTGATGTGGCACTGTGCCCTTTTGAAGCTGTGAAAGTTGGTGTGCAGACACAGCCTGGATGTGCTCGTGGGCTTAGTGATGGGCTCCCAAGTTCATTAAATCCGAGGGTGCCTTGGGTACATAAATCCTTTTATTGTGTTAAAATTTGAATAGATTTCTGTCCACTAACGTCAACTTTGTTATATAAAAGCATTATATTTCTTTTGTGGTGTTACAACTTTTGTTTTCAAATATTGCAGTCTTTACAAAGGAATTTTTCCTCTTTGGGGCATCAAATTCATTGCAAGTAAAATTTGATCTTGCTGACCTTTTTTATTTTGGTTGCATGCTATGTTCAGTTTTTATTATGACTAAAATTTTGTGATTTGCTATGTTTTGTGGCTTGCATCTTTTTCATCATTATAATAAGACTATTCTCCATCACTATGGTATTGACGATTGGTAAATGTATTTGATTGACCTATGCATCATTTAATGATTATCTCCTCCAGCGCTACATTATATAACGCCTAGCCAAGATTATAGATCTGCCAGCTTCACTTTTTTTTGCATTTTCTTACTTATGTTTACTTCCTGATCAATTCTAGTTGAATGCTCTGCCACATTTTTATATTGGTTATTCTCACTTGTTAGTTCCATTAAGTACAACATTGCTCCTCCCATTTAAAACTGTCACATAATAAACTTATACCTGCTCAATTACTAGTTATTTGCTTGCATTAAGTTCATCTCTAGTTGATGTGTGACTGGTTTTTATTGTGATTATTTTAAAGTTTGTCTGGCATGATGAAATTCTTAGTTTTATCGAATTCAGAAACAAATGTACAGTTTTTGGAAATCAGATTTCACGTTTCCAAACAGTCTCAAATCTTAGGTCACTCTTGTTGCTTTTTTGGTACCATAAGAAATGTATATTGCCCCTGAATAGTCATATTCTTCATTTCTACTTGTATATTTTATTAAATGTTTGCATCCTTTAAGACCATTGTTGAACTTATCTACAGCATGTTGTTCCTGTCACTAAGTCAGAGTGTAGCAAACAATTTCAACTTGTTATCACCTTTGCTGGTGTCTTCTGTGTTGTTATTTCTCGTCCAGCAGATAATTTAGTTTCTTTCCTTAATAATGCCAATGGTGCTACAGTGAGTGATGTGAGTTTATTTTCTTGTTACAATGCTCTGTGACATTAATGTGTTGAGGTATTTTGCTTTTGTAACTTTCTTGCTGAGCAACTAGGCATCAACCCGTCGTTTCTTTAAATTTTAATCATATGGTGAATATGATTAATATTTTCTTAATTATACCGGTTTATATTAAAAGAATAGTCCATGTTAATTGCTATTTTTTTAATTTTGTATTTCAAAAATTAAATTAACTGTTACAGATTCATATTTTAGGATTATCATATTTATTAAAAAAATAAGAAGTCCTGACAAAACAATCAGTAAGAGACGGTCCTATAGCTTTTTCTGCGAGAGTCCAAAGCTAATAATTAACACCTATGACTCATATGTGCCAGCTACTTAATATCGATCAACACCTTTTTTAGGACTGACAACAACCACAACAAAGTAGCCGTTAGCAGGCCCTAATTAAAGTTGCCAATAGGTGTTAGTAACCATCACCTATAATTACATTAGAATATAGGTGCTAGTTACTAGCACCAAACGACATCTTTTAGTGGGGCCCACTAATGGTCATGTTACAGATAATTAGCACATTTAATCTAAAAGTGTCGGTTCTAGAATCGGCATTTATAACCACCAAATATAGCTCCTGGCTTTCTGACAAGCTGGTCGTGCATAAAACAAAGCGACCGAGAGGAAGGAAAGGTTTTGCTGCATTTGCTTTTAATTTTGTTGGAGATATTTTATTTTGGCTATAGTTGATCTAGTTTCTCACTCAATTTCTCACTTATTCGTGGAAATTAATTGTTTGCTATGTAGTGATCAATCAAAAAAATAGTTTGCATTGTTGATTTAAGTGTATGTTTCATTTATCTTTTTTGTTCATTTAATTGCTTCATAGACCTCTATTTTGCAATTAAGTACGGATATAGAGTGGTTCACTTAATATTCTATAAGTGATTTATGTAATTTATTTTAGAGGAATCTAGAGAGTTGGCACAACATTATATTAAATTAGTGAAGACTTACCATTTTTATTATTCAGAGATGGTATTAATTTTTTTTAGTCTAGATTTATGTTGATTACATCAGTTTTGGAGGCTTCTCTTATAGTCTTTTCATATACAATGAGTAGAAAATTTGAGATAAGCATAATGGGAGAATTGATCTTCTTCCTTAGGCTTCAAATTAAGCAAACTAAGGAACTTATCTACATCCATTAAGAAAAGGTACTCCAAAAATCTTTTGACCAAGTTTGAGATGAACGAGTGTAAGCTGATTGTTATTCCTATGACCATTACCTCTCAACACTAGGCTCTAATGAGAATGGCAAGGTGGTTGACCAACATAAGTATTGGAGCATGACTGGCTCCCTCCTCTACCTAATTGCATCAAGGTCGAATATCCACTTCTCCGTGTTCTTATACACAAGGTTTTAGGCATATCTGAGGAGCTCTCATCGTCAAGCAATCAAGCATATTCTCCACTACATCACGTCTACCCTTGAATACGATATTTGGATATCCTGCTCTTCCACTATTTTGATATATGCTTTTTCCAATGTTGATTTTGCTAGGTGTAAGATTAATCACAAAAGTAATTCTAGCATTTGTCATTTTTTGGTTACTTCTCTTGTCTCTTGGTCTTCTCACAAATAGTCCTCTATTGCTCAATCAATAGCTATGACTGAGTATATAGCTATAGCAAGCTCTTGTAGTCAAGTTCTTTGGATAGGTTTTATTTTGAAAGATTATGGCTTATGTTTTAGTGTTAGGGTTTCCTTTGTTTTACGATAATACTAGTGCCATTAACATTACAAAGAATTTGGTTCAACATTCAAGAACCAAGCACATTAAAATTCAATATCACTTTCTTCAGGACAATGTTGAGAAATACAATATTGTGCTATAGTTTGTTGAATTAGATAGTCAGCATGCGAACATTTTCATAAAACCTCTTGATCATGTTTGTTTTGAAAAGCTGAGGAGTGTGTTAGGGGTTATTCATCATTATGCCTTGCGTTGAGGGGGTTCTCCTTTTTGTATTTGTACCATAGTGCATTATGGTTCTTTTCTGCATTGTAACATATTTTACATCAAAATTGAGAGTTTTGCTTGTTATCTCTTGTTCATCTTTATGTTAGGCATATGTTACTTTTGTCTTAACTTGATGTACTATCTATCTTACATGATTTTAAGTAGCTTGTATAATCTTTTCCATGTTTACAAGTGCGTTAAAACTTGACCAATTTATAATCAATTTGAACTTAATCAATATGCAAATGTTTAATCTAGTAGCTAGGTTCCTGTAACACCCCAGTTTTAGCTTAGCCATTAAAACCTATTTTAATAAATAACATAGTTTTAAAAACTTTAGTTCCTTTTATGTTTTACGTGCCAAATATCTCTATCTAAAATTTGAATTCTGATGAACAACTTTTAAATCAACTTCTCCTCTAAAAATTTCTTTCAATTCCTCTAAATTTGACCAATATATTTGAATCCGATCCAAATATCAACTCTACCTCAGAATCCTCTCAAATAAATCTCCTTGAATCCCTCCCACAAGCTCTCAAGAAAATCCTAAGTTCAAATTCAAACTTATTTCAAAATTTTCCTAAAAATTCAATTCTAGAAATCCCTATAAAAATAGAAATTCTCCTGTTCATTAGAGTAACCATCTCCCTGGCCCATTCTTCCCCCTCTTTCTTCTCTTCCTCAACCTCAACCCCTCCACGGGCCCAACTATCCCATCGGCCTAGCTTCTTCCCCGCCTCCCTTCTCCTTTCCTCCTCTTGGGCCGTACCCACCAGCCCATCTTTCCTCACATAGAGCCGCCCGTGCAACCGTGCCCCAGCACTCGCTCGTACCTCAACTCCTCGCCCAGGCTTGCTTGTCTGCCACCGTATCTCTATCGCGCACGCCTACTTCACCCATGCCCGTGCGCTTGTCTCCTCCCTGTATCGCCCCAGTGCATGCTCAAGTTGCTCGAAAAAAAACTAAACCGCTAGCCGACGTGCCGACGCCCGTCTTCATACGCCCTTCCTTCGGTCTTGTGTGTCGCAAACCACGTTCCTGTGCCCACATGCACATCAAACACTCAGTAGTAGGGTGCCAAGCCAACCACCGCCTTCGTGCATGTGAGCCGCGACCCTATCGCACCGTGCTGAACGTGGACCACATCACTGTGAATCCCACATGCCACCACTGCTCCGTGAGTGAATCACGCTGGCCACTGCCCTATCTCTGACCCCACTTCTACATCCCATTCTTTGGTCCCACCTCCCACACCACTGCACCATGCCTAATCGACAGCACTGCGCACCAAACTACATCGTGTCGTGATAAGCCGTGGCACCAATCGGCCTATCGCCACTTTGCATAGCACTACCACGTGCAATGGTGCACTGTGGGGTTCATTATTGTCCTATTGCCACCATGTGCCTATGTTTCGCATTACCGTGGACCCCATCGATAATCCTCGCACCTCATCGCCTTGTCGCCACCCGATGGCCATGGATATATAAGCCAGCATATCTCCTACGCCTTCCCTACAAAGCCTCTTGCCACTAGGCATGCCTTTATCGCCCTACACTACCTCTTCTCTAGCCGAGCATCACCTCGTCTATGCTGCCACCCTACGCCTCCTTCACACCGTTGCCTGTGTCTCCTTCTCTGCTGCCTAGTTGCTGCTCTACTCCGCCACAAACGCCATCACCAGCCTCTGCCCTACCGCCAGGTGCTACCTTACCCATCGCTAGTGCCACCACCTATAGCTGGGATCCATCACCATGCCTCTGTCCAACGCCAGAGAGGGGAACACAGAGAGGAGGAAGAGGACGGGGGAGAAGAAAGAAGAGCCCTGGTACCACTCACATGTAGGCCCCACCTCAGCCAATGAGGTGATGCCAAGTGCCCCTCATTCCTTCCCCCTAACATGTGGACCAGCCCCATCCCTTTGTTCCTCTCACTGACATGTGGGCCCTGCTTTTCTAACCTCAGATTAGGTTGTCGGCCAAGCTATATAGGCCGAGGCCCATTCTAGCCCACCAGCTTCTCAAGGTCTATTTTACCTTTTCAAATAATTTCTCTCTAACATATGGCACCTACTCTAGAGAATATTCTATGAGAATATTGCTCCCTTCAATGATTATTTCTTTTCCAAAAATTCTAGAAATTTATATAAATTTCCAAAATTTATATCTTACTGTAACACGATTGACTCCATTCAACTTCTAAAATTTTTCTAAAAATAATATCTTTCCAATGACACTACTATTTATTTAGTATTATATTATCTTTTTTGGTTTTATTAGGATCTCTCTTGTTTCGCGCGTAGTTTACCGCTGAAAAATTCTCGGACATTGATTCTGAAGAATTTCTTATCAACCAAGAACAAGGCAAGTCACTCTTAATCATATTGCTACTAATTTATAAAATATGATTATTTTTAAAGTTGTATGGTTAGCGTACATATTTAAATTTATTAGCCTCGGCTTATGCACAACCGACAGATCAACCTTGTTGTTATATTACTTTTTGTAAATTATTGTTAAATACTATCCTTGTAGCTCCACCATAAAGGTGCCTAGAAGTTCTCGCTCCTTAAGTGGAAATACCTCTGCCCCATCTTACACTGTCATTTGTCGTTATGGTAAAAGTAGGTCGTGAAACCTTTTACGAAAATCTAACTCGTGAAGTTGGTGGGTTTGAAAAGAAAAAAAGGGGTTTGAGAAAACCAGCGATGAGAAACCTTGCCTGTGTGGCTTGGTGTTATAATCACATGGAAGGACCGATTTCTTAGGGAATTGCATTTGAACATCTTACAGTATGACGACACAAGTGTTTATGGGATGCTCCTGGTTGAGTAGTTAGCTAGCACAAGAAAATCTTGTATGTCAATAGTTGTGGAATGCTAAAAATAGGGAAACAAATCGTAAATCTTTACTACCCAGGATGGGTGTTAAGCCTCCTGTGAAGCGATTGGGTACGAGTAGGAGACATCCCCGGTGTGTTCCAAGTAGATGAAGGCATGCGACTTTGCTAATACCTAGTTTTGAGATATTCGACCCAACTATGTGACATGAGATATTCATGTGTGAGCTTTGAAAATACCTTGTCACGAACTTTCAGTACCGATGGGTATTCGATGTCAATTTTATGTCGTATGGGTAAAGTGTACAAACTCTATAGAGTTTAAAATATTCAAATAATCATGCCCACGGTTGGCGAATGTAAGGTGATTCTCCTAGCGTAATTTTGTTTGCTAGTGTTTTACAAAAAATATTTGAGGGAATGAGAATCATTACTAGAGTTGATCTTAGAGACTAACGAATGATCCTAGTAGTTGGAACAAAGTTGTGTGACCTGAGATTTCCTGATGGTATCATAGAGTAGGCTTCTTGAGAAGAAGTGGAAACTAAAGCTTAGGTGACTTTGAGAATGAGCCAATGGATGGAAAGATGTTGTTTAGCTCTGGATGGAGCAAAGATAAAAGTTATATGCATGGCTTTAGAAATGAGGTTTGTTGAGGAGATAGAAAATGAAAAGAAACTATTTATAATACTAAAACTTTGCTCTTATGTTTGAATTGTTGCAAAGCAACTCACATCGGATCGAGACGGTAAGTCTCTTTTCAAATGGATTGTGAAAGTCACACTTAGAGGTTGCGAAACATTTTTGAACAGAAGATTTGTGAAATAAACCTAGCCATCCTTTGCAACTTGTATACTCACGTTTCCCGTGACCTACGATCATGAAAGTACTTATACTCTCTATTTTGTTATTTTTCCTTCTCTCTCCTTGAGTTCAGGTGAAAGATACTAAAGAATTTGGTTTCATCTCTATTCCAAAGCCATTGCCTTTGGCTTGACGTGTTAACCGTGCTAAGTTCCATTGTCACAGTTTTTATTGGTAGTTACTATCAAGGATTTACCCAGTATGATAACATGATATAATATATTTGTCTAGTTTTTGTAATGTTTACTATTTTGTTACCATGGATGCGAGCTTAGAATCTTAGGACTGGCACCGACATGCGTGGTTCTATTAGGGATGGCTCATCATTCTTGGCGGCGCACCCTATCTGGCACTAGCTTCCAAGCGGTGTCAAATCAAGGTGTCACACTCTCTTTAGAGTATTTTTCTCATGTATATACCATGTTTACTCCTTCTTTGCAACAACTTTGGTACATGCTTATGCTTTCTTGATTCAAGTTTTGTATCAATCATGCTTATATTGTTTACATGTCCCATGCATAATTTCATTTATCCTTATTCGGACTACCGAGTGTGTTTACGCATGAGTGATTTTGAAGGTAGTATGGAGACTGCCTATAATAGGAACTCCAAATACATGTCTTGATTGAGTCTTAAATGGCAACAAGTGATGAGGACAATATCCCCGGCTAAAGATAAGATGAAGAGTATCATCGCTATTGTGCTACATGTGTTAAAAACTTGAAAAAGAAATGGAAAGTGAAAATGAGCTTACAAAGAAATTCCCTACTTATTGTTTCTGAAAACTTGGTCACAAGAGTATGAGAGGAGTCTCTAAAATTAATGTCGTCAACATAAATATGAACTAGAAGAAAATCAATACCATATCTTATAACCTTCAAAAGGTCAAAGTGGTTGTGTAGCTCCAACCAAGATGTTTGTTTCTAACTAAACCACGAATAGAGCATGTAGGCACTCAAACGTGGTGGTTGCATCAATTGTATTTGGAGAAGGCTGCCTTTGGTGAATCTATGTTCGATGCCTGTTACACTGACGTTGACTTTTATACCATCGACAATGTGGTATGGGTAGAATTTCTAGAGCTCTTCCGAGTATACAACAAAGGGATCTAAATATAAAAATTCTCCAACTGTGGTCATTGTAAGCACTTTGAACTATTTGTCCTCATTAGGTAACCATTCCCTTAATATTAGCATTCTCCAACTATGGTTTTATTTTGTAGATATGGCTCTTATCGATGTAGAAGCACATACAACATAGTTGTATTTCTAGACCCAGGGATTATGAACTTCGAAAACATGAAGGAGAAAGAACATGATATCGAAAAGTGCCTCTTCCACTCCCCGATCAAAGCTAAAGACAAATGACCACATACTATTGCCTTATCTCTTTGAGTACATGATCATCATACATCTCTCTGTTTACTTGCTCTACATACAGATGGAGTTATTAATTCATCTTCCTATGTGTAGAGGCCACTAGATCCTCCTAGCAATCAATATCAACACTAGTCAGATTGTCATCTTTGATAGAATGAGAGACGGAGATATCAGTACCAATCCATTATAAATATACTACATAGGACATCTGTGAGATACCAAAGGTCCGGAAGATGGCACGAACGATACACGGTGGATGCATCAACATTTTGGATCTTCGAACATAAGTGGATCCTAAAACAACTAGCTGGCACAAATCTTTGAGGATTCTATGTCATGTGCTACATGTATATTTTATATAGGAGGGCAATGACCATAGTGGTGCCGAGGTATGACATGTCAAATATACACAAGCCATAAGTATAAAAATTATGTCCTATTAGTAAGTAAATTTCCATCTATTCAATTTTTTTATCATAGAAACTAGGTGTTGACACAAATGAATTGCTAGCACCAGCCTCACTGAGGAGTTATCTGGGTTCATCCGTCATTAAGCCATAGACTCAGGTGACGCTTATAATCTCAACAAATATGCACCAAGCTTACAATTGTTTGAGCCGACAAACATACCTAGCTCATTTAAGAAGAAAACTCAAAGGAAGAAAGAAACCAACTAGCTAGATCTGATTCAAGCCTAGAATAAATGTTTGAAAATACTATGTATTTATTTAGAGTTTAGACCTTGAAGGTAATTGAATTATTCAGTAAATTTTTTGATATTTGAATTACGTAAGGTTGGATTCTGTGTAATGTTTTTATTAAGTTAATGTCTTCATCCATTCTATCATATGTCTTTTATAGGTACGATGACTAGATGATAGAAAAGTCGACTATACTTTGAAAATCAAACTTCAACTAGGTATACTTGCTAAGTTATATCTTGTGAATATGAAAGTTGGTGGTGAATATTGAGAATTTTGACTTTAATGTGAATGTGAAAGTGTATGGTGATGGTGAATGTATATATATGGGCATAGATATGTGTGTGGCTGGATATATTGTGATTCTCTGAATATCTATGAATTTTTTGTAAACTTTTGCATTCTTTCATTTTTATTTTTTTGTCACGTCGATCTATAGGTGACATTTTTCTAGAAAACTAACACCTATAATAGTTGGCACGTGGTAGTTAGGTGCTAGAAACGATACCTATAACTTCAACTTCATAAAGGTATTAGTTATTAGAAAGAAGTGGTACTGATGGTTGCTACCATGTGGCCCTTGAGTGCCATAATGGTACCTATAACCATATATAGGTGCTGATTTTTAGTTACAACCAATACTTAAATGATGGTTATATAACTAGCACATATAATGGTGTCTAAGTAGTGTCGCCTAATGAATGTCGGATGTGAATCTGGTACTGAAGGCGGGTTTCCAACCAGCACCTATTAGGTATTCTATAGTAGTGCGAAAATACCATTTATATTTTAAAGCAAATTCTCAACATAATCAATGGTCATAACATTACTAAAATAGTATTAATATTCCTTTCAAAAATATTAATATTTAAAATTTGAGCAAATGCAAAATTTTTAATTCCTAGTGCTCATGTTATTGTTGCTAATATTATAGAATGTTCCTTGCATGTTTTATTTAACATAAAATTCTAACATACATCGTCATTATAATACAATCCAACTAATGAAAGTTCTTATATGTCTGCTTAGAGTGCCCACAACACAGTTCATTATTATTGATAGTGTAGTCATCTTGAACGAAAACAAATTTTAATCATATATGCGAGTGAGTAAGTTTGTTGAATGTTTTTTCCTTAAAAATCTCTTTGAAGGATACTGGTACTACGTTTAATGAAAATCTAATTAATTAAATTTAATATTTACATAGAGAATACTTAATATTTTGTAAATCTTAAAAGAACATTATTCCACTATTCTATCTAGTGTCGTAAATGATATAAATAACACTAATTCAAAATTGCCATGGAATGGCATATATATTTGCATATCGTAGGACCATCTATCACTCTTTATTTTTCTTATTCTCCTAACGGTAGCTTCGCCTACTTTAAAAGTGATTTCTCTAACTCAATTTATTGAAAAGGCTGGGATCTGTTGATTAGTTTTTTTCCAACATAAGAATAGGAAGTAGATAATGCTTTTAACTTGGCCATTTGTGATACACAGCATTCATTCCAGGTAATTTGGTTCGTACATGTGCCAAGGTGACCGCCCCCGTGAGCGGCTCGTTCGTCACACGCTGATGGTGTCCCGATTAATTAATGTCAATGGAATCTAAGTCGTTGCTGACAAGGAATCTCTCGATTTTTTAAGATTACAATACAATCTCTCGTTCGTTGTATGTATGTACTTACATTGGTAGCCCGCGATGTGTAGGATAGATGAATTTAAAGGTGGCCCACATTGTTTAACATAAGTTGAATGCTATAATCTTAGGTCATGATAAATTGATATAATTTTTTTTAATTAACGTGATGGCTTCTTAAAAATATTGAGTTAATATAGGTATAGATAGATAGATAGATGTATTTTGTTAGGCCGTTAAAAAGCTTGCTATATAGGGTCTATTCACTCGTGGACTGCCCCTACGTATTGTCATGATCGGTACCCTCACTGGAGCTCAGTGGAGAATTTATGATGCATTCAAAGTCATGGTTGGATTGTAAGTAACTTTCTTTATTTTTTACTGTCATTAGAACAACATCAGTAGCCTTCGGTTGATTCAGTAAATTGAGAATTCGCTTTGTAATTCAACAGGCCAACTACTGTGGTGTTACGCCAGCACCAGCGTCTGCTTCAGATGCTACATTAAAGCTGCCAGTGCCTGAATTTCACATTAGGATATGATTATTTTTGGAACTTAGCATTCTTCATGGATGGAAGTGTATGAGTCACATGAGAACAACTATAATTTTGTTTTAAATCTTTGGAGAGGATGCCTATACCATCTTTTGAATTTTTGAATGAGAGGAACTCGCTAAACCAGGCCATAGATTTTTTTGCCCAAGTGTAAGTTCAATACTTGCTATATAGTAAGAATTACTAGCGAAAATGTTTCAGAGCATAGGTTATGTTCCATTTCCTGTACCACCATTTATTCGTAATGCTAAATAATAATGATGAAAATTTAATTTAAATAAAATTAGTAAAATAATTTATATTAAAATTAGTAAAATTAGTTTATATTAAAATTATCATTATTTCATTGGTTTATATTTAAAATTATTTATAAAAACATGGTGAGCGTGTGTGTGCGTTGACATAGATTAGGTTGTTAAAATCTGTGTCGAAAATTTTTATTTATTTATTTATGTGTAGGATTTAAATTTAGAAAATATATAAAAATGCTAAAAAAATTAGGAGAATTTCGGACGAAAATTAAAAAATTAATTTTGTGGATTAGCTACAATAACGGGTTGGATTTGCTACCCAGCAGGAGATGGGCTAAAAGTTACACGTAAATAGGCTAGCGTGGGCTGAAGTAGGCCAAATATGACTGGGCTGGTGGAATGGGTTGACTTGGTAGATATGCCGAGAAGTCACCAGGCTAGCGGAGTGGGCTGATGGTGGAAAACGGCCTAGCAGGCCCGTGCGTGGCGAGGACTGTCAGCGAGCACAGGGAAACACTATGACTAACAAGTGGGGCTAAACAGGTGGTGTGTCACGTGCGAAGGCACGCGTGCAGTGCGGCCGCAAGAGATCTAGAGGCGATGTGGCTCAACATGATTGGTTTAGACGCGCTAGAATAGTAATTGAGTCGGATTCTCTGTGGAAATGTGTCGGACTCTATAGCCCTAGGTATAACTAGTGACATGGTATAATCTAGAGCGTACATCTGATGGCTTAAAATAAGCAAAGTAGTGGTTATGAAATCTTAATAGTGTTTAGGTGTAATTTTTTCTATAAATAGAGAGTAAGATGATAGAGTTTTAGTATATAGAAAATTGAGCATTTTTGTGTAAATTTTATAAGTGTAAATTTGGTTATAAACATAAAGTTCATCAAAGATTTATGTGGTAATTAATCTCTATTTTTTACAAATCTGTATTTTTTACATGTCTAGTGTTTGAATTTAGATTAATTTGTTTCCTTTGTGTTTTGGATTGATTTGTTAAGATATTTTTTTTAATTTTTTGAAAAGTTTGATTGATTAATTATTTTCAAATCTCATGCTATTAATTAATTAAAATTTAATTAATTTTGGTTAACCTTCTATTTGCTAATTTGTTTTATTAATATTTTAAGATTTACAAATCCGATTAAGTTGATTATACTTAGGTTTGTTTGCAAATTGTCTAATTTATTTTAAAATTTTTTTTGATCGATTGAAGTTACGGATCTACGTGTTTTGTTGAGATTCAAAAAACACAATTTTTTTAGTTTTTTATATTTAAAAAATTATTAAATTTTAATTTTATCTTTTATAATTATTTAACCCTCTGATTGTTATGAGTCGATCATTTAGAATGTATAGTGCCTTCTATGTACCTCTGGAGGTGTTTCCCAATTTATGCTGTCAATTTTCGCGTACTCATCTTCTGCGCGACTGATTTGTACTGTTAGTAGCAACAGTGTGCATGCAAGCTAACTGCTTGTATTTTGGCAGTGGGCAGTTTGGTTGTGTAGCAGCAACATTATAATTATTGCCTGGTATCATATTCATGGATATACCGCATCAGTTTTGAGTCTATAGGCTAGTTAGAAGTTGCATGCATTAGTACTTTAGTAGAACACAAGAACTTACGAAATTTGACACGAACTTACCTCCTCATCCCTGCAGATGCTGACAGGGAAAAGCTTGAACAGTCTGATAGCAAATATGCTCGATACTTGAGCAGTTCTGGATCTTTATTACGATTTCCACAGGGACGCTTACTACACAAAAGGTCAGTACCTACCATCATGCAATTAAGTCATCGAAAAAAAGGTCGCACGGCAATCTGTATACTTATTTGAAGAGGGGACGGATCAGACACTGAACAATTGTCCAAAGCAGCGTATTAGTGACAGATATTGTATGTGAAAAATTGCAGGAGTGTATCTCCATCATCCAACAGCACTCTTGCTGCAGTAGATCCATCATTGATGACTTACACGGAAGGTGTCGTCCGAGTGCAGACGGTTGGCATCACAAAGGGTTTCACAGTTTTCGATAATACCAAGAAAAGGTCGGGTCCATATTGCTGCACTTCTTGTCTAAAGTCTAAATGGGTAATCTTAGTGTCAATATATCCCCTGCAGTTTTACATGCAGTCAGCTAACGCCTATCAGCACTGTTGCTTATCCAGCAAAATGTGATTAGATGAGGATAAATTAGCTCTAGACCTCTGGTTGCTGTAACATGGGAAATCATCATCTTGATTTAAAAATTTATAATAAACAATTAGCTTAAAATTTAATTAAATTAATTTTAAATAGAGTGCTTTTGTCTATACATGATTAGACTGGACTAGGAGGCCGGTCAAACTACAGATGTATATATGTGTCTGAAATAGTTATATATGAATGTGATCGGACTACAAGCATACATACACTCAGACCGATCAGCCTGACGGTCTGACCGATAGACTCTAGCGAGAAGTTGGTTTTAGACTATTTTTATGTTTATTGGTGAATAATTGATGATACAACTTCTATGTGTTTTATATATATATATGATATACTATTTGTGTACAAATATAAATTAAGTTAGAAAAAAATTATACTCAAATATGGGTTCTTTGTTTATGTATGTGTAGGTGAGTTTTAAAGCCTCTATTGTCGGTGATGGATTGGGAGTCAACCTAGAAGAAGTTAATATCTAAACAATCAAGAGATTACGTGTGATACTAAAATCTAGAGATCAATATACGTAGATGTAAAGATACCATATGGTATATAAGAGAGATTGTGTATATATTAAACTTAGAGTCAAATTTGAAAAGAAGTTAGTTATATAACTATACAAGAGTGTTTTCTAAAGGATTACGAGTGTTTTTACCTTTAGTATTGGTGACTTTTATGCAGCCAACTATGGGTATAAATAGAGAAATGGTCCAGGCATCAAGGTGGTCAAACCAGGTGGAGCAAGATGGTCGAATTGATGGTAAAATAGTGGTCCGACTAGAAGGGATGCAACGATCTAACTAGTAACAGGAGGACGGTTGGACAGGCGATAAGTAGAAAGGTTTAGGATTTTGACTACAGTAAAATTAAATTAATTGATTAGAGATAATTTTTAGTCTTGTTATAATACTACCATTCACCATCTCTAATAATTTAAATCTTATGTTTGATCCTACATAATAAGCTATAACTGAGTCTTGTTTTACTGTAGCACGTACACTATAAGTAGTAGATCGATGAAATCAATAAGCATTGCGTGCAAATTTTGCCTTCAAGTAATTTGCTCCTACTCCTATGTCGATTAATTCAGAATTCGCTGCAGGTATGGGGTGATTACGGCGTGGAGTGGTAAGCCAACCGTGAAGGTTGCCGTGACCGTTGATGCTCCTGCCATTGTGGAGCTAATCATGCAGAGGCTTACGACGGATGATTAGTAGCAGCAAGCAAGCAACTCAAGGAAAACACTGGCTGGCGCAATGCTTCTGCTACTTCCTGTTAGGAAAATGTGGTTCTTTGTCTTGTTGAACGTTCGCGATCTTAAAAGAAGAAACAATGCTGTATGTCCTCGTTCTGACGAATTCGCTTGCTGCTACTAGCAAATCACACAGAATTAGCAATTTCTGTACTCCACTACCAAGTTAATCTAATATAAACTGATTCAGTAGTTCAGGGTCCATTTCAAATTCTCAATGCCCTCCTAAGCGTAACTGCCAACTGTGACCATTTTTCAAGAGTTTGACGTTGTACAGTGTATTGCAACCTGCTCAATTTTAATCTTTCAGTGCAAACTACTGTCTGAACCACAATTTAATTTCTCATCAGAACTATTTCGCATAAATTCCCAAAAGAGAAACGCACTACGTAACTGTTTCTCACAGCAATCAATCACGAAGCCATGTTCTTGTGAGAAACTCAGAATCCCATTCCTCTTGACCTGCAGGTTCTTTTGAAGTTGCGCCCGGCAGACACATATCTTAAATCTGGGCCAATCTTCTAAGCTCCAAAAAAACTCAACGGCAGGTCCAAGAAAACTCGTGGAGCAATAAGCTCGGCTGATCTTCTAAGCTCCATAAAAGCTCAACGGCAGGTCCAAGAAAACTCGTGGAGCAATAAGCTGGGCCGTGCTTCTAAGCTCCATAAAAGCTCAATGACAGGTCCAAGAAAACTCATGGAGCAATAAGCTGGGATTTTAGGGATATCAATCGTACCATGTGATGTTATGCAGAGTTCCAGATGCATACAAGTTGATATGGCCAGAGTTCATACTACCAAAATTGTCCAACTGTTGCGCTTATTAATCAAAACCTAAAATCCACCTCAAATACTCAAATTGCTCAGACTCACCTTTGAGCTCTTCCGACTGCAATTTCGTGTCAAACAAAAAAAAAGATGAATCATAAAACAATGATAGGCCTACTTCAGTAATGCATGGGCATGGCTCACAAAATAGTGGTGCAGTTGATTGATTGACTGACCTAATCCTTTGTCCACAGAAATGGACCCATTGTTCCTTACCCTTTTCTGCTAAGCTGTCTCCACAATATGAACTATTCTCTGTTCTGACAATCTATTCACACTGAAGCAACTACATATAAATAGCACACCTACCATAGGTCCAGAACTCAGCACGTCATTGCTGATTGCTTCCATTGCTAGGCATTCTTGGCTTCCATCCTTCCTGATGGAGTTCGACATGGCAATGGACATGAGCCAGGAGCAGCTCATGCACATCGTCTCACAGCTAGACAGTGCACTCGCGAGCTCGCCTTCTCCATCCACGTCGCCGTCTGCGTCGCCGCCGCATCATCAGCCACCGGCGGCAGCTCCGGTTCTGCCACCAGGTCTACTGTGCACTAATACCATCGCTCCGGCGCTGCATCCGGCGGCCGCCTTCACTACGGCGGTGCAGCTACGGGACATCATGCTGTACACGACGGCGCGAGTCGTCGACGCGGCGGCGGAGGAGGCGCCGCGGCCTCGGCGGCGCAACGCGCGCGTGTCGAGCGAGCCGCAGAGCGTGGCGGCGAGGCTGCGGCGGGAGCGCGTGAGCCAGCGGATGCGCGCGCTGCAGCGGCTCGTCCCCGGCGGCGCGAGGCTGGACACGGCGTCCATGCTGGAGGAGGCCATCCGCTACGTTAAGTTCCTCAAGGGCCACGTCCAGTCGCTGGAGTGGGCCGCCGCCACGCTGCACATGCACGGCCACCGTGACCCCGCCGCCGACGTCGGCTTCGCCGGCGCTGGAAACTTTGTCTACTCCTCGTCATATTACGCTTAGATTCGACTCGTTCATGACTCGTGACATGCATGCATGCATGTGGTACGTACGACGCTGTAAATTAAACTGAAGCCTGAAGTGAGCGTATTAATTAGTGATATAAACCATTGTGACTGTAAAACAACTGCATGTGATAAATCTGTAATATGTTCTAGTAGCAATTATTCTTAGGATTCCATGGGGGTGCATGCGTGCAGCACAGACAATAATTCATCACAACATGTTATGTTTAATGCTGCAACATGACAACTTCATTAGCCTAGGATGCTCCATATATGGAATGGATGGATAATGCAGCTAGTAATTAAAATGTTCATCGACAAAATAAGATTTGCATTCCATGTTCTTGCGTGTGTCCATCGCTGTCCGTTTTAATGTCAGTAACGCAAATGTGCAATGTACAGAGGTCAATCATACACTGGCAGGGGAGCCCACCAAGGCACACCAACCATGTGATGGATCGGCGATGAGCCGGGCGATGGTCTGGTCCACCGGGCCTCCTCCTGCCACAGTTTGACACGTGTCGAGTTGGGTGACCCGTGGGACCCTTGCAAAGTTGCAATCCCGTCGTATCACCTCTCATCGTTTTTCAGAACGTGCAGCATCTTTTCTGCGCACCTTCGTAAAAGGCAAAAGATGGGATCTTTCAGTAGTCTAAGGCAGAGTGTGGGAGTAGGGTTTAGGCCAGGCTATTTTTATATTTACTGTGAATATATTTTTTGAAAGGGTAAATGGTGTGTTCTGTAAAAAAATATTCTAAACAAAAATTTAGAAAAAAATAATTTTATAGTTAATACTTAATTAATTATATACTAATATATAACTTATGTTGATCCATGTACGATGATAACCTTTGGTTAGAAGCTGAAGAGAACACTGTCATTACTGGTGGAGAACCCTACAAATGAACTTGCAATATATAATCAGTGGGGATCATCTTATCTTCTTGACTCTAAGTTAGCTATATAAAATTTGTTTCTTGATTTATTATCAATCGTTCATGTGTTTTATAAGAATGCAGCAAATGGAGATACTAGTAGTTTTCTTGTTCTCATTTTAATTAAATTTAGAAATATTATATTTGTTGTACAAATTAAATTAAGGTTAGATAAAAATATTTATTTTGTATTGACCGTAATATCTCCTATCGTCATATATCATTTGCATGTTTTGTAAAAGAAAGTTTTTTTTTTCAAAACATATGTTACTCCGTTAGTTCTAAAGCTACTACAAATCTAGGCATCCATGACGGGTCAACACGATTTGTTTGAGATGACTTATCTCCGATGGATTAAAAAGTGCCCATTTGAGATATAACTACTGGAAATGACCCGTTATAAATGAGAAGTCATCTGTGACGGGTCATAGTTGTAATCCATTTGTCATAACCATGGCACGTCATAGATGACTTGTCATTTGTGACTGTGTTAGGGTATACCATTTTTATAAATACTATAATATTTATGGTATATGTCTCTATTTGGTTTGTAGTATAGAAGATCATTATCTTCTTAGCAAAATTTCTATTTTGAGTATATGGCTAAAATAGAGATAGTTCATTATTTACATGATGTAAACATGATTTTAAGTGATCATATTAAACAATCACGTAAGTTAAATATGTGATTTTGTGGTTCAATGTTTTTCATATTAATTACTAGTTTCCAATTAATGCCAGCATGTTTTCATCTCTATAACTTTATTTTCAATTTTCTAATATTTCTGATATTTTTCCATTTTTGATCTAATGTTTTCGATTTCGTTTCATAAAAGAAATATGGTCACAGAAATGGTTGAATGTGTTTTTTATTGTGTCTAACCATTTTCATTATAGGTCATAACTATCACATGTTACAAATAATGTTATTGTAATTACAACCTGTCACACAGATAAGTGAAAATTTATTTTTTTGAATTTTGCAAATGATCTCGTATGAAGATATGCCCTATATCAAAGTAGTAGAGGGCATATCAAAGTTGTAGATCACAACTAGATCTATAACTTTATAACTAACAATATTTTAATTTGAGATCTTTTACATCACTGAATATGGGCATTATAAGTAATAAGATCTATTTTGAAAAACAAAATTTTAAAAATTTTAAAAGTTCTATGATGGAGACATGCCCTAATAAAAGTTATATATCTCAACCACATCTACAACCTTATAATTGACAATATTTTTATTTGAGCTCACTTACATCAACAGATATGGCATTATAAGGTGAGATTTATTTTAAAAAATATTTTTTTGAATATTTCAAACAACCTCGGATGGAGACATACCCATATCAAAGTTGTAGATATTGACAAGATCTACAACTTTCTAATTGACATTTTTTTATTTGAAATCATATTGAATGTCAAATATATGCTACATGTTTCATACAAGAATAGTTAAATGAATAGCAACAAATCGGTAGTAAACATTTGCTCATAGGTGACATGGTTTACATATTTGGAATTAACTCAAAAATTTGTTGATTTTGGACTATTGCTAGGTTACCATGGTTGGATGTTTCGTAAAATTCAAAATATTTTTTGAATTTTTTTGGTGAATTTAAAAATCAAAAATCATCAAAACTTCATTAGTGACGGTTCATAACTTTTAACTCGTTAGAGATGACTTATCATCAGTGGAAAATGATAAGTTATGACCCGTTAAAGATGACTTAGCTGTGACGGATGATAAGTTATACATCACTCTGAATGTGCTCTATCTATTTTATATTATAAGACATTTTGAATTTTTCTAAAGTTAAGCTTTGTTGAGTTTAAGCGAGTTTATTAAAAAAATATAACAACATTTACAACATCAAATTAGATTTATTAAATTTAACATTGAATATATTTTGATATATCTATTTTAGGTTGAAAGTGATGCTACATTTCTTTTTTAAACTTGTTTTAACTAAAAAAATTAAAACGTTTTATAATATAAAATGAAAAGAGTAGCTTTTTTTTGGGAGGGTGTCCAACTCAATACCAACCGGCCGCGGATTAGCACACTTATCATTCTAGGATTGCTTGTCCGTGCGGTACAGCTTGTCCTATTTTGTCCACCCATCCTGTACCCATTGTCAACAAAACTAAAACTACTAGGAGCCAGCTTAGGACCTCAGCAACACTTCAAATCTAGGATCTCTGTGCCTCCTGGAGCCCCTGATCACGTTGCAAAACATTCATCCTTCCTAGGCAAAAAGGACACTCCACAGACATGATTGCACCAATATTTTATGCTCTCTCCACTGTACGTCTTGGCGTCTTCAGTCGATCATCAGCAGTCGTCGCACGGCGGGGCCGGGCCGTGTGTCGTCCCTCCCTCCCTCCTGCTGCTGCTAGCTCCAGTTAACCACGTGGTCGATCGAGATTGGCCGTGGAGCCCTTGACACGCGAGCGAGCGAGAGAGAGAGACAGAGAGAGAGAGATGCAAGGATCGGTGGCTACGGGTTGATGTGTTGTTGCGTTGCGCAGATGCATTGCACCGGCGGGGCTGGGTGGCGCCCGCACGGCCGGGGGGCGAGACGGCACGCGGCGGAGGCGTCGCCGTCCCTGGCCCGGGTCCTGCGTTCCCTGCGGATTGCAGGCTGGGGCCGCGCGGGCGGCGGGATGTCGGGTGATCAATCCGGCCGGGCCGGCGGCTGCTCCGGTTGCTCATTGGGCCACGTTGGCGCGCGCCGGGGCTACGGCCTGCGTGTTGTCAAACTAGTTATATGGAACACTAAAGCTTATTAGCTACACCTTACGTTACGTTGCCATCATCTCCCTGAGAGAAATGACGTTGCATCATGGCCCTCGGATAATGAAACTGACTGATGCATTGATTTTTTTTCTTCTAAGTTTTATTTTGCGTTAAATGGGTGAATGGTTTGAAATAAGTATCAGAGGAATAAAATAACAATTATGATGTTAAAAAAGGAATTTAAAATAATATTATAAATATATATATATATAAAGTTTTTTTAATAAAAATTACACCATTTAGAAATTTATATGGCGTGTGCTTTTGTCCATTCTTCTGCAAAGAAAAAAGAACAAAGGTAGATTCATATACCTCTTCATAAAAAGAGGTATATGAATTAATTTCCACTACTACAGGAAATATTTTCATGTGTTGGTTAGAAAGCCTTCATCAATGCATGTGTCGGTTAAAAAGCCTTCATTAATGGTGTGCCGGTTCTCCCATCCAGCACTACCCTTTGGGCACTGATGAGGGGTCGCATCAGTTCAAGACGACAGAACCAGCACTAATATCTTCCACAACTAAAAAAAACTGGCTCGATCATTGCAACATTCATGTAAAGAGCGGATGCATCCACAAAACTGAAGAATATCCACATCAGTATGTTAACATCCACATAAGTAATAAGAGCTCAAGAGTCAATATTACATATTACATAGAATATACACTTATCAATCATAAGGAGATTAGATACTCACTGAGCCGGTTCATAAATTAACAACTCACAGATCAACAATCATAGATAAAACAACTCATAGATCAATCCCCGCAACAGTAGAACGCACCACCTCCATCACCGTTGTCATTGAGCCATGGCCATCATTGATCTTGGGTTACCAGATCCACCTTCATCGGCGTGGTCATCATTATCCACCGTTGGAGTGGAGGAGAGGAGGTCATCGCCCTTACCATCACCACTACCTTCCCTACCAGATCCAGGCATAATGACGGAAAGAGGGTTGCTACTTTTGTCGTCAATCCTTGTAGTTCAGAAAGGAGGAAGGGCATAGTGGTTGGGCATTGTCACCGCCACGCCATGGATCCTCCATAGCCTGTGTCCACAGCCATCGAGCTCATGGTAGTCAATGGATCAGGGAATCTCAGGAGGCAACAACACCAAATCTAGAGAGAGGGAGAGAGAGAAATTGAGAAGGCCTGTAGCCTTCTATGATGAGAAAAAAGGGGAGAGAAGATCGAGACACCTCACCTATTGAGGAGAAGAAGGGGAAAGAAGGGGATTGAGGTGCCTTTTTCGCTGATGTTTGGAGATGTGGGGGAGAGAAAGAGAGATGATGGAGAGATGGAGCAGCTAATTGAGGGATTTAAATGTGATAGAGGAGAGATCGAGGGATCAGCTCGACTGGCTCAATTTATTAGTGCTGGTTTGTATGAAAAAAATACTCATAGGTACCGGTTCTCGACTATACTAGGCATGGAAAACCCTTGTCAATGTTGATTTTTTGTCTAATCGATACTGGTAAGACGGTATATTTGAGCTATTATGCAGTAGTGTTTACAAGTAGGAGTGGGATTGAAATTCATATTTATAAATGCTCTTGAGTTTTCTTTTAAGCTTTTTGAGATATAAACATACAGTGTTGGTTAGTAGATATATCACTCCTACTGCCTTACACAATGAGAGGTATGTGTAAATACTGTTGATAGTACGGTTTTTATTCTAATTACTTTAATTGGTTTACAATTTTTATATCGTAAGTAGTAGGGAGGTACATACCTCCATAAGATGGGACAATTTTAGAACGTTGTTATTTTTCATTGTATAGGTCACGTGTTTTAACTTAATAACATAGAAAAGAATTACCTTCCAAACAGATTTACATTAAAAAGAGTGGCTCAAACATAATAGACAAACACAGAGGTAGTTTTTTTCCTCAAGTAAATGTCTCCTCGTTTTCGTATGTCAATCAAAAAGTTATTCTATAGCTCTTGGAACAAAAAATAGTAAATATAACTGCTATTCATATTTAAATTTGTAATTTTTGTTTCAATTCATATAGATTGAATTCAAGATTATATGTTTATGGAGTAATATACAACATATTGATTTATCTTACCATTTTTATATAAAAAATATGACTATTTAGGTGACATGAAAAATGATAAAACATCTTCTCAAGAAAAAAAATGACACTACTGCAGAACGGGGTCCAGTTTTTTTAAAAAAGAATCGGGTGTTGTTTCGTCGCGTGTAGAAGAGTGTTTTCCCATCAAGTCAAAAATGCTTTGAACTATCAAAATGACAAAACACATTTGAACCACAATCAAAATATTTTTCTAAAACTTTTAATTTCAATTTTTTGTTGGCAATTAAATTTAGATTTCAAAAATTTTGATTGTACTGACGAAAATTCCTTTCTGTCCAAAAATTTTAAAATTTGTTTTTGTATTCAAACCATACCAAATTTATGAATATTTCCTTCCTATTTAATAACCTCGCAGACCACATCCTAGTTTTCTCCTCTCTTACGCACGAGAAAACTAGTCTACTCAACCCGTTTTTTCTTGTCGAATTTAAATCACATACGGACAAAGACATACATGGCCAGGATTCTTGCAACCCTTCCTCATTTATTCTTTCAACTAGACTATCTTCTACCCTCTTTCATCTTGTCATAGTGAGACAAGGCAGAAATTAGCTTTGACAGCCAAAACTTAGCATCCATTTTGTCCCATGCATGAACACAACATAGCATGCCCTTCCTTTTCTCCTAGGCAATGCATAGTTGCATGTACACATTAACTAATGTCAAGCCAAGATTTCCTAGGTAGCTTGCAAGACATGCATGCATTTGTTGTTCTCCAATGCAAAGACATGCCTACTTATATATGTGAAGCACCTCCATATACTTCCAAATGCTTGAACGAGGCAAGTGACAAAGTGGCCACCTCTCCTATTATTTTCATCTACCCTAGCATGCTAGAAAGCTCAGTCAACACTTCATCCCATCACGATGAACTTGGGAAGAACGGACTGACATTTTGTGTGATTCTTGACACTGCGTGAAAACTCGTCATTTCTCATCTTGTTGTGAAATGCCGGAGGACAGCTATTAAGCCAGAACTATAACCCTACCTCCAGCTCCAACATCCTCATCCCTTTAGTCTCTCCCTTTGCTTACTTTCTTCTCAGCAAGATCGAGCAACCGCCATTGTTGCGCCCCTAGCTCCCTCTGCCTCCTCCTCTACCTCGCCATCCACCGTGCCAGAGGCTAAGCCGAGTGCACATTTGACACCACCGTATTCCATTGAGTCCATTCCCACTTTCCTGAGCTTAGTCGACCGCCAGATAGTCACCACCACCATTGGAACAGAGAAGCTCCACCACCGACCATTTCTGCAAACAGTGAGACCATGATCCTCTTGCTTCCTCCCCATGCCCTCATGACAATTCTAGGAAGTTAGCCGATGCATCTGTTGGACCTCCTGATAGCCCCTATACCTTGGCGAGTCGCCGTAGTCCACTGTCTCTCTGTACTACGCTACTAGACCGCTCTATCGCCCGCTGTCAACCAAAACCCTAGCACTCGACCCGAGCCGTTGAAACCCCTATTCACCTCCTATCCTCCCTCCCTACCAAGTACTAGAGTCTAGCTTCCCTCCACTGAACCAAGCGACGAACGATGATTGTCGCTAGTCGTCTTCAACATCTCACCCAAGAGCCTACTCGCTCTGTCTCCTTTATGAACCCGACGCGCCACTGCTGAGACACTGCCCATGGGTCCCTCATGAATGGCATACGCACTGTGAGCCAGTGCATCGCCCCGCCATCCTTCCTAAGCACACACTCAGTCTGTGGTATTTACAATCGAGAGACGATATGGCAGGCCTGACCTAATTGCTCCGCTATATCTTTATCTTTAAAATTATTATATCCTATCATTGTTAGCCATGTTATATCTAATGTCTATACCATTAGTATCGCCGGTATTTAATTCCTTATAAACATTTAATGGCTAAGTTTTGCAAATGAATTGATGATTGTGTGTGATGGGTTAAATTGATCAAAATGGAAAAAATGGGTTGTGAAATATGATAAAAGCCCAACATGTTAATGTTGGTGATTTGTGAAATAAAAAGTGATTGTTTTTAGACAAAACTTACGGTGAGAAGTTTTCGCCTATGTGGTAAGGCTTTATATTTATATATAAAGATCGATTTCTTAGAGAACTATACTAAGTATAATACTATGTGACTACATGGGTGTTTTGAGATGCCCCTGACTAAGTAACTAGTGGGGCTAGGAACATTTATTTGCTAGGAGTTGTTGAGTCATTGGAGTAGCTATGAGAAGTGGTGCTCACAAGATTCAGAGTATGGAAGAGTCTAGAACTTGCTTGAGACTTGATCTAGTACCCTTCTGACTAACAATTGGTTATTCTAGTTTTGCTTTAGAAATGCCTTATCATTAGTCCCCTTTTTATTGGCTATATCTAATCAATTCTTGCTAAGTGATTAGATACAAATAAATGTCTTGTGGGTAAATTATGCAACTTTTGTATAAGTCTTATCTAAACTGTTTAAATAGTCATCTTCACGGTTATGGATAGATATAAAGTGGTTTATCTCGTGTAGATTTGTTTGAAAATGGTTATGAAAAAAATTGTGGGGTGAGAATCGTTTTCATAGAGCCTTTGTGGCAGATGGATGACCTGTGTAGTCAGAAACAGATCCACATGGTAAGTGAAGTTAAATAACTTCATAAAGAGAGGGTAAGATGTCAACTCTAGGATTGAGAGAAAAATAAAATTTAAAAAATGTAAAGAAAGTAAAGTATTTTTGATGTTTGTGGTGATTAAACTAACAGGCAGAAGGCTTTGAGAGCCATATAGTTAAAAGTAGAATGAGGCCCTGTGTAATGGTGGTTTTCTTGCTCATGGTGAAAAAGTAAAATGAGTTAAGTTTTAAAAAATAAGAACATGTTATAAATAGCTCTAGTAGCCCGAAAAATGTTAGAATTGCTGTAGTAACAAAACTTTGAGATGAAGGTCTTTTTTTATAATAAATTACACTAATTGGGGTACTTTCATGGTAGGATAGAGGGCAGAATCTCAGTCCGAGAAAATGCACATCCCTAATTTTCAAGAAAATGGTTTAAATGAGTTTGTAAAAATAAACCCAGCAGCTTATTGAGTAGATGTACTCATGCTTGCTCCCCCACCCTATAGTAGATCAAGGTGAAACTATTGAAGACGAAGGAACTGTCATAGATCATTCACTCTAAGAGTTTCTATAAGTTCAAGCCGACTAAAAAGGATTATAAAGTTTTGTCTTAATTCTTAAACCTAACATGTGGATTAGGGTTATATTAGTTTTCTTTTACTACTGCTTGAGTATTGTTGTAGTATGATAGTTATGTCTCTTCAACCACTAATACAATATACTATTTTTATTATTTAATAAATAAAAATTATGTGTATCAGCTTGAATTTTTAGGATTGATACACGAGTGAAGGTATATTGATATGATATGCTTATTTTGTAAGCCTATGCTACGGGGCTAGCAAAAGATGAGTGCCACAACCTTCTCTTCGGTGATTAGACTTAGGCTCCATGGCCACGTGTTTGTTGTTTCTCTGCTTGAGGCTGCTTCAATGGATCCATCCGCCATCCTCTCCTATGTCCTAGTATGACATGATGAAGCTGGCCACCATCATCACCGTCCTTAGAGACCATGACACAGTTACCATATGCAAAGCTTTCTGTAGAATGTGTACAGTGACTAAGACTCCGAGCGTATACAAGGGGGGTCGGGTCTATATATATACAACCTAGGCCGGTGGTCTGTCTAACACCTCCCGCAGTCGTAGTGGGAGGGGAACGGACGCAGAGACTGGACCGAAAACTGGTGAACAAAGGTGTGGGCAGGCCTTTGGTCATTATATCGGCAAACTGATGTGCCGATGGTACATGGAGCACCCGAACCTTTCCTAATGCGAACTTGTCACGGACAAAATGGATATCGATCTCGATGTACTTGGTGCGTCGGTGATGGACCGGGTTGACGGTCATGTAGACGGTACTGACATTGTCGCAGTAGATGACGGTTGTGGTGGAGAGGGGTGTACGGAGCTCCTGGAGAAGCTGGCAAAGCCAGCAGCACTCGGCGACGGCGTGGGCGACGGCGCGGTACTCGGCTTCGGCGCTAGACCGGGACACTGTAGTCTAGCGTTTTGAGGACTAGGATATGAGAGTGTCACCGAGGTAAACGCAGTAGCCGGACGTAAAGCGTGGAGAGTCAGGGCAGCCTGCCCAGTCCGCGTCGGAGTACGCGGTGAGGGAGTCGATGGGGCTGGAGTTGAGATGCAACCCACTGGAGAGGGTGCCCTTCATGTAGCGTAGGATGCGCTTGAGTAGCGCGAGGTGAGGTTCACGCAGAGCGTGCATGAAGAGGCACACTTGCTAGACAGCGTACGTGAGATCGGGCCGGGTGAGTGTGAGATATTGGAGAGCCCCGGCAAGACTCCGATAGTAAGAGGGATCGACAGCGAGAGCGCCATCGGCGGCGGAGAGTTTGGCTCGAGTGTCGACTGGGGTGGCCGTGGGGTGACAATTGGCCATGTTCGCATGTTGGAGGAGGTCAATGGTGTACTGGCATTGGGAAAGAAAGAGCCCGTGGGTGGAACGGGTTACGGAGATGCCAAGGAAATGGTGGAGAGGACCAAGATCGGTCATGGTGAACTCAGAGTGGAGTCGGGCCATGATCTGGTCGAGGAGAGATATCAAAGACGTTGTAAGGACAATGTCATCGACATAGAGAAGTAGATAGGCAGTGGCGGAACCGATATGGAAAGTGAACAGGGAACTATCGGACGCAGAGGCCACGAAGCTGATGTGCCGAAGATAGGCAGCAAAGCACTGGTACCAGGCACGAGGGGCTTGTTTGAGGCCGTAGAGATAGCGTTGAAGGAGACAGACGTCGTCAGGACGAGAAGGGTCGACGAAGCTTGGGGGCTACTGGCAGTAGACTGTTTTCGTCAAGTGGCCGTGAAGAAAAGCGTTCTTCATGTCTAGTTGATGGATCGGCCAGGAGCGAGAGGCAGCCAAGGTGAGGACGACTCGGATGGTGGCGGGTTTGACAACGGGACTGAAGGTCTCATCGTAGTTGACACCGGGTCATTGGGAGAAACCCCGGACTACCCAGCGAGCCTTGTGACGGGCAAGGGAGCCATCGGCGTGGAATTTGTCTTTAAAAATCCACTTACCGGTCATAATGTTGGTGCCGGGAGGTCGGGGAACGAGGCGCCGGGTCTCGTTGTCCATTAGGGCCTTGTACTCGTCGGCCATGGCTGCGCACCATTGAGGGTCGGCCAGGGTTGAGTGAGAAGTCACCGGGATGGGCGAGATAAAGCTATGGATGGCGGAGAGACCGTAGCGCTGAGTGGGACGGAGAGACCCGGTCTGGGAGCGGGTGATCATGTGAGAGGTGGAGGGAACTGGAGCCGATGGGGGTGTGGGAGTAATGGAAAGAACTGGTCGGGTGGGGGCATCATCAGCTCCGAGTCGACGACTATAGACGAGAGGAAAAGGAGGAATTAGATCAGCCTGAGCCGATGAGGTCGGGTAGGCCGAGTATGCCGATCAGTCCGATGGAGATGGATCAGCCGATAGGGTGGGGGAGCCGATGGAAACTGAGGAGCCGATGGTAGTGGTGTGTCCGATGGAGAGGGAACGGTATCGGCTAAAGGATAAATAGGATTGGTATCGGCCGATGGAGGTGGGTCCGATGGAGGTCCGATGGTGGGGACATCGGACCGAGTAGTGGTGGGATATGTGAAGGGTAAATCCTCAGCAGCAGCCGATGAGAGGGCCGATGGAGAGGACAGTGGAGGATACCTGGTCGGCACGGTGTTGGTGAGGAGGAAGTCGAGATTACTAGAGGAGGATCTCAGATGAAGTAGACCGAAGGGAAAACATGTCTCGTCAAAAATGACGTGACGAGAGACGATGACCCGTCGGGTGGAAAGGTCGAGACATCGGTATCCCTTGTAAGAGGTGGGATAGCCGAGGAGAATACAGGCGGTGGAGCGGGGAGCGAGTTTGTGGAAAGCTGTGGCGGTGAGATTTGGGTAGCAGAGGCAACCGAAAACGCGAAGGTGGAAGTAGTCGGGCGCCATGCGGTAGAGAAGGGCATAGGGAACGTTGTTTTGAATCGAGGAGCATGGGCGCCGATTGAGAAGGTACGTCGCAGTAGCCAGAGCTTCGGCCCAATAAGTGGCGGGTAAGTGGGCGTGAAGGAGCATAGTGCGAGTGATGTTGTTGAGGGTGCGAAGGAGGCGCTCGGCTTTGCCGTTCTGAGGAGAGGTGTAGGGGCAGGAGAGCCTGAGATGGATGCCCTGTGAGGTGAGGAGGTTTGTAACGGTATGGTTGACGAATTCCGTGCCGTTATCGGCTTGTAAAGTCTTGATGGGGAAGTTGAACTGAGTGGACACGTATGTGACGAAGTGAGTGAGGTGAGAGGCGACCTCGGATTTGTGGATGAGCGGGAAGGTCCAGCAATAGTGTGTGTAATCGTCAAGTATAGCAAGATAATACTGATTATCGGAGACACTTTTAACTGAAGACATCCATATATCATAATGTATAAGTTCAAATGGACGCGAGGTATAGGAGAGAAAACTAGAAAAGGGCAGACGCACATATTTGCTAAGTTGACACGAGTGGCAAACTGTGGATCTGCTGTGAGTACATCGGATAGAGGCGCTGCGACGGAGGTTGGCGACAACGTCGGGGCCGGGGTGGCCGAGGCGAAGGTGCCAAAGGTTGGTGGAGAGGGCGACGTTGGCGTGTGGAGTGGATGGCGCAGCGGGAATGGTGCAGAGGTCTCTACCACTATTGCAGTGAAGGATCTATCGTTGGGTTGGGATATCCTTCACAGAGAAACCAGACGCGTCAAATTCAATGGAGCAGTTGTTGTCTCTTGTGAATTGGCGAACAGAGATAAGATTGTGAATAAGAGAAGGAACGATAAGAACATTGCGCAGGAAGATGTTAGTGGTGGATATAGATAGAGAGGAGTCATCTCGGCATTAGACAGAAAGAGAGTGACCATTACCGATAGTGACAAAAGGGGAGAAAAAGAGGTGACAAGAACGAAGTATATCAGCTGATGACGCCATGTGGAAGAACGCCCTAGAGTCCAACACCCAAGAAAAAGCTAGCGCGTCGGGATGTCTAAAATCACTTTGATACCATATAAAAATATGTATACTAACTAAGATCCTGAGTGTGTATAAAGAAAGTCGGGTCTAGATATATATATATAACCCAGACCCGTGGTCAGAGCAACACAAAGATCCTACGATGCAATGCAACAAACAGATAGAATGCATCAGAGGTAGGAAAAGAATTTATTACCGACCAAGAGATTAGAGTTGTACATCTTAGACAGAGAGCAATGGAATGGATGCGTTACACTGCTGCGTCTAACTCCTTGCCTGCCGCTGGTCAATGGGTGCCTAGAATATGAAGTGCAGATACATTATTGGGACATGAGAGAAGCATTTGATGGGGACAAATTAACTTTCCCTGATGACTTTGGTGGTGAGAGAGTATTCACAATGTAGAAGAGCGTGACTCGGGTCGGCAAGCCATGGTCGAGCGTCATCATCGTCAATGGGATAGGGGCCTTCTCCTCATCCAGGTCACCGTCTCAGGAAGGCGGAAACTGAGGCTGCGGTGGGGATGGAGGAATCGATGCAGAAGATGCCGAGCGGCGTCGCCCCGGCGGGAGGGAGCGATGTGGCCGCGTAGGGAAGAGGCGATGTGGCTTGAAGGGCGCAGACGGCGATGGCGGCTCGTGGAGTTGAGGGCGGCGGCGGCGGCGGTGCACGGCGTGCGGAGGGCCAGCACCCAACCACGACTGCGGTATCCGGCTTCCTTGCGCCTGCGGCCACCGGATCCTTGCACAGCGCCGAGGAAGCTCCGCCGCCGTCAACCCTCCGTCGTCGAGCTTTCCCGTGAGCGCCGTGGTCGCGATCGCTTATCACCCTCTTGCTGTCGGAATCTAAGCAGCTGTTGGCCTTTTGATGAGCTCCATCAACTCGTAGACAGGCCGCGCCCATCCGCCTCCGCTTCCGCCGGCCACCCCAGGGGCCAACGCTGCTAGGGGCCGTTCCTCGCCGCCTCCATTTTCACCGCTCGAGGAGATCACGCGCTTGCGTTTCTTCCGCCTGTGTCGCGCGCGGGGATCGCGATAGAATTGGAGACAAGGAATCTGGGCGTTCGTTTTTACGCGGACGATTCGATCCGTCCGATTTGATGCTGGTGTACTATAGAATAGATTAACTAGCCCATCTATACCAATCTTACATAGCCATTAGGCCTAAAACTCCAAGCTCGTCCTGGCATGTTCTGTAGTAAAACAAAAAATCTAACGCCTCCCAAATTTGTTCCACGCTTGTACTTCCCCATCAAAACAGACTAACAATTGGTTCTAGTAGCACTGCTGCTGATGTTTTCGAGACCGCTCATTCTAGCTGGCAAATTTTAGTACTATTACGACTAAGCATGTGGACGACCGAAGTAGCAAGCAAGCTAAGCTTGAGGCTCATCGAGTGCGCCCGGATATCACCGCGTCGTCCCATCTAGGCGCACGGCGTGCAAGCGGCGGCACACCAATCCACCATGCGCTGCCGTGCCGGTTAATCCGCCCTCGGCTAGGCCCTCCCGTCGCGCTCGGCGATCTCACGGGCGCACGCGAGGGCGTGCACCGGAAATCGCCCGCATCGACCTAGCGTTTCTCGCTCGATCGCTGCGCGCCCCCGGTCGGCTGCGCGCTTCGTTCGGCGCTTGCACGTTACCGCCGCCGCGGCGCCGCCCGATATTTTTCCCTCCGTTCTGGGCTTCCTGCCTTCCCTAGTAGCGGCGAACACGTACAAGATGCTGCATTGCTGCTGACTAATCAAAAAGCGCTTACAAGTTGTAACTACAGTGTAGGCAGAGTAGTAGTAGCAGCACAGTAACTTGGAAGCTTGGGCTTTCTATATAGCGATCCTAGCTAGCAGCTGCTTTGCTTGCCGGCCTTCCAACTTACCACCTGTTCTGAATAACTTTTCGGATTGGTTTATACCTCAATTTCGATTAGTATATTAACAGCGTGTTTTGTGTAAAAATAAGCTGCTTAAAAATCACATAAATTTATTTTTAAATTTTTAATAGTTAATATTATCTCTATCCCTAAATAAGTGCACTTCTAACTTTTAAATATTATTCTAAAATAAATACAATTCTAAGTATAAACTTTTTCCCCAATTACTTATCATTTAAATTTCTTCTCATCTTACCTACCCATTCACTCACCTTCAACGGACATCTAAATCATTTCATCTCTGTACTAATTTATCCTCTATGAGCTAAAAATACACTTATTATTAATTTATAGATGAAGATAGTATTTAATTAATCACATGCTAATAGATTATCTCGTTGGACGTGTCGCTATCTAACCAATCCAAGTGAAAACGCCCGTACTGCTGCTTTGTCAGCCAGTTAGGCACAACGTACTGCTGCTGAATCACCTGTAAATTAAGCCATGCAAGCAAGCAAGCTGCCAAAGATTCAGCAATAGTACATCTCACTGTACTTAGTAATCAAAATGTCCTTTCGGTCACTCACGGCAAGGTCCAATTCATCCATCCGTGTGTTTGGACTTTGTAGTGTACCCGGAACTGCCAGTCATCCAGTAGGTCATCTTCTTTTACTACTAGTACAAAGGTTAGCTAGGAATCAGTGCCTTTCCTTTCCATTAGTTTTGTGCAATCCTACTTGGCCCGATGTGTGCTCACCATGAAAGCATCAAATGGTCGGGCGCACACGCAGGAACCAATTAAAATGGGGTAGTAGGTCGCTCAACTCGGTCGTGTGATGTGACTGTGAGATCGAGCATGCATCACGTCCACATTCACAGGAGACCCAGCCATGTTTATTTCTTTAATCTCCATTTTGTCGTTGAAAGCACCGCGTTTTGACGGGAAAAAAATGGTCACTTCACAGTGAGAATGCACGCCTCAATGGAGAACTCGAAGAACGCGGTAGCCTACAAAGTGCAGTGACAGAGACTAATACTATAATCTCTGATACACTGACTGAGTGTTTAGGGATCAGGCAGTAGATAATAATTAATTTGCATGCATGCTGGAGCAACTCAGTCCATGGCCGGTCAAGTATTCATATATAGCTCGTTTTGTCACGAGAAAATTTTCAAAGGTTCTAATTAAGTGAATCATGTCATCTATAAGTAGAAGTAGAAACTTAACTAAGCCATATTCGATCACCAAGAAATCCTAGTGAAAGATCGAATAAATGCTTCGACGCCGTCAGATTATTTGCTAGGGCACCTTGAGACCCGGGGCAAAAGCAACCAGAGAGAGGGTTCGGACTCTCCTTCCTTTGCGTGCAAAGAACTCGGTCCTGCGTGAACAAGGTGTAGCTAACCGCTAGTTACCAAACGCTAATACACAAATTAGTACTAATCTAACCATGATTAATTAACTTACGATGACTCGTTAATGGCCGTTTACTAATACCATGTCCACGCGAAGGGTTCTCTTACTTAACTCATCAACCCTAGCCAGTAGCTCTTATATAATAGGCCTGCCTCCCTCCTTGAACTCTCCAACTTGCTTGTTCATAAGCTCGATCACTAGGACGCTAGCTAGTTCTTGTGGACATCGTCGACGGCGACCGGTGGATCGATCGGCGGCGGCATGGACGACCGCCGGGACGACGATGTCACCTTCGGCGACTTCATGGTGCTGCGTCCGGACAATGGCGGCGTGCGCAGCCTCGTCGACCTGCTGTGCTCCTGCAAGGTCGCCGAGAACAAGGCCGTGCGCTGCCCCGACGGCACCGAGGTCCCGCAGTGGTGGCACCGGCGGATCATCTTCGTCTCCCTCCTCGCGCAGATGCTGCTGCGGTCGTCGAAGGGGCTCATGGCCAAGATCGGGCTCGCCGTCGAGTACTGGATGAACCTCGTCACCGACAATCGCGGCGTGGTCATGCTTATCAGAAATGCTCTGCATGGTAAGTGGAATTTAATTGGTGCAGCTCCTTTGGAAGGTGAAATTAACCAAAAAATGTTCATCGGCATCCATTCTTTCCTGTTTGAAGTTTCTGGAGAGGTGCTTTCTTGGTTTCTTGGCTCACTACCTAGGAATGTTAATCCGATGCTGATGGCAATGCACAGAAATTGGATGGTCGCCTAATTTGTTCTTAACTTATGCATAAATCCTTATTCAAACCAATGAGAATTTAAAAAACATAGACAAGAATCTGTGACCGTTTTATTTTCAGTTCAGGAATTGAAAGACGACATCTATAATAATTTTAAAAATGAGTACTCATTCAGCAAGCACTAAGCAGCCAGTACTACAATTAATTTGAATAAGAGGGAGATTTTGTAGTTTATATCTTTGGAATATCATGTAGTGATCATTATATAAAAAGTATCATGTAGTGCTACAAGATTAGTAGCCCTAGCTTCTTTAGTTCTAGTAAACTGGTTTTGTTAATCAGTACAGGAGTATATGCTTATTTATGTATGATAATTATTGTGTTGACACAGAGGTCATAAAGAACTATCCCATTAGGTCTAGTTAAGCTCACACATAGCTGGATTGGAGGTATCTAACTTGTTTCTTGCCAGAATTCATTATTCATATTCACCAGTCATGTGAAGAGTACAGTTCAACCATTCTTCCTATTTAAAATAAGGATAATGTACATTAGTTTCTTATACTACGTCATGGGGTTGTTTAATCCTTTACGCAACTAACTTGAATATAGTCATTGGCTTGATCTCTTCCTGTCGGGCCCACCAGTCGCAATGATCATTTTCTTGATACACGCCTTCTGATTGTCAATTCCACATGTTTCACAAGAAAATCAAAAGAGTCGTCACAAAACACATATTTGCAAATACATGTTCAATGTATTTATCAGAATCCTCATCAAGTCAAGTCCAGATGCATGTCTCTGTTTTCAAACAAGTACTGTAGTTAGGTAAGCACAGTGATTTTAAGACAAAGAACACTACTGTAGCATTGACATTTTACATTTGCAGGGAAGGTCAGAACTCCGGACAGAAATTCTCCCAATTACCGATCGTTCATCGGGCTTCTCGACACAAGGGTCGATCTGGACAAGAAGATCAAGTCAGGGGATAGCAATTACCACGCAGCTCTCTGCATCATGGCAGCGAAAATGGCCTACGAGAACGAACTCGTCATAAAAGACGTCGTCAGAAACGATTGGAAGGTTTGTAAAAATTATTGCAACTTGTTAATACAAAACATCATTGTAGTACTTAACAGCATCTCCTCTCATGTGCATGATTCTGCAGATGAAATTCTTGGAGTTCTTCAACTGTTGGAATGGTAAGATCAAATACAGATTCTGATTAGTACTAATGCCAGAGTTAATGCGTGCCATGCAGAGTTGATTAGTGGTCGATTAATTTACGAATAAACAAATGCGTCTTGTAATTGCTCTTGGTTCAGAATTCCAAGGTGATAACACGACCCAGGCGTTCATGTTCGCCGACAAGTCGGAGGACGCCGAGCTGGCGGTGGTGGCGTTCCGCGGCACGCAGCCGTTCGACATGGAGCAGTGGTGCACGGACGTGGACATCTCGTGGTACGAGATCCCGGGGGTGGGGAAGGTCCACGGCGGCTTCATGAAGGCGCTTGGGCTGCAGAAGAACGCCGACGGCCAGAAGCCCAGCTGGCCGGCGGAGATCGCGCAGACGCCGCCGGCAAGCGGCGAGAAAAAGAGCTTCGCGTACTACGCCGTCCGCGCTCGCCTGCGCAAGTTCCTCTCCGACAACCCGCGGGCCAGGTTCGTCGTCGCGGGCCACAGCCTCGGCGGCGCCCTCGCCGTGCTGTTCCCGGTCATCCTCGCGCTTCACGGCGAGGACGCCCTGCTCGACAGGCTGGAGGGCGTGTACACCTACGGCCAGCCCCGCGTCGGCGACGAGCAGCTCGGCGAGTGGTTCACAGCGAGCCAACTGAAGAACAAGTACTTCCGGTTCGTGTACTGCAACGACGTCGTGCCGCGGGTGCCGTACGACGACATCGCCTTCCTGTTCAAGCACTTCGGCCGCTGCATCTACTTCGACAGCTTGTACAAGGCGAAGGCGATGGAGGAGCAACCGAACAAGAACTACTTCTCGCCGGCGTTCGTGGTGCCCAAGTACGCGAACGCGGCGTGGGAGCTGGTGCGTGGGTTCGCCATCGGGTACGTGGAAGGGCCGGAGTACGCGGAGGGGTGGGCGATGAGGGCGGCGAGAGCGGTGGGGTTGGCGATCCCCGGTTTGCCGCCGCACGCGCCGCAGGACTACGTGAACGCCACCAGGCTCGGCGCCGCTTCGCTTCGCAACCTGCTACTAGCCGCTGAGTGACTGATCAACACTAGTAGTTGTTTCGTATACCGCCATGGAAATAAATCCTGAGAATAGTCGAGCACAGGAACGGAGCAGGATTTTTTTCCTATTGTTTTATAAAACCACACATTTAATTACAAATTATAAAATTATATCGGATTTATAAATTCTTTAACATATTATATATAAGTTGTATCATTTTATTTTGACTCATCAACACCAGCAGTTGTTTCATATAGCGCGATGGAAATGAATCCATGGAAGAATCGAGCACAGGAAGGAAGCAGGATTTTTTTTCGTCATATAGTTTTATAAAACCACATATTTGATTAATTGTGAGTTATAAAATTACAAGTAAAATTATATCAGATTTATAACTTCTTTGATATATTATATATAAGTTATAGTCACATAATATTAATCATTTTATTTTGCTATTGTAGTAGTAAGTTCAATTAGTTAATGATATGGTTTCATGAAACTCTTGAGCCATAATACCCATGATTATATGCCACGTGTTTAGTATAATTTAGACTATAATATAATACATGTAGTTTTGTAAAAGGTAAAAAAATTGAATCAACGGTAGTCTCTTCCCCATGTGCTAACCCGGACAAAATGAGAGGCCCAACAAGCTCTATGAAATTTTGGATCTGTCGATCCAAATTGGCCCACCAAAATTTGGCACAATTGGCCCAAAAAATATGTACACAATTGGCCCTAGCGAAATGCGTATTACGTATATTGTACTCCCCCCACTTTTGGCTATCTTCCACGAAAACCACGAAAGGCACAGGAAATATATAATATAACCGCATAATAAATTACATAAACTTATAATATGAACTATGCAGTAATATACTTATCAATGAACTATATAAAATTCGAAAACTATAGAATTGCTTATATGCTGCACAAAATTATACTCGCAATTGCTGAATATGCTGCTACGCTGTAGAACAAAGATGCTTGATAATTGCTCATTTTTTTAATAAAGGAATAATCCGGCCTCTACACCCAAAAAACGATGTGCACATCCAACTTGGTAATTGCTCATAATCACGCGAAACTTGATCACATCCAGAACAAAGAGTCACATGCACCTGCACACACTGGAGGAAGTACTTGTTAGAACAATTCGAAAATATGCAACACCCTGTGTTATTGTCCTTGTTAGGAACTACTTCGATAAAAATCATTAATTAAAGAAAATTCAGTGCTAAAGATCACAATTAATCGATCATTCTAACCCTACACTCTCACAGTATCACCCCTAAAATCCCCTCCCAAATAAAAATCTCGGTATTCGAATTTGGATATTCAATCTCCCTTCTAAACCATTCCTACTTTCTCTTCAAAAATATCCAAAACCCCTTTAATGCCTTTCCTTGGATTCCCTAAATTTTTATAAGTCCAAATATCATATTTGATCTCGATTCTGAATTCAAAACCCCTTGAATCCTCTCATAGTCCAAACATGGACCTTATTCAAAGTTGGATGTCAAATATCTACCCAAATGTTCCCTCCCAATCTCTAGGAGTACACTGAATCCCAATTTGAATTTAAATTCCTTTCAAATCCTCTTAATGTTCAAATCCGTATCAAAATACCCACCCTTTAGAACTCCTTGAATTTATTTGAGATCAAATGTTAAATTTTGATTTGATTATGAATGCAAATCCTATTGAGTTACTCCTAATATCTTAATTCTAAATATCCCTAGAAAAATAGTAGTGCTACTATTCAATCAGGCTGTCTCTTGCCTCCTCTCCTCTCCTCTAGTATGGCCCTCTCTCTCCCATTCGCACCCAGGCCACACCAGCCTAGCCCAAGCTAGCCTCCTCTCTTTCCCTTGATTGCCTAACCACACCCTCAACCGATCGGCCCACGTTGCCTTCCCTTTTCCTCCCTCTCTCGCGCGTGGCCTAGCTCCTCTCCTCTACATCGACTCTCCACCCCACTGGCCCATAGCTATTGCACACTTCCATGGCCCAGCCCGTCTTCCCTCACTTATACCACACACGCACAACACTATTGCCTCTACACAGTTGTTCGCTATTTTGCCTTTCTAGTAGGCCTCGTCTATCAACCAGTCACAATCCCATGGCCATCCCCACAACTGCGCTCATGCGGTCGTCTCCTTCCCCTCGCCATCCCTGCGCACACACCATCTGCTCGACAATTTGCTATGTCGAGATCATCATGTCTACTTTCTCTCATGCGCTGTACACCATGACATGCCATGCCAAGCCACATCCTCTTCCTTCGTGTCACCTTCCACTGTTTTTCTCCTATTTCTTGGTCTCTCGGTGAGAAACCTAATGCCACACCAATGCAATGCATCATCATCATGTTGTAGTGTCCATGGAGATCGGTGTAGTTTTGTCACGTCATAGTTGTCCTCGGAATCACCGCCTGCCGCGCCACGTCATTGAAATCACCCTCCTCGCATTGCACCCTCAAAATTGTTGTGCCCTTGAAATCCTCACCATTGTGTCATGCTATCATGTCATCCTTGTGTCCTCTCCTCATCACATCATGTTACCACACCCTCATCCATCCCCTTTTTGCCGCACCTTCACCTCTTCCCTTAGGCCATGCCGTGCCATCGCCCTTCATTGCCTTGCTATCCATGCTACCAACGAACCTAGCTGCTAGCTCGACGCCCTCCACCACCTAAAAAAAGGCTCCCTATGCTTTGCACTCTTACCACACCTCCTCCTTGCTGTCTCTCTCTCTGCATGCCGCCCAGTCCAATTGCATCAACTGTTTTTGCTGCTACGGCTCATCATCACCACCAATAGAAGCCCTTCTAGGGGCCATCGTCTCCTCTACTTCTATCCTCGAGTTGCCTTCCTTAGAGCCACTTCCTCACCGATGTGCTAGCCTTAAGCAGAGGAAGAACAACCTCCCTCCCCCTCTATGCCACCAATAGCTCGAGCCCACCACCTGCCAATAAGGTGAGGCCACATCACCCCTCCCCTCTCTTCAATTGACACACGGATCCCATTTCAAATAAAATAATTAAACCCTTTGAACCCGTGAGTCACTAAACAAGTAGGTCCCACCCTAGAGTAACCTCTCTCTATCCTAGGGCCCACCTATTAGAGAATATTCCTAGAGAATATTTCTTAATATTTTTAGTACAAATCTTTTTTCCTAAATTTTAGAAATTAAATTAAACTTCAAAATTTCATAATGAATTTATCGTAACTCTGATTGACTTTGTTCAACCATAATTTTTTTTTTCTAAAATTGAGATATATCCAATGACACTATTAGATTATAATTATTATTATAGTATTTGTTGGTTTTTGGTGTGGTTCTCTTTCATGTATGCGTAGCAATGTTTTGGACTTTCGTTAGACATGAGGATCAAGAAGATTTAAAGACCATTGTTAAGGCAAGTTACCATTTTATCATATTGCTTCTACTTTATAAAATATGATTGTTTGCAAGGTTGTATGTTTAGTGTATAGGTCATCCTTGGTTTGTGTGTAACCTATGGGTCAACCTAGTAGTTGTATTACTTTTCATAGGTTATTATTAAATCTTATTCTTATAACTCCACTATAGTGGTGCTTTAAAATCATCTCTATTTGAGCGGGTGTACTATTGCCCCACATGACAATGTTGTTTTCAAAAAATGGAAAAACATTGGGTTGAAATTATTGAAGGTTAAGATCCTCACTATGGTATTCAGAGAACGTAATGATCGTCTGTTGCCAAAGTATACATCGAGCATCACAAAGAAGACACACACACAAGGATTTAGACTAGTTTAGGCCCTAAGGTGGGTAATAGCCCTACTCTAGTTTATATATATTGGTAGTAGATAAAATACACTAAGTATAATATGAGAAAGTGTCTAATCTAGCCTACCAAACTAATCTCGGTGGAGTAGGCAAAAGCTATAGTCGACTACTGTAGTCAGAGTCTATTGGCATAATCATCATTGTGGCAGACTTGATGTAGCATGTACTATCTAGCTTATTATTCGATGCCTTGTTTTCCTAGTAGGTCCTTATATTTATACCGAGGTTGATTCCTTCTCCACGTATAACTTTGGGACAACCTAACCTAGCACTAGTAGGGTAATCCTTATCGTACCTAGGTTAGACTACCAAATATTTTTCTTATATAGGACTGACTTCTATCACACCTGTGCCATTATTCATATCTAATTATATCCTTCCATGTATATTTAGGTATGCGGTATTTCTAGAATTCGTATACACATGTCCATAAGGTATACCATATCTATTACACTTACATAAATGCCTTTACAAAACCTGACTTGTCTAGTCGGTTGATTTGAAAATAAAAGATGGCTCGCAAAAGTTCATGATGCGGATTCTTGCCTTTGTGGCTTGGTTTCGTACTGGCATATAAAGATAGATTCCTTGAAAAATTACATTTGAACATCTCTATAGTACATCCACATGAGTATTTATGAGATACTCTTAGCTAAGTAATTAGTTATCACATAGAAATCTTGTATGCCAGTGGTTGTGAAACAGTAGGGATGCGGAGAGAGAGTTGTGGATCTTTATGGTCCCTTTGTAGGTGATATTATAGCCACTAGGTGGCAAATGGACAAGTGTTGGAGTTTCCCGCAGTATCCTGAGTAGATGATGGATGTTCTTGCCTGATATTTGTCATGGAGTCAACAAATTATGTGGCATGGGATATTCATGCGTTACCTTCGAAAAGGCTTTGTAATGAAAATCCAATACTAACGGGTATTTGGTGTTAGTTTTGTATCATGTATTTAAAGTGTATACACTTTTCACAACTTAACTACTGTTTGATTATCTGTGGCCTTAGTTATGGGTGAATGTAAGGTGATTCTCTTAGCATAGCTTTGTTTGCCAATGCTTTGAGAAAAATGGTTTGTCGATGAAAATCATTATTAGAGTTAGTCTGGGTAACTGACGAATGACCTAAGGGGTTAGAAACGGGTCTGTGTGACTCGTGATGTCAAAATGATATTATAGAGTAGGTTTTGTGAGAAGAAGCTAGTGGAAGGAAATAGGGTATGGACGGCTACAAGAAGGGGCCAAGGTAAAAGAATGTGATGGATGGCTTCAAAAGGAGCAAGACAAATGGTATAAAAGACATGGTTGATCTTCAAGGAGGATATTTCTTGATGGAGGTGAAATGTGAAAAGAAACTAATAATGAAAGTAAAATTTGCTCTCTCTACTTAAGTTGTTGCAAAGCAACTTAGATGGATCAAGATGACGAGTCTCCTTTCAAGTGGTTGTATAGAAACCCACACTTAGAGTTTTGGGAAATGTTTTGAAATAAAAAGTTGTTAAACAAACCTAGCCTTCCTTTATGACCTACATAACCACATTTCCCATGACTTACAAGCACAAAAGTACTAACTCTCTATTTTGTTGTTGTTTTTCTCTTCCCTCAAGTTCAGTCTAAAGATATTGAAGGTTTCGGTTTTATCCCTAGACCCAAGGCACTACTTGTGAATGGGTGTGCTAGTTACGTTAAGCTCCACTGTTGTTATTTTTCTTGAAAGTCTACCCGAGGATGCAACAAGGTATAACATAGTATGTATTCATTTAATTTTACAATAATTTTTGTTTTGTTACCATAGATGCTAACATGGAATCTACTGAAATCATGGTTTTACAAAGAATGGTTGATTGTCCTCGGCAGTATACCCTATCTAGCACTACCTTTTCGAAGGTGCTAGGTCAAGGTGTGACAAAATCAAGGACTATATTGATAATGAAGTGAAACTTTAGAAACCATATTAGATGTCCTCCCATTCATATAGAGGAGATTTTGCCTTAAAGATGAATACATAGGACATGATTATCCACTTCTGCTCCAACATAACCATGATAGTACAATTGCCAACTTCTCCAACATACAAGGACATCTAAGAGTTTCAAATTTGTCCATATCCCACCTACTTTATTATTTTAACTAATGGCTCATCCTAAACTTAATATCTTAAAGGAAAATTCTAAATGTTCTTATATTCTTAAACGGAAAGAGTAAAAAAATGTACCACTATCAATTGCTAATATATTTCTTCCTAGAATGATTGAGTATTACATCATGCAACATGTAACTTATGACATTGTGGGTGACTGAAACAGTGACATATCCCGACACTAAACAAACACAATAGCGTAGTGTATAACGTGTAGTAGTTGCAATAAATTGCAATAACCATCCCACGTTGGAGCCATAGCAGACACTAAACAAGTACAAACGTATATACTTATAATGTGTGTGTATTTATCTTTATGAATATATACAAGTGCGTTGTATCTTTATAAACACCTTTAAAAATTAAATATCTTAGTTATCGATAGATATGTCTCCTACAAATAAAATAATAATTAATTATAAATACGAGCATCTGTATCAAATTGTCATAGTATTGAAAAACATATAACATTTTCATATGATTATATGATGAGATTATAGCATATTCTTATGACTCTGAGTCAAACAACCAAACCTCGAGATGACAATACGATGACCATGACTTAGCTCGCTAGTGGCTACAAACTCATAGGTCAAGAATCCCAGTGAGATATACAGTTAGGTTTAGAAAAGCTTTTATTCACTTATTTTATGTTGTATTTCCAAATATATGCACATCCTAACCAGTCATAGAGCTACTATGTTGAGAGTAGTTGGAACTTATACAAAAATATTTCTCTCTATGCACATTGGAGGATATATGAATCCTTCCTATGCACATTCAAGGACATAGTATTCTTTCAATTGCTAATTTACCCTCTATGCTAAAATATAAATATTTTTTGTTATTTATCATATATTAAGGTTAAGAAAAAAACATTGTTACCCCTTAAATAAGAAAAAAAATGAGTGTGGGAATAAGTAGAGGTAAGATGTAACAAAATTTAAATAAGTGATTAATATGATATGTATTACTGAAAATAATAATAATAATTCTTATATTATGAAACATATGAGTTTTTGGATTTTAAGACGAAGTAAGTATTTCTTTGCATCATGGAACACGGAAGTTATGACGTTATGGATGACTGGCATCACGACACTAAACAAGTACGATACCACAGTAGTGTACAACGTGTAGTAGTTGCGATAAATTGTAGTAAGCCAATAACTCTAGGAGAAGATAACCCTCCATCTTCTGACGTTGCTCGCCCTCAAATTTCCTAGTCTTTAAGATAGGAGAATGAGCTAGCGAGCGCCTCACTCCAACACAGCTAGCTAGCTCAAGGCAAGTTGAAGACTACTCTCCTCTCGAGATGCCACCCAGAGAGGAAGCATCAGATCGCCGTGGAAACTCAGATGAGGTCGGCGCTGGCGATGGCGGTGCCAAGGCGCACTTTGTGTTCGTCCCGCTGATGTTCCAGGGGAATCTCATCCCGTCGGTGGACACAGCGCTGATGCTGGCCACCCACGGCGCGGTAGCCAGCGTGGTCGTGACGCCGTCCTACGCCGCGCCAATCCGCCGGACCGTCAAGCTCGCGACGTCGGGGAGGTCCGGCGCATCGCCGGCGGTCGACGTCAGGGTCGTGGCTGTCCCGCTGAATTGCGCCGCGGCTGGCTTGGCTGATGGAAGCGACGCCATCAACAGGATCCAGCCGGGGCTCGGGGTGAACTACTTCCGTGCGCAGCCGCTCCTCCGGAAGCCGCTCGAGCAGCATCTCCGCGCCGCCGGAGCGCCGTACCAGACGTGCGTCGTGCCGGACTTCTTCCTGCCGTGGACGCAGGAGCTCGCCGCGAGCCTCGGCGTCCCACGGGTCTGCTTCTTTAGCATGTGGGCCTTCTGTGTCCTGTGCCAGCACAACGTCGACCGGTACAATGCCTTCGACGGCGTCGTCGGCGATGACGAGCGGGTCGTCGTGCCTGGCCTCGTGGAGAAAAGGTTCGAGGTGACAAGGGACCAAGCACCGGGGTTCTTCCAGATGCCCGGGTGGGACGGCTACGGCGACGCCGTGGAGCGCGCGCTGGACGCAGCCGACGGCATCGTCATGAAAACCTTCACGGAGATGGAGCCGGAGTTCGTCGCCGGCTACGCGGCTGCTAGAGGAAAGAAGGTGTGGACCATCGGGCCAGTATCTCTGTATCACCAGCACACGATGTCGCTGGCGGAGAGAGGGAAGACAGCGGCCATAGACGCCGACGAGTGCATCCAATGGCTGGACAACAAAGAACCCAACTCCGTCATCTACGTCAGCTTCGGGAGCATCGCGCACAGGGATCCAAAGCAGGTCGTCGAGCTTGGCCTTGGCCTCGAGGCGTCGGGGCACCCGTTCATCTGGATGGTCAAGAACGCGGAGCTCTACGGCGAGACGGTGAGTTTCTTGCGTGAGCTCGAGGCGCGTATCGCTGGACGCGGCCTGATCATCAGGGAGGGCACCTCAGGTGCCGATCCTGTCGCACCCGGCGGTCGCTGGCTTCGTGACGCACTGCGGGTGGAACTCGATCCTCGAAGCGGTCGCCGCCGGGTTGCCCTTGGTGACATGGCCGCATTTCTCTGACCAGTTCATGAACGAGAAGATGGCCGTGGAGGTTCTCGGGATCGGCGTGAGTGTCGGCATAAATGAGCAGGTTGTTTACCAGGAGGACATTGTGGTGGGAAGGTTGGTGGTGGAAAAGCCAATCAGGAGCATACTTGATGGAGAGGAAGGAGAAGAAAGGAGGAGAAAAGTTTATGTGACCAATCCGATTTTAAAAATATATTTATTTTTATCTTTAGCCTCCTTTAGACATAGGTATATATATAAATCATCAAGAGATAATTATATCAGTATATCTTATATTTATTATCTCTGTGGTGTGATTGTTCAGAAAGACGTATAAACATCTATATCTTGTCAGTGCCTCATCTTTCGTGGGAGAGAGGGAAGCTGACGAGAGCAGATTTGGACAATCCATCTATGTAGCCTTTCTACAACACGTTATCAACAACTCTATCGCTAGGCTTACATTATGAGGCTGCTACGACTATATCTGCTTTTTTTGTCACAGCAATCGATCTGTCACTAAATCAAGTCTCCCTATGCCGATGGTTGCAATTGGTATATTGATTACGTTTTCTTATTTTTCATCAAGTTCTAGATACCATGTTCACAATAGATTGATTTCTTGCTTATGATCTAACAGTAGATTTGCCTACTTTGCCTTTCGATCTGTATGCATCTATTATTTCTCTTGATGAAAAATTTGAGAAAATATGTGGTTAAATAAAAAAATCATGGGATGCCTTCATCGGGAACTTTCGACAGGGCCGAACCCTCATCCTCATCGCAACCCTCTTTGTCTCACTCGCATCTCTCTTTGTTTCTCTCTCTGGGCTAACGATACACTAGGATAGCCGTCGCTGATGTCTCAGTCAGTGTGTCGAACTTGGAGCATGTTGGCCGCCAATCGCCGTTGGCTTCATGCTAGTGCCGTCGTAGGAAACCGCTGCCACCATGGAGCCACACAAACCCGATGCATCATCGCCACTGGTGCTAGATGCCATTTGCGAGGTCACCACTGCCATTGAACCCCACTGATGTCGTTGTGCCATGGTGGGGGATGATGGGTCATTAGTACCTGCGGATTGGATTGGCAACCGCTATGACGCATCAGTTGGGATGCACCTCGACGAAGACACCAAGGTTTTGACTATCAAGCCACTATCATGAGTGAAGCGCCGCCACTGTCCTACTAATTAAGGCAATTGATGGGTCATTGGCCACTTCCTCGCCGACACAGCTCCACCACCGCCGAGACCACCGCCACGCCGAGTTGCTGCAAGAAGTGAAGCTGCCGCAGCCATCCTGCCACAGGACAAGAGATGGGTCATCAACTATCCTCCTTGTGCCCCACCCTGATCTCCCTCACCGCCAATAGCCGATGTCCTTCGTCATTGTCGCTGTACTCACTGCTAGTGTGTTGGACAATGAATGCCACCACGAGTGTTGAGAGGGCGAAGGAAAACCCTACTCCCCTCTCACCTCTCTCATTGGGTCTCTTATGCAGGCCAGCTAGGCCGCCCTACTCTGCCTGACGAAAACAACCCAATGGAATGACCCAACCAACATAAAAAAAATAAAAATAGTAAAACAAAACCCTAAGCGGGCCTTGAGTTCTAGGATTTAGCCCACCCGGAATTCTAGGTTATGGGTGGCTATCTAGCCTAGATTGAGGCCAAACGAGATTTTCACCCTAATAGATTGTTTTACAAAAAATTTGTGTTTAAGTCGAGAGGTTGATTTTTACATCAAAAGTTCATTGTGTAATGAATTTTTATAGTATGAACCCTAGAATTAATCATAATTACATCAATTTTTGTATAAAGGCTATAATTGCTGTTAGGGACTATTCTTATTGGTTTCTTACATGTGAGGCCCTAGACTCAATAATAACTAACTAATGGTGTATGTTTTAAGCTTTTTATTTCTTTTAACTTTGATGCAACTCCAACTAGATAATTTCTAGGTTAGTGCTTCCATAAAAGTTGTGCCTATATAGTTTAGTGACCCCTCCCAAAACATTATTTGGGTTTACTTTCTTGTATGTGTAATATTTTCTGTGGGCATATAAAAATTGTTATTTTAATGCCATTAGGCCAATGGTAATAATCATAGAAAATCAATAAATGCAAGCAAAATTCTAGGAAAACACTAGTAATTACATACAACTATGTTACATTATTGTGTGACTATTTCATGCAAGTTAACCCGACATTGATTTTTTGCATCTTAACAGGCCATGTCTAATGTAGAACTCACCAAAAAAGGAGTTCCCCATTCTCCTCATTAATAGGGCGAACTACCAAACCTAGGCCATGAACTATAAAATCTATCCTTCCTTGATAGAGCTGTTTGACACCATTTATCGACAAGGGGCCGATGTAGCTCCGCTTATGGTGCCAAAGCAGGCAAAAGCTCTTGCATTCATTAAGAAGAACATCCACAAGGTTCTCAAGGTTGAGTACCTTGAGCTTCATGAGCCTCTCCACCTACGAGAGACCCTAAGGGAATGCTACACCACAAAGAAGACTGCCATTCTCCTAAAGGCTAGAGCAGATTGGGCTCAGCATCAGTTATGTGATTTCAAGACCATGGAGGTATATAACAGTGCCATGCACCACATCGTTAGTAAGCTTTACTTTTGTAACCAGGCAATGATAGACGAGGATATTATTGAGAAAACTCTTGATACTTTGCACCCCCAGAACTCCATGATGCGAGACGGGTACCGTGAGGCTTAGTACTCAAAGTTCATTTAGTCATATTTGAACACTAAAGTCCACAACAAACTTTTGATGGCCAAACATTTGTCTTGTTGGTTCATAGCTTATTCCAGAGGCTCATGTTGTGTATCAAAAGGAGAGTTCTATACATAGTTCCTCCAAGGGAAAGGGACCTAGGAGTCGCACATTGCCAAATAGAGCAAAGTTCAAGAGCATTACAAACCGGGGCAACAAATCTCATAGTCGCAAGGGGCGCAATGCAATGGCCAACATTGGTGCTACATCCTAGCATCTTGTAGGAGGATCTCAGCAGGGTGGTGAGGATTGCTAGCACTATGGCTCAAAGAAGTATGGGGCCCGCAACTGTAACATAGAACCTCACCTCATTGAATGAATCGAGGCCAAAATCTCACTTGTTTAGGGTCATGCAACACTTGAGACTGTTGTGCCTATCGCTCCTAAGGAGCCTATTACTACTGTTGCTGATGGTGTTGTCATGGATGTTGATCCTAAGACTGTTGTAGATGTTGATGCTAGTCTTGGTGATGATGACATTGATCTCAAGGAATTTGATGTGGATGGCAATGACCTCATGAATAAGGACGTACATGCGGACATGGTGTATATCTCAAACTATTAGTCATGTGTCTTAAATCTAGGTTATTATTGTGGGTCAATGTAATCTATTTTTAGCAAGACAATGAATTGTTTATGTAATAATGATGCTTTAGTATGGCATTCTGTTCATGTGTGTTTAGGATGGTTCTACACATGAATAAAGTTTTCCTATTGAGTTATATTGGTCTTGTCTTGTTCTATGTTTTTGATTTTCACCTTGTTTGATAATGAACTAAATTACTGTAATATCTCATATAGAATAAGCATAGAATGATCCAATGGAGCCTGATACATGCTTGGTTGATAGCGCAACAACCCACTCAACACTATGGGAGACTAAGTACCTCACGACATTGTGTAAGCGGGATGAGAATATTCTCAACATTGTTGAGAGTAATGCTTGCATCGTAGGCTCAGCGCAAGCCACTATTGTTCTTCCTAGGGGTACAATAATCTTCATTGAAGAAGTGTTCTTATACCCAAGTACTGAACGCACGTTCCTTACTTTTAGGGATATTCATTGTTGTGGCTACCGCCTCGCCATAACCTATGGAGGAGAATAATTTCTCTTCATGACGTTGTTTGAGGATAATGAGACCACAGTGGTCAAGAAGATGCTAGGGAGCTTTGATGGACTATACTACACTAAAATAAAACCCTAAAAGAATATGTTGCAATCTAGAACATCTTTAGGAACCCAAAGTCTTTTAAGATTTGGCATGAGAGATTAGATTATCCTAGATTGACTATGATATAGAAAATAGTTAGTAGCTCACTAGGTCATGGCATAATCACTAAGAACTTTCCCAAGGAGTTTTTTTGTCCCACTTGTGCAACAAAAAAACTGATCATTCAACCATCATATGAAAAGTTAAGAGTTGGACCCCTAAGATTCTTAGAGAGAATCCAAGGGAATATTTGTGGGCCCATTAACCCATGGTCTAGATTATTTAGACACTTTATGGTGTTGATAGATGCCTCTACAAGGTGAAGCTAGGTATGTTTGTTCTCTATGAGGAGCCATGCTTTTGATAAGTTCATTACATAGATCATTCATTTGTGTATGGAGTTTCCTTAGAACTACACCAAAATTATTCGAATGGATAACGTGGGTGAATTCACATCAAATTCATTCAATGACTATTGAATGACCTTAGGCATTAATGTAGAGCATTCTATTTCATATGTTCACACTTAGAATGGATTAGCTAAGTCATTAATAAAAAAGATCAAGTTAATTGCCATACCGTTGCTACAGGGTAGCAATTTGCCCACTATGTGTTAGGGCCATGCAGTATTGCATGCTGTAAAGCTAATCCAGTATATACCATCAACTGGTGCGTGGTCAACTGATGGTTTTCCTATCTACGGAAGTTTAGATGTGTTGTGTATGTGTCGATCTGACCACCCCAGCGTACAACTATGGGACCACACCAAATTATGGGGGTCTATGTGGGTTATGAATCTCCATCCATAATTTACTATTTAGAGCCTAAAACTGAGAAATTGTTTACCGCTCGGTATGCTGATTGCATCTTTGATGAAGAGCATTTTTTAGCATTAGGAGGAGAAAAGTACATTAACTCCAAGAAATGCCGCAAAATTGAATGGAACACGAGTAGTATCCATACTCTTGACGTGTGCTCGCTAGGCATTGAACGGAAAGTTTAACATATCATACACCTTGAAATTTTAGTTAATGATTTGCCAGATGCTTTCACCGATCTAAGAGGAGTGTCGAAGTCCCATATTCCTATACCAAATGCACCGGAGAAAGTGGATATACCTATGGAGGAAGACTCTGCTCTAGCCCTTAAGCCTAGGAAGAGGGGAAGAGACCCGGATGGTTCGACTCAGGCTAAGCGAAGATGTCCACAATAGTTGAATGCAAAACCGCTTTCATCACACTCCCATTCAGTAGTCTCAAAGGAGACTAGTCCAAGGAACAATCGCTAGAATGGTGAAAGTCCCAACGAACTAGCTCACACCTAGTCTAATGGTGCATCAAAACCCTCTCATATTTTGGAAATCTAGGATGAGGAAGTGAATAAGAAAATTGCCACAAACTATGCTGTCTTAGGAGAATTGTATGACAAAAAGACTACACATGTCGATATAAATTTTGTCTCTAAAATCACTGATATAATGGATCATGATATTGAATCTAAGTCTATGGCTGAGTGCCATAAGTGCTTAGATTGGATCAAATGAAAAGAAGTGATTGAGATAGAATTACGCTCGCTTACCAAGAGGTGTACTTAGGGTCGATAAGCCTGATGCCCTCACTGTGCGCCTAGTTAAGTACAAGTAGGTTTTCATCTAGAAATAAAATGAAAATAATGAGGTGTGAGATACAAAGTGAGGCTTGTAGCACAAGGGTTTACACAAAGGCTTGGTATCAATTATGATGAAACTTACTCTCCTATTATGAGTGGTATAACGTTACAATACTTAATGTCTATGGTAGCTGGCATGCAATTGAAAATGTATTTAATAGGTGTGGTGACCGCATATCTATATGGATTGTTGGATTCAAAGATTTACATACATGTCCTTGATGAGTTGAAGTTACTCGACAAAGCAAATCGCAACATGTACATCGTGAAATTGGAGAGATCGCTATATATAGGTTAAAATAGTCTGGCCATATGTGATACAACGACTGAGTGACTTCCTTTTAGGGGAAAGGATATGTTAACATTGAGGACTATCCCTACGTGTTTATTAGAAAGTTGTAGATCAGTTTCTGTATCATCCTAGTCTATGTCGATGATTTGAACATCATTGGCCATGCAGAGAACATTAGGGAGACGACTGCCTATCTTAAGACGTAGTTTTAGATGATGAACTTGGTTCAGACCAAGTTTTTCTTAGGCTTACAAATTGAGCATCTCCCTAACAGGATTTTGGAGCACCAGTCGACCTATACAAGAAAGGTCCTTGAGAGATCTAATAAGATAAAGGCTCATCCTTTAAAAACACCCATAGTAGTGAGATCTCTTGATAGGGACAAAGACCTATTCCGTCCTAGGAGTGAGACTGAGGAAATGTTGAGATCAAAAATCCCATACTTAAGTACCATTACAACACTGATGTACCTTACAAACTATACCATGCATGATATTGCATTCACGATAAATCTGCTAGCAAAATACAGTGCGTCTCCTATGAGAAGACATTAGGTTGGCGTTAAGACAGTATTCAGATACCTCTAGGGTATGTAAAATCTCAACCTCTTATTTCTAAGGCAACAAGACTTAACCATGGTGGGCTATACAAATGCAAGATATATGTCCAATTCCCATAATGTATGATCTCAAATTGGTTTTGTGTTTTTATGTGGTGGAACAACTATTTCATGGTGGTCTAGAAAACAAACTTTAGTTGTGATGTCTACAAATCACTCAAAGATCATTGCACTATCTAAAGCCAGACGAGAGTGTGCATGGTTTAGGAGGATGACTTGCCATATTGAACGGTCTTGTGGTTTGAGTATTTTCGATGCCTCACCATTATCTACGAGGATAATGCAATTTGTGTTGCATAGATTCGGCTAGGTTATGTTGAGAACAATATGATGAAACATATTGTTCCAAAATTCTTCTATCCTTATGAGCTTCAAAAGCAAGGGAGGTGAATATCTTGAAGTCCAAGTCGTGTGAAAACTTGGCGGATTTGTTCACTAAGTCTCTCCTAGCATATACTTTCTAGAAGTTTGTTTGGAAAATTAGGATGACAAGGCCTAAAGACTTGAAGGGTTAAGAGAGAGACAAACCCTAAATTTGGCCTAGTTAGTGGATTGGCAAGTTCATAATGTTGTACTCTTTTTCTCTTAGTTGAGCTCTTAGTTGAGTAGAGCTTGTGATCCTTACAAAAAAATTTTAACGAGGCAACAGTGTGCGATGCATGGTGGAAACTATGTACTATTTCTCTTCGCCTTTTTCTCAATGTGTTTTGGTAGAAGTTTTGACAAGGCATGAGTTGGTCACGGATAGGCCTAAGGATGAGTGTTACGGAATCTTTATCTTTTGAGGAGATAAGTTTCTTTCTTATGGGTCAATCTAAATCGGTTTTATAGATAAATCCGGTCTTATATCTAGCCTCCCTCTGCTATAAATAGAGGGGCATAGGTGCCTGTCATTGCACACAGAAATCATTAATAATAAAGAGAGAGCTCTACCTCTACATTTTGTATTTATTGTCTTATCTATGATGTAATTGTTTAGAAAGGGATATTGGCATCTATATTTTTTTAACGCCTCATTTTCTATGGGAGAGAATGGAGTGGATCTGAATGATCCGTCAATGTAGCTGTTCTATAAAAATAAGAGTCATAAATTGTAGTGTTTTTTCTCCATCAGTTGTAATGCAGTCCTTCAAAGTTACCTTTTAAGGCATTGTACTAAAATCATAAAAATATTAAATCCTACATATGTACTCAGGAATACACCTCAAAGTTCAAAAAGGTTTCAAGGAAATTATTTATAGCAAGTCTAACAACTTGACGAGCCATCTTGCATAGTTTCATGCGTGTATAGATGCAAATCATGGTTTACATATCGGAGATTACATGGAGAAATGTGCAGTATATAGATATCACAGTATCATGTGACTAAACGGGAATGATAAAATGTAGTGTTTTCTTATGAGGTGGTTTTGTACTTTTTCTAAGTTACATTTTAAGGACCTTGGACCAAAATCATGAAAACCTCACATCTTACACATGTGCTAGAAAATTTGCCTCAAAATTAAAAAGGTTTAGAGTAAATTGTGTTCTAGGTAAAACAATATTGACAAGCCATAGTGAAGAAATTGTGTTCTGGTTGCATAATTTTTGCATGATAGAACCTAATATGAAGAATTGTATAGTGGGTGAACTTGTAGCGTGCTAGTGTCGACAATATTGATTACAACTGCATGTCGTGACTATTGTATGTGCATTTAGCCCTAGATTCAGCATCCATTTATTTAATTATATTATTATGACACATTATGTTTCTTTAAATTAATTAATAATAAATCCTCCAATATAAACCCAAGGCAACCCATGCTTCCATGCTTTGCAAAAGGCCACCAATGCTCAAGCCCATCAGCAGACATCAGAATGCTTCAATTCTCTCTTTTTTTATCTTCTACTCTCTCCCCAAAATATACGTTGGGTTTAAATTTTGTTTTAAAATAAGTGACCACTTTAGAGTATTTACTTCTTATACCTACCGCCTCTCTTTTAAATTTGTTTGAGACATTGCGAGTACATCCTTTGCTTGTGTCGTCCAGACTTTGCTACCCACTCATGCTGTGCGAAAGGCCACCATGGCCCTAAGCCCATCAGCATACAACATGATGCATGCTGCAAATCATTTTATTCTTGGTAAGTAGACCTAGTCCATCCTTATTTGTTTGTATTGCCTAGGCTCTGTGGAACATTTTAAACATCATTTCTCAGAAATCAGTGGAACACGCTCTGTTCCATATTATCAGTTATCTTGTGTTTATTTTATTGTAAGTCAAATTTTTTTAGTTAACCAAGTTTGTAAAAAATATAGCTGTATTATTTTCAACACAATACAAATATATTATAAAAATAAATTTAATAGTGGATTTAACTATTATAATTTTTTATAGGTTGGGTTAGACTTTAACAAGTTTAACTTAGGATAAATCTATAATTACTTATAGTACGGAATGAAGGGAGTACTAGACATACATGTGTCGGATAAGAAAAAAACACTCAACATTCAATAAGCTCAACACCATATGTACATTTGTACTCTGAGCCAATTAAAATGTTGGAATTACATTGAAGGTAGAGGCAACGGAAAACACCATAATTTAATGGATACGATAGTTAAACATACTAGATTAATTAGTACTGCTGTACGTAGGGTGGGTCCTTCACACTTTCTATGCTAGGAGAAAGCATAAGGAGATTAGGAGATGCAGGATGGGCCAGGTCTGGCAAAGTTTAGTGAAGCTGATCTAAGGAAGAACATGAGGCGGACTGGATGAGCTGTATATCAGTTGTTGCTTGTGCTACTTCAATATTGACATATAGAGCGAAACCTGTATATAGATTGTGAAGGTATGTCGTTTTAAACCTATACACAGAACTGAGGGGTAACAGAAATTACTCTATTAGCATATGAAGGAAAAATGTGCCATTTGTGACTCCCTAGCTTATTATTGTTGCCCTTCATTTATACCACAATGGTAAAGATGGGACATTTATATAATTAAGTCTAGTGGCAATACCAAACATGGAAAACAAGTGTGAAAGTTGACTTATATTTAGAAAAGAGTTGAGAACACTAAAACAACCTACACTTATAATTAAAGGATTAGTATTCATAAGAAAATAAAAAAAACTAATTGATTGCCCAAGCACGCATACACTGGTAGTTGTAGCACGCAAATGCAAGTAACTACTTTTATTACATATAGCCTTTGGCAAGACCTTTATTAATTAAATACATAACATGTATATGTCTTCAATAGTATTTTTGTAGACATTTATTAACAGCATTTATTATGATGAAGGCTCCATGGGTGCCAATTGGCAAATTTAGAACCGCCTCCTAAGCCACTCCTAAAACAACTATAGCCCAAACCACTTTGCCCATCACCATTGTTGCCACCTTGACCACTTGCTTGAGCATATCCATTACCATAGAGCTAGTATCCACAAGCTTGACGATACCCAGAACTAGTACCTGAGCATTGCCTAGATCCATCATTTCATCCACCACCGCTACCTCCACCTTGACCTTCACCTTGAACATATGTGTTGCCACCATAAGAAACATACGGATCATAGCGACCATAAGGACCATATCCCCTAGCTTGACTATAGTCAAAATTAGAATCAGAACCAGATCTAAAACCACCATTTTGTCCACCACCACCGCCTCCACCCTGATCGCCTCCTTGAGCATATGCATTGCCACCGTAAGGATCATATCCACTAGCTTGATTGTAGCCAGACTTAGAACCAGAACCATACCCTAGACCCACTATTTTGTCCACCACTATCACCTCCTTGAGCATATGCTCTACCGTAAGATCCATATCCCCTAGTTGGTTGTATCTAGAATCAGATCTAGAACCTCATCTAGATCCACCGTTTTGTCCGCCTCAACCACATCCATCCCCACCACCCTCATTAGCGTATGCTCGACCAAATCCACTTGCCTAGGCATACCCTGAGCCAGAACCAGATCCTCACCCTAAACCACCCAACCCATCACCACTCCTACACTAGCATATTTCACTCTCCTTGCTGCATTGGACAGTCCAATGCTCAGCAACACGATGAAGCTAAGAGCTACAAACTTGGTTTTAGTCATTTTGAGCTTGCTAGATTGAAGGATGAGATGATGCATGCCTATGGAAGATTGCATGGGAATTTATAGTAGCCGGAGAGACTATGCATGCAAGGCTGTAGTGCACAATGCATGACACTTGGATACTAGTTTAGCAAAAGGATGCAGTGTGCTTCACGAACGAGTAATAGACAATACGGAGTTAATACGTTATGACTTTGCAGGATAAGGCATGCAGACATTTTCTGACTATTACATGTGGATCTGAGTCGATATATAACGCGGCTAGTACATAAGGATCGATACCACGAGCACACTCGAGTTCAGGCATTTGAAATGCAGGCGAGGCGACCATCGCTTATGTATCTCGCTATACACTAAGAGTTATATTTGCCACTAGTACTAGAAATTCAGACGACATATGTTTTAGTATACAAAGTCGTCGTACCAGCTGATTGACATTATACTATAAAATTATTACGTGCCAATTTGTCTAATACATTAGCAGATAGGCTAATCTGTCTAATACATGTAGCTCATTCCGGTACACTGTACCAGTCTGAAACTCCGAAGTATCTGAACAAATCGAACGGTGCTGTGTACCGCAGTGCTGACAAACGACAAGCCTTCAGGCTGCATATATGCATGCAAACTTTGACTGACAATATATACATGCAGGATCTCTATCTGACTGTCTTTGTTAAGTGTCCTATACGTGCATTAGAAATGTACCTAATCGGTCTGACAGCTCTATCTATTGACTCGTTCAATTACAGACTGCATATGATTAGGCAGAAGGCCCATCGATCAGAGAGCCGTACGACCGTAGCTGCTTGATGGAGATCACAACTGCCCTAGGTGCGTACAGTTGAAATGGATTAGGGCAGACAGTGTGCTTACTTCTTAATGATCTTTGCAGAGACAACCTCTTTTTTTTAAAAAAATGATCTCTCTGCAGATGCAATTATGACCTGCCGAGTAAATATCCAGTTGTAACTTGTGATCAATTCTCCACATACTCTATACGCAAGTGCATAATACGATCACGGTCCTCATTGAGAGAGTTGACATCATCACTCTTAACACTCTTCCAGCGATTGACATCACATCATCACTCGGATCAACGAGCTGAGAATCAGTTGCTCATCAAGTAGGAATAGATCAGAGTAACTTTTGCATATATGTAACAATACTAAGTAAATTATAACAGTAATATGAGTGAGATCTGGCGCGCAAAATAGACGCACGCAATTAAACTGAACCAGTTCCCTTGACGAGATGTTAACCATTATTCACACATTCAGAGATACCAGTAACTATAACATGCATTGAGCCATTGTCCATTATATACAGAGAAAATTTTACGTACTCCTAGATCAGTTTGTTGATGACAGCGAGGTAAGCTCCGACGTGAGCTTCCTCGCAGCTCGTTAGTTAACCAGTGCGAGCCAAGTTGGCTTCTCGGCTTGGAGATTTGTTGACGAGTTGAAAACCTAAGGTCCTAAAGGCCTTGGACCCAACATGCGTAGCCGCCAGCAGCGAAGTCCGCGAGGCCAACATGGTATGCAGTTATGCACCTGGTTTGCCAGGGAACCAGCCTATGATCTCTTAGGCTAAGCCCAAAGGAGCGGCAGAATGAACAAGGCTCGCACATCAGAAACAGAAACGGAATGTTTAACTTGGCGGATCAGCCCGTCGTCGGCCCGGCCGTCCCGGAGGAGGCCGTCTGCCAAATCTCGTAGGATGAAACTTGAAAGTGGTCGCGAGAAAATAACTGCGAGGTTTCACCACGACGATCGATGACTTGATGACGGGGAGACAGACCCACGACGCAAAACCAATCAGGATCGATGTTAGGGAATCAGATGAGCCTAGGATGAACCGATCCGTCAAACCAAACAGCAACCAAATTTCGCGAGTAAATGAACGCTTCGAAAATTCTTTTGGAATTATACGCACACACATGTAGAACGTGTCAGTCACTTTTTATTTGTAAATTTATATCCAAACATATTATCATTTGCACACTGCATGAATGCAATGTAATTGACTCAAATATATCAAGAGTATTTCCCCCTTTCATCTCACACGTAAAAGTAGAAAAAAAAACGTTCTAAAATATAAGCTAAGCATTTTTGTGGTTTAGAATTTTTACTGTAATATAAATATTTCTAAGACACTGATTTCAATGCATAAAAATGCGTACTTTTTTAACCAATTAGATGCTTAGGAGAAAATTCTAAGCAATTTAAAATTTAACTAGCGAATTGATTAAAAGAGAATCTTTTCTCTCAACCTTAGTATTTGTTAACAACCTAAAAATACTTACTGTCACACCAATGAGACCCTTTTTATAATAGCACTCTACTTAAATCACGAGCTACCGAAGAATTCCACACTACTTAATAACAGATCAGAGCTAGCGACGCTCATAAACAACGAAAAGAACAGTGTCCAGCTTTTAGTATGTAGAAGCTTGTTTTGCATGTACCCCCGCCATTATTTTTACCCTCCCCCCTTCTAGAATTTTCCTCTCATAGTTCTTTGTTCTAACCTACCTTTAGCTAAACAAAAATTTCCATCCCCTCCCTGTTCCTCCCCCCCTAGAAAACCACTCGACAAACGGAGTAAAAGACGAGCAGAAACCTAAAGAAAGAAAAAACCGCTCTCTACGACGCTGCTGCTTCCCTACTAATTTTTCTCCTCTCCAAGTGACGCTCCGATAGGAATCGACAGGGACAGAAACAAATGACCAATCATGACAGACAGCCAAAAACCCAATCCACATCGCCGCTGGAATCGCCGATCAGCATGCAGCAGCACGCAGGTGATGACTTGTTGGAGTTAGCATGCATGTGTACTTGCAGTCTTGCCGATCATGAGATGATCAGCTCCGGATGGGAGGCTGTGAGAGCAGCAGCGGAGTTGCTGAAACACTAAAAAGATATTGGGAGACAGATCAGATCGCTAGAACTAGAACGAGCTACGTGTAAGCACTCGACGCATGAGAGGAGGGCCCTGTCGTGGTGGCGTGGGGTGATAGGAGGAAAGGGGTAGAAAAAACGGCCAAACTGCCTGCCAGCCAAGCCAAATGACTGGGTGGTGTTTCCAAGATCACGAGATGCCATGGGAGCTCCTGTGCAGAGGGAGCGGATTGACAGGCAGAACGCACAGACACATGGCTCCCTTTGTGGGCATCGCCGAGGTGTAGGAGTAGCAGGAGCACGCTCGTTGGTCATTTCGGTTTTTTTTTTTTGGTGGTGGGTTTGGAGACATCACCGCATCCCAAAAGCGCGGTGGATTTAGATTAGATGGGGGTTATTAAGCACTTCGACATGTTTTGGGGTTGGGTTAGAGCAAGTTTAATATAATAGTAGAAAGCTATATATAAATATAAGGTTGTCTTTATTATTTTTTTCTTTATTATTCTTTTACTTACGTATTTACGTATTTAATGTTATCTTAAAGCACATATAAATCTAACTCTTGCTAACACACTTCTCATTTTTTATTTTCCTTTTCTTTATATGTTTTTAGCTGATTTGTAGCCCGTTATTACAGGACAAGTTTAGTTCTACTTTACGCTAGCCTCACTAAAGCTGTGTTTAACTTGGTACAAAGGGGCGAATCCGTTTTGAATGTTTTACCATAGTCTCTGCTTACGGTAGAAATTAATCTAAATGTTGATCTTTTTTTAATCTACTGGATCTTATGTATTTTGTACTTCAACCACACTTACACATGTTGGTAGTAGAATTTATTGAAATAATTTATAATGATAATAATATTGGTAGTAGTATCAATTGAGATACTCGTAAAGATATTCATCCTTTTTGGTTCGGTTCAATTTGCGCCACAGCAAGAAGAAAGTTTTGTATTTTCTTACCTCCAAATTGAGTGACACTTTTGTTTATTCTGATGGTGGTTTTAGCTAAAATGACAGTGCTTTGCGTACGATGGTTTTGGACTTCCATCAAACAAGTTTTGCACGTGTGGACTATCTAAGTTTCATGATCTCATCGAATAGGAATTTACACACCAGCGAAGCTTTGAGGGCTAGAATAGACTTTGTTTCAATTAAACGAAAGATGTACATGCATACAGCCATTCTGTATATCAGTACATATATGAGTGCGTCCTCTGACATACACATACAAACAGAGAGCCTAATGGTCAATGTCCAATCTCATTAAACATCAGAATTAAATCCTACCATAACTTTTAATACCACACCTTAAATGTTACTATATAACATAAAAACTATTAAAGGTTTGGCATTAGCTGCAAAAAGCATGACCATAACTACGGTGGATATACATCGACCCGCATACGTCTAGCTCAAACCGTCCATGCCTAGAGCCATTTTCCGAAAGGATGTACTGTAACATTGACAGTTCACCATTTTGAACATAAATATATTGGAAAGCGTTGGAACATGGACCTATGTTGAGCCGTTTGCACAAATATACAACTCCAGGTACAAAACGGAATACCCCAGCCCAACTAGGTTTGCTTCAAACGAACATAATATGCAAAAATTAGTTATGTAATGTTTTTTAAAAAATACAGCAGTGCAGACTTTAATATTCTCCATCACTGTAGTACAGGAATTTACCGTATATCTAAACTTGATCTATACATACATCTAGAAACCAAATGGAAAATTATAATATAAAAACCCAAAATAAAAAAGTGTTTGAAAAAAAATCTTCTTATTCTAGGATATTTAGACTGAATTCCGTTCTAAAGTTTTGTGAAGTTGTAAAGAAATAACACACTCTACGTGGAGTACTGTTTTTAAACAAAGATTATATATAACGATTTGCATCCAGTATTTTGGCTGGTCTGGAGGCCAATATACCACTTTTTCGTAAGACCACACAGAAGTCGGATGGAGCCCTGGATCAATTTAACAAATTTGCAACACAAGATATGTACTCTAACGGTGATACTTCACCAGTTGGAAGAGAAATATTTCATTGTTTTAGATAAAGGAAGCTTTTATTGGTGATAGAGAAAAATATTTCATGCAATTGACCCGTTTGAACTTTGGGGGGAATTCCATGCACATCATCGAAGTATGGAACACCCAACCATGGGATTTGCTTCAAAACAACCAGAATATGCACACATAATGTAATGTTTTGACAAAAAAAAGTATTGTAGACTTTAATATTCTCCATTACTCTTCTATAGAAATTTACATATAAACTTGATCAATATGTCCAGAAATGGGAAATTCTACTTAAAATATAAGAAATAAAATATCTTTTTACGGAAAATCGTCATTTTCCTCGTTTTTGGATATTTAGACTGAATTTGGATGAGTTTTTTAAAGTTGTAAAGAATAACACACAATATACAACTAAATCTAAAACACTATTTACATGTGTTTTGGCTGGTCGAAGTGGACCACTTTCCGTAAGACCACACAGAAGGGGAATGCGGCATATCCGCATATGCCACTGTCCAAAGAGACATCGAACTCATTTCAAGACATTGATTTGACCCAATCCCTCTCGTTGGGCGCACGCTAACGTTTTCATCTCTCTACATCACGCAGAGTCCGACACGTTGCGCTGTCATGGTGGCCTACAATCGGAGGCATCACTGTTCTACGCCGCAAAACGAATGCTAAGCACACTCACCAAAATCTACACAAGAAACAGCACGCTCGGTGCACATAATTAAATTGTGAGCAAATAGAGATGGTACTTCTTCAGTTCAGAATGGAATTTTGAACACCCTTTTGAAATATTTCAATACTGCAGATTGTGGCTTTAATCCGATGCTCATTGTATCATTAACCAAACTACAATTAACCTCTCGAATTGATATCAATACTCCCTATCCAAAAACATGTAGTTTCATTTTGTCTCCCTAATTTTGGAATAGATTTTCTCCATTTTATTATTTATTTCTAGTGGACCGTTTACTCAGATTTGTATGTATATACCTATGCCATAGTACAGACACATTAGTTTTTTAGCCAAACTAACTTTTGACATGTCTATGGTTGTATCTTTTTATATAGGAAACTAATAACAGACTCATTTTCTCTACTAACAACAAAACTTGCATTTTCCTACCTTTTTGAACTTTTCAAAAGTTGGTCGATAAAGTCATTATACATACAAGAGACATACTTTACGTGATTCATCTACTGTGTGGAATTATTCAACGCTATCAATTTACATGCTTGACACTACCCATTCTAGACATCTTCAAGTTCAAGATAGACTGCTTACGTATAACCAGCCCTCGCATTATGCGTATGCTCTACGTATGTCTATCAATGTAGAAATTTCATTCTTATCTCAACGTCTTCAAGGCAGATTGATTCGCAAATTTGCATGGTCTATGCATGTCTACCTACGCCAGTAGGAGCATCGATCTCCGTCCTCAGAATATCTCAAACAGTGTCCTCAGATTGTAAAGATTTAGTACTAGGCAGTAACATCTGTAAATGCTCTAAAGTTACTTCGGCATATGCCTTTGCCATTGTACTTATTTTCGTTGTCTTCTTTACTTAGATTTGCAATGTATATGTCCCTGCCATAGTACAACTATAACATATTAGTTTTATTTAACTAAATCAATCTTTACATGCCTATGGGATGTATATTGATATGCATTTTCTCGAACTTGACTTTTTTTCTCATGAAGGTTGGCCTATTTTTTTACCTTTTGAACTTTCGAGACTTATTCCGATAAAGCCAATAAAAGGGTATAATTTACTAGATGCACCTATTGTATGGCATAATCCAATGCTGTCACTTTGAATGTTTGACACCACATGCTCTAGACATCTTCAAGATGGATTGCTTACACAAGACGCCTTGGACATTATGCGCACGCACATGTCTACAATTGTGGAAATTTCACACCTATCTTTGACACCTTCGAGATAGAGTGCTTACGCACAACCGGCCTTTGCCGTGTTTGCAAGGTTCCTGTACATCTACCAATATTAGGAGTAGCATCAACCCAGTCCTCTATAAGTCATAGAATTCTTTCAAATAAGTATGACTAAACTACAATGAGATACTTATTATTATCAAAAAAAATTGCTCAAAATTTATGTTGAAGGATAGCTACTGGCCTGTTATCAATCTATTTTCTATGATCTTGGGCTAGATAGCGGCTAGGAAACCTTCTATAGGCCTCTAGCCCATGGGCTTCAATGGGCAAGCCTTCGGCCAGATCGTGGGCCTTCAGCTAGTAAGCCTTTGGCCGTCAGGCCTAAAAAAAGCAAGCCTTTAACTAATGAGCTTTTAGTCTAGACCCTATGTATCAATAGGTTAAGCCCATAAAGGCTTCAAGTGAAGGCCCATAAGAAGACTGGATAGTGGGATTATCCCAATTAGGCCTAAATGATCTATATTCCCTATTGTACTTCTAAATATGTCCTTATCAAAGTATGAATCTTGTAAACATATATATAATTCTAGCAAACCCTCATCTCTAGTGCTATAAATAGACCCAAGAAGGATGTAATAGGGGAGAAACCTGTAAGACTTTGAGTTGAAAAAACTCCACATACTATTACATCTACTATTGTTTATTTCGATAACAATTGGTGCAAACCATAAGGAACCCAACTACAGGTGGCGAAGCCACATGTCATCGAAGCGAAAGTCGATAAAGAAGAGAACTGTCCGAAGGTGCTATACAAGGTGCGAAGAGTCAGAGAGTGTGCGGGAGTCTAAAGCCAATATCGAGACAGAGTCCAAAGCTACGCCAAGTCAAGCAATCGAAGTTGCAGTAGGGGTCGAAGGACTAGTTGAAGGCATTTTGTTACAGGGCAAAGCCACGCCAGGCTCAGGAGACGAAACAAGAGCTAGGAGTCGAAGAGGTCGTAGGAGACGAAAAGGAGCACTAGGCAGCCGAGGAAGTCCCCGAGCCAGAGCAAATGGAAGAGGTAGCTGGCGCGTCTGGTGTAGCGACGACCCCCACTAGAGTCGAGGTAGTGGCCAGGGCTTCAATGGAAGTCACGGCAACTAGGTCAAGTGAAACAATCATGGTACCTAGAGCAGAGTACAAGACAATGAGACAAGATGTGACAAAACTCCAAGACACGCTTCGACAAATGCAGCAACAGTAGCAGGCTATGCAAGAAAAGGCCGTTGCTGCACAGATGAAAGGCCAAGTGGCAAATGCAAGAGCTTAAGCCACACCTCATCATTCTCCAGTTCAAGATGCTTCAACAAGAATAGTACAAGTGCAGCTATCGTAGCCAACCGTGCCCTATAGGCAAGTTGCTGCTACATCACCTTCACTCAGCCACTCAATTTCTTTGACACAAATGCCTAGCAATGCAAGTGCATCTCTAAGCATTGCTGCAGCTCATCGCCTAGCCCTAAGCGCAGCTAGTGTGGCCGCAACAAGGACCAAGTGCTACCTTGTGTTTCCAAACCCCGCCGCAACTGTGCCCCTAGTCCTAACCCTTTGAAAGCTCACAAGGTATTGTGGGTTTTAGCACCTCTCACATGAATCTACAAGTTGAAAGTGCGTCTAGGCACCCTAGTGGGTTTTGACTGATAGATGATAAGAAATTATGGAGCTAATATATTATGATTGAGAATCTCATAGTAATTCATCTAATGAGAGATTGTTTTAGTTAAAAAAAAGACCCCCATGAATGTTAGAAAAGAAAAAAGGACTTGAAGCGAGGAAAATATAATTTTATTATTTTTTGAGTCCTTAGGATAAGTTGAACTATTAAGATAGGCTCAAGTTTAACGGGTTCAAAAACAAGTGCTCAATAAAACTTTCAAGTCTAGATGAGCGAATACCGCACCACGTACATCTTAGGGTTTTGGTTTTTCTCTCCCAGTGTTTCAAATATTTGTGTCTAGGCTTTGTGGAAAATTATGGACAAGTTTCTTTGTCAAACAGAGAAATCAACTCGGAGTCTCTAGATTGATCTCTCCGTCTAGCAGAGAGACCTGTCCGGAGTCTCTAGAAGTTTAGACTGGACACTCTGAACCTTCTCTCTTTCTTGAAGCTAAGTAATGTCTAGAGACTTTGGACCGTTTGACTAAAGTCTCTAGACTGAGCTCTCTGCCTAGGCTGAAAGGCCTATCTAGGGTATCCTGATATTCTGTTCGGATACTCTAAAATTTGAATTCTATAAGGAACACCTAGCTTTGAGAGGGGTGGTTATTTAACCCCACCAAACCTCTTTTGAGGAGGGGGTTGTTCATTCATTTCTACACCACTCACAGGAGCTTTCTAAATGTTCCCCATTCCACTATCTTAGATCTTGAGTTTAATCCATCATTTAAGTGTGCCTTTTGGATCATTTACGAGAGATTAGATCTTGGGATTTGAGTAAGCACTTGTAGATCAATGCTGGTGAAGACTACTCTTGGAGGACTACCTCCTAGATGACTAATTGTTGCCTATGAGGATTCAACGTGTGAATAGCCCGGGACATTTATGAAAATCTTTCTCACCTCCCCATGGAAAGAGATATATTAGTGAATTATTGAGTTCTTCTTTAGAGATTAGTTTGGTAGAGCAAGCTCCATAGAAAGCATGAGCACAATGTCATATTGAGAACCTTGGTGATTGTTTTGGACTAAGTGCTATGCTTTGGTGAAAGCTTTGAGGCCAAACTAGTTTGTAGGGTTGAACTTATTGAGACAAGAGATTGAAAGAGATCTGACTCTTTGAACCTTATTAATAGAGATGTACGATCAGTTGATTCAAACTTTGGTGAAAAATTGCTCGTCTCCTAGCATCACGTTACCTATTATATTCTCTGTGATTTTGTTTCCTAGCTTCCTCCCCAATCCTCAGAGTTCGTCTCTTTTGAGTGTCCTTGGACATTTTGAAAGAAGCTCAAAATTTTTAGACTAGTCTCTCTGTCTAACAAAAAGACCGGTCTGGATACTCCGAACTTTAGGACCAGAGATTCCAAAGGGAATTCTAATTTTTGTTGCTAGTTTATTTAAGAATTAAAAATGTGCACATTCACCCCCCCTCTATGCAACTCAAGATCATTTCACAAGTCTCTCCCTCCAGAGGCTCTAATGATAAGAAATTGCCATCGAGTTTTGGTCTCCAAATCCACCCTATCCTCATGTAGTTTAAGAACCCATCAATCACAAATTATAGAGCGATGTTGACCCTAGCAAATTCCTATTCATCTATGAATCAACAATCGAAGCGGTGCATGGGGATGAGAACACCAAGGCAAAAGTCATTCATCTAAACCTAGAGGGTTATGCAAGGTCATGGTACTTCAATCTTCCCTCAGGCAACATATACTCATAGTAGCAGTTGAGGGATATGTTCAACACCAACTTTTAGGGAACCCATGTGTTAACGCCGGAATTTGATTCAGCATGTAAACAAGATCGATCAATGGAAAATACTGATCAGCTCGTGGGGTGAAGCCGATTGATACTGTAGAAGAGCTGATCAAACTGGTGGAAGATTGAATCGGTTTATTTAAAGACGAAAAGTTATCCAGATGGAGTCGGGTCCAAATAAGAGTAATGAGGATAACAGTGGGTCAGGTGTTTGTATAGAATGTATTACGTAAGCTAAGCAAGTTTGAGTAGTTTTACAATTGCTTAGAGATATTTTCCTTTTATATTTTTAGGAGATAACGTCTGATAGTTGTTGTAACAGAGTTGGACTCTGTAATGCCAGGGTATAAATATAGGATCCCTTGAAGCCTGTAATAGACATCAACAGATCTATCCAATACAACTTCGACGCATCGCCACCCTAGTTTATCTAGGTTTTTGCCGGTGAGTTCTAGCTCTCGATGCAGGGTTGCATCGGTCAAGTTCGATCTCCAGCGAAGTGGTAAGTCATGCCACTATCCTGGTATATCTTGCTTTGTCGAAGGCTACATCAGTTAGGTTCGACCTCTTAGTCAAATTGAGTGTACCGCATCACGTCCACGTGGGGTCTATCGGTTTACCAGATTCTCTCTGCCATTGTCCATCTCATGCTGCATCAGTTAGGTTCGACCTACCAGGCGGCCGATGATAGATTGAGCCATAGGCCTATACGTCTATGCCCAGTGTCTCGTTGGAGTGAGTAGCCGACGAGTTATCCTCAACACAGGTTCCCACATTCGTCTCACATATCGTCTAACGATCAATCCTCTAGAGGTCGATCCGGACACGTCGGGCGCTTCCGGTACTGTCTTGGTTCGGTCCGATCTTCCAAGGCTCACGGCTAACGTGACTGGCGTTGAGATCTAGCTGGTCTCGTTCCCCATCAGCTCGAGCGACCGATGGGTTTAGGTGTAGGCTTGCGTTGGACATTCGGCCAGTAGGTAGCCGATGGCCTCTTCTCTTTCCTCCCTCATCGTCACGTTCAGTCTAAGCCTCCATCGTCTTCGTGTCGTTAGTCCCCAGCCTCATATTGTCTCGGTTCGGTCTGATCTATTGAGGCTGGTCCTAACGGTGCCGTTACCGTAGTCGCTAGCCCACGTGGCTTCATGAGGAATCGGCTCCCGCTCCGCGCTTTGGATGCCGCAGAGCGTCATCGGCTTTTTGGCCGATAGGTCCTTTAGTATATTACACGCATCTATCTCCCATGCCTCCATCGGCTATTTAGCCAATGCTTGAGCGTTGCCTTCTCTATCAGCACCTAGCCGATAGAGAGAGCCGGATAGGCCCACCGGCTGACCGACTCACGGGTCTTATCCTCTCTCCTTATCAATTGTAGGGTCAAATTGACTGGCACGTCCTCAAACCTTGAAGCTTAAGGACCTATACTAGAACTAAGCAGATCTCCTAGGCCTTCGCGTGACCGAGCCACCATCTCTCCCCTATTGGACCTCTCCCCTCGAGATTTGTGAGGAGCCGAAAACGTAGCAAGAGCTCTTTAGAATGTAGCGAAGGCTGAAAGAGTCCATCCAGGAGTTTGCTCGTTGGTTCTCTAAAGCAAGGTGTCAAGTGCATGACATCACAAAAACCTCAATGATTAACGCAGCCTCGGCTTGTCTCGTACATGCCCATTAACTAGAACGATAACAAGGCGCTAGCTGAAGACCATAGATGAGCTATTCAAGATTATTGATGACTAAGTTCAAGGCAAAGAACATACCAAGCGAAGGAATGAGATCTAGGCTGAACGCGCTAGTCACACAAAGCATCAATCTAGCAGTGGTGCTCAAGGCGGATGGCACATCCCACACTATGCGCACTGGTGCCACAGCATCAGTAGCAAACATGGAAGGAATTTTGAGGCTAAAAAGGAAAACAAGTAATAGTGGTCAAAGAAGTGAATGAGCTATGCTAAAACTATAATGTGAATCAGCACGAAAGAGGAAGGAAAGACAAAAACAAGTATTGCATGTGCAAGTCCACATACTCTATTGAGTAGTCGAAAGGACCTTGAGTCACACACAGAGGGGGTGAATGTGTAAACTTTTAAATCTCAAATACACTGATAGTGAAATTTAGTCTTCCCTCTAGAGTCTTCGCTCCGAAGTCTTTAGTCCTAAAGTTTGGAGTATCCGGTCTAGTCTTTCTATCAAATAGAGAAGCTAGTCCAGAATCTCTAGTAGTACAATCCGGAGATTTCAAACCTCCTTTAAAATGTCCAAGGGAAACTTAAAGGAGGCAAACCTAATGGGTTAGGGAGGAGGCAAGGTAATAAAATCACAATAAATATAAAGGGCAAAGATAAGTTAGGAGACAAGACAATTTTTTTTATCAAAGTTCAGATCAACCGATCTTACATCTCTGTTGAGGTGCTCCAAAGAGCCGGATCTCTTTCAATCCCTTGCCTCACCAAGTTCAATCCTATAAATCAGTTTGGCCTTCAAGCCCTCACCAAAGCATAGCACTTAGTCTAATTCAACTACCAAGGTCTCCACTGAAGCATGTAGGCCCCATTGTTGTTTGTGGAAATTAATGATAAGCCCAAATTATGTACTAATGATTGTATTTGAGTATTGTAATTAAGTTAGGTATGCACGAAGAATCAGCCAAGGAGTTTAACCACTGATTAAAATTGGTAAGCAAAAAGGTGGCAAAGCGAAGAAAATATTTATTGTTCTTGTATACTGATCAAGGTGTTGGGCGATCGTGTTAGGTTTATTTTTCTAGCATTGTTATACTATCAAGAGGGGTGGTAACAATTACAAAGATTTGATCAAAATGCCACATTAGAGCAATTGCATAAAGTTTTTAAGTTGGGAAAAATGTTCTGGTGAGAGTCAGTCGGATCGGCCTTTGGGGCTGGTTTGACTAGGAGTTTCCAAAAAGGGTTTTGAGCACTGCTTTGTCAACCAGTCGGATCGAGACTAAAGGCTGGTCAGATTGGAAGTTTATAGAAATGTTTTTGAAGGTGTTGACTAGTCTGGGGATCAAGGCAGTTGGTCTGGGCGCAAGTGCAATTGGACCAAAGTTTTGCTCTTGGTCGGGCCGGGACAGGCGCATTTAATGCGTACCAATGGCTCTTTTTTAAACCATTGGCAGGAAGTTTGTTAGATTGTCTCCACAACTGCGATCGGACCGGCCATATGCAGAGTTGGAGTTTTTTGCCTCCAATGGCTAGTTTTTGTTGGTAGGGGTATAAATACTTACCCATCAGCAGCAAAGGGTTCTTCTTAGCCTTGCATCTATTTCATATGAACCTTTGCTTTCACTTTTACACCTTTTGAGCTATCTCTCTAATTTTGAGGGTGTTTGAGGGTTATTTTAGCCAAGTCAAGTGCATTGCATTATTGTTGAGCTAGTGTGGCACTTGATCTTCTCTAAGCATTGGTTGTCACTTGTTACTCTTGGAGGTTGCCACCTCCTAGACGGCTTGGAAGAGGTGATTCTCAAGGATCTCTCTAAGAAGTTTGTGGAGAAGACCCGGCATGTTTGTGAATGGTTTGGAGTTCACCACCTTTGAAGTGAAGGAGTAACTACCCTAGTGATTAAGGTTTAGGTAGACCTCTTCAAGGTTGGCTCCTATCTTGCTCATCCCTTGATGAAGGGATTTGGAGGTGATAGTTTGAGCGGTGAAGTTGGACTTGCCTCAACGGGGAGTAGGAAACTGGCAAGTTTTTGAACCTTAGGTAAAAAAGTCATTGTCTCTTATCTCATTTACTTATTACATTTATTTTTATGCAATATATTTATAGAGACATTTTAAGCCCTTATCACCCTAGATATACAAAACATAATATAGTTGCTTAGATAAGACCCTCTTTCACCAAGCCATAGCAACTTAGGTTAATTTTGCATGTTAGAGAAAAATTTTAATATCGTCTATTCACCCCCTCTAGTCGACATCTTAATCATACATCCACTAGGACATATGCTCCTACTTATTATGTAGCTTGCTCTACCAAATCAATCTCTAAGGAAGAGCTTGATGAATCATTAGAATACCTCTTTCCTTGTGAAGGTGAGAAAAACCTTCATAAACTTCCCGAGCGATTTACAAGTTGAATCCTCGTGGGCAACACCTAGTCGTCTAGAAAATTGTTCTCCAATAATAACAAACTTGAGTCTTTACCGGCATTGATTCACAAGTGCTCGCACAAATCATAAAGTTTGACATTCACAAATCAACCAAAAAGCACTCTCAAATTGTGAATTGAGCTCAAGATTCAAGATAATAGAGTAGAGAACCTCTAGAAAGTTTTTGAGAGAGAGATAGCAATGAATGAGCAGCTAACCCCTCAAAATGGGAGTTGGTGGGATTAAATATCCACCTTTCTCGAAGCTAGCTATTACATAGAAAATTTAAACTCTAGAGTATTCAGACAGAATGTCCGGAGACTTCAGACAGGCCTTTTGGCCTGAACAGATACTCCAGTCTGGAGACTTTGGCCAAATAATTTGGAGACTCAAGACAGGCTTTTTGGCCTAGATAGAAACCTTAGTCTAGATACTTCAGCTAATGGTCTGGAGTGTCCGGACCACACTTAGCCTCGAGAAGAGAAAGGGTTTAGAGTGTCCAAACATGTCTCTTTGCCAGGTAGAGAACTTGGTCTAGAGGCTCTGGCCAAATGGTCCAAAAACTCCGGACAGATTTCTCTGTTTGATAAAGAAGCTTGCCTATAAGTTTTCACAAAGTCTAGACACAAACATCCAAAACACGAAAGATAAAGAAACCAAAAACCCCAATGTGTATGTGGTGCGTGTGTTCGCTCATCTAGACTGTGACATTTTATATAGCACTTCTTCTCAACATGGTTAATCTTGAGCTTCTTTTAATAGTATGACTTGTCCTAAGAACTCAAGGAAAAAAAAAGTTATCTTCTCTATTCCATGTCTCCTTTTTCTTTTTGTATTCCTTTTCTTTTCTTCATGAGGTGTCTTCTTTTAAACAAAACATACTCTCTCTCTTTGATGAATTACTATAAGATACTTAATTACATAATATTAGCTCCCTATTCTTGCCAGCTATCACTCAAAACCCATTAGAAGGCCTAGATGCACTTTCAGCAGTACCGAAACATCCAATAGCCAAGCCAGTAGTAGTAGTGAGCCACTCTGCTTGTGACGGGGTGTCGAAGCTGCAAACCAGCTAGAAGCACCAAGACAACAATAAGTTGAAGTGGTGGCAGTGGCAATAGAAGGATGATTGCTGTCATCACATGCGAGCCAACATAAGGCTTAGCTTTGAGGTGCCAAAAGAAAACGCATGAAAAAACAGTAATCCACATTGTAATATCTTCGCATACTGCACCACCATCATTTTTTACCACCTCAATCTCCTTTAGACCAGATGATGCAAGAGACATCCTTTTCCTGTACTAAGACCCGCTTGTTGTCTCGACCGACATTGCTAGCTATGAGGTACGCCGCATACTAGTGGATAGGGGGCAATCCAGTTTGAAGGAAACCTAAAGAATAGCAAAGCCCAAGTGACAGCCCACAAAAGAAAGGTGAAGACGATGACCTAAGTAACCAAAGGAGCATGGCTTCAGTCAAACTAGCGATCACCCTTATTCGTGATGGGTTTATTGGAGAATAACTACAGGCCCATTATAGTCCCATTTTCCATGGCCCTGGGCTAGATAGCGGCTCGGGTACCCTCAACAGGCCTCTAGCCCATAGGCCTTTAACAAGCAGTCATTTGGCTAGCCTATAGGCATTTCACCAAGAGGTCTTCGATCGCTAAGCCCAAGGAGGGCAAGCCTTCCACTAATGGGCCTTTGGCCTAATGTTTGTGTATCAATAGGTTAAGCCCATGAAGGTTTCAAGGTAAGGCCCATGAGAAGGCTAGATAGTAGGTTTAGCTCAGTTAGGCCTAAACAATACATATTCCCTCCTGTACTCCTGAATATGCCCCTATTAAGGAATGAATCTTATAAACATACATATAACTCTAATAAACCCTCATCCCTAGGGCTATAAATAGACCCTAAGGGGGCTATAATAGAGGAGGATCCTATAAGAATCCGAGTTGAAAAAATCCCACATACTACTATATCTACTATTGTCCATTTTCAAAACAATTTGTAATGTTTGGAAGATTATAAGAGCATCTCCAACAACCTCTCTAAATCTCACTCTCTATTTGCCCATTTGGCAAGTCATCGAAAAAGATTTCTCTTGATATTTCTTATGTGCAACAACAACCTCTCTATATACTACTCTCCAAATTAACTTGGTCCCACATGCCAGTCTCCTTGCCTTCTTCATCTTTCCCTCTGCTTCTCTCTCGTGTCTCCCTCTCTCCATGGCCAGTAGCGGGCAGATGGGAGGGAGGTTACAAGCGGCATTGGTAGTAGCAGAGGTTGAAGAGTGACAGTGGTAGAAGAGGTTAGAGAGGCATAAACGGATGTTGGAGAGCGACAAGGACGGAGGTTGGAGAGCTACGCTTGGCGCTGACAGTTGCAAGGCCGAGAAGAAGCCCAAGCGAGCACGGTGGCGGTGACAACATTGGCACCCTCTTCTCTAGATCTAGGTCACACTCACTAGTGGCCTCGCTAGAGGGTGATGTCCTTGTCGAGTTAGGGCTGTTGGTTCCTCATCTCCGCCCATAGAGTCGTCTGCCTTGGCACCTCTTTCCGGCGTTGGGGCAGAGATCACCTGCAAAGAAGACAATAGCATGTAGAGGAGAGTGCGGTGATGCTTCCTGATTCACCAAAACGTTGAGGAGGATGATGTGGGATGAGAGGCGGTGGCGCTTGGCAGTGACATCAACGAGGAGCGTTGCAAGCAATGATTTTGGATAGGGAGATGATAGAGATGAGGGGAGAGGGGATGGGGCCCATAGATAGTGAGTGGTTCTAGTTGGCTACATTTGGCCAGCGCGAGGGCAAGTTTGGCTAGCTAGATGGTTTTGGCCAACCGAATGGAGAGGTTGTTGGAGGCCCTTTTTCCTTAACAATTGCTAAAATTTAGCTTGAAGAATCAAATGAAAAGTCTATTAAATATGATATGTAAAATAAATACTACTGCTACCCCAAATTAACAAACAGTGTGGAGATGAGACCGTGCACGGGGCAAAATTGGGCGTTGAAGAGGAGACTATGCGTATACGAGGCCAAACGGACTGGCACAGCCTAGGCCCAGCTAGACATAGCCCATTACGACATGGCTCGTTAAGGCATGATTACTATAGCGAGTCGTACCGTGATAGCCCATATACCGATGCTACATCCCATTAAGGAGTTAGCCCATATCAGGTCGGCCTGGGCACGAGAAAGGCCTATGGGCTAAACACGGCCCATATGATGGAAAAAAGTAAAAATAAAAAATTGAAAAAATAAAAGAAAAAATATTAGAAAAAAATTAGTTGGCAGGCTAGACCATGCTTGTGCTTAGCCCGGCTTACTACAGAAGCCCGGTACAATAAATGCCTATGGACCAAACACAGCCCACATGATGAAAAAAATAAAAATATAAAAAGGAGAAAATAAAATAAAAAATAAAGGAAAAAAATAGTGGGACAACCAGCTCGTGCTTGTCCTTGCCTGCTACAAAAGTCAGGCCGTGCCAGACTAGCCCGCCATATATCTAGGCCATGCTGGCACGGTCTATTACCAGAATGGATCGTATCGGTCATGAGCCGGACATATACGGTCGTGTGCTAACCAGCCTACACCAGCAGACCATATATAACTGTATGGATAACGCTAGCTGTACTCTGACCGATAGGGGAGTGCTTTGTCTGTCTCCGACGGACGACAACCACTTTAATGCCCCCAAGACGACATCTGTCCCTCCTCCCCCACCTTGCCGCCGCGATCGCCTCCCTCGAAGCCGCACCAACTCGCTCGCTCCACGCCCCCCGAGAGCTACCCCTGTTTCCCCCTCGCTTCCGCTTTTTTTTTTTCCTTCTAATCCCCCGCCTCGCTGATTGAACTGGAAATTTCCCCTTGCTAATTCGGGTATTACTCCCCCAACAAATCACACTCCTAGCCCCTGTCGCTTCCGCTTCTTATATTTATAACCTGCTTCCCCTTCTCTTCTCTCCTCTCCTCTCCTCGCCTTGGCTTGCGTTGTGTTGGCATTCTTCTTCATCGGTGGGGAGAGGAGTGGGAGGAGTGATTTTGGTGCGGGTGTGTGCGTGTGAATTTTGGGAGATTTTGTGGTGGTGGTGGTGGTGGTGGTGGTGGGAGTGGAGAGGGGAGGAGATGGAGATGCCGCCGGAAGGGAGCGCGCTGGCGCGGCAGGGGTCGATCTACTCGCTGACGTTCGATGAGTTCCAGAGCGCGCTCGGCACCGCCGGGAAGGATTTCGGGTCGATGAACATGGACGAGCTGCTGCGGAACATCTGGACGGCAGAGGAGTCGCAGGTCATAGCGGCCTCCTCCGCGGCGGTTGCTCCGCCGGCTGTGGTCGTTGGGGATGCGCAGCAGCAGCCCATCCAGAGGCAGGGGTCGCTGACGCTGCCCCGCACGCTCAGCCAGAAGACGGTGGACGAGGTGTGGCGCTGCATCATGGGCTTCGACGCCGACGCGCCGGAGGCGGCGGCGGCGGCGCCCGCGGTGGTCCCCACGAAGGCGCAGGCGCAGCGGCAGCCGACGCTGGGGGAGATGACGCTGGAGGAGTTCCTGGTGCGCGCAGGCGTCGTGCGGGAGGACTTGGGGCAGCCCATCGTGCTGCCGCCGCAGGCGCAGGCGCTGTTCCCCCAGAGCAATGTGATCGCCCCGGCCATGCAGCTCGGGAACGGGATGGTGCCCGGGGTCGTTGGCCAGGGCGCCGTCGCGGCGATGACGGTGGCGGCGCCAGCCACACCGGTCGTGCTGAATGGACTGGGGAAGGTGGAGGGCGGGGATCTCTCGCCACTGTCGCCGGTGCCTTACCCCTTCGACACTGCGCTTATGGTGAGAAAGGGCCCTACCGTCGAGAAGGTGGTGGAGAGAAGGCAGAGGCGGATGATCAAGAACAGGGAGTCAGCTGCTAGGTCCCGTGCGCGGAAGCAGGTGAAGCCCTCTGTTCTTCAACTTCAGTGTTGTAGGCTGTAGCGATCTATTCATCGTATGGCTTTTTCTTGATTAATTAGTTCTGAAATGCTATCCGAAATCAAGCTCAGTGGTGTCTATATTTGGTATGCCTCTCGATAATGCTGTACTTTATTCATGATCCACCACTTATAATTTAGCTGATATTAATTTATTCTAATAGGCACTACAAATACCAAGGTATCGTCGTTTACTATTGTTGAACCGCAGGGGATGAGAATCTATGCATGAATAATACATGGTTCAAATCGATGCTTTTGGATTCAGAAAGATGATAAGTGGCTTTGTTCATTTTGGGACACTGGCTAGGTGCAGATTTTTGGATCTTTTTCTTCCATGGACTGTTGCCATGATAGGGATAGCATGCTCACTATGGGGCTTAGAAAGACAATCAGCAAGACTAATTCCGAGAAATAGTAACTTTTGGTGATCTTTGTAAAAAAAAAAACTCATCTGGGGATAACAGGCCTTTTTTATATGCAAGTTGTGCTGCCATGATGCGCTCATACTGCCATACTTTTATTGTTCTTACATAGCAAGGTAAAGTCTTTCTGAAATTTTTGCTTGACAGAGAATAGTTCTAGACAGTTCTGGTTGTGCTGGGAAACACAAATATTGGACATTAAATTTTGGCCTTCTGATGTACAATAGGCTTATATAATGGAGTTGGAAGCTGAGGTGGCGAAACTGAAGGAACAGAAGGCTGAGTTGCAGAAAAAGCAGGTATACCTGCTGTCATATAAAATTGCTTTGATGTTTACATACACTCTCCGTCCAAAAAAAAAAAAACCAAATTCCTGGCTATAAATCTGGACATAGGCTATATCCAGATTCGCATCTAGGAATTTGTTAACGGAAGGTGTACTCATTATTATTTGTTTCTCTTACCAATTAATGTAGTCAGTTAGTGGTCCTTAGATAACCTCGTGACTCTGGATAATTCTTAAGTTTCTTGCCACAATTGTCATATTTGTTTGAGGATTTTGGCTTACCAATGACTGTCCTTTTATCTGCCCCTAACAATACTTGTTGCTGGTATGGCAACATATAGGTGATCACAAATAGCATTCAAATGTCCTTGTTGTTTGTATTTCCTGTGGAATTTATCTGACTTCAATACTTGTTGGAGGTTTTCACATAAAAAGTATATCCTTTTAGTTTGAACATTGATGGGGTTACATTAATTTTGTATTACTGTCATGCAATCTTGTATTACTGCCATGTGGTATCTGCTTTTTTACACATTTTCCATTCATCCACTGTTTTTATGCAAATATGTTTTCCATATTATGTCATGATTTTGTAATTGAAAAACTTATCAAAAGCATCAGAGTTTTCTGCTTCTAAATTCCTGACAAAAAAAATCCAAGAATCTTCTTTATTCACTTATTATGCTTCTAATTTGCAGGTGGAAATGATACAGAAGCAAAAGGATGAGGTAATGACCTTACGGTTTGCAGTAATACCATGGTTCTGAATTCACACATTGTTTGTCCTCGTTGATATGGAAGTTGTTTATACAACTTTTGGATCACTACCATATTTTCTTCGTTTTTTTTCAAAAACAAGAGTAAGTTCATTTCCACAAACTTACTGGTTTAAAGGGTGTTTGGATCTGTGTTAATTCTTTGGGACATTGTGCAATTTCGCACTAAAACCCTGATGACTTGAATCCAGATACCCTCTGTATCCAAACAGTCCAAAATGGGGGCAAAACAACAAGCTGACATTATCCAACCAATTCATTTTTCTTGTTGTAAGCCTGTAACCAACTTCCTTAGCTGGTTGATGCCTTAGAATGTTCATAGAGGAAGTCTGTGAAAGTGCACAACAACAGTAGCATTAGGTCATTTATCTGTCAGAGCTGCATGGCATTCAAGTTCTTTTAGTTGAGAAAACATGCATGCTTTTCCCTTGCTGGCTGTGTGGTGGATTTGCTGTTGTGGAATTTTTTGTGGTCATGTCAGTAAATATCTTACTACTACATATGGCTTAAATTATGTTCAGAAATCCCTTATTGTTTAGCCAACTGCCATCGTAAATGTAGGTACTGGCAATATATTTCATGTCACTGAAACTCTGGTTTATTATCCCTTCTCATTTTCTTTCCTGTATAATGTTATCAATGTGGGGTCATGGTGTTACGTTCATCTTCAGTTTCTTTACACTTTCCATCCGTTTGTGGTTTTTTGCATAAACAAATTGGAAGAAACTAACAGAGATATGCAATGCTGGAACATGCTGGAACTTCTGTCATTCATTAACATCAACATCAAAGACTTTTAGTCTTAAGTAAATTAGGAATGTTAAAAATAAATTCCAACAGAAGCCATATATCAGACACGAAAATAATTGTTTTTTATACGCTTCTATTCAATGATAAAACTTTGAGAATATTCTAATATTTTAAGTCTCTTTTCATTGTTAATTTCAGCTGAAAATAGTACATTTAGATGCTTAGCAATGGAGAAAAAGTTCCCTTCATAGACCCTTCTTTTGCTAACTGAAGCTTATCTATAAATGGGTTTTGCAGGTCATGGAGAGAATAACTCAGCAACTTGGTCCAAAGGCAAAGAGATTTTGCCTCGAACGAACACTGACTAGTCCATGGTAAGTTGAAGATTGCACAGCATTGACCAAAGTTAAGATCGTTGGCTTCTTTGGATGTGACCAATCACCGGTGTATATACCAGCTGAAGCCAGAATCGCCGGTTTCCCCGTGGCGCTCAGCTTCAGAGTTGCTTCTCTCCTTGTTGCCTTGTTGGTGATGGTTCAGCCCTTTGGACGGTCGAATGCTCGTGACAGTTTACTCACTAGGTTTAGCTGCGAGATCGCTGCGTGAACAAAGGCATTACCTATCTAATCTGTTTAACTCCTTAATTAGGCAATTTGGCATGATGAAACGGGGCATTCCATCTGTGTTGTTGTTGGGTGCAGCCGTGCATCTGCTCTGTCTGTTGTTGCATTTGACATATCATCCCGTTTACAGTTCAGTGATTCTGTTCTGTACCCCCAGTAAGAGGATTCGATTTCAGTGATCTGCATGTAATTTGAGTTTACCGTTTCCCTTTTTTCGGGTGATGTGACTGAAGAATATGACGAGCTCCTGTTTTGTGTTTTGACTGAAGGGTGGAAGATATTGCAGCTAATTAGATCACCATGGATCGACGATGAATCTTGGCCTATCCGTTCTCTCAGCCCAGCTGCTTATCCAGATGAGTACAACTACTCCATGTTTTCCTGCATATGACGTGCAAAACCGTTGCCAATTCTTTGGGTTCGTGAAGAGAACGTTTTGCTCGACGTTGGTGATGAGATTGAGACGGACGTGTATTTTCCTGTGCACCGACAAGGACGACTCGGCTGTGGTATAGTACCACGGCTGTACGCTGTAGAGTACAACGATTTGCACAGTTCGCAACAAGCGCAGTACAGCTGTTCTTATCTGTATAAACTTTTCATATTATATCTAGGTAATAAAATAAAGAACTCGTTCAACATGTTCTTATTTAGTTATAAGTAGCGTCTTTATATAATCCAAAATTTTCAATAATTAATACTGGTATAGATAATCAACGTATCGTATCGTATCAATTTTTCTCCTCCGCCCTCCAAGTTGTGACAAAGTTTATGTAGCAAATATCTCGTACAGCTACGTCACACTATTATTCATGCTGTGTATAAAGAAATTATTTTGTTGACATTCTGTTAGCAGTCATGACTGGAAAATTGTCGCCCAGTAACCGGTCTAGCGCTGAGGACTGGTTACTCATTTATAAAGCTGTTACTAGAAGGAAGGATATGAACCTAAAAACATATATTTAAAATCCAAATCAAAATTGATTTTTATTAAACTTGAAATTGAAAAAAAATTAAAACTAGAGTAAATTTAACAAAACTACAGATAATTTAATCAAATTATCGTAAACTACAGATTTAATATTAAAATTATTACAAAACAACAGATTTAATGTTATGATGATGTAATATTGGAGCTGTTTTGTGATTAAATTAGTGTTTATGATAATTTTATTACTAAATTTATAGTTTTGTAATATTCTATCTTAAATTTTTAGTTTCTTAATAATTTAATATTAAATTTGTAGTTTTATAATATATCAGTTTAAATTCAAACTTTTACGTTGGTTTAATCCATCAAAGAATATGTAGTTTTCCAGCAGTTAACCACCGGGTAGGGTCAGCAACTCATCCATCCATCTACCGGCGTGGGCGTGGGCGGAGCGTCTCCGGGACCGGTGGCAGTTGGCGTCGGACCGCCGCTTTGATTGCCTCGCCGCCTTCTTCCCCATCCCGCAATTGCTACTTCCCCACGACAGCAGAGCAGAGCAGAGCAAGCCCTCCCTCCCTGCTGCGCATCTCCTTCCCGAATCTGCTCTCCGCCGCTGGCAGAGATGGACGGCAGCAGCCTCAAGTCGGCGCAGCTCCTCGAGCAGATGCGCCTGCACATGGCCACCGACGCCGGCAAGGAGCTAGCCAAGAAGGTCGGCCTCGTCTACCAGTTCAACATCGCCCCCAAGGTGAATCTCCCCGTGCCGCCGCCGCCGCCGCATCTCTCTCTCCTCCCCTTTTGATTGGGTGGAATTTCTCCCATGGGTGAATCGTCCGTCTTGATCCTGTTTCGTGGCGGCGCTTTCGCAGAAAATCGGAGTCGACGAGGAGATCTTCGTCGTTGACCTCAAGAAGGGCGAGGTCACCAAAGGTGTCTCCTTTTGTCTCTTTTGTTGACTCTTATCCGCTGCTTCTCTGTACTGAAAAACTTTGGCTCTGGTGCGCAGGACCGTACGAGGGGAAGCCAGATGCGACCTTCTCCTTCACGGATTCTGATTTCCTCGCAATCGCCACGGGGAAGATGAACCCACAGATCGCGTTCATTCGGTGAGGAGAAAAAAAACCAAGTTTATGTTTTTTTCTGTCTTTGTTTCGAATTTAGCTTTTCTAGATGGCTGATAATTCTGAAATTGTGTGGGCAGAGGTGCGATCAAGATCAAGGGGAGCATAGCCGCAGCGCAGAAGTTCTCCCCAGATATCTTCCCCAAGCCTGCCAAACTGTAGAAGATTAGAATTGTATTGTTTTGGTGGGGTTGATAATAAGGGTTGCTGGTTGCAACTTGCAACATATGTGTATCTGATAGGATAAGCAGAATACGGGAACAACACACGAATGCGTAATGTTATGACTGGAATTCAGATAATGCCATGGTTAATGTTATCACCTTTGTCAAGTTCAGTTCTTGTTTCTTGTGATTTTGGGTTATAAGATCCAATGCTTGTTGATGTTTCTTGAGGAATATACCCACAACGGGGATGATATCAGTTTTCAATAATGAAAATGAAACTAGGCAACAGCTTGGCAGCACCGTGTTCCCCTGCATTGCATTGTGCTGTGAAGATCTACTAGTTTTGAAGGGCTGAGTGATTGTATAATAGAGTTCGTTTTGTTTTACAGGGTTATACTGGTTGTCGGGTTTGACAGGATTATATAGAGTTAGAGCAGATTTTTTAGTCATATTAGTGCGCAACTGTTTCATTGGCCTGTTATCACAATAAGAGTTTAACCATTCACATATTCAGTACAGAGTGTACTACGCTGATAAGTCAATGCAACCGTGCTTCAATGGTTGTTGTCCCCTTACTGTAGGGTTAACATTTATACTTATAATGGAGAGAAGATCCATGATGTTAGCAACTGAGTTGTCACTCGTTTTCTCATAACTGTTATGAAGAAGACCCACGAATGTGATAAACCTTTTCTTGAGATGGGTGATGTATGAAGAACTCAAAAGGCTACTACTTAGCTTCATACAGTATAAGCTAACTACTGGACTACTTTGTTTGACATTATATAGGCTGTGAACTGTTTTTTTGTGGATTACAAGTGAATGGCTACCCAGGAGGCCAAGACATTGGAGGTTGAACTCCCTTGCCGTTTTACCCCCCAAAGGGGTAAGTTCCCTTGCTATTATCTGTGCAGATTATGCGCCAGGGTGAAAGATAAGAGCTTGGTCTTGGATTCCAGGTTCAAATCCTCCACCTGATCATTGTAAGCTACTAAGCTTGCACCATTGGCCAATTGATTAACCATGTCTGCCATCTGTGCTGTCTTCTGAATTCGGCTGATGCTATTGAAATTGTCAATGTAGAAGCTATGCTTTTCCATGCCATGGTATACGCTCACCCCCGTCAATCATCTATGTAACATGCAAATTTATCTTTCTTCGAAGTTCAAATTTCCTTTCGCTGATAGTGTGAAGTTTTATCTAGACTAGATCAAGGAGACAGACAACCTTCTTGTTAGGTTTCCTCAGCAAATCAACACTCAAACTTAGGAGTAAATCCCGTCATTCCGGTCGATTTGAAGGAGCCCATGTCATTGCCTGTATCTAAGACTGGTATCAAATTGGAACTTAGGATTTCTGAACTCGAACTTCACATGTTCTCGGTTATCTCCCGCTAAGATACTCAAGCATTGCTGAGTACTCCCCTTGCCCCTAGTTGTTATATTGAAAATCATATTTTTGAGAAGCCAACCACACTTTACTATACTATAGTTTGAAACTAAAATGTCCCTGACCCTGGTCATAAGTTCGAACTTAGTTAGACTTACGACCTATACATATGCTATTAGGAGGAAATCAAATCATTATATCCCTCAACTGACTAGAAATATAGGACGTCCCCTGTCTATAATCAACCAACGAGTATATATAGAGTATATGAGTTGTAGCCTGACTGAAATTAAAGTAACTATAAGGACACAATGTCGAGGAACGTCACACAACTTTTTTCTGTATGGGATAAAAATATACACATATAAATCTTACCCATGAGATTGATTAAATTTAGAATTTACGTAGCAGGACGATGTTCCATGAGCTAGATAACTCACAGCCTTCGTCATCTCCAAATTTGTACACTCCTTATCAAAGTATTCATACCACCTCGTAGGGACTCTCCTACTTTGTTTTTGCTAGCTTGGTTCTATACTCTTGAAGTCTCATACATCAAAGGAATGATCTCAAATGTGTTTTTTGGGATATCAATAAAGGGCTTTCTGATATCGTACTGCTCTAACAGCAACATGTTCTCGATGCTCCTCAGGTAAATTGACATCGACTACATGCTGTTCATCTTGTTTCTCGTTGGAGTAGTTGTTGACTCATATGGAAACCTAGCGTAGCTCGATTAAGGGCATAGTCTCGAATCCATATACAAGGAAAAATATAATCTCTTTTGTAGTTGTTGTCACTGTTGGCCGTGCAGTCCATAGTATTGACTATTGCTCTTCTACCCAACGCCGATCATAAGCCATTAGCCAGTCATACACCTAGGTATTGATGCCTTATAGTACTATTCTATTTGCACGCTCGGCTCTACTGTTGCTCGGAGGATGTGAAATTGAGGCAAAGCAGATTTTGACATCTAAGTTGATGTAATAATCTTGGAAATCACTGCTACTAAACTGAGAGCCGTTGTCCATTAGTATACAATGAGGAAGACCAAATCTGCAAAAGATACTATTCATAAATTTCACTGTGTCATTGACCTTCATTTCTTGTATGGGCATCGCTTCTATCCACTTGGTAAATTTGTTGATAATCATGAATCGAAACTTTTGGCCACAGTACCACACTAGGGAGGAACGGTCTTAAGATGTCCAACCCTTAGCATGAGAAAGTTGTCGGGGGTGCCAAACGTTAATAGCAACATGATCTTTCCTAGTGGCTTGGAAGATGACATTGGCGTAATCCCATAGAAGGGCAGATCTAATAGCTTGAGCTTGCTTCGAGGGATCCACATGGCTTATAGTGTATTGATGAAAAAGAGATTGATAAAGCTATCCCATCAATCATGACACACACAACCCTAATATTCTGTATAGTGGATTCAACCACTATAGGATATCGGCCAGTGATAGCATTGACTATTGGAAGGCCGTTAGTCAAAAACATTATCGATTGGTCTGACCACTATAGTCTCGTTGTCTATACCTAGGATGTAGAGAATAAATTGCATTCAACCTTCTTTACTCCCTTTTAAAAGAATATGTGGTCGAATTATCAAAGATATGAGCCACCATCAGATCAGGAAAGAGATTGTCATTGTTTTCGTCAAATGACTTGGTGATAGAAGTTTTCTTCTCAATGACACGAACTCTTTGATTGGGCTGCATAATTAGTTGTCAGGTCAGGACTTGGTAACGAACCAAAGAGTAAGAGCTTATTTTATAGATTGAATACTACTTCTGACCAATTCCTTTGCCTGATACTTTCAAGGTAATAAGGTAAATTAGCTCTTCTGGGATAATAGGCTCCTAATATAAGTAAAACTAACCAAATTTTCTACACAATTTTGCATAGAGATAGATTAAAGTTTATTTGAAATAAGAATTCTTCTTTTTTTTTCGCCAGGTTGGCAACAAAGAAGTGCCCCGGCCGAATTTTTTTAAGATTGGAAAAAGATGTTACATTTTACCATGGTTGTTGCGTGATCTGGGAAGCCTGAGAAAAAACTTCTAAGCTTCGAGCAGGTAGCTCTCGCCCACGGCTAAAAGCTTGACATCTAATCACCTATCATCGGGCAACTCTTCAATGATAACGCCACCCAGCCCGGCCGCTGGTCAAGCCCACCATTCTTCTACAATGCCGGCAACAAGGACTGCTGCGTGCTCGCTTGTGCTTTCAAAGATCCGGGCGTTTCTCTCCTTCCAAACCATCCAAGTGATCAAGAGATGACTGCTGCATCAAAAGACACGCCTCTTAGATTTAGGCAATGCCTTGCAGGCAGCATGCCACCAGCCGGCTAACTCGTTGATGCATCAGGTTGAAAGAAGAATTATATTATTTGATATACAACTCTTGTTTTTATTTATATTAATAAAACAATATTTTATATAAAATTATATCGATCAATTTACACAGTTACAGTATACGAACACCATTTGTAACAGCATAGACCTTTCTCTTTTTTTTTCAACTAAGTAGTAACCTCTGGACCTTCAAAGCAGATGTGCTAGCTCCTTTTAGCTTCTCTTCTCTTTATAATACAACAGGTTTGTTGTTCTCTGGAAATTAAACTTGTTCATGACCCTTCAAAAGTATATGAACTATCATTGCTGGTTGGTCCATTATTAGGTTCAGACGTTCAGTCCTCCGTGAAACCACTTAAATATCAAGATTTTAAATAGCGGCTATGGTAAAGAGCCAGCCGCTAAAAGGCTATAGTGCAGCTATGGCAAATAGCGGTTTTAGAAAAAATATGAATAAATTGATGCAAAAAATAGTAATCTAGAAATTTCATGAACACAAACATGATTTCTAAGCAGCCGCCGTTGGAGTTTCTTCGAAGGGGAGAGCAAGGGGAGACCGAGTGATTACAGGATTAAGGGCTTTAGGGTTTGATCAAGATGTTTTGGGCCTCGACAGGCTGCAAAATGATTGCCTGGTTTCAGATTTTGGCCCACCCACGAAAACTGCAATAGTGCCACTAACGCTAAGCTGTTTAGCTCAACTAAATTGCGCATTAAAGCCCGTAGCATAGCAGGATAAATGGCAATAGCCTAGCGTTGAGCCTTTAAAACCGCTATAGCTCCGCTAAATCAGTGCTATAGAACTGTTAGACCACTGGACTCTCTATATATAAATTCGACTCTATTTAGAGTTAGGGTCTTAGTTTTATCGTACATCATATTCTTACATGGTATCTGAGCGTAGGTGGGTCACGGACGTAAGAAGGTTCACGTCCATAAACAGAAGTTTTACGTCCTTAGACTCATAGAGGTAAAAGAGTGGAGCGGACGCGAAAACTCGGAGAAGGCGCGGACGTAAAGAAAGGAGGTTCGCGTCCGGGAGGCAGAGATTCATGTACGTTAACACGTGGACACGTCGGAGTAGCTTGGAGTGAGTGAAGAAGTTTCACGTCCGAGAGCAGGTGAGCGTGTCAGAAAAGCGGGAACCGAGAGAGAGTTTCAGCTGATGGAGGGTGAATGGGTCCAGTCGATGGAGGCGAGGAACGCAGAGTTGCACCGGCGTCGAAGGAGAAAATGTGCACCAAGACAAGGAAAGAGCAAAGACGGGTGTGAGATGAGATGAGAAGGCGGATGGAGACCATCGCCTTGTCACGTGGTGGAAACAAGGGAGGGGAGAGGGTGGTGGAGAAAGAGAAGACCGTCTGCGGAGGAAACGAGGAGAAGAGAGAGTCAAGACGAGAAAACAGAGAAGAAATACCAAGAAGGAGGTCTGTGACAGGAAGGAAGCATCGGCTCGCTGGTGGGAGGTTGCTAGCGCGTTGAAGATGTCTAAATCTGCTCTGATACCATGTAAGAGTGTGGTGTACAGTAAAACTAAGACCTCAACTCTATATAGGAGGGTCGGGTCTATATATATATAGTCCAATGGTCCAGGGGGGTCAGGTCTACTACGACAACGTCAGTGTCGTCTATATCACCGTCAACCCGGTCCATCATTGACGCACGAAGCATATAGAGATAGATATTTATTTTGTACGTGATAAGGTTATACTAGGATAGGTTCGGATGCTCCATGTACCATCGGCGTATCGGTTCATCGATATTATGATAAAAGGTCTTCCTGCGCCTTTGTTCATCAATTTTTGCTCTGGTCTCTACGTTCGTTCTTCTCCCACTGCAACTACGGAGGGTATTAGAACACTATACCATTGAACATTGAAATATATATATATACTTAACCCTCTGTATAAAATTAGAGTATTAGTGTTGCTGTACACTATATTGTTAAATATATTATACTGGAACCATTTGACCTGAAAAGGGATGTTACACCTATAAAAGGACCCATTCTAAATTTATTCTCACCTATAACATAGATGGATGTTAAGTTGCCAAAAGTTTTCTGAATTGAATCGGGTGAAAATATTCATTTTTTGTAAATACAATAATTGTAGCTGAGAAAGTTGGGAATTTGGCACAACTAAAATAGAACATCTCCACTGAAACTATTTGTGTGAAGGGTGAGAATCTTGTCAGAGAGAATACACCAATTCCAATGTTCAGCTAGGAAGCGATTCTATTTCCCTTAAGCCGTGGTGCAGGTTTCTTCTCCTCTGGACTCCGGTGACCGATGGCGCCCATTGGTTGCGACAATTGAACTATAGAAATCCTGCCCATATATGATAAACATTCATTTTGGAATGGCTTTTTTTTCAGATTGCACATTTGTGTTCCTTGGTGTAGTCTGTAGATATACAATTGGATACCATTGGTTACCACGCTCTCTTCACAAATATCATACAAAAGCTGCCTCTTTGAGATTCTTCTGAGAGTTCCAATTCTTTAGATTCAGGAGCCTTCCTCTCAGTCTGAAATTCAGAACTTGAACATTCGACACGATCGTTGCATATGCCTATGCGTTTAATTTCAACACATACTGCCCAATACTGCATTGAAGAATTTCGATTGTCTAACCGACTAACCGAGCATTACTACCCAATGGCCGACATTGACACTACTAGTAAACGCTTTGTTAAGATGGATTAATTAGTCTCACTGATCGCATCGAGCTAGTAATAATCTACTCCTATCACATCGGTTTTGTCGGTGTCGATCCGTTTTAAACAACTGGTCATAATGCTAACTCAACTTGTGTTTCATTCCCCTGCAGAACAAAAAATCTATCGAGAACCAGCCTAGTTACTCTCACCAGGCGACAGATAAAAAATAAGCATTAAGCGAATGTGCAACTTGGTGTTCTTAACTTCAATTTGGTGTACTTTGTCAAGCCGAATCGGTTCCGTTAGGTGTGCCAAGAGGTATGGAGGTTTGGTCTGATGTGTTTAAACACGAGCAGCTCTAGAAGATGTGGTTAGCTCCAATATAGATTTCTTAAAGCTTTTTGGTGTCTTATGGTTCAGATAGTATCAGTCAATTTAACTTGAAAACAGAATTAGAGTTTAGATCATCAAGCAAATCAACCGATAGGTCAATATATACTCCTGCTATCGGCTGAATATACTAATAGAGTTAAAGATAATAATGGGTTGTGAGACTAATATAGATATATAAACATAATATAAACAAGTAAACTTATCGACTAATTAAGCCGATGTAAATAACGAAACCTACTAAATCATAATACTAGCCTTATTAAAAAGATAACCTTAATAAATTTAACCTAATTATAATAGTATAAGGTTGGATCTAATAAAACTAGATCGATCACTATCAAATTAATTATAGATAATTTATGCATATCGGTTAATAAGGCGATACGTTAATCCTGAAACTCAATATAAAATTAATTTATCGGCTGTTTACTCCGATAAAACATCACATAAAGACTTACTGACTTAGACTCAATCTATTATCAGCAATCTAAAAGGCCGAACCTAAAGGATACAGCACGAGACTGATAATGATAAAAGAAGCTCGATAAACCAATAGATCCCACACAAATGTGATATGATATATCTGATCGAAAACTGATATAGCGAGACTTACCTCTTCATCAGAGATCGGACACCGATGCATCCTTATGTCAATAGCCAAAACCCACCGAAAAAATCTTATAAGAACTAGGGTGACAATATACCAAAGTTATATTAATTTATGAAGATGATTTAAAAAGTCACTATGAATTTGTATTTATACCTCAAAATTATACGAGTCCAATATGATTATAAATAACTTTTAAATATTATTTTCTAAATAGAAAAATAAACTATTTTTAAAAAATAACAAAATTAACTACTCATATCTAATTCACGTTCCATTTCTAAATTCAGTCTCATATAAATAATCTTTTATCTTTAACTGAACCGAATCTATCTTCATCTGATTCGATTGACATTTTTATCTATCTAATCGGTTTTTTTATTTATTAATCAGTCTCTTTCTATAAGACAATCGGATCTTCATCTATCAATCGATCAGGTTTTCGATTCTTAATCGAATTTGTTTATGAGTTTATTAAATTTTAGTGTTAACGTAAGTATAAGCAAACAAGTGATTTTTTTGTAATTTGTGTATTGCATCTCAAGCATGTCAGTACTTTCAAGTATGGATCTTGATGAGGAAACCCATGCATGTCAATGGACTGTAAGATGTCTGTTAATTTCACATCGTCCTTTGTAACCAAAGGTAACTAAGAGATCTAGCCATAGGTTCACCGTATATAGGTAGGTAGCAGCCAGTACAAGCAACCGTAGGTCCATATATAGGTAGTATCCTCTACAAGTGAAGCCACTGCTTGCTCACACTTGCTCTGGCTAGTGTCCAAGACGGACAGTGAGAGCAGCACGCCGGCGAGGGAGGAACTGCCGAGCTGGCTGGGGATCGAGGAGGAGGCGCCGTTCACGGGGAAGAAGACGAAGGCCACCGATGTCGTTCGACGATGGCCCAAGCTGGTGAACGCCACGCTGGTAGTGTTCATCATGACGATGCCACCCCTCATCCTCATCGGCGGCCAGCCCGGTGCGCCGGTGGTGTGGATCAAGTCGACCGTCGCCAGCCTAGCTGCACGAGTAGGTAAAACTTGGTTTTTTGCTCAGTCTTTGCTAAGGAACTTGATGGTTCTTCTCTTGAAAGCAAACACGAACCAACGAAAATTTAAATTTTAAGATTTTAGGTTTTTTTAATCATTTTTTAAAATTACTAATAATACGTATATAAAAATTTTATACATAAACTATTTTAAGTTACTGATAAGCCGTTATGGCTTACAATTAGCATAATGACAGTAAGAGTTTGGTCTTTTGTGTTTTGCATGCTCTGTTTGCAGTGTTAGAGCTTACAAGCATGGTTGGTTAAATGTTGATCTAAAGTGAAAAGTTTGTTAAGTAGTTGTCAACTCATATGTTATATGGAACATTATCATTGATTTTATAAAATTAAATTTTTAATCCTAAGCTAAATACATTGGTTATTTCAAATTGTAGAAGCTTAAATTATAAAAAGAGTCCACGTCAATTATAATTCACTAATTATTGATTTAAAATTTTGTAATTAAATTGAGAATCCTGAATTGATACACTTATTTTTTTTACCCCCAAGCCCATCGAGGTAGAATACAGATGAGTATTGCCTCTGAATATCCCATCGCAACCCACGGGTAGCTTGCTACTTAATTGTAAATATAGAAATCATTAAATTTTAGGATATTTAAGAATCTATGATATTTTCAGTAGTTGATTTTATTTAACATAAATTTTTAATATCGTAATAATTTTGTTTAACAACTAACTTTTCTAGTTAACTTAAAAGCCCCTTGGAGTGCCAAGTTTGCCACAATGGGCTTACATGCTGTAGTTGGACTGGTGCATGATGTAATATAGGCCCACTGCAATTGGTTACAGATTGTAATTGGACCTCGAGCAATGCTGCAAATAGGCCGGAAACTGGTCTACTCGGCCGTTTAGCCTTTTGTACGGTAGTGTCACTTTTGATCCACACTTGGGCCGTATTGCGTTGCATGCAGCCCTCACGACAAACGATAAAAAGATTTACGGGCTTAAAATTTCGCTCCATTTCGCTTGCAGATTCCAAGAAATACAAGCTTCTCGTGCGCCAATCCGTGTACCACCGTAAGAACATGACGCCGCCGCCGTCGCCGCACCTCTTCCGGCGGCCGCGGCTGCAGGAGGCGCTGCAACGGCGGTGCGGCCCAGGGACGGAGCTGTACTGGAGGAAGTCTGAGCGGCTCAAATCCGCGCAGAACGTCGGTAACGACTTCGTCGCCACGGTCGACGGCTGCCGCTACCTCGTGTTTATATCCTACCGTGGCCTCGGCAACCGCATCCTCGCCATGGCCTCAGCTTTCCTCTACGCCATTCTCACCGACCGCGTGCTCCTTGTCGACCCCGGCAAGACCATGGCCGACCTCTTCTGCGATCCGTTCCAGGGCACATCGTGGGTGCTGCCCCAGGACTTCCCGCTCGAGAACTTCAGGGACCTCGGCGAGGACGCGCCGGAGAGCTACGGGAACATCGCGGTGAACCAGAGCTGGTCGGTCTCCGGTCTGCGGTTCGTCTACGCGCTCCTCGACCACGCGGCGTCGCCGGCGAACAGTCTCCTGTACTGCGACGGCCACCGCCAGTTCCTCCACCGCGTGCAGTGGGTGGTCCTGAGGACGGACAGCTACATCGCGCCGGGGATCTTCCTCAAACCGGCGTACAAGATGAGCTCGACATGATGTTCCCCCGGAAGGACTCCGTCTTCTACCTCATCTCGCGGTATCTCCTCCACCCGACCAACGACGTCTGGGGCAGGGTCACCAGGTTCTACAACGCCTACCTCAAGAACGCCGACGAGCGGCTGAGCATCCAGATCAGGGTGTTCGACGGCGACGAGCCGTTCCAGCACATCCTGGACCAGATCCTGGCGTGCACGTCGCAGGAGCATCTTCTGCCGGGGGTGATGACCACAAGCGGTGACGCACCGCTGCCGATCGTGCGGTCTAAGGCCATCCTGACGACCGGCCTCAACTCGTAGTACCACGACAGCATCTGGGAGATGTACTGGCGGTCGCCGTCGGCCACCGGCGAGGTGGCGAGCGTGCACCAGCCGCGCCACGAGGAGCACCAGCACTTCTTCCGGAGCATCCACGACATGAAGGCCCTGGCCGACAAGATCGTCACCAGCGGCTGGTCGACGTCCGGCTACGTCGGCAGCGGCCTCAGCGGGCTCACGCCGTACATCATGATCAAGCCGCAGAACCACACGGTGCCGAACCAGCCGTGCAAGAAGGCCATGTCCATGGAGCCGTGTGCCCACGGGCCGCCATACTTCGAGTGCACCAGGAAAGAAATCGACAAGATTATCGACACCGGCAACCTGGTTCCTCATGTCCGTTCCTGCGAGGACGTGCCATGGGGACGTAAACTTGCTGTGATCCCATTAGCTAAAAACAAGGTGTAGTTTTTATTTCATAATTTACACGAGGTTTTTTTGTTGTTTTTTGCAACCTATGAAGAAGAGAAATCGATTTACAGACAAAGAGTGTGTGTTCTTCTTCCTTGTATTGTCAAAATGAAAAGATGTTTCTTTTTGTTATTGACAAATAAGCGTTCATATGTTTGTTGATCATACTTAGTTCATTTTGAGATGGAAAAAAAATCCTGTAATTCACAGTTGATCTTGTAATAATACTGTAATTAACTCCCGATGAAAAAGTAATTAACTCATGGTTAATCAAACAGCTTAGTCCCTGCGGCTAGATCCTCGCAGGGCTTGATGTGTCGTGTCATGTTCTCGTTGACAGCCGCCTTGCCCTGGCACGTCACGGTGGGCGGCTTGTGGAAGCAGGGCTCCATGGAGTAGGCGCGCACGCATGGCGTCTCGGGGACCTTGTGGTTGAACGCCGTGAGCAGTATCGCCGGCCGCAGCCCGGCGAGGGTGCTGCTCATGTACCCGAACGTGGACATGCCGCTGGTGAGCAGCACGTCGGAGAAGCTGAGCAGGTAGATCTCAGCGAGCGCCTTCTGGTTGTGCCCCCGCTTCCCCGTCTCCTGCTGCTCCTCGTGGCTCGGCTGGAACACGCCCACCCAGCCGCCGCCGGCGTGCTCATAGTACGTCGTCTTCAGCCTCTCGTAGTAGTCCGCCTGCAGCGACGCGATCAGGATGGCCGTCGTGCCTTCTCGTCCGACGGTCGCGTTCGTCCTGGCGCCGCCGCAGCGCCGGCTCGCCGGACCGTCGCCATCGATGTCCGGCAGGATGCGCTCCTGGCGGGAACACTCAAGGAGCTGCTTGTACATGTTGTCGATCGGGATGGACGCCCAGGAGAACATCCTGATCTGCACGCCGATCCTCTCCGCCGCCGGAGCCAGGTACGAGTGGTAGTACCTCGTGACCATCCCCCACACGGAATTGGAGGGGTGAAGAAGGTAGCGACCAAGAAGATGAGTGACGCTCTCCTTCGCGGGGAACAGCCACCGGAGCTCGTCCTGGAACTCCGGGATGGCGTACAGCGACGGGACGAAGTAGAGATCGCTCTGCAGCAACAGCCAGTTCACCTTGGCGAGCACGAGCTGGTCGTCGTTGCAGTAGAAGCGCTCGTCGGTGCGTTGGAGGTCATGCGCCAGGTGGAGGTAAACGTACGGCGGTACGGACACCGGCGTCTCCTTCGCCGGGTCGCCGGTGATCTTCTTGGCGCCGAGGAGGTTCCCGTACGACTGGTTCAAGTGCACCCCGAGCCGCCACAGGTCGGCGACGGGGAAGTCTGGCGGGAGCACCCACGTCGTCGTGGCGTCGCCCGAGAACGGCTCGCAGAAGAGGTCAGTGAAGTCGTCGGGGAAGTGGACGAGGAGGACGCGGTCAGTGAGCAACGCGTAGAGGAATGATGAGAGCAGCGTCAGCATGCGGTTGCCGAGGCCGTTGTAGGGGATCCAGACGAGGTAGTTGCACTCCATGACCTCCGAGCTGTGTCCGGACCGGAGCTGCTCGACGGACTTGGCGTAGCCCGGCGTGCCCGGGCCGCACCTCCGGTGCCGCGCCTCGTAGCCGCGGAGCTTCTGCAGGAGGTAGGGGGACGGCGCGAACGGCGAATGCTTATAGTAGCGCGGGGACTCGTGGCGGCTCAGGCACGCGCCGCGGTCAAAGCCGCCGGGCGCCAGCAAGCCGCCGAAGAGCTCGTCGGCGCCGTTGGCCGCGTCGTCGGTGGCGCTGGGATGGGAGGCGTTTGTGAATCCTGAATTTCATTTTGAGACATGCCAAAACAAATTGTGAATTTGCCAATATATATCAGGTGAAATGAAATGCTTATTTTTTGTTTCGAATGCACAATTTCAAATGGGCATGTCGCATTCGCAGCAAATTTAAGAATATCTGAATCCACCATAGGAGTACATTTGAAATCATAGCCCCCAGATATGAGGATTTCTGAATTCACGACGAATTTTGGCCCACCAAATCATGTCCCAGGTAAATTGGATCTACGAGAAACTATCATCCGGGGTCAAAAAGAAGAAAAAAATGCAGAGGACAATACAATACACCCCCTGTTTTGACAGAAGAGTTCTTCACTTCTCTGATCCTTATGGGATTTTAAACTATTCTGCTTGAAATTTGTATGTTCATGCAGGGATTGAATTCAGTAATCTGAAATGGTTAAAAAATGAAGATTTACACCATCTTCCTTAGTTTCTTCCAAGTGTATTTACCAGCCGCAAATGAAATCACAACAAAATATCTGCACTTCTTTTTACTTGCTTGCAGCTGTATTCAAAAACAGCAAATCACACCAGAACAACTGCTTCCAAGTGTAATTTCACACTGCAAATCACAAACAAAAGGGTTTTAACGAAAATACCTGCAGTGACAGCACTCAGCCTGGAAGCGCTCTGCCAAACCGCGGACGCGCTGGCCCATCCACCGAGCACCAGCATCACGAGCAACGGCACCATCATGAGGCAGACGACGACGACGACGCGCGCCACCGTCGCGCCCGCGGCCACGCCGCCCGGCTTCTTCCCCTTCGCCGGCATCTCGCCGCCACCGGCCTCCGCTCTCTTGGATCCTGTCCCCGACGCCGGCGGCACCGTCGACGCTACCAGCTCGATCGCCGCCGCCTCTTCTTTGCACGCACGTTCAGTGTCGCAAACTCGTCAGAGGCTTTATGACATTTTTTTCGCGGCGTTAGCTTGACGTGCGAACCACTGCACGTTGGAGAGGTGGACTCTCCGTTCGTTGAGTGTACAGTAGCTTCGTTCATGCGTAGAAGAACGGCGTATTGGCGTTGTCTAGTGCACCGGAGACCGGCCGGCATTCGATCGATCTCGTTCTGATCGATGCAACTTTGCGTGTCAGGTTGGGGTTTGATCATAGTATATGCCCTGCGTGATACTATTATACTGTGGCATTCGATGTCGTCCGGATTAATTGATCATTTAGTACTGATACTGTGGCCTGTAAGGCTTGCAAACTGGAGTTAAGCTGACCTGGGTAACAGAGCCACCATGTGATAAGATAAAGTACAATCTTAAAACGGGGAGGTCATCTCGTAAAAGATTTTCATGGGTTGATTAAGAAACGAGTGATCTGTTCATCATGTGATGCTTATCAAGAAATCACGGCCCGGCTAGGCCCCATTGCAAGCCTAAAACTAGAGAAAAATATCCGAGTCCATGTTGTAATGGTTTTGTCGAGGTACCCGTTGCGGGAAACTATTTTGCTCCATCGACGGATGTCCACTCGAAATAATTATGAAAAATCCTAAAAATTTAATAACACTCATACAAATACCACTCCACCACTAAAATCATGGGTCCAAACTTACTTAAGATATAAAAAAATAAATTTAGCTTATAAATGTTAGGGCAACCAAGTTTATCTTTTTTTTTCTCAATGCGTGATTTGAATTTAAACTTAATTTTTGATAAAGTGGTGGATGTCACCGTACTGTTTATTTTTTAAATTTTTTTTTATAATTACTTGAATTAAGAAGAAAAGGTACACGAGGGACATTCGTGAAGTGATTAGAATATATTCCCATGTTGGGATGGTTTTATCCGTGGCACCCCACTCACATTAAGTGAAAAACTTTTACCTGCATACTTGATACAAATAAAATATAATTGAATAATCACCAAACATTATTTTATTTATTGATAAAGTTTGTAGCCGCGAACAGACCTTAGACTTACAACGCTCCACCAAGCAAAAAATAACTGCAAAAAAGCTAGACCTAAACTCACAAACATTACTTATATCCTGGATTAAAACCCTAAAAGTTTTTGTACATCGATTGCTCTTAAAAGAACTCCTCTAAGGTTTGGTTTTCGTCATATTGCTTTTTTGGGTATGAGGATAATAATGGTAAGAATGAGTACACGAGGTATTTAGCAAGTCATAGGAATTAATGTTGTATGTAAGGGTTATCAAGAGAGGTTTGATTTTCTTATGCAATCAAGCGTGTTTTTTAAATTATTTTTGTAAATTTCAAATATGCTCTTTAAGTTATCGAAAAGAGACTCACATCTAAGTTGTTTGACAACAACTTACCATACTTATCGGGAAGAGACTCGGGTCTCAACCCATTCTATAAGTCACTTTACAACGACTTATCTCGATTCCGTTTCAAAGCGTACGGTCCTAGACTCCATTTTTGTACTTTCACTTTCTTTTTTTCTCTCAATCACATCTCAACTTCATCATATCCAATTCTATTTCTAGTACCAATTTATACTTCGGGTCACGCAATCCCGTTTTAGACCATTCAGGTCTTCCACCGGCCACGTAATCTAGTTTTGATAGCGATTTCCATACCATAACAAAGTTTTGCACAAAAATTTTTTAAATACAAGACTATGCTAGAGAGGTCACTTATCATACAACTATCATCGTGAGCACGGCTGTTCGAACAGATTATAACCATTACAAAGAGTGCACGCTTTACCCACACGATGTAAGATTACTCAAAACACCCAATACATTTTGATTAGATATATATTGTGAGGGGATGTTCGCAACAAAGCTTTTCTAAAGGATTCTTCGGATAATCGATTGTCAATTGAACGGGTCTGAGACCAAGTACTGGGCAAGTCCTATACTTTTCGTATTTAGGGTCCTATAAGCGCATTCTTGTCACCTCAATGAATCCATGTCCATTGACTCCTGTACACATCTAAGGTCCACTAATTACTTAGCAAAGGATGTTCTATTTCACCCATATAGTCGCACTTTAATATGATTAGTGAGACTACTCAAGAGATCGGTCCTTATATGTTATGCGAAAGTTAGGTCACACAGACAGTGACTACCTATGACCAGGTTTTATAAAGTTATTTTATTTTTCAAAGCTCCCGACCACGAGTGTCAATATTTCAAATTATTTTTAAAACCCTTTTCTATCACATCGATAAGTTTTAAGTAATAGAGATGTCGTCGATACTCGTGCTTTGATGAGCATGAGTACCAGAATAACAACACGATGACAAGGGTGGAGGATATATATAACAAGTAGGTTTATGGTCTATTGGATCGACTGGCAAACTGTGGCCGATATCATGTAACTAAGCATATATGGTTACACACAACGTAATTTTAAATTTTAAAAAAGTGGGATCAATATGATCAAGGGGTGAATTGTCTTGGTCTTGTCTAGGTCTTCTTCGACGAACTTCTCGACTGGTGACTCTTCAACGTTGGCTACTACACGGTACAAAACAACAACACACAAAAATTAGAAACTAATATATATATAACTAATAGTACCATTAGATGGAACTTATTTTTAGAAAAAAAATTAAAAGTGGAACTGATTTAAACGAAGTTATGGTTAAGATACAAATTTTAAAAGCTTAAATCATTTTCTAGATTATAGAAAAGAAATTAAATATTTCATAAAAAAAGATTTAAATCAAAGGCTAATAGTTGGAGCCGAGGTGAAGGAGGCAACTTAGACTTTTATTTCTCTTACAGGTAAGTTAATAGACTCAGACGGGTGTTGTTGGGCTACGTAATGGGGCTAAGGGAGTTTGGGTTGAGCGGAGGGAAAAATGCCGAAGTCTCATGGGCTTCATCGATGTATGGGCTAGCCCAAATACATGACCTAACCTACGAGGCCTACATGAGGCGCGAATGGTGGCCACAACTGCCGTGTTGCCAGGTAGAATCGATGGCTAGTAGCGACTGGTGGCGTTCCAGCAAGCACCAATAAACCAGCATGATTGCCTATCATGCTGCTACCGAGGGGAGGAAGGTGAAGTGAGTGAGCAGCTCGGATGTGTTTGGGGAGGCTAGAACGGGGTTCGTGGCATGTGGCAGTGGAGCTCTAGCGAGGGCACGTTATTTGGTCGCTACCAATGACCAAATGGGCGGTGGAGTGGCTAGGTTTTGTGCTCAGTTTGAGGGGTGTGAAGACCATAAGAGAATGGTGAAGGGAATTAGAAAGAGCTACCTTTGAGAACGAGGAGAATGATGGCGGCAATAGGGCTCGGTGGAGAGGGAAAGAGGAGCAGCGAGAGTGGTCAAGGCTAGAATGAGCTAAGAGAGTGTGATGGAGCGAGGGAATCCTCGGTCTAATTATAGGCGAGGGCTAGCGCTAAGCAACTCTCACGAGAGGTGGTGGCGTGCGGTCCTAGCTCTCCAAGCCAAGGCGGAATGGGTCTTGTAGCCAAGGGTGGCACCATAATGATCGTGCCCGCCGAGGCGGGAGAAGATGACGTGAGGGGCAACACGGCGGCAGAGACTAGACGGGGTGGAGAGAACTAACGAGCTAGGGCTCGGATAGAACAGATGTCATTGTAGTGTGGTGCAGGGCAGCATAATGCAACACAAGGTGGAATAGCGTGGCGTAGCACCATGATGGTGCTGGTCGAAGAAGACGAAGAGTGGAGGATGTAGCTACTGGTGCATGACATGACGCATGATGGTGGGAGTTGGCATGAGGCAGCGAGGTGACAATACAGCACAGTCAGCAGGGTGTGCTGCTCGGCGAGCGTAGCAACCATGTTTTGAGGCAACAACCATGCTTATCCAACATGCATGAGCTGATGAGGGCGGTGTGAGGCAGGCAACACTAGCATGGCATGGAGACAGGGTTGCGCAAGGTGATAGTCGGCGTATGTTGTGGCACATTTGACCGAACGCGTGATGAGCGTGGGAGCAACGTCGGAGGTAGGAGACTACTGCGCCTTGGCATGTTGCACGATTGTTTGTGGAACCGGTGGTTGGTGAGCTTTACCTGTCGACCAACACACTAAGTCATGGGCATACGTGGTGACTGCACGTGGGAGAAGGCGCAGCAGACCGTGGGCCATGGAGAAGAAAATGGGTCGCATAGGCCAAGACGGAAAGGAGGTTGTGCGGGCCGAGGAAGAAAGAAGGGAGAGCGGTCTAGATGAATAATAGTCTTTCTGAATTTCTAGGAATATTTTGAAAAGAAAATTTTAAATATTTAAATTTGATATTGAACTTAGGGAATTTTGAGAAATACTTTGATGGGATTTTAGGATAGATTTGAAGAGAATTTGATATTCATATGTACACTCTTTAAGAATAAAAAGATCTAAATTTTATAAATAGTTTTTTATTTAAATAGTTTTTCTCAAGTGTAAAACACTTACATTACATTATCAAGTCCATATTGCATGGTTTATCCAAGTACGTGTTGCAATGGTGGGACGAGTTGTGCAGTCATGTATGAAATACGATTGTATTTTTCAATACTATTATGCACGATCAAGCTTTACGTATAAGGTACAGCTATTTTAAGTCTAGATTCAAATACTTTTGCTAGTATATATACATGGATGTGTGCATGATAATAATTTTTCCATCATGCAACCAGATTTTGTTTAAAATATATAATCTTTCAAATAGCATTGATACAATCGAAAATAGTCCACACATGTGTTTGTGCTCTCATTAGAAATTTAGTGGCGTCAGTATTTATTGGTTGGCCTCCGTTTCTGTGAACATGTGTTGAGAGACTCGCGATGTGTATCGCGTAACCAAAAAAAACTACCAGTAATGTCATACGGAAGTATACCTGTTTTGTCGGTGTCTTAAGTTTTACCACTCCGTTCGGTCGACAAGCTTCAGCCCCGCAGGCATGTCGTCGCAGTGCCGCACGTGCGGCACGATCTTGCCGGCGTCCTTCCACCGCTTGCAGTCGAACAGCGGCGCGACGTGGAAGCATGGCTCCATGGACATGTCCCGGCGGCACGGCGGCGCGGTGCCGTTCACCTCCCTACGCGGCAGCACCCACGGCGTCAGCCCGCCGAGCCCCTGCGCCACGTACCCGAACGTCGACGTCCCCGTGGTGACCAGCATGTCCGTCAGGCTGAGCAGGTACATCTCCGCCCAAGCCTTCCGGTCGTGCGCCTTCACGCCGTAAAGCTGGTGCTCCTCGTGGCTCGGCTGGTCGACGACCACCACTTCGCTGGTCGCCGTCGCCTGCTCCCAGTACATGCCCTTCATCTTCTCGTAGTACCAAGACTTGAGAGAGGTGACCATCACGGCGCTGGTCCTGACACGGCGCCCGCTCGTCGCCGTCGTCGTTGTCACGGCCGGCGGCTCTAGGTCTGTGTCCAGCACCCGCGGGAGCATACCCTCCTCCTGCGTGCACGTCGTGATCGTCTTCAACAGCTCCGGCGACTCCCACTCCCATGAGGAGACGCGCACCTGGATGCCCACACGGCGGTGCGCCCACGCGAGGTGGCCGCGGTAGTAGCGCGTGATGAGGCCCCAGACGTGGTTGGTCGGGTGGAACAGGTACCGGCCGAGGTGGTGGAACACAGCGTCGCGCTCCGGGAAGAGCGCGGCGAGCTCGTCGTGGAACTCCTTGACGAGGAATAGGCCAGGCACGATGTAGCTGTCCGTCCTCATCACCAGCCACTGGATGTTCGACAGCAGCCGCTGGTCCTCGTCGCAGAAGAAGAGCTGGTCGTAGTCGGTCTGGTTGTAATCGAGGTGGATGTACGCGTACGCCGGCAGCGTCGCCGCCGCCGCCGCTTGGCCGGAGCCGGGGCCGGGCTCGTCTGGTCTGAGCACTCTGTTCTCACGCATCTTCCCGTACCGCTCGGCGGTGTGGAGGTAGAAGCCCCGGTAGCCCACGAGCGGGAACCCCGGCGGCAGAAGCCACGTCGTGCCGGCGAAGGGCTCGCAGAACAGGTCGTCCATCTCACTGCTGGGGTCGACGAGGAGCACGCGGTCGGTGAGCAGCGCGTACAGGAAAGCCGACACGGCGGCGAGGATCCGGTTGCCGAGGCCGCGGTAGGAAATGGAGACCAGGTACCTGCAGTCCTGTGAGGCCGCCGGGCTGTTGCCGGACTTGAGCTGCTCCAGGGCGGCGCTGTAGGCGCCCGTGCCCGGGCCGCACCGCCTCTGCAGGTCTTCGTGGCTCCGCAATTTGGAGACTAGGTGCTTCGAAGGTTGCCTGCCGGCGTTTCGACGGTACGCGGCGGACTGGTACCGGCTGTGGCAGGATTCTTGGTCGAAGCCGTCGATCAACAGACCGCCGAGAAGCTTGTCGTGTGACGTCGTCGTGTGCTGCACGAAGGAGACAGCATCATCTGGACCTGCAGAAGTCACAAAAACTTTTGTAGTTAACGTGCAATTTTTTTCCTGATCACTACGAGAATAAAAATTCTTAGGTGATTTTTATGTAATTAACGTGCACGAATGAGCACTTTTACAACCATCTTACCTCTAGACAGGTAAGAGCCCATGACACATCCTAGCTTTTGATTTTTAGTGACATATTTTATCTAATAAAAATATATTACCACCTTCCATTTGTAAGTGAAGCGATATAAATGTAAAGTATCACCACCACAATTATCATTCCTAATTAATCGGGCATGCAGGTGCAACCTTCCGAAAATCAAGGTGCAACAATAGGAAGCAAAGCCAGCTTGAGTTTTGGTACTTCAAATATCTAATTTAAAACAGATAAAATCCCATATTTTTCAAACTAAATACAGATGTGGAAAAAATATTCACCCAAGAAAATTGACTGTATTCATCGGTATTCTAAAGCCTCAGATTGCATGCTATTGTGTGAAACATAAATTATGCACATAAAATTTTTGAATTAAACTTTGCTATTAATTGAAGTTATTTTCAAATTATTATTTGGATATTGAAATCTTAATTGAAAAACGAAACATGATTTTTTTTGTTTTATAATATTACGAATTTCAATATGAAATTAAGGAAAGTTTGACGCATTCCATATTAGACTACATTAATTGCCTTTAGTAGGATTTGAATGACAATAAATGATGTATTACCTCCCAAGAGGTAAGAGAAACAACAACCCTTGGATTAGTGGACAATGGACAGTCCATACTAAGTTGGTGTACTGTAAAAAAATCCTTCAATGTATGATATATCTTTCCCTTTCTAAATTCTTATATTTGCAGCGGCGGTGCCAATGATCGGTTGGTGTTTGGACTTAGCTTCTACGTTTTTCACCATGGATCACTGGAAACAGTTTAGGTCTCTTCGGAAAGATGGATTTTATAGGTTTTTCATAGGAAAAAATTTAATTCCTTCTATTATTCTTTCAAAATGCTTCAAACGGAAGGGACCCTTAAAATTGTCCATAATAAGAAAAAGGCTTTTTTAGCACAAACTAGTGCATTGCCTCCACATAGTTATACGCGTAACTAGATATTTTATGTAAAGTTCAATTTAATATACAGCTCTAAATTTATATATAGAAATATATTTGAATTATATATATAATTCTTAGCTTTTAAGTTTCATTTACAACTCTTAGAATAAATTTCTATATGGTTAGATTTTATATATAAATCTTAACTATTTTGTATACAACTATATCAATCAATCTATACCATTATACCATTATATTTTAATCCACCATGATCTAATGGTTAAGATTTTTTTTAAAAAATTAATATGATAATTTCTAAGTTTCAGAACGAATATGGTGACTTTTTTCAAAACTGTTTATATAATATAACTAGGGGATGACCTACAACATTTACGTGGCTAGATTTATTTTAAAATATATAGTATTGAATGATGTTTATAGTATTTAAAAAATTTTATTACACAAACTATTAGTAGTTTATTGCGTACTTGCTGACATTGTAAAAAAAACGTGTGTGGCCACTTTATATCTCATTAGCATGGGTGACCAGATATGGCAGCGATTGTTTCCCAGGTTAACCGCTTACCTTCTCGTCTTTGTCTTTGGCACCTTGTCTCCGTGTTTTCGTTGATCCCTCTTCTCCACCAGTCCAAATCCACTGGTTCCTCCTTTGGCGGTTAGCAGGAAAAGGCCCCATGGAATAGGAGGAGGAGGAGGAGGAAGAGGAGAAGAGAAAGAAGAAGAGGTAAAGAAAAAGCGTGACGAGCAGGGTCATAGCAACACAAAATGAGGGAGCGAGACTGGGTTGGGCAGTGACCCCACTGAGGTGCATGCCTCCGATGGCCCTAGGTCGTGAACAAAGCTTGGCCTTCACGTTCCTCTCATCCTAGATGAGGGATGCAACTTCGCACGACATGCGGCTAGCTCTGACAGAGAAGCAACCTACGAAATAAGGGTCGCAAGCCGCGTGCATGACGTGATCCAAACTCTCATGCAGGCAACCAAAAACACCCTAAGCAACTCTCGGAGAGATGTGCCTCGGCTCATCTCCCTTTTTTTGATGAGAAAATTTATATAGATGTGCGATCTTTAGTTGGTTAACTATTTATACATGTTCTTTTAGAGAAATAACTAAAAGGAGATTTGGACTCTGTAGCATAATGTATATTAAATTGTGGTTGACATGGACATATAAAAGGTACATTAGGATATTTAAATTAAATCAATCTCAACCATTATAATCTAAACCATCGTAATCTAATAGTATAAATAGTTCTCTTTTTCTCTGAGTAATGTAGTAATTTCTTAGCTTTGAAAGCGAATACGGTACTTTTTTAGTTATCTTTATACCTTGTTTCTAACTTCCATCAATAAATTTATGTTAGAAATTTCCATTGAAAGCTTATAACTTCTTGTTTAAGATTTTCCTTTCATTCCTAGGCAAAGCATTGCCAAGCTACCTATTAGCAATCCATCTATGTTGATTCTCTATAGCCTTATAGGTTATTCCTTTTTTATTTGGAGCTTCTTGCACAGGGGCAGACCCAGGCCCCAGGCCACCCGGGCCATGGCCCGAGGCCTGAGATTCAATCTCCACTGTGAGGCCTTTTTTTTTACCATGTAACTGATATTCACAGCAAATACAATAGGCCGGTCTAGGTGGTGGCCCAATCCTAAGATCCGTCCCTGTTCTAGCATGATGTTAAGCAAGATGAAAACGCTAATTTTAGCCCTAAGAGTCACCAAACCCAATAGTCCAATTGAATATGGATCTAGATAATCGAACGGTTGAATGCCCATGCAAGAAAAACAATTATACTTCAAAAGCCAAAGGTAAATATAAATATACTAATTTACCTTTACTTGACGTGCTTTGTTTTTGATGGATTTGTCTAGACAACAATGATCAAATCTTTTAATCCATATGCACCCGTTGTCTAATCTTACTAATCTTATGTGTGAATTGGGTGGGTGTCTACAAGGAGATAAGCTGAATCGGCTAGTCCTGGTTGCGAAGTGCCACAAAAGAGGCAAGTCCGCCAGAGACACGATCGCAGAGGCAACTCGTTAGGGATTGCGGAGACATAACTTGAGCTCATCCAACAGCACGGAGTGAAGTCAATGAACCGTGAACCTCGTCGACAGCGTGCTAATGGCTGCCGAGGTGTGCGACGCTCTCGCCAGTCACGTATTCCTCAGCACACTCGTGGCCGAAGCTATCATCCACCACCTGACGTCAGTACCAATCTCATGTGCGAGAGATATCCTTTTCTTTCCCAATCTCCTGCTGACCTGGAGTAATAAATAAGGGGATTTGGTGCCACTTACGAATTACAGTACACCATTATTTGCAATACAACTCATTTTCCAATCTAGAAGTAAAATTCTATTTTCTGTACTTGTGTGGCTCTCAATCTTCATCGTTATAATTCAGGCCATCATGACCTAACAATCAATTTGTTTTTCTTTTTCTTTAAATTAATATAATAATTTCTAACCCTCCAAAATATTACTTATCTTTGAACTATCTTATGTCAACAGATAGATAAAATGTGCCAAAAAAATTGTTAGACCATCAATCGACCAAACTAATAATACATACCATATTCTTTGGCCACGATATATGCATTTATGTGTGTGTTTGCACACACACAAAAGAACTTGTTCTCGGGAAAAGAAAAGAACTTATTAGCTGTTGGCCTGTCCAATTGGAAGTCCGAATAGGAGTCTAGATAGGATTTCTTTTTCGTTGTGCAGTATGTTTAGAAAGTCCGCGTTCGGACTTGTCTAGTATAATCAACATCAACCGTTATAATATATGCCTACATGATCTAGCTATAGATTTTTTTCTTTTTCTTCTATTAATAGGATAGCTTTTACGTCTTTAGAGCAAATATAATGTTTTTTTTGAGTTAGATAGAGTTTTATTCATCAGCAGAACGCACCATCTTGTGCGATGGACTCTCCTAAGAATTTATTAGCGAATCCACACATTTACATTGCATTGTTTAAATGACCATACTTTGCACAATAATATAATGTGCAGCTCCATTAGCATCCTTAAGAGAAAAATCAGTCAATATCTTACTCTGCTCTTGGACTTCATGCCAAATAGAGTACTTTCCAAACTTGAATGCAAACCTTCATCGGTTTTGAGCATATTTACTAGTGTAATATTATCTGATTCAATATCAATCTGACGGAGGCCATTGCTAATTGCAAAGTTCAAGCAACTCTGATAGGGTCGCTAGCTCCACCACCGTATATTTTGGACTTTACCTTTTTTTTAACTCGATGTGTCTATGAGCGAGGCTACCAGGTCAGTTAATAAGTTGAGAAAAATACTAAATTGAGACTCAAACACTAACACAAATGGGTGATTAATAGTTTTAAAATTTAAAATATATTATATTATAAAGACAGCTTGAAAAAAACACCATGTTCATGTTCGTTCTAGAGCTTGAAATTTTCACATTAATAAAAAGATTTTAAGCCGTCGTAGCGGTCTAAATTAATACAGTTATATACAAAATACAATAATATTTGTAGAAATAAAAGTTAAAAGTTGTATATAAAATTTAAACATTATTTAAATAAAACTTAAGAGTTGTATATAAAATCCAAATATATCCGAGCCTTATAGAAATATAAGATTCATATAAAATCAAAATATATTTCTATAGTGATTTCTATAGAAATAAAATTTCAAACTAATCTATTAAATCTAACTCTATGTGAATTATTTGCACAAATCTGCGCGGGATAATCCCCTAGTTATTAAATTAAGAAAGACAAAATGTAAAGGACGAAAAAAGGTATTAGGATGCGTATATAAAGTTTTGTTTCTACTTGTTTTGGATTTTAGGACCACTAATCAAATAAAAATGGTTTGTAGTTGATTTCTTAAAAAACAAAGGTTACATATAAATTCTAACAAAATAAATTTTGGTACAAAGTGTGTAACTAAATAGGAGTACATACTAGCATAAACCTACCAGGTGGCCCACACAATTGCGCGGCTAACACCGATACAAATGTATACTATGATGAAAAATTATCAAAAAAAATTTCAACACATTGCTATCTTTAAAATTTGTTAAATAGTCAACTTGTTGTTTTAGGATTTTCAAAAATTGAACATTACCATTGTTGAGTTTTCAATTTTATACTTTTCAAAGTCACACCAGCCACCACCACCTACTCTTTTGCCATCCTTCACTTGCTCGCTTGGCCTGTCGCCTCTTCTCTTCATTGTTCTTAGCACCTTACAAATCAAAACTTTGTCTCACTGGCTTTAAAAGTCCTATCAATCGGCGTCACTCCTTTGCTACACATTCACTTGCTCCTCACCCTATTGGCCACCCTTTATTTTTTCATCATTGGGATTTTAAAATTTAACCTCCTCATCATTGACTCATTGCTATTTTATAGTATTTAAAAATCTTTGCTAGATAGTGTAACGTCGGTTATTTTATTAAAAATTCTAATTTTAAATTTTTTTAGTCGTGCCATTAATTACCGTCCAAAACCCAAAATGCTTGAATCCTTCAAATTCCCAAAATTTTCTAATCCTTTAAACTTATAAAATTTAAAATTTGATTTTAGAATTTCAACCATACTAGCAATTATTTCTATCTGACCTAAAAACTCAAATTCGTTTCCGAAACAAGAGCCACAACCTATCTTTCCCAGTCATAAACTAAATTTTATTCTTTCCCTCAAACCAAACCAGTTAACCACCTACAATTTTTCCTCTTTTTTTCTTTTTTTTCCTGTCAACCCAAACTTTTCTCCTCATAGAGCTTTGCAAAGCGAGCTTAAGCCATACCTTACCGAATCAAATCAAAATAAATAGCAAAGATCAGAGCTCCCAACAAGTCAACTTGTGACTCCCCAACATTTCTTTTACTCCCTCACTCCAAGCTAGTAGCAAGATAGCAGAAGAGAAACTCATACGCAAACACATGCACATACTTAATTTTGTCTTTGTGCACTTTACCTTTCTACCAAGTCAAATTGTGTCTCTCCTAACACATCCTCTTCCATACTCCAAGTCAACACATAGATACAGCAAGGTCAGGAAAGAGCAGGATGTTACAAGCTCAAAACAAACAGGACAAGAAGAGAGACAACATAAGTGGAACCGTGCATGCACGCCCATCTTTTGGTTGTCATTTTCCTGTTTTCACAATTGGCAGAAGTATGGCTATAAAGCACCAAATACATAGCTATCACTATCCCATTTCCTCCTCTTTCTTTTTCTTCCTTCACACCTCTGTTTGTATAACGCCCGCTATTTTTTTTAAATTTAAATTTTAAAATTTTGTTTACCATAACCATTAAATCTTGTTTACATTTTCAAAATCTTAAATCTATCAATTTTTTATTCTAGAAAATTTTGATCGTATCGATAAATAATTTAATTTCTATCCGAGAAATTTAAATTTTATTTTCAGACCTCAACCATCTAATGAATATTTCATTTCTTATTTTAATATTTTTTTAGACTATTCAGTTCTCCCCTTCACCTATACACATACGGCCTAGACCATCTATTATTTCCTCATCGAATTAAATCGTGTGCGAATAAAGAACTACACAGCCAATATTCTTAGCCCTTTCTTATCCATCATTTCAACTAGACCACCTCCTACTTTCTTCCATCTTATCACACTGAGGTGAGGCAGGAATCAGCTAATTGCTAGCTTTTCTCACACACCTTTTCGCACGAGCAATGCAGTGGCAAGCATAGAAAAGAGTAAAAAGCAGGTTGTCTCATGCATGCGTGCATGCATTTGTGCAGCTATTTCCTAGTCTATCCTTTCAATTTATCTCAGTTACAAGCCAAGATAGGACAACCTTTACATGTCTCATTTATCTTTTCAAACAAAAACTCACACTTGAATTCCCTCTATCCAAACCCATAGAATGACAAAAAAAAATAGGATAAGACAACAGCGAACATAGAACAACGTCCTATCCCATAGTGACAAACACGTAAAGGCATCAATGAAAACTTCGTGCGATTCACGGTGCTACGCGGAAGTTCGTCATCACTCAGATTATCGTAAAACGTTGAAGATGGCTACAAAGACCTTGATGATTGCCCACACTGTCACCATCCTATCCGTACCCCCTTTCCTCTGCTTGGCAACTAGAGTCAAAACCCTAGCTGTCATTGTTGTCTTCCTCGAGCTCCCTCTATCACCACCACATCCCCCTAGTTTCATTTGTTTTGCCACATCAAGCACAACTGACTATCGAAACCGCCATAGCAGAATAGAGAAGCTCCATCGCCGATTGATGGTGAGGCCATAATCCTCTCGCTTCCTTCCCGTTCCCTCAAGACAATTCCAAGAAGTTAGCCGATACCTCCATTGGAGCTCCCGACTGCCACTATGCCTCGGAGAGCCACCGCCGCCCTCGCTTCGTTGCGCCAAGCACACAAAGAAGGGGAGAGAATGAGGAAAGAAAATCAAGGAGATGGGACCCATATGGCCCATCCTTTCTAGCTAACCCCATTGACTCAGTCTACCATAGACCATCCTCTCTCTCGCACTGACGTCTAGGCCCTATATGTTAGCCAAGGAATATTATTTTTAGAATTATTTTTATTTTTCAAAAAATCATTTAAACTTTAAAAAATCATATATTTTATCCATAACTCTATTTGACCTAGTTCTACTCCCAAAATTTTATAAAATCCTTCTTTACGCAATGTCACTATTATTTTCTATATTTCATTACTTTTATTAGTACCCATATAGTGATCGTGATCGAAGGAGTGTTCGCGATGGATTTCATCGCACTAGGAACCGCCGTGCACCAAGACAAGTTATTCTTGAACATTTTGAACATATATTTGTAAATTACTTTGTTTATAAAGATGCATTGTTATGTCACACTTTAATCATGTTTGTCATTTATTTGTGTGAAAACGGCAAACCTACCCAGTAGTTGGACTTTTATTACGCAGAATATTGATGACCCCATCCTCATTAACTACACAAAATAATCGTTGGTATCGTCATCCCTTCAATGCGATTACTGAGGTAGTTGCCTAGCCCGCTTATGATTGTGATGTCGTATGAAAACTTGGAACTTCTAAATATTTACTTCAAAATCTGATGCAATGTTGGCTTGTTTGTAAAATAAAAATAGTTTGTATTACCTGAATGGTGCGGAGTCAGTACCTTCGTTGCTTGGCTACGTATTATCATTAAGGACGGATTCCTTTAGGAAATTCATCTAAGCATATTACAGTGCAACCACACGGGTGTTATGGGATGCCCTAGCTAAGTAATTAGCTATATATGTTAATAGTTATGGAACATCGGGGAAGAGAAGATGGGATTGTATATAATTACTACTCAAGATGGTTGTTTTCTTAGCTTCATGTGAGGCAACTGGTTAGGTATAGGAGACATCACATGTGTGTCCTGATTAGATGAGGGTATGAGACTTACCTAATACTCGGTTTGAGAAATTCGACCCAACTATGTGACATGAGATATCCATGAGTTAGTTTTAAAAAAAGCCTTGTAGTGAGCCCTTCCTTGTCAACCGTGTTTGATCGACCTGTGCTGTGTAAAGAGAGAAGTCATGACGTGTAGTTAAAGTGTGCAATCTTTGTAAAGTTTAGCTGAACTGTTTAAACAACCTTGCCCGTAGTTATGGGCGGATGTGAGGTGTTTCTCATAACGTAGTTTTATTTTTACCAAATGTTGATAAACATAATTATTGTAATGATATTCATCTCCAAAGTCCACATGTGTGGCAGACGATCGACCTTCGTGGTCAGGAACATGTCTGTGTGATCTGGGTGTCTTGTGGCACCATAGTGATACAGTGCCGAGAAGGCCAACTTGTGCTACGAAAACTTATTAGCTATGAGAAGTAGTTAAGAAACGATATTTGATTAATTGGTAAGTATTGAGAAAGTAAAAAGAAGCTAATCAAGGAGAAGATAAGGAAATATTGAGAATTTTGCTATCGCTTATAAACATTGTAACAAGTTGTTGCAAAGTGTTAACGCCAAAATTTAAAAAGCCTAGGGAAAGGATCGAAAAAAGATCGGCTAAAGTAAAAAAGAGTCCGGTTGTTACAAAGAGGAAGCTGATCGGATGAAGCAAGGAGAGATTCGGTCCAATAATAGAAGATTATCCAGATGAAACTGAGTTTAAGGAGGAGCCGTGGCACTCATGGCAGGGTATTTTATCTATGTAAATCGTATCTTATATAGATAGGAATGTTTAGTTAGTTTAATTAACTTCCATAGAGATATTTTCCTTTTATATTTTTAGGAGATAACGTCCGATGGTTGTTGTAACCGCGTCGGACTATGTAGTGCCATGGTATAAATATAGACCCCTGGAAACCTGTAAAAAAATCAATAGATCTTTCAATCAATACAATTTTGACACATCGCCATCCTAGTTCATCTAGGTTTCTACCGGCGAGGTCTGGTTCTCGACGCGGGGCTACATCGGATAACTTCGATCCCCGGCGAAGGGGTAAGTCCCGCCACTATCTCGATATATCTCGCTTTATCTAAGGCTGCATCGGTTAGGTTCGACCTCTTAGGCCAATCGGATGTATCGCATCACATCCGTACAGTGTCTATCGGCCTATCAAGCTCTCTCCGCCGTCGTTGGTCTCGTGTTGCATTGGTTAGGTTGGACCTACAAGGTTGCCAAGGATAGATTGAGCTTTAGGCCTATAGGTCTCTATACGGCGTTTCATCGGAGTATTAGCCGATGAGTTATCTATATATTGAGCAACACACCCAACGTATCGGCTTCTCGGTCGATACGCACTAGTCTCTAGAGACTCCCCTCGAGCACCACGCCAAGCGCATTGGCTGCCCGATGCACGTCTATCTTTAGAGAGACGTCCTCTCAACGGGTCAACTAGCCGATGGGTTCGCTTCGCCCTTGCTATATCCAGAGCGGCATCGGCTTTGTAGCCAGTGTATCTTTTATACGATTCCTTGCCACTTCACATATACCTTCATCGGCTTTCTAGCCGATGAACAACCGCTATAGTTTCCATCAACTAACAAGAGGGATCATGTGTGCTTTGCTTGTAATACCCTTTGGTGCCTCCATGGGCTCTATAGCCGATGGATCAGGATCTTGCTTTCACCACATCCGGAGCCATCATATTCTTCGTCGACATCTGTCTACGCCTTCATCGGCTCCCTAGCCGATGGAAGAGACTTCCGATCCCTATCGGCGACTAGCCAATAGTAAAAGCCATTCGGACGCGGCCGATGACCACCTCGATCCTATCGATAATCAGCCGATAGCGAGAGCTCATATCAGCCCATCGTCTGACTAACCTGTTCGCCTCACCTCCTTGTTAAGTGCAAGGTCAAATTGACTGGCACGCTCGCACCCGCACCGTCGCGCTAGAGCTGAGCAAACATCACGGGCCCCGACGTGCGTACCTCAAGCCACGGAGAGAAGCCAACCGGCCTGCACTGGAGCTAAGCAGATCTCTCAGGTGTCGGTGTGTTCGTGCCGCGCGAGCGAGATCCGATGCGAACACAAAGCAACTTGTGGAATGGATCAAAGTGTGAGCATCTTTCCGATAATTGAAATTTTGGCTCGCTAGTGTTTTACAAAATAACTCTTTTAAAGAAAAGGATGCTTTCGCAAATGAAAATCTTAGCCCTTCTTAAACCAAAACATGTCATCGACTTGCTGAGAATATAAAGTACTCATCCTTGCTTATATGCATGTATAGAGTTTGAAGACGATGATGTTGACATGTCCGCTGAGGAGTTCCTCTAGGTGTAGGCGAAGTATGAAGACTTCAGGGTTTCAGACCAGTTCCCAAACTATGCCTATGAAATAAACTAGTTGCTTGTGTGTTATGCCTATTGCTTAGCTGCTTATGTTGCCTTCTGCTGTTAGCTTCTACTTAATCACAATTGTTGCTTTTGTTTTCTGTATTATATTGCCCATTTAGGGTCTTTCCATAATGATAACTTATGTAAAGACTGCTCCAAATAATATAATAAAAACTAATTATTTATTATTCTACTATTATTCTATGTGTACCAGTTTATGTATCATGGGACTAGCATAATGTTTTTAGGTAATTAAGTTGACCGCCGACCTATGTTAGCCCATGCTTTATGGCTAGCAATGTTCGAAGCGTCAAAGTTTGCTACCACCATTACCATTCCCTTCCCGAGCTCCCTCTGATCCCACTGGCTTCTTGTCGTTGCCACACCAAAGCAAAGAATGTCATCGTCGATCCCCACTCACAGTAAACCTCAAACTCAACCCACCTTCCCTCTCACTATCATTGTGCCCCACTTGTTAGTCTCTTAGGAGAATATCCTATAAATATTCATTCCGATATTTTTTATAATCTTTTCTAATTTTAGAAAATTAATTTAAACTATAAAAATTCATATTTTTTATCCATGACTCCGAATGATCTCATTTCAGTCCCAAAAATTTTCTAAAATCATCCTTTATACAATGGCACCGTTAGTTTCTATGTTGCATTACTTTTTAATAGTATTCCATATAGATAGTTGTGTTTCTTGCATGCAGAGGTTACGGCCGAAGGCGTTTTCATATAGGATTTCGTCATCGTAGCGTGCCAAGGCAAGTCACTCTTTCGATTATGTTGATCTTAGTTTTTAAAATTAATTATTTACAAAATGCATAATAAGGCAAATGTAAAGGCCACTTATCCTAGCCTATCTATTTGGTTGACCTATCTGTTACATTATATACTTTTCTTTGATAATTGATTGTCCTAACCTTTTTGAGATATATTTATTACCTGAGGCACATACTACTGGTACTGAGATCTCTGGTAATTACTTTTGATAATTAAAAAATATGTTACTCTAAAATAATAAGATGATTGGTTGAGATAAATTGACCGTGTTAAAAAAAGTGATTGTGAACTGTTTTGAAAACCTAATATTTTATGTCAATGATTTATGAAATAAAAGGTGGATGTTTAAAACAAAAATATGGTACGAAGTCATCGCCTGTGTGGCAAGGCTTTGTATTTATATATAAGAATTGGTTTATTAGGGAATTGCATTGAGCATAATATAGTATAACTGCATGGGTGGTATGGGACATCACTGGCTAACTAACTAGTGGGGCTAGGATTGCTTGTTTATTTGGAGTTGTTAAATCGCTGGAGTAGCCATGAGAAGTGGCACTAGTGGGATTCCGAGTATGAAAAATCTAGGACTTGCCCGGGACTTCATATGGTACTCTTCTGCCTGGTCATTACTTTAAAAAGACCTTGTCATTAGTCTCTCTTACACGGGTTGTATATGATCAATTCATGCTAAGTGATCAGACATAGATAAATATCTTGGGAGTAAAGCGTGCACTTTCTACAAAAATGTTATCTAAACTGTTTAAACAGCTGTGTTCATGGTTATGGATGGATGTAAGTAGTTCCTCTCGCATAGAATTATTTGCAAATAGTTGTGAAATAAAATTTTGGAATAGGAATCATTTTCAAAGTCAGCCTAAGTGGCAGACGAATGACCCATGTAGTCAGAAATAGATCTATGTGGTTTGAAATATGGACTGACTTCATTTAAAGAGGGTAAGATGTCCAACTCTAGGATTGAGAGAAAATCAAATTTTGATAAATATAAAAAAAGTAAAGTAATTTGATGGTCGTGGTAATAAAATTACTGAGGGCAGAAGGCTCTGGTAGCCATATGATTGAAATTTGGGCTGAGGTCCTTGGTTTTTGAAGAACTAAGGCTTGTCGTGTGCTAAAAAAAGTAAGATGAGTTAAGTTTTGAAATTAGAAAAAAAATATTACAAATGGCTCTGAGAACCTGAAAATAGTTGTAACCAAAATCTTGAAAAATAAATCTCTTTTTATACATTGCACTAAATGGAGTTACTATAGAGTATTTCCATTGTAGGATTGAGATTAGAACCTCAATCCAAGAAAATACACGTGTAATTTTTGAAAACATATTTTTTTTAATAAACCAGCCATTCTTATAAGTCCATGCATGTTACATTTTTCTCGTAGCTTGCTAAGTAGATGTACTCACGCTTGCTTCTCCATCCCCATAGTAGACTAGAATGAAGTTGTTGAAGATAAAGGAGGCGCTGAGGATCCTTTATCTTCAGAGTTTCTAAAATTTAAGTCGACTATAAAGAATTTTAGGATTTTAACCTAGTTACCAAACATAGCATATGAATTAGGGTTACCTTAGTTTTCTTTCGCTACTGCTTGTGTAAGTGTCGTTATGGCATGATAGATATATCCCTTCAACCACTTGTATTATGTAATAAATAAAAATTATAATAATATACTATACCTATGTATATCAGGTTTGATTCCTGAGACTAATACACGAGTACAATATATTAATATGATATGCTTGATGATAGGAGAGGGATGTTATAGCCTACGCGAGCAACCTACTCCTTTGCTGCACCTTGGCTCACCCTCTGGCAGCTTCACTTCCTTGTAAATTAGAGATGTTCACGTATGCATTGAATCATTTCAAACTCTTTTTTCTAGCAAGGTTGAGTCATGGCCATGTCGTTAGCTTTAATTCCTTCACTTGACGTGCTTATTTTTGTTGCATTACTTCTTTACTTCCCCTTCACTCGCCGGCTCGCTATCCCTTATTGGAATTTTAAAAATTGTTTCTTGTTATGACAATGTCTTTAGGTTTAATACCTTCTCCTAGCATGGCTGTTTGCTTGCCTATGTTCGAACTGCTCAGATAGTCTTGTACGTGTATATACGTTTTACAGTTTACAACGATATACATGATCCCTAGTACGATTAACTACACGGGTACCTTTCCAAAGCCCGTTGGACCTTTGTTTAATTGCAAGGTGTAGGATTTGTCGTTTTGGTATCAAAATAGAACGCTGACAGTAGTAGGTTTTGCTGCTTTGGTATCAAAATAAAATGTATGTTCGTCTTTGCATATTGTGTGTAATATTTGCTGATGGTATGTTAAAATTTTTGTGTCCATAAATATTAATATTAGACACATGTTGATGCACTTGAATAAAAATGTAGTGAAGTGTAGCATTTTTTGAATGTATACATATGTGTGATCCATGCAATCTAAATAATAAATATTTTTCTAAAAGGTGTATCAAATTAATTGTTTTTGTGGGGCCTTAGAAACATATGCACGTGCACATGCACGATCCTTTGCTCAGCGGCATGATCTATCGATCTTGCAAATTTAATATATGTGATCTAAGCTAGAGGTGATAATTGAATCCTAATTGAACACTCTCTTCCAAATATACGTGCACATGACCACGCTAGAGTTGATAGTTTGAATTCTAGTTGAACTCCCTGTTGAGTTTGCGTTGTATGGTGATCGATTAAGCTTTCTTAACACGTCTCGTTATAATGATTCAATCTAGACCGTTTGGCCGTACCATAATAAACGGTCAATTTTTTTTTATTTTTCTATAATTAATGTAGTAATTTCTAGATATAACGTAACGGCTTCTTTTAATATAGTCTTTATAATACAATATATATATATAATACTTATACTTTCAATATTCTTTTTATTTTTGCAATAAATGTTTTTTAACTTTTAAACCTGAATTTTATTTTTTTGAAAAAAAAATCTCTAGGCTTCATAGGCGTAGTGCCGCCTTCGCATCGTTTTTCTACTCGCCGAATGAATTGCTTCCAATTGACAAACACGTTCCGCAAGGCCATGCATCACGGTTTCCTCAGCTCCATAATGTGGTGCTCGGCTCGCTCCATGTCCGCCAATCCGTCATGCATGTGTAGGCCGCTGGTACTCTGCTTCGTGCGGCTTGACCGCTTGAGGCAGGCATATTTTACGTGGACATGCAACCAAGTTATAAAAGAAATCAATATTCTTTGCTTTGGAAGCTATAATCCTAGTTAATTGGCCGGTGCATATTTCCTTTTCTGTACTCATGTTCGGTCATGTATTTCTTCTATGACTTGAGTCAGACTCTTTTTGTATTTCTAAAATAGGGATCGTTTATTCCAAAACATTAAGAAATGTTATAATCTAGATTTATCACAATCTAACGATTTAATTTTTTTTCTTTTTTAATTAATATGAAAATTTTTAGCTTAAAAGTGAATATGGTGGTTTCTTTTTAAACTGTTTTTTAAATATAATAGATATATAGATATTCAATATTGGAAGGAAAAGCAAAGATAAGCTATCTTAATTACCTCCCCGAATGCCGGCCACTGCCGTCTTAATCCACATCGCTTGCTCGCCAATTCGCCCGCTGATGAGGAAGAGAAGCGGCAGCATGGTCATCAAGACTGCGACGAGCAAGGTACTCATCATCGCCGGACTCCACCGCTTGCTGCCGGCGGCCTGCAGGACCTTCGTCTTCATGGCCGCGGCCTATATCAACCGGGCCGGGGAGCCCCCTCGATCTCCACCCTGTGCCGCCGCTCTCTCAGTGCTGTGCTCTCACTCTCAGTGACGATGGTTGCTAGCTCACTTTGAGATTTGGTGATTCAGCCAACTGGATAGTGGATACTGCATAAGGTCTTCTCTTGAAGTGCAGGTCAACAACTCCATCCCTGTTCTCCGTGGACTTCAAACGTATGTTTAATCATTTATTTTATTTAAAAAATTATATTATTATTAGTTATTTTATTATAACTTTTTTATCATTAAATGTATTTTAAACATGACTCATGTAATTTTAGGAGTAATTAATGTCCTAAATTGTGTGCACTAACAATAGAGTTTTTAGAAAGTTTTCTTTAAAATATAAACATTTCTAGCTACATACAATGTCTAAATTTATAGTCAAAAATTCTTATATTTTTTGAATGGATGCAGTAGTAGATAAAAAATGTATATGTAAAAAAGATGTTGGTATATTTTTTCATTATAAACACTTTTATGTAGTTATATTTTATTTTTTATAATTACATGGTTAGACATTGAAGCATGTGAATTGGTGACACTGTGGTCCAAAATATCAAAAAAATTAAAGAAATTGGTACTCCAGCAGTTAGTCTTGAATTAATTACGTAGGAGTTCTAATAGTAATCTGACAAGCATGTGTTTTCTATTGAGCACTGCAGTGGGGTATTAGTCCTTGCAGGTATAGATCTGCACATCGGGTAATGTGAATTCCACTAGTGGACAAGCTAATCTGTGTACTTTGTAGCCTGTAGGTAAACGACACTATACCAATGGCAGAATGGCCTGGTTCTCAGAAAGTTCCTTCCATCTCAGCAGAAAAAAAAAACAAGAGAGACGGTGCCTCGGTGTTGTGATTCCGTATCCTTGGGTTTGGGACCTTAGAATGTGAAACGCTGCAGAGATCAATTGACCATTTCCGTTCCGTTCCTTTTTTTTTTTTGCCGCGTAGTACCAATAGCGGAATTGCTAATGTATGGATAATGGATCGAGGCAACGTGGCCAATCATTTGTTTACAAACGCTAGCGCGTAATCTCAGTAGGGTTTTGTCACAGATTTAGGAGTGTACACCGGACTAGAATCTGTAAAGCTATAACTTCTAAATTTCAACTTTTAGATCCAGCTCCTATAAAATCTAGGGATGACCTAAAAATGTTATATATATATATATACACACACATACATATATGTCATTTAACATTGATATATTGGTGAGAAATTTCAAACATATCTTTATATATTTGTCTTACAATCACCCATTATTATCGTGCATCGAGTAAATAAATAAAATCCAAGGATAGTATTGCCTATCTTTTCACGAGTTGATCTAAGGTTAGCAAAACATTTTTAGATCATCTGTAGATCTTATATGAGGAGCTAGTTTTTACTAAAGTTGGATCTAAAAGGTAGAATTTAGTTGTTGAAGTCCAGTCCAGTGTACCCTCCTCAATATGGGAGAAAACCCTATTGAGATTACGCACTAGCGTTTGTAAACAAATGATTAACCACATTGCCTCCATCCATTATCCATACATCAGTAATTCCGCTATTGGTAGTACGCTGCAAAAAAAAATACTGGAACGGAACGGAAATGGTCAATCGATCTCTACAGCGTTTCACATTTACACCTCCTAAGGTCCCAAACCCAAGGATATGGAATCACAACACCGAGGCACCGTCTCTCTTGTTTTTTTTCTGCTGAGATGGAAGGAACTTTCTGAGAACCAGGCCATTCTGCCATTGGTATAGTGTCGTTTCCCTACAGGCTACAAAGTCCACAGATTAGCTTGTCCACTTGTGGAATTCACATTACCCGATGTGCAGTAATCTATACCTGCAAGGACTAATACCCCACTGCAGTGCTCAATAGAAAACACACGCTTGTCAGATTACTATTAGTACTCCTGCGTAATTAATTCAAGATTAACTGCTGCAGTACTAGTTTCTTTAATGTTCTTGATATTTTGGACCACACTGTCACCATGTTTCACTGTTATTTTGTGTAACCATGTAATTATAAAACATTTAAACTTGACTATAAAAGTGTTTATAACAACTGAACTTATACCGTAAACTCGACTTAGGTTATAGCTTCAGGGCAGTCTAAGAATGCAACTAGCGGCACAGAAGTAGCTACGAAACCAATGAGCTAACTCCGACACCATAGGCAACGGCTACAAACCAAGATAAAACCATAATATTTATTTTACTTTAACTTCACCTTCTAGATAGAGGAACTATATATTACAGAGCAAGATTGAGTATTTTGCACTCAACAAGTCACGAGAATTAGCCATTTATTAAAGGCTTCAAAGAGAGATAAGATTGTTTTGCAAATCATTTTTGCTTCAAATCTTATTGATGGGTTGAAGAGGCTTGCGTCTCAACTTAACCTAAGAGATGCTTTTCAACAACTCAATTGAATTTTACCAACTCACCTAAGCTGGTTCCTCATTTCTTAGCTCCAAAAGCCATTTCTCTTGTATATCCGTTTCCTCAATCCTTTAACCCATTTCTCAAACTCCTAGAGTCCAGCTTATCACTCTACTTCTCTCAATAAACCTTGTCTATGCTGCCCACAGGCATCTCGGATTACATAGATATGTTTTCGACAACTCAAGTCATCCATTGGCCACTCTAGCTTATTATGTTAATGATTCCCATACCACAACAACTTGTCAAAAAGCACAAGCAAACAAGACTACGCAACAGGAATCACCTTGCATACGCCCTTGACCGTTGGTACAGCTGTTCAAATAGTTCGGTTAACCTCTACGAAAGGATACATTTTATCCACAAAACACGACATTGGCTAGTGTCCGAGGTTCATGACAAGGCATTTTTTAAACCAACCCGTGGTTATCTCATGCCACATAAATGGGTCTATTCTCATGCAAGCCGTGCATAGAATCTCACATAATCCGTACATAGTTTCGTATTAAACGCCCATCACTTGATCGGTAATCAGTAAACTTCTATTTCTTGCATTGCCAGGAACTCAATGACACTCCAAGCACCATATCTTGGCATTCCACAACTAGTGGTATGAGAGGTTTCTTTGAACCAACTAGTTACTTAGCCAAGGTATCCTACAACACCATATGGTTGCACTTTCATATGCTTAATATAATTCCCATAGCAACTAGTCCTTATATGCGAATACGGAACAACGCCACATGGGCACAACCCCCGCATCGTGAGATTTCGCAAACCAAGCAGTTGGTACCCACGCTTAGAGAACACTAATACTGAGGTGCAACAAAGATTCACGATATATACCTACAAGAGATAGTGCGACTAATAAGAGGGTTCGTCAGTTTGGCATATAAACCGAGGCCAAACAGTCCAAGTGTATTCCTAATAATGCACTTTTGCAATCAAAATAATAATGTGTTTTCAATTATAGTAGTAATATGGTGTGATTTACCTTGCTCAGTGTCTTCACAAATCTTTGAGAAATCCCCTTCCGAACAAATTTTTGACAACACGGATTATACGCAAAACAATCAAAATCCTACACAAAAACTAAGAAAAAAGACTATTTATAACTACTAATAATACTATTGGATAGATCTCAATTTTAAAAAATTTTAAAAAGTGGAACAAGGTCAATCGGGGTTACATATCAAAAGCTATGAATTTCGAAAGGTTAATGGGATTTTCTAGACTAAAGTAAAAGAATTATCGGAGGGAATATCCTTGTTGGGCCACCGTGTCAGTGAGAACGAGGAGGGAGATGTGTCTTTGGTCTGCCGTGGACTGAGAGAAAAAGAAGAGGGCGGTGGACCATGGTCTTTGTGGACCGGATTTTGGGCATTGGCCCAGGGATTAAGGAGCAGACCGGCTGAAGGTGCGAGCTTGTGGCCTGTGGGCCGGCAAGGGTGGCCGAAGTAGAAGCAGGCTGTGGCCTAGGCCTAAGAAGGCCCGGTGCAAAGAGATGCCTAGAGAAGCCTGGCTGACTGGGCGCACATGGGGCCGAGCAAGGCATGTGGCGCTGATGTGGCAGCTACGTTGGGTGGACCAGCGTTGACTCGGGTAGAGATCAACGGCCGACGGCGCGCGGCTGTTTCCGGCGAATGGAGGCGACTTGCTGCAAACGGTAGGCACATAAAGATGGATAAGGACAAGGGGAATCGAGTCAACAGCTCGGATCTTGGTGCCGGTGATCGAGGACGGCCAGCGGCGGCGGCTAGGAGATTCACAGGAAGGATGGCCGCTGCCGGCACGCAGCTGCGCGCAACGCGCGCTAAGCGAAATTGACGTTGAGACGACACACTCGATGAGGGAACATGCCAGGGCGCTACCTAGGGCATCTAGGGGGTACAAGAGCAAGGAATTGAGTTGGAGCTCACCACGGAGTTGGAACGGAGCCGGCGATGGTGTTGCGGTAAGGAAGAGGAAGAATAAGGCGGCGAGGTCCGAGCGTTTCGGCCTCCAGCAGATTTGGGGCCGGGATGGGGTGGAACGTGTTCGCTGTGGCGCCATGTTCGCGCTTGCGTCCTTGGCCCCCGGGAATGCGGCACCACGTTGGCCGTGCGTCAGTGACCAGCCTTTGAGAAGACGACGAAGCCGCGGCTTCTAGGGAGAGAGCAGTGCCAAGGGGGAAAGGAATGCGGCCAATGAAGTGGCCTTTATAGGGAGCTTAGGTCGGTTTGGAGGACGGGAGCTCGCGGGTGTGTTGCTCTCCGAGCTGGCGCGGTCAAGGGAAGGACGGTACGCTGGCACGGCGGCGTCAACTATCTCTACCCCTGTCGCAGTAGTAGCCAAGGCAGGGAGAGCGGAGTGGAGCGATCCGGGAAGGAGAAGGGAAAAGGAGAGGGGGAAAAGGAGGCTTTGCCTCCTCTCCTTTTGGGCGGCCCAGCTAGCGAGGCGAGTGAGGCAGCGCCTCCGCCTTGGATGTTTGCGGCGGGGCCACGGCGATGTGCGACGGTGACGGAAAAAGAAAGGGATGCGTGGTTGGCAGCGAGCGGCTACAAGGCGGTCGCCATGGTAGGCGGGGTGGCGCCGGCGTCCTCTTGCTCGACCACGACGCGGGCGCAAGAACGGGACGAATCGGCGAGGGCGGCGCGGCGTTCGACATGGCTCGGCGCAAGGCAGAAGAGCTCGCCTCCTCGCGCATGTGCGCGGCACGCGCGGGCGCGGGGAGGTGTTCGACGGGGCGTCGACCTGCTGCCTTCGCAGTTGGGCCGAGAGGAGGAGCTGAGCCAACGCGCGCGCAAGAAATGAGTTTTTTTATTTATATATTTTTAATTAAAATATTTAAAAAAATTACTGATGTACTCCCAACGCTGAGTTTTTTTATAAAAAAAATATCCACTAATAAGCGAGAAATTCAACATGTCAAACGCTCATTAACACACATTAAGACGTAAGCTGTTTGCAAAATAGGCGTGCAACGAAGGCCATCGTTTTTGTAAGCGGCTCTCTTAGAGCCCTCTGGTTCGGTATTGTTTCCAAGCCATTTGTAAAATTAACCCATCCCTAGAGTGCTTAGTAATTTTACAGATTGCCCATTGATGCCCTCTCTTATAGCTTTTTTATCCCTACTGTTCAAATGCTAAAAAATGATATTTTAAATAAAATTATTTTTATTTTTATATATAATTGTAAAGAAAATTTAGGAGTATGTAGAAAAAATAATTGAGATGTCTGAATTATGTAAGAAACTTAGCATTAATACTTAGAAAATCATTATAGAGGGCTAGATGATTAATAAATTCACACGTGAATATTATTTAGATAATAATGATAAAAACATTATAGGATTAAGAGGTTTACACGGACAGAATACACGGATGTCTATATGGAACTCGTAGATATCATCATCTATCGTCTACTTGTAATCACATATTACTAGAGGAGTCGACTCTTCACTCGACTTTAGCCTATATATATTGTTAAATTCTTTCAACTTATATGATCCCTGCTGATTTATACAGTAATTTCTTCATATCTATCTTCTATTATTTGAATTCACAACTTTTTGGTAGTTTCTATGAGAAAAGGTGCATATATAGCTATTATAATCACCGTGATAACAAATTGAAGCAAATTAAAGAGATGCATAGTGAACTTATAACAAAATCGTCGTAAAAAATATTTGGACAAACAAATTATCTTTTATCAAAAGTATGAACACTTCTTATACTCACCACTTGACAATGATCACCGTAAGCATATTTAGTACCTCCCGCTATAGAGGTAGTATAAAAAGTTGTAGCCTCTAGTCTAACCATTCAACTTACCGACGTCGTTCGTACTCCTGGTATATCTTCATGTAATATTTGTTTGATTATGAGAGAGAAAAACAGTGACTCTTGAGAACCAATAGTTACGATCAAACACTACATTTTTTATATCAAACTAAATAAAGCTACATATTCTTTCGTGGATCTGATAGAGAATATATTAGTTCAAAGAAAATATCATGATAAAAATAATTAAAAAAATAAGTGTATATAATTTATAGTTATGGCATTAGAAAAATCTCTTTCCACGAGTATTGGAGTCTTAAAATATCATAAACTGTCATCGATTATCATATATGTGGAACGGATAGTTATATAAAAATAAATTTAGCCAAGAAAAAGGATTCTTTTCTAATTGGGATGCTTAATAAAAGTAAGTTTTGCCGCTATTATTTTTTAATGCTATAGTAGACGGATGATGTAAGATTTGCAAGAGTTCTATCATACATACAAAATTCTTATATATCATGGATTATATTAGATATAAAAAATATAAATAAATAAAAGCGTTAAAAACAATGTGGCATGCATATATACATCTCAGGTGAGCACAAGCGTAGTTCGAACGCAGGTGAGCAAGCTTCACACGAGGTCCGAGCAAGCGCTCGCTGTCGGCCATATGTATAGTTAGGCTGGAACGAGAGTGCGACTCACGTGTGGCCCATATAAGCTTAGACCGGGATGAGCTTGCTACATACGTGCAGCTTAGTTTAGTTGGGCTGTAACAGGATTGCTTCATATGTGCGTCCTAATTTAGTTGGGCTGTAACAGGATTGCTTCATATGTGCGTCCTAATTTAGTTGGGCTGTAATAGGATTGCTTCATATGTGCGTCCTAATTTAGTTGGGCCAGAAGGCGTGGCCCCTTCGATTGTGACAGTGAGCTATTTTTGTCGTCCGTACGACCCGTTGTTTGTCGGGCGGATGTGAGGCTGGGCTGGCTGGGCCATGGTTTGTCTGCGGTCTGCCTTACTCGGCTGGCAACCGTGCTGGACGACCACGAGTCCACGACGTTGGATCCACAGCTGCTGTCGCATGTATGGCGATTGGCACCGGAGCCCCGTCGGCGTCAATGGTGGGTTTGCTACTAGACTGCTGGTACTAGTACAACGTGTTCCTTCATTTGGGCGTGAGCCATGCATTTATGGCAGGTTCCTGGGTGATTGTGTGGAAGTTACGAGGTATTTGGTCTGACAACATGAAGAATTACCTTGCCCTGTATGTGGTTGGTTCAAATCTGGGCCAGTGCTTGCTGTAGATATGGAGTCCTTAAGGGAACATGATGTGGTTAGAATCAAGGTGGGCATGATGAACTTGGGGGTGTTGCCTCTCCACCTGATATGTTGATGTATGAGGTTATCTTTCATCTGGAGTAGATCTTGGAGGTGGGCTGGTTTCAGGGACAGGAGCAGAACAAGAGATTCATTGCTGGAACATGGAAATGGACCCCGGCACAAGGTAGATCTGGTGGGATTTTGTTAGGAGTGAATACAGATAAATTTCAAATTCTGGAGGGTACCCATGGGAGGTATTTTTCCAGAGTACTTCTACAAAACCTCAACTCAGAGTTTAGATGGAACTTGATTATAGTTTATGGAGCTGCACAACAAAATAAAAAGGAGTTTTTGACAGAATTGCCCAGCTTTATGTAATTCTTTGAAACACCCCTTGATCATCCCCCCCGGGGGGGGGCGCTTTAATATCATTAGAAAAGAATAGAACAGGAGGGCATAACAAATGGAGTTTTATATTCAATGCTATCATTGAACAAAATAATTTTAAGAGAAATACATATGGGAAATATATTCTTTACATGGAGTAATAATCAAGACAATCCAACCTATGAGAAGTTGGACAGGGTTATGATGGATGTTGCTTGAGAGACCGAACTTCCTTTTACTAGTGTAAAAGCTTTAGAAAGGGTTTTATCTGATCATACACCACTTCTTTTTGATACTGGAGCAGTTTCCAAACCCCAAGTGTATTAAATTTTAGAACAGTTGGCTGCTTAAGAATATTCATAATATAGTGAGGGGGGCCTGGGACTCCATTAGTGGTGACTGCTGTTCTAGTATAGAGAGATGGCAATTTAAAATGAGAACCTTGAGAAAGAAATTAAAAGGCCGGCATAAAAACTGGGCTGGGGAGTACAAAAGAATGAAAAATAATTTTCTGTCTCAACTAGATGATCTTGATAAGAAGTGTGAAAGGCAAGGTATGACCTTGCTAGATAGAATAACCAGGAAAGAATTAGAGTTAAAGTTAAAAGCCTTACTTAGGGAAGAGGAAATTAAATGGCTTCAAAGAAGCAAAGACATTGACTTCCTACAAGGGGACAATAATAAGAAATATTATCATGCTAAAGCAAATGGAAGGAGGGAAAATAGTATCTCCTCCTTAATTCAGGACGAGGGGGTGATAGAAGGGTAAGAGAATCTGCTAACTTTCATTACCAATTTTTATAAAAATCTCTTTGGATCTGCTGAAACTAGTAATAACAACATGAATATAAAAGATGGGACCAAACTGGGGGACAGAGAGATAGCTGAGTTAACTCAACCTTTCACTGTGGAAGAAATACATAGAACAGTTTTTGAGATGAAGAATAACAAAGCTCCAGGCCCTGATGGATTCCCTGCAGAATTCTATAAACACTTTTAAGAGATTATCAAATGGGATTTAAAAAATCTTCTTTATGAATTCCATCAGGGAAAAATTAATATTGAAAGGCTCAATTATGGTGTGATTTCTTTATTACCAAAATGCAAGGATGCTAGACCGATACAGAAGTTCAGACCTATATGTTTGCTCAATGTTAGTTTTAAGATATTGACCAAAATCCTTATGAATAGATTGACTTTAGTGGTTGATGGTGTTATAGAAAGAAATCAAATTACCTTCATTAAAAATAGGTACGTCATGGAAGGTGTGGTGATCCTGCATGAATTGTTGAACCGTTTGCATCAAAGAAAACAATCCGGGATTTTCTTTAAGGTAGATTTTGAGAAAGTGTATGAGTGAAATTTCTTTTTGTTTATCAAATGATGAAAGCAAAAAATTTTCCTGACTGTTGGTGTGATTGGGTGATGAAAGTGATGCGAAGAGGTAAAGTAGCAGTGAAGGTTAATGATCAACTAGGCCCTTATTTTCAAACACACAAACGACTGAGACATGGGGACCCCCTCTCTCCACTTCTTTTTTATTTGGCTGCAGATGCTCTTGCACTATTAATGCAAAGGGCTAAACAGTAGAGAGTAATTGAGGGTCTAGGAACTGATCTGTTAGGAAGTGGGATTCCAATTCTTCAGTATACTGATGATATTATATTTATGTTCCAAGTAACTTAAACTCTGCAAGAACTTGAAAATTCATTCTCTGCCTCTTTGAACAGATGTCTATGTCCGGACTAAAAATAAATTTTTATAAAAGTGACGTTTATTGTATTAGGATAGAAAAGCCAAAGTTGAATAATATAGCCAAATCCTTACTGTCAAAAGGTAATTTATGTAAAATCAACTCATACACAACCACAGAGGAATGAATGATTGCAAAAGTCAAGAATAAATTTAACATTTTTTCTAATCACAAGACCTAAGAGAATAGACAATTAGATTATAGTCATAAATAGATTATAACTGTACTTCTATAAATCCAATCGACCTAGAAATTTGATAAGATAAACTAGATAAAATTTATAAGCAAATTCAACTGGAACATCTTAATCGGAATTCTAAATCTTGACCAAAATTAATTAAACCCTAATTAATTAACAATGCGAGATCTGAAAATAATTAACCAATCAAACTTTCTACAATCTAGAAAAATACTCTACCTAAATTTTATATTAAAGAAACCAATGTAAATCACAAAGGAAAACAAATTAATTTAAAACCGATCGCTAAACATGCATAAAGATGAACGAGAGAGAGATTAATTACTGAAATAATCTTCCATAAACTTTTACCTTTATTATCAAAATTATGCTTACAAAATTTCACCAAAATCTCTCTCAACTCTATGTTAAATCCCTAACAACTTACCATCTTCCTATAGCAAAACATAATAAGAAAATCTCAAAGAAAAAGAACTAAATACATTTAAAATTTTATAACCACTATTTTGCTTATTCTCAGTTGTCGGATTCAAAATCGATGCTCTAGATACGCCACGTCACCCGACACATAGTAGACCACAGAGTTTGATACGTTTCAGTGGAGAATCCTGCTCATTTAGTGTTGCTATGCCGCTATGACAATCTAGTGGTGACACTTGTCCCTCCAGCCTCCTGTGCCCCACGCGCACGCACCCGCTCGCGCCACGTCTCCGTCACAACAGGCCCACCTGCCAGCCACTGCACCACTGCATGTGGCTCGCTGCCACGCTGGGCTCGCATATTAAGTTGCACATCCTTTCCGCATGTGTCTGTGCTTGCTGCTAAGCCACCTTTGCGCCGTCAGCTCGTTGTGCCAATCTAATAACCTCAGCATGCCTGCTAAGTCAGCTCAACCCGCCGCTCTACTACCTTTTAGCCTTCTTTAGCCCACACCAACCTGCTTGCTTGTCGTCGCTAGTCTATTTTCAGCTAGGGTGTGTCCGTACCATGCATCCGGCCTAACCACAGTTTCGGCTCGATCTCTAAATTTTAATTTATTTTTTTTTTCAAAATTTCTTTAATTTTTTTTAAATGTTTTTAATCTCATTTTAAATGCCTGTACACATATAAAAAATATTCTTTACATATTTTTATAACTTAATTTATGTCAATACACACATGCTTATCATACTTTGTTATAAACAATTATAAACCAATTATGCAATGTCAATTTTAATATAAAATTTTGTCAATTTTAATATAGACTAATTTACTAATTTTAATATAAACCAATTTTTCATCACTTTTTATTTTACAATTTGCCTATGAAATATTTGGAATACCAATAGATAAGAAAATAATTTATAACAAATATTGGAAGACCACTGAAAACAAAATAGAACATAGAAGGGGATGTTGGCAGGGGAAGCTCCAGGGAGATCCGTACTGCTAAATGCTTGCCTCAGTAGTATACCTTTATATATGATGTCTTTTTAGTCTCTTCCTGTTGGGTTTAGAAAGAGACTGGATTTCTTCAGATCGAGATTATTATGGCAGGAGGACCAGGGGATGAAAAAGTATCATCTGGTCAATTGGCCAGTGGTATGTATGCCAAAGGAGCATGGGGTTTAGGTGTTTTAGATTTAGAAATAATGAATAAGGTTCTCTTGGGTAAATGGCTATGGAAGATGGAAATGGAGGAAGGGATCTGGCAAGATCTTTTAAAGGATAAATATGTCTAAGTACGAGAACTGTTGCTCAAAAAAAGTTAAAAATGGGTGTTTCTTTTTTTTTTTGAACTGGACTGATGGAGATCAAACACCTCTTTTTTCAGAATTTTAGGAGGAAAATAGGAAATGGGAAAAATAGACTTTTTTGGGAGGACATTTGGTTGGATAATATCTCCTTAGCTTGTAAGTATCCAGATTTATATGCTGTGAACTTCACCAAACATGTGACAGTGGCAAATGTTTTCAAAAATGGATGGTCCGTTTTTAAGTTCAGAAGAACCCTGCATGATGGTAAACTTCAAAAATGGCTGGAGATAAAACTGAGATGTCAAGGGATTTCCTTGACTAATCAGAAAGACTCTCTGATATGGCTGTTAACAAAAAATAGACAGTTTTCAGTAAAATATTTTTACAAAGTCCTAAAGAATCAAATATTGGTTATCCCTACAAAAAACTTTGGAAATACAAAATTCCCTTGAAAGTGAAGATCTTCTCTTGGATTTTACTCAAAAATCGAATTTTGACAAAAGATAACATCTTTGGAAGAGGATGGAGGAAAGGTGACAAGAAATGTCAATTGTGTCAAAGTGAAGAAACTGTAGAGCATCTTTTCATTAAATGCCCTTTAGCCCATTTTTTGTGGAATGTGATTAGTTCTTTCAACACTGGACCAGTGAATGATACTAATTATTTGTTTGGGCTTCGGGTGAACAAATTTGATAAACATATACAGCCCTTGATTGGTGTTGGGATAGCTGCAGTGTGTTGGATAATATGGAAAACAAGAAACGATGCTTGCTTCAGGAACAAATTCCCCTCTGATCCTGCAGAAGTGATGCTTATTTTTTGCTTGTTCCAGTCGAGTTCCTGTCTTTGCTATGCGGTTGTTCTTAGAGTCTGGTCCATGCTTTGTATTCGAGAAACTTGGTGTTAGCTTTCTGTTTTTCACAGGGATGGGATGGCGTCACTCAGGCAAATAGGTTTTCTGTGTTTTTGTTTGTTTTGGATAGGTCATGTCAGGTAGAGGTTATCTCTTTGCGAACTTAGTGTTATGTAAGCTACTTGTTCTGTTTCCTTAATGGAAATTGGGGAGCCTGTCCTCTTGCTCAAAAAAAAATACTGTAGCAAAAATGAACTGTGGTCGAGCTAAAACATTTTTCAAGTGCACCGCCAGTGTACTACGAGGCTAACACAATGCAATCTTTATCCTCACATTGTTCTAGTAACAAGCAAGTTAATGCTCGACATTTCTTTCTTCCCTAAACTTCAGATTTTAATTGGACCTGCTCTTTTTTTCCCGATCGACCAATCGAGACTGCAGATAGATCCCTAGAAGTATTGTACAGCAAATCACGAGAGCTCTAGGCTTCTTGTAGCTCTGGTGCGTGCAACCTACGAAAAGAGATTTTACACGGCGTCGGGAGTACACAACTAGAACACTGCACACGCTAGCACATCCGAGCTGCGTGCTGCTGCACTGCAACTTAGAGCGAACCAAAGTCGATGAAAAGGCTCACTCATGGAGCGTGGAGCTGCGGATCCAAAGTCGCGCTCGTCACCTTCTTCATTATCGTGCCGCCGATGGCTGTCATCGGCCATCTGGATCGACTCTTTCAATTTCCGCCAAGGTAAGGATTGGTATGTCGCCGTGCACGTATGTATCGCTCACTCTCGCCGCCGTGTACGTAGTTCAACAATCTGCATGTGCATATGCTGAATTAATTCCGACGAGTATTAATTGTACTAATGACTCGGGCGATGGATCGATCCTGCACGGGCCGGCGGCGGCAGCACGCGACAAGCATCTCGGCGGCCCCCTGGCTGACGGATTCGACGAAGGGTCCTGCCGCAGCAGGTACCAATCCGCCATGTACCGTAGAAATGCCGGCAAGGAGCCCTCGCCGCACCTCGTGTCCAAGCTGCGCCAGCGCTAGGATCTGCAGAGGCGCTGCGTCACGGGCACCGTCGCGTACAGCAACGCCGTGGAGAGTCTCAGGTCGGGCAAGAGCGGAGGTGGCATTGGGTCGTCGGAGTGCAGGTACCTGGTATCCATATCGTACCGCGGCCTCGGCAACCGGATGCTCGCCACCACGTCGGCGTTCCTCTACGCGCTGCTCACCGATCGCGTGCTCCTCGTCGACACAAGCAACGAGATGGACGAGCTGTTCTGCGAGCCCTTCGCCAACACGACGTGTCTGCTGCCACCGGGCTTCCCGCTGGCAAGCTACACAACCTTCAACGTCAGCACCGCCGGGAGCTTCTGGAACATTCTGAAGAACAACACGATCACGGCCAACGACGGCGCCGGTGATGTGCCGACGAAGCAACTGCCGGTGTTCGCGTACGTCCACCTCGACCACGACTACACCGTGCACGACAAGTTCTTCCGAGACGAGGACCAGAGGGTGCTCCAGAACATCCCGTGGGTGGTGATGAGGACGGACTGCTACATCGTGCGGGGGCTGTTCCTGCTCACGGGATTCCAGGAGAAGCTCAACATGCTCTTCCCGGACCGTGTCACCGTATTCCACCACCTCTCCCGGTACCTTTTCCACCCGAGCAACCACATCTGGGGGCTCGTCACGCGCTACTACGACGCCTACCTCGCGACGGCGCAGCAGCGAGTCGGGATCCAGGTTCGCGTCTTCGGCGCCCAGCCGAACTTGCCAAGTCTCCTAGAGCAGATCACCACGTGCACGAAGAACAAGAATCTGCTCCCAGAAGTGATCGCCGCTGGAGACGGAGAGCCCGTCGTCGCGGCGGCGGCGTCTCACCGCCGGAAGTCCCAAGCCGCCCTCGTCGCCTCACTCAAGTCGTGGTACTACGGGCAGATCAAGAGCATGTGCTGGGAGCACACGACGGCCACCGGCGAGGTGGTGAGCGTGCACCAGCCGAGCCACGAGGAGTACCAGCACTTCGGCTCCAGGTCGCACGACGCCAAGGCGTGCGCCGAGATGTACACCTGCTCAGCCTCTCCGACGTGCTGGTAACCAGCGGCGGTCGACGTTCGGGTACGTGGCGCAGGGGCTCGGCGGCGTGACGCCGTGGGGTGATTACATGCGGGCGAACGACACCGACGTGCCCAACCCACCGTTCCGCCGGAACATGTCGATGGAGCCGTGCTTCCTCACGCCGCTGGCCATGAACGACTGCCGGATGAAGGGAAGCGGCAATCCGGGGAAGGTTGCGCCGCACGTCCAGAGCTGCCACGACGTGCCGTGGGGAGTGAAGC